>OY998257.1:60507085-62907085 GCA_963922045.1 Persicaria maculosa | reverse complement strand
GCAATCTACCATAAATGGGCTAATTAATCTCCACCCTCCATCTCAACTAATCAATGACCCAGATTTGTGTACATGATACACGTTAAGGGCTGAGTACATATGATCTATCCTATGTATATATATATATAGAGAGAGAGAGAGAGGTTGGGTCATGTGTTAACAACTCTTAAGGTGTTAAATGTTAACAAATCAATATTCGACAAAATTTATCAAATATTCATCACAATCACTCAATTATTCATCAAAGCTTTTGTTAAAATTAATCAAATATTCATCACAGTCACTCAAATATTCATCACACACTCAGTTATTCACAATTTCCCAAATATTCATCAATATTCGGCAACATTTAAGAAATATTCATCACAGTAACACAATTACGGGATTGGGGGTGGATACACGCGCAAAGGTTTGAGTTTTTTGGGTGATAATTTTTTTTAATTGGCAATAATTATTAATTGAAATGAATCTCTTAAATGTTGTCAAAAAGCTTTGATGAATAATTGAGTGACTGTGATGAATATTTGATAAATTTTGCCGAATATTGATTTGTTAACATTTAACACCGTAAGAGTTGTTAACATTTGATCCGTATTATATATATATATATAACATGTCCCTAACTATATATTTTCTAATTACTTTCCAACTTATATATATTTTTAACATGTCCCTAACTATATATATATATATATATATATATATATATATATATATATATATATATATATATATACTGATTGTTTAACAGGACATCAAAGGATCATTGTAGATCAATTGCAGCGAGCTTGGTAAATGGCGTATATCTGTTAGAAAATGCTCGCCAAAAGAAACGTGAAGGCCAAGAAACCTTAGTCTCTAAATGGTGGGAACATTTTCAATTCAAATTGATTGAAACTCACAAAGATGTGAGAGATAAATCCATTTTTGCAGCAACCTTTGAATACATAGGCGATGATTCAACCCCAAACCACCCAAGATATGTGCTCGCGTTTCGCGGCACCCTTACCAAGCTCAAGAACTTGATTCGTGACTTCGAGTTGGACGCACGAGTGGTCACACACAAAACATTGGCTATCGACCAAAGGTATCAAACGGCCCTCAATGTCCTAGAAAAACCGCCTTTGCGTGATGTTAATCGAAGGCAAATTTGGATGGTCGGGCACTCTTTGGGGGCAATACTAGCTCTTCGAGTGGGAAAGACGATGGCTAAACAAGGATGCTACATTGAGTCCTATCTCTTCAACCCTCCTTTCCCTGGCCCCGTTGAGCTAATCAAGAAATGGAAATTGAAGATGCCCATCCATGTTCTCTATAAGTTTTTCAAGGCATTGCTAATTGTCTTTGTGAAAGACAGCTCGTCCGTGCAAGAACATATCAGTACGTTTCTTGCCTTCAACGAATGGACCCCTCATCTCTTTGTTCATCCAAGAGACCCGATTTCCTCGGGGTATATAGAGTACTTTGAAAGTAGACAACTTATGCAATTAATCGGGTTAGGTTGTCTCAATTCATTCTCAGATAGTAGTTCTTTCATCAACTTGATCGCGGAGGCAATAGGAAGGGGCGGAGAACCTACGCACTTGATCCCTTCGGCCTATGTGATAAAGAATGTGGGTTCAAATGCGATATTGTTCAAAGCTCATAGCATAAAACAATGGTGGCAGCAAAAACTTCATTGCGAATCCAAACGACATCACCTCGACAGTGAGCGCTCACACCATGAAACGCAAGCTTTAGAATTTGAAGACGACAAGTGAACAAAAATATTGATTCCTTTTAGAATTTAATTAAGGGGTTGGTTTCAATTATTTGTTGTAATGTTTCCGCAAAAGTGTTCAAATCTAAAAGTGATTGTTATCAATTTTACATTTAGACAAACGAAATGATTTTCAGGCTTGTGAACTTGTGTTGTATCTGTTTGATATTTATACACAATAAAAATAATGTCTTCTGACTTTTTTTTATATTAGCAATATTGCTTTAAATATACAAACCTAGGTAGTATTTATTTGAAATGAGATCTCTTTGGCTACTCGATTCATTTATTGTGTTGACTTTGTTTTAGAGTGTAGGGTAGAATGCACGATATATTATTTTATTTTTGCAATTTATTTTCTGTTATTTGCTTTGTGTTATTTCTTTTCTGTCATTTGCTTCTGTTATTTGTTGCTATAATTTGATTTTAGTTGTATATGATAGTTAGTATATCTATTAATTTGTCCGATTTCTTGGTTTATATATCTAGGCTTTGTCTAGATAATAGAATTCTTTCCTGATAATCGGATCCGGATCTTGATCTTTTTGATGGGCTCACGCAAGAAGTTGAACAAGCCCAGCCCAAATGATATATATGGCCTATGGGGTAGCTATAATCTATATAAAATACTCGAAGTCTCCTCTGCTGCGATTCGTCTACGTATCATATTTTGGAGCAATTCGCATACGTGTCATATCCGGGATTAATATGATATAAATCAATATAATTTTGTTATCTCAATTAATGGTCTCACTTATGCTTATAAATATTCAACCATATATCTTAATTAGTTAGAAAACTTATCTTTTTACATCAAATAATCTATCCAATATTATATCAATTAATAAGTTACTATCACATCTTACTTAGTTATATTTTGATAATATTTTGTTACAAAAGACCCCCAAAGTCCAAAACTAACTTGAATCTTGAGGCACAGCCCCTTGGTTTAAATGCTACAAATTCAGCTTCAACAACATTAAAATACAAAGGGGAGGCATGACATCAGTTATTCATGAAACAAATTCAGAGACTGAAATTCAAGTAAGTACATTAATATGTTCGAACTAAATTAATTTGAATCGAACACAAATCCATGTCAAATTGCAATCATGAAGAAGAAAACGAGAATGAACCCGAGCCTATTTCTTGAGTTGGATCCTCTTCATCTTTTCCAAGAACGCCAAACTCTCGTTGCTCTCTACCCTTCAAAAGCTTACCTGTTCCCCTTGATGGGTGGTATTCCGACACCGGTTGATCCCCCAAATTTTGACTCCCTGTCAAAACCCAAATCGGGATCTATATCTAATATCTAATATAATACTAAAACTGTTGTGAAAGATACACATGACATCCTCTCCTTAAACCAAGGCTTACATGACAATTTATCATTAAGTGTGGCCCCACATATATAACTAATTTAATTTAATCAATTTTTAATTAAAATAAATCTAATAATAATTTAACAAATTTTAATTAAAATGTATTTACAGATTTTTTTTTTGGAAATTCATTTCGTATCTAATTAAACCAACCTAATAAAAAAATATTTCTATTGAACCGATTCTTTCGTCAAAAAAAAACAAAGCAATCTAATTAAACCAAATCTTTCATAAAAAAATAAAAAACAAATCTATATAATTAAACCTATCCCTTATGGCTTTATCTTTTCAAATTACAATAAATTTGTGATTATATATTGTTTAAACAAAAATAAAAATGAAGTAATTATAGAAGAAGGGAAAAAAGATGAAACAAACAATCCCAATGGGAGACTAGACCAGGAGGAACTAGAGGAAAAAAACAAACCAAAGGTAGACAACCGGGAATAGAGGACGGAACAAAACATTGTCATGCTGAAAAACATCATCCTATTTACCACTTTTTTTTATAAGATAAGAATAAGAATTCGAATTCAGACATATCTGAAGTTCGAGAATAAGAATTCGAATTCAGATATATCTGAAGTTCGAGGACAGGCAAACCAACAGACGGAAAAATGGTCTAAAAATCAAAATAAATAGCAAACATTCAAACAAAAAATCACGTTTTTAATTTCTACCTCTCATCATTGTCATAAAATTCGAGCTATTCGAGTTTAATTCGAACGAGTCAAGCTTTAGACCGAACTTAAAAATGTGCTCATACTCGGTTTGTTTTGAAAATAAACGAGCTCGAGTCGAGTTTTGATCGAGCGAGTACGAGTCAAATTCGAGCTAATTGTATTCACATAACACCCCTAATCAATGGGCAATTAAAGACCCATCCACAAGGGGTGCATATATATACTATTGAAAACCTAAAAACACTTGCTAGAAGATCTACTTTGTCTTGATATGTGCTACACTGCTACCAGATGCACATCAAGAAATAATCAATTTTGCGTGCACCATCCTTTTTGTTTACATACCTCCAGGCGAGGGTGAAAAGAATACTCTTTGGGAACGACTTTCAGAAGTAGTAATTAACTCACCCATCTCATGTATTGTCATAGGAGATCTAAATGAGATTCAGAGTAGCGATGCGAAAATGAAAGGCGTATCTCTGCACCCGCACAGATTTCATAGACTTCTCGAATTTAAGAATCGATGTTAGTTGTTTGATATCAACACAATGAAACAAATTTACATGGAGAAGAAGCAAAACCAATATAAATAATACGTACAAGAAACTAGATCGAACCTTGGTGAACACCCAGATTATACATAGTTTTCCAAACATTCAAACAAAAAATCACGTTTTTAATTTCTACCTCTCAGTGAAAGTCCCCCCCCCCCAAATTTGAAAAAATGTGGATGAAGAGCGCGTAGGAAAAAAAATGTGCTTAAACAATCTTAGAGAGCTAACTACCATGGGTTAGCAATGTATCAAATTGGTAACATAACAAGGATTCTAAAACAACATGCTAAAAATTGGAACAAAACCACTTTAGGAATATTTTTTCACAGCTTAATTAGAGATATTGAGAACAATAAAATGTGATCCCCTTTCTACCCAAAATACCGACTTCGCACACAAACAATTGAGACTTGTAAACAAGAAAGAAAAGATTCTCCTATTTCATAAAAAGTATCGGAGACAACGAGCTAAAATCAAATAGATCAAATTGGCAAACTTCAATTCGGGCTATTTCACAAAGTAGCCTCGGGAAGAAGAAATCGTAAGATAATTAAAGAAATCTCAACAGCAGAGGGAAGTAATATAATTGGAGAAGATAACATCAGAAATGAAAATAAAAATGATTTGTTAAACGTTTCAAGAAAGAGGCGACTAACAATAGGTTGTCAATGTATCTTACCCTAATAACTACAGAAATTACAAAAGTTGATAATAGGGAACTCACGAAACAAATCTCCAACAACGAAATAAAAAATGCACTATTTAGCATAGGGAACAATAGATTACCGAGACCAGATGGGATGACTGCATAATTCTACAAAATATATATATATATATATATATATATATATATATATATATATATATATATATATTAGGATATTGTGAGCCCCTTGGTGACTAAAGTTGTCATAGGGTTGTTCGCCTAAGGGAAAATCTTAAAACAAATCAACCACACTCATTCCAAAATGCAGTAACCCTACCAATACAAATCATTATAGAGCACTCAGTCTATACTCAACGATCTATAAGACAATATCTTAAATCATCAGAGAATGATTAAAGAAAGTGGAGTGGGATTAGGGAAAGAATGATGGATTGCCATCAAACTAGACATGGAAAATACATATGATAGAGTGGAGTCTCCACTTTGTCTTTGATGTATAAGGCATATGATAGAAGAGTGGAGCACTCAGTCTATACTCAACGTACATCCTCTTCTCATTCTGATAAGCTCTTTGTATTTCTTGATGACACCGATTTCATGAGTTGCACAGTAGAGTCTCCACTTTGTCTTTGATGTGCACAAATCGAAATGTCTTCATATATTACAATCGACTTTGACGTGCTTGACTTTCATGTCTTGGTTTTGAGCTGCTTCCAATGCACAAGTATAAGGTACTTTAAGACCTAATGTGCTCTTCATAATTTGAACTGAGAGATTTTTGTATTAAATTTATTAAAAACTTTACCTAGGGTGGGATGAAAAAAAAACCAAGATCAATGAAAAGAGTATAACTTTGTATGGTAACTCAAAATCTAATACATTGTTCCTATTTTCATAATTATAGGCACTTTAAGTACTCTCTTAATGATATTTAATCAATTACATGTTGACAGGGTTTGCATACATTATTGTCTCTGGCATTTAAATCGTTTGATCATTTCTATTAATATTCAATTATCAATATGAGTATGCAAATACCACATCCGTCAATTATATTTGGAACCAAATTTTTTTCCACTTCTGGTGAATACATTCTCATATAACATACGATAGGCTTTTGTGCAATCAATTTGGCTTTATATTTGCTTTTGTATGAACTTCCACTAAAAACCAATTGATGTTACACTTTTCGATGCTAAAACTACGGATCTAAAAAAACCTTATTTAAAGAACCCACATTTGCATGAATTACTTCTTTATAGCTCTTTACCATCATTTCGATGTCGACATCCTTTATCTATTTGATAATTATTATATTCTCATGGACTCTTTCCACTTCTGAGGAATCAATTATTAAGAGCCTAATGATCTTCAACACTTCCGGCGTATATGAGAATCACTTGATATTCATTGAGTTGGAGATACTTCTGAAACTTCCAAATGATCTAGTGCAATTTATGTGATTTTTCACTTTTTTGGCTTTAGTATGTATATACTTATTTGTTAAACCGTATAATCATTTCAATTATTGAACTTCTGGCTCACTTGTATTCACTTGCATATCTAAAATGATAGAGAAGTTGCTTCTATGCAATCTCTTTCTTAATAGTCTCATTTCATCTCCCCTTAAATAGAGAGCATTTACTCACCATTATAAAGCTCTAAGTCTTTGATATGAATAGGGACTCAATTCCCATATATCAATCAACTTCTTTTTGGTATCGTTTTAGGTCATTTTATGGATGAGGTCTTGGAACATATACCACTCATTCAAAATATTTGAATGACTTTACTCTCTTCGAAGATAAATAGAGATAAGTTATTGTATCAAATTTGAAATGCAAAATTGCATGGGCCCATTCGACTAACAACTCTTCTGGGTCGTTGTGAACTACCTTATGCTCAATAATGTATTTGTTGGCATTCTCTACCTTCTATTTCATATGACTAAAGTGTTAAGACATCTATAGAATATTGGAATATTTACACAAGTTCATATGATAGTGTTGTGTACGTAGATGTCTCATTCAATTCAATCAAAAGATATTAGAGATTTTGCATTTACTCTAAATATAAATGGTCTTGTTGTTAATTTGCTAAGAAAATAAATCATACATGTGTTGGTAATAATGCTTAAATAAAGGTTTTATAAAGGGTTGTAATTTCCGCAATCTTATCCATATTAAAAAAGAAAAGGAAAAAATGTCGTTAACTAGTTTTTGAGGTTTTTCCTCAACTAAGAAGGTTGGTGGTAGAGTGGGGGTGAAAACACGTTCTCCTCATCTTGAAACACATCTTTTAGGGTTTTAAGAAAGAGCGTGCATTTCGTATCTTCTTCCTCATCCTTCCATATGTAAAAATTGTTCTGAGCTTCTAGAGAGATTACAAACCTCCTTTGGCGAGTGCACGCAATAGGGGGTGTTGTGTAACCTTGGAGGGAAATGCCAGAAGCCGACTTGCACCATGGTCGGGGCAAAATCGCTTCTAAGGCAGTGGGTTCAGATATATACCACGCCACAACAATTCGTGTTTTCAGATGAGTCTTTCACTTTGCTTTGATGTGTTTTAATCAAATTGAATATTGTTAAAGGTTTTTACTAACAATTTAGAAGCGATTTTGATGTTAGTAATTACCGGTTGTTGATCATATGAAAAAATTGGAGTGAGAAAGAACAGTAAGATGTTAGGGTTTTCTTCAAAAGGAACGGCTAGCCATCGCCCCACATCTATTGCCGACCCTAGAGTGTGAGATCGAGAGGATCAAGGACCAAAACTGCCAACTTTGCACTCGGATCCTCCTTGAGCGGTTAGTCTGGGGCTATTCGTTGACACCAGATATGTCTTTCATAGACACCCGCAGAGTTCGACAATTCAGCTGTTAAACTTCACCAACACCATCGCGATCGATAGTTGCTTGCTGAACGCTTGTTTAGGAGACTGTGGACGAGGACGTGGGTTTGGGGCTTGACCTCATGCTTGCACCCGTATAACATTAATTAGCTTTTGCTCAGATTCAATCTAGCTCCTGAGATCGATTATACCATAGAGAGCAAAGCAAAGAAGCACGAAACACAGTGGAGGAGATGAGCGGAGTCGGTGTTCTCAATTCCCTCTATGGCTGAAAGCCTTGGTTGCATCGCCTGATCGAAGCGTTCGATTCGAGCTCAGCATCTTTGTTGGTTCACAGTTGGATATAAGAGGGGAAAAACTCGGTAGTTCAAGTCATCCATTGCGATACATTCAGCGAGAGGGATCACTTAGGCAGAATCACTAACGGCGGTGAACACGAGAATGTGGACCGATGAACACCACGAGTTAATTAAGGCAATTCATTACCTCTGCCGATTACATTTTTCCGATGAAAGCATCTCGGCGCAATTCAAGCACCGGACATTATGTCGTTGTCTGAATGCCCCTCACGTTGCCTCGGCATTCAGGCAACGAACATGTCGTCGCCTGAATGGTGGTTGCTTCAAGGTCGTGCCCCCAATCCTCAGGTGACGAACAAACGTTTGTTCGTTGCCTTAGACGGTTCAGGCAACGAGCCAACCATTCATTGCCTGAATATGGTTAACGGTCTGGGAATCGGGCTTAGCCATTCAAGTGACGAGAGAAGTTCGTCGCCTGAATAATAGGGACATTGTCATAAAATTGAAATATTTGAGTGACGAAAATGTTCATTGCCTGATTCTAATCAATGTTTGTTGCCTGAATTATAAGGACATTTGTATGAGTGTTGTTCAAGCGACCGTATTTATCAATGTTCGTTGCTTGACTCTTATTAATGTTTGTTACCTGAATCATAGGGACATTTGTATGAGTATTGTTCCAGCAACCGTATTTATCAATGTTCGTTGCCTGATTCTTAAGGCGACAAGCAAGATATTTTAAGTTCGTTGCCTGAATGACATCTTGGTAATAAAAATGCTATTTAGAAGCTATTGTTGCTCCCTGTTGTCACAGCACCCATTCACATTTCACAAAAATACCACTAATTCACAAACCCAGAAATTCTTACACAATTCACAAACTCAAAAGTTCACACTTCATAATTTCACAAAACCTACACAATACCAAAGTTCTTACACAATTCACAAACCCAACAGTTCACAATTCACAAAAACCATTTCATATGAAACCATGTCTGTTCATACGCAAACCTGAGAGATCTAGTAGAAGTCTAACAACCATAAAAATCTTGTTCATGGATTATTTGGAGAATCATTCACTTGGTGGATGACTTGTTCACCCGATGGGGTGCCTTGTTTAGTTGCGAGTAGGTCATGCACAACGACCTCCAATGTAACAATGCACGACAAAGCTATCCTTGCATCCTCCTAAGCCTTTGCAGCCTTCTCCTCCAACTGCCTCCTCTCTTTAGTCACAACAGCCGGCCGTGCACGACCGGCGGATGGGGCATTCCTCGGTGCATCAGCTCCACATCAGGTAATGAAGTTTCATCCTTTAATTGGCTGAGTGATTACAAGGAGACTTCAGTGCTCGCGAGTGCTAGAGTAGAGAAGACGCCAGAAGCATGTATTTAAGGTGGAATTATGGGGATCAAGCTGAAGGAGGGCGAGCGCTGTGTAAATCAGCGCTCTCATCTTCGTCAATGGGGCGGGTCAACTAATGACCTTGGAGAGAAAGAGGAGATGTGATATCTGAGTTTGAGGGATCGCCAACTTCCAGCTCCTCGCCGAGAATCAGCTTGAGCGTGAGATCCAGAAGCTACGTGATGGGAAGAAGAGGTAATTTGGTTAGTCAATGGCTCAATTAATTAACTTTGTTTTAATTAATTAAGCATATATGCGAATTGAGAGTGCAATGAACTGAGTAGTCACATGAATTCTCAATTTGAGGGAATAAATGTGAATCTCTAAAATGAACCCATGTTACAACGCTAATCCTATGTATAACTTGTGTGGTTTCATGACATGTTTGAATACGGAGCGGCACTGGGATGTTCTCAGCAGAAAACATTTGCTAGGACCACTATAGGCAAGAGGTCGAGATGCTCAGCCATGGTGATGACCCGATCAAATTATCACTTTGCTCTTATGAAGGACATCCGGTTATTTGATTCATTCACAACGGCCTATTTTGTGAGTTAAGTGACATAATCTTTTAAGCTTGAAATTAATTTGGTAAGCAAATCTTGCTTCACTTATTAATTTTAAGTATACAAAATGTTTATATGTTGGTTGAGATCGTGTGTATATGATGATCATGATATGACTATTTCAGTTTATCTTGAAAGAATGTTGCCTTGTGACATGCATAAGCACATAGGCATGAATACTATATGATGAGCATGAATACTATTACGATTTTACCGATGTTTACTAAGTAAACTCATAATAGTATTCATGCCTATGTGCTTATGTCTGCATCTCTATCTTTACTTGATTCAAATGTGTGAATATCATGATGTTGAGCTTTTTACCGATGTTTACTTTAAGTAAAATCATAATAGTATTCATGCCTATGTTCTTATGTCTGCATCTCTGTCTTTACTTGATTCAAATGTTGTGCTTGAACCTAGTTAGTCTAGGAGGAGTAAAAGACATATAACTGAAACTAGATGTGAGCTTAAGTTTGAGACAACTTTGTTGGTTGAACTCGTTGATGTGACTAAAGTGATGTACCTCTTGTTTATGTTCTTAATTTAGATGAATTTAGACAACATAAAGAGGTTACGAGTTCAACTTATGCTAGTTTCTTCCAGAAAGATGCTATAGACAGTAAATTGGAATATATTATGTGTGTCCCTTCTTGGGAACTAGTTGACTTGCCTAGAGGTATCAAAACCATTAAGTCACTACTAGAATTATGTTAATAGACATCAGGTCTTTTACATCAGTCAGAAAAACGGCTGATGTTAAAAATAGTTATAACATTGTTTTGAAAATTGTCGATGTTATGGAGATTTGATACTTCAGTTGCACTTTTTGGACAATGTTAATATTTTGTTTTCAAAAATTTAAAAAACGCGCTATAACACTTAATTAAAGTTTGAGGCGGTAACCAGATCCGAACACCTAAAAAAAAGCCACTTCATAAAATTTCCACACACCTTCCCTCCAACACTTGGTGGGCTGAGTTAGTGTCTTGTGTTATTACTCTTGAAAGTTTTGTTTCTTTTAATTTTTAAGGCTCAAAAGTTGCTTAAGTTTGTTGTTTTATACTGTTGTTCGACCTACCTAATCCACTATCAGTGCATTTGTAGTTCTCTCATTGAGATCACTTTCATCTAGACTAAAATGATTCATGTGTTTTGTGGTGGCCTGCTATCTTCTCCAGTTATCTGGAGCTAAATAAATAAAGCATATAAGTTCCTTTTGCTTGTAGTCGTCTTCATAACATTCTGACTTTTTTAGTTTTTCAGTGGATAAATCCATCTTAAATGCATACAAGATGCATTCTGACTCTTCTAATGTTCTGAATCTCTCTTTTATCTTAGGTTGATACTTTGATTCCAAAGCATTTTCTGCCACCTATAGTTAGACTTTGTGGAAAGCTGGAGATGCTTGATCGCTTGTTGCCCAAACTTAAGGCGACAAATCACCGGGTATTGCTGGAGGTGTGTCACTTGCATCTATAACTGAGGTTTCCTTTAATTGGTAAGTTCATGGATATATGCTTGTCATTGCTTCTGCTCTGCCCTTTGTTTTCTTCAGGAGTAGAAGGTTTTGAAATAATCATTTTTTAGTTCGTTCTTATAGTGTGTGTCTCTTCTATTTCCCAATCTCGCAGAAGCAGTAGCCCTTCGTGTTTTGCATTCAAGAGGAGTTGCCCAGCCCTTTTTGCCCTGCTTTGCCTTCCCTTTTATCTTGCCGATTCATCCCTTCACCTTGTTTGTGCTTCTGAGCATTGATATGCTTCACCTCCTTTATCAATCTGTTTGCATTTACACCAACATTTTCCTTTTCTGTAGCAGCATTTGCATCTGTGACTGCACTTGCAACTGTAACAACACTCGCATTCAATAGCAGCATTCACATCTGTGACAACACTCACAACTATAGGAACTTGCTTACCAATTTCTGCATTCTCCTTTTCTTTTCCACTTTCTTTGCTCGAGTTTCCCTGTTGCTCTTGCTTGTGGTTGCCTTGTCTGGACTTGTTCAAGTGCTACGCACAACCTCTGCAACATGAACAGACCCGGGAGCCCTTTCCTCATGATCCAACTTTGCTTTTCCTTTGCCATATGCTACACTTTCGTTCTCACTCGCTGCTTCTTTTTTATCTTTAGGAATCCAGATTTGCTTCACACCAATACTCTCATTTTTCTTCCTGTTTCCACACTTACTGTCCTCATGTCCAAATATGACAGATTCCTAGTTTTAGGATGGAAACACAACACATTCCCTACACACCTTCGGAAGCCATTAAAAAATAACTCTTTGATTATTTTTCTGCCCCATTTTAAAAAATAACTCTTTGGTTCTTTTATGCCCCATTTTTTATTAACAAAAAAATATCTTTTTTTAATAAAAAAACTCTTCATGTGTTTTCTATCTACTATAAAAATGTGAAAGGAATGTACTAATAAATTGGTATCCTGTTCTTGAATTTGTCCATATTTTTAGCGGGAGGTGTTGGATAACGCATGTGTTGCAGGTGAGTTGAGGGTGGAATTCCCTAGCTGCTCGAGTACTGCAATTAAGGGGTGGGGCTAAATCTTCTTCAGCCTTTTGTTCCCACCCAACCAATTGTCTCCTGTGCTGGTTAAGAAAAGGAAGGAGTAGCGATGCATTTCTGTGAAGCTAAACAAGTCGAGCAAAGAGGCGGCGAGGGAGGCATATTGTGCAATTTTAACAATACACAATGTCGAAGAGGAGGACCTTTGTGGGTCACCTGTTGAAGGAGGGTTCTAAGGGAGCGAGAAACGCCGACAAGATGTGGAGTCTTCCTTGGAGTACTTGATGAACGAAGCTCTTGGCAAGCGTGAAAGCAGGATGAAATGAGGGTAAGGTTTACTTTGATTACTTGGGTATTGTGTGTACTGTCATGGGTTTGATTTTTTTCTATACTCATGCTTCTTATACATATATAAATATATTATTTTATATTTATATATGTATAATTTGCCTAGTATATATATGATTTAATCAGTTAGGTTGTTTGAGATCAAAAGTGTGCTGCTGCACAAACTATTTGTAACGTTTAGGAGTTGTGTGGCTCGACTGTAGCCAATGCTTTGTATATGTTGTTTTATGTGAATGACTAGCAACTAATAGTCGATTTGACTATTGATATATTTTGTATTGTGTTATGGTATTCTGCCCGGATGATGGAAGAACATTATTGAATGCTTTGACATATTTTGATTATTTGAGGAGTCTATTAGTGGATACAAACAGGAAATGAGACATCATTTAATAGAATAAAAAACGATTTTAAAATATATTGAAACACAACAAACAACTAATAAAATTGATGTCTTTTGCGAAATTATACATTGTTATTCATAAAGAAAATGATGTTGTAATCTTTTTAGACATCATTTATTTCAAATATACTGATTTAAATATATACATATAACATTGTCTTTATAAATATTGAATGTTGTATATCATTTTTTAAACGAAATAACAAGACAAAATATAAAGGAAAAGTTAATAAACATGAAATGAATCAACTATAACTGATGTAAATATGATATTATAACATTGTTTTTGGATAAATATATCGATGTTAATGTGAATGTTTTTATTGCTCTAGGTATCTTTAGATAGCTAGAAATGCAAAATAATAATGTTTTAACATTAGGTGAATCAATCAAAATGTAATTCTATACATGCATTTAAATCGATATTACAAAGAGAAACGATGTTATAAATCATTATAGACATCGGTTATAAACCGACGTGGTAAAGTTTAGATTTTTAACACCACCCACTAACACGTCGAATTTTTTTTTGATTAGCATCGGTTTATACCCGATGTCTATGAACAAAATTCTAGTAGTGAGTGTAAAAGGATCCTAAAAGGAATTTTAGAACTGATGGTTCTATTATAAGGTTTAAGGCAAGACTAGTGGTTAAAGGATAAAATATGAAATTGATTTCTTTAATACATATTCTCTAATGATTAAGATTATCATTTATATTTATTATTTGCTTTAGCATCTAATTATAAATTGACAGTGCATAAATGGATGTTAAAATGTGTTTTAAATGACAATCTACATAAAGAGATATGTGCATAAATGGGCTTGTGGTTCCTAGAAAAGAGAATTTTGTGTTCACTTCAGAAATCAATATATGGCTTTAACCAAGCATATTTGAAATGCTACGAGGATTTTACCAAAATGTGTTAAAGTTTTGGTTTGTGTATATAATGCATGTTTTTATACCAAGATGTATTACATTGGTTATGTGCCTTTATATGTATATGAGATGTTGATATTTGGCACTAGCATGCATGTGATAAATGAAACCAAAAATTTGTTTCCTCTCGCTTTGAAATGAAATATATGGGTGAAGTTGTTGTGTTTCTAAGTGTTAAAGAAACTAGAAAAGGGAAACTGTTTCATTCCATTATCTAGAGAATTGTTGAGAAGGTTTGATAACTTTATCGTTGTGCCAGTATGATCAAACATTCTAATTATGATGATGTTATAGCTCCACTAGTGGTTTTGTTTTG
The DNA here is from genome assembly GCA_963922045.1 of Persicaria maculosa. NCBI lineage: Eukaryota > Viridiplantae > Streptophyta > Magnoliopsida > Caryophyllales > Polygonaceae > Persicaria > Persicaria maculosa. The sequence continues at coordinate 62,892,392 of OY998257.1, read as the reverse complement.
ACATTATGTGGTGGTGCTATATTGTGAAAATCATCAAAATTGTCATGTAACATGTTTGCTAGATTGACTCTGAAATATGATATCATAGTTTTAGATTTAATTAGCTGGACAAGAGATTGATTGGTTGATAATGTTATTGGCTTAATTACCTTTGTGGGGGCAATGAAGCTCTATCTAATTCTCTACAATGAGACTCACATTTGCTATTTGTGTAGCTAGTAGCAATACATAGAATGGCAAAAAGAGACACACGCAGATTTGACATGAAGCTGTGAGACAGCTGATTGCGAATGGTGTCATCTATTTGGAGGATGTGAGGTCCGAGAGGAACTTGATGGTCTATTGACAAAAGGGTTAAACAAGATACTAGTCTTTGATTTGTCTAAGGGAATGGGACTTAAACCCGTATGAAAAAGATACACCACTTCTCATTCCTATGACAGTATTGAGGAAGGTTGAGTCATGTACTCTTAATGAGTCCATAGCTCAGAGTTAGGTGATCCTATTGAGAAGGACTTGATGGATTCACCGAATATAGAAAAGGATGAGTGTAATGCTCTTAATGGTTTCATAGCCCTAATAAGGGTGGTCTATGTGAGATAGACTTGATTGAGCTACCTACGAGAGTGTGAAGGGATTGGTCACCTTCTAAGGAAGACTAGGGGGTTTTCTAGAGCACTCCTCAACACCCAAGGTATGAGACAACTACATACATATTTGCAGATCTTATCACGGAATCACCAGGACCATGGTTGAGGTATGTGTTGTTGAGATCACCTCTCAAGTCTAGTACTTCAAGACTTGTTCACTTTATGATGAGAGAGGCACTCAATTTCACTACGTGTTTGGTTCAAGATTTGTTCACTAACATTTAAGTATCTCTTCCATAAAATAAAACCAGCTCAGAATGTCGTTTTTTAAGTTGTTTTAAAAAACCTTTTTTCTCACATTTGTGGGGGATTGTTGGAAATAATGCTTAAATAAAGGTTTTATAAACGGTTTTAATTTCTGTAATCTTATCCATATTAAAAAGAAAAGGAAAAAAATGTTTTTAACTAGTTTTTGAGGTTTTTCGTTAACTAAGAAGGTTGGTGGGAGAGTGGGGGTGAAAACACGCGTTCTCCTCATCTTGAAACGGGCCTTTTAGGGTTTTAAGAAAGAGAGTGCATTTCCTATATTCTTCCTCCTCCTTCCATATGTGAAAATTGTTCTGAGCTCCTACAGAGATTTCAAACCTCCTTTGGCGAGTGCACACGATCAGGGGTGCTGTGTAACCTTGGGGGCGATGCCAAAAGCCGACTTGCACCGTGGTCGGGGCCGGGCGAAATCGCTTCTAAGGCAGTGGGTTTGGATATATACCACGTCACAGAAATTCGTGTTTTCAGATGAGTCTTTTGCTTTGATTTGATGTGTTTTAATCAAATTGAATTTTAATAAAGGTTTTTACTAACAACATGTACGTTCCCTCTTATTAGGGATCTTCATGTCCTAGGATGTTTTGGTCCTTCTTAATGGGTATCCATGTGAATTCCAATAATCCTGCACATCGGCATACGGAAAAAACCATCACAAACAATGACAATAAAAAAAACCAACAATCCGACGAACTGCAACTGACTAAAGTAGGAAGGAAGAGAAGTCGTCAATGAAACCATGGGTAGACAGATGTTAGTACTTCAATTGAAGACGCAAGTGGAAGGCGAGTCAAGTACTACAAGATCGAGTACGTAGCACTGCTGGAGAATAGGTAAAGTAAGGCACGATCTCCTAGTGGCATGGTGTGAAGTCAGAACTCCAAGGAAGTGCCTCCCAAACAATGGGGTTGTTGTGAAGACATGGTCATGACCCCGTTCAGCCAAGATGCACTCTACACACCAACAACGAACGAAATACATACACCAAATGTACACCAAAAACATCAATCAAACCCAACCCATGAACAATTAAGGAACAGAATCAACGGAGTGTGTTCCCAATCATTTAAAACAGTTTTATTTTATTTTAATTATTTCCACAATACTTGGAGATCAAGTATTAGAAAGGTAAGAAATAACTAAATTTTTTTTTTTTTTGTGAAACTTGGGCCACAATGAGTAATCCATGGAACCTAAAACTCTTTTTTTTTAAACTTGGGTCCCAAGGAGTTGCTTGGTGATGGTGGTTGGAAGAGGAGGGCAGAGGCGGAAGCAACCAATGTTCTAAAAGGTGCTAGACGACCGCTAGGCAGCTAGGCGGGTTTAGAACCAAACTTGATTATTTTCTTATATTTTAACGTGTAACACATCTCAATAATTCATATAATGTAATAATCCACAATATCCCTTATAGACCCAAATTTGTGGTGTTTAGAGCATCCGCACCCATAAATTGAATTTGATCAAGCAAATGGTGGGTCCGAAAGCAAATTTTGCTTCAACTAAAATTTGCTCAAGTAAAACATTTTTTGTACACACCCATTGCTCAAGCAAATGATGGGTCAAAACAAATTTATATACTTTAAAATTATTTTATTTAAGTGAAGAAAAAGCAAAAAGGGGTAAATCCCCCACTAATTGCTCAGGCAATCAGTTAAGCAAATTTTGCTCAAGTGATAGATGGAGCAAATCCAAATAGTTGACTGCTCAAGCAATTCAAGACCGGTGCGAGCAACAAAATGGTTTTGCTTGAGCAAATGCATAGGAGCCTACCAAATGCTCAATCAAATAGGGTGGTTTTACTCCCCGGTGCGGATGCTCTTAACTAACATAGTAACACTAAAGTAAATAAACGCAAATGTACGCATCCGACTAGCGACTCTAAACCTTTTAAAACAAAAAATCATAGGTTTGACTCAAAAGCAAATACAACTCGACTTGGGGGATTAGTCACGTGCATAAATGCTAAAATTGCGACCTAGATAGGCTTAGGTGGGTTTAAGGGGCGCCTAGGTGGGTCTAGACAGGGTTTAGGGGGCACCTAGGCAAGCCTATGGTTAAAAATTCCTAGGTGCCCTCCTGTCTAGAGCTGTCTAGAGCTTAGACGGTGCCTAAGCGTGATTTTTAGAACACTGGAAGCGACAATGAAAAAAAACCCGACGAAACAACGCATCACCGTCAACTCCAACTTAATCTATTCTTACACGGTTCAATCCATCCTGATTTTGTCTTCGAATCCATTGGATCTGATATCTTATTAGATGTTCAGAGCCCTAAGGGGTGATTTGGGTCTCTGAAAAGAGCTAAATTTGTCATACATACTAAGATAGTCTCGGAGACATAATCGGTATTATCGGTGATGATTAAAGATTTGACGTCTTTTTATCTTTCTAAAAAAATCTTAGAGAGAGGTCTGGTAGTTTAGTGTGGATGACGTTTTTAACGAGGCGTAAAATATAATGATGGGGATTGGGGGAGTAGCTTTTTCAAGATGTAATTTTGGCCAAAATTTTCATATTGGTGAGTCCGACGAGGAAACTACTGAAAATGGAGAAAACCCAAATCCATTTACAACTTAGCGAAGAAGACGCCGAGCGAGTGTCGGCGCTCAGAGTTCCCTCCCATCTGCTCAACGTCGGCCCCAGTTTCTACGAAGACTTTGCTCTCAGGGGTATCCGCGTTGACCGAGTCGAACCCGGCCGAGTCTCCTGTACCTTTAGGGTTCCTCCTCGTCTCGTTGTATGTTTATGTTCCCCCCTCTTCAAGCCCTTCGCTTTCTGCCTTAATCTTATTCACTGGTTTTTACTTTAGCTGCTAATTTCCGAGTGATCTTGTCTGCCGAGATTCTACAATCTATTTGTGGTTGCAATTCATCTGAATTGAAATTAGAGTGGGATTTAATTTTTCATCCAACAAGCATCTTCGAGTAATGCTCTTAAATGCATCAATTTTGATGTTTTTAATGCCGAAGAAATCGGGCTTATCCTTGTGTAGATTGGTTCTATGATCACAATATGGACTTATAATCGTAGTGAGGTTGTGAAACTAGGTTCGCTGTCTGTCATAAATGGTGATTGTGTAGTGGCAGTATTTGTATCTGGCTTGCTGTTTTCCTTGCAGGATCGAACAGGAAACTTGGCTCCAGGTGCAATTGCTAACCTCATCGACATTGTTGGCAATGCTCTGATCTATAAGGCAGATCGCCCTATGAATGTATCAGTTGACATGTCAATCTCATACATTTCGTCTGCAAAGCTCGATGTAAGTGGCTCTGCAGCTCAGATAATGATACTTATCCATTGATCCTATCTCCTTCCGGAATGCCCTTTGGTATTCTACCCTTATAGCGAATGCTTCAACTGTTTCCCTTGCAATTGTTATGCTGGATCGGATTACTTGACGTAATCTACACCCTTCTCTTACTTGTTTGGTATGTTGTTCATTTGAGACAAATTCCTCTGCTAGATGTTATGAGCAATGCAAGTGGCAATCAAGTGTGTTAGGTTGGTTAATATACAAGTGTATGTCCAAACGTAGTCATGTTTAGGTTTCGAATAACTTTTGAGTTGAACTGGTTTTGTTCTGATGAATTTGTGGGGTTGGGTAAAATCACGCCATTAGTATTGACTGTTGAGATAAATTTGTCGAATCATGTTACCTTGACAAGTCTGCTAAATTCGGTATTGCGTCTTTCTGGAATCAGATTCTTGCTTGCTTAATTAAGCTGGGTGTAGGTCAGTTGTTTATGCATCTACTGAATCTATCAGAAACATCACAGGATGAGTTGGAGGTAACCTCAAAATATCTCGGACGCAGGGGACTCATCTCAGGAACTTCAGTTGTGATCAAGAACAAAGCATCTGGAGAGGTAGTAGCTGAAGGAAGGCATTCATTGTTCAGTAGGCCTGACAGCAAACTCTAGTGATCTCAGGGAAATGAAAAATCCAACCATCCTCAGTATTTTTTTTCCTTTTCTTTTACATAGTATATATTTACTGACATGAATTGTTAAACAGACTCAAATAATATTCAGGTTTAGAGCATTCAAAGCTAATTATCATTTCCCAAGCTCATTTGCTGATGATGATCCTCAAGAAGCTGATTTTGTTGAACACTTGGTGAATTAGCTAGCATAAAGTAACCCTGCAATGCCGAGGCTGGGTTTGGTAGAGTTTTTTTTTACCATTCATTCGCCATTTGGCTATATTCGGCACAAAATTGCACAATTAGCTAGCATTCTAGTGCTTATGGTTTTTGATATTATATAGTTTTAAATTTAAAAATATAAAATTTTAGTTTAATTAGCTTTTGCAATAGAAACTTTCAATCGTTATTCACTCAAGCTTTTTAGGGTTTTTTTGGTTTTCTATTCACAAATTTCTATCAGCTAGATTTGTCAAACATCATACTTAACATAAATAATTCATCACTTTAAGCTATCTCATCAACTAACCATTTACCGAACATATCCTGCCATTTGGCACACATGGAGTTGGGATCAGTCATTCGATCCCAACTCATTCGATCGAACGTGTAGACTGCGACTCACAAAAACACACCACTGGGTGATTCCAATGCTAATTTTTTTTTTGATTAGGTAATGATTCGGGTGAGAATACTCTACCCGAAACATCCTGTCGGGTGAGGTCAAGAAGACCTGAGTGATTGTATAAATTAGGTCCCCTATTAGAGTAGCAAAGGTGTGCAACCTTATCCGCTAATCGGTTACCAATACGGGGTGTGGGAAATTCCTATATTCCTTACACCTAGGAGAATGGTCTGAATGTGTGACATTACTAATTCTATTTCCCATTCCAATGCTAATATTGTACAATTCATTGAGTAATCAAGTTGGGAGATCGAAACCAGTGGATGCCAAATTGAGTAATCAAGTTGGGAGATTGAAATCAGTAGTGCTAATGGCATGTGCGTGTGTATTAACAGCAAAACAGGGGGCAACCTGGAAAAACGTAGTATTTTCTTTATTTAAAAAAAAATTAAAAAAAAAAACTAGTATGAGATTCACGTCTTAGGTTCGGATTGGTTAAAATTTATCAATTTAAATTCAATAATATAGATTTATTCTTTGTAATTTTAACTACATATTAGTATTAATTACTCGCGTTTTGTGCATTTTGTTAATAAATTATATTTTATTATATTAATTATATTAAAATTAGTTTTTATTAAATTTTATGAGAATATTAAAATAGTTAATGTGAAGACTGACATGGAATTATAATCTTACGCATTACACTAGTTCAGTGCCCGTATCTTGCATGATATTCTTAAACCTTATTTAATTTAAAAGTACTCATACACTTATGTAGATGATTTCTACAAAATAAATTGTTATAATCAATATATAATACTAAAACAGAGGCGTGGAAATCCTATGTGGCGGGCTCTGGTGCATTTCGCTTACGTGTCGTTCTCTGGTGCAATATGACCGAATTTTTTTGACACATCAATTAATGAGTATCCAATAAATTAAAGCCACGTCATACAACGACCTAATCTAATTTACCTACGTGTCATCGTATGTGTCCACCTCAATTGATATTGATAACTACAAATAATTTTTGATATAAATATTAAATCACATAGTTTAAGTGGTTACAAAACCTATCTTTTTACCTTAAGTTATTATATAATTAAATATTTTACATTAGATTATTTTATCTTTATTCATTAAGATTGGTTAAGTTAGTTCATATATGTAATGATAAGATTTCATCATTTTCACATTAATTTTTTTTCCAATTAATTTCATTACAAAATACTCCGTAAGGTTTTTTAAAAAAATTATTAATTTGATAAGATTTGATAAAGTTTAGTAAATTCTTTTGTTCATATATACACCTAATACAGTAGTACGATTTGATTTTGATAAAGTTTAGATTTTTTTACATATATAATAGTAAGATTTGATAAATTTTAAATTCTTTTGTTCATATATAATATTCCATAGTACGGTTTTCATATTGTAATACCAATCATCAATATCTATATCTTCTATATAAAATACTAAAGTAGAGGCCTGAAACGGGATCTGGTGCGATTTCGCATCCATGAAATTTTCTGGATTAAAACGGGATTATTTTTGCTTACGTGTCATATTCTGAATTAAAATGCTATTATCTTTTTGAGCCACGTTAATTAATAAGCCAATATAATTAGGTAAAAAAAACTTATCCTTTTAGATCAAATAATCTATCCAATATGACCTTATATCTTAATTAGATAAATATTCAACCTTATATATTTTAATTATTTAGAAATCTTCTCTTTTTAGATCAAATAATTTATCCAGTATTTGATCAATTTCCCCTGTAATAAAATATATCATACCCTTGCTTCAATTTTTTTTAATTTACATACCTTGGGTAATTACAAATTTACATTTAGTAACACGTTATGCAAAAAGAAACAATTCTTTCGAAATATATGACTGCATTTGATGATCGACATACATCACTTTGAAAAAATATCTTTTTTTGGTCAAGAAAAGCAAAATATCTTTGATAACATTAGTATTAACTTATAAAAAGTGGCGTATATATATAAAATCAACAATTTTCATAAGGAGTTAAAAAATCAACATTTTTTTAATCTACCATTAATTGAATCTCATATAATTTAGTAGATAATTATTTATAAAAATATTTTAATATTGTTTTATTAAATATATAGTATATATTTATTACGTTAGTTTATTAAAATATCTATCCACGGATGAATTGTGGCTACATAATATTTTCATAAATTATTTTGGTCTCAAAAAATAATATAGATATAAATAAAATAACAATTATTAAATAATTAATTTTGATATAAATAATTTTTTCCACCAAAAAATAATCAAGATATAAACCAAATAGCACTTATCAAATACTACATATTTATATATCAATATTTTTTCGTAAGTATGACTATGAAATATGTTTTATTCATATTTTTATCAATTAACTAAAATATACATAAACCTATTAATTGAAAGATATTAACAAATCGCGCAACGGGCGAGTAGTAAAACTAGTAATATACTAAAACAGAGGTTTGAAACGGGCTCTGGTGCGATTCACATACGTGTCATATTCTGGATTGACTTTTGTCGCACTTCGCATACGTGTCATATTCTGGACTCATACGATGTTATTTTTTTTAGCCACGTCAATTAATAAATCAATATGATTTTTCCATATCATTTAATGATTCCACTTATTTTTATAAATATTCAACATTATATCTTAATTAGTTAGAAAATTTATCTTTTTAGATCAAATAATCTATCAAATATTTGGTCAAAATTGAATATAAGATATCTATATATAAATATGTATTTTGTCAAAAAAAAAAGTTATCTTTTTTCTCCAATATATATATTATTCTCCAAATTCACGCTAATCTATTATGAATCAATATTGGAAAATAATACTACGTTATTTTCTAATTTCTCCAAATACTAAGATATAGTTGTTATTGGAAATATTCACATCTTTTCTTCTATTAATTAATGATCTAATATTGGAAATTTTCTAATTTCCAATAATTCTTATGAATCAATAGATTAATATTCACATCTTATATTCTCCAAATTCACTTTAATTTCTTATGAATCAATATATAAATAGTTACAAAACCTATTATCCTATTATCGAAAGAATATTTTATCTTAATTTATTTTTTATAACCTTTTTATACTATGGTGTATTAAAAGATCCAAAGATTTCAACCGAACTATTATAACCTTCAAATTTCAGAAAAAAAATATAAATTAAACATCATTTTGTTTATTAAGAAACCGCACAACAGGCGGGTAAAATAAAACTAGTAAAATACTAAAACAGAGGCATGAAACGGCCTCTGGTGCGATTTCGCGTCCTTGGAATTTTCTGGATTAAAACGGAATTATTTTTGCTTACGTGTCATATTCTGGATTAAAGTGGAATTATTTATTTGGGCCACATTAATTAATAAGTCAATATAATTAGGTAAAAAACTTATCTTTTTAGATCAAATAATCTATCCAATATATTTGTGCCAAAATATTTTCTTTAGTTTTGCAAAAAATATTTAAATTATAGTATGTGAATACGTATTTATCATGTTGTTTACTCACGTGATCAAATTAGATGATTTACACAAAGAATTTAATTACATACTACGTAAGTCATTGCATTCATTTTATTTTATTTTATCAATAGTTATATTATATTTAATTACATCATATTACGTATTTAATTACAAGGTTTAGACTTTACACATTTAATTACATCATATTACGTTATAATTAACTAAAAATACCGCTATTTAAAAATATAAGTGAAATATATTATCTATTATTATTATATAATCATCAATATATAATCTATATCTATATTTATATTTATATCTATATAATTTACTAAAACAATATAATCTATATCTATATTTATATCTATATCTATATCTATATCTATATCTATATATAATATACTAAAACAGAAGCCTGAAACGGGCTCTGGTGCGATTCGCCTACGTGACATTTTCTGGATTAAACTGAAATTAATATAGCATACGTGTCATATTGTGGTTTAATTTTGATTATAAATATTCAACCTTATATTTTAATTAGTTAGAAAAGTTATCTTTGTATACTTTCACATATAAGAACAATCTTTATAATATAATAACTTAAATTTTTATAATTTTATCTACATCTTAATTTGAAAGATTTGGTTAACTAACTTTTTATTCTAAAACGTATAATATATTTTGGTACGTGAGCAATTAATATCATTAATTATTAAACAATTTATAAGGGTTACAAATAAATCTATAAAAACATGACATGTCATAGATAAGCTATTATATTTTGGTACGTAGTAATACATAATGATGGATTTTGAACAATAAAATCAAAAAATTTAAGGTTAAATTAGTTGATTAAGATCCAAAGATCTCAACGAACTATTATAACCTTAAAATTTAAAAAAGAAAATATAAATTAAATATCATTTTATTTATTAAGAAACCGCACAACGGGCGGGTAGTAAGACTAGTATCTTTTAAATCTAACTATTTTTTTTTTTTTTCAAATTGGAAAAAAGTATTTGCTTCAAACTAACTTAAAGATGATAATTAAAGGAGAAGATATCAATCTATATGTAATATTCTTTCAATTTGTTATAATTTAAATAAATTTTGTATAAATACCCGTTCAACTAATAAATTATTTGTAATAACTATTAATTATTATATTAAATTAAATAAGACGTTTTTCGGATAGTTTCCGTTTGGCGACATGGTAAAATGAGCTGTTTGAGCGCCAAAAAATTCGGATCGATTTGTTCCATAGCTTGTTAGATATCTAATTCAAAGATCTACAACTTTCATGTTGAGCATTTTGGCAATTTCGGCCTAAAACATAGAGAAACCGAGACAAGAATTTGATGTCGACTCAAAGTTCCGACCCGATATCTATATATTCTAACCCGAAATCATATAAATTTCAAAGTTGTGAAGTTTTGGGTCGGTATCTTGAAGTTCCGGGTCAGAGTACATCTAAGTCGAATTCTCGTAGCTACATTCTGGGTATGTATCTAGGTCCTTTGCGAGGTCGAAATGTGTTGTAGGGGGATTTCAACCCAGAAGTTAAGAGTTCCGACCCGAAATCATTGGAGGATCTTCCCTTTTTCGATCCAGATGTGTGTTTTTATCTTTTGAGATCTATCTATATTGCTTATTTTATGATATTTTATCTTGTTAAGCCTTATAAAGTTGCTTAGATTTTTTTCCATTTATTTTATGTATATCTATCACATTATCCTATACATATTTTTTAATAATAAATTATAATATCTAAATAAATTATAATATAAAATATTTGATTAGAAAAATATTATACTTTAAATTATGTATTATTATAATTTTATGAAATATAAATTTCTCATATATATAAAAGTTTAGGCCATCATATATTTATCCGTTTAATATATAAAAGCTTTTTTATCACAATATATAAAAAGCTAAAGTTATCTATATTCTTTTTGATAAGGTAAGAATTCGAGGGCCAGACAGGTATAACTTCTCAAGTGGCCGACAAAGTCAGCAGACGGCAAACCGTCAAACATACAACATAAAATAAAAAAGTGTAATATAAACAGTCGCAAACAAACACACTCAAGCGATCGAGCAAACGAGTCTGGCCTATTTAACAAGCTAAAGTCACCTAGTTATTTGTTAAAAAAAATTATCATTTAGTTTATTTTTATGCACACGTATATATATATATATATATATATATATATATATATATATATATATATATATATATATATATATATATATATATATATATTATAAATTTCGTGTGTGAGACAATATAATTAAAATAGTGAGTATGAAAACCAAAAGCCAAAACATTTGGGTGTTTTATGAAATTAAAGATTGTAGAAGAGTGCCAGTTGTTTTCCCTCCAATTCTTGCTGTTATGGTTGTTGGATTGTCAGTCACCCAACCTCCTAACTGCTCTTTAAATTCCCAATCTCCCAACGCCCAAGTCCTCACCGGCCACCGTCGTCGACAATCGACTAATTGAATGTTCAGAATTTGACATATGTTTTAATACCCATCTTTTTATACTAAATTAATTTTATTATTATTATTATCATTTCTATATTATCAAATCCCTTTTCTATATATTAGCATTAATATTAAACAAAAATGTCAAAATACTACTACACCTCTTGTTTCCTTTATTTGAATTTGATGAAACTCGTTATTACGGTATTATTTTTTGACAAATGCTAGGGTTTATAATATATTTGTATATCACTCATCTGAATGTACAATCAATAATCAATTATAATAATACTATCTTCGTTTCCTTTTAATTGACTTTTTACTATTTATGTACGTTTTTTAAGGTGTGAAAAACTATATGAAATAATAATTTTTTAAAATATTTTTTTCGATATTCTCATACTTATTGGTGATAAGTATAATATTATTAAAAAAATATTATTAAAATATTAATATTTAATATAGTTTTGATCGTTCTAAAACTACGTGTATAACTTGGAAAAGTCACTTAAAAAGAAACGGATGGAGTAATACGGAGTACTTAGTAATATCAATCCAATTGCACACATTTCAAAATAAAAAAAGAGTCCAGTCAATTTTAAATTACACACTAAGATGGAATTTCACATTTAGTCAACTCCTATACCCCAAACTGGAAACCCTGTATTGTGCATTGATTTCACACGTACAAGTATTATTATTGAGTATAAACGAATGCAACCAACCACCAACCTCTCTCCTGGTTTCTTGCAAGAAATCTCCCATTTTTGTTGGACGCGTCCGAGTCTACCAATTTGACCAAGTGTCCTCAAATTTTCTCACTCTATTAATTTATTACTCCATCCTCCGATTAAAAATATAAGAAGCTTGACTGTTTAACACTTATTTTAAAGAGTTAAAAACTACATAAAATATTATTATTTATTATTTTTTTAAACTAGATACTTATTAGTAATAAATATTAAATTTATTTTAAAAAATAATATTTTATATAGTTTTTTGTTTCTTATAATACGTGATAAATAGTAAAAAATCATACTCTCTCCATTTTCTTTTAAGTGACATTTTCAAGTGAAGCACGTAGTTTTAGAATGATAAAAATTATATTAAATATTAATATTTTAATAACTTCTTTTAACAATATTATACACTTATCACAAATAAGTATAAGATTATTGAAAAAAATTACTACCTCCGTTCGGCAAAACTTGTCGTTTACTATTCACGCACGCTTTTTTAGAATGATAAAAACTATATAAAATATTCATTTTTTTAAAAAAAATTTAACAAGTTTGTACTTATTAATACTAACTACGAAATTGTTAAAAAAATTATTAAAAAATTAGATATTTTATATAGTTTTTATCTCCTAAAAAAACGTGCATGAATAATAAAATGTCAAGTTTTGCCGAACGGAGATAGTATTATTTTGTATAGTTGTTCACAACTTAAAAAACGTGCATAAATAATAAAAAATCGCTTAAAATGAAACAGAAAGAGTATATTTTAAATAGGAGGGAGTATTATTTTATTATGGAGTACATCATTTGAGTCTACCGAACCGAATGAGTATACACCCGAACTCGATCCGAATAACAAAGGCTTCTACTTGCAACAACACTTTTCCACGTCAGCTTAATCCATCCATTTACCTATACGGTTTCAAATAGGTAGCTGGGCTACAAGTTGAAATTTCCTCTCACATTTATTCATTTTAGGCAAAACCAATAAAATGACCAACTGTTGTCCAACCCAACCCACCACCACCCTGTTGGCTTCCTCTCTCTCTATATGACTATATATATATTTAGATTAGTCTCCCCATTTTGCTCCACAAGCATCAAAAATCCTCACAAAATTCCCCTCTACTTCCCAACTAACCACCCTAATAGCTTCCAAGTTTCCTCCTTTCTTTTTTCACGTGGATAGGTCACAATACTGCACTGCATAGCACAATAATACTTGGACGCTCACCCAATCGCAAGCTACCTAAAGCATAATGGCGGGCAGCTCCATAGATCTGGATGGGGAGAGGCTGACGGCTGAGATGGCCTTCGCCTCCGACGACTCGGTCGTCATCCGGATCCGCCGCCGCCTCCCCGACTTCCTCAACTCCGTCAAGCTTAAGTATGTTAAGTTGGGATATGCTGGCTACTCCTGGAAGCCCACTACAAGTGCCTTGCTTGTTGTCTTTGCTATTCCTCTCTTAATTGCAACACTTGTTCAGCTCACTGGCCTCAGACTGGACCGGGTTTCCGACCTCTGGACCGATTGGGATTTTATTATTGACTCCGCAACGGGTGTAACCGGTCTAGCCGTCCTCCTACTCGGCCTTGGGCTCTACTGGGTTCGAAGGCCTAGGCCAGTCTACTTGGTCGACTTCGCGTGCTACAAACCCGAACCCGAGCGGAAGATGTCGGTCGCATCGTTCCTCGGCATGACCGAGGGCTGCGGTGCTTTCGGTGAAGAAGCGGTTCAGTTCCAGCAGAAAGTCGCCCGGCGGGCCGGTTTAGGGGACGAACCCTACCTTCCCAGGGGAATCACGGATAAACCGCCCCGGCTGAACATGGAGGAGGCCCGGTTCGAGGCCGATTCGGTCATTGCCGGGACGCTGGACCCGCTTTTCGCGAAAACCGGGTTCACACCCGACCAGATCGACATCCTCATCGTGAATTGCAGCCTCTTCAACCCGACGCCCTCTCTCTCCGCCATGATCGTCAACCGTTACAAGCTGAAGGAGTCCATCAAGACCTTCAACCTCGGCGGCATGGGATGCTCGGCCGGCCTGATCTCCGTGGACCTCGCCAAGCACCTCCTCCGGGCGAACCCTAACTCCGTCGCCCTCGTCTTCTCCACCGAGAACATAACCCTAAATTGGTACTTCGGCAACGACCGGTCGATGCTCCTCTGCAATTGCTTGTTCAGGATGGGAGGCGCCGCTGTCCTCCTCTCCAACCGCGCCGCCGACCGCCGCCGCTCGAAGTACGAGCTCGTCCACACGGTGCGCACTCACAAGGGGGCCAACGAGAGCAGCTACAACTGCGTGTACCAGCGGGAGGACGACCACGGCGTCGTAGGCGTCTCGCTAGCCCGGGAGCTGATGGCCGTGGCCGGAGACGCATTAAAGACCAACATCACAACCCTGGGACCCCTGGTGCTGCCGATCGCGGAGCAATTCCGGTTCTTCGTAACCCTAGTGAGGCGGAAACTGCTGAAATCGAAGAAGGTGAAGCCGTACATACCTGATTTCAAGAAGGCGTTCGAGCACTTCTGCATACACGCAGGCGGGAGGGCGGTGCTGGACGAGATCGAGAAGAACCTCCGGCTGGGGGAGTGGCACATGGAGCCGTCGAGGATGACGTTGCACAGGTTTGGGAACACGTCGAGCAGCTCGCTGTGGTATGAGCTTGCTTACACGGAGGCCAAAGGCAGGGTTGGAAAGGGGGACCGGGTCTGGCAGATCGCATTCGGGTCCGGGTTCAAGTGCAACAGTGCGGTTTGGAAGGCACTGACACAAGTTCGGGTCGGGGATCAAACTAACCCGTGGTCCGACTCCATTAACAAGTATCCGGTTAAGGTACCTTTGTCTGTGTAAAAACACTGCACATTGGAGATTGCAGGGCTTCTTTCCTTTGACATTTCAATTCGAAGGGGTGTGTTTCATGTGCAACCTACACCATTACTGTAGTTATATTGTAGCTACAAAAAAAAAGTGTAATTTTCATTATATACATAATTTCGAGTGAAAAAAAAATTGTAAAAGGACTATATCTGGCCCAGGAATTCATTTTGGGGCCCCTGTTCATTCAATATATAATTCAATATTATTATTTTTTTGGTAGGAATAGTTTTTTTATATATAAGAAAATAAATTCAATTATTTAGATAACTCGAGAGAAACATAGAGACTCCCCAAGTCGGTAGATGGACTAATCATCATGTACAACTAGAATCAAATAACATAAGCAAATGACAGAAAAAAAATAATAAGAAGCAAATGACATACATGAAAATTTAGAAATAAAAATAATTCAATATTATCGACGACCGCTTAATTTTTTTTCTATTTTTATTTTTTGGTAAATTGTTATTCTTGTTCCTTTTTATTTCCAACATCTGAATTAAATTCTTTTTAGTTGCAAAAGTGATTAGGGAGGAATAAACTTGCGTCGTTGTCCATCATATAGCATTCTGTGGATGAGAACTTGTAATTCATGGTCAAAGGAAATTTGAGTAGCAGCTAAGGAGTGACTCAGAAGAGTCAATCGATCGGCTACACAGTTGATTTCCCTATAGACATGATGAATTTGGAGATTACTAAATTTTAGTAGATCCAAATGGGAATCCGAGATAATCAACTCAATATTCCAAGGGCAATTTCAGTCACCCCTTAGGACATAAATAATACATAAATTGTGTCCTTCGATTTTGATACGATGAATGTTAAGATTAAGGGCCTCTCTTAAACCATTTCTAAGAGCATGAGCTTCTGCTGCCCGAATCGATGATACAAAACAATGGCCATTATTCATATTTACAACATTAGGAAAGTGATCTCTGATAATATATCACACGATGCCACTCCATCAGAGAGGAGAGAACCATCAAAATTAAGTTTAAAGTAATTTAGTTTAGGTTTTTCCCATTTGATGCGGGTTTTTTTCTCGATCATACTTTTTTGTCCAGTGTAAAATGTTTATAACCATGTTCACCATCTTCATCTTCTTTACTGGCTTTTTTCCAATTAAATAATTGAGATTTAGCATATTCAATGTACCTTCTAATATTGTTAGTTTCTTGTATGAAAATAATTTGGTTTCTAAAATACCAAATACTCAACCAGATAGTAGTTAGTGTTGTCATATTCTTTGAACCAATCTTTTTAAATGTATCTTGTAGGATGATGTCTACCTTCTTGTTGTCCTTATTAATCTGATGGAGATTATTCATAATGTCAGGATTAATGTTACTGATAATTTGGGTTGTTGTTGGATAATCATAAAATAAGTGTATCAAATCCTCTTATGGATGGTATAGAACACACATTGAAGGGGTACTGATTTTCATTTTTCTTCTAATTTCATTTTGGTTGGAATGTCATTTTTTGATATTTTTCACATAAAGTTTTTGACTTTAGGATAAATGTCTAATCCTCATATCGAGGCACCAGGTGAGGTAGAGTGTCACTTTTTCTTGTTGAGTATGTCAATTGCAGAGCTAGTGGTAAACCACGTACCCGTTGCTGTTGTGACTTAGATCTTGTTCTACCTAGAATTATAAGCCCATTCTAAGGAGCTTTTGTGGAAGGCATGACTATGCAATATAATATTCTTATAGCACATGAAGTGTTTCATACTTTTCATAAACAAAAAAAGGAAAAAGAGTTGGATGATACTTAAACTAGACATGGAAAAGGTTTTCGACAAAATGTCAAAATAATACTCCACTTCTTGTTTATACTAAATTTTATTACTATTATCATTTCTATATTATCAATCCCAATTCTATTAGCATTAATATTAAACAAAAATGTCAAAATAATACTCCCCTTCTTGTTTATTTGATTAGGATTGCATTTAGTATTCAAAAGAGATGCAGAGCTCAGCTTGTTAGTCGGCTCCGATCTAATTTCATGTAGAAACTTTAACAATATATAAATAAGGTTTATAATAATAAAAATAATAATAGACATTTTTGGCTTCGCATCCGATCTAGAGCTTGAGACTCACATTCATAAGAACCTTTTTTTAAGGGAAAAAAAACATTCTTGAGAGCATCCACATTCGTGAGCCTCAATCCGGCCCCTTAACTTATTTTTTCTCTACCACATCAATTTAATAGCCTCATTCCAACTTTCTATTCTTTGCACCTTCATTCGTGAGCCATAGTCTTGGACCATTAACTTACTTTTTCATATTTATCTTTTTCAATTACTCACTTATTATTATTATTATTATTATTATTATTATTATTATTATTATTATTATTATTATTTAATAAAATATTATAAAAACGGTGATAGCTTTTCTATAGAGAAAAAGTGTACAAAAATTAATTTTTACTCCGTAATGTTTACCAAAGAAAGTATGGGTAGTAATTAAATATTTTTAAAAAAAAAATATATTCAAAATGGGTGTCTATATATAGATAAAATTAAATTACACTCAAAAAGATTTTTAAAATTTTTTTATTAAGTGAAAATAACGAAAAATCAATTGTAAACTACTAACAAATTAACGCTGCCATGTGGCGATTATCCTTTGGGCCTCGTGTGAGCTGTGCAGTCTTTCCTTTTCATGCCCAGAAGCACCAAACAAACAACAAACAAGATCCCCTACAACCCAATTCCTACTCCACTCCCTACTCCACTAATTTATTTTAATATTTATTTAATCTTAAAAAAAATATAAAAATTATATTTATATTTCTAACATTTGTATTTATATATTTATAAAATTTTATTTTGAAAAATGATGTTTTAAAATTTTTAAAAATTAAAAAGGCAATAGTTTACAAAATATAATTATTAAAAATTTTAAAACATGATTTTTTAACATAAAATTTTATAAATATATAAAAATAGATGTTAAGATTATAAATATGATTTTTTAAATTTTTTTAAGATTAAATATATGTCAACAAAATTTTGTTGAGTAGGGGATGTTGTAGAGTTTTGCTTTTCAAAATGAAAGGACGACGTCATTTTGGAATTTTTTTGGCGAAGCGCACAGAGAATTGTTTTGGGCCTCTTGGCAGCTGTGCAGTCTTTCCTTTTCCTGCCCAAGTTTTAATAAAACACACACCCCTCAAAATTTAAGTCGTTTTAGGATTTTGCACAAGTTTTAATAAAACACACACCCTTCAATCAACATCATCATTCCACTTACTTTTTCATAAATTTTATTATTTTTTAACACCCACTATATTTTTTAACCAATCAAAATCTTTAAAAAATGTCAACAACACACATGGAATTCAATTCGGTTCCTTAAATCTTTTTTTTTTATTTTTCTCTCTCTTTAAGAAACCCAACTTAATTTTTTACCCATATCCCTACAACCCATTTTATTATAAACTAAATAATATAAAATTAAAAATAGCCCCACCACTTATCCAAAACCCTTCTTCTTCTCTTTCCTACCCTCTCACATATGCCTCCCACCTTCTTTCTTTCTTTTGTTTTTAAGGGTTCCTTAGTAGCAAATCCATCACATCATTCCTTAATAAAACATCTCCCTCATTTATTATTTTATTTTTAAATTTCTTATTTTTGTTCTTTGAACACCCCAATGTGGGTGCTCTAAAAAGACCTAAATTTTGATACAAGAATTAAAGGCTAAAATGACCTAAATTTCGAGACGGATGGAGTATTTTTTAATCAATTATTTTAAAATTTTGACTAAAAAATTGTATTTTATAGAATTTTTACCTTCTTGAAAAGTGTGCATTAAAGTATAAACGACACTTAATATGAAACAAAAGGGAGTATCAGTTGACAATGGTTAATAGCCCGGAAGCCCTCAATTAAACATGCTCTAGTGCTAGTCCAACTTTGAACCTCTTGGTATGAGATATAGCTCCACAACTACTAAACCTTGTTGCTAGTCTAACAAAAATTGATAATCACTCAAATTTCACATATATGAAAAAAAATAATACGGAGTAGTTAATTTTCAATTATATACAATTAAGATGAAAGTTCACAATTAGTCAACTCCTATCCCCCATACCGAAAACCCTTTCTGCATTGATTGCACGCGTACAAGTATTATTGAGTAATCATTAAACGTCCACAACAACCAACATCCAACTATCCTCTCTCCTGGTTTCTTGCAAGAAATCTCCCATTTTTGTTGGACAATTTTCTCACTTTACTTTATTTTTATTGTATCAGTTTAGAAAAAGATTTTATTTAGTGTTACATTACATTTCTATCTTCTTTTCCTGCTCCATTTGCTCAATTGACCCCTCATATTATCTTCAATCATGATTTATCTTCAATGTTAAATGTAACAAAAAAATATTAGTGGTGAAAATATATAAATGTTGAGATTAACCACAAAGAATTGCCATATTTGTTAACTATGTTAGAACCCACCTTTTTACAATTATACCTTAGACCTGTTAAAACATGATCCGACTCAAAAAACCTGATCCGAGCGTCTGGTAATTTTTTGGGTTTGAACCCAATTTTTTAGATCCGAAACCTGAAAATGACTCAAATTTGAATAACCTGAGAATTTTAGGGCTTAAATCAGATAATCCACTAGGTCGAAATTGACCATGTGAACCAACACCATTGAATATATGCTCCCTCTATATCATAATATAGATTGCTCGACTTTTTGTATGCTTTGAATGAGCTAAAAGCTTTATAAAATATTAACTATTTTATTAATTTTTGAAAATAATATTATATTTTTTAATTTAAAAGTATAAATAAATATATTTTTTTTAAAAAATAATTAAAAAATTAATATTTTGTAGATATTTTTTTAGCTCTGAAAACATATCAAAAAGTTAAATTACCTATACTTTTAAATGGGAGGAGTATGTGTTTACATAAATAAAAGGATTGATTAGTAAATAAAATCCAAAGTAGTCTTATTATGGGCGCACTTTCCATTGTTGCAAGTACAAAGTGAATGCAAAAAACCCGAAAAATAACTACAATACGAAGGACAAACTAGAAAGCAACACAAAGTAAACTCATACTCCTCATAAACAACCATTTTTATAATAATATTATATTATTATCTATGTTGAAAAAAATGTGTATATACAAAAAAAACTATATAAAATATTATTTTTAAAAAAAATATAATTTTACACTATTACTAATAAGTGTGAAATTATTAAAAAAAAATTTAAAGTTAAATATTTTATATTTTTTTATGACGAGGAACCCATCTTTGGTGGTAAACCCCGAGCACATGAGCCAGCTGGTAAGAGGCACATACCAGATAAATCGATTTGCTCTGACCGGCTCGATCAACTGGTAGAGAGTAAGACAAACCTTGGATTTTCACCCAAGGAAAGAAGCAATCAGGCAAAGACAGATATCGAACCCGAGACCTCCTTACTACCTCTGCTTCATACCACTGGACCACCCAAACTGGGGCATTTTATATACTTTTTATCGTATTAAACAAAATGCATATAAATTGTAAAAATACTTATAAAAAAGAAGATGAAGTACGCAATACCTATATATGTATGTCAATCAGTCAAACTTTCATGACGTCGAATTTAAAAATACCTATGTTACTACATGTATCAATGTACGTCGACGAGTCACAATGTTCGGACCTGGAGTTGTCGTAATCAGAAATTGAATAGTACTTACTCGATCCATCGAACCAACTAACAAACTTAAAGGAACCTGACTTACCCGGCCATTAGAAAACACATGCTGTATTTGACTACCACAAAATCAGTGGCCGAACTATATTTGGGGGTGGCTATGCTCCTCAGCGGAAAAAATTGTACTCCCTCCGTTCGGTAAAATTTGTCATTTTAGAGTGTTACTTTTGTTCAAAAAAACTTGTCATTATAGGTATTTTGCCCTTCACTTTACAAAAATGCCATTGATATGATTGATGTTTTGTTAGTTGTAGTTTTCGATAAAGTAAAAAAGGAGGGTAATAATTGAGGGTAAATTAGTATATTTGTTAATTGCCTTAAAACTTGTGAAATAAGCTAAAAGGACAAGTTTTGCCGAACGGAGGGGGTAGTATATTTTTTTAAATGTTGTGATATAAGGGATATCAAACTAGAATAATACTCTCCCCGTTCGGCAAAACTTGTCATTTTAGAGTGTTATTTTTGTTCAAAAAAACTTGTCATTGTAGGTATTTTGCCCTTCACTTTACAAAAATGCCCTTGATATGATTGATGGTTTGTTAGTTGTGGTTTTCGATAAAGTAGAAAAGGAGGGTAATAATTGAGGGTAATTTAGTACATTTGTTAATTGCCTTAAAACTTGTAAAATAAGCTAAAATGACAAGTTTTGCCGAACGGAGGGAGTACTTAATTTATAGAAGAACAACATGAAGTACTAGAACAACAGTCGGGGTGAACTAGTGATGGGAGCATGATATGAAGGTCTCGGGTTCGATCCATGCCTCCGCCCATTTCCTTGGATGAAAATATAAGGTTTGCCTTGATTTCCTACTACTGGGTTTGAGCCGGTCGGTACAAGTCGGTTTACCTGGTAGATATTTCCTTGGATGAAACATTCACCATTTCAAGTAGATATTTTAACACCACTCCCCCTTAAATGTGCACCTCGTAGTCTACGTATTGGCTTGTTAAAAACCTTGTTTGGAAAAACCAAGATTAATAAAAAAATACATATGTTGTTTGATACGCTTTGGTGATACTGCCTCGTTAAAAACCTTGTCAGGAAAATCCAGTGGGAAAAACCTAATCAAAGGGAAAACAATGCAGTGCGTATATATATTCTCCTCCTGGATTCAACATTTTTCTTGCAGTTTTCTTATTCTGATAAGCTCTTCAAACTTTTTAATATTGATGACTTCTTGTTGTACAGTCGAGTCTGTGTCTTTTATGTGTGCAAATTAAATGCCTTCATCTATCACACTTGACTTCGATGCAATTGACTTTCTTGTCTTCAGTGATGAGTTGCTTTCAATGCATAAATATAAGGCATTTCAGGACCTAGTGCACTCTTCATCGTTTGATGCGAGGGATCAGATGTATAGATGGTTTATAAGTTGCCTCATTTAAAAATCTTACCTTGAAAAAACCCTTTGGGATAAAAACCAAGATTAAGGAAAAGTGTCACTACTTTCACAAATATATGATACTCGATATCATTGGTGGTATTCTCAATATAATTTAGTTTCTCATGAATATATCCATTCTTCAGTTCTTAGGTCTGGGAGCATTTATTTGACCTAAATGTCGGGTATAATACCGAAGAAGTTAACTTCATTCATTCCTTGATTATAAATCATCCTATTTATAAATCGTAGATGGTTGAGGTAACTTCATTCATTTGTGTTGTAACTAGTATAATGAATCTTTTTGCATGTATAACGACAATTTCGATGATGGAGATTCCACGAACATGGACGAAGAGCGTAATAACCATGGTAATAACGACGAGGTTTAAGGTGACCAAGACAACCAAATAGAGCTCGACGAGGATGTTAAAGGTTATATGCAGATCGTACCTCCACATCCAAGGATGACATTTATACATTCTAGGGAAGTTTTTGAATATGTTCATGCGTACGGGAAGGCGATGGGATTCAAGTACATGATCAAGAGTTCAAAAAAACATAATGATCCCAATGGACCAGAGAAGTACAAGTGAGCCAATACATCTTCCTTTTTTCTTCTCATTTTAGGAAGCAAAGCTAAGTTGAACAACTGCATATCCCAGAACCCCAGCCCTCCCATCTCCTTTGGAACACGCATCCCCTATCATCATAGTCTCCCCCCCTCAATTTCCTTTCTTTTCCTAGTGCTTCCAATGTAATATATTACTCCCTCCGTTCGGCAAAACTTGTCATTTTAGCTTATTTCACAATTTTTAAGGCAATTAACAAATGTACTAATTTACCCTCAATTATTACCCTCATTTTTTACTTTATTGAAAACTACAACTAACAAACCATCAATCATATTAAGGGCATTTTTGTTAAATGAAGGGCAAAATACCTACAATGACAAGTTTTTTGAACAAAAATAACACCCTAAAATGACAAGTTTTGCCGAACGGAGGGAGTAACACATAAATTAGTCAAAGGTTTGATTTATTTTTTGAAATTTGTTATTAGTCCTATTTGATTTGAAGGCGTGTTTTATATAAATTTTTTAGATTTATTTATAAATTACTCAAAGTTTATGGCATGTTTTATATAATTTGTTTAGATTTATTCATATATTTGGCGCTTCCTTGGTGTGAGCATGTTCAAAGGAAGAAACCCACGACACTTATGTGGATTTACTGTCCTAAAACCCTCCCTGTCTTCACTTGTCCCTCTCACAATCCACCCCTCCCTTTTACCTTCTTTCTTATTTTTTTTTAAAAATATTTTTGTTGTTTTTTTTAAATTTTGGAGGTGAGGAGGGACATGCACGGTTGTCTCTTTGGGCACAGGTGATCTCAATCCCCTCTACCATGACTTCTCTTTCCCTTTGTGCTAGTCTTATCATTTCTTTGTCCTTTTTTGTTTCTTTTGCTTGTTCCTCATCTCTTTCATTTTTGTTCATCACGGGTGTTTATCGAAAATACTAGGGGTGGTCATGGGACGAGATGAGATTAGGGTAATCTCGTGTCTCATCTCGCGTATTTTTTATGGGACGAGATCGGGATAGGATTAAATTTTTTTTTTAATCCCATCGGGTCTTATCCCTCGCGGGATGGGACTTGTCCCTTGTAAAAAAAATTCAAAAGCTATATATATATATAAAATATAAAAAAGGCTTTTTTGCCCATTTAATGTGCAATTGAAAGCCAAACCACCTTCGTTAAAAAAAACCACATAATTTATAATAATAATAATAATAATAATAATAATAATAATAATAATAATAATAATAATAATAATAATAATCTTCTATATAACATATAAAAGAGACTTTTTGCCCATTTAATGCCCAATTGAGAGCCAAACTACTTTTGTTAAAAAAAGATAAACCACCTAATTTATAATAAATAATAATAATAATCTATATATCTATATAACATATAAAAGAGACTTTTTTGCCCATTTAATGCCCAATTGAAAGCCAAACTACTTTTGTTAAAAAAAGATAAAACACCTAATTTATAATAATAATAATAATAACATAAAAAAGAGGCTTTTTTTTGCCCATTTAATAACCAATTGAAAGCCAAACCACATTTGTTAAAAAAAAAGATAAACCACCTAATTTATAATACTAACTAGTATTCGTTACCCGCGCGGTTGCGCGTTTTGTTAATAAATTATATTTTATTATATTAATTATATTAAAATATTATATTAGATAATTAATTGACGCGGCTTAAAAAAATAAAATCAAATTGACGTGGCTCACAAAAATAAAATCATATATAAATATATTATATTCAATTTGATCTAAAAGATAGAATAACGCACCAAATATTCCTTCTTCATCTTTTAAAATAATAAATAATATAGTTTATTAACAAAAGCATGAAAATAATAAATATGTATAACAACTAATTCAAGTTATATTGGATAGATTATTGATATAAAAAGATAAGTTTTTAGCTAACTATATTTGTTTATTAATTGATGTGGGCCAGAAATATAATACCACTTTAATCCAGAAAATGCCACGTAAGCAAAAATAATCCCGCTTTAATCCAGAAAATTCCGTGGACGCGAGATCGCACCAGAGCACGTTTCAGGCATCTGTTTTAGTATTTTACTAGTTTTACTATCCACCCGTTGTGCGGTTTCTTTATAATTATACTCTAAGATACTCCGTATGAATCAATAGATATTGTAAGATTGAATTAAAAACTTGATTATATTCAATTTGATCTAAACGGTAGCATAACGCACCAAATATTCCTTCTTCATCTTTTAAAATAATAAATAATATAGTTTATTAATAAAAGCATGAAAATAATAAATATGTATAACAACTAATTCAAGTTATATTGGATAGATTAAGTTATATTGGATAGATTATTGATCTAAAAAGATAAGTTTTTAGCTAACTATATTCGTTTATTAATTGATGTGAGGCAGAATATAATACCACTTTAATCCAGAAAATGTCACGTAAGCAAAAATATTCCCGCTTTAATCCAAAAAATTCCATGGACGCGAGATCGCACCAGAGGCCTCGGGCTCTGCTTTAGTATTTTATATAGATATAGATACTAATACTAATAGAAGATATTGAGCCCAATATCAATTTTTATAAATTCATTAGCTATTTGTCCACCCTAAAAAAAATTTAGTATTTGTCCCATAATACCAAGTTTACCCTTAACCTCAACTGATATCTCTTTCTCTTCGGTCCCCGTAAACCCCCGTCCCCTTCGATCAACACTTCGCCCTCTCTTCTTTGTCCTCCATTAAATGCCATCGAGGTGCCTTCTTGGTTCGTCCGGTCGAGCTCCTTCCTCCCCAGATCTGCAGCTTCCTTCTTCTTCTTCGCCCAGATCTACAGCTTCATTCACCGTCCTCGCGCACCTTCCTCCTCTGCGCAGCGTGTCGCCGCCTCAAACAAAAGCGTGTCGCTCCCCGCCCATCGAAATCGATGGTCATCTGCACCTTCTTCGGCCACCGCCGCTCCCACGTCTGGTTCTGCGTCTAAATTGACCGCCTCTCCTCCAAGCCCTCCATCCTCCTCGAGCTCTCCATCTCCACTGAGAGCCTTATCAAGGAGATGCA
Organism: Persicaria maculosa; assembly: GCA_963922045.1. NCBI lineage: Eukaryota > Viridiplantae > Streptophyta > Magnoliopsida > Caryophyllales > Polygonaceae > Persicaria > Persicaria maculosa. Next base: position 62,866,525 of record OY998257.1, on the reverse strand, counting down.
GTCCGGATTGGTCCGTATCGCGCTCGAATGCGATAGGTTTGTGCTTCAGTTTTGGAAATTTATTGATGGCCATTGAACTTTGCAATGTCTGGGCTTTCATTTGCCATCTATTTGAACAACTGAAAGGCAAAATCAGTGGAATTGGTACACTCGTGAAAGGCAAAATTAGTGGAATTCCTAAAATGAAGTACAGACCCCTAACATCAATGGAATTGAACGTGAAAGGAGAGAGTGTGACAGCTAATATGAACATGAAAGGCAAAATAAGTGGAATTGAAAAAGACATCTTGATATAAATAATGGATAAGTTTCAGACCTTTAAATGCCAACTCACAAGTCACAACACAAATGTTACACGTATGTGCTCTTACTAGGCCCATAATTTTATTTTTGTGAGGTGTATATAGTATGAACACCCATGTCATCAAGTGTCATCACTTATAGTTATAAGGGTGGTGACACCTACCTCCTTAAGAAAAAACTATATATATATATATATATATATATATATATATATATATATATATATATATATATATATATATATAAAAGTTGTCATTAAAAAAGATTTTTTTTTGGTGACAATAGTGATGATAATTTTTTTTTATTGTGGTGACACCACTAATAACATTTTCCCTTGTTCTAGGTTTTCTTTTGGTGACAACAATGGTTACATTTTTTTTTATTATGGTGACACCATTAATAACACTTTTGCTTAGCATTAGCCCCTATTTGTGATTCCCTCGTGGTGACAACATTTATGTCACTGTTTTTATTTTGGTTACAACGTCTATGACCCTCTTACTCATTCATATATTAGAGGAGAACTGTCACCACATGTATTTTGGTTTTTCATTAGCCTCTATAGGGTTTGTGCTTCCATTGTCCTATGCTTTTTCTTTGGTTATAATGTCTATGACCCTGTTTTATAGTGGTGACAGTGTCTATAACCTTGTTTTTATTTTGGTTACAGCTTCTATGACCCTCTTACCCATTCATATATTAGAGGAGAACTATCACCACATGTATTTTGGCTTCTCATTAGACCCTATAGGGTTTGTGCTTCCCTTGTCCTAGAGTTTTCCTTTGGTTACAATGTCCATGACCCTGTTTTTTATAGTGGTGACAGTGTTTATGACCCTGTTTTTATTTTCGTTACAACTTGTATGACCCTCTTACCTATTCATATATTAGAGGAGAACTGTCACCACATGTATTTTGGCTTCTCATTAGCCCTTATAAGGTTTGTGCTTCCCTTGTTCTAGGGTTTTCCTTTTGGTGATAACATTCATGTCATAATGACGTATTGTACTTAACATTTTAGGATTTAGGGTTTAGGGTCTTGGTTCTAAACCCTAAAGACTTAACCCTAAACCATAGTGTACAACACATGTTCTTTTGGTTAGGTTTAACCCTTTTAGGGTTTGTGCTTCCCTTGTCCTAGGGTTTTCCTTTGGTTACAATGTCTATGACTCTGTTTTTATAGTCGTGACAGTGTCTATTACACTGTTTTTATAGTGGTGACAGTGTCTATGACCCTGTTTTTATTTTGGTGACAAAGTCTATGACCCTCTTACCCATTCATATAATAAAGGAGAACTGTCACCACATTTATTTTGGCTTCTCATTAGCCCCTCTCGGGCTTGTGCTTCCCTTGTCCTAAAGTTTTCCTTTGGTGACAACAATGATTACACTATTTTTACTTTGGGGACACCCCTAATAACACTTGACCATTGTTTCACTTGGTACAATGGTGGTGACAACACTTGGTACACTCGTGGTGACACTGTTTTTATGTTGGTGACAACACTATTAACACACTTAGTCATTCATCTATTAACAAAGTAGTATTTTCTTTTGGTGACATCCTTGATGACATTTTTTTTATTGTGGTAACACCACTAATAACACTTTCCTTTGTGCTACTCCCTAAAGCCTCAACCATAAACCCTAAATCATATTGTACACCACATGTTCCTTTGTTAGCATTAGCCTCTCTAGCGTTTGTGCTTCCCTTGTCCTAGATTTTTCATTTGATGAAAGTAGTGGTTATACTGTTTTTATTGTAGTACGTGATCACACTACTAATAACACTTTGTTATTCATCTCTTAATATATCATATGGATTTCCTCTGGTGACAACAGTGATTACACTTTTTTTTATGATGGTGATAGATAGTTATATTTGAACATTGGCATGACTATATATTGAAGAAGACATATTCTTTTGCTTATAATTAGCCCCTATAAGGTTTTTTCTCCTCTTGTCCTAGAGTTTTCCTTTGGCGATAGCAGTGGTTTCACTGTTTTTGTTGTGGTGACATTACTAATAACACTTTATAAGTGATTGAATTTGTTGATGAAAAATTGTCATAACAAATTTTGTTTTTAAAAAATTGTCACTAAATGTGTCACACTGTCACCAAAATAGTGACATTGACCTCGTTAAAAAAATAAAAAAAATATCACTCTTCTTACTTTCTTAGTGCGATCATAAAACCAGCTAAAAAGGCAAAGTCTCTTAGTGATGGGCAATTGGCATTTTGCAATTAATGAAAAGAGACAAGTTCAGATGCGATTATAGTGTTTCGTTTCAGAATTTTTTTTAAGTAAAGTTGGAGTCTTTGATCAAAACTTTTGGATAATTGGATCAATTTTAGGTCAGTTTAAAATCTGTTTTTTGAAATTGTTCCTGTTTGGTCTAATAGATCTCGGAATTGGGGATTTTTTAGGTTACGTCTTCACACGGGAACAACCACCACTACGATCGGGGCAATTCGCGTTCACTGCAACCTAGACATGGCAAATCCAGAAAATGCGAAAACAACGACGACAACAAATTGACGACACCATTGTCACAAGATCAGAATTCCGGATCAACAAAAAAAAAATCAAGGAAATTGAACCATATAGAGGAAATTCGAGTGGAAGAATAAAAAAAATGAATGTAATCAACTCAATTTCAAACGAAAATACAGGCTGGAAATGGGAGATCAAGGAGAACGGTCCAGAAGATGGATTCAGAGAAGAGAAAGAGGGAGAGAGGAGAGGAAGTACAAAGAAAGCTAATGGAAACGTAATCTGTCTAGAGCTGGGCGTTACAAAGAAGGGAGAGGAAAGTCGCCGCCTAGCGCCATCAGCAACACCACATCCGCCATCGCAGGAGTGCTCCCGGAGTTGCTGTTGAACAAGGCCTCAATTTGTTGTCAGGAAGAAGCAGGGGAAAAAGGATGATTATAGTAGGGGTAAAAGTGTTAATTTAGGACACTCACCAACAACACCACCACCAACACCACCAACAACAACAATAGTAGTAAGTTTAGAATCTAGGTTTTCAATATTTTTGGTCATAATTAAGGATATTATTTATTTTTTTATATAGTAATAAGTTTAGAATCTATTTAAAAAAAAAGATAAACCACCTAATTTATAATAATAATAATAATAATAATAATAATAATAATAATAATAATAATAATAATAATAATAATAAGTAAAATGTTAAGGATATTATTTATTTGTAAGTTTTAAGAATGAATAAAAACAAGTAAAATGTTAAATTGTATACAGTTTTATAATATTAGATAGATCTATTAATCGTTTTTTGTCTAATTTCTACATTATAATTCGGATTTATTGTATTTTTATCATATTTTAATAGGTTTCCATAGATAACAGATTTAATTTTAGAATATAGTACTAAAATAATTTCGTTTACATGACAAGACTTACACTAGTTCATACATTTAAACCGAAAATTATTAAAAGAAGCCAATCAAGTTGATCAACCAATTACAGGCCGGCTCGGTCCAGCTCCAGCCCAACCCGCTTTCCGATCCGGACCAAGAACCGAGTCCCCATCTTCATCAATCATCATGTTCCTTCGTCACTGCCGCCCAAAGTGCAATCTTAAATCCAATCCCCCTCAAATCTCAACCAATTCTGTTACATGGATTCACATCCCATCTTAATTTTCCCATTTAATCAAACCCGTTTAGGCATAGTTTGTATAAAAACCCTTTGGTTCATCTCTCTCCCGTTACTCTTACTTTTTCTTCTTCAATCCCCAACCCAAATTCCGACTTCATTCGTATTAGAGCGCCCTTCGATCCAAGACCATGACGGATATAAGAAGCCACTCGATCTAGGAACTCAATTGGCATGTCGAGGAGATGCGAGTCTCTCAGTCTCATGCTCATCAAATCGAGGAAACAGCAAGGCAGTTTGAGGAAGTGAAGCTAGAATTAAGGCAGACAGGCTCGAGGATGGAACAATTTAACTCGAAGATCGAGCACAACATCTCGGTGATGAAGATGGCTTCACTGGTGATAAACTCAACTCATCAGCAACTCCATCTCAGGCCACCGTGACAGGAGATCCGTCGATGTCGTTGCAGTAGCGGTCATCGGGGTTTGCCAGATCGAGTTCAGATCCGCCTGGTGTCCCTCGAGAAACTCCAATCGGCGTCAATCGTCATCAGACCGAATTGGCCTCAGTGAACCCCGTCAATCCAGGTCAGTTTCTCCCATGGGGTCTAGCATCTCGACTTGCAAAATTCAATTTCCCAAAATTTGACAAAACAATGGTTCAAGAATGTAAGCAATGAATTGGTTGAGAGAATTGCTGTCTCTTCTATTGAAGAGAATGATTACAGTATAAATAATACAGGGAATTAACAAACTAAGCCTACGAGATCCTAAATACAAGGAAGTGGATCAGAGATATGTACGTAAAGATAGGAACAACTAACAATATCAATTGACTAATTCAATTCAAAATTAGACACGTTATTACCCCGGCAAGCCCAAGGGCGGGACGAACTTGGAGCTTGGAATGGAGGAGCGAGAAGCGATCCTTGTGGAGAGGCTTAGTGAAGATATCCGCCAATTGATCAATCGATGAGACAGTCTCGATCTTCAAGTCCCCAGTTTCAATTTGTTCCCGAACAAAATGGAAGTCTAGCCGGATGTGCTTCGATCGAGTGCTGATAACGGGATTTTTGCAGAGGAATGTTGCGCCGACATTGTCACACAAAATGGTTGGTGCTGAACGAACCTGAATATGTAAATCCCGCAGCAGTTGGTGCAACCACATTAGTTCAGCAGCAGTGTAAGCAATAGCCAAGTATTCCGCTTCGGTGCTAGAGCGCGCGACCACACACTGCTTCTTTGAAGTCCAGCTGATCAAGTTGGTGCCATGGAAGATGGCAAAACCGTACTGAGACCTGCTGTCATCAAGGTCGGACAGCCAACCGGCGTCTTAATAAGCAAGAAGGGATGTTGCAGACGTCGGCCGGAACTGCAGGGAGTGATCAGAGGTGCCTTTCAAATACCGAAGAATGCACTTAACCGCTTGCCAATGAAGGGTCGTGGGAGACTGCATAAACTGACACACACGGCTCACGACAAAGGAGACGTCCGGACGGGTGATCGTCGCATACTGAAGGGAGCCAACGATACGACGATATAGAGTGGGATCCTCAAATGGGTCACCGTGACGAGTCAGGCGGATAGAAGGGTCAGCTGGGGAGGCAATGGGTTTGGACTCGGACATGTGTGCAGCGGAGATAACATCCCGAATGTAATTGGATTGGGAAAGGGATAGACCGGTGGGAGTTTTGATGATTTGAAGGCCAAGGAAATGGTGAAGGTCCCCAAGGTCTTTAAGAGCGAAGGTCTTATGGAGAGATGCAGTAAAGGCACGGAGGAGAGCGGGATTGTTGCCGGTGATGATCAAGTCGTTCACATAAACAAGGACATATATGATTGATGTCGAGGTTTTGTGAACGAAAAGGGAAGTGTCGGAATGACAGGCGTGAAAGCCATTGGTAACATGGTAGGTTTTGAGTTTAGTGAACCAAGCTCGGGGAGCTTGTTTGAGGCCATAAAGAGCTTTGTGTAACCGGGAAACATGAGCGGGGTGAGTAGGATCCTCAAAGCCTTTCGGTTGAGCCATGTACACGATTTCAGACAAGTCGCCGTTGAGAAACGCATTGTTGATGTCGAGTTGTTTGATATGCCACCCATTGGAGAGAGCCAAGAAAAGGACAAGCCGAATGGTGGTTGGCTTAATGACCGGGCTGAATGTGTCGAAGAAATCAACACCCTCTTCCTGGCTGAACCCCTTTGCTACAAGCCGAGCTTTATATCGTTGTAACTTGCCATTGGAGTCCTTCTTAATCTTGAAAATCCATTTACAACCAACAAGATTAGAGTGTCGAGGACGGGGAACGAGAGACCAAGTGTTATTTCGCATTAAAGCATCATATTCGTCCTTCATCGCAAGACGCCAACATTCATGTTTTAAGGCTTGGGACACGGTGGTTGGTTCAAAAATGGATGAGGGGTTAGTGACAGCGGTGTAGGTGATTGGTTTGAGATTGTGGGAGCGAGCCCGCGTGGTCATGGGATGGGTGGTATTGGAGGCTGGTCGGAAGTAACTAGGAGCAACGACAGGAGTGGTTTGTTTGGCTTGGGAGCTAACGGTAGGCTGCTGGTAGTGAGGATGTGGCTGGAGGGGATCGGTGGGAGTAGCCGGGCTGGGAGGAGGAGACGGTGGGTTAGGATTGGGGAGCGGGAGGACAGCGGAGGTAACGGCTAGGTCCAGGAGAGTGGCGGTGGCCGAAGGGGGTTATGGAGACGGTGGTGGGCAAGAACAAGGAGGCGCCGGTATAGCAAATGGGAACACGTCCTCATTAAAGATAACATGACGAGACACATAAATGCGAGACGTTTCGTTGTGAAAGCATAGGTAGCCTTTGTGAGTAGCACTGTAGCCGATGAAGGTGCAGGGCAATGTGCGGAAGTCGAGCTTGGATGAGTTGTATGGACGAAGAAAAGGATAGCAAAGACAACCGAAAGTTTTCAAGAAACCAAAATCGGGGTCTTTGTTATAAAGGAGATGGTAGGATGATGTGAAATTGAGGATGGGAGAGATGGTGCGGTTGTGAAGGTAAGTAGCGGTCTTGAAGGCATGCTCCCAAAAGTGTTTGGGAAGGGAAGATTGAGCCAAGAGGGTCAGACCTTTTTCAACAATTGTTCGGTTCCGACGTTCAACCGTACCATTTTGTTCTGGGGTATAAGGGCAAGAAACGCGATGGGTAATCCCTAGGGAGCGCAAAAGAGATGAGACGTTGCGATACTCGCCACCCCAGTCGGTTTGAAGACTCTTGATCTCACGTTGGAATTGGGTTTTGATCATAGTGCGGAATTGCACAAAGGTTTGGAGAACCTGTGATTTGTGAGATAGAAAATATATCCAAATATATTTAGTGCAGTCATCAATAAAAAGAACGAAATAACGATTGCCATTCAAGGATATTGTGGGAGATGGCCCCCAAACATCGGAATAAATCAAATCAAATGGTTCTTTAGAAGCAACATGCACGGATGGAAGATGTAAACGGTGACTCTTGCCAAGTTGACAGGAGTCACAAATGTTCGGAAAGGTTTTATTAGTAACAGGAAGTTGAAATTTAGAAACTAAACGTCGCAAAATAGACTCGTGAGGATGTCCCAATCTGCAGTGCCACTGATGGAGGGTTGTGCGGGTAATGGAGAGAGCAATGGGTGGGAATGGAATGGGCGAGGTTGATGGTAGCTTATACAGACCGTTTTCAACTGTTCCTTGGAGCAAAAGTTGACCCTGAAATGTCTTAACACGACAGAAGTTAGGCCAAAATTCCATCATAACCTTATTGTCTTGACAAAGTTTAAGAACACTAATCAAATGTTTGGTAAGGCGAGGGACAACAAGAACGTTAGGCAACTTGAGATTATGGAGTGAACACGAGCCAATATGAGAAATAGACAAATGGTTACCGTTCCTGACTTGAAGTTTGTCGGGGCCCGAGTAGTCCTCGGAGAGTGTGAGCTTGCGAAGATCCGGGCCAACATGATCGGTAGCGCCGGTGTCCAAGTACCACGTGGGATCGATGGCTGAAGGGCTGGCGTGCTCAGCAACGTTGGCCTGCTTCGATGACTCCCTAGGGTTGGGTCGACGGGAAGGAAAGTCTACTTGATTGCCTCGTTGCCAACAGTCGATGGCCTCGTGGCCGGGTCTGTTGCAAAGCTGGCAATGGGGGCGGCGACGGCGGGTGTCCTGGCTGCCAGTGTCCTGATGGCGCACCTCATGAGGACGGGAGCCAGAAGAGCGTGCACTAGTGCGAGAGGCACTGTTTGCCGATGAGAACTTAGGGATTGCAGGCGACGGGAGAGTCTGGGAAGTGGCCTGGCGAGTGAGGTCACGAGCCATCCGGTCTTCCTCTTGAAGAAGCAAGCCGACAAGATCATCGACGGTGACGTCCGCCGAGTGCATCATGAAGGAGGTGGTGAAGGCGCTGTATGAGGAGTCTAGACCATGGAGGAGGCTGCCCATGAGATCCTCATCGGAGACCGGCTGTAGATCCTCGGCGAGGGCCCTCTTCTTCTCGATGTAATCAGCCATGGAGAGAGCGCCCTTGCACATAGATTGGAGTTGGAGTTTCATCGACATCCTGTGAGCCCGGGACTGTGCCTGAAAGGAGCGTTCGAGAGTGGTCCAGGCTGATTGTGACGAGGTGGATCGAGCCACAAGTGCCAAGGCACGCTCCGACAATGTGGACTTGATCGACAGTAAAACAAATCGATCCCTTTGTTTCCAGAGAACGAAATCTGGATTAGGGAGAGCCGGAAGAGCAGCGTCTGGGTTGGGAATAGTCTCCGACAGTGGAGTCGGGGAGAGGACAAAGGATTCGAGATTGAAGGTCTCGAGAGCAGACATAATGGTGGTTTTCCGCAGGGAGTAATTATCCCTATCGAGTTTGATACTGATGTTGGGAATTTGGAATGAGAGATTGGAGGCTGCGCCATTGGCAGCGAGAAGCAGATGCTGGGTGGTGTGCTGCGCCATTGGGAAGGGGAGGAAGATGATCGTCGGGGGAAAAAAATTGTCACTGCTCCGATACCATGTAAGCAATGAATTGGTTGAGAGAATTACTGTGTGTTCTATTGAAGAGAATGATTACAGTATAAATAATACAGGGAATTAACAAACTAAGCCTACGAGATCCTAAATACAAGGAAGTGGATAAGAGATATGTACATAAAAATAGGAACAACTAACAATATCAATTGACTAATTCAATTCAAAATTAGACACGTTATTAAAGAATGGCTCTACTGCTGTGAGCAGTTTTTGTTGTTGGACAGCACTACCCCGGAGATGAAGGTGTGTCTTGCATCTCTCCACCTAGAGGGAAAGACCTTGCAATGACAACAAAACTAATTGAGAAGCAGGTATCATCAATTCCTAACTTGGCTATAATACGTTGATATTTCTGCAAGGTTTGGTCGTTTATATGATGATCCATTGTCCGATTTGGTTAATTTGAAATAATCAAAACCAGTGTCTGAGTTTCTGGATAAGTTAGAATGCACACTAACTCCGACTGATCTCTCGATTTGTTGAATATGTGAGATCAAGCTGAAGAACAAGTGCAGAAGGAGAGGAAGAAGATGATAGAGAGAAGAAGTTGAGATTTGTCATTGAACTGAATGAACTAATACATAGAGGTTGAACTGAGCTTTATATATAAGCTCATAACAAACTAACTAACTTAATTTATGATATTTATAAATAACCTCCCTAATTTGACTAATTACAAATTATAACACCTACACCCCCTCAAGATGGAGGATGACTTGCCACGCCCAGCTTGCTCAAGGTGTTGTTGTAGACGTGGCCAGGTAAGGTTTCGGTGAGGATGTCTGCAAGCTGATGTTGAGTTGGAATGTGAGAGATGGTTATCAATCCTTCAATGAGTTTGGACCTAACATAGTGACAATCAATATCAAGATGTTTTGTCCTCTCATGAAAAACAGGATTTTTGGCAATGTGAATTGTTGTAATGTTGTCACATTTGAGAGGTACATGGACGATATCAGTAACCCTTAGCTCATGTAAGAGCATGGATAACTATGCTAGGTCCGTGGTGACTCGTCTCATGCTAATATATTTGGCCTCTGTTGAAGAAAGTGCAACTACTGACTGTTTCTTGGACTTCTAAGATAATGGACACCCTCCTAGTGACACAAAGTATCCTGAAACGGAACGTCGAGCTTGTTGGCAAGCAGCCCAATCTGAGTCACAAAAAGCGTTGAGTTCAAAGTCTGATTCTGAGTTGAAATACAAACCCATATCAGGTTTGTCTTTGAGATAGCATAAGGTGTGAATAGCTTCTTTGTAGTGATCAATAGAAGGTCTCTACATAAATTGACTTAGGTGTTGTACTGAGGAGATGTCAGGTCTTGTGTTGGTGAGAAATTATCCACAATTGTCAAAAAATATTTAAATCACAGAATAAGGTCCCCATAAGTCAATGTGAATTATATCAAAAGGCTTAAATGTTGATATGTTGCTCTTAGGGAAGGGCAATTTATGTTGTCTAGCCATTTGACATATATCACAAACATGCTCAGAACGCTCTAAAAAACTAGAAGTATCAACCAAAAAAAATTTTCTGATTTTATTAAGAGGTAAATGGCCAAGTCTATTATGCCAAAGCAAAACATACTTAGATTTACAAGTAGAGACAATGTTTACATTAGGACAACGAGTAATATCAAAAGAAATACAAGCATTGTTCAGATCAACACATCAGAAACATTGTTCAACTTAGAATTGCAAACTAAATTTGGAAAAATAAAAGCTTCAGAGCTAAGTTCTTCATGACCAATGTGAAGATATAAGCCTGGATGCTCTGTACTGAATACAAGGGGCCTTCTCATGAAAGGACCCTACAACACATACAACTTATCAGTAAAGAATGCAGAGCACTAATTATGTTTACATAACTTGCTTCTAGATAGCAAATTATATTTAAAAGATGGAACATATAGGACATCCTGGAAGGTTTAAGAAGAATTCAATTTAACCAAACCATGTTTTTGTACAGTAATGCAAGATTTATTGGGTAAAACTATTTTAAAAGGTTTAGAAATATCTATTAATGAAGAAAATAAGCAAGATCATAATTCATATGATATGTTTTCCCAATGTCCATAATCCAAGTGTTTCTAGCAGTTTTTATATCACTATCCAATATAGAAGTTGTAAATCTAACATTGGAAGTGAATGTACCTGCCATATTACACACTTCAACATCAGGTGCATTAGGAGAAGTCCCAAGAAGCACCATAAGCTAAAGTACATTGCTCAACAAATAAGCTTGGAATCGAAGGCACTAAGCTTGACTTAGTTTCGGTCTGAGGAGCAAACTTCTTGGGCTTGTTAGAAGGATTCTGAAAACCATGAAGATGGTAACATTTAGCTATCATGTGTCCAATTTTCTTGCAGTAGTTGCACACCAGGTTCTTGTCATCATTTTTCGGTTTGGAACCCAAGATTCTAGAAGCATTAGAATTCACATTGAAAGAAGCATTTTATGGCATAACAAAGGTAGAAGAAGACAATTCCCTTTTCTTTTCTTCCTATGTGACTATGTGAGCATGGAATAAACCTGTGCAATAGTGAGAATGGCACTCATCATCAAGATATCGCCCTTAACTGATGTATAAACATCGTTCAAACCCACCAAGAAACCCATAAGACGTTGATCAACCTCGTACTTGCTTTAGATCTGAGTGAAACCACAAAAACAGATAGGAGGAGCCTAGAGACTAAACAACTCATCCCACATGCATTTATTGCGAGTAAATTACACAACAATACCATCGGTACCTTTGGTATTGATCTCCTTCTTGATGGCATAAATCTGAGTAAAGTTGGACTGACCAAATCGACTACACAATTCCAACCAAACCTTTGAAGCCAATGAATTATACAAAACGCTCTTTGCAATGTCTCTCCTGAGCGAATGAAACAAGTAGATGTCCTTGTCATTATCCCTCTCCCAATGACGAAGACCGGGATCTATATGTGATGGCTTCTCGCAAGATACATCAACAAAACCTTTTTTTGCTTAAAGAGTGATCATCATCGAATGTTTCCATCCATCGAATCCAGAACCATTGCATGTCTTGGAAACCATAACAACATTTGGATTATTTGATGGATGAAGGTAAAAAGGATGAGAGGGATCAAACGAAAAGTCTGAAGAAGCCATGACAAACAAAAATTGAACAAGAAAGCGAAAGAATATTTACAGAAATCAAAGAACTAGAGTAAAGCGAAAGAGATCGAGACACACTCAACATATATCTCATACCATGTTGAATCTGTGAGATCAAATGAAGAACAAGTACAGAAGGAGAGGAAAAAGATGATAGAGAGAGAAGATGATGAGATTTGTCGTTGAGCTTAATGAGTTAATGCAGAGAGGTTGAACCGAGCATTATAAATCAACTCATAACAAACTAACTTAATTTGTGATATTTACAAATAACCTCCATAAATTTGACTAATTACAAATTATAACACCTACACGATTGATGATGCCTTAAGCATCTTCTTGGCCAACCTATACCCACATCTATAGATGCAAGTGAGCAATTGAGGCCTCAATCCTTCTTTGAGGCAGCTTGCTTGGCCAAATTATATGAGTCTATGCTACCGCTAACATCTCAAAGAAACACTCGAACCAACTACAAACACAACGCCTTCTCCAAACCAAACCAAAATCCTGACCCTCTATGGCCTACAACTAAATGCCTAAGCCCCCACATAATGAACAAAACCTAATTGCCCCGGGTTATGAGAAACCAGCCAGGAAGTTCTCCTTGAAGAAGATGGAGAACAGAAGAAGCAAGGGGTTGTGTTTGTATTGTGATGAGCAATACACTCCTAGACATCACTTGAAGTATCGAAACACAAATATATATTCTGGACAAATTGATTTTTATTTGGTACAAAAATCAATGCGAACTGAGATCTTATTACTCATAAGATAATGTTGTTTTAATTTGTTTTGGGTGAATTGACAACCTTTATATGGAACCGATCATGGTGAAATTTGGACAAGGATTCGCCTCTGTTTGGGGTGATCTTGTGATTCCAAACGAGACCGTTTCTTTGTTAACCACTCAATCATGCCACATCACTAAGGTTGTGTTTGTCTACGGGTTATTTTTAAAGGGGTTAAGATTATTTTTTTAGGTTGTGGAGGTGGAGGTTTTTTTTTAGGTGGTGGAGGTGGAAAAGGTTGAGGTTGTTTTTTTTAAAATAACCTTATTGGGTGTTTGGTTGGTAAAATGTTATTTTTGTTAGTTTGTATGTAAAAAGACTAAACTACCCTTGATAATTAATAAACCCTAATTAATACATTGCACGTCCATAATTGCTGAATTCCACGTCCCGCAAGCAAACATCAGAGCGCGAAGCACAACAAACCTCCGTACAACAGCAGCCTCGGGTAATTCCTGGCGAATATTCTTGGGTTCCGTTCTTGAGGTACGTTGATTGTTGTGTATATGTCGCAGCCTCCGATGATTCTGTTCTTGTATATGTCGATAATTATAGTTTTGATAAAATCAATCTGATTGAAAGTTGATTGTGATTATATCGATCATTCTATTTTGTTTACATTGCTAATTTGTTTTGTGTTTCCTAGACTAAATGATGAATGCTTTTAATTAATATTGTTATGATCATTTGTAATCGTAATTAGTATAGGTTAGATTGTTTGCTGTGTAAAATTCAAGCGATTAGGTTTTTATAGAGGAAAGTTATTAATATTGTTATATTGTAATCTATTATCTAATATATTGTGCAGTGTGATTATATCCATTGTTCGGTTCTGATCTTGGTTTTCAAACGCCGTTTGTTGAGGTAGTCATGGCATCGAGCAACAAGCTTGTGTTCAATTTGGACTTTGAGACGACGAAGATGTTTGTCGAGATGCTAATTGCATTCCAGCGTAAGAATGGTTGGGACTAACCATATAGCTGGGAAAAGTTAACCCTTGAATTTTAGGTTGTTTGTCAGAGGAAATGCAATAGCGAGACATTGAGAAACTGTAACAAAGAAATGAAAAGGCATTGGAAGGAGTGGAAGGACCTAAAGCACGACGAGACGGGTTTGGGAATGGATCCCGAAAAGGGAACTATTAACACCACAAATGAGTGGTGGGATAAAAAAACTTGTGGTGTGTGAGCTTTTCCTCATATTCCATGTGATGTTTATTTCATGAATGTGTCATATATATAGGATTATGTGTCCTTTTATGTGTAACGTCATTTGTTTTTTTTTGTTGTAGGAGAACGCAAATTATAAAAAATTTAACAAGAAGGGTGTGCCACCTGAGCTCGAGGAATTGTGGGAACAACGTTATGGGGGAACAGTTGCCATAGGGAAGTACTGCATTGCTCCCTCGATGATTGTGTCATAGGGACCGTCGCATGCACCTCCGACTATCTCTTCAATGGGTTTGGTTCAGGATGAGGGTGCACATGGTGATGGCGATGGGCAATGCAATGGCGATGGGGGGTTTGAGTTTGACCTTCTCTTCAACAATTATACCCTCCTGTCAAAGTTCGATGTGCTGTTAGGGGACCATGATGGTACCATAGGCTAGAGCGCAGTCAAACATCTCCCAAGGCGTAGAAGAAGATCGACTTCTGTGACCCCTTCTTCAGGTGACATGCCATGCCATGTTGATAAGGGTAAGCGAGTAGCTGATGGTTACACTCATTCAACAACTTATTCAACAAGACCAAAATGTTATCCTCATCACATAGCTCGTCGAAATTTGCATTCATCCTCTTCAAACCCTTATCGGCATCAACCCCATCCGACCCCCATCCCGCTCATATCATCGTCACCGCCATTACCACCTCCACCATCCTCCAAATCCTTCCTCTTCTTCTCGCCCATCATCCCACTCTTTTGCCTAACCTGAAATTAACTTAAATTCATTAGCAACCAAATTCACTCAAATTCAATCCTAACCTGAAACCCAAACCTGCAATCTCATAGCCAGAGGAGAGGAAGAAGGAGAGTGTACTTGGGATCGAGTCGTGTGAAGAAGGAGAGGAGATGAGTGATGGAATCGCGTGAAGAAGGAAAGCCTGATTACAGTGAAATGACCTGCTAGCATGAGGAGTTGTCAAGGGCACCTCGGAAAAACCTTTGGTTGAAGACCCAACAACCTTCCCTCACCAAGGTTGTAAAACCGCCAGTTTTAACTGGCCTACAACCGGCACAACCTCCACCGGCGGGATCCACAACCTGCGCGTAAACAGGTAGCCAAGGGCGGTTGTCTAACAACGTCTTCAAGAGAGATGGCACTGGACTCCCAAAACCCTAGAAAGCATCGCCCAAAAATCAAACACCAAAATGTCAATCTGCTACTCAAACCAAAAACATAGAGAGGCAAGATTAGGGATGAAAAAGAAAACAAAACAAAAAAAAAGGAAGGAAAGAAGCTGGAAGAAAGAGAGTAAAAGGTGCTTTGCTTGGAAAAAAGAATGGATCCATAGGCATACAAAAGGAGATATGAGTGCAACCACTTTTCAGGGAGAGAAATCCAACTGAAATCAGAGAAAAAGAGCCTAGATTCAATGATGTGTGTAGTGGCTTCATCCTCAATGTCCAGATGTGTGGGAGATGGTAGGAATTCTGACGAGGAAAAAGGTGGATTGAGGCTGAGAAATTGGCCCCTTGGTGACACTTATGGCATCTCGGTTCCAGATCCATGGTGGTCCCTTTGTCCAAGGCTAACTTGGATGCAAAAGAGAATGTTCTCAAACCACTAGAGAAGTGTAATGGGAATTCCACCCATTGACGCCATCGAAACAATGGGTACAAGAAACCACATAAGGACAGGGATAGGCTCAGTTAAAAGCCTAGAATTCAAGCTCGAAATCAAGCGATCTAGGCCTAGAAATCGATATGGAGGAAGAAGCCATTCGAAGGTATCTAAAACAAGGATAACTAGTACAATCCCACGCCATGGCGTGTGCACGAGGGAAAAAATAAAAATAAAAAATAAAATATTTATTATAAGGATGAACAAAAAAAATAATAAAAAAATACAATAGTGAATTATGTTAACAAATATATTAGTTATTGTCTATTATCTATTATAAGAAATTAAATACAATATCATTGTTCGGGGACGAAAGAGGAGGTGGTAAAACGTGCGAAGTTGATGCGCTAGAAAAAAATAATTTTGTTATATAAATGGATGAATTTTTATGTAAATAAAAAAAATTGTTTGATTAATCTTACATAATGAAGATAACAAAGGATTATGGATGGATGACACCATGATATCCAAACCTTAACTTAATATACTCGGTCTGTGTAAACAAATTAATAAACCCAATAAGACCAATATTATTATTAATACTAGATAAAGTTTATATGGGCGAACAAAGAAAGAAACATGTTATAGAATGTACATGTTAAGCTAAAGTGGTTAAGATTTCTTTGTACACCACATTAATTTTAATGTTGAGTGGGTGAACATTTTGATCACAAGATAGAATTTTCAAGTCGAATTTCATTGTAACCCTTGAGACATCAACATACAACTGACCATGGCTAAAGACTGACCTCCTTAGGTATAGCCCAACATGAGAAAGGGATTGGTCTTGTCTTTTGTTAATCGTCATGGAAAAACAAACCGACATTGGAAATTGCCGTCGTTCAAAATGGAATGGTAAAGATGTTGTCTGTGAAGGGCACATTACCATACATGGTATAAGGACATGGTATAACATTGGCATCAATGACATGGTTACCCAGTTGTGTGACTATCAACCTGGTTCCATTGCATAAGCCAACAAATTGGTCTATGTTCCTCATCGACATAATCGGAACACCGACCTTCAATCATAAATAATGATTTGGTATGCCCGAAGCTTTGATGGTATTTATAAAATCAATAGAATATAACAACTAGTTGGAACTTATATACGTACCCATCCATTTTTAAGATACTATCAGAATGGAGGTACACCTTATCATCTCATGGAAATTTAGTAGACCTGAGCCTACGTGAATATCTTGGCCCAATATAGCGGATCGGGCTTGGGCCAAGCTCGGTTTTAGGCCAGCTACCTTGCCCAAGCCCTCCCACATGGGCGGGTCGGATAGCCGAGTGGGCCGCTCATTAAAATTTTCTGAAATATTAGTTTTATTTTCTTATTTTTGCATTTGATCTCAAACTTTACAATACGTGCTAACTGTCCCAAAGGATTGAAATTTCATACAAAAAAAGGTACACAAATTACAAAACTTTGAAATCACACACTATAATCTTTAGTGTAGGTTCATTTCAATGAAAAAAATCTTTAAAATAATTTATTTAATAGTATTGTATTCCTTAATTTATATGTGATTTGAATACCATAGTATTAATAAAGTAATAGATGTAGAAGTATAAATTATATAATCAATATATCGTATTTTAATACAATTCTATATAAAGAATATAATAATAATTGATATATATATATATATAAAAGTGGGTCGGGTCTACTGGCCCGATTGGGCTTGACCCTTGGCCCATGCCCAGCCCTTTGGGCCTATTGGGCCAATTGTCATACCTAAGTCCATAAATTTAGCTGGGCGAGTTGACCCATGTCTGCTCAGGTCTACATATTAGCAAGTATGTAGTCATTTATTTCATCCAAAAATTCATGTGTCGGAGAAAGGATGACTCCTTCTCGAAAATAGCTCACATATGAAAGATGCTGCATTATAGAGGGATAAGTAGAGTCAATAATTGCTGCAACATGATCCCTTGTGCACGCAAGCAGCAAATCAGGAAGTATCTCTATGGTAGACTCATCACTGTTATAATTACCTAAGGTACCATCACCCACTTGGAGAATCCATTCAAAGAAGTCACAGAGTTCTTGGACATTGGAATATGAAGAATCTCCTGACAACCTCATATTTTTTTTGTAAATGTCAACACTTTGCAGGACTTCCACAAATAGAAGAAATTAATTAATTCTAAAACAATATCATATCTAGTTCCTCGAAGAATAACAAGCAAGATCTGCCTAAAGTCATCAATAAGACAATAACCTTACCACCAAATGGCTGAAATGAGCTACGAGGATTTGAGAACTTGAGAACATCCTTTAAACTTCAATCCAATGCTTCAAAACAATACTTATGTATCATATGTGCTTTATCCTAAATAATAAGATGTGCCTTGTGATGTGTGGTTGTTTCCGATCCTTCGCCTGCGGGGCTTAGATTGTCTCCAACTACTCGTTCTTGTGGATCTTGCGTCATCTTAAGGCTGATCTTGATTAGTTTTTGAAGGATCTTGCAAGAATCTAGTATCTATAAACCGCACCTAGGGTTCCTAAGCAAAGCCGAGCCTTAAGACTAGCAAATGCCGAGTCCTTAGGCTAGGGTTGGCATCAACCTAGGGTTTGGTCTAGGGTTAGGGTTTGTAACTTTGAATGTTTCTTGATTGAAGATGGATGATGAATAACGTGAGAAGATGAACAAGAGGTAAGGGCATGTGATCTAGGATTGAACAAGAACAGAACACTTAGCCAAGTGCTCTTCTATTCAATTCAACGTGCTTTCAAAAGATGGCATTACAATGCTTTAAATAGAAATGATGCTTAGATGAGTTGGAACCTTTGGTGCTATCACCTTGCATATAACCTCAACCAATGGAGTACCTGGCTTGATGTGGAAACTTGAATGAGAATCAACATCTATAGGAATCGCAAATCTAGAATGTGTTATTCTGTTGATGCCATCAAGATTGGCCCTCTGTGGGCCAAGGCGGTTCGAGGACACGATCATCCCGAGAAAGAAGAAGGCTCCACCATGGCTTGAAGAGAAGAGTTCAAAGAAGCCATTGAAGAGGGTCGAGAAAAGTCCCACGAGTCGTGGCCATGAATCTTGATCCTGGGCGACCTTCTGATGAGTCTCACGACTTGCGGGACACTCCTACGAGTCGTGACAACCTGTATTTTCTTATGTCTATTTTTAACCTTTGTTATTATTATTTATTTAGGAAATAAAAGTGAGGAGATATTTTATCCCTTTGCTCATTTATCTATTTTAGCTATTTTTAGATAGATAGAATCAGGATATTTATCTATGTTTTATTTATTTATTTTTTAGATAAAAATGAGAGAACTAGGGTTTCCTTTGGAAGGAGCGACTCTCATTCTCCACCAACTCCTATTTAAGTTGTATTTCTCTTAAGTTTTTAATCAGGTTGAAATTAAAAGAGAAGCACTTGGCTAAGTGCTTTCTCTTCGTCAACCCTAAAAATCTCACATCTTTCATCTAGTCGGAAGGCTTCTACAGGACAGCTTCTGCGACAGCTTCTCCAAAGGCTGTTTTCGGTGGTTGTTCTTGTTGTTTTCCTTCCCTACCCTCAAGATCATCATTCCCTCATAAGATCCTTCAAAGACGAGTCAAGATCGGCCTTAAGACATCGCAATATCCGAACTAAACGAGTCGTTGGGGATTACAACGTATCAACTGGTATCAGAGCCAAGGTTTGTGCCTATTCTCTTTGATATTGATATGGTTGTCCTGCTAATTTGATGACTTGGGAGATATGGGGAGATGGGGGTGATGACCTCGAACTCTTGAGGTAATTTCAGCGACAAAGGGAGGCTCAAAGGCCTCGCATTTGGCTTCAACGACATGTGGAAATCGATGAGGATAGGAGACGTCAACAACTTCAACGTCGTCGACAGATTTGGATTCTCCAACAACGAGAGGCTGAGGAAGAACGACGACGGGAGGAGGAGAGACTGTTCGTAAAAATCGCACGGCTGCAGGGCCGCGCCCGCGGCGTCAACAACAGCATCAATAGCTTCCCTGCAGATCAGCGCGATGATTTTGTTTTGCAGATTCCCGTTGACTAGGTTGCACGGACACGCGAAACGGAAACGGGAAACGGAGACATGGGGATACGGGGAAGCGACAATTCTAAAAATCAGGAAACGGCGAGGAAACAACTATATGAATTATATGTTATTTTAAAGCTCACACAAAGACTAATACATATATCTTTATAAGAGTTACATATATGATGTCCAACTCCAACTAACATATAAAAAGATAACGACTCAGAAATAGAATTTAACTCAACTCTCACAAACATATAAAAATAGAAAATTAATTGTTCAACCCTTCAACAATGCCACAATTCAACCAAATAAAGATGAGGAAAGCAACAATTAATAATCCAATATAAAACCAAGAATGATAACATCAAATTTCTCCATGATCTTGAACAAGCACACTCTCTATCTCTGGCTCATCAAGGGAGAGACTTGCGAATTCAAGAATCCCAGTATCTTCAAAAGATCCAAACTCATCACCACCAACATCCCACATTTTAGTCTTTTCTTCTTGGTATTGTGCCGAGTTCCTTGATAAGAGACGAAGATTGTTGTGAACAAACACGAGGTCCTCTGCACGCTTTGGATTGAGTTTATTCCTCCTTAAAGAATGAATGAAAGAGTAAGTGCTCCAATTCCTTTCACAACATGAAGAAGAAGTGGGTTGTCCAAGTAATTTAAGAGCTAATCCTTGAAGATTAGGCGCTGATGCTCCAAAGTTTTCCCACCACTTTCTTGGATCCATTGAATACTTCTTTTTAATAGCATCTGGATCACTAAAAGCCCCTCCCTCGAGAGAGAAATCAGCAAATTCATCTATGATCTTATCATACACATCTTCATTTGGAAAGATCCTTTTAAAACATTTCCGGCGTTCAACCGAAATCTCTTCATCCCTATGAGGGGGATGTCTAGCTGCATCCCCACAAAGCCATTCTTGACTATAATATCTTCAAGAAGTTAAAGAATCAAAATGTAAGAATTAAGAAAAATGAATTGAATAATTACTAGGTTGATTAAAATTTAAAGGTAGACTATTTACCTTGGGTTCAAGGAGTGTGCTACACAATGAAGAGGTGTGTTACTCTTAAGCCAACGACTTTGTAGAATACCATTCACCACCTCAAAGAACTCCGAATATTCAAACTCACTAAGCTGCTCATGCTCATATATGATCTTCTTCACCTTTTCAATCATGGAATCCCACATGTCATACACCAAATGGAGGCAAGGTTTGTTGGTATCACATGCTCTAATCATATCATACAAAGGAGTTGTAAATGTAAGAATATAATCCACCTTATCCCACCATGTTTCACTCAATATCTTCTCTCTCACAAATCTTTCCTTCTCTTGATCATTCTCTCGCTATATAGTCCATTGATCAGAACAAACCATGGATACCAAAGCCTTCTTCACAAGTTTAAACCTTTTAAGCATGATAATCATTGAGGCAAAACGAGTTTCAGCAACTGACAGCAGCTTCAAAGGAGTGAACCGAGAATACATGGATAATCTCAAACCATGATTCATGATGAAATTCTTAATTTGGAGAACTTCATCATGAACTAAAGTGATCCAGTGACATGCATCATAAGTTACTTGATTGTTCTCTAAATTCTTTGCAGCACAAATATTTTTCAGAGCAAGATTACGTGTGTGAACAACACAAGGAGTCCAATAGATGTGAGGGTAAATACCTTCAATAATTTCTCCAGCGCCCTTGCAATTTGCAGCGTTATCAGTCACAACTTGCACCACATTATGATGGACGACCTCATCGATTACTTCTTTCATTAACTTAGCAATGAACTCTTTATCCTTTACCTCACCAGCACAGTTCACATCTTTAACAAACATTGGACCACTTTCACAAACTGCCATAAAATTTATCAAAGGCCTCCTCTGTGGATCACTCCAACCATCGGTTACAACAGTTACTCCTTTAGCTGGCCACGTGCTTTTAATAGGCTCTAACAAACAATCAACATGCTTCATTTCTTTTTCAAGTAATGTGGTTCTTAGGTTATTGTACCCTGGTGGCACATAACTACCCACACTTTTACCACTAGCAAAAGCTAAAGAATAAGATCTCAAAAAATGAGGATTTCTTGCAAGATTAAAAGGCAAGCCACTAGTATAAAACATCCTTGCGATTTCACAATCCAAAAGGTCTCTAGCTTGCATATCAAAAGCTTGAGAAACAGGGTTATTATATTTCCCTTTTTTCGATGATCCAAGATCAGAAACACTACCTTCTTGTGATGGAATTGCAAAGTGACTCTCATATGAAGGTTCGGCAGGGAGAGACACTGGTTTAGACGCTGCTGCAGCCATTCTAGCATCATATTCTGCATTTAGCCGTGTCATTTCAGCAATTTGTTTGGATGACACCTTCTTACAAGCTGCAATTCCTTTGTGTGTAAGTTTGAGGAGATGAGCCTTCACCCTTGTATGTCCCTTGTTTTTCAGCATTACATATCTTACAGCTCCAGGACCAATTACTGTAAAGACCGAAAAATTTAAAATATTATTTTCTTACAATATTAAATTATGTTCGACTTTAAAAATTAAGATTCTAGAAATTTTGAAATTTCCGTCCTCGAGCAACTGAATTTTATTTAAACGAACTTTTATATAGATTTGAATTGGGTATTAGGAATGGATTTTGATTTTCGGAGATCGAGCATTAATAAAATTCATTTAAGCTCCGGGTTATGATTGAAATTAATTTAATTCCGTTATATTGAGATTAGTAAATTAAATTTTATTTAATTTGATTTAGTCGGGATTCGATCGGACGAGCGGGTTTTGA
The DNA here is from genome assembly GCA_963922045.1 of Persicaria maculosa. NCBI lineage: Eukaryota > Viridiplantae > Streptophyta > Magnoliopsida > Caryophyllales > Polygonaceae > Persicaria > Persicaria maculosa. The sequence goes on along the minus strand of OY998257.1, from coordinate 62,843,935 downwards.
GTCTTTTCCGCTAATTTTGAATTTGGTATAGTTGGGACCACATATATATATATATTTTCTTTTCTTTTTTTTTTCTTTTTCTTTTCTCTCTCTCTCTCTCCGGGGTTCGGTTACCTGGGGCTGGTCCCCTCTCTTTTTTTGTTGTCTTCCCTCTCCTCCCTCTCTCCCTCTTTCTGTTTGCAGACCTCCCACCCCATTCCTTTTGAATTCAGAACTTCTGGGCATCTGCTCCTTCTCCCATATCAGCCCCTTTTCATTTTGAAACAACCCACAAATCCTCTCCCCATCTTCCCCCTTTCACTGTCCTTCACTTTCACACAAACCCAGCAGCCCCTTTGGGCTCTCCGTTCAAGCGTTCGACCCCGAGCACCTTGCCCAGCCACCATCACCACCTGCTTCTAGACGCAGCCACCCCACCAGATCCTCGTCGTCGCCGCCATCGGGCCACCACCACCACAGCCCCACTCCCCCTTGCTCCCTTGTTTTACCGAAGGACAAACCGAGGCCACCTCCTCCTCTTCCCCGCAGCAGCAGCAACACCAGCTTTCCCTCCCCTCCTCGACGCTTCCGAGAAGCAACGAGCAACCCAGGTCAGCCGGAGTCACCTGGAGATTTCCCCGACAAGCCGCAAGCAGCCCCTACTTCTCTCATTCCTCTGTTTTCGTTGGTTGAGATGGTAAGCCCTCCTCCTCACTTTCTTTCACCTTCTAACTGAGCAAAGATCCACCTTTAACAACTCAACACCCTCCCCAGGCCTTGTCGGCACTGATTCATCTCCGTCAAGCTCGATTCGAACTCCGATCGACGACGAGGCAATCTCCCTCCTCTCGGTGAGCATCTCCCTCTTCTTCCCCTTTCTTGTCGATTCCTTGCTTCTTGGTGTCGGGTGGGTGAACGGAGGAGCTGGTGTCGCCGGCGAGCCTGGGTTCCTTCTTCTTTCTCCTCCCTTCTCCGTCATTCCGTCGTCGCTCTGCCATCCGGGGTTGAAGATGGCTCCTGTTTTCTTTCTTCAATGTGGGCGGGCTGGGTTATTTGAGAGGGGTGATTAATTGAGCTTAATAGGGTGGGCCGAACCCGAACTCCAATCCCGGGTTAAACCATTGCAATCCGGATCCCCTCTTTTTCCTTTCTTCTGGGCGGGTTCAGCCTTTTATCCGGATCTTGGGCTGGGTTTTGATACGGATTGGGCTTGGTTTGGGCTGGCTGGGTTGTTACCTTGTTGTTATGTTATATATATATATTGTGTTATGTATTTATATATATATACCCATATATGCTATATGATTTTAATTATTCTGATTTTGGGAAAATGAATATATATATTTATATGTTATGAAATTATTAATATTTATATTTAAAAAGGTTTTAAAAGTGATATTAAGTGATACGGAGTTATAAATATATTTATGGTTATTGTTTTGAGACTTTATGAATATTAAGTGTTCAATTATTTTGATATTAGAATTATTTTGGGATTTGGTTATAATTATAATATTCTGGAAATTTATCCTTATATATTGTTTATTGTTTAAAAATAATATTTTTTGGATTATTTAATTGATGCACCTTATGAGGATTTAAACATGTGAGTTAGGAAATTTTAAAGTGGATTGTTGGTTTTGATTTATAAATATGAGGAGTTATGAGGATTTAAATATGACTTTTGGAAATTGATTTTAAGGTTTAAATGTTTAATGTCGGGATTTAGATAAGCGATTTTAAAAGAGTTGTTTGATTTTCTAAGTTGAGTTCCTTGAGAGGTTGTTTTGAAAATGAGATGATGAGATGAGATGAATATGAAATGAGATATGGTTTGTGATGAAATGAGATGGAATAATCTGAAATGGGATATGAGCCGAGATATGAATGATAGTTAGGGGTGCCTTGTGTGAAATAGGTAGACTTATGCATTTATATGTTATTAGGTGTTTGTGAATGTTGGACGTTGCTTGCTATCGGTGATTCATTTCATGGATTCTGCTCTACCTTGTTCTCTGCTGTTCGGCTTATTCAGGTAAGTTCCTTTATGGGCTTACTCAGATTCGAAAGAGATTACCGGCTTGTGAATGTATGACATACTAGGTGTTGCATAAGCATTAAAGCATGCCATGTAGTATCATGCTAGGTTGCACTTGTGATTGAGCATTCTATTTCTTTACGCATATGAAACAGAACGGCCGTTATCTGTGATAGTCCTAGAGTCTTTGCTAGGGTCATAGGGTAGCCCAGCCCCATCGGGTGCCCTGAGTCTATCGAGTCGATATGAGCATGATGATAGCCCAGCACCATCGGGCATGTTTATTTTAATTTATGCTATGATGATGAGAATGATATGATTATGAGATATGATATGATGATGAGATATGATATGCTATAGCATCGAACTGGCCAGTCTCTGCACTAACGGAAAGGGGTGTAGAGGTAGGAGAGGGACATGCCACTTGGCATTCTTTGGGCGCCTTTACAGTTATTTCTCGCATATTGTAAATTAGGATCATGCTAGTGTGATTTAATTTCCGCATCTGCATCATCTTTATTATTAGCGTATGTGTATGTTCGCTTGTTGGACAGAGTGTGTTGGGGCCTCGGTCTGACCCCGCTCGCACCAATTGTTTTTAGGTATGATTGCTCCCTGTTTATATGGCGTGGGAAAGTCCCCCGGCGATTGCAAAGAAATCTGTCTAACCCCGCTAATCTGGCCATACGACTTTAGAATTATGTTTTGGTTTTGACCCGGCCTTGCCGTGGCTTTTGTATCTAAATCATATTTCCACTTCACTTTCGATTTAACTGAATTTATGAAACTTCGACTGATTAGAGGTTTGAAACCTCGACCCGTACCTGAATTGCAACATCCGAACAAAAAGGTATCCGACCTTGGAAACGTATCCCGGATATTTATATCCGGGCCGTTACAAAGTTGGTATTAGAGCCAGGTTGTGCAATTCGGGTACGCGAGGGTCGAGTGTATGTTTTGGAAAACCGCCCATGAATTTCAAAGGATTTGAAGATTTAAAAAGGGGCAAAATGAACTTAAGATGCCTAACTCCAATTGGACTAAGTAATGAACTTGACTTGTTATAAAAGAGGAGAACCAACTAATAAGGGATCGAGTGGGTAGAAACGGCGCTAGACCATCCCTATTGGATGTAGTCGGAAATGAGTAGGCGAAATACTAGCTTGTTCTTTACAGACGGGTCTGGAAGACTCCAAGGAGATCATTGTAATTGTCATTAACTGATTCTATGATTGAGTGCTTGATATGCTAAAGATTTGATTGTTATGTTCTAACTATTGAATGAATATTGAACGATCTGTGCGAACGGGATAGCGGGAGTACCCTTCTTCTTATATGGTTAAGCTCAGCCTTTGTGGAACCGTCCCCTTCCTCATGAACCCTTTTGACAATTCAATCGAGTCCTCCCTTCGAATATCGGTCTTCCACGGGAATTGGGTTGGTAAACACATGGTGTCGGGAATCATGATTGAATATAAAGGTTGTCCGCGAGAGTATTGAAAGACGGCCCTTGATGAAATTCCGAGTTCAGAGAGTGAGATGTTTACGAGGCTGTCGTTAACAATTCTTATGACGATCCATCAGTGTCCTCTTGTCACGGCGAATTCGTATCCGAGTCCCACGGGAAAGATGGGTAATGAGTCAGTTGGGAAGAGTCAATGTTGCCCTTATGGACTTCTATCGGTTTATCTTGATTGCCCTGTTCATGATTGTGTGATTCTATATGCACTACTCCTTGACCTACAATTGATCCTTAGTGTGAATTTGTGCGTATGTGCTTTGATGTTCATGATGACCATTGTATAGGTTCGAACTACATTTATTATGTCCATATCATTCCGACATGATCTGTTTAGTATATTACATTGTCATACTAGGGCACGATTATATATGTCATATGCTAGGAAGTTGTACAATTGATGTACTCCCCATGAATAGGTTCATGATAGTGTGATCGACTCTTCTTTATATGAATGCCTCATAAGATGTACTCTTTAGCATGCTAGCCGATGATGCCTCGATGCTTATCGTTCATTTTGTGACAAGAATCTATGGCGTGCCCATCTATTCCGAGTTCGTCAGATTAACTATTGTTGATTATTTTGCAAGTTAATATTGTGTGTGTTAGTTGTGTTGAACGGAGAATATGTGTTATAATTGAACTTTGAGGAATGCATGTTTTGTCATATTATGTGTTGATTCGAGCTCATGTCCCCATATTCTAGTCATGTCGCCATGTTGCTTAGACTTGCTCTATACCTCGTTGCGTTTTCCTCTCGTGCCACTATGTCGTTGAGATGTGATTGAATGAACTCTTGCATCCCGTCGTATTAGCCGGTCAAGCGCATGTATGTACTATATGTTATATTGAACCACTAGTAACATGTTGGGCCCTTGGTTGCGACTTGTGCGAATTCTACTTTGCCTACGTTATTGTTGATTCACTCTTGGACTAGGTACCTGATAGTGTGGCTCCTTCCTCTTTCTGCTCTCTTAACATGTTTCACTCGTCCTGATGAGTTTAATGTCGAATTCGATGATTGACTAGCTTTCCGTGATGAACAAACCTAGCATGCTTACATGGTAAAGATGTCTATTACTCTATGATGGCTTCTCGTGCTTGTATGAACCTATGACTTGACACCCCGCTTGATCACACACCACTCTATGTCATGATTTTGCACCTGCATGACGCATGAATATCGGAATGAACCTAGTTGAATTACTCTAGTTGTACTCATGTTCGATGTGTGCTATTAGTATCATGTGGAGCTTATGACTTCTAATATGACCCACTGAATGATTTCATATCATGCTTGTTCTATAATGTGACAACTATTGTACCACACATGTGCTCTATGATGGTTCGTTCTTAGCATTATTATAATCTAACACCCATGATGTTCTTCTTGTTACTTTTGATGATGCCTCATGTTTCGTGAATAATATGTTGAACTCCTCTTAATGACTCTTGTCTATGCTTGTATCACATTATGTATCGCTAGTATCATGTAGGATCTATGCTCCCTAAATGTATCTCGTCGTATGATTACATGTCATCCTTAACTTACTATCTGATCATTGATGTTAGGTGTGATAGTTATTATGCTGTTCTTATGAGCCCTCGTATGACGCTTCATCTGATTATTATAATATACTTCGCCATGATATATTTGGACTCATTTGTTGATGTGTATACCATGCTCTTACATTGTTCATATGCATGATGGTCGTCATCTTCACTAAATTCCGCTTGACTTCGAATCATATATGATCATTGTTGGTTCCGCCTATCTTGCTCGAAGTTACTAGGCAGATCTGTTTCCATGGAATACTAGAATGTTAGCTTGTTTCACATGCATCAGCGTAGGACTTGATTGTGTCTTTGATATGAATACGAATGTTTCCCCCGAGATAGGTACATGTTAGTGTGGATTGATGTGATTGATATGCTCCATAATGAATTCGTGCGTGTTGTCACAATTGTGACCCTATAGACTTTCTTAAGGGCATCGTTACTATTCCCGAGTCGGAGTCTTGTCTCTAGTCATGTCGTCTTTAGCTTTGGTCTATTCCGTCTCCGAAAGAAACATTGGGTCATCCGCTCTTGTCACTCCCCTATCTCCGCTAACTTAAACTCCTACGCGTTGCCTTGGATGAGCGACCGCATGGAAAAAGGGATCTGAAAGTCGAATAGCGATAGAGCAGCGCAGCGGAAGCGTGGGCCCATAACCCACGGGCCTCAGGATTGATAATGTCGACGGAACAAGCTCGTTTTGAGGATTACGATTGTTGAGCACGATATGACTTGCAGGTGGGAGCGTCCTCTATTCGAATTGCTAACCCTTTTTGAGCTTATTGATGATGATATTGCACTGGCTTGATATTGAAAGCTGCTTGTTCATGTGATGATATGATTCGATGCCTTACAGTCCTAATGTGCCATGATGACTTGATGTGATGCTATTCTGAGTTGCTAAGCATGATCTAAATTCCTTTCCTATATAGTATGAACTGCAAATGCCGAGAATCTGAACTGGTTATCAGCTAAGATTATGATGAAACTTGCTAGTTTGAATTGACTTTATTCATATATGGTGTTATGTGATAATTTCGAGCATGACAATAAATTGAGACTTTTGATACTTGTTGCAATGCTCAATGATGCTAGTTGATATGATGTAGTCCTTATGTGCAATAATGTCCATGATTGCTTCTTCTTTGAACATGTGAGTGAGGTCTTTTTGATAGAGTGGTCAGAGAGTGGAGAAAGGTTTTGAGTGATTAGAATGATTGACGGTGGTAAGGGAAAGTTGCAGAAGAGGGGTGTTGACTTAGGTTGGACCGAGTGGGTTCGGGAATTATAAGAGGTATTGCTTGATGATTTCGATGAGCTCCTAGGTGAATCTCGGATAAGGGTATGATTAGGGATAGGCAAGTTAGGTAGTGACCGCAGAAATTTTATTAAAGATGCATGGTTAGAAGGGTTCTACATGGTGATATCTTGGAAAGAGTGAGAAATGTAAGAAATGACCTTTGGGGGGGGGGGGTTCTTTGGGGATATTATCCGAGTTGGTGAGTTTAGATGAGGATTGGTTTTGACTTGGGAGTTGGGGACGAGCGAGCGGGGTTGCGTATTATTTTAACTTATATGATATGCAAAATTTTCTTGATTATGTGATTAACTAATATGTACTGCATGATGTAAATAACAACCATGATAAACCTGTATGGCATGATATTACATGTTGGTATGCAATACTGAGTTAAAATTGGTAGGGACAACTATGAACATGATATAATGATCCATTGCTATCCTACTATGTTGTTCTAAAAGCATGTTATAATGTGTTGAATGAATCATGAGATGATGATACGATGTTATGTGGAAGCATGATGTTATGCTATATGGTTGATATGACTTATATGTATATACGAGATGGTGGTGCATGACTGCTATTAATCATTATATGGCATTGTGATGAGCTAAGATGATGTCTGGGAAGCATGATGACATTTTGATGTTGATATATTGTTGATATCCCCTTTTTGGTTGAATCTTAATAGCATGATTTTGTTGGATTGATGTGATAATATGTTATGATAATGCGAGATAGAAATTGGATAGGATGACTATGTGAAATTATGCTTCACCTGAGATCCCTTGTTATGACTGGTTCTACTAGTGTGCGATGTTGAGATGCGATCGTGAGATTTGACTTGTGGTAGTGTACTGACTCCATGACACCTAACCTCTTTGATCTCATGACATGTGTGCTGGTATGATTTATATGAATTCGATGATACACATGTGATGCCTTCGGTATGATATAGATACACTTTATGACTCGTGATATGACGTTGAGATGTGGTTGTTGTTTTTGATGTGTTGAAAGAATGGTATACTTTATGCTATGGGTAAACATGTTATGCGGTTACGATGTCGATTGATTGAGATTATCATGATTGATGTTGAGGATTGCCATATGAGAGGTGGTTGATGATGTTATGAGTTGATGAGTTGATTTACTTTTGTTCATGTTGAGTTGTGAATGATGAGGAAATGATTTTGGAACCTAGGAAGAGAATATGGGATTAGCCCTTAGAGGTGGATGATTCCACCTCCTACCTTCTGAATTTGATTGATTGGTTGCGAGAAGCTGATTTGGTTTTGGGAGATTTTGACGAAATCTTGATTTGAAAGAAATTGACTTGTTTTGGTGTAAAGTTTCTTGATTAAAAATTGAATTTGAAGATTTTGAGCGGTTTTAAAAAATGGCCGACTTGGGGTTCTAAAGAAGCTGAGAGTTCCAATGATTTGGATGACAATCTTTCATTTACAAAACACTTTGAGGTTTACGAACTGGATTTACATTATGACGTCTCACGAAGTGGATACAAGCATTGTATAGGGGCGCTTATAAATTGCTTTCTAAGACCTAGTCGGACGCTGTAATGCTTTTAGAGTTGTGACACTTCCGAAACGTCGAAGCGAGAATGTGATAAGGGCGCTTATTACACACTTGACCAGACCAATTGGAGATGTCACGGCCGTGACTAGGATGTTGTGATAATCTCGGAAGACGCAACCGAGACGATTACAAGATCCTTGGACATGGTCCTTGGACTCACCGATTTTAAAACTTCATCCCCTTGCTTTAAAATGGTTTTAGTCTCGGGGACGAGACTTGTTTTTAGAGGTGGATGAATGTAAAGACCGAAAAAATTTAAAATATTATTTTCTTACAATATTAAATTATGTTCGACTTTAAACATTAAGATTCTAGAAATTTTGAAATTTCCGTCCTCGAGCAACTGAATTTTATTTAAACGAACTTTTATATAGATTTGAATTGGGTTTTAGGAATGGATTTTGATTTTCGGAGATCGAGCATTAATAAAATTCATTTAAGCTCCGGGTTATGATTGAAATTAATTTAATTCCGTTATATTGAGATTAGTAAATTAAATTTTATTTAATTTGATTTAGTCGGGATTCGATCGGACGAGCGGGTTTTGAGTCTTTTCCGCTAATTTTGAATTTGGTATAGTTGGGACCACATATATATATATTCTTTTTCTTTTTCTTTTCTCTATCTCTCTCTCCCTCCCTCTCTCTCTCTTTCTCTCTCTCTCTCTCCGGGGTTCGGTTACCTCGGGCTGGTCCCCTCTTTTTTTTTGTTGTCTTCCCTCTCCTCCCTCTCTCCCTCTTTCTGTTTGCAGACCTCCCACCCCATTCCTTTTCATTTCAGAACTTCTGGGCATCTGCTCCTTCTCCCATATCAGCCCCTTTTCATTTTGAAACAACCCACAAATCCTCTCCCCATCTTCCCCCTTTCACTGTCCTTCACTTTCACACAAACCCAGCAGCCCCTTTGGGCTCTCCGTTCAAGCGTTCGACCCCGAGAACCTTGCCCAGCCACCATCACCACCTGCTTCTAGACGCAGCCACCCCACCAGATCCTCATCGCCGCCGCCATCGGGCCACCACCACCACAACCCCACTCCCCCTTGCTCCCCTGTTTTACCGAAGGACAAACCGAGGCCACCTCCTTCTCTTCCCCGCAGCAGCAGCAACACCAGCTTTCCCTCCCCTCCTCGACGCTTCCGAGAAGCAACGAGCAACCCAGGTCAGCCGGAGTCACCTGGAGATTTCCCCGACGAGCCGCAAGCAGCCCCTACTTCTCTCCTTCCTCTGTTTTCGTTGGTTGAGATGGTAAGCCCTCCTCCTCACTTTCTTTCACCTCCTAACTGAGCAAAGATCCACCTTTAACAACTCAACACCCTCCCAAGGCCTTGTCGGCGCTGATTCATCTCCGTCAAGCTCGATTCGAACTCCGATCGACGGCGAGGCAATCTCCCTCCTCTCGGTGAGCATCTCCCTCTTCTTCCCCTTTCTTGTCGATTCCTTGCTTATTGGTGTCGGGTGGGTGAACGGAGGAGCTGGTGTCGCCGGCGAGCCTGGGTTCCTTCTTCTTTCTCCTCCCTTCTCCGTCATTCCGTCGTCGCTCTGCCATCCGGGGTTGAAGATGGCTCCTGTTTTCTTTCTTCAATGTGGGCGGGCTGGGTTATTTGAGAGGGGTGATTAATTGAGCTTAATAGGGTGGGCCGAACCCGAACTCCAATCCCGGGTTAAACCATTGCAATCCGGATCCCCTCTTTTTCCTTTCTTCTGGGCGGGTTCAGCCTTTTATCCGGATCTTGGGCTGGGTTTTGATACGGATTGGGCTTGGTTTGGGCTGGCTGGGTTGTTACCTTGTTGTTATGTTATATATATATATTGTGTTATGTATTTATATATATATACCCATATATGCTATATGATTTTAATTATTCTGATTTTGGGAAAATGAATATATATATTTATATGTTCTGAAATTATTAATATTTATATTTAAAAAGGTTTTAAAAGTGATATTAAGTGATACGGAGTTATAAATATATTTATGGTTATTGTTTTGAGACTTTATTAATATTAAGTGTTAAATTATTTTGATATTAGAATTATTTTGGGATTTGGTTATAATTATAATATTCTGGAAATTTATCCTTATATATTGTTTATTGTTTAAAAATAATATTGTTTGGATTATTTAATTGATGCAGCTTATGAGGATTTAAACATGTGAGTTAGGAAATTTTAAACTGAATTGTTGGTTTTGATTTATAAATATGAGGAGTTATGAGGATTTAAATATGACTTTTGGAAATTGATTTTAAGGTTTAAATGTTTAATGTCGGGATTTAGATAAGCGATTTTAAAAGAGTTGTTTGATTTTCTAAGTTGAGTTCCTTGAGAGGTTGTTTTGAAAATGAGATGATGAGATGAGATGAACATGAAATGAGATATGGTTTGTGATGAAATGAGATGGAATAATCTAAAATGGGATATGAGCCGAGATATGAATGATAGTTAGGGGCTCCTTGTGTGAAATAGTTAGACTTATGCATTTATATGTTATTAGGTGTTTGTGAATGTTGGACGTTGCTTGCTATCGGTGATTCATTTCATGGATTCTGCTCTGCCTTGTTCTCTGCTGTTCGGCTTATTCAGGTAAGTTCCTTTATGGGCTTACTCAGATTCGAAAGAGATTACCGGCTTGTGAATGTATGACATACTAGGTGTTGCATAAGCATTAAAGAATGCCATGTAGTATCATGCTAGGTTGCACTTGTGATTGAGCATTCTATTTCTTTACGCGTATGAAACAGAACGACCGTTATCTGTGATAGTCCTAGAGTCTTTGCTAGGGTCATAGGGTAGCCCAGCCCCATCGGGTGCCCTAAGTCTATCGAGTCGATATGAGCATGATGATAGCCCAGCACCATCGGGCATGTTTATTTTAATTTATGCTATGATGATGAGACATGATATGATGATGAGATATGATATGATGATGAGACATGATATGCTATAGCATCGAACTGGCCAGTCTCTGCACTAACGGAAAGGGGTGCAGAGGTAGGAGAGGGACATGCCACTTGGCATTCTTTGGGCGCCTTTACAGTTATTTCTCGCATATTGTAAATTAGGATCATGCTAGTGTGATTTAATTTCCGCATCTGCATCATCTTTATTATTAGCGTATGTGTATGTTCGCTTGCTGGACAGAGCGTGTTGGGGCCTCGGTCTGACCCCGCTCGCACCAATTGTTTTTAGGTATGATTGCTCCCTGTTTATATGGCGTGGGAAAGTCCCCCGGCGATTGCAAAGAAATCTGTCTAACCCCACTAATCTGGCCATCCGACTTTAGAATTATGTTTTGGTTTTGACCCGGCCTTGCCGTGGCTTTTGTATCTAAATCATATTTCCACTTCACTTTCGATTAAACTGAATTTATGAAACTTCGGCTGATTAGAGGTTTGAAACCTCGACCCGTACCTGAATTGCAACATCCGAACGAAGGTATCCGGCCTTCGAAACGTATCCCGGATATTTATATCCGGGCCGTTACAATTACCCCCTCCTTCACTTTTCCAAATTTTCTCAACATAAGCCCACAGTGGACGACCTTCTTCATCATGTTGAGGCATAGAAGAAATACTTCCACTTCCAGTACTAAGATGTGAACTGGATGCCATATCAATTTGAAAACTGAAATGAAATCAAATAAAAAAAATAGGGCAACTGAGGATTGAGGAGTGAGGATTGACGAAGAAGACTAGAAGAATCAAGGATTTAGGATTCAAGGTAGTCAAAGCACAAAACAAACCTGAGATGGAAGTATCTAAATTCCAAAGCGCCGCCCGCCCTCGCCGGAGTGGAATGGAGAGACGGTCGCGGGGAATTTGCAGCCGGAGATCTGGAGAGTGAAGACGAGAGGAGAAGGAGTTGAGCGACGGAAGTGAACTGAATGTCTGCTAGGGCATTGGGATAATATACAAGCAATTTTCCCTTTTTTATTAATTAAAAAAATTGAAAAAATATGAGGTGGCGTTTCCGGTTCGTTTCCGAAAATCGCCGGTCCATGTCCACGGCGTGTCCAGATGACATGGCGTTTTGTTGACCGTTTCCAGACGTTCTTGACCATTTCCCCACCGCTTCTGAGCCGCTTCCCCGTTTCCCCGTGTCGGACACCTCCAGACATTAAAAAATGCCGTTTTCGTGCTTCTTAGCCCGTTCGTTGATTCCGACCTTGAAATTTCCTCATCTCAGATTTCCTGCGTAGATAACTTCGAGATCTTTCCAACGGTGGGTCATACGCTACCAGATCCCACAGAAAGGCCTCTGAAACTGATCTGAAAGTTGACAGCAATTCTGCGCAGAAATTGTTGAGCGTGTCCGGAGATGTTCGTGAGGTTTCCTTTGCTGATGTTGAGCCTAAGGAGGAGGTCATTGATGTTGAGAAACGTGTGACCAAGGAGCCAATTCAGATCGTTGATGTTGATTGCTCCAAGGCCATCATGGACGCTATTGTTTTTGAGGTTTCTCACCCTCGAAATCTGCTGGTAGTTGTCCGTTATAGTTCTCTTTTTGTTCAAAACAAGGCTGCTGCTCCCCTACTGCCCTACAACGAGTCGATTCGAGGACGAATCGAAGCTAAGTGGGGGAGAATGATGCCATCAAGATTGGCCCTCTGTGGGCCAAGGCGGTTCGAGGACCCGATCATCCCGAGAAAGAAGAAGGCTCCACCATGACTTGAAGAGAAGAGTTAAAATAAAACATAGATAAATATCCTAATTCTATCTATCTCAAAATAGCTAAAATAGATAAATGAGCAAGGGGATAAAATATCTCCAACGACTCGTTTAGTTCAAATAAAACATAGATAAATATCAATTTCCTAATTTTAGTTTTAATAAAAGAAAATAATCAAATAATCACCATTCTTTTATTAGGATGTGTAAAAAAAGGCAATTATAAATGAGAGGTGTTTGGGAGTTCCACCATCCATTTTAAATGTCAAGAACCTATGTAAACCCATACGATTTGTTAGATATGCCAATCTAAAAACATAGAGAGAGAAAAGCTTATAGTTTACTGTGTTAAACAGAGAGAAACTTTTGAGAGACTTTTGTGCGTAAAATTCTAGAGTGTAATTAGGGTGAGTGTTGTAAACACATTTTGTATATTAAAAGTTTTGCAGAAGAGTTAAAGACAAACACAATCTACAAAACATTATTGTGTGTGTTTTATATTGTCTATTTCATTCTCACCAATATGATAAATCAGAAAAGTTGCGTATTTTTCCTAACAATTGGTATCAAAGCCAGGTTTTGAACAATCTAAAAGGGGAATCAGATTTGAGTGGGAGTGATGACTACAGATGATAGAAAGGTGAAACTCGATAAGTCCGATGGTGCATATTTCATATTTTGGAAGACGCAAATCGAAGATTACTTGTATCAAAAAAATCTTTATCATCCTCTATAAGAAAAAACAAGCCAGAGAGTATGAAGGATGAATATTGGAATCTTTTTGATAGACAAGCCCTTGGAGTTATCCGACTAACGTTATCACGCAATATTGTCTTTAATATAGAAAAGGAAATAATAACCATTTAAGAACGGTTCAATCGGGAAGGACTTGTAGGTAGTACTCAAAGGTCCCCAGTTCAAACCCCGAATGACCGCTCTTTATTTACCAAATTCAAGATAGAAAAGGAAACAACCTTACGGATCTAATGGCAACCCTTTCCAATATGTACGAGAAGTCATCTACCTCCAAAAAAGTTCATCTGATGAGGCGATTATTCAATTTATGGATGACAGAAGGCGCATCATTCGCTAAACATCTCAATGAACTCAACACAGTCACAACCCAGTTGAGTTCAGTTGGGACTGAATTTGATTAGGAAGTACGAGCCTTGATACTTTTGTCTTCTCTTCAGGAAGCAACAAGTTAAAGTTCAACGATATTCATTTTTTGGTGCTTAGTAAAGAGATCTGACTATGAGGGTTCGGTGAATCATCAACCTCTTTAGTTTGACGTACAAAGTCAAGAGGGAGAAATTCAACCAAAGAAAATGGGCACGGAAGATCGAACAATCAAGCCAGATCAAAAGATAAGAGGTTGAGGTCAAGAAATCCCAATATTTCTTCTAGCTCGAAGATCATCGAGTGTTGGAATTGTGGGAATATTGGGCACTACAAAAACCAATGCAAGAGTGCTATAAAGAAACAAATGACAAAGATGGAGGCAAATGTTAGATTTAATTCTAAATGAGATGATGCATTGATATGTTCCTTGGAGAAGAAAGATGAATCTTGGGTGTTAGATTCGGGAGCATCATTGCATGCTACTCTGAAGAAAGAGCTCTTTCAGAGCTATGTCCTAGGGAACCTTGAAAATGTATATCTTGGCGATGATCAACCTTGTTCAATTATCGGCAAAGGTGAAGTGAAAATTAATTTGAATGGCTTTCTCTGGGAGCTCAAGGACGTCAGACACATTCTTGATCCAAGAAAGAACTTGATATTAGTAGGGAAATTGGGAGGTGAAGGCTACGATACAAATTTCAATGGTGATAAATGGAAGATTAAGGGTGCACTGGCAATAGTTCATGCAAAAAAGAGTGGTACTCTTTACATGATAGCAGGGGCACGCTACTCAATTGCAGTTGCATCAGGAAATGAAGATTCCAAAATGTGGCACGAGGGACTTGGCCACATGAGTGAGAAAGGGATGAAACTCATGCATTCAAAGGGAAAGCTTCTAGGTTTACGCTCAGTAGAAATGGGCATGTGTGAAGATTGTATACTTGGAAAGTAGAAGAGGGTAAGCTTTCAAACAAATTGCAGACCTCCAAAGAAAAATTGGCTAGAGCTTATCCACTCCGATGTTTGGGGGCCAACCACTACTTCATCCATTGGTGGAAAGCACTATTTATGACTTTCATCGATGATCACTCTCGGAAAGTATGGTTGTGCTTTTTAAAACATAAGTCTGAAGTTTTTTAGGCTTTTAAAAGATGAAAAGTTATGGTTGAAAATGAGACAAGTGTGAAAGTTAAAAGGCTTAGAACCAAAAATGGTGGTGAGTATGTGGACACCATGTTCAAAAGCTTTTTGTTATGATCATGGGATCCGAATGGAGAGAACAGTTATAGATACACCTCAACAAAATGGTGTAGCCAAACGTATAAACAGAATATTGACAACAAGAGCCAAACGTATTCGTATTCATTCAAGACTACCAAAGCATTTCTAGGAAGAAGCAGTCAATACATCAACTTACTTGATCAATCGAGGTTCATCGGGTCCATTATATTACCAAAGACCAGAAGAGGTATGGAGTGGAAAAGAGATAAAACTTTCACATTTGAAAGTTTTCGATTGTGTAGAATATATGCATGTTAGTGATCATGGCAGGAATAAGCTTGATCCAAAATCTAAGAAATGTACTTTTATTAGCTATGGCGAGGATGAGTTTGGCTATTGCATTTGGGGTGATGAAAAGAAGAAGGTGATCTGTAGCAAAGATGTGATTTTTAACAAGTCAGTCATGTATAAGAACATGATAAAAAGTGACGCCAATAACTCAGAGCAAAGTGGGACAGTATTTGCAAATGCAGATTATACTCTAGATTGTCCTATGACAGAACCAATCATAACAAATCCTCAGCCAGAGGAGCTTGTTGGACAAAGTAGCGTACAACAGCCTCACATGCCACAACCTCCTACTCCAACTCCTGTATTGAGATGGTCTTCTTGGCCTTATGTTTCTAACAAGATATATATGGTTGTTGACTGATGGAGGGGAGCCCAAATGTTACGATGAAGCTTGCCGAAGCAGTGAAGCAAGCCGGTGGGAGCTCGCAAGGAAAGATGAGATGTAATCTTTGATTTCTAACCAACCGTGGGAACTTTCTAAGCTGCCCATAGGAAAGAAGGCACTTCATAACAGATGATTGTGCCAGATGAAAGATTAGCATGATGGCTTTAAGAAGTACAAAGCTCGACTAGTTGTCAAAGAATTTCAGCAAAAAGGAGGTGTTTACTACTAGGGCCAGAAATGGGGCTCGGATATCCAATTCACCCGCTTCACCCGCACCATTTTTGCGAGCGAAAAACTGCAAAAAGCGGATGACGGGTGAAGTGGGTGACATGGTAGGTATGGATGATGATTTTTCATCCAATACCCGCTCCAATAATCTGTCCCATTAACCCGCACCAATAATCACCCAATAAGAATCCAATAACCCCATTAAACATATGATTTTACTTTTCTACCCCTTAAAAAAGCCATAAATTTCTTTCTTTTGCTATCATTTTCTCACGTTGATTTTATATTGTGCTTTTATATTTGGGTTTATATTGTTAGTAGATTTCGTAGTTCATTTGAAAACTATATCATGTAGTTAATTCGAAAATGTTTTTATATTGTGTTTATATTGTTATTAGCTAATCCGAAAATGCGTTTATATTGTTATCTTATTGAAGATATTCTCGCCTTTTTTATTTTATTTTCGGAGTTATGTATTTTCCCGTATTGTTTTTATTTTACAAGTTGTATACTATTTTATATTTATTGTTGAACTTAAACTTGATAGACTAGTGTGTGTTTTTAAGGTATATATTTCATATAATGTTTGAAAATAAAAATATTTGGTTCGTCTTATTGGATATCCAATAATCACCCGCTCCACCTGCTCACCCGCACGGGTTGGATGCGGGTGAAAGATTTGCGGGTGACGGAGCGGGGCGGGTGAAGGTTTATACTCGCGGGGCGGGTGTTGTATTGGAGATTTTCACCCATAACCTGTCCCATTTCCATCCCTATTGACTACATAGAGATTTTTGCCCCCGTTGTGAAGTATACTACTATTAGATCAGTGTTGAGCGTTGTTGTCGTTGAATATCTCCATCTTGAATAGTTAGACGTGAAGACTGCATTTCTTTATAGAGACTTGGATGAGGAGATACAGATGCATCAACCAGAAGGTTTCTCTGAAGATGGAAAGGAGAATATGATGTGCAAACTCAAGAACAGTTTGTATGGCCTAAAGCAAGCTCTGAGACAATGGTACAAAAAGTTTGATGGCTTCACGCACAAGGAAGGTTACAAGAAGTTTAACGCCGACCATTGTTGCTATGTCAAAAGATATCAGTCCAGTTATATCATTTTGTTCTTATATATTGATGATATGTTGGTAGTGGGTTCTGATATGAATGATATCAGAAGGTTGAAGAACCAATTATCAAAAGAGTTTGACATGAAGGACTTGGCTCCTGCAAAGAAGATTCTTGGAATGCAAATTACAAGAGGTATGCATATAAGGACATTGCAGTTATCTCAATTAGAATACATTAAACGTGTTTTGCATAGGCTCAACATGGGTAATGCCAAACCAGTTGGTACTCTTTTGGTTAACCATTTTAGCTTATCCAAGGATCAATCCCCTAAAATAGAAGAAGAATGAGCTTTTATGGCTAAGATTCATTATGTCTCTACCATCGAGAGTTTGATGTACGTAATGGTTTGTACAATATCAGATATTGGACAAGCAGTAGGAGCTGTCAGTAGGTTTATGGCAAATCCGGGGAAAGTTCACTGCGAAGTAGTGAAATGGAATCTAAGGTATCTACAAGGAACAACAGAAAAATTGTACTTTGGTAAAGGTGAATTAAAAGTATGAGGCTATGTAGATGTTGACTTTGGAGGTGAAGTCAATCATCGGAAGAGCACAATGGGATAAATATTTACTGTCAGAAATATAGCTGGGTTGGATGTCACAATTGCAGAAGGTTGTTGCTCTATCGACTACAAAGGTTGAGTGTGTAGCAGTGACTGAAGCTAGTAAAGAGATGATATGGCTTCAAGGTTTGTTAACAGAGCTCGGGTTCATGCAAGAGAATAATGTCTTGTACAGTGATAGTCAAAGTGCAATACATTGGCAAACAATTCAGTGTTTCATTCAAGAACCAAGCACATTGGACTTCGATACCATTTCATTAGATCATTTTTGGAGGATGAAATATTACTACTAGAAAAGATCCAAGGCAGCAAGAATCCAATAAACATGTTAACAAAGACAATGACGCTTGATAAATTGAAGTTGTGTTCAACTTCAGTCGGGATGTAGAAATGACAAGACCATAGAGTTTTGTGTGAAGACAGATTGAAATGAGTCTTCAAGTGGGAGATTGTTGAAGAAATATTAATTTCTTAATTTTAGTTTTAATGAAAGAAAATCATTAAATAATCACCATTCTTTTAATAGGATGTCTAAAAAAGGCAATTAGGAATGAGAGGTATCTGTGAGTTCCACCATCCATTTTAAATGTTAAGAACCTATATAAACCCATACGATTTCATTTGTTAGATATCCCAATCCAAAAATACAGAGAGAAAAACTTATAGTTTACAGTGTTAAATAGAGAGAAGCTTTTGAGATGATTTTGTGCATAAAATTCTAGAGTCTAATTGGGGTGAGTGTTATAAACACATTTTGTATAATAAAAGTTTTGCAGAAGAGTTAGAGATAGAAAAAATCTACCAAACATTATTGTGTGTGTTTTATATTATCTACTTCATTCTCACCAATCTGATAAATCAGAAAAGTTGCGTATTTTCCTAACATAGTAACAACAAGAGCTCTCCATAAATATGTTTTAATTGTACCACCATACCCATATAGGAAGAAGAGTCCCCTTACGTTGTGAGAAACATCCTTCATAATATCATCATAAACTGCACGCTCCTCATTTATAAAGTTCGACGGTAGGCTTTTATGCTCCAGAGTCAACTTGGATCTATCGTAGTTAAGTTTATCCTGAATGAGCTTGTTACATCCCACTGTAATGAGGATGTCACAGGGGAGAGGCATTGGAGGGTGGGATTGAAGAGAGCTAACATTACGCTACAATGATTTCTCAATTTCTGCAAGAGCATAATTTTTTAGTTGTTCTTCATTTAACTGCAAATATGAAAAGATAAATAGGATAGTGAATAAATCACTATATGGTAACATGTTAAAGTAGGATAATGAATAAATTCCTATATACAAACCTTTCATCCGAAGTAATTTACTTGAGGATGAAGAATATCATCGATTAGGAGACGTCATGTTTGGTCCCAAATAAATTCTGGTCTGGACAAAGTATTAGTTAATAAAAGCATGGCAAAAAGTCTCCGCAAGTAGAATGAATGTCCTGAAAAATTGGCTTCTTCTATGACATCTATGTACTCCTTTTCATCATCTAGCAATCCCAAAACATAACATGCTTCATTGAAAAAAGCATGGACGACTCCATCAACCGTTCAAATATCTTCATATGAGGTAGGACCTCGAACTCGAATCAATAAGATTCGAAGGTAATACAACTCTTTAGTAGTAGAAGTAACATGAAACATCATGTCGATTGCAAAACCTCATTTTCGAGGAGTCCATTCCCACTGTTGTAGTTTCCACACTAACTGTGTAGGGAACTCAGCATAAGTTAAGCCTCTCTTGATTGCACCATTCAAGATTACTTGTCATCACATAATTTTTTTATTTTATCAACATGTTGTCCATCTTGATCATTATTAGAAATTGTTGCAATGCTTCGGTCATTTCCCTTGTTAATGTACTTGAATTAATATTTTATTGACCTCGACTGATTGCATCATTCAACGTTGATGTGTGCTTGATATTTGAGTAGGAGAGCTGGATTGTAAGGAATCACAAATCTGTGAAAAATTCAAAATCTTCACGATGAAACATTAGAAATGATACACACAAACCAAAGATTCATAGTGATGAAATATGAAAATAAACATAGAAACATCACCCGAATAGTACGTGCGCAGAAAGAGGTTGGATTCGAACCTCGCCCAAATAGATATAGAATCTTAATGAACTTCAAAAACAAAAGTTACCTACAAGAAGTGTCTTCCATTGGAAACATGTTTACCTAGAGGGACAATAGATTAGAAACTAATAACATTTTGGAAAAACTAAATACTAATAAGGTTCTCAAACATTAAAGCAAAAAGCCATGCATTTACACCATCAGATCATTGCCCAATCATGATAGAATTAGAAAAACCAAGAACAATACAAATCTCAACCATTTAAATTTGAAAAATGTGGTTGGAAAGAAAAAACTATAGAAACATTATAAAACAAGCATGGAGATCACATTACCCAGGTTCTCATATGTTCAGCATGGTCAAGAAAACACAGAGCCTGAAAATGAAAACAGAATAATTGAATAAAAAACATTTGGGAACATATTCAGAAAACTAAAGAAGATAGATGAACAACTAATAACAATACAAACAAACAAGCAAATAAACCAAACCTGAAATAAAATATAGAAGCAAAATAGAATAATGCAAAAAAAAAAACACTTTAAACTATCATAAACAATACTGGAGCCAAAGGGCAAAAACAAAACATTTAAAACTATCAAATATAAACTTCAGATACTTTCAGCGGGTAGCATCCTAAAGGCAAAACAATAAAAAAAAATTAAAGAAATTTTAAACCTAGAAGATCAAACTATAACTAGGGAAGAAAATACTAAAACAGAAATCAGAGAAAACTTCATCAAAATATTTAGAAAACAAGCAATTAATGAAGAAATATTAGACAACTACTTGAAATTGATCAAAGTTGAAATTGATAATGACGACAACGATAAGCTAATAAGACCCATCACAAAACCAGATGGAATGATAATGGAGTTCTAGAAAAAATATTAGGATATAGTCGGATCAACTATCAATAGAGCTATAAAAGGGTTCTTTCACTCTAGAAGAACTTTAAAGCAAATTAGACAAACCTTCATTACCTTAATTCCGAAAACCGAGAACCTAAGAAAGTAACGATTTCCGCCCTATAAGTCTCTATACAACCATTTACAAAAACATTGCAAAAATTATAGTAGATAGATTAAAACCACTCATCAAAGAAACTAGTAAACCCACAAGATATGATACATATTAAAAATGGACATGGAAATTAAAGGCATATGACAGAGTAGATTGAGACTTCCGACTTAAAGTCCTTGAAAAGTGTGACTTTTGTTCTAAATTTCGAACATGGATTGAACAATGTATCAAAATATTTTCATTCTCGATCATAGTTAATGAAGGAACTGCAGAACCTTTTACTCAAGAAAAAGGAATGTGATAATGCGACTTGCTATCACCCATGTTATTTATACTAGGAGCCGAAATATTAGCAAGAAAGCTACAAAAAATGGGCAATAGTGTCAAAGACGACATTGAATTCAATATTACGAGAATAGGACCTATAATACCTTTCTTGTCATTCATAGACGACATGATGATATTCATCAGAGAAAATTAGAAATTGCATTGTCAATAAAGAGAGTTATTGATGAATATTGTGCAACATCAGGACAACATGTCAATTTTCATAAATCAACATTTCAAACAACACCCATGGGGACGAATTTACAAAAACAGAAATCCAAAATATAATCAACATCATGAATTAGAATACACTTGACACATACTTAGAATGTCCAAACATTAATAGAAAGGTAAAAAACAATATTTGAAGAAACGATATGTAAAACTAAAAACCAATTCATCAAATGGCGTGTTAATGCATAGTCACAAGAAAGAAGAGCAACTCTAAGCAGATAAAACTTAGTGATCATGCATATTTAGGTAGTGTTAATATAGGCATTTGGATGAGTTTAGGTAGGGTAAAATGCATGAGTTTAGAGTAGTTTTCATGTTTTCATTATGTTTCAATTAGAGTCGGAATCTACAAGTTTTGTGCATGATTTCAGGTGATTGTGGAAAGGTGGAGCTGAGCTCGTATAAATGATAGAAGATGAGACGGAAATCGGAGCCTGGAGCAAGAGAGCTGAAGAGTCGAAGAGAGGAGCTGAACATATGTGCAAAGGAGTGGAACTGTCAAGAACTCGGGCCAAAATGTAAGGAAACTCGGCCGAGCTTTGTGAAGGAAACCGAGCTTGTGGATTCAGAGGAACTCGGGTGGAGCAAGAGGAAACTCGGCCGAGTTTGTTGGCACACCCGAGTTTTATTCCGTCTTCAAGAAACAACTGTTACTTTATTTTTAATCTTAATTTTAATTAGGAGGGGGACATGAACGGTTAGGGGAGGAGCAGAACACTGGTGGTTTTGGTACGGTAGAAGGAGAAGAAAACTTTTGGTGAATTCTCATGTGGATGAACAACTAAACTCCGTTGCTTAGGGAAATTAATCGAAGCTTCAGGTTTTCTATTTCATTGTGAGATTTCCGTTCTTAATACTCCTCTTTGAATATTATCAATTCTTTGCGCTGATTGTTTAGGGTTTTCGTGAATTTTCATTAGCTTGATCAACTGATGCCTTTTCATGATAATCTATAGCTAGATATAGGTAATTTCTGGTTGAATTATCTATATTTGTGAGTAGCAAAGTATAAATCTCTGAAACTGGTTGATTTAAGGATTTGTATAAAGAATTGATTTGCAATTGATGCAATAACTGGTTGTGCGCGTCGATTGTCTCTGTTGATTTCCTTTAAGCTTAATCGATTATTGAATTGAATCTTGATAGTTTCAAGATTGTTTGATAATTAGGGTTTTCAGGTTCTGGTTGTCCTGTTAACTAATTTCGATAAGGAATTGGATTCAAAAGACCTAGTCTTTCCACAATAAAGTATTCAAGAGGAAGTTATCTTTTCGATATCAATGATCAATGAACAAACCTGATTGCTGAGATTGATTGACCTGAGCTATTCTCTCATATTCATTCATTCAATCTGTTTTATTTTATTGTTTTGCGTACTTTTGCATTCTTAGTTAGTTCAAACCATCACAATCCCCTCTTTGTTTCTTTAGTTCTTAGTTAGCACACTTGACTTGCATACGAATCGTTGACTCTCTGTGGGATCGACCCGTACTTGCCAAACTACATTAGTTAGGTCAGTCGGATTTATTTGATAGGATTTAAGGCGACTGAAAAATCCTCTGTCAAATTTGGCGCCGTTGCCGGGGAGTCAAGTTGTTATTTGTGTGTTTGTCTGGTATGTTAGTTTAGCTACTAACTTTGTGTGAACCTATCTTACGGTTCACGACACATATGCTACTAACAATTTAAAATGTTGAGGTTATCGCAGTTCGAAGGTGAAAACTTTCACCTATATCTCACTAGGTTGCAGAGGTGTGTGGAAATTCGCAATGAGCGGGGTTTCCACGATAGTTTGTGAGATATGGTTGTCTGTGTTGTAGAGGGGATGACTGCTGAGACAAAGGCGCGTGCTATATACATGAGCGGCGGAAGTCTAGCGAGGTTAGGTTTGGTGGGAATTTGGGATCTTATCTGCTACATGGGTCACCAGGCGTTGTAGGAAGTGCCCTTCGCGCTGGAACCTCAACCAATGGAGTACTTCGACACACCTTTGGAGGATCTATCAAAGGCCTCCTACGAGGAGAATGAGAAATTGTGTCAGTAGATCGTTAAACTAGAAGAACGAGTGCACCAAATGGTCCAAGTAGAGAATGATATTCTAGCATGTGAAGCGGGTGAACTACCGTCTCAACCAGTGGTTAACCCGATAGAGAGTCTCACCACGAACACCCTAGGGAGTGGCAAGGACATGTTTGTCACACCCAAGGGAAGCTTAGAAAATCATGAAGATGAAGGTGAGTGCATGCTTCCTATTCCTCCCTCACTGAGTTCATCTGAGTCTTCTCCGCCACCTCCCTTACCCTTGAGCTATGAGCATGATAATGTTTTGGCGGAGGAGGACATGTTCGCAGATAATGACAGTTTCTTCAGCGATGAAGAGGAGAGTACAGTGCTTCTTGACATGGAGTGTCATGAGTCGACGCATGAGATTCCATGTGATTTATTGTCTTTTTCATTCGATGAGATTGTCTCAAGCTCGCCTATCATGGAACCATGTCCGGAGCTGATTTCTGTGGCTTCTAGGCAAAGAATTGATATCCTCTGCAATGGTGAGAAGGTTGGTGATTATATCGACCCTTGGGCTCATTACTTCGACATACCACCAATGGAACTGAATTGGTGGTTCTACATACCCGCGGCAGAGTCACACTCAGACATATGAGGAGTTGAGGACATACTTTGACTTCAACTTATTCGTATGTAGAGCTAGCCTACCTAGATGGTGTGCACAAGAGTTTGATTTGCTACTGAGGGCACTGACGATGTCCGAATAGGTCTTAAACGGACAACCAAAACGTCGAGTCTATGACGTTAACCAAGGACACTTGTTGGGAGGTAACCCAAGGTTAGTATTTCATATTATCATTTTTCATAATTTTATTAGGTAGTTATTATTTTCCAGTTATTTTTCTAGTATTTTCGCATCTCCGGAATACTAACATGTAGATTGCAAAAAAATAAAGAAAGAAAGAAAAGACGTCCAAAATCATGGGAATTACAGTAGCAAACTCTGGTATCGAACTCGGTCGAGTTCTTTGGCCAAACCGAGTGGCAAACAGGATTCCGAGATACAACTCGGGTGGGGAATAGAACTCGGTCAAGTTTTTAAAACCTCAACCGAGCCATATTATGTCTTCTTAAAAAAAAAGGAAGACAGGAAACGCGTCTCCCGTCCGCGTCTTCCCCCGAGAGCCCATCATAGGCCACTATCAGGCCGCCAGCAGCGAGCCTTCCTCCGACCAGCAGCCGTGCGCCAACGCCGATCACCTCCGCACAACCTTTAGAGTCCTGGAGCCCCTCACGTCTCTCTCCCGAGTTCCAGCACCCGAATTCCTCTTCCCTTCTCTCCCAGGCACCAGGCCGCCAGCAGCCACCTCCCGCCACCGCCTCAACCAGCCACGCCGGTGGGACCTCCGAGCATCATCTCCGGTCAGCCCCGTCCTCTTCTCTCTCCTCCCTCCAATGCAGATTCAAGGTAAAGTTTCAAAACCCCAAGTTCTAGGTTTTCTCAAATTGAATAAATTTGAGTAATTTAGGAGTTTTTGGGCGAAATTAAACCTCATTTGTGCTAAGTTGCTGCTGGAGAGTGATTGAATTAGGATTTGGCTTGACTTTGTAGTTTGGGATGCCACATTGGGTGAATTAGGGACTTGTTGATAGAGAAATTCGGGGTGAATTAGATTGATTGAGGCTTGTGATTTGGATTTGAGATTTTTTGTGCCTAATTGTTAAATTGCAAATTTGGGAAGTATGAGTCTTGAGCATTTGAATTGATCTTGCTTTTTGATATTAAACTTGATAAGAGTTTCTTGTTGAGTTTATCGGTTATAGTTTTGATCAATTTATGCTTGATTGTTATCGATTTGCAAATTATTGATGTTTGTGGCTTTGTTGTGTGTTATTGTAAGTGGATTGACACCATCGATTATTATTGTGAGTTGTCCTTGCTTGGACAACAAATATTTCTTTGTTGGTGTTGTCTTTTCTCTTGTTTGTAGAGATTAGGTTGTGGTGTCTCCTTGAGGTCAAGCAAGAAAGAATGTTGGCTCACCTTACTCTTGCGCTTCAATTTCCCATCTCCGCATCATATGTAGATGACTCCGTAAGTGTTTTCTTTCCTTCTCTTTTATTTTTCACATTGAGGACAATGTGTAGATTTAAGTGTGGGGGAGAGAACATTTACATGTTTACATATTAGTATAGATTTAGGTTGCATTGTATATATTTCTTTCATATTTTTGCATTTCAGGTTTATTATTCTTAGTTTTGCACATTATATATAAAAAAATGAAAAAAAATCTGAAAAAATAGAAAACCACAAAAATATCTTGCATGACATTTTAGATTTAGTATCTGTCAGATAACCCCATCTATACCACTTGTCTTCTATTTTCTTCTTAATCTAATTATAAGTCCCATGATATGCTTGAATTGTTGATCATCGTCTAGTTTGTTTGATCTATGGGAACATGAGATAATGGATTGATTGAGCATGTATAACTCTTACATTTTAGGTGGCATTGAAATCCAACAAAAATTTACTCTGTGAGTTTTTGTTAGCCTTTTTGGGACTATGCTTTATGGATGTCCTCTGTGCTTCTTGTGTGTGATACTCTCCAATGTGACTACCTCTGAGAATTGGGATTGATATCTATGTCAAGGCTGTATATTGTGATCATTACTTGTGATTTTCGCATGATTGAGGCATGATTGTTACTGAGCCATGATATTCCCTATATTCCCTTACATATCATCCATTGTTTGAAGCCAAACTGAGCATATTAGCCTATCTTTGTAGCTCCACAAAAATTATCCTTAGCCAATTGTAGCCTAACCCATCCGGGAATTAGGATTAGAATTGGTAAAATGATGGTTTGAGTTGAGTGAGTGCTTTGAGAATGGGATTTATGTATTGTGTTGAATCATTTGGCGCTTATTATGATGATTGGTTTTATGAATTTATGTATATATATGTATACTCGGGGCCTAAGGAGAATAAAATTCACTTAGGAGTAAAAGTCGAGAAAGAAAGGAAAAAAAAAAGAAAAAAAAAACAAAGAAAAAAAAAGAGTTGCAATAAAAAGAACCATTCTTCATCACCTTTAGAAATGATTTGGGAGTATTGTTTGGTGTAAAGAAAGTTCTTGTATTGTGTTGTGTTTGAGGCTTGAGTTTGATGGTTTGTGATAAGTTTTGGTTGAGCTTGTAATTGGTTACTAGGAGCTTAGTTCCCGGATTATGAGCACCACAAGCCAAAAACATTCTCTACCTTAATTTTCTCACCGAGCCCCATTGCAACCCTTACAAGACCTCATGATGATTATTGCTTGTAATGTCACTCACGGTGGACATGTTGATGTGAATTACAACTTTCATGGAGCTTAGTTGCATTGGATTGAGTTTGAGTGGAATTGACTTAGCCTAAACACAAGAGCGATGAGTGCAACACTTTATGTATCCGGTGAGGTTGGATTGAAATGCGCATAAGCCTTTGAGTTGCTCAAATACATGTGAGGATGTTGATTATTGTCTTGTGCTTCCTACTTGATTTTGATTGTGTTTTGACGAGGTGAATCCATGAAGAGTGTATTTGTGGGATGTTTAACTGGATTGATTTTGTTTTCTTGAGGACAAGAAAGGTTCAAGTGTGGGGGAGTTTGATCATGCACATTTAGGTAGTGTTAATATAGGCATTTAGATGAGTTTAGGTAGGGTAAAATGCATGAGTTTAGAGTAGTTTTCATGTTTTCATTATGTTTCAATTAGATTCGGAATCTACAAGTTTTGTGCATGATTTCAGGTGATTGTGGAAAGGTGGAGCTGAGCTCGTATAAATGATAGAAGATGAGACGGAAATCGGAGCCTGGAGCAAGAGAGCTGAAGAGTCGAAGAGAGGAGCTGAACATATGTGCAAAGGAGTGGAACTGTCAAGAACTCGGACCAAAATGCAAGGAAACTCGGTCGAGTTTTGTGAAGGAAACCGAGCTTGTGGATTCAGAGGAACTCGGGTGGAGCAAGAGGAAACTCGGCCGAGTTTGTTGGCACACCCGAATTTTATTCCGTCTTCAAGAAACAGCTGTTACTTTATTTTTAATCTTAATTTTAATTAGGAGGGGGACATGAACGGTTAGGGGAGGAGCAGAACACTGGTGGTTTTGGTACGGTAGAAGGAGAAGAAAACTTTTGGTGAATTCTCATGTGGATGAACAACTAAACTCCGTTGCTTAGGGAAATTAATCGAAGCTTCAGGTTTTCTATTTCATTGTGAGATTTCCGTTCTTAATACTCCTCTTTGAATATTATCAATTCTTTGCGCTGATTGTTTAGGGTTTTCGTGAATTTTCATTAGCTTGATCAACTGATGCCTTTTCATGATAATCTATAGCTAGATATAGGTAATTTCTGGTTGAATTATCTATATTTGTGAGTAGCAAAGTATAAATCTCTGAAACTGGTTGATTTAGGGATTTGTATAAAGAATTGATTTGCAATTGATGCAATAACTGGTTGTGCGCGTCGATTGTCTCTGTTGATTTCCTTTAAGCTTAATCGATTATTGAATTGAATCTTGATAGTTTCAAGATTGTTTGATAATTAGGGTTTTCAGGGTTTGGTTTTCCTGTTAACTAATTTCGATAAGGAATTGAATTCAAAAGACCTAGTCTTTCCACAATAAAGTATTCAAGAGGAAGTTATCTTTTCGATATCAATGATCAATGAACAAACCTGATTGGTGAGATTGATTGACCTGAGCTATTCTCTCATATTCATTCATTCAATCTGTTTTATTTTATTGTTTTGCGTACTTTTGCATTCTTAGTTAGTTCAAACCATCACAATTCCCCCCCCCCCTTTGTTTCTTTAGTTCTTAGTTAGCACACTTGACTTGCATACGAATCGTTGACTCTCTGTGGGATCGACCCGTACTTGTCAAACTACATTAGTTAGGTCAGTCGGATTTATTTGATAGGATTTAAGGCGACTGAAAAATCCTCTGTCAAATTTGGCGCCGTTGCCGGGGAGTCAAGTTGTTATTTGTGTGTTTGTTTGGTGTGTTAGTTTAGCTACTAACTTTGTGTGAACCTATCTTACGGTTCACGACACATATGCTACTAACAATTTAAGATGTTGAGGTTATCGCAGTTCGAAGGTGAAAACTTTCACCTATATCTCATAGGTTGCAGAGGTGTGTGGACATCCGCAATGAGCGGGGTTTCCACGATAGTTTGCGAGATATGGTTGTCTGTGTTGTAGAGGGGATGACTGCTGAGACAAAGGCGCGTGCTATATACATGAGCGGCGGAAGTCTAGCGAGGTTAGGTTTGGTGGGAATTTGGGATCTTATCTGCTACATGGGTCACCAGGCGTTGCAAGAAGTGCCCTTCGCGCTGGAAACTCAACCAATGGAGTACTTCGACACACCTTTGGAGGATCTATCAAAGGCCTCCTACGAGGAGAATGAGAAATTGTGTCAGCAGATCGTTAAACTAGAAGAACGAGTGCACCAAATGGTCCAAGTGGAGAATGATATTCTAGCATGTGAAGCGGGTGAACTACCGTCTCAACCAGTGGTTAACCTGATAGAGAGTCTCACCACGAACACCGTAGGGAGTGGCAAGGACATGTTTTTCACACCCAAGGGAAGCTTAGAAAATCATGAAGATGAAGGTGAGTGCATGCTTCCTATTCCTCCCTCACTGAGTTCATCTGAGTCTTCTCTGCCACCTCCCCTACCCTTGAGCTATGAGCATGATAATGTTTTGGCGGAGGAGGACATGTTCGCAGATAATGACAGTTTCTTCAGCGATGAAGAGGAGAGTACAGTGCTTCTTGACATGGAGTGTCATGAGTCGACGCATGAGATTCCATGTGATTTATTGTCTTTTTCATTCGATGATATTGTCTCAAGCTCGCCTATCATGGAACCATGTCCGGAGCTGATTTCTGTGGCTTCTAGGCAAAGAATTGATATCCTCTGCAATGGTGAGAAGGTTGGTGATTATATCGACCCTTGGGCTCATTACTTCGACATACCACCAATGGAACTGAATTGGTGGTTCTACATACCCGCGGCAGAGAGTCACACTCGGACATATGAGGAGTTGAGTACATACTTTGACTTCAACTTATTCGTATGTAGAGCTAGCCTACCTAGATGGTGTGCACAAGAGTTTGATTTTCTCCTGAGGGCACTGACGATGTCCGAATAGGTCTTAAACGGACAATCAAAAGTTTTGAACTGACTAACTCTACAACAATCAAAAGCATGAAAATATTCATAAAACACGTTATAAAAATCTAGGAGAAAACTAAAAACATTGAAACGAAAAACAGAGTAAACCCAAATAACGCTACACCACCTAGGAGGAAAAGAATCCTGAAATGGGAAAACCCCACAAAGGGTATGCACAAGATTAACTTTGATGGTTGCCACGCCAATCCAGGAAAGGCTTTTGCTGTATTCATCATCTAGAATCACCTAGGTAATCTTATTGCGGTCGGAGAAGCTCAGCTTGGGCGATGAATGCTTTGGAATCGAAAGCCATGACCCTTAAACTCGGCCTTCTAAAGGCAAAAGAGTTAGGTCGATCTTTACCGAATTTTGGTAAAGGGAGACAATTAATTTGGTGGTGATTAACAGGGGCTACTAATAGTGCCCATGAGAGATCGAAATCCTCATCTTAAGACATCAACTACTTGCTTTAAGAGTTTAAGGTTATTGGAATCTCTCATATCTACCATGAGATCAACAAATTTGCATATCAGAGATATCGCTCATATCTTCCATAGAGTATCATAAGGCAGTCTCTCTAGGATAGGGAGCTTTGTATATACATCCATAAAGATGTCTTTGGATGTTGGTCAAGTATAGAGGCTAATCACTGTAACGGCCCGGATATAAATATCCGAGATACGTTTCGAAGGTTGGATACCTTCGTTCGGATGTTGCAATTCAGGTACGGGTCGAGGTTTAAAACCTCTAAAGATCAATCAGTATTCAAAGCGGGGATTTCGAACCCCAATCAATCAAAGTCACAGAAATTCAATTTAACTGAAAGTAAAGCGGAAGTAAGATTTAGATACAAGAGCCACGACAGAGCCGGGTCAAAACCAAAACATATATTCTAAAGTCGTATAACCAAATTAGCGGGGTTAGACAGATTCTTTGCAATCGCCCGGGGGATTTTCCCACGCCATAGAGACAGGGAGCAATCATACCTAAAAACAAGTGGTGCGAGCGGGATCAGACCGAGACCCCAACACACCCTGTCCCGCAAGCAAATATACACATACGCTATAATAAAGATGCTTCGATGCAATGCATAAATTAAATCACACTAGCATGTCCCAAATCATAATATGCGGAAAAGAATTGTAAAGGCGCCCAAAGAATGCCAAGTGGCATATCCCTCTCCTACCTCTGCACCCCTTCCCGTTAGTGCAGAGACTGGCCAGTTCGATGCTATAGCATATCATATCTCATCATCATATCATATCTCATAATCATATCATGTCTCATCATCATAGCATAAATTAAAATAAACATGCCCGATGGTGCTGGGCTATCATCATGCTCATATCGACTCGATAGACTCAGGGCACCCGATGGGGCTGGGCTACCCTATGACCCTAGCAAAGACTCTAGGACTATCACAGATAACGGCCGTTCTGTTTCATATGCGTAAAGAAATAGAATGCTCAATCACAAGTGCAACCTAGCATGATACTACATGGCATGCTTTAATGCTTATGCAACACCTAGTATGTCATATATTCACAAGCAGGTAATCTCTTTCGAATCTGAGTAAGCCCATAAAGGAACTTACCTGAATTGTAAAGGCTCGGATTTTAAATCTTAATTTTATCAAAAAAAAGAAATTTAAAATTTAGTTAAATCGGATTTAAAACCCGTTTAACAGATTCCGACCTGAATTTAAATATTTGACGACCGATTCCGTCTTTTCGCCTCGAAATTTAAAATAAATTCGGATGATGTTATCCTTTTAAGTTTTAAAAATCTAATTGATCGAGGAAGCGAGAGACGGGGAAACTAACATTCGGAGATTAATTTCGGGATTCGAAATTTGCGTATTCAGGATTTAATTCCGGACCCACACTCCACAAATCTCACCTGCTACCATACCCTGTCCCGCATCCATCCCCCCAGCTCACCCACCCCCGTCTATATCAGACCACCCTCCATCACCATCACCCTCACATCCTCGCCATTCACCTTCACCCCCCTTCACCACGCCACCACCGTCACCTCCTTCCCTCAACCACCAGCGCCATCTCCATCGCCCAAGCATCACCGTCGCACCTCCGTCGTCGCCAATCGCAAGCATCACCATCACCACATCGTCATCGCCCCTTCGAGCACCACCACCACCTCCAACCGCCTTCCATCGTTGTCGGACCACCACTAGCGCCGCCAGCAGTCACCCAGGAACCGCCAGGGGCTGCCAACGCCACCACCAGAACCATCGCGAGCCACCACGACCCTTTTGTTCTGTTTTGGCAAGCTAACTTCCGGTGAGTCGTTCTCCTTCATTTTTGATCGGAATCGCTTGCGTTCTTTGCCATCACGCTCACCAATATGCGGTGCAGGACCGACAAGCCATCGCGAGCCTCCGACGACGCTCAGACCTCCGGTCGAGAGCTCCGAAGTCGCGAACTTCCTCGGTGACTCCCACTTTTTCCTTCCTCTGTTTTGATCGATTTCTGACTTGGGTCGGGCTTTGGGCGAGTGTCGAGTGTGCGTGAGCTGAGTGCGGAGCGTCGGGTGAAGCTCGTGAGCTCAGGAGAGAGCTCCGGCGAGCTCGGGAGAGGCGTGAGCGAGTAACGTCGAGCCGAGAGCGCGAGCCAGCAAGGAGCAAGGGCGAGCGGGTGCTAGCTGTGAGCAGGAGGCCGAGGCGAGGCAGAGCTGGGCGCAGGATGATGTCGGAGACGGAGGCCCGGAGGGAGAGCTTAAATCGTCGGCGAGAGCGAGGTCGAGGCTGTCGAGCAGCTTGGCGCAGGCGGAACATCTTCCTTTTGAATTTGGGAGGATGAAGACGTGGTTATGGGGGCCCCTTGACTAACTTACGAAGTGTGTATATATATATATATATATATATATATATATATATATTTGTTATATCAAATCGGGTTTGGATTTCGGTTCGGTTCGATTCGGCTCGGTTCGGGTTAATCCGTTTATTTATTTAACTTTTTAAGAGTATTTAAAATATTATAATATTAATTGAGGATTTTAAAGGATAAAATATTATTTTTAGAGATTTATAAAGGGTCGGTTTTATGAAATAAAAATGGGTTGGAATTATTCTATAAATAATTTGGAGATGTTTTATAAAAGTGTTAACAAATGGTGTTTCAAATATTATACATATATTATTGGGATTTAAAATAAATTATTAGACTTGTCGATCTAAAAAGAGAATTTGGAAAATAATTTCAAGGTTGGAAAGTGATTTAATAAATAATTGAAAGGGAATTTTGCGAGTATTTTCAAGGGTCGGAATTCTTAACTGTTTAATTCGGAATTGAAACGGCTTTGGAACTAACTTGGGAATAAGACTTATTCGATGACTAACTCGCATGATAATAAAATCGTTTGACTAACGGTATGATATGTATGACTAATAGCATGATATTGTGGTGATTTTTAGAAGAGATTAAATGATCGATACTTGTGATGATAATGATATATGTCCTTATGGAGAGTATGAGTATGGAATAGTAATATGCGAATTTTGCTAAGAATGATATAGAGGTTATCTTAAGCTGATAAGATGACGGATTATATATGTTGAACGGTATGAGATGGGAGATGATTGATCAGGATGAACTGGAAGTATGATGGATGCGAACTTGTTTATTTATCTGTTTGTATGAGTGTGTGATATATGTGTTCAGAGAGATTATAGAAGTTTACAAAGTATATTCTCGTTATGTAATTAGGTGATATTCTGTGATCGAGACTACTGTGTGCTGGATTCTTCTTTTGCTGATCTTATAGCCAGGTAAGTACCTCCAGGGCTTACTCAGTAACCAGGACCTCCTGCCTGATGTGTCATATAGTATGTAGGTGTTGCATATGCATAAAAGCATGTCATGTAGTATCATGCTTAGGAATTGCACTTACGATTGAGCATTCTTATTCTGTATGCGTTTGAATGCAGAACGGCCGTTATCTGTGAGTCCTAGAGTCGTTGTTAGGGTCATAGGACAGCCCAGCTTCATCGGGTGTTGTCCTCCTCGAGTCATTATATATATATATATATATATATATATATATATATATATATATATATATATATATATATATATCATGAGATACGAGATGAGCACGAGGTACGATATGATGACGAGATGTGATATGCTATAGCATCGAACTGGCCAGTCTCCACCCTATCTAGAAGGGGTGGTGGTAGAAGAGGGATATACCACTTGGTATTCTTTGTTAAGGCCTTACTTCATATTCTGCATATATGAATTAGGAGCATGATAGTGTGGTTAACATTTCAGTACTGCATGAAAGCATCCTTATTCTAGGTATAGGCGTATTATATGTCCTCAGCACGGTCAAAGGACCCGCAGGCGGACACTTGGCCTGACTTTGTGGTATAGTTTCAGGTACTCGTTCCATTACTTGATTTCGTGCTGTTATGACGGGGTCCATTCATATGGTGGAGAGTGAGTGTCTGAACCCTGACTTCACCAGATTCACACTTTTGAGATTTCTTCCTAATTATACTCTGTTTTGATCCGGCTCTGCCGCGACACTGGTTGTATCATTTCAGAATTTATGTCCTTTGCATGATTAAAGATTTTCCGCTTTGTAGACTTAGGACAGGTATAGGGGTTACCCCGGGGTCTCCAGTAGACCTTCCGGATTTGGGTGCGAAATCCCGCTTTAAACTACAAATCCTTGATTTCAAACCTTCAACCTGTACTCGGGGCGCAAGATCCTAACGAGGGGTTTTATCCCTCGAAACGTAACTTGGGAATCATAATCCCGGGCCATTACAAAGGTGGTATCAGAGCCAGGTTTTGCAATCAGAGTACAACAGGTTGAAGATGGTTTTGAAAATCACCCAATGGTTTCAAATGGTTTTGGAAAATGTTTAAAGGGGCAAAATGAATTTAACTGGACTTAAAACCTAAATGAATAAAGGGGAATCAATCTCGTGGGGTAGAGACGAAAGCGATAGACCATCTCTTAAGGATGTAGAACTTGGGGAACAGTAGGCAAAATACTAGCTTTCTATTTATAGGTGGGCCTGGATGACTCCAAGGAGTTTGCACCACGGAGGTTGGAGAAGCTGGGTTAGGAAGCCGTGAGGTATTTGCCCCTCCGGTCGGCTGTCCATCGAAGGACAACATAGATCGTCTCCATGCTTATATATTTAATTGGGCCTGAGGGCCATCCTCCTCGAAGAGGATCACATTAATATCATTGATTGCTTTCGTGCTGAGTGCTGTTATGTTTAGGACAGAGTGTTAATAGATTGATGTGCCCTACCTTGAACTCGAGTGCCTGTACGAATGGGATAGTGGGAGAAAATCCTCATTCTTATATAATCAAAACCCTCGCTTGTCCGAAATGTTCTTTCACCTGGTTTAACCTCCTTGATGACTGCCGTTTCCATCGCCCATTTCACAAAAATGTCTAGGCATGTTAGTAAAGGTCGGAAAATGTCCTATATCCCCATTTTGAGTCATGTTCTGTATTCCAACCATCGATGTCCCTATCAAGTCTCAAACGTGAGGTCGATGTCCTCCATGGAAAAAATTGGGTCGGTCAACTTACTACTTTCGGGGTTTTGTCGGGTCTGAGGGATTCCTGAGTATTTTAAGGAGGGTGAACGATGAAACAATTCCGAGTTAGAAGTGAGTTGCCTTATGGAATTATCCCTCTTGCTTCTTGTACCGATCGGCCGTGTTTTCTTACCACGAGAGTCTAAACATAAATCCTACCCTATTTTATTGGAAACAATGTGAATGTCCTTGTGTCCTACCCAGCGATTTATATTAGTGTCCCACGGGAAACAGGGTGATGAGTCGGTGTTTGCCCTTAGAGAATTCTATCCAGTTATAATAGTAGCTTCCTTGTGATTGGATGACATGGTATATTGGTATATTTCAGCATGACTTGCCTGATATCTTGCATGGTTGCACTTGTGAGTAGATGTATGTGTTGTAAGTATGAAATTTCCATGACTATTGCCTCCCCATTAGGTCCATGATAGTGTGATCGACCCTCGTTGTATGATTAACATATAAAATGAAATTCTTAGCATATTAAGTTAATCAAAGTGAACCTCATTGACTGTATACATAATGAGTGCTGCAGTATCATGTAGGACGTATACCTTCCAATGACAGGCCCTCTCATGACTATGTGCCCTACTTGTCTTTCTATGTGAACATGATTATACATGATGTGATAATTGCTTTACGACCTAATCGTACCCTCTAGCATAAGTATTAGGATGCCACTAACATGCTTGCATTGACATCACATTGTCCTAACCTATTTACGTGTGTATCTAAAATGAGTGATGGATCATACATGTGAGATTCTATAATGTTGCCATGTCATACATAACACATGCTGCATATGTCTATTGTCGGTTCATACATACAAGATCTTAATATGTCAAACATGATTAGTGAATGAGATAATAGGTTGCTAGCTTGTTCCGCGTGCATGTGAAGTTGATTATAAGAATATGTTATGAAGGCATAGGTCTCTATTCCTTGAGATAGGTACATGCTAGTGTGGAATAATATGATGCAGATGCTTTGGAATTGCCACGTGTTGCTTGCCGCTGTTATAACCTTATGGAATGATCTAAGGGCATCGTTGTAACTCTTGGGTTGGGGTCTTATCTCTGGTCTCGTCGTCTTTAGTCTTGGTCCATGTCTGAATCCGTAGGTATGTCGTGTTGTCTGCTCCCGTCTCTCCCCTATCTCCGTAACTTCTAACCCTTGTAGCATCGACATGGAAGAGAGAGCGAATGACTAAATGGCACCAGAGTGGCACAGCGGAAGCGTAATAGGTCCATGACCCATAGGCTCCAGGAACGACGTCACCGATGGCAAGAAGACGAGTACACTTTGAAGATGGCAGTCTTGAACAGGATCCTCCCAGCTGACTCGAGAGCATTCTTAATTCAAATCGCGGATACTTCTATACTAATTGGAATTGATATTGTGTGATAGGCCTAGAACTGACCTAATTGAGTGCGTGATGATGAGTGTGCTGAACTAGTAGTGAATGATTGTCGGACTAACTTGTGTCTATGATGATATGCCTCGACGATGTGATATATTGACTTGCTGGTAAGTAGGCTATGAGGTATATGTGTGCTGGTGCTTTCTTCTAGGGCATGAGTCGTGAGATTCTTCGGTAAGCTAGGTCGGAAGGTGGCAGGTAGGTTGAAGTCTTCGTATCTGGTAATTGGCTATTTGAGATGGGGTACGGGAAGAATGCGATAGCTTAGGCAGAGCCGGGTGAGTTTAAGACTTGTAGGAGATTGTGAATTGTAGGGTTGTCAGATGAGCTCCCAAGTAAGTCTTAGTGGAGATTTGAGTGAGGATGGCGAGGTTTCGAGGGAGAGGTCGCAGTTAGAGGAGGTAGTATAGGCGGGTAGCATAGGAGAGTAGTGGGTTGAGGACTAGGCTAGTTTCACTAGGGTAACTTTGAGAGTTGGTATGTGTATATACGGTTAGGGTAGCGCTAGAGGTGGATAGGAAGGTTAGATGTGATCAAGGAATTCGTATAGAGGAGGTATTGTTAGGTGGATTAGGGTGCAAGGAGTAGTATCTAGGTGATCTAGGAGCAGATTGTGGGAGAAGCTAAGGATGAGTAGTATAGGGTTGCTTGGAAAATCATAGATCTTGGGGATTAGGTTACGCGATATCGGGACTGTATGTGAGATGAGTATTTGAGGCTCTTTAGGTAAGTTTGGGAATGTTTGGCGAAATTATGAGTTAGGGATTCTGGATGCGTTGTTGGAGGACTTTAGCATAGGGAATGAATCGAGGTTGATGTGTGGAAATTGTTTTGGCTATTAAGGTATTGATGATGTAAGAAGAATCTTCGAGGAAAGGTTGGTAGCTAGGCAAGAATGTTGTTGAGGTTGCTAGTAAGACTTTTGGCTTGAGGTTGAGATAGGGAGGTTATGAGCATGGATTTGGAAGCTAGGTAAAGCGAAAGGTATTGGAAACACTAAAGGATAAGGGATTTTAGAAGGTATGGAAAGATTGCGGTACTTGGGAGATTTGGATAAGGATGTCATTGGAATTCTGTGGTATTGGCGATCGGTATATTAGGGCTTACATGGTTGCGATTTCAAGGTTTGAGGAAGTGTGATCTAGGGCATTTAGGAATGTGCGATAATGAGGAAACTAGTCCAGGTAGGGGATATTGAGAATACCATAGGTTGGAGAATCATGGAAGACTTTGTGAGATTTCAATGTTGTGGAAGTTTGGATTGGGATAGCATAGAGTCCTTGGGAATAATGATTGATGGATAGAGGCTTAAGGTGTCGTGGTTAAGAAGAGATAGCTTGGGAAAAATTAGGAATTTGAGGAGATGGGGAACTAGAGTAGGACTGCCTGAGAAGTCGCGATTGGTTAAGGTTTCGTGAAGTCCAGAGTGGTGAATTTAGGCTGGTGGCAGGTGAATTATCACGATCTTTTGGGAAAATAATTGCTATGGTTCGGATCGATTGGGTCTTGAGGAGCTAGATGGGTTGAATGTGTTTGTGGGTTACCTGGGATAGACGCGGGTAATGAGGAACTTGATGATTTGTGGTTATGAGTTAGCGCTATATGGTTTTATGGGTTAGAATTTGGTGAGAATAGACAATTGAGTATTTCTAGAGAGGTGAGGTGCTTGTGTTGTCTTAGGATGCGTAAGCAGTTTCGAGGAATGAGCCTTGTTGTCAAATATTGAGGGCATAACATGTAGAAGAAGATTTTGTCAGGGTTAGCCGTAGGGGTCTGAACTTTAGAGGTGGATTATCAGCGAGAGTGGCTTAGGAGGTGAACCCTTGTTGGAAATGTCGAGGATATATAGGCGAGAATGCCCTGTGTGAGATGGTCAGTAGGAGTTGGGTTCTTAGAGGTGAATGATTAATGAGAGTGTTTAGAAGTACGGGAAGAGTGATCCATGTAGCAAGGTGATTCGAGATTGTCTCTTTGAGGGATAATAGACAGATGGATTCTTGAGAGTCTTGGAAGAGTAAGTGAGATTGTTAAGGAACACCTAGATGGATCGTATTAGAGGTTCAGTTGAGGGATTGAGTTTGAGTTAGTGAAGTAAGATTCGAGTACTGAGACGGCTTGAGATTTCTCCTTAACGGTAATGATGAGACTAGTACGAAACCCCTAGGACGAGGGTGTGCTTGATAGGGAGTATGGGTAGATGGTCGAGGTGTTGAACTTGGCAAAATAGGGAATTGGACAATTGTGAGCACCGGGATGTAGATTTATATGGTTGAGTGGAAGGTTAGGACTTGAGATCGGGATATCGAGGTAGATTGATCCTAAGATGGCTTGATGGCATAAGAGTTGGGATACCTAGCAATTTGTTTGGGAATTTGGCCTTGAATTGCGGATAGTATGAGATTAGAGAGTTCATATATGAACAGGATGCAATGGTAGAACTAATGTTGGATTTGAGTTGGTAGACCTAGGAGAGGTTAATCTTATCTTGAGAATTATTGATGATGAGTGGCGATCGTGTTCTGATGTGGTTGGTAATTATAGGCAAGTTTTCCGGAGGATGTGATCCATTGTTAGGCGGTACTTGGGGCTGAATAATGTGCAAATTCTCTATTATAGACGATGTGATTCTCTGAGGTATTGCCATAAAAAATAGTGAGGTATTAGTACTAACATAGTGTTCCTTGAGCTTGATGGAATGTTGGTGTGCGGCGGTACCCATATGACTTTGACGTGATAATTTCTGGTAGTTAGCGCTAGTATGATTTGATTATCTAGTTGTTATGACGTACAACTTCTGTGATATGATGTGATGAGCCTCGCTGAGGTGATGTTGTGCTAGATATGTTATGGTATGCGACCATCCTTGACGTGGTTATGACATGCTATTAGATATGTGATATGAGTGCTATGATGTTTGATGATAAAAATGTTAGAAGCTGAATTATTGGAATCTGATTCTGACTTGGAACCTAGGAAGAAAATATGGGATTAGCCCTTAGAGGTGGATGATTCCACCTCTTGAGTTCTGAAATTGCTTTAATAACGTCTGATTTAAGGGATTTTGAATGGTGTTTTAAAGAGGACGTTGTGATGTCTAGAGTTATGGTATGACCGAGGAGTCGGAGTAAGGATGTGGTAGGGGCCCATATTACATTCTTGCTACGGTCTTTTGGGGATATTATGATCACGACAACGGTATTGTGAGGATCTCATGGGGCACTTATGAGATGCTTACGGAATCAATTGCATGATCCTTGGACTCACCAATTTCAAACTTCATCCCCAATTTTAAAATGATTTTAGTCTCGGGGATGAGACTTGTTTTTAGAGTTGGATGATGTAAAGGCTCGGATTTTAAATCCTAATTTTATCAAAAAAAAAAAAGAAATTTAAAATTTAATTAAATCGGATTTAAAACCCGTTTAACAGATTCCGACCTGAATTTAAATATTTGACGACCGATTCCGTCTTTTCGCCTCGAAATTTAAAATAAATTCGGATGATGTTATCCTTTTAAGTTTTAAAAATCTAATTGATCGAGGAAGCGAGAGTCGGGGAAACTAACATTCGGGGATTAATTTCGGGATTCGAAATTCGCGTATTCAGGATTTAATTCCGGGTGTGGGTTAACCAAACCCACACTCCACAAATCTCACCTGCTACCATACCCTGCCCCGAATCCATCCCCCCAGCTCACCCACCCCCGTCTATATCAGACCACCCTCCATCACCATCACCCTCACATCCTCGCCATTCACCTTCACCCCCCTTCACCACGCCACCACCGTCACCTCCTCCCCTCAACCACCATCGCCATCTCCATCGCCCAAGAATCACCGTCGCACCTCCGTCGTCGCCAATCGCAAGCATCACCATCACCACATCGTCGTCGCCCCTTCGAGCACCACCACCACCTCCAACCGCCTTCCATCGTTGCCGGACCACCACCAGCGCCGCCAGCAGTCACCCAGGAACCGCCAGGGGCTGCCAACGCCACCACCAGAACCATCGCGAGCCACCACGACCCTTTTGTTCGGTTTTGGCAAGCTAACTTTCGGTGAGTCGTTCTCCTTCATTTTTGATCGGAATCGCTTGCGGTCTTTGCCATCACGCTCACCAATATGCGGTGCAGGACCGACAAGCCATCGCGAGCCTCCGACGACGCTTAGACCTCCGGTCGAGAGCTCCGAAGTCGCAAACTTCCTCGGTGAGTCCCACTTTTTCCTTCCTCTATTTTGATCGATTTCTGACTTGGGTCGGGCTGTGGACGAGTGTCGAGTGTGCGTGAGCTGAGTGCGGAGCGTCGGGGGAAGCTCGTGAGCTCAGGAGAGAGCTCCGGCGAGCTCGGGAGAGGCGTGAGCGAGTAACGTCGAGCCGAGAGCGCGAGCCAGCAAGGAGCAAGGGCGAGCGGGTGCTAGCTGTGAGTAGGAGGCCAAGGCGAGGTAGAGCTGGGCGCAGGACGACGCCGGAGACGGAGGCCCGGAGGAAGAGCTTAAGTCGCTGGCGAGAGCGAGGTCGAGGCTGTCGAGCAGCTTGGCGCAGGCGGGACGTCTTCCTTTTGAATTCGGGAGGATGAAGAAGACGTGGTTGTGGGGGCCCCTTGACTAACTTACGAAGTGTGTATATATATATATATATATTTGTTATATCAAATCGGGTTTGGATTTCGGTTCGGTTCGATTCGGCTCGGTTCGGGTTAATCCGTTTATTTATTTAACTTTTTAAGAGTATTTAAAATATTATAATATTAATTGAGGATTTGAAAGGATAAAATATTATTTTTAGAGATTTATAAAGGGTCGGTTTTATGAAATAAAAATGGGTTGGAATTATTCTATAAATAATTTGGAGATGTTTTATAAAAGTGTTAACAAATGGTGTTTCAAATATTATACATATATTATTGGGATTTAAAATAAATTATTAGACTTGTCGATCTAAAAAGAGAATTTGAAAAATAATTTCAAGGTTGGAAAGTGATTTAATAAATAATTGAAAGGGAATTTTGCGAGTATTTTCAAGGGTCGGAATTCTTAACTGTTTAATTCGGAATTGAAACGGTTTTGGAAATAACTTGGGAATAAGACTTATTCGATGACTAACTAGCATGATAATAAAATCGTTTGACTAATGGTATGATATGTATGACTAATAGCATGATATTGTGGTGATTTTTAGAAGAGATTAAATGATCGATACTTGTGATGATAATGATATATGTCCTTATGGAGAGTATGAGTATGGAATAGTAATATGCGAATTTGGCTAAGAATAATATAGAGGTTATCTTAAGCTGATAAGATGACGGATTATATATGTTGAACGGTATGAGATGGGAGATGATTGATCAGGATGAACCGGAAGTATGATGGATGCGAACTTGTTTATTTATCTGTTTGTATGAGTGTGTGATATATGTGTTCAGAGAGATTATAGAAGTTTACTCAGTATATTCTCGTTATGTAATTAGGTGATATTCTGTGACCGTGATTACTGTGTGTTGGATTCTTCTTTTGCTGATCTTCTAGCCAGGTAAGTACCTCCGGGGCTTACTCAGTAACCAGGACCTCCTGCCTGATGTGTCATATAGTATGTAGGTGTTGCATATGCATAAAAGCATGTCATGTAGTATCATGCTTAGGAATTGCACTTACGATTGAGCATTCTTATTCTGTATGCGTTTGAATGCAGAACGGCCGTTATCTGTGAGTCCTAGAGTCGTTGTTAGGTTCATAGGACAGCCCAGCTTCATCGGGTGTTGTCCTCCTCGAGTCATTATTATATATATATATATATATATATATATATATATATATATATATATATATATATATATATATCATGAGATACGAGATGAGCACGAGGTACGATATGATTACGAGATGTGATATGCTATAGCATCGAACTGGCCAGTCTTCTCCCTATTTGGAAGGGGGTGGTGGTAGAAGAGGGATATACCACTTGGTATTCTTTGTTAAGGCCTTACTTCATATTCTGCATATATGAATTAGGAGCATGATAGTGTGGTTAACATTTCAGTACTGCATGAAGGCATCCTTATTCTAGGTATAGGCGTATTATATGTCCTCAGCACGGTCAAAGGACCCGCATGCGAACACTTGGCCTGACTTTGTGGTATAGTTTCAGGTACCCATTCCATTACTTGATTTCGTGTTGTTATGACGGGGTCCATTCATATGGCGGAGAGTGAGTGTTTGAACCCTGACTTCACCTGATTCACACTTTTGAGATTTCTTCCTAATTATACTCTGTTTTGATCCGGCTCTGCCGCGACACTGGTTATATGATTTCAGAATTTATGTCCTTTGCATGATAAAAGATTTTCCGCTTTGTAGACTTAGGAAAGGTATAGGGGTTACCCCGGGGTCTCCAGTAGACCTTCCGGATTTGGGTGCGAAATCCCGCTTTAAACTACAAATCCTTGATTTCAAACCTTCAACCTGTACTCGGGGCGCAAGATCCTAACGAGGGGTTTTATCCCTCGAAACGTAACTTGGGAATCATAATCCCGGGCCGTTACATGAATAAGCCGAACAACAGAGAAACAAGGCAGAAGCAGAATCCAAGTAATGAGTCACCAATAGTAAGCAATGTCCAATATATCATAATCACCTAATAACATACAAATGCATGACTATCTAATTCACACAATGCCCCCCTAACTATCATCATACATATCTTCACATATCTCATTTCAGATTATTCCATCTTATTTCATCACAATTCATATGTCATTTCACGTTCATCTCATCTCATCATCTCATTTCCCAAAACAATTTATTCAAAGAACTCAACTTAGAAAATCAAACAATTCTTTTTAAAATCGCTTATCCA
This sequence comes from Persicaria maculosa, assembly GCA_963922045.1. Classification (NCBI taxonomy): domain Eukaryota; kingdom Viridiplantae; phylum Streptophyta; class Magnoliopsida; order Caryophyllales; family Polygonaceae; genus Persicaria; species Persicaria maculosa. The sequence goes on along the minus strand of OY998257.1, from coordinate 62,800,501 downwards.
AATCCCGATATTAAACACTTAAGCCTTAAAACCAATTTTCCAAAATCATATTATAGGAATCATTCCGGCATGTTTCTTATTTCAAAACATTATATTATATAAATAAATTCCAATATTAAATCATCAAAATAATTCTATGCTCACAAATCATATTTATAAATCAAAACCTACAATTCACCTTAAAATTCCTAACTCACATAGTTAAATCCTCATAAAATGCATCATATATAAATAATCCAATTAATACTATTTAAAACAAATAAACAATATAAGACGATTAATTTTCTAGAATTTATAATTATAACCAATCCCAAAATAATAATAATATTCAAATAATTTATACTTACTATCCATATAATCTCAAAACAATCCATAAATATATTTATAACTCCATATCAATTAATATCACTTTTAAAACCTTTTTAAATATACATATTAATAATTTCAGAACATATAATTATATATAGTCATTTTCCTAAAATCAGAAATATTAAATAAAATAACATACAAATATATACTAACATAACATATAACCATATATAAAATAAAATCCACAATATGAAATCCCATCAGCCCATTTCCCCAACCCGGAGAGCCCAAAACCGAAAGAAAAGGAGTCCGCCCGTGGAGACCCAAACCCGGACCAGGAAAGAAGGAAGAACCCGCCCACGAATTAGGCCCAACAAACCCGGAAAATAGAAAGGCCCAACAGAAAGAAGAGGAAAGAAAGGGACCCGGATGGAGTTTGATATACCCGGATGTGGGAACCCGAAGATGCACTCGGATCCAAGTCCAACCTGGGCCCAGCAGAAAGGGAGAAGGGAAGGGAGATCCGAATAGCGAAGTGATATAACCCGAAGAAAGGAGGAACCCGGCCCAGCCCATGATAAGAAAATAAGAAGCTTTCCTCAAGCTCAGCAGAGCTCTGTCACCGCCGGAGCGAAACGAAGAGGAAGAAGAAGAAATTGGTCCGGCCAGCGACTCCTTCTCGTACCCAACCCTCACCCAGGAGGCCCACCCCTCATTCTGACCTCAACTGACTCAAAAGAACGGAAATGAGAGTAAAGAGGAAGGAGGGAGAGAAAGCTCACCGAGGGGGTTTATTTCGCCGGAGATGCTCGGGAAGCTTCGATTTGGGCTCGTCTAGGGCGGCATCGACGTGTTTTTAACCTCAACAAAAGAGAGAGGTTTAAAGGTGGATCCTTTGGAGTTTTAATAGAGAGAAGGAGAGGGAGGATCCTACCGGCGGTTTTAGGAGGGAAACAGCGGAGGAGGGAGTTGCTCGGCGGCGTCGGCTGGTCCCGGGGCTCCACTAGTTGCTGCTGCAGTTCCTGGCGGCTCCAGGAGGTGGTGGAGCTGCCTCTGTTTGTGTCTCAAGGTGGAAGAGCAAAGAAGGGAGAAGTGGGGGCTCGGTTTTCCCTCGGTAAAACAGGGGAGGTGGGGAAGAGGAGGGTGGTTGTTGGTGGTGGTGACGGTGGTTGTGGGTGGCTGGGGCTCACGGAAACAGAAGGGAGAAGGAAAAGGATAAGGGTGAAGTTGTGGTTTTGGGTTTGTGCTTTCTACAGGAATCAAAAGAGAGGAGGGAATGGAGAGATGCAATGGTTTGGGTGAGCTGCTTATGGAAGAAGACAAAATAAAAGGGAGGGACCAGCTCCCTTAACAGATAACCGAGAGAGAGAGAGAGAGAGAGAGAGAGAGAAGAAAATAGAGTAGAAGTGGTCCTCACAAGACCCAATTTTAAAATACCCGAAACCCGCTATCTCGACGTATCCCGACTCGTTTGAAATTTAATAAAATTTCCGAATCCGCAATAAAATAATGAACCTCAAAATAAATTTCAAATCTCGAAGTAAGAAGGCAGAAATAAAATCGGATAGAATCTGAATTCCCAAAACGATGCCGGAATGACTTTAAAACCAAAACTTACACTCGAGGACGAGTTTTCTCCCATTTTTACCGATTGCATAAAATAATAATTTATTTAATTAAAATAATCATAATATATAAATATACTCGGTCTTTACATTTATCCACCTTTAAAAACAAGTCTCGTCCCCGAGACTAAAATCATTTTAAAGCAATGGGAAGGAGTTTGAAATTGGTGAGCCCGAGGACCATGTCCAAGGATCTTGTAATCATCTTAGTTGCGTCTTCCGGGATTCTCACAACATCCTAGTCACGATCGTGACATCTCCAATTGGTCTTGTCAAGTGTGTAATAAGCGCCCTTATCACATCCTCGCTTCGACCTTTCGGAAGTATCACAACTCCAAAAGTATTATAGCGTCCGACTAGGTCTTAGCAAGCAATCTATAAGTGCCCCTATACAATGCTTGTATCCACTTCGTGAGACGTCATAATGTAAATCCATTTCGTAAAACCTCAAAGAGTTTGTAATTGGAAAGATTGTCATCTAAATCATTGAAACTCTCGACTTCTTTAAAACCCCAAGTTGGCCATTTTCAAAACCGCTCAAAATCTTCAAATTCAACTTTTAATCAAGCAGCTTTACACCAAAATAAGGCAAATCCTTTCAAATCAAGATTTCGCCAACATCTTCCAAAAACTCCCTCAGTTTTCCCACATACCAATCAATCAAATTCAGAAGGTAAGAGGTTCATCCACCTCTAAGGGCTAATCCCATATTCTCTTCCTAGGTTCCAAAATCATTTTATCATCATTCTCAACACAATATGCACATAAATAATTAACTCATCGACTCATAACATCATCAGCCACCTCTCATATGGCAATCTCAACATCAATCATGATAATCTCAACCAATCGACATCTCATCGCATAACATGATTACCCACAAATAAATCATACCATCCCTTCAGAATATGTCAAAAGCAATAACAAAATTTTAACATCATATCATGAGTCATAAAGTATATCTACTTCATATAAAAGGCATCACAAGTGTATCATCGAATTCTTATAACTTATCACGCAAGCACTCATGTCAAGAGATCATAGAGGTTAGGTGTCATGGAGTCGGTACGCCACTACAAGTCGAATCTCACGATCGCATCTCTACATCACAACACAAGTGGAACCAGTCATAACAGATTTAGCATGTCAATTCAAACATTAGCATGGTAAAGGTAGTCATAGAAGAATCTCAACATAAGGTCCACAGGCTAATATTAATTGTCAACACATTAACACACAAGGTCATGCCATTTAAGCTTCAGCAAAAGGAAAGATCTAACCATATACCAAGCATTAAAATGCTAATAAACTCATAAAACATCATTTCAATTCCTTACAATACCATATAACGATCATCTAGTCATCAGGTAACATCATCTCAACTCATACAATGCCATATAACGATCATTTAGCAATCACGCACCATTATATCATATATATATAAGTCATATTCACGATCCAATTCAATATTAATCATTTAACATCTCCTGATCATAATATAACATCATGCTCTCACATAGCAACATATCATTATTTCATGATTCATACAACACATCATAACATGCTTCTAGAACAACATAGTAGGATAGCAATGTATCATTATATCATGATCATAGTTGTCACTTCCAATTACATTTCAGTTTTTGCATATCAACATGTAATATCATGCCGTTTCAGGTTTATCATGGTTGTTATCTAACATTATGCCAGTACATATTACAAATCACATAATCAAGAAAATCTCCACATCACTACCAGTCAAAATGAAACGCAATCCCCGCTCGCTCGTCTCCCACTCTCAAGCCAAGACCAACCTTCATCTAGACCTACCAACATCCACTCGGATACTACCCCACAGAAGAAACCCCAATCCATTTCGATCTTTCAATTTCACACCTCTTCCCGCCAAGCACTCTCACTAATAATCCACCTCTAAGACTCCAACCCCTACCTCTGTTTTCATACCCGAGCACCCCTGTATACTACGTCCCCACTATCCACAAAGGTTATTTCTTACACTTCTCACACTTCCCAAGATATCACAACATCATGCCCTGCTAACCACGCATCTCCTATAAACGTTTTCTCAGTCACTACCTAACCAACCTATCCCTAACTATACCCCTATCTAAGATTCACCTAGGATCTCATCGAAACCACCAAGCATTACCTCTTATAATTTCCGAACTCAATCGGTCCAACCTAAGTCAACACCCCTCTTCTACAACTTTCCCCTTACCACCGTCGATCATTCTAATCACTCAAAACCTTTCTCCACTCTCTGACCACTCTACCAAAGGACCTCACTCACATGTTCAAAGAAGAAGCAATCATGGACATTATCACACATAAAGATTACATCATGTCAACTAGCATTTATATCAATAGCATCATTAGTTCATCACTAAGCATTGCAATTGTATTAAAAGTCTCGATTTATCGTCATGCTCAACAAGTATTGTAAAACATCATATATGAACCTAATCGAATCAAACTAGCAAGTTTCATCATAACCATCTCAAATAAATAGTTCGGGTTCTCATCATTTGCAGTTCATACTTTTATAGGCAACGAATTTAGATCATGTTTGGCAACTCAGAGTAGCATCACGTCAAGTCATCATAGCACATCAGGACATTAGGGCACCGAATCATATGTATCATCATAGACAACGGATAATCAGACAATATTCGTTACCAAGTCATCCCAACAACACGCAATGTTCAACATCAAGTCAGTACAATATCATCATCAACATATCCCGAAGGGATCAATCAATTTGAACGGAGGACACTCTCGCTTGCAAGTCATATCGTACTCAATAACCGCCATCCTCGAAACAAGCTTGTTCCGTCGACATCGTCGATCCTGAGGCCCTTGGGTTATGGGCCCATGCTTCCGCTGCACTACTCTATCGCTATCTAACTTCTCGTCCCCTTTTCTTTGCGTTCGCTCATCCAATGTGTCGCGTAGGAGCATAAGTTAGCGGAGATAGGGAGTGACAAGAGCGGACAACCCAACGTTTCTCTCGGAGACAAAATGGACCAAAGCTAAAGACGACACGACTAGAGACAAGACTCAGACCCGGGAATAGTAACGATGCCCTTAAGGAGGTCTATTAGGTTACAATTGTGACAACAAGCACCAAAATCATCATGGAGCATATCAATCACACTAATCCACACTAGCATGTACCTATTCAAGGAGAATGACATACACATTCACTCCAAAAGACACAATCGAATCCTACATGGATGCAGGTGAGACAAGCTTAATAGTCTTTCGTTCCCTTGATGCAGATATGTCTAGCAACCTAGGCAAGTTATGCGAAGTCAATAATGGTCATGTATGATTCGAAGTCATGTGGAATTTAGTGAAGATAACGAGCATCATGTATATGAACAATGTAAGAGCATGGTATACACATCAACAATTGAGTCCAAATATATCATGGCAAGGTATGTCATAACAAACAGGTGAAGCGTCATACGAGAACACATAAGGGCAGCATAGTAATTATCACATATATGAACAATGCACGAGTTTGGTGTATGCATCATACGAGATCATATAAGGGCAACATAGTAACTATCTCATCTGACACAATGATCATATATTAGGTCAAGCATGGCACGTAATCATATGACAAGATACATTTAGAAAGCATGGGTCCTAAATGATACTAGCGATACATAATGTGATACAAGCATAGTCAAGAGTCATTAAGAGGAGTTCAACATAATATTCACGAAACATGAGGCATCATCAAAAGTAACAAGAAGGACATCATGGGTGCTAGATTATAATCATGCTAAGAACGAACCATCATAGAGTACATATATGGTACAATAGTTATCACATCATGGAACAAGTACAACACGTGATCATTTAGCGGGTCATATTGGAAATCATAAGCCCTCTAGGACACTACTGGCACATATCGAACATGAATACAATCAAGATAACTCGACTAAATTCATTCTAGCATTCATGCGTCATGCGTATGCGAAATCATGATATAACGTGGTGTGTGACCATGCGAGGTGCCAAATCATACATACATGGAAGCACGAGAGGATATCATAGAGTAATAGAAGAACACTACCGAACGATAACATGTACGCATGCTAGGATTTATTGTCATGGAAAGCAAGTCGATCACCGAATTCAACATCAATCTAATCGGATAAGTAAAACATTTACGAGGATAGAAAGAGGGAGTCACACTATCAAGGACCTAGTTCAAGAGGGAATCGGCAATAATGTCGGCAAGGCAATATTCGCACAAGTCACAACCAAGGGCCCGACATGTTACTAATGGCTCAATATAACATATGATACATACATGCACCTGATTGATTACTTGACACTAAGCAAGACTTCAATTCAATCACATTCCAATAATATAGAAGCATGGAAGGAAGTGTAACGATGTATAATGCAAGTCTAAGTAACGGGCCATATGACGAGAATATGGGGACATGAGTTCGAATCAGCACATACTAGGATGAAACATGCATTCACCAAGACTCAATTATGCCACATATTCTCCATTCAATGCAAAGAACACACAACAGTATCATATGCAAAATAATCCACAATAATCAATCTGACAAATACAAAATAGATGGGCGTGTTATAGGTTCTTGTCACGGAAGGAATGATAGGCGTCAAGGCGTCATCGGCGAGCATGCTAAGGAGAAGGTCTTACGAGTATTCATACAAAGAAGAATTGATCACACTATCATGGACCTAATCCAAGAGAAGCAACAATCATATAGACTCATATCATGTGGTTCATGCTCTCAATCAATCATCAGCAAGATCAATACGATAGGTCAAGTAGACATGCTATAACGACATCTAACCATGATAGGACACGAGACCTAACCAATGGGGCAAGCATGGGTACAGAATGTCATACAACCACGAATTCACATTAAAGATCATCATCATAACATGTACTAGGAATTACGTAGCATATAAGGCACGTTGACATCAAATTATAACACGTATCCATCAAGTAAGGGACTCACTCTATCATGATACTAGAACCGAACGATCACACTATCATGAACCTATTCACAGAGAGGACATCAATTATACAACTTCCTAGCATATGAAATATATATTCGTGCTTTAGTATGACAATGCAATACACTAAGTAGATCATGTCGGGATGATAGGGTGTAACATGGGTAACTCGGACTCACACAATGGTCATCATGAACATCAAGCATGTAAGCATAGTCTCAAACTAAGGATCAACTGTAGGTCAAGGAGTAGTACCACATAGTATCACACAATCATGGACAGAGCAATCAAGATAACCCGATAGAGATCCATAAGGGCAACCACTGACTCTTCCTAACTGACTCATCACTCGTCTCTCCCGTGGGACTCGGATACGACTTTTCAAGACAAGAAGACACTGATGGGTCGTCATAAGAATTGATAAGGACAGCCCCGTAAACATCCCACTCTTTAACTCGGAATTACATCAAAGACCGTCTTTCAATACTCTCTCGGACAACCCTCATATTCAATCATGATTCCCGACACAATGTGTTTACTAACCCCATTTCCCCGTGGAAGACACTGACATCCGGGAGAAAGACTCGATAGAACCGTCAAGGGGTTAACATAGTGGGAGGGGCTGTTTCACACAAGCTTGGTTTGACCATATAAGAAGAAGAATACTCCCGATATCCCGTTCATACAAATCGTTCAATACTCGTTAAATAGTTAGGACATACCAATCAATCTTTAGCATATCAAGCACTCAACACAATTTATCCCGCAAGCAAATATACACATACGCTATGATAAAGATGCTTCGATGCAATGCGTAAATTAAATCACACTAGCATGTCCCTAAATCATAATATGCGGAAAAGAATTGTAAAGGCGCCCAAAGAATGCCAAGTGGCATATCCCTCTCCTACCTCTGCACCCCTTCCCGTTAGTGCAGAGACTGGCCAGTTCGATGCTATATCATATCATATCTCATCATCATATCATATCTCATCATCATTTCATAAATCATCATCATATTATATATCATGCTCATGCCCGATGGTGCTGGGTCATCATATCATATATCATGCTCATGCCCGATGGTACTGGGCTATCTCATCATCATATCATATCGAATCGATAGACTAAGGGCACCCGATGGGGCTGGGCTACCCTATAACTCTAGCAAAGACTCTAGGACTATCACATATAATGGCCGTTCTGTTTACATACGCACATAGAAATAGAATGCTCAATCACAAGTGCAATCCTAGCATGATACTACATGGCATGCTTTAATGCTTATGCAACACCTAGTATGTCATATATTCACAAGCAGGTAATCTCTTTCGAATCTGAGTAAGCCCATAAAGGAACTTACCTGAATAAGCCAAACAGCAGAGAAACAAGGCAGAAGCAGAATCCAAGTAATGAGTCACCAATAGTAAGCAATGCCCAATATATCACAATCACCTAATAACATACAAATGCATAAGTCTATCTAATTCACACAAGGCGCCCCTAACTATCATACATATCTTCACATATCTCATTTCAGATTATTCCATCTTATCTCATCACAATTCATATGTCATTTCACGTTCATCTCATCTCATCATCTCATTTCCCAAAACAATTTATTCAAAGAACTCAACTTAGAAAATCAAACAATTCTTTTTAAAATCGCTTATCCAAATCCCGATATTAAACACTTAAGCCTTAAAACCAATTTCCCAAAATCATATTATAGGAATCATTCCAGCATGTTTCTTATTTCAAAACATTATATTATATAAATAAATTCCAATATTAAATCATCAAAATAATTCTATGCTCACAAATCATATTTATAAATCAAAACCTACAATTCACCTTAAAATTCCTAACTCACATAGTTAAATCCTCATAAAATGCATCATATATAAATAATCCAATTAATACTATTTAAAACAAATAAACAATATAAGACGATTAATTTTCCAGAATTTATAATTATAACCAATCCCAAAATAATAATAATATTCAAATAATTTACACTTACTATCCATATAATCTCAAAACAATCCATAAATATATTTATAACTCCATATCAATTAATATCACTTTTAAAACCTTTTTAAATATACATATTAATAATTTCAGAACATATAATTATATATAGTCATTTTCCTAAAATCAGAAATATTAAATAAATTAACATACAAATATATACTAACATAACATATAACCATATATAAAATAAAATCCACAATATGAAATCCCATCAGCCCATTTCCCCAACCCGGAGAGCCCAAAATCGAAAGAAAAGGAGCCCGCTCGTGGAGACCCAAACCCGGACCAGGAAAGAAGGAAGAACCCGCCCACGAATTAGGCCCAACAAGCCCGGAAAATAGAAAGGCCCAACAGAAAGAAGAGGAAAGAAAGGGACCCGGATGGAGTTTGATATACCCGGATGTGGGAACCCGAAGATGCACTCGGATCCAAGTCCAACCTGGGCCAAGCAGAAAGGGAGAAGGGAAGGGAGATCCGAATAGCGAAGTGATATAACCAGAAAAGAGGAGGAACCTGGCCCAATCCATGATAAGAAAAGAGGAAGCTTTCCTCAAGCTCAGCAGAGCTCTATCACCGCCGGAGGGAAACGAAGAGGAAGAAGAAGAAATAGGTTCGGTCGGCGACTCCTTCCCGTACCGAACCCTCACCCAGGAGGCCCACCCCACATTCCGACCTCAAGTGACTCAAAAGAACGGAAACGAGAGTAAAGAGGAAGGAGGGAGAGAAAGCTCACCGAGGGGGTTTATTTCGCCGGAGATGCTCGGGAAGCTTCGATTTGGGCTCGTCTAGGGCGGCATCGACGTGTTTTTAACCTCAACAAAAGAGAGAGGTTTAAAGGTGGATCCTTTGGAGTTTCAATAGAGAGAAGGAGAGGGAGGATCCTACCAGCGGTTTTAGGAGGGAAACAGCGACGGAGGGAGTTGCTCGGCGGCGTCGGCTGGTCCCGGGGCTCCACTAGCTGCTGCTGCTGCAATTCCTGGCGGCTCCAGGAGGTGGTGGAGTTGCCTCTGTTGGTGTCTCAAGGTGGAAGAGCAAAGAAAGGAGAAGTGGGGGCTCGGTTTTCCCTCGGTAAAACAGGGGAGGTGGGGAAGAGGAGGGTGGTTGTTGGTGGTAGTGACGGTGGCTGGGGCTCACGGCAACAGAAGGGAGAAGGAAAAGAATAAGGGTGAAGTTGTGTTTTTGGGTTTGTGGTTTCTGCAGGAATCAAAAGAGAGGAGGGAATGGAGAGATGCAATGGTTTGGGTGAGATGCTTATGGAAGAAGACAAAATAATAGGGAGGGACCAGCTCCCTTGACAGATAACTGAGAGAGAGAGAGAGAGAAGAAAATAGAATAGAAGTGGTCTTCACAAGACCCAATTTTAAAATACCCGAAACCCGCTATCTCGACGTATCCCGACTCGTTTGAAATTTAATAAAATTTCCGATTCCGCAATAAAATAATGAACCTCAAAATAAATTTCAAATCTCGAAGTAAGAAGGCGGAAATAAAATCCGATAGAATCTGAATTCCCAACACTCGAGGACGAGTTTTCTCCCATTTTTACCGATTGCAGAAAATAATAATTTATTTAATTAAAATAATCATAATATATAAATATACTCGGTCTTTACAATCACATCCAAATCTTTACTGTATAAAAAGAATCCAACTATGCATTCTCGAGCCTATGAGACAAATGTTTGTATAATCAAGTAAATAAATATTAATATGATAAAACAAGAAAAAATATTCATTTAGTATGAAAAAAAGACATAAATCACATACTTGTTTGTGATATAGGTAATGACCATTTTAGTAGCATATATGCAGGCCCGTGCCTAAGCATGTTCATGTGGATATATGGAACAGGCCCCCTAAATTCTTAGGGTCCAATAATTCACGGAGCCCAGTATTTAATTATAATTTTTTTTCTTTTTCCTTAAAAATTATTAATAGACAACAACTCAACGGTTTAAGTGATAGGCGCGTGCCTTTTCATCCCACGTTCGACTCCCAACAGTCCCACAAAGTTTAATTTGGGCACATTTTTTTAATCTTTATTTTTCTCACACCCGAACACACTCCGGAGAAGAAATCAAGGGCCCAGTGGATTACCAACGCTTTTTTTTATTTTTATGGGAAAATTGTAAAAAATAGTCTAATCTTTAGGGGTTGTTGCGTTTAATAGTCTAAACTATAAAAAATGCAGAAAATAGCCTCATGCTACATTCAAATTTAAATAATTACCTTCAAATTCAAATTAATTATAAAAAAACAGCCTTAGGTTGCATTTAAATTCAAATTAATTACAAAACCTCCCCCAAATAATTTTTATTTAAAAAATCATCACTTCTAATAAAAAAAATGTTACAATTAATTGTTGTTATCTAAACTCATAGCTGAATTAATTATAAAAATTATCTCAAACCATATAAATATAACTTGAATTTAATATTTTAAAAAATTAATTAGATTATTTACATATCATTAAAAGTGAATAAATACTTAAGTTTGTACTCGCAATTGATTTAATAAGCAATTTAGGGTGATCTTCTGAGAAAAACTAGCACAAAAAAGCAGTTAAGCATACATTAGATATTGCTTTAAACCTAACAATTAGTGTAGTATGTTATCTATTGAAGAAAAAAAATGTGCATACGTTATTCACCCAACAATGGTTTTTATTTGAGCATTGAATAAATTGTGGGATGAAGATAAATTAATTTTTTATCAAGAAAAATAAAGATCTTGTGATATTTTTAGTAGCCTTTTTTTAAAAAATTATTTATTTACAAAATTTATATGGTATAAGGTAGTTTTTATAATTAATTCAATGATGAATTTAGCTAATAATGACTTTGATAAAAAAAAAAACTATGAGAAGTGGTAGATTTTGAGAATAAAAATTATTTAGGCTATTTTTTATATAAGAAGTGATGATCATTTTCAAATAAAAATTATTTTGGAGAGGTTTTTTTAATTAATTTGAATTTGAAGGTAGCCTAAGGCTATTTTTTTATAATTATTTGAATTGGAATGTAGCATGACGCTATTTTTTTGCAACCAAGTAAATACTTGAGGCTATTTTCTGCATATTTTATAGTTCAGGCTATTAAGCGCAACAACCCCTAAAGGTTGGGCTATTTTTTGCAATTTTCCTTATTTTTATTAGGGGATTTCAAACACTTCGAAATTTGGGGGAATGTATTTACATTTATACTTTGTTTAAAATAGGTCGAGTTATAAATTAAATATCATATACGTTGTGTTAACCCTATTTGGATAATTATCTAAATTTTATAATTACATTTTAAGTTTAATATAATTAAATAACAAAGGTTACAAAGTATTTTATTTTAAATTTATATTTTTTTACATACAATATAAAGTGTTTATGTTTATAAACGTAATTGATCTGGAATCCGAACAAACTCATAAATCATAATCTACTTTAAAGTGAATTTAAGTAGTTTTTATCTTTAAATTTTAAAACTTGTTGTGAGTATTTCTCTCAAAAAGATAAATAATTCTCTAATTAAACCCAAAGTTATTTTAACCTTATAATAATATTTTTAAAACTTACAACACTTAATGACATTAATTAATTGAATTTTTAAATGTAAAAAGCAAAGTAAAGAAAAATACACAAAACTATATACGTAGCATAGGTATGTACTTTTAAGAACCACCCAAATCCTCTTTAGGTAAAAAAAGTGTGTAATTAATGACCATCTTATTCTTAAAAACTGATAAATTTAATCTAAAATTTTATAAATATAATAGTATTTTAATAAAATATAAATAATTATAAATTTAACAAAAAATATAATAATTAATTAATATGATCAATTTTAATTTCGAACAAGGCCCTCAAAATGATTAGCACAACCCTGCACATATGAAAACATATTCCACAACTTTAGGGAGTCCTTGTAGAAAAACACCAGTTCTGCAAACCCTCCGTCATTGTCTAATATGTATTGAAGGAAGAATTTCTTATACACCAACTTTGATAATAGATATTGAGTCGGTGTTTGATTACCCAATAAATTCTTCTTCACTCGAGCCCATGCATTATATATTTGATTCCTCGAAGCCACAATTGTTGGCTTATTGTAATGTAACTTGGTGAGCACATGTTTTGGCTTCGCTCCCGCACCTTAGTGTTGTTTACAATGCCATTCATTGTACCTCGTTCCACTGCCCTACGAATGAATGACCTACTAACATAGGTAAATGATCATGGTTGTTGTAACGGCCCGGATATAAATATCCGAGATACGTTTCGAAGGTTGGATACCTTCGTTCGGATGTTGCAATTCAGGTACGGGTCGAGGTTTCAAACCTCTAAAGATCAATCAGTATTCAAAGCGGGGATTTCGAACCCCAACCAATCAAAGTCACAAAAATTCAATTTAAACGAAAGTAAAGCGGAAGTAAGGTTTAGATACAAAAGCCACGGCACAGCCGGGTCAAAACCAGAAAATATATTCTAAAGTCGTATAGCCAAATTAGCGGGGTTACACAGATTCTTTGCAATCGCCCGGGGATTTTCCCACGTCATAGAGACCGGGAGCAATCATACCTAAAAACAAGTGGTGCGAGCGGGATCAGACCGAGACCCCAACACACCCTGTCCCGCAAGCAAATATACACATACGCTAATATAAAGATGATGCAAATGCAAAAATTAAATCACACTAACATGATCCTAATTTACAATATGCGGAAAAGAACTGTAAAGGCGCCCAAAGAATGCCAAGTGGCATATTCCTCTCCTACCTCTGCACCCCTTCCCGATAGTGCAGAGACTGGCCAGTTCGGTGCTATAGCATAGCAATATCCTCGTGGTGGTGCACTCACCAGGGCATCATCATATCATATCATATCATCTCATCTCTTGCCCGATGGTGTTGGGCTATCATATCATGCTCATATCGACTCGATAGACTCAGGGCACCCGATGGGGCTGGGCTACCCTATGACCCTAAAAAAGACTCTAGGACTATCACAGATAACGGCCGTTCTGTTTACATACGGATAAAGAAATAGAATGCTCAATCACAAGTGCAATCCTAGCATGATACTACATGGCATGCTTTAAAGCTTATGCAACACCTAGTATGTTATATATTCACAAGCAGGTATTCTCTTTCGAATCTGAGTAAGCCCATAAAGAAACTTACCTGAATAAGCCGAACAGCAGAGAACAAGGCAGAAGCAGAATCCAAGTAATGAATCATCCAATAGTAAGCAATGCCCAACATATCACAATCACCTAATAACATACAAATGCATAAGTCTATCTAATTCACACAAGGCGCCCCTAACTATCATACATCTCTTCTCATATCTCATTTCAGATTATTCCATCTTATCTCATCATAATCCATATACCATTCCATGTTCATCTCAACTCATCATCTCATTTTCAAAACAATCTCTCAAAGAACTCAACTCAGAAAATAAAACAATTCTTTTAAAATCGCTTATCCAAATCCCGACATTAAGCACTTAGGCCTTAAAACCAATTTCCCAAAATCATATTATAGGAATCATTCCAGCATGTTTCTTATTTCAAAAACATTATATAAATAAATAACAATATTAAATCATCAAAATAATCCTATGTTCACACATCATACTTATAAATCATAACCAACAACTCACTTTAAAATTCCACACTCTCATATTGAAATCCTCATAAAATGCGTCATATATAAATAATCCAATTAAAACTATTTTAAAACAAATAAACAATATATAACGATTAAATTCCAGGATTTATAATTTATAACCAAATCCCAAAATAATAATAATATCCAAATAATTCAACACTTACTATCCATATAATCTCAAAACAATAACCATAAATAAATTTATAACCCAATATCAAATAATTTTGCTTTTAAAACCTTCTATTATATTTAAATATTTCAGAATATATATATATATTCCCAAAATCCGAATAACAATTAATATCACACATAAATATATATATATATATATATATATATATATATATATATATATATATATATATATATATATATATATATATATATATATATATATATATATATATATATATAAACATAACATATAACATATACCAATGAAAATTAAAACACAACAACACCTACATATATCCCATATAAATAAGCCAATTCAGAAATAAAATCCAGCCCAACCCGAAATCAGAACCCAGCCCAAGACCCGGATCCGACCCGGCCCAAATTGAGGCCCAACCCGACAACCCCATACCCATTTTAGCCTATTAGTGAACCGGACAATTAAGGTTAAACCGGCCAGGAAAATAAAAAGAAAAATGGGAACCCGGTTCACTTGAACCCTCCCTCTTCAAATCAATAAAACAGAGTGCCTGAATTTGAAAAACGATGGGGGAAGAGGAAAGAAGGAGCAGCTCGCCGGCCATGGCGGGGCCCCGACTACCCAACGTGTCACCAAGCAGCAAAGAAACGGCAAGGAAAGAGAAAGGACGTGAGTGCTCACCGCGGAACTTCAAACCCGCTGGAAAAGGCTCCGACTAGGATCGATTCGACCTCGACAACGGTGGATTCGAGTTTATCTTAGCATGGGACGTAAGAAAAGTGAATAAAGGTTCACCTTTAGGAGGTTTCAAAGTCGGAAAATGAAACGAGAGCGAGAATCGACCTTGAGAGGGAAGCAGGGGAGGGTGTACGCGACACGGTTTCGGCGGCTTCAAGGGGACTCCGGTGTGGATCTTGAGCTCCGAGGACGAGGAAGAAGGTCTCCTAGGTGTTTCTGCGCGCTCATGGTGTGGCTTCAGGCAGAACGAGATGGAGGAAGGAGTAAGGTGAGGTGAGGTGAGGGTGTGGTGGCTCCTCGACAACTTCAGGGGGTGATGCTCGGAAATGGAGTTCTGGCCGCCTCCTGGGTTGGCTGTGTTGTGGGGAGGGTAGGACAGAGTTGGAGAGGGAAGAAAGAGAGAGAGGGGGGGTGTCATTGTGATAGGTTTTTAGGGTTTTCGGGGTCCATTGAAAAGCTGGGAGATGAGGGTGTGTGTGAGCGGGTGAGGAAGAGGACAAAGAGAGGCTGAAGAGGGTGCAGTAGGTGAGCGGAGAGAGAGAGAGGGAGAGAGGGAGAGAGAGAAGAAAATAAAAGAAAAAGGGGGAAATGAAAATATATATAGAATTGGTCCCCCACAAAAGAATTCAAATTAGCGGAAAAGACTCGAAACCCGCTCGCCCGATCGAATCCCGACTAAATCAAGTTTCAATTCAATTTCAAGATAAACGGAATTAAATAAATTTCAATCAAAACTCGGAGTTTAAATTAATTTTTATTAATACTCGATCTCAAAAGTGAAAATCAAATCCCGTCAAAATTCGAAATTTAAATGATGCCGGAAGGATTTTAAAATTGAACTCGTACTCGAGGACGATTTTTCTCTGCTCTTACAGTTTGCAATAATTAATGACACATTAATTTAAAATAATAATATCATATATATAAATTATATTCCGCCTTTACTGTTGTGAATACCATGAACCACCCTAATCTTCCAACTAGCTATTGGATACTCTCGACCTTTCAACTTAAATTTACATTTGTTTTTTTGGTTCTTGTATCGAGATTGGTATCTTTATCGTCTTCATCATCATCGCCTACAACTTTACGAAACCCCTTTTGGTAGACCCTATCTTGCTCACATGTCGAAATTATTATTTACCTTGTACCGAAGCCACTTCACGACTTGAAAATAGTATCATAAAGTTTCTTCTATGATCTCTTTTACAAACCCAACTTCTCAACAATTTCATATCGGGCTACACTCTTTTGGTTGTAAAACTTATCATTTTACTAATCTATAAAAAGAATTATGCTTTAATTTTGTCTCCCTAACCTAATTAAGTTTAAATAAATTATGATATACTCAATTTAGGCTTGTCTATTTTAGCGAATTCATTCTCGTCTAATATTTTACAATAATTTATAATCCCAATCATATATGGCAGAAAATTAAATCAAACTAACCAATCGATTATCATTCTACATGTTAATCTTGAATGCTAAATCAATAGTTCAATATCATATCATATGATAAAAACTTAAAAGATTTTGATAAAAAGAAATAAAAATATGAAATAAACATACTCGTTTATTTTCTTATTCAATGTCAAATTTATTTTTTTTCAATAGATATTTTGGTGTTTAGAGCGATAAAATGATTGTGGAGTGGAGATTTGATTATGAAGTGAAAGATTAACTTTGATTACTAACTTATAATGCTAAAACATTAGAATGACTAGTTTCATATGCCTGCACCTATGTTACACGGAAACGGAAACAGAAACCGGAAGGGAAACGGAAACGGAAACGGGATACGGCAATCCAAATTTTGTAGGAAACGGAAACGCCGAGGAAACGGCAATATGAATTATATGTTCATTTACAGGTCTAAATAAGAGCAATAAACATATCACTAAGTGATACACACTGAATGCATCATCAAAGCTACAAATTAAAATGCTCAATACTGTGGTAAATAGTGTCCTTGCTCCTTAACAGAAATCAATACAGACATGTCAAATATATTAAATGTCTTGCAAACCAACAAAATAAAGTAACTTAGTTTTAAAATAACAACATAATCAAGAAAAACACAAAATAATCAATCCAACATCAATCTTCTACTTAGCTAACTCATCCTTAAGTTTTGGCTTATCAAGAGAAAGTTCTACAAGTGAGGGTTTACCGAAGAAAGCTTAGAGGGAGAGAGCACTGAGCAAGTGAGAGGAGGGAAGACTGAAAATGGAGAAGTAGGCGGCAAGGATAGAAGGAAACGGGGGTTTCAGACGAAAAGAAGGGGAAGTATGATTTAGGGTTTGATTTTTTTTTATTTTTTAACTACAAAATTAGTGGAAACGTCATTTGGCAAGTCAGAAACGTTTCTGACCAAACGGAAACGGTCAAAGTTTCTGACTTTTTTGGTCAACGAAACGGTCAAAGTTTCTGAGCTCTCAGAAACGTTTCTGAGGTGTTTCCCCAGAGTTTCGGAGTTTCTTGATATGCAGAAACGCGAAACCGCTATGAAATGGAGTTTCGGGGTATCATAGGCCTGCACGCACCCAGAGTACATGTAGACATTAGGATACTAGTCGTTGGTGGAGTTGGCTTCCTTCCCTTTACATGGAATCAGGGTGCGCACAAGCACAAGGGTGCACAATTTACGTGCATTGTGAATGTGGGTACGCGAGTTACCACCCTAAAATATCGAAATACATAATGTGGAAAAAAATTAGTATACTTTGATTAATATTTATAATAGTATTAAATAAAAATAAAAACCAAATATCTAAAGTTATGTGGGAAAAAAATCTTTAATGTTTTTATCCTATCACAAAGATTTTTGTATCAACTTTTTCTAGAGTGTTGATTGTTTGATTCTAGCGGTGGTATAATTTTGAGCTCTATGGTCTTGTCTTTTGCTTCCGTGCAAGAGGTCGTGGACGTGATCGAGATCTGATGGCTCGCTGACCATCGAATTCAAATCTGAGGCCTCCACATTTATTCCTAGGGATACCCTGCGTTGCCTCTACCAACTGTCAGAAGAGATGACTCGTGATAATGCATATTTTAGATAGACATTATAGGTAGATTTAGGAGCATTAGGGTGTGCATATTGCATGTTTAATAGTTAAATTACACGACTGTTCATTTGGGCATTCGAGTTCGAAATCTACGCGTTTTTGTGCTAAATATGTAGATTTATGTTCCAAGCTTGGAGAGGAGGCGAAAGATGGATTGTGTAAGCTAAGAAGAGAAGGAATGGAACTGGAGAAGAGCTAAGAAGAGACACAAGTGGAGTTGAGAAGACGAGGAACGAAGACACGGAAGAATACAAATTCTGGAAAAACGACGCCCGTCGTTCCCAATGATGCCCACCAATTTTTGCTGTTTTCAGAAGATTGAGATCTTTCCGAATAACTAATTAGAAATAATTAGTTTCTTTCTAGTGTTTTATGAGGGCCAACTCTAAGCCTATTTAGGTCGGATTTTACGGAAGTTTTAGAGAGAATTCTATTATTTATTTTGATAGTACGCAATTAGATTATGAGCAACTAAATTCATTGTTTCGCCTGCGATTTGAAGACATGGTTGGTTGCATTGTGAGACTTTGCTTTCTATGTTATTTCTATAATTATTTTATTATCCTTGTGTTGTTCTTATGTTGTTAATTCTCTCTTGATTGATCACCTTGATAGAATTGTATCTTGCTAGGTCGACCCGGGCAAACGCGGGCACGGGCCGGGCTTGGGACGGGCTTTACCCGAAATTTTGTCCCGTTGTTGCGGGCGCGGGCCGGGCTAAGCCCGCTTAACGGGTTGGAAGTCGTGTCCAAGCCCGTTTGTGAATGCGGTGCGGGTAGCCCGCGGGTACCCGCAAACCTAATCAATTTTTCTTATTAAAGCTACACTAAGCCTATTGTAAATTTGTAATCAATTTTAATATATACATATATATATACTGTTTTTATTTGTTAAATAAAATTAATGAATGTTAATATTTATTACATATATTTAGCTACTGTTTTTATATATGTGTGTGTATAAAGCTACTGTTTTTTATTGTAAATTTGTAATCAATTTCAAATGAATGTTAATATCATACTCCTTATAATGGTATGAAGTTTCAAATGAATAGTAGCTTCCCACTTGTAATTTTTAATTGTTTTTTTGGTAAAAAATACTTATTTTACCCTCATAAGTTATATTCTCATCTTAGATTAACTATGCCCTTTTAAGTAATTTCCATCTTTTTTTATAAAATGTCGTTTTTACCCTTAAAAGTTTGAATTTAAAAATATTAATTTTTTTATTTCAAGGTCCTTTTATGTCTTTTCAAAATTATAAATTGTCATATTTTATCAATTTCACCTAACTTTACATTTTCTCTTAAAATGCCCAAATTACAACTTGAAAATTTTCTCAAATCAACTCTACTTTATATTTTTAATTAAACTATCCAAGTTACAATTACAAGATTTTCTCAAATCAACCATACTTTGTGTTTTTAATTTAACTATCCAAGTTGTAACTTTAAAGATTGCTCAAATTAAACCGACTTTATATTTTTAATTAGATAATAAATGATAATAACAATAATAACAATAATAATACTATAATTTTTAATATCATTTTTTTATGTGTAATGATCGGGGTTTTCGAACTCTATAGTTTTGGATTTCTTTTTTGTTTTGATTAATAAACTTTTTAAAATACTACCCTTCCTTTTTTTTGATTGAAAGACATCATTCTATTACTTTGATGAAAATTTTAAAAGACTATCCTTATAGTTTCTTATAATGATACAATTATTGTTTTTATTACTATAGAAATTAAGTTATATGGAAAATCATTCAATCGTACGTATTTGCACATATATATGAGTATTTATACATATATAAAAGTTAACATGTACAATCTAAATAAGAATAGACCGCGCGCGTATGCGCGCGGTGCCTAACCTAGTGAATACATACATAGCTATATTTATTACATATATATAGCTACTGTTTTTATTTTTTAAATGAATGTTAATATTGTTTATTACACACATATATATTAATTGTAATAAAAAAGGCGGGTACCCGTTACGGGCCATATGTCCAATCCCGCACCCACTGCGGGCGCGGGTCGGGCCTAGCAGCCCGCGTGGGCTCTTTCTCATGTCCAAGCCCGCACGCTAATGCGGGCGGGCGGGGCGGGCCGAGCGGGCTGACCCGCGTTTGCCCAGGTCTATTGCTAGGGTTTTGCTAAAGTAATTGAACCTTCTGTAGCAATATATCATAATCGAGTGATTCCGCTAGGAGGATCTTGGTTGGGTAGGGTAATGACAACTTTGTTAAATATCATTTCTAAGTGATTAGGGTTGATGGGATGACAATTGTTGACATATACTAGTTTCTTAGGAGGGTTGGTACTGTCATTCTGCCAAATACGTTGAGAATTTGTGTTATTTGTATGTTGAATCCTACAGGGATAAGGTTGCATCTGAGTGTAAGAGATTGACATAGTCGCAAGGAATGTCAGTCTACATAAACCAATGTCGGAATCATTAAGGTAAATTGGAATAACTAGGAATCGAGCCAAGGATCATGACTACCAACCATTCTTGAGAAATCGTAGGTGAAGTGCTTCTCTCTTATTGTTATCAAATTCGCAATCATTACTCTCTTTACTTCTTTTTCTTACTTCATACGTGTGGATTGACTTCAAACTTAGTGACTATACTAGTTAGTGAGTTTGGAATTATCTTTGACATGGAACCAACGACTTTACACCCCGTCAGCTCACATTGTCCCGATTCCAACATCGTTCGACTTTGCTAGTATCGTCCTTCGTTCTCTAGTTTTTTCGCAGTGTAATTGTCTTTATTGATTTGTCTTGTATTTTTCGGTTCTTTTCTTAACGGTTTGTCCATTGCCGATCTTTTTGGCCTCTCGACCCACCGGACTTGTCCGGTGTGTCGCATTCTTTCCGGTTCAATTTTGTTTTTTCAAAATACATTATAGTATATTGATTACACCAAACGATCCCAAAAAAAAGATTTGAAAGTGGGGTGGTTTGTAACGACCCAAAAGTATGGATATCCGAATATGCCTCCATAAATCCACTTAGAGGATTTATAAGGTTCGGATGATCCGGTTATTCGGGGAACGTTATAGAAGAGTTTTGAATTCTTCCATGAGCTTTAGATCTTACGACCGAGTACGAGTTATTTAGTTAAGTTATTTGTTTTAAGCGGAAGCGATGGTTTTCGAAAGTGGGGATTTCGAACCCCTAGTAATGCGCGCGCTCGTTGGAGGCGTTCACCTGTCCTAGTTACTATCGTGTAAATGATTTTCAAGTCAGAAATATAAAGTGCGGAAATAACGTACATCAAAGTCGTCGCGGCATAGCCGGGTCAAAACCAAATCAAAGTAAGCGAGAAAGTAAAGAGTGCGTAAGTCATGCCTCACTCGCTCTAATCGTCCCAAAAGATCTGTCCCGACAACCATCCACATAAGTCATATCGGGTAAGGGGTACCTGAATCTAAAAACAAGAAATAAATCGGGGTCAATCATCGGAAATATGCACACTCAATGCCATATAAAGAGGCATACTTAAACTACATGAATGTTAAAATGTAACACATAAGCAAGTGTATAGATATATATAAATGCGAAATAAACACACAAGGGCCCGTATCATCATCGTAATCATCGTAATCATCATCATCATCACCATCATATCATAATATCTTCTCAAACGTACTCATCCTCCTCAAACATACTCATTCTTCCTCATCATAAGTATTTCATCATTTCATTCTTGTTCCAACTAGTATAAGTCGTCTATTCAGATTTTGACGGCGGTCCTAAAATAGACATATAGCATACATATGAATTGTTGGATTTACTAAGTTCATCCTATGTCATATTACCGATTTATATTCCTAAACATGTTACTAGGTCGCGTGATGCATGAAGACTCTCGATAAGACAAAGAGTATCACATAAATCCATCATGAGTAAGTCCAGGGGACTTACCTGGAGTCCGGAGAATAAGCAAGTAATAAAATGTGCAACCAAGGATCCAATCAACAAGAGCCTAGAAATTTCATTAAGCTTTCATTAGGTGGTATTCTAATGCATGGTACCCAACCTAATAATCAACATACATCCACACGAGGTTCACGATTCTATAGATTATGCACTTCAGTTAAGTGATCCGGATTTAACCAGTTATAATCTATATCGTATTATCACATAATCGATTTTCTTCTTATCGGATCATAAATCAAGTTATGGGTATACTTCATTTCTGTATTTTATATGCTCTATGTTTTGGTTATGCCATCATATATTTAACCATATTCTTAGCATTCCCTTAACCATGTTTTTTTAATCGAATTATTATAAACACTGGTTACTAAAATTACAATAACTCTTGATCCAACCATTGGATCGACCTCATTTTTTAAGGGCAGTTAGATAATATTTCCATAAACATCATATTAAGATTTCAGTCGAATCAGACTGTTGGATTGGAAATAAAGTCCAAATGACAGAGGCACATATATCCATTTTGTTTTTTGACGTTTGCTACAAAACGCAACCAAAAACACATGGAGGCTCCACTTCCTAAGCCCTTTCCAAGCACACAAGATCTATTCCTAGAGAGGGAGAAGGCGGATGAGGGATTACCTAGGGAGGATGCCAAGAACGGACTTGAGACAACTTCCGAGACCTTTGGTTTAAAGGCTCGGATTTTTAAATCCTAATTTTGTCGGAAAAAGGAAATTAAAATGAATTTAAATCGGATTTAAAACTCATTAAGCGGACTCCGACCGGAATATAAAATTTGGTGAATGATTTCCGTCTTTTGACCTCAAAAATTCAAAATAATTATCGGATGGCGATGTTCTTTTCGATTTTAAAAATCTAATTGATCGAGAAAGCGGGATTCGGGGAAACTAACACTCGAAAACAAATTTTGCGGGATTCGAAGTTCGCGTATTTGGGATTTATGTTCGGGTATTGGTTTTAACCAATCCCACACGTTACCCCACCCACTCCCGTCGCCTCACCCATCCCCTGCCTACCGTCACCCTCACCAGTTCAATTTATAATTCTGCCATTCACCTGCTCACCATCACACTCCATCCCTCCATCCCGCCATTCACATTCGTCACCGTCTCTATCTTCATCACATCTCCGTCACCACTTCTCCATCATCATCCATCGATCATTACCATCACCACCATCGCAGCCTTGGTTCCTCCCCTCGTCACCATCACCACGCACCTCGCCTCGGAGCCTCTTCATCGTCGTTTTCACCCTCGCATCCTTCTCTTTCATTGAAGAGCAATCGCAGCCGCCCATGGATCTCTTGGCGTCATCGACGAGCCTCCAAAAATCCCACGTCCGTTTGCGAGTGAACCAACCTCATTGCTCTGTTTTGCAAGCTAACTTCCGGTAAATTGAAAAAGGACTTTGGCGAGTATTTTCAAGGGTTTGAATTCTTAACTGTTTAATTCGGATTTGAAACGGTTTTGAAAATAACCTAAGAGTAAGACTTATTCGATGACTAACCAGCATGATAATATGATCGGTTTATTAACGGTATGACATGTGTGACTAATATCATGACTTGTGATTATTTACTTCAAGAGATTAAATGTTATATAGTATGATGCTGATGATATATATCTGTATGATAAGAGTGAGTATGAAATAATAATATGCGAATTTGGCTAAGTATGATATATATATAGGATTGTTTTTAAACTGATGAGTTGACAAGTTATGATGAATGGGATGAGATAAGAGATGGTTGATCGTGATGAATTGAAAGTATGGTTGATGAAAGCTAGCTTGCTTATCTATCTGCTAATTTGAGTAAGTAATATATGTGTTCAGAAAAGCTATAGAAGTATACTTAGCATATTCTCGTTATGTAATTAGGTGATCATTTGTGATCGTGACTACTGTGTGCTGTATTCTTCTTTTGCTGATCTTCTAGCCAGGTAAGTACCTCCGGGGTTTACTCAGTAACCAGGATCTCCTGCCTGATGTGTCATATAGTATGTAGGTGTTGTATATGCATAAAAGCATGTCATGCAGTATCATGCTTAGGAATTGCACTTACGAATGAGCATTCTTATTCTGTATGCGTTTGAATGCAGAACGGCCGTTATCTGTGAGTCCTAGAGTCGTTGTTAGGGTCATAGGACAGCCCAGCTTCATCGGGCGTTGTCCTCCTTGAGTCAGTTATATATATATCATGAGATACGAGATGAGCTGAGATACGATATGATGATGAGATGTGATATGCTATAGCATCGAACTAGTCAGTCTCCACCCGATTTGGAAGAGGGGTGGTGGTAGAAGAGGGATATACCACTTGGTATTCTTTGTTAAGGCCTTACTTCATATTTTGCATATATGAATTAGGAGCATGATAGAGTGGTTAATATTTCAGTACTGCATGAAGGCAACCTTTATTTTAGGTATAGGCGTATTATATGTCTTCAGCGCGGTCAGAGGACACGCAGGCGAACACTTGGCCTGACTTTGTAGTATAGTTTCAAGTACCCGTTCCACTGCTTGATTTCGTGATGTTATGACGGGGTCCATTCATATGGCGGAGAGTGAGTGTTTGAACCATGACTTCACCAAATTTATACTTTTGGGATTTCTTCCTACTTATACTCTGTTTTGACCCGGCTCTGCCGCGACACTGGTTGTATTGTTTCAGAACTTATATCCTTTGCATGATAAAGGTTTGCGCGTTGTAGACTTAGGACAGGTACAGGGGTTTACCCCGGGGTCTCCAACTGACCTTTCATGTAACGGACCGGATATAAATATCCGGGATACGTTTCGAAGGTCGGATACCTTCGTTCGGATGTTGCAATTCAGGTACGGGTCGAGGTTTCAAACCTCTAAGCAGTCGAAGTTTCAGAAATACAATTTAAACGAAAGTAAAGCGGAAGCATGACTTAGATATAAAAGCCGCGGCAGAGCCGGGTCAAAACCAAAACAAAGTGGGTGATTGTCATTTGTCAAGTTAGAATATATTAGCCGGATTCTTCGATTCGCCAAAAGATTTCCCCGTCACAGAAGCATGGAGCAACAAGAGCGGTACCTAACACTATCCACGAAGTCAGGCCTGGTGATCGCCTGCGGGTCCTCTGACCGCGCTGAGGCCACATAACATGCCTATGCCTAAATAAAAGATGACTAATGCGGTACAAGATTTAAATCACACTATCATGCCCCTAGTATATATATAATATGCAGAAAAGAATTGTAAAAGGGCCCCAGACAATGCCAAGTGGCATATCCCTCTCCTACCTATGCACCCCTTCCCGTTAGTGCAGAGACTGGCCAGTTCGGGCTATAGCATAGCACTCTCTTCGTGGTGGTGCACTCACCACAGTATCATCATATCATATCATATCTCATCATCATATCATAAAATAAATAAAACATGCCCGATGGTGCTGGGCTAATCGTATCATATCAAATCATCTATCTCTTGCCCGATGGTGCTGGGCTATCATATCATGCTCATATCGACTCGATAGACTCAGGGCACCCGATGGGGCTGGGCTACCCTATGACCCTAGCAAAGACTCTAGGACTATCACATATAACGGCCGTTCTGTTTCAAACACACAAAGTAAACACATGCTCAGTTCAATGCAATCCTAGCATGATACTACATGGCATGCTTTAATATGCAACAAAACTACACATTACATGACACATCAGGCAGGAGGTCCAGGTTACTGAGTAAGTCCCGTAGGATACTTACCTGAAGATGCAGAACAGCAAGATAACACAAGTAAGGGCCCAAATGCAAGTCCAAAGCAATCCAAAAGCAATACACACCTATCATCAAGCCATTTCCATAAGCTACCAGACCAACATTCATACATACAAACCCAAGTTCTCAACATCCTCAAAACCGACCGATAGTAAAGCCGTTTTCCAAAATCTTTAATCCAAAATTAAGTCAACTCATGTTCAAAATAATTGCTCAAATCATACTTGGCCAAATTCCGACATTAAACATTTAAGCCTTAAAACCAATTTCCCACAATCATGTTATAAAATAACTCCGGCATATTTCTTATTTCAAAACATTATAAAAATAAATTCCAATATTAAATCATCAAAAAAATAACCTATGCTCAAAATCATATTTATAATTCAAAACTAACAATTCACTTTAAAATTCCTAACTCACATGTTTAAATCTTCATCTTAAAATCATTTTACAAATCATTTAATAAAGCATTTATTAATCATACTTCTCAAATAATATCACTTTACAAATTCCATTTTTAACAACCCAAATTTATAAGTCTATAAATAAAACACTTTATAAAACATCATTTAGTAACACATCTCAAATAATATTACTTTTTAAAACCCTTTACAAATATATATAATAATTTCAGAATTTATATTTTCATGAACTCAGAATTAATATAAAAATAATGATAATAATGATGATAACAATTTAACCCTCACATACAATATATAATATAACCTATATATATAACACATATCAACAAATAAAACCCACAATAGAAAAGAATCCCATCAGCCCATCCAAAAGCCCCAACCCGGAAGCCCAAACCCAACTCAATTCCGGAGCCCTAACCCGATGACCCGAAAGAAGAAGGAAAGAAAAGGGGACCAACCGGCCCAAAATAAAAGGCCCAAAACCCGAATCCCATTCCCATACCCGGATCCAACCCCTAACCAAATAGAAGCCCACCCGGATTGAAATGAAAAAAAACCCAGAATTTAGGCCCAAATCAAGAAAGAGGGAGCCTCCCTCAAGCTCAGACAAAGGTCGGCCACAGACGACGGAGGAAGAAGAAGAGGGGCTCGCCGGTGGCTCCTTTTCTGGCCACAACCACCACCAAACCGACCGACATCCTATCCCGACCCTCACCCATACCAGAAAATAGACGCGGAAAGAGAGAAGAGAGGGAAGGAGGCTCACCTAACTTCGAAAATCCGACTCCGGGGACGCTCCGAGGGTGGCTCCGGCTGCGAGAGCTCGAGAGGAGATTCGAATGGGCCTAGGATGGACAGATTCGGTCATAAAAGAGGATCTTTGGCTCGGTTTTGAAGTGAAGAAGGAAAAGTAAGCTTACCCAAACCGAAGATGCAAAACCGAGCAAGAGAGGGAGAGGGGCTGCGCTCGGCGTCTGGCGGCGCTGGTGGCTTCAGCTGCGCGTTGGCGTCGGGGGAGGTGGTGCTGGTGCTACCTGCTGTTGCTGCTTGATAGAAGTTCAGGAGGCGAAGAGGGAGGGAGCAGAGGAGCATGGGGCGACAACGAGGAGCTGGGAAGGTGGAGCTAAGGTGATGAGGTGGTGGTGGTGATGTGAGCACGGACGAAAATGGAGGAGACCCTGGGTGGTTCTTTAGTGGGTAAGAAGGCAGAGGAAGCTGAGGTCTCGGCACAGAGAGAAGGGAAAATGAGAGTGAAGGGGGTATGGGTGGGTTGTTTATGGGTGAAATTGCAGTGAGGGTAGGGTGTGTGGGTGTGCTGCACAAGAGGGAAGGAGACAAAAGAGAGGGGGGGACCAGCAATACTTGATTCAGCAGAATTCCGAGAGGGAGAGGGAGAGAGAGAGAGAGGGAGAGAGAGAGAGAGAGAAATAAAAGGAAAAGGATTAAAATAGATTTGGTCCCCACAAGATATTTTGAATGCCCGAAAAATATCTCGAAACCCGCTAGCCCGACCGAATCCCGACTAAATCAATTTTAATAAATCAAAGTTCAATCAAATTTCAAGATAATCGGAATTAAACAATTTCAATCAATTCGGAGCTTAATTAAATTTTATTAATACTCGAACTCGAACTCGAAAATCAAAATCCATTTCTAATACCCAATTCAAAACTATATAGAAGTTCGTTTCCGAAGGATTAATAAAATTCAGTTGTTCGAGGACGGAAATCTCAAAATTTCTAGAATCTTAATTTTAAAGCCGAACATAATTTAATATTGTAAGAAAATGTTATTTTAACTTTTCCGGTCTTTACATTTCAGATTTGGGTGCGAAATCCCACTTGAAACTACAAATCTTCGGTTTCAAACCTTCAACCTGTACTCGGGGCGCAAGATCCCAACGAGGGGTCTCATCTCTCGAAACATAACTCGGGAATCATAATCCCGGGCCGTTACAAAGGTGGTATCAGAGCGAGGTTTTGCAATCTGAGTACAATAGGTTGAAGATGGTTTTGAACATCGCCCAATGATTTCAAATGGTTTTGGAAAATGTTTAAAGTGCAAAATGAATTTAACTGGACTTAAAACCTAAATGAATAAAGGGGAAACGATCTCGTGGGTAGAGACCAAAGCGATAGGCCTCCCTTATGGATGTAGAACTCGGGGAACGGTAGGCAAAATACTAGCTTTTATTTACAAATGGGCCTAGAAGACTCCAAGGAACACCACGGAGAACGAGTGTCGAGTTAGGAGGCCATGAGGTTCTTGCCCCTCCGGTCAGCCGTCCCTCGAAGGACGGCATAGATCGTCTCTGTGATTGTATGCATTATATCCAATTGAGCCCGAGGGCGATCCTCCTCGAAGAGGATCATATTAATCTTGTTGAGGGCTATTGTGCATAGGATAGCGAACTAATCGGTATGCCTTCACTTGAATAATGTATTGAATGTGTAAACGGGATAGCGGGAGGAAACCTTGACCTTGTGTAATTGGAATACCTATCTTGTCAGAATAGTTCTTCCATAACTCAACCCCCTTGATGATTCCGATTTCGTCATCCGTCCCACCAAAATATCTAGGCATGCTAGCAAGGGTCGAGAAGCATTTGCTCTCCCTGTTTCGAGTCCTGTTTGGTGTCCCACTATCTATGCTGCTATCGAGTCATGTACCTGAGGTCGGTGTCTTCCACGGGAAATTTGCGTGGGTCAACTATGTCTTCTTGCCGCACGAGTCTAAGCTCGAGTTCTACCCTCGCCTCTCGAAAACAGTGTGAGTGCCCTTGTGTTTCACCCAGCGAGTCCTACTAGTGCCCCACGGGGAAACGGGGTGATGAGTCGGTGAATAGCCTTGGAGAATTCTATCGGTTATAGTCGTAGCCATTCTTGTGGTTGCATGACATAGTATACTGATGTATTTCAGCATGACTTGCCTGATATCTTGCACGGTTGCTCTTATGAGATGTATGTGTCATATGTATGGAACTTCCATGATTATTGTCTTCCCATGATTAGGCCCATGATAGTGTGGTCAACCCTCGTTGTATGTTTAATATATGAGATGAATGTCCTAGCATGTTGAATTAATCTAATTAGATCGTGTTGACCGTGTACATGTTTAATGAGCAATTCTAGTATCATGTAAGAAATATACCTCCCAGTTATAGGCCCTCGTATGATTGTGTGACGTCCTAGTCTTACTATGCGAATATGGATGTATGTGATGAGATAGTTGCTATATTGCTATACCAATCCTGCATGAACTGACCATACCCTTAGTATGATTTTAGGGTACATCTTAGCATGCTTTCCGTAATATTATGACTTGCTTAATTGTGTATCTAAATGAGTGATAAGTCGTGTATATGAGATCTTGTGATGTTTGCTAGATCTTGCATAACTTATGCCATATATGTCCCATGTCAGTCTGTGCATACATGTTCTTAGTCTGTCAAGCATGATTGGTGAATGAAATGATAGGTTGCTAGCTTGTTCTGCGCACATATAAAGATGATTATATGAACATGTTATGAATGCATAAATCGATATTCCTTGAGATAGGTGCATACTAGTGTGAAATGATGTGATGATATTCGTTATTATTATGTGTTTGCGTGCCGCAGTTATAACTTCATGGAATACCCTAAGGGCATCGTTGTAACTCTCGGGTTGGGATCTTGTCTCTGGTCTTGGTCCATGTTTGAATCCTTATGGAAGTCATGTTGTCCTCCCTTGTCCCTCCCCTATCTCCATAACCTCTGACCCCTCGCGATCCCCTGATGAATGGCGATATGGAAGAAAGGGCGAATGACCGAATGGCACCGGAGCGGCACAATGGAAGTGTGATGGGCATATGACCCCTAGGTCCCAAGAACGTCACCGATGGTAAAAAGGACGAATATGCTTCAAAGATGATAGTCGTGAATAGGTTCCTCCCAAATGACACGAGGAAGAGCATTCTTAATTCAAATCGTGGATTCTTCTATACTAATCACAATTGATGTTGTGCGATAGGCCTAGAACTGACATAATTGAATGTGTGATGACGGATGTGTTGAACTGGTAGCAATGATTTCCTAACTAACTTGTTTATATGATGATGTGCCTTGGTATACTGACTTGCTGGTGAGTAGATTATGGGTTATATGTGTGGTTGTGCTTCTTCTTGGGAATGAGTCGAGAGATTCTTCGATAAGCTAGGTCGGAAAGTGGCAGAGGGATTGAAGTCTTTGTTCTTGGTCATGAGATGAGCGAGAGGGTGTGCAGGATGGATGCGTTAGCTTGGGTAGAGTCGAGTGAGTTGGGATGTGTCGAAGATAGTGGTCCATGAGTATAGATGAGCTTCCAAGTAGGACTTAGGTGAGCAGTGGGGCTAGTATGGCGAGATTTTGAGGGAGATGTCCTAGTGAGAAGTGGTAGTCTAGGCAGGTAGTGTGTGCGGGTAGTATAAAGAGTGGTTGGCTGAGGTCTAAACTAGTTTCATTAAGGTGATCTTGAGATTGGGTATGGGTAGAGGCAGTTAGGATAGTTCTAGAGGTGGATGGGCGAGCTAGGAGTTGATCGGGGGATTCTTGAAGGGAGGTGTTGTGAGACGGACTGGTGTGCTAAGGAAGGTGTCTAGATGGTCTATGAGTGGATCGTGGGCGGTTTTGAGGATGATCGATTAAGGAACATCTGAGGAATCATAGAATTTGGGACTAGGTGGTGTGTGCTGTGAGTGGGAGCGATTTCGGTAAGGGATGAGGTTGAGGAATTGCCAAGGAAGACTAGTATGAGGTTGCTTGGGAAATTATCGATCAGGGATATTAGGTTGTTCATATCAGGGTTGTTCGTGTAATGAGTATTTGGGGTGTTTAGATAGGATTGGTAATGCTTGGGGAAATTATGAGTGAAGGATTTCTAGATGCGTTGTTGAAGGATTTTGGCATAGGGAATGAATCGGGATTTATGAGTGGAGGTTATTGTGGCTATTGAGGTATTTGAGGATGTGAGATGAATCTTCGAGGAAAGGCTGGTAGCTAGGCAAGGATGTAGTTGAGATTCTAGTAAGACTGTGGGCTTAAGGTTGAGATAGGGAGATTATGAGCATGGATTTGGGAACTAGGAAAAGTAGAAGGTATTGAGGACGCTAGAGGATAAGAGATTTTTGAAGGTTGGTGAAGTTGCGGTGCTTAGGAAATTCGGACGAGGATATCATAGGAATTCGGTGAAAATGATGATCGGTACATAAGGGTTTAAGTGGTAGAGATTTCGAAGTTTAAGGAAGCGTGATCGGAGGCAATTTGGGAAAACATGCGGAGTTAAGGGAACTAGTCCAGGTAGAGTAGCTGGGAAGAGGATCTAGAGTGGGTCGGCTTGAGGGTCATGGTGATTCGTGGTTCGGAGTACCACTAGTTAGGTTTCTGCGTTAGAATTGGTCGGGAGTGTCAGGTGTGAGAGGGTCAGCATGAGTTGGGTCCTTAGAGGTGGATGGTTAGTGAGAGTGGTTAGTGGCGTGGGAAGTATGATTAAGTTAGCAAAGTGATTCAAGATGTCTCTGTAGGAGATGATGGTCGGGCGGAGTCTTGAGAGCCTAGGAAGAGTAAGCGAGATTGTTAAGAAGTGCCTTCTAGACCAATCGTGAGAGCGGTTCAGTTGAGGACTCAGAATTTTCTATTAGAGGGTAAAGATGGGACCGATAGAGGGCCCCTAGGGCAAGGATGTGTTATATATGGAGTCTTGGTAGTAGATCGAGTTGTTCAGCTTGTCGAAATGAGGGAATTTTGTGATTTGGGAACTCCGAGAGATAGTTTTAAATAGTCGAGTGGAAGGTAGGACTTGAGATCGGGATGTCGAAGTGGATTGGCCCTTAGATGGCTTGATGGCATAGGAGTTGGGATACCTAGTAGTTGGTTTGGGTATTCGGCCTTGATTGCGAATAGTTATGAGGCTAGAAAGGTTGTATGTGAGCAGGATACAATGGTGCGTAGAACTGGTAGTTGATTGAGTTGGTAGACCTCGGTGAAGTTGATCTTAGTGCAAGGGATGGTGAGTAGTGGTCGTGTCTCGTCATGATTGGTAGTTTAGCCAGATTCTCCTGAGATAGTGATCTAGTGTATACTTTACTTGGGACCGAATGTTGTGTGAATTCTATGCTATAGACGATGTTGATTCTCTGATGTGTTGTCGTGATGACAGGGAACTATTAGTACTAACATATTTATCCCTGAACTCGATGGAATGCTACTGTACGGAAGCAGTTGTTTGCCTCTAATGCGATGACGCTTGGTAGTTAGAATGAGTATGATGTACTTATCTGATTGATATGGTGTGTAACTTCCATGAGATGATGTGATAAATTCTACCATATATGATACGATACTAGATATGTTATGGTATGTGGCTATTTTTGAGGTGATTATGTTATGCTATTAGACGTGGGGTGCTATTGTTATTCGATATAAATACATGATGCTTGATGATGGAAATGATAGAAATTGAACTGTTGAACCTTGATTCTGACTTGGAACCTAGGAAGGGAATATGAGATTAGCCTTAGAGGTGGATGATTCTATCTCTTGAGTTCTGAAATTGCTTGACTAACTTGGATTCTGAGAAATTTAACGCGATCGAGAACTTCAATAATTTTGAGACCAAACCTTTTCAAACTGAGGAACCCTCTTGATTTTTTCTGACCGAGATTGCATTATAACGCCCCCCGAAGTGGATACATGCATTTTATAGGGGCCTGATAGACTGCTTGCTAAGACCCAGGGGAGATGCTGTGATGCTTTTCGAGTTATGATATGACCGAGAAGTCGGAATAAGGATGTGGTAGGGGCCCATATTACATTCTTGCTACGATCTATTGGCGATATTATGATCACGGCAACGGTACTGTGAGGACCTCATAAGGCCACTTATGAGGTGTTTATAGGATCAATGGCATGATCCTTGGACTCACCGATTTCAAACTTCATCCCCTGTTTTAAAACGATTTTAGTCTCGGGGACGAGACTTGTTTTTAGAGGTGGATGATGTAAAGTCTCAGATTTTTAAATCCTAATTTTGTCGGAAAAAAGAAATTAAAATGAATTTAAATCGGATTTAAAACTCATTTAGCAGACTCCGACCGGAATATAAAATTTGGCGAACGATTTCCGTCTTTTGACCTCAAAAATTCAAAATAATTATCGGATGGCGATGCCCTTTTCGTTTTTAAAAATCTAATTGATCGAGAAAGCGGGATTCGGAGAAACTAACACTCGAAAACAAATTTTGCGGGATTCGAAGTTCGCGTATTTGGGATTTATGTTAGGGTATTGGTTTTAACCAATCCCACACGTTACCCCACCCACTCCCGTCGCCTCACCCATCCCTTGCCTACCGTCACCCTCACCAGTTCAATTTATAATTCTGCCATTCACCTGCTCACCATCACGCTCCATCCCTCCATCCCGCCATTCACATTCGTCACCGTCTCCATCTTCATCACATCTCCGTCACCACTTCTCCATCATCATCCGTCGATCATTACCATCACCACCATCGCAGCCTTGGTTCCTCCCCTCGTCACCATCACCACACACCTCGCCTCGGAGCCTCTTCATCGTCGTTTTCACCCTCGCATCCTCCTCTTTCATCGAAGAGCAATCGCAGCCGCCCCTGGAGCTCTTGGCGTCATCGACGAGCCAACGTCCTTGCTCTGTTTTGCAAGCTAACTTCCGATAAGCGTCCCTCCTTCGTTTTTGATCGAAATTGCTTGCGGTCTTCACCATCATACTCACCCACATCCGGTGTAGGTCCGACAAGCCATCGCGAGCCACCGACGAAGCCCAGAACTCCGATCGAGAGCTCCGAAGTTGCGAAAAATCCATCTCGGTGAGCTCCGAATTTATCCTCGTTTCGATTCGTTTCTGAGTCTTTTTCGATGCTTAGACTAGTCGAGAGTGTGCATGAGCTGAGTGCGGGACGATCGGGAGAGGTCGAGAGCTCCGACGATCGTCGGAGCTCGGTCGGCGAGGACGAGAGCGCGAGCCGGCGTTGATCGGAGTGGTGCATGCGGGAGCTTCGGTTTGAAATTGGGAAGAAGGAGAAGGCAACGTGGTCATGTGGGGCCCCTTGCCTATTTGTATATTTTGGTTATCATTTAACCGGTTGGGATTTATATTATGGGTTCGGTTCGGTTCGGGTTATCCGTTTATTATTTAACTATTTAGCGGTATTTAAAATATTATAATATTATTTGGGGATTAAGGTATAAAATATTATTTCAGGAGATTTATAAAGGGTTGGTTTTATTAAATAAAAAAAATGGTTTGGACCTTAAGGGATTCGAAAATATTTTATAAAAGTGTGCTAATAAATGGTGTTTAAAATATCTATAATATTATCGGGACTTAAAGATTTATAATGAATTTGGAAAAGAATTTCAAGATCGGAAAGTAATTTAATAAATAAATTGAAAAAGGACTTTGGCGAGTATTTTCAAGGGTCGGAATTCTTAACTGTTTAATTCGGATTTGAAATGGTTTTGAAACTAACCTAAGAGTAAGACTTATTCGGTGACTAACCAGCATGATAATATGATCGGTTGATTAACGGTATGACATGTGTGACTAATATCATGACTTGTGGTGATTTACTTCAAGAGATTAAATGTTAGATAGTATGATGCTGATGATATATATCTGTATGATAAGAGTGAGTATGAAATAATAATATGCGAATTTGGCTAAGTATGATATATATATATATATATATATATATATATATATATATATATATATATATGGAGGTTATTTTTAAACTGATGAGTTGACAAGTTATGATGAATGGGATGAGATAAGAGATGGTTGATCGTGATGAATTGAAAGTATGATTGATGAAAGCTAGCTTGCTTATCTATCTGCTAATTTGAGTAATTAATATATGTGTTCAGAAAAGCTATAGAAGTATACTTAGCATATTCTCGTTATGTAATTAGGTGATATTCTGTGATCGTGACTACTGTGTGCTGTATTCTTCTTTTCTTGATCTTCTAGCCAGGTAAGTACCTCCGGGGTTTACTCAGTAACCAGGATCTCCTGCCTGATGTGTCATATAGTATGTAGGTGTTGCATATGCATAAAAGCATGTCATGTAGTATCATGCTTAGGAATTGCACTTACGAATGAGCATTCTTATTCTGTATGCGTTTGAATGCAGAACGGCCATTATCTGTGAGTCCTAGAGTCATTGTTAGGGTCATAGGACAGCCCCGCTTCATCGGGTGTTGTCCTCCTTGAGTCAGTTATATATATATATATATATATATATATATATATATATATATATATATATATATATATATATATATATATATATATATATATATATATATATATATATATATATATATATATATATATATATCATGAGATACGAGATGAGCTGAGATACGATATGATGATGAGATGTGATATGCTATAGCATCGAACTGGCCAGTCTCCACCCTATCTGGAAGGGGGGTGGTGGTAGAAGAGGGATATAACACTTGGTATTCTTTGTTAAGGCCTTACTTCATATTTTGCATATATGAATTAGGAGCATGATAGAGTGGTTAATATTTCAATACTGCATGAAGGCATCCTTTATTCTAGGTATAGGCGTAATATATGTACTCAGCGCGGTCAGAGGACCCGCAGGTGAACACTTGGCCTGACTTTGTGGTATAGTTTCAGGTACCCGTTTCACAGCTTGATTTCGTGCTGTTATGACGGGGTCCATTCATATGGCGGAGAGTGAGTGTTTGAACCATGACTTCACCAAATTTATACTTTTCGGATTTCTTCCTACTTATACTCTGTTTTGACCCGGCTCTGCCGCGACACTGGTTGTATCATTTCAGAACTTATATCCTTTGCATGATAAAGGATTGCGCGTTGTAGACTTAGGACAGGTACAAGGGTTTACCCCGGGGTCTCCAACTGACCTTTCAGATTTGGGTGCGAAATCCCACTTTAAACTACAAATCTTCGGTTTCAAACCTTCAACCTATACTCGGGACGCAAGATCCCAACGAGGGGTCTCATCCCTCGAAACGTAACTCGGGAATCATAATCCCGGACCGTTACATTTGGGACCTTCCAAACACCTTGTACATATTTATAAAAACAAAACCCCATACAAATGGGTTAGGACTTTGCTTGAAAATGAAGGAGAGGGGCCATAAAAGAAGTTAGAACTCAGTTTTGAAAGAAAAGGATGGAGCTTACCAAGAAAACAAGTCAAGAACTCAAGATCTCTCAAGGAACACTTTCTGCAGCCTTAAAGATGCACGTTTTTGGCTGGGAAAACGACCTTGGATTTTTGTGTTTGAGATATGTATGGAAAGTTGGGTTCAAGACGGATCCATGGCCACCGAGTTTGCTCAATTTGGATGAGTATGGAGGGAGATATGCAAGTTTTGGTGCAAGGTGTCCAAAAAGGACCTACAATGGAGGAGGGGAGGTTTTTTTTTGGGTTTTCAAGGGGAGTGCCGGCTAGGGCTTGTGTGAATGGATTCCTTGAGCTGCTGGGGTCAGTTTATAAAGAGAAGGAGGAGGCAAGGGGCTCATTTAGTCAAAGCATGGGTGTGATGGGAAGGAAGTGATGAGGGTGGTTGAACTAGAATAGGAGCCTAGTTAGTTTCCATCCAAATCAAATGGGGTTGGTAGCTCCTTGTTGGGCATTGGTTTGGATAGGGCGGCTGACCTCTTTAACATAACGTAAAATCCGAGCTCGCGACGCATTAAAATCCGTTACGTTAATAAGATACAAGAAAAGTGGCTTGGGTACATATTTCTTCATAAAATCCCGAATTAAACCAATGTAAAGTCATCCATAAAATTTTTGAATTTTCCGGGTTTTCATAATCAGAAGGGAGGATAATATTCGGATTATCCTACGGATATTTTATAAATATTAATTAAATTCCGGTCTTTACATGGTTTGGCTCTTTCCATTCTTGTTTTGTCATCAATTTGATATTTATATCAAATTGTTGATTCTTTTGTCACCGATTTTTTCGACCTATTGGCCTTCCGTACCTGTTCAGTGCATCGAATTCTTAATCAATAAGAAAATCTCTTGGGAGAGAGATAGTGTATGTGCACAATAAATAAAAGGAAGTATTATCAGGAGAGGAAGAAGAATTCGATTGAGAGAGATGAGCATTCCGGCGACTTCTCCGATCAATTGTGGGAGCCCCAGGCCTCCTGAAAAACCACCTGATGGACCCCGCTCATGGAAGGATACGGTTATGGGGGAAGCCAGTACGCGAAGGAGCATGATCGCCCCTGAACTTCTTGAGAAAAGGGTTACGGTTTCCTTCCCTGATGGCGTGGATGGGGACCCCGTGATCAATATTGGCGATG
The DNA here is from genome assembly GCA_963922045.1 of Persicaria maculosa. Lineage (NCBI taxonomy): Eukaryota > Viridiplantae > Streptophyta > Magnoliopsida > Caryophyllales > Polygonaceae > Persicaria > Persicaria maculosa. Next base: position 62,762,360 of record OY998257.1, on the reverse strand, counting down.
AAGTTATGGAGGTGTTAGCGTCAGCATGGAAATCGTCGGTGATTGTGAAACTGCTTGGTGGGTTTGTACCCTACAATGTCATGGAGAAGAAGTTGAGAGAGCTCTGGAGACCTACGGGTAAGATATTCTTGGCAGATCTTTCGAATGGTTACTACGTAGCTAGATTTGATAATGATTATGATTATTGCAATGCCCTTACTGGAGGGCCGTGGATGATTTTTGGGCATTATCTCATCACGAAGGCTTGGAGCCCCGACTTCAATCCGGAGAAGGATACCATCACGACATCGCCGGCGTGGGTTAGAATCGCGAAGCTACCTATTATGTTCTATGAGGAGGATGTTCTGTGGAAGATTGCGTCAGGAGTAGGGGTGCCAATTAAGGTTGATAATAGGACATTGTTTTCCAGCCGGGGAAGGTATGCTCGTGTGTGTGTCGAGGTTGATCTACTGAAGCCCCTAAAAGGGACAATTACAATTAATGATTGTCGCTACTTTTTAGAGTATGAAGGGCTCCATAGAATCTGCTTCAAATGTGGCAGATATGGCCATATTGCTATGCAATGCCCGAAGGAGAGCCAAACTGTGAAACCGACCAGTAGTGCGGATCGCAGTCATGAACATCAAGAGAATAGTGCTAATAGCCAGATGATACTGGAGAATTCTACTGGTAACAAGACGGACGGGAAAGAAGGGGACGGAATTGGGTGCTATGGCCCATGGATGGATGCACCCCGCCGCCGAAAATCTGAAAAAAGCAAAAGCAGGACCGTCGGAGGTACCACCGGAGAGGGTAACGGTAGCCGGAATGAGCAGACTAATTATGGAAACAGGTTTAGTGGTTTGGAAGTGGATCCCGAGATGGGCGGGGAGGTGAGTAATGGCAGCGACGGTTATGGTCTTTTGGATAAAGCCAAAAACGGTTATGAGAAGATAGATAAAGGGAAGGGAATAATTGCGGCAGTTACGGAGCAAGAAAGCCTGAAATCATTGAGTGGGAAGGCATTCAATCAACCGATTATTAACTTCAGTACAAAGGCCACAGATAAGGTTGAGAGGCCTATTAGAAAAGGGAATAAGAAGGCTAATAATAGGAAAGAGGGGTCCAAGACTAATGGGCCTATTGGTAGCAATAGTCTAGGCCCATTGAAAAGAAGAAGGCATGAAGACGCCACCTGGACTTGGAAAGGGAAGTTTGGTAATGCTGTTCTGATTGGGAATTCAGACGATACGATGATGACAGAGGAGGTGAATAATGGTGTCGCGGTGACTCTCCCGGAGTCCGGTAATCCTGTGATTTCAGTGGGGGCGAGCAACATACAACCGGTCGAGGGGAATACTGACATGCTTGACGGTTGTCCCTCGGGGACTGGTGTTCAAGAAACGGGGAGTAGAATGGTAGAAGACAGAGGAGGAACGAGAGAAGCCGAAGACGTTTCGGCTAGGAAAAACTCAAGTTTATGATGAACTGCATCATATGGAATAGCTGCGGAGCAGGTAGTGACGGGTTCCGCAGAGCTGCGAAGTACATAAGTAGAAGGCATAAGGTAGATGTTTTAGCTATTCTTGAACCGAAAATATCTGGGGACAATGCTAGGCGTGTCTTGGATCGGCTCGGTTACTCGAAGAAGGACATTGTGGAAGCAGATGGCTTCCGTGGGGGTATTTGGCTACTCTGGCAGCATGATAAGGTGAATTTGACGGTTGTCAATAAGCATGAGAGATTCATCGTCACGCGAATATCCATGGGTGCGCGTAGCTTGCACCTAGTGGTGGTATACGCTTACCCGAATGCTCAAGATAGAAGGAGCTTTTGGGACTCGATTGAAGAGGCTACAAGTAGTATTGAGGGGCCGTTAATAGTTGGAGGAGATTTTAATTGTGTGATGTATAGTTGGGAGAGGAATGATCCGAGAGCGGGATTATCCCCTGACTCGGATAGATTTCGGAATTGGATGGAGGGTGCTGACATGATCGACATGGGCTATAATGGCTCACCTTTTACCTGGGATAGAGGTCGCACCCCGGCGACCTACAAGGCGAGCAGGATTGATCGGATTCTTACGAACTCTGAGGGCAGACTGAGCTGGCCTGATGCGACTGTTAAACACCTGCCTAAGTTCTGCTCGGACCACTGCCCGCTTCTTCTTGAGTTGGTGCCGTCGAGAAGAGTGAAGAGGGAGAGGAGACCCTTTCGGTTCTAGGCTGCTTGGTTTACGCACCCTCAATTCCCACAGCTTATTCACGACTCGTGGGATAGGATGAGTGATGCTCCGGTTGCCCTCGGTAGACTTCGGGACATCTTGTTGAAGTGGAATAAGGAGACCTTCGGCAACATATTTGAAAGGAAGGCTCAGCTTGAGGCACAGATTAGTGAGATCCAGGTGAAGATTGATGAGCATGTTACGCCGGATTTGCTTGACGCTGAGGAGAAAGCCCAAACCGACCTGGCCAATACGCTCGAGCAAGAAGAGATCTTGTGGCTACAGAAGTCGAGAGAGCAGTGGCTCTGCGCGGGCGACCGTAATACTACCTTCTTCCATTTATCCACGGTTGTCCGCCGACAAAGGAATAAAATTGATATGTTACATGATGAACGGGGCGTTGCGGTCACGGACATAAAAATCATTGAAGAGATGGTTGTTCGGTTCTTCTAGGACCTTTTTACCATCCCCTCTGAGGAGGCTGGGGCTGGACGTCTACCGCCAGGGGACTTTCCTCCAGTGTCGGCGACTGATTGGGACGGTATCTCGACCCCAATTACGGATGCGGAAATCACCCGGGCTGTTCATGAGATGGGTGCTTTAAAAGCACCGGGCTTGGATGGATTCCAAGCGATTTTCTTCCAGAAGTGTTGGAGTGACGTGGGGGAATCAATCAAGGAGTGTGTGCGTGGGTTTTTTGCCTTAAGCGAAATGCCGGAGCATCTGAATGACACCTTGATTGTGCTCATTGCAAAAGTGACTAAGCCGGAAGCCGTCAGCCAATTCCATCCTATTAGTCTGTGCAATGTTCTGTATAAGATTATTACTAAGGTCCTAGTGAATAGGATGAGACCCATCCTCTCGTCCCTCATTAGCCCTATGCAGGGTAGCTTTCTTCCTGGGAGACTTATAACTGACAACGTGGTTGTGATGCAAGAACTTGTTCATTCCATGAGGAAGAAGAGGGGAAGAAAAGGGTGGATGATTCTCAAGATTGATCTTGAGAAGGCCTACGATCGGTTAAGATGGGACTTTGTAATAGACACCATGAAGGAGGCTGGATTTCCGGACTGTTGGCTGAGATGGGTTGAGGCGTGCATTAGCACGGTTTCTACAAGGGTTCTTGTCAACGGGGAGATCACCAGTGAGTTCAAGCCTTCAAGGGGTCTAAGACAGGGAGACCCGATCTCTCCCTACTTATTCATATTGTGCATTGAGAGGCTCAGCCAGGCTATCTTCAAGGCGGTGGAGGATGGGGAATGGATACCGGCAAGGCTGACCAGGGAAGGACCAGATATTTCCCATGTCTTATTTACTGACGACATCGTCCTTGTCGCGGAAGCTTCTGTGGGTCAACTCCGAGTGATCCAAAGGGTTCTGGATTTGTTTTGTCGCGCCTCAGGCCAACGGGTGAACATTGCCAAATCCAAGCTGTTTGTGTCGCCGAATGTGGGGCATGAAGTGGTTTCAGATCTGAAGCGTCAATGTGGTTTTGAGGTGACGGAGGATTTGGGGAGCTATCTTGGAATGCCGGTGCTCCATAGGCGCGTCAACAGGACCACTTTCACACCGCTGATTGATAAAATCAAGTCTAGACTCACTAGTTGGAAGGGGAGATATCTGAGTTTGGCAGGGAGGATAACACTCGCTAAATCTGTCTTAAACTCGATCCCGGTCTATACCATGGCGTCAGTGTTGCTTCCTTTGGACGTCTGTGACAAGATCGATCAAATCTGTAGGAATTTTATATGGAGTGGGTGCGAGGAGGGCATACGTCTTCACCTCGTTAATTGGAACGTGGTTTGTGAACCGAAGAACATTGGAGGCTTGGGCGTTCGGGCGATGAGGGATCTTAATCTAGCGTTTGTTGGGAAACTAATGTGGCGATTCCTCAACAGCAAAGAAGGGGATGTGTGGGGGGATATTCTCCGCACCAAGTATAACCGGACCATCTCGAGTGGGCTGACAGGGACGTCGCACGTCTGGACGAGCATGCTGAAGAGCTCGAGCGCGGTTGTGGCAAACAGGGTGAGATGGATAATAGGGAATGGGAATTCTATCCGGTTCTGGGCAGATCATTGGTTGGGGGAGCGTCGACTAGCTGAGGTGACGAGGGTAGCTCTAAATGAGGAGGCGGGGGAAAGATCTGTTCGCTCGTATTGGATAGATCGCAAGGGCTGGGATTGGGAAATCCTGCAGCCCCTTCTTCCTGCCACTATCTTGATGAAATTGGCGGCCATTGGGGTTGACGAGATTGATGCAACTGAGGATCGGATAAGCTGGAAAGCTACACCGGATGGGAACTATTCAATCAAATCGGCTTATGAGCTCATTCGAGGCTGCCGGGAGGTTAGTTTCAATGATGGTCAAGTATTCACGAAGATTTGGGGGCTTAAGGCGCCGGAACGAGTCCGATGCTTCCTTTGGTTAGTGATCCGGGGGGCTATCCTAACTAATGATGAAAGATGTCGACGACACCTTGCCACTAATGCTGGATGCGATGTGTGCCCAGCCCATGTCGAGTCCCTCTTGCACCTGTTTAGGGATTGCCGGAAGATTGAAGGGCTATGGAAGTCGTTGGGTGGTCCTGCAAACTGCTTGGACTTCTTCTCTGTGCCTTTCAGTGTGTGGGTGCGAGAGAATGTGCTTAGTATGCAACAGGTAACCAATGGGGTGGACTGGGCGAGCTTGTTTGCGGTGGCGCTATGGTGGATTTGGCGCTGGCGTAATGACCGGATTTTCAATGGTAAGGAGTGTTTGGTGGAGCGGAAATGTTTCATTCGGAACAGAGCTGAAGAGTATGTGCGGGCCTGGAAAGCCGACGGCCGACAAAGTGCTCCAAAGGAAAAACATCAAGTCGACATCGCCTGGGTGAAGCCTCCGGCCGGGTGGGTGAAACTGAACTCGGATGGGGCTGTTGCTGTAGATGGAACCGCGGGCGCTGGGTGTGTCATTCGGGATGAGGAAGGTCGGTGGGTGACCGGTTATGTCCGGCGTCTTGGATGCTGTAGAGTGCCGGTGACGGAGCTCTGGGGTTTGCTTGATGGTTTGCGATTGGCGTGGGAGCGAGGCTATAGGAAGGTGATGATTGAAGCTGATTCTATGCTTGCTATAGGCCTTATTCAGAAGGGCATCAAGGACTGTCATCCGCTATCTAGCCTGGTACGTTAGTGCCAGAGCTTTCTTGCCCGGGATTGGGATACCCAGGTGAGGCATGTCTATAGGGAAGCGAACTTCGTCGCCGACTCCCTTGCATCCATGGCTCTTTCTTCTTCTCTTGGTTTTCATGAACTTGTTGTGCCATCTCCCACGATGTACGAGCTTCTTCTCTTGGGCTATTCCCCGACTTTTGCCTGTGGAGCCTGTTTTTTCTCGTATATTGAGAGCTTAGCTCTCACCTTTTCACCAAAAAAATAAAAAATTCTTGTGTTGTCATCATCCATCCCCCGGCCCTTCCCAACACTCTTCGCTAACATACCAAATGGCTTCCTTGACTTCCCTCGGGTTCCGGCTCTGCCATCGCTGTGCTCTCCGGCGATGATCAGAAATCCATCCCTCTCCCTGTCCGATCTTTCAATGGAGGTCGATCTCGATTCCATTCTCCACCGCCACTCCACTGCCGCCGCCACAACTACTTCCGACTCTGACACCGACGACGATCTTGACCCCACACTTCGCCGTACCGTCGACGATATCCTCAACGAATCAGATTCGTCTTCCTCCTCTCCAACACCTTCCTTCCGCGCCGGAGGTCCCTCTTCTCGATCTCCTTCCAAACCAGACCATTATAGTTGCAAATCGGATTCCGGAGCGGACGAGGACGACCTCGGTTCGGTGTATAGCAGTGTGACTACCAGCACAAGTAGAATCAGAACCCTAGGCGTTGGAGTGGGATCAGGTACTAGAATTTTCAACTCGAAGCCCGAATCGTCGCAGTTGGATGATAATAATTACAACTCTGGCCGATCGAGGTATAATTTGCTTCAGAGGTACAAGTCCGATGAATTCTCTGCTTTCTCTAATCGTAGACCGCCAGTTCCATCTCTTTTTGGAGGTGGCATGAGGTCCAGTGCTAAGCCTGGGGCGGCGCTTGCGGCAGCTGCAGCGGCGTCTAGGTCAGTTCCCACGCCTCACGCTGCGGCTATTAAGTCTAGAAGGGCGATGAGTGTGAGCTTGGAGAGCAAGGTATCGGGTGGTGTCGAACTGCCGGGGTTTGATAAAGCTAGTGTGAATAGTGTTCAGGATGAGGGGAGATTGAACGAGGTGGATGACCAAATTGGCGACTTTCAATCTGCTGTAGTTGCTCAGGAGGCGAGTTTGGATATTAATACCGCAATATCTGACAAGGATGTCTTAGAATCCATTAAAGGCAGTGCTATTGAATCATCTGAAGGGTTTAAACGGACTGAAGTGGATCAGTTAGGAACAGATAAATCTGAGAAGGTTATTTTGAAGCAAAAAGCTTCAGTTTCAACTTCAATTGAAGATGGGGAAACATCATCTAATCTTGATCATGAGGCTGATCGGAAGTTGGAGGAAAACAGTGCAACACTATCAGGCTCTGAGAGTTTACGTCATGAGCAAAATGTTTCAATGAGCTATGCAGATTGGGACGTGGTGGATTATGAGAACTCAAAAGCTTCAAATTCTGCACATTCTGTTGAAGATGGTGAAGGTCCCCTAGAATCAGCAAAAGAGACTAGAGTAGAACAAGATTTAAAGGTTCAGACATCAGAGTTACAGGATGCGGAGAAGGACAGACCTGAATCACAAGTTAAGGAAGTGGATTCCATAAGCCCTGATATAACTAAGCTTGTCGAAGATAGGCTTGCACAGCTTGAGACTGAGAGATCCATTAAGAGGACAGATGAAAAACTTCGGCCTTCAAAGAAGCCATTAGAACTAGCTGAAGAGTTGGAAAAGAAACAAGCGTCTACAGGTTTCCACTTAGAGGAAGGTGCTGCTGCTCAGCCAATGAGACTTGAAGGTGTTCGGAGGGGTTCCACTGTTTTGGGATATTTTGATGTCAATGCTGACAATACTGTCACAAGAACCGTTTCCTCTCTGGAATTTAGGCGTGATCATGGTTCTCCAGAGGTTCTAGCAGTTCATCCTAACTATATTGCAGTGGGAACATCCAAGGGTGTTGTTCTTGTTGTGCCTAGCAAATACTCTGTTTATCATCCTGACAACATGGATGTAAAGGTTGTTTCTTTTTCCATGAAAGAGTGGACATTTTTTTCTCATCTGTTTTGTGTTGATTGCTGCTACATGCATTTGACCACTTTGAATATGCTTTATATGAAAGGCTACACTTCTTCTAAACTATACTGTATATGTATTCAGATTTCAATCCTTGGTCTGGATGGAGATAAATCTCAAGCCTCAGTAACATCTTTATGCTTCAATCTGCAAGGTGACATGCTTTTAGCTGGATATGGAGATGGTCACTTCACATTCTGGGATTTGCAGAGGGCAGTAGTAGCAAGAGTTATAACTGGAGAACACAAAGCACCTGTAGTTCATACCTTTTTTCTTGGACAGAAAGCAGTTACTGGTGACTGCAAAGGCTTAGTTCTCCTGCATTCAATTTCAGTAATGCCTTTGCTTGGGAGGCTCAAGGTTGAAACGCAGGTAAGTTTTGTGAAGTTTGTCTCTGTCAATAGTGTTGTAACTTTTCAAAAAAGGTTAAGAGTTCTCTTGGCTTACTTTGGAGAACGAGGGAAAAACTTGCATTGAATAATTGCTTGAAGTGTTGATCTTCCATGCAAACAATGTATTATAATAGCCTTTCATTGAAACAGTGTCTTCTTGATGGACAAAGAACGGGCACAGTTCTATGTGCTTCTCCTCTCGTTCCTGATGTATTTGGTGGAGCTGCTTCATTAAATTATCAGGGCAGTTCTGCAAGTTCTGCTAGTAGCTTTGGTGGGAAGATGGGTAATGTTGGGGGTTATTCTGCTTGGAAGCTCTTTAGTGAAGGAACCTCCTTGTCCGAAGATGGTGTTGTGGTCTTCATTACTTATCAAACTGCACTTGTGGTATGAAGCCTTCAAATTACTATAGAAATTCCAAGTACTTATTTGTCTGTGATGTAGAATTTGAAAAGACCTTCTGAAGCAATATTGATACAATGAGTGTTTGTTTAAGGTGAGGCTCACTCCTTCTTTGGAGGTGTATTCTCAACTTTCCAGACCAGAAGGAGTGAGGGAAGGTTCCATGCCATATGCAGCATGGAAATGTACAACACAGTTACAGGGTTCTTCTGTAGGTTAGTATCATTTGTGTATTATCCATTCCACTCTTCATTTCCTAAGAGGCGGTATTCTAACCAATTTATTATTTCAGAGACTGCACCTTTGGAAGCACCAGACAAGATTTCATGGCTTGCAATTGCATGGGATAGGAAGGTGCAGATTGCCAAACTAGTGAAATCCGACTTGAAGGTCTGTGGCAAGTGGACACTTGACGGTCCAGCAGTAGGCTTGACATGGTTGAATGACCAGGTATGCATATGTACAAGTTGAATGTCTTCTCTCTAATAAGACTTAGATTAGTCTAATTTGATCCTTTCCTACGACTTCTCGATTTTATAACTTAATGATAGAGAAATTGTATGTGCGCGTATGTTCTTATATACAATCATATTCCATGGAAGCAAATAAAAGCGCGTTTCTGTCTTTTTTCTGGCAGATGCTGGTCATTCTCACCTTGACAGGACAACTTTGCTTGTTTACAAGGGATGGGAAATTAATCCATCAAACCAATTACTCGGTGGACAGATTCGGTGGAGAAGATCTCATTGCTTATCATACACACTTTAGTAATATCTTTGGGAATCCTGAAAAATCTTATCACAATTGCATGGCATTAAGAGGGGCTTCCATTTATATACTTGGGCCTGCACATCTTGTTGTCTCCCGACTTCTTCCTTGGAAGGAACGGATTCAGGTTTTGCGCAAAGCTGGTGACTGGATGGGTGCCTTGAACATGGCAACAACACTATATGATGGTGAGGCACATGGTGTGATTGATCTTCCTAGAAGCTTGGAATCTGTTCAGGAGGCTATAATGCCATATCTTGTGGAGTTGCTCTTTGCATACGTGGATGAAGTGTTCTCTTATATATCTGTGGCATGTAATAGCCAAATTGAAAAGGTTGTAGATTTAGATGGCCCACGGAATATAAATGGCTCCAAGCTATCTGAGATTAAGGAGCAATTCACACGTGTTGGTGGTGTTGCTGTTGAATTTTGTGTGCACATCAAAAGGACTGATATTCTTTTTGAAGATATCTTCTCCAAATTTATCACAGTTCACCATAGAGGTATGTTTTTCTCATTCTTCTCTCGAGAGATACATATGAAATCTCTCTATCTCTGTTGATCATAATACCAAGGCCATATTTTGATGTTGGACCTGGGAACTCTTGAAAATTTGTATTTCGAATTTTAAGTTCATGTTGATTCTCATTCCTGGAAGCTTTCCGCTGGTCTTGTTAGTAAGAAAAAGAATCAGTGAAAAAAAGTGTGAAGCACACAAAAGTAATGGGTGCCTATGATAAGTGGATCTGCGGATGCATCATAAACATATTTACATGTATGATAGACTATTAATTTTTTTAATGCAAATTGAATTGCAGTCCGCTTTTAAAACTAACATTTAAGTAATTTCAATATTTCATTGTCATTGTTTCAACTGTAGCAAATGATTGCACTACAGATTGCGAAATACATATTAGTGACATAGCATTGTCTGTCAATTCAACTTTTCTCTACATTAAAGAAACTCAAATGATACAACAGAATAGATGGTTATATGACTATAATTAAAACGGAAATAATGACAAAGGGATGACTAATATGAAACTAAAATAGTAGTTACTAATAACATACTCCCTCCGTTCGGCAAAACATGTCGTTTACTATTCACGGACACTTTTTTAGAATGATAAAAACTATATAAAATATTTATTTTTTTATAAATTTTTTTAACAAATTTGTACTTATTAATAATAACTACGAAATTGTTAAAAAAATTATTAAAAAACTAGATATTTTATATAGTTTTTATCACCTAAAAAAGCGTGCGTGAATAGTAAAGTGACATGTTTTGCCGAACGGAGGGAATATTTTACAACACAAACAAATAAAACTTGCTTTTAGTTCATGACGTGTGTGCTTCATCACTTAGGCAGGTGAAGTGTGTGTTCCTTTATGCTTCTTAAACAAGCTCAGTGTTGCTGCTCACTGTGCAAGTGTCGCATTTTATTCACTAATATCTAGGACTGGTGCAAAGTATTCACAAACTTGCTCAAAACGTTCTTGAGAACTGTAGAACTTTATTGATTTGTAAATAACTTATGATGGCCTCTTTGTCCCTGGCATTTTCGTAGTTTAATAATGAGATAAAGCATAATTGAGATGATATAAATCGCTGTTGTAACAAAATGTACAAACTTCCACTGAAAGAACCTTCTCTATTCAGTTGAATAGGTTTATTGACTGTGTAATTGGTCGAATTTACTATATTTAAGTTTCTCTTGGTTCCAAGTTTATTTTGTATAAAATGGTAAATTATTGTAAGAAATTTTTGGCCAAAATATATTTATTCTGTAACTTGTGACTTATTACCTCTTTTCTAACTCTCTATGTTTGCCTGACAATATATTGATCTATTTGTTGTTATTGTTATTTTGTTCCATTGCAGATACATTTCTGGAGCTCCTGGAGCCTTACATATTAAAAGATATGCTTGGATCCTTACCACCTGAGGTACACACAAGAACAGAGCCTTTGTGCATTTGAAGTTAATTAATAAGCATGTTCTGATTCTGTACATGATCTATGAAGATCATGCAAGCACTTGTGGAGCATTATAGTCGCAAAGGGTGGTTGCAGCGAGTTGAGCAATGTGTTCTTCACATGGATATTTCCTCCCTGGACTTCAATCAGGTCATACCACTTGCAACTTTGAGGTCCTGCAGTAACTTTGTTGTGATGACAGTTAAACCAATGACTAGTTCCCGTCTATATCTATATACTGATAAAGAGCCTTTTTTTTTTTTTGTCACTAAATGCCTCAATTAAATGCCTTAAATTCTAGAAGAAACTTTATGCCGCAAAATATCACAATGTTATAAATCATAAGAAGAAATAAGATTAGCCTATTTATATATCATATAAACTGTATATATCATATCATACTATATTTCATATAATAAGAAGCTTTTTTGCTTAAAAGAAAAATCAATATCCCTAAATTATAAAAAGGAATATGTGCACAAATAAAAACGTTATTCATCAATTATTGTACAATATTTGTGATATTACATTTTCAGCAAAGATATAAAAAGTGGGGAAACACTTACATTTGATAATCTTTTAGTGATTAAAGTAAGCCATTACAAAATTCCTATATATTTTCATGCAAACTTTTGTCACCAATAATAAATTGCTAATGATAAACAATTTAAAGAAAAATTTAATAATTACAAAATAATCAATAATGTAAATTATATCATTATTCACAAAATTGATTTAAAAAGTTAGACCCATGCATAGCACAGGCCAAAACACTAGTTGTATAATATTTGCCTCATAGATAAATCTATGTATTAATGATGTATGCATGCTTTTGTAGGTGGTCAGGTTATGTCGGGAGCATGGGTTGTATGGTGCACTGATATATCTCTTTAACAAAGGATTAGATGATTTTAGGACGCCATTGGAGGAACTGGTGTTAGTTCTGTGGGATAGTGAAAACGAAGCTGCTACTGCCCTTGGGTATATGATCTGCTGGACATTGCTCTGTTTGCTTGCTTGATCATATTTTATGTATGACTTTCTGAAGTGATTTCTTAATGTGAAAAATCTTGTATACAGATATAGGATGCTTGTTTACTTGAAGTATTGCTTCACAGGTCTTGCATTCCCACCAGGTATGTTAATTATGTTCTTGTGGTGGTTAGGCTCGTCCCCACATTAGCTTATTTTTAAGATATGCTGCATGTAACTTGTGCAGGTTATTGTGAGAAAAGAGAGAGATAATATTTTCTGAATAGGAGAAACCCAGAATAAATACAAGGAGGGAGGGAGTTCAAGGGTTAAATCTGAAAGTAATAGGAGTAATTGCACTTAATACCTAGAACATAATAAATATGTCTAAAAGTAGACTAGGAAATTAATAGTCTGAGTAACACAATTTACAAGAAAAATACAGCTAACAAACATAACTTTCTGACATTAATTAATTATATTTCCAATAGTTATCATGTAATGTTCGTTCTTCATTATCACCATGTCATGCATTGTTCTTATTGTCCTCAAATAAGTACATCATCTAAATCCAAACCTAGACTCTTAACTGCCCAAGCTTGACACTCCAGGCCTCTAACTAGGCTTCCTCCACCCGAACAGTCTCCCTCCAGTAATTCTGGCGTGTGTCATGTCTTCTACGAGTGCCATGAGGTTAAGATCTTGTTTGATAACTTTCTTCAAGCTCTTGTTAGGGCGACCTCTGCCACAGTGAGCATCCCGAAAGACTAAATTCTCGCACCTTCAGCTTCAGTGTAGGGTGCCTCCTCAGCAAACACCCAATCCAATGAGTCTTTTGCTTCCCTTGTATTTTATTTTAAAATTCTCAATAGGAGGTCATGAGGAAGTAAAAATTTGAAAAACATATATACGGACATGGCAAAGAAACATCAATAGAAATTGTATCTTATTTTAAAAATCTCATTAAAGATTATAAACATATATAAGTATATAAAATGAAATACCACCAAATATGCAATAAAATACGAATGTGAAAAGTTCAATAACAATATAGAGAAGAAAATATGTGAATTAAATTACTAAAATCAATGAAAAGGCAGAACATTTGCTACAAGGAAAAAGGCAAAATAAGCAAGGGAAGAAATATCCAATGAAAGTGCCCTGGATGTCCTCCCAAGTGGCCGACATATGAAATGGTAGCTTGAGTTGTCCCTGCTTCATAAGCATACTTGATGAGCTGAGCCTGAGCTGTGATTGTTCCCTTCAGTGAACTTAATTTGGATACACTTACTCTATAAAGCTCATACTGACAATATAGTTTTAAACCTATTTGTTAACTTGGGATTTTTATTTAATTTTGTTTTCGTATTTTTCGTAATCTTGTTTTTTTTAAAAAAAAAAATTTTGGCTACCTTGAAGTTTTAACATTAATAATTCTATGGATACACTGTTACTACAGGGCATGGAACTCTGCCTTCTGCTCGTATTCCTTCTCTGAGGACAGACCTTATTCAGTTTCTGTTACAGGATTCTGGTGTTCCAAAAAGTAGGCCAGTTGCAAGTTTAATTTCAACTGGGTCATACATAAACTTGTATTTCTTGTTAGAATTGGATACTGAGGCTACATTGGAGGTTCTGAAGCATGCATTTGTGGATCATGAAAAAATGGAAGATTCTATGGAGGTTTCGTCTGACAATGCTATGCCTGCCAAAGTGGAGGAATCCACAGATGATAACCATTTCCTCCAGAAAACAGTTGATTCTCTTGTTCATATTCTACATATTGATATTTCACGATCTGTCACATCTTCTGGAAATGATGTAACTGGGTCAGGAATATGGCCTTCAAGAAAAGACATAGGTCATCTGATTGAGTTCATTGCAAGCTTTGTTGCATGCAAGAGAGCTATTGTGCCAAAGAGTGTCTTAAGTCAGATATTGGAGTACTTAATTTCAGAAAATGATGTATCGCTAGATGAGCTCATTGTAAAGAATGAAGCTGCAAAGAGGAGGGAAAAACAGGTGCTTGCTTTGCTGAGTGCAGTCCCTGTGATGGATTGGAATGATTCTTATGTTCTGCACTTATGTGAAAAAGCAGAATTCTACCAGGTATTGTTTTTAGTTACAATTGTTTGCTGTTTTGTGGATGGGATCAGTAAGTCATGTATTGCAAATAATAATTCTAGCAAAATGAATAGAAGAAATAGGAAATAAAGGAATCAATAAACATGGATAGCAAAGTATATACTGTATGTTACAATTCCTAAGCTCTATATCTGTTTGCTTAGCCTTTCTCTTGTTTATCTTTCCCATTCGAAGGTTTGTGGTCTAATCCATACCATCAGAGAAAGGCATCTTGCTGCTTTGGACAGCTATTTGAAGGATATCGCTGAACCTGTGCATGCCTTCTCCTTTATCAACAATACATTGCTGCATTTAAGAGAGATGGATTTTGTTGCTTTCCGGTTAGAAGTCATTTCTCGCATCCCAGAGCTTACCAGTTTGAGCAGGTGACTGTTCATGGTTTGGCAACTTGTTAGTTTAGTTCTTTCACATCACAAATTGTACAGAGATGTTTATCCCTTAAAAAAACCTTTTTTTTGCTCTTCTTACTGTCATTATTAATTTACAGTCTGTTATACAGCTACCAATCTTTCCTATTCTTTTAGTTTCAGTATCTCCTGCGTATAAAGAGTGACATTTTATTGGATTACTCAGATTTCTTTTTTTATGATTCAGAGAATGCACATTTCTTCTGATAATTGATCATTTAAATGAAGAGAGAGTGCAAATTCTGAACAAGCTTCGCCCGCATCCAAGAAGTCTTTTCCTTTACCTCAAGACTGTTGTTGAGGTTCATGTATCCGGCACTCTTAACTTCTCTTGTTTGAGAAAGGATAATACCACCAATCATGGTGGGCATGAGATTAGGTATCAGCAAAATGGACTGACAGCTTATTTAGAAAGGGTCTCTGATTTTCCAAAGCTACTGCGTGACAATCCCGTTGAAGTTTCTGAAGAGATGGTTGAACTTTATTTTGAGGTAAGACTACAGTATTTTTATCTCGAAAGTTTAGGTTCATTGTTGTGTAATTGAATTGACATGAGACTAAGAGCTGACTAGCAGTAGCAGGAGCTCTACCACCTCTTTGCATGGCTATGAAGTCCCCTATTTGTTTATCCTTATCAGCATGAATATTTAGGTTTCTGCAATCAATCAGTATTTTTTTCTATCGTATAGCTTATGAATGTTCATCTGTATGCTATCAGTTGTTCCTAGAAATTAGTCCTTAGCTCTGGGTGGTTTTAGATTTTCGATTTTTCACCAGCTACTGTGCCAGTTGTAACTATGTACCTTTTGACTTTGTGTCATATCCCTTGTACTCTCGTCTCCTATCTGACATTTGCTTTTTAATGTGTGCAGCTACTGTGCCAGTTTGAACCTGAATCAGTACTAAAGTTCCTCGAGACCTTTGAAAGTTACAGAGTAGAACATTTTTTGCGATTGTGTCAACAATATGGTGTTGTTGATGGAGCTGTATTCTTGCTGGAAAGGGTGGGCGATGTTGGAACGGCACTTCAGCTTACTCTTTCTGGCATCAATAACAAATTTATGATGCTTGCTTCAGCCGTGGAAAGTGTGATTTCAAATGTGGCAGCAACAAACATCTCCAGTATTGAACATTTGAAGGAATCTTTAGATTTGAAGGAGGTAGGTACTAGTTTTATGTTATTTGCTGTATTATGACTATTGCTTCCTGTGCTTATTTAATAGTTTCTCTGTTGGATGACTTGTCTATTCTTTCAGGAACTGGTAATAAGCAAAATACTGCATGCATGTGTTGGGTTGTGTCAACGCAATACCCCTCGTTTGGACCCTGAGGAATCAGAGACCCTCTGGTTCGAGCTGCTTGATACGTAAGTCGATTTTCTTTCATATTGATACTTAAAAATAAATTCTAATTGGTGGATATGTTGTTTTCTGCATTCTCTTTTAAAGCCGTTGCATGCCAGTTTCTTTTTGTCTGCTAGAGATTTTAATGTAACAAAATTTCGGCATGGGAAGCATATAAAGATGGACTTGTTGACACAAGCTAGGCGAACCTATCTGTATGCAGGTTTTGTAAACCATTAATTCTTTTTGAGGAACGAAGTAAAGTTGATGCAACCAATAAAGATAATGTAGAGACGGATGATATCACGTGGAAGATCCCTAAAGCCCAAAAGAGCACTCCGATTCTGAAGCGATTATTTGCACAATTCATCAAAGAGATTGTTGAAGGGATGATAAGATATGTTCGTCTCCCATCCATTATGGCAAAACTTCTTGCTGATAATAGTAGCCAGGAATTCGGTGATTTCAAGCTTACGATACTGGGAATGCTTGGCACTTATGGGTTTGAAAGAAGGATTCTGGTAAGTTCGGAAGTCTTGCTAGTCATCCTTGCTCGTATTCACTCCATGTCTGCATATATAAACTATTGTGGTCCTATATCGTTTTATCTGAACATTGGGGTTCTGTTTCATGATATTACTTGCTTCAGACTTCATGAGCTCAAAAACTTTGGTTTCTTTTGCTATCCCTTCATATAGCTGAGATCTCCATAATCTGAATGAGTCATAATGTGTTGGCATGAGATGACTCCCAAGTAAACATATTATTTGTTCATTTGTTATTGTAGGACACAGCGAAATCCTTAATAGAGGATGATACCTTTTACACTCTGAGTTTGCTCAAGAAAGGGGCCTCTCATGGGTATGCCCCCAGGAGCTCACTTTGCTGTGTGTGCAATTGTCCTTTCAGCAAGTTGTCTGCCATTAGAGTTTTCAACTGTGGCCATGCAACACACATGCAGTGCCAACCCCAGGAAGAGGGCACTTCAAGTCGAATCTTTTCTACTGGGTGTCCCATCTGTGCTCCCAAGAAGAAAATCCAGCACTCCAGAAGTAAAATGGTAGAAGTAGGACAGGTAAACAGAGCTCCGTCTAGGCCACAGCAAGGACAAGGAACCTCTGTACAACTTGCATATGAAAACGATGGCTCAGATAACAACCGTGGGGTTCATCAAATTCCACGGGTATCTCATTCCCCAGTCTTCGCTGTTATAATTTTCGTTTTTTTACTGTATGATTTAGACGACATTTGTGTTCTCTTGCAGTTTGAGATATTAAACAACCTAAAGAAGAACCAGAGGCTAATTCAGCTAGAATGTGTTCCTCAGCTAAGGCTTGCACCCCCAGCTGTTTATCACGAGAAAGTTGTCAAAGGTGCCCACCTAACAGCAGGATCTAGTAGCAGTGGTCTCACTAACACCCCAAAACCAAGCAAAAACAAACAGCTGAGTGAAATAAAAACAAGGGCGACTTCTATTCGGTTTCCTTTGAAATCCAAAATATTCGGTATGCTCTTCTATCCCTCTCTTTAATCACAGCAATACCTACAATCAAGAAATCCGACTATATCTTTCTTGCAGGAAAAGAGAAGTCCATTTTGGCGTGACAGGTACATGTAGAGTTAACTCCAAACAGATGATCAAGCTCTGAAACAAACAAGAACAACACAGAATCACATATTATTCTGATGGAATCAAGCCGTTATTTCAGAGACCGATGAGTTGGTGGAATCTCGTTTTTAGGATTTTGTTTTTAATTTTTTATTTTGCTGTACACAGCTGCTGTAACTTTCTTTGTACATAAGCAAAGTTAGGTAGACAGTGCAGATCTCAGTTCAAATGGCAATGTAAATTCCAGGGAAAGCTAACATGGTAGAGAAGTGTACTATTGTTCTTGTGAGAGGATCAATGAAGTACTTGGGTAGTTTTGGCCCAAAATTTTGATTGTTATTTGGGTGGATCGAGTTTGCTGGAACTAAAATCAAAACTTGCAATTCCAGTCGTTCACCTAGTTTTATTATTGTGATAATAGAAGAGCTGTGCATGTTGAGTCATTCATCTTCATGATCATCGAGGGTAAGAAATATTATACACGAGTTTAATTATTCTACAGTGATAATTTCCATTAAGATATGTCGACCTCTAATACCTCAGTAATAAAAGATATATTTTTGTATCAGATTATATTAGTTCAATACTCGACGGGCAAATTCCAGTCACCCCATCCCCATAATAGCTTGAATAGTTGAATAGCCTAATTTGCTACTTGCGTTCATGAGAACGAAAAAAGAATGAAGGGCCCAACCGGGTTCGAACCGGTGACCTCTTGATCTGCAGTCAAATGCTCTACCACTGAGCTATGGACCCTTAGGTGTTAACTTACAACTTTATATTTTTTTTAACTTCTTTAGTTGAAAGCGTGGAACAATGTGATTTGGACTTTTAGACAAAATGTTTGCAATCTTTTCATGTCTATTTGGAAAGATGATTCATTGATACAGTAGTAAAAGCAAGTTCGAGAGTGCCAATTTTCTATTATCTTGGACGAAGATCTCACTTTGTTAACATATATCTCTAGGTTGTGTTCATTATTGATCCACGACTTTTTGAAGTAATTATTTTGCTCTCTAACCTCTAATAAAGTGTTAATATTTAGTTATTGAGGGGAGGTTTTAGACAACATAGTGAAACAATTATTGACAAATCAAAATTTGAAAATATATCCCTTTTCATTCTAATAAATGACAAAACTCTGAGTTGAGAGAGAACCTTACTAAAACTATATCCTCATTCATCACCTAAATACATATTCAATTGTATTTGAGACAAAAATATGATAACTTGTAAGGAGAAAAGAGGGTGACTAGACCACCATCCAGTAGCGTCCTTAGGACCAAGGAAAGAAGCTCGAGGTGTGACATCACTGACTACAAACTCCATTGAAGCCCGTTCCGAAGCCCTGTAGGCAAAGAGAAGGGTATTAGGCGAGTTGAAAAGGGAGGAAGACGAGGAGGAAGGGACAAACAGTTCAACGAGTTTCGACCCCAACCCTCACGAAATCAAGTAAGCTCTCACCTTCTCTTGAACCTGAAAACGTTGTATGGTGTGTGAAATTTGTTGAATTTGGAATTGGGGACCTTGGGGAGAAATGGGGTGACATGATGTAGAAGCCCTAAGTTTGTGGGAGTTGGGCGGTTTGGGGATGTACTTGGGCAATCACCATTGATGAAAACTTGATGATGAAATTGAAGGTCTGAATATAATTGAAAACCTCCATTAATCTTTCAAATCTGGAGTTGGGTTATAATGCTTTCAATTAGAGATTATAGTTGTAGCTTATTGTCATTTTGTGCGTTGTAGTACATAATGTTGTGAATTAAGGTTCAAAAATAGTTGTAGATGTTGTTCATTGTTGCATTCTACATTGTTGTCCGATGACCATTTGAGCATATCTTAGAAGAGACATATTTTATTCATTTGTGTACTGACAGACAATTTGTATTTACTGGCTTGAATTCTGGAATTACTAGCAAGGTTTTTTATTTATTGGCACTAGTGTTACCAATTAGAGGTTATAGTTGTATATTATTGTCATTTTATGCTTTTTATTACATAATGTTGTGAATTAAGGTGCTAAAATAGTCGTAGATTTTGTTGATTGTTGCATTCTACATTGTTGTTAGATTACCATCTCTTTGAAGAGACATATTTTATTCATTTTTGTACTATCAGATAATTTTTATTTACTAGAATGAATTTTGCATTACTGGCAAAGTTTTTTTTTTTGTTACTGGCACTAGTGTTACCAACATTTAAGTAAGTTGTAAAATGTTGTCACAGGTTAGATACCCCCGGCAGCCATGCCTAGAATTAAAGGAGGGAAGGTCTTAACACTGTCCAACAAGCAGGTAAATAATTATACATTTTCATGTCGAATAATGTCTTAAATTTGTGTTGGTGATGTTAATCGTGAAGTGGGATATATGTGTAGCCGACATTAGCCCTCCCCCTTGAGAAGTACTTTAGAGGGAGGTCCAACCACTTGTCGAAGATGGGCCTGCTAGAATGCATGGACGAAGCCCTATCTGCTGCACACTGGAAGATGTTGGATTTCGTTACTGTTTATGCTACTGTTTTTGTTGTTTTATGGATCGTACGTAGTCTTTTGCTAGTTGTATGACTGTTTTATGACTGCTGGTTTATGTTGGTTGTAGGACTATTTGTATCAGTTATGGTTTATGTTTTTTATTGTTGTTCGTCTTAGGTAAGTTTGTAGGCTTTGTTAAGGTTGGGACAAGATTTTTCAATACTGGCCAGAAAATAACCTTAACTAGCACGAATTTCGTCCAGACTCGCACGTCATTAGCAGGGTGAATATTGCCATTATTCAAGATCCTTTTATAACTCGTGCATTTTCTCACTTTTGATGGTTTTAGGACTCGTATAAAACTTCTGGTTCCCCATCAAGGAATCTTGCCTCGTCACCGACCTCAAATGTGCTGGAAGGAATCGGGACATTGAGGAGGAGGATCACAAAGACGTCATTCAAAGCTTCTTTGGAAGGGACAAGGTGAAGGTGTTTGACCTTTTAGTCGTTGCGTCGGCCTGATTGTAGTGGACAGTTTGTGGATGTTGTTATGGACTTATGTTGTTATGGATTTAAGTTGTTAGGAACTTTAGTACTTCGGATTGTTTGGTTTAGCTATTAAACGTTTAAAGGTTTCCGCCTTTTGGATGACTAGTGTTTGATGACTGATACGGTATGTTATGGATACTTGATGGACTGTGTTATGAATGGTTGTTGTGAATGATGCTTTATGACTCATTTCGTTTGGGTTGAATGTTCGATATCCTTCTCCTGGGAAGTTTATGAGATAGATAAGATCTGTCAGGGGTTATTCTTTTATTGGCTTAGCAATAGATTTTATTGGCAAGGAAAAATCATTTACTGGCTAGTAAGCAAAAATCGCAAACATTCGTCTTTTGCATCGTCGGAAAACTATTGTGATTTTGTGCTTTGTATTACGTAATGTTGTGAATCAAGGTGCAACGGTAGTCATAGATTGTGTTCATTGTTGCATTCTCCACTACCAGGGAGAGATTGCCATTTTGGCTTCCAATTTCTTTAACTGAAGTGTACGACGGAAAGGGCCATGCCCCATCTCCACCCCTAGAGTTCCAGTACTTGAAAGCATCCCAATCACTATCATCATCCACTTGAACCGGATGACATCCCTCCTTCTTCGTATCGAGTAGGTACTTCAACTCCAACTCGTAGCAACTCGGGGCTACCGCGAGCTTCCCCATTATCTTGCTCCTCACGGACCCAAATGAAAAGGTCTCCTTTATGAGCATTGCCTTGTGCGAATTTCGACCGTTGTGAATTAAGGTTCAAAAATAGTTGTAGATGTTGTTCATTGTTGCATTCTACATTGTTGTCCGATGACCATTTGAGCATATCTTAGAAGAGACATATTTTATTCATTTGTGTACTGACAGACAATTTGTATTTACTGGCTTGAATTCTGGAATTACTAGCAAGGTTTTTTATTTATTGGCACTAGTGTTACCAATTAGAGGTTATAGTTGTAGATTATTGTCATTTTATGCTTTTTATTACATAATGTTGTGAATTAAGGTGCTAAAATAGTCGTAGATTTTGTTGATTGTTGCATTCTACATTGTTGTTAGATTACCATCTCTTTGAAGAGACATATTTTATTCATTTTTGTACTATCAGATAA
The DNA here is from genome assembly GCA_963922045.1 of Persicaria maculosa. Lineage (NCBI taxonomy): Eukaryota > Viridiplantae > Streptophyta > Magnoliopsida > Caryophyllales > Polygonaceae > Persicaria > Persicaria maculosa. The sequence goes on along the minus strand of OY998257.1, from coordinate 62,740,744 downwards.
TTTTTATTTACTAGAATGAATTTTGCATTACTGGCAAAGTTTTTTTTTTTGTTACTGGCACTAGTGTTACCAACATTTAAGTAAGTTGTAAAATGTTGTCACAGGTTAGATACCCCCGGCAGCCATGCCTAGAATTAAAGGAGGGAAGGTCTTAACACTGTCCAACAAGCAGGTAAATAATTATACATTTTCATGTCGAATAATGTCTTAAATTTGTGTTGGTGATGTTAATCGTGAAGTGGGATATATGTGTAGCCGACATTAGCCCTCCCCCTTGAGAAGTACTTTAGAGGGAGGTCCAACCACTTGTCGAAGATGGGCCTGCTAGAATGCATGGACGAAGCCCTATCTGCTGCACACTGGAAGATGTTGGATTTCGTTACTGTTTATGCTACTGTTTTTGTTGTTTTATGGATCGTACGTAGTCTTTTGCTAGTTGTATGACTGTTTTATGACTGCTGGTTTATGTTGGTTGTAGGACTATTTGTATCAGTTATGGTTTATGTTTTTTATTGTTGTTCGTCTTAGGTAAGTTTGTAGGCTTTGTTAAGGTTGGGACAAGATTTTTCAATACTGGCCAGAAAATAACCTTAACTAGCACGAATTTCGTCCAGACTCGCACGTCATTAGCAGGGTGAATATTGCCATTATTCAAGATCCTTTTATAACTCGTGCATTTTCTCACTTTTGATGGTTTTAGGACTCGTATAAAACTTCTGGTTCCCCATCAAGGAATCTTGCCTCGTCACCGACCTCAAATGTGCTGGAAGGAATCGGGACATTGAGGAGGAGGATCACAAAGACGTCATTCAAAGCTTCTTTGGAAGGGACAAGGTGAAGGTGTTTGACCTTTTAGTCGTTGCGTCGGCCTGATTGTAGTGGACAGTTTGTGGATGTTGTTATGGACTTATGTTGTTATGGATTTAAGTTGTTAGGAACTTTAGTACTTCGGATTGTTTGGTTTAGCTATTAAACGTTTAAAGGTTTCCGCCTTTTGGATGACTAGTGTTTGATGACTGATACGGTATGTTATGGATACTTGATGGACTGTGTTATGAATGGTTGTTGTGAATGATGCTTTATGACTCATTTCGTTTGGGTTGAATGTTCGATATCCTTCTCCTGGGAAGTTTATGAGATAGATAAGATCTGTCAGGGGTTATTCTTTTATTGGCTTAGCAATAGATTTTATTGGCAAGGAAAAATCATTTACTGGCTAGTAAGCAAAAATCGCAAACATTCGTCTTTTGCATCGTCGGAAAACTATTGTGATTTTGTGCTTTGTATTACGTAATGTTGTGAATCAAGGTGCAACGGTAGTCATAGATTGTGTTCATTGTTGCATTCTCCACTACCAGGGAGAGATTGCCATTTTGGCTTCCAATTTCTTTAACTGAAGTGTACGACGGAAAGGGCCATGCCCCATCTCCACCCCTAGAGTTCCAGTACTTGAAAGCATCCCAATCACTATCATCATCCACTTGAACCGGATGACATCCCTCCTTCTTCGTATCGAGTAGGTACTTCAACTCCAACTCGTAGCAACTCGGGGCTACCGCGAGCTTCCCCATTATCTTGCTCCTCACGGACCCAAATGAAAAGGTCTCCTTTATGAGCATTGCCTTGTGTGAATTTCGACCTTGAAACACCCATCCCCCTCCTTGACGTTCCCACTGACCATCGCACATGAGAGCTAGAAAGACCACCCCTTTCTCCCATGCGAAAGTAAGAGAATAAGATGGTTTTATCATTATCGGTTGGGGGTAAGGACAATAATGGGAGAATCCATGTCTGTAAATTGAATATGCTAACCATACTTACTCATGATAATTGATTTATACTGTTTGACATTGCCACGTGTATCCCTTTGTATGGCAAGAAATATTGTGTTGATGTCCAGAACTTCTTTTTTTACCGGCTAGTAACTAAGATACTGGATTTTCTTCTCCGCACTCCACCATCAATGGCCGCCTATCAACATTTCCTTCCTCCTACAACTTTTGAGACTTTTATATCACCCCACTACTCTTGATATATCCTCTATTCAAACTCCCCTTTTTCCCAAGCCAAACTCCCTCTATTTTTTTGGTGGGAAGTTGAGCATTTATTAAGCCTTCCTAATATTTAATGCGGGTGATGTCATTGTCCTCTCTCTCCATGGTCTCTGCAAAATCTTCCACTTTCCATGTTTTATTTTTATTTTATTTTCCTTGCCTCTCACGTGTTGACACCTCTAATGGCCCTCCTCTTCTTTTGCCTCTCCCATGTTACTTGCCACCGGTCCTACAAGTCACAAATTTTTTTTTGCAAAACTGACATTTTTCCCCTCCCTGCTAATTTTCACATGTCACCGACATTTTTACAAAGGTGAAATTTTTTTGGTATATTCATGCAATTTAGCCAATAAGGTTGGAGATTTTTTTTTGAAAATAATATATAGCATGTCAAACTACTAAAGTTCATAAAAATTTAACTCCTTGAGCATCATATGCCAAAAATTCTACATAACTTGTGTAAAATAATTTATATACAACCATTTAAGAGTAAGATACTACAATCAATAGGAACATTAATAAGATGATAATACAACACAACATAATAAAAAAAATCAACATAGTCTGTGCAAAATAATTTATAGAGAACCAAATTAGAGTAAGATACTACAATCAAATAGAAAAATTACACTCACATCCGTATACTCCACTTTCGAAACTGTCTCCTAATTTTCAATTATTTGTGTTTTATCTACTAACCTGACATTATAGATTCATGTAAGACGATTATCTGCATGGATACTTAGATAAATTATAATGAACCAGGAAAAAAACATATTAACTTGTCCATAAAATGAGCCATAAATTAAAGTAGTAGAAACTTTATCTAAGTATCTCACATTAGCAAATGTAATTTTAACTTGATAATTTATATAATGAAAAAGTGCAGGAGAATTAAACCTTTGACTTCATGTATAACTAATGTCTTTTTTATTTTCTATGGTAATTTTTTTTTGGTGAAAGTGTCCCTCAAGAGGTTTTTTATTGAACACAAAAGAAAAAGGGCTAAGTAGTCATCAAGCGGGGGATAGCCCGACCCCTTACATCATCTAAAAAAAGTAAAGAAATCCCCTCAGGCGGGGCAAGCAATACATGAATACCAATAGGAAAATTAGAAGCAATAAAGGCAAAGCGATCGGCATTCGAATTCGCCTCCCGGTAGATATGGCGGTACCGGATATCCCAATCCCTACTAATGGAGCCTCGACATTGGAAAGCAAGGATAAAGAGCGGATGGCTCTTATTCACTCCCGATTGAAGAAAATTAATAAGAACTTGAGAGTCAGACTCGAAGATCACCTGTTTGTAGCCCTTATCCTATGCCAATCTGAGCCCGGTAAGCGCGCCCCAAAGCTCCGCCATAGGCACCGAGCATGATCCAATGTTATGAACGAAGTCGCAGATCCACTGTCCGTCGCTATCTCTAAGTAAGCCCCCGACTGATGCATTCCCTTCCTTGTCAACTGCTCCGTCCGTGTTAACTTTGATCCATCCTTCACTTTGACAACTCCAAACAACCTTCTCCACCCTTTTGACATTATTATTCAAGACAATATTCTTAACAGTCGCCGCAATGTACTCCATAGCTCTGCCTCAGTGATATTCTCGTTCCTCCCCTTCGCGTTCCTCCCCTTCCATATCCACCATAAGGTTGTAGCGAACATATTGGGCCATTCGACATACTCCACCCTCCTCTTCTCGGTGATATTCTCGTGCAGCTAGCTTGAGAATGAGACCTGAAAGAAATAGGCAATAATCGAAGAGATATTAAAGCTATCTCAAATGATTCTAACCTGAGGGCAATCGCAGAACAAGTGCTCATACGATTCCTCGGCTTCATGACAACGCACGCAGCTGCCATTCTCCGTCAGATGTCGCCTCTTCCTCTCCATATTGGACATGACCCCACCTTTGCAAGAGAGCCACACAAAACTACGAACCCTCTTCGTTGTATTCAATTTCCATAGCTTACGGAAGAACTGCTCATTGGGCCCATGCCTAACCGCATTACCCTGCTGCACCCGATACCCAAAGGAGACAGAGTATAAGCCATTCGGAGTGTGTTTCCAGCTTAGCTTGTCATCACAAGCCATCTCGTCCAGCAGCACACCAGTCGCTGCCAACTTACGAAGCACCTGGGGCGGTAACTTCTCGCTCAAAACCTCCCAGTTCCAACCTCCTCTTTCATGCCAAAGATCCCTAACATAGCAGTATTGATGACCGTCCTCAATAGAGCCCATGGCACAGTCCCTCAAGGACTCGTCGAGCATCCAGATATCATCCCATAATCTAATCGAGCGCCCATCACGCAGCAGCCACTTGGTGCCATAATTCACCACCTCCATAAACCCCGACTTGATGCCCTTCTAGGTAGGAGAGCAAGCCTGCGACCTTTCGAGAGCAGATGAAACATATTTCTTCTGAAAAATCGGGGTCCAGATGCTCCCTTTCTCCGTGACATAATGCCAACTCAGCTTGCCGACCAACGCTAGGTTGAGGTCCCATATCTTCCTAACTCCGAAGCCCCCCTGATTCTTAGGTTTAGTGACCTCCTCCCAAGCAACCTTGTGCATTCTCCGCTTCCCCGTACCTCCTCCCCAAATAAACGACCTATTCAACTTATCAAGCTGATCGCACACACTCACCGGTAACACCACCGAAGACATAGTGTACACCGGGAGAGAGGCGAGAACCGACTTAGACAACGTGACCCTTCTAGCGAAGCTTAGGTACCTTGTCTTCCAACCCTCAAGCCTCATCTTAAATCTATCCAAGAGGCTAGAGAATGTATTTTTGTTAACCCTCTTATGCAATATAGGCATACCCAAGTATTGACCGAGTTCCTTCGTGGCAGAGAATCCACTCGTGGCCTCTAAACTCTGGATAGTAGTAGATTGGACATTCTCAGAAACAAATAATTTAGACTTAGCAATACTAATTTTTTGGCCCGAAGCTTCACAAAAGAGCTGAAGACACTTCTTGATGATACGGATTTGGCCAACAGAAGCCTCAGCAAAGAGCATGATATCATCCGCAAAGAGAATATGCGACAGAATGGGACCATTACGGGTACAAACTCATGAATAATATGACTAAGCCGCTCAACACAAAGCAAGAAGAGGTACAGAGAGATAGGGTCCCCCTGACGAACTCCGCGGGAGGCATCAAATTGGGAGGTAACCTCCCCATTCCACAAAATCTGCATTCTCGGCGTAGAGACACACTGCATCACCTACTCAATCCATCGCTCCGGGAAGCCGGCTAAGCCCAACGTCTCTCTGATAAAACCCATAGCTCAACCTGTCATACGTTTTCTCAAGGTCAAGCTTAAGAATCATCCAACCTTTCACCCCCTTCCTCCTCCTCATGGAGTGCACCACCTCCTGAACGACCACGATATTATTTGTAATCAGGCGACCAGGCAAGAAGCTTCCCTGATTAGGGCCAATCAACTTCTGGATGATAGGTTGCAACATATTAGTCAAGACTTTCGTAACAATCTTATATAAGACGTTGCAAAGGCTAATCGGTCTGAAGTGGCTAAGTTGCTCTAGGTTCTCCATCTTAGCCAGAAGCACCAGTAATGTATCATTAACCCTTTCATGGAGGACTACCGAGTCAAGGAAGTCTGTCACAAACCCAACAACCGAATAGCCCACCACGTCCCAACATTTTTGGTAAAAACAAGGCTGAAAACCATCAAAACCGGGGGAATTTAGGGCCCCCATCCCCCTCACAGCTCTCCATATCTCCTCCGAGGTAGCCGGCGCTATAAGTTGATTGCACTCCCTTTCCAAAATGATAGGAAAATTGGTGCTAATGGTCGGTAATGAGGGTCTATGAATTCTGTGTTCACTATAAAGAGCCTTGTAGAAATCAACAGCAAGCGTCTCCAACGCCTCCTTATTGTCGATCCAAATGCCCTCTCCGTTCTTGAGCCCCTAAATTCTATTGTGATTCCTCCTGACGATCGTGGAAGCATGAAAGAAGGAAGTGTTCCTACCCCCTGGTTGAGCCACAACTCTCTAGAATTTTATAGCCAAAGCATCTCCTCTTGTTCGAGGACCACCTCAAGCTCGCGTTGGATCTCCCTCTTCCGGACCAGCGAAGCCTCAGACACACCCCTAGCCTAATCCTTCTGAATAATTCATAGCTGATCCATAAGATTTTTCTTCTTTTGTTGAAGATTGCCAAACACATTTTTGTTCCAGTCAATCAGCTCATCCTTCAAGACCTCAAGGGCCCCAGGAACATCAACTCCATGACACCAACTCTCCCGAACTTTGGATTGAAAGTTAGGATGAGAGAACTAGGCCGCTTCAAATCGAAAAGGCCTCCTCTTCGATAAGTGCCTGACAGACGCCTCCGGCCACTGAAGTCTACCCTCCGCATTCATGAACACACGATCGAGCCGTTTCTCCACAACAGTCGCACTAGACAACCTTCGCATCCACGTGAAGCTAGGCCCGGTAAACCCAATATCGATAAGCCCAAGACCATTCTTCCAGTTGTTGAATGTGCTCGAATCGGAATGAAGGCCTCCCACACCTCCACTCCTCTCATGGTTATGAATAATACAATTAAAATCACCACCAATCACAGTCGGGCCCGTGGTATTGCTCACAGCTTCCTCAAGCTCTCTCCAAAAAGGAACCCTTCTAGGGGCTGACGGCGGACCGTAGACCATGAACAAGTGAGCACTCTTACCTTTAACCAGAATCGTAGCTTGGATGAAGTTGTCCCACTTTCTGATGATCGATAGTTACACCTTTTCCCTCTTCCAAAGAAGCCAAACGCCACCAGCAAAACCAGTAGCTTTGACTCTCTCACACCCTGTGAAACCCGACTTATTAAACCAATTGTAGACTTTGTTGGCCGTAGGGCCAGCAACTCTCGTCTCAAACAAAGCAAGAACATCAATCTTATGAACCTTTCTACCGCTCTCTAAAAACCGGGTTTACCTGCACCAAAGCAATTCCAAATTAAGCAATTCATAGATAACATAGAAAGGGAACAAAACTAACAAGGGACAGCTTAAGAGTGCTCCCTGTATATCTCACAGTCCTTCCTTCCGGAATCTTGGTCGAGCAGCTCGCCCACCACGTCGATCACAGACCCTGCATTCATGACAACAGCGCCACCTAAATTGCTTGGGCTTTTCAACCCCGAGTTTTCTTGCGAAAGAGTGTTACCCATCTGAGGTTCCCCTTCTTTCCTTCCACCATCGGGTGTGCCCTCCTCGGCTGATCTTCGATGTTTTGAGGCCTTACCGCCAATAATCAAGTGAGGACCATCTCCCTCAGCTCTGGGGTTGAAGCTCGGAGTGAACGTTCCCTGTCGGCGGCCAGCCCTGTTCTTATTCCTTCATGTTTTTCTACCTCCTCCTACATTGCTACAGTTAAAAGAAGCAAACGGTTGAAAAACCTTTCCAATGAAATTGCCGTAAAACTTCAATCCCTTTCCCGGTTCAAATTCTGTGTTTTTGCTCATTTGACCTTCCTCCCTGACCCAAATGTCGACCGACTGGTTCACCGGCTCCACCACGGAGTCCTCTCCATTGTTAACGGCAACCCCGTTGCCCTTCCCATCCCCACCTTTAGGCAGCAACCCCACGGAATCGTCCTTGGGAGTAACCTCCTCATCAGTGGGCACTTTGGGTGTCTCTGTCACCATGTCCTCTCCCAATGATTCAAAACGATTTGACCTTAGCACTTTCCGCCGCAAATCCTGGTTCCCCCCTACCTTTTGAATTTTGTTGCCCGTTTTGAAAATTATCTTTCCTGTAATTACCGGATCGTAAACTTGCTTGATTTCCTTTTGTGTTCGGTTTCCTTCTCTCCACCTTCATCCACTCCCCATGGAAACTCTGACTTACCCCGACGGTTTGACTTTGACGCTCCGGTTGAGAATTGTTGCCAGCAGTGTGCGAGCTCCCCTCCCCCGAGTTGTCACTCTTCTCACTGGATGGCCTCGCAGCATTACCCGTTTTCTTCACGTAAGGACAACCCACTTTGATAAGGTCGTAGCGGCCGCACCCGAAACAGATCGTAGGTAGGCCCTCGTACTCGATCATGTATCTATCGCCATTGATGGCGATCGTCCCTTTCAAGGGCTTCTCCATATCAACTTCCACGCAAATCCTTGCGTATCTACCACGATTTCTATAAAGGGTTTTTAGGTCAAACTTGATCGGCTTACCGATTCCTGAAGCGATCTTGAGGAGTATATTCTCCTCGTAGAGCGTGACCGGGAGATCAACCAAATGAACCCAAGTAGGTGCCGTCTTCACGTGATCCAAGGATTTGAAGTTAGGGTGCTAGCTTTTCACTGCCAAGCATCGGCCGAAGATCGTCCAAGGCCCGTCGGTGAGAGCTGTTGTGTACTCCTCCTTTCTACCAAAACGAACAAGAAAACAACTATGGGCGAGGTCCAGGATTTGAATCCTAAAATCCGTCCTCCATAATTCACGCAACTTCTTCTCCATAACCTGGAAAGAAATCTGATGCCCTAACAGCTTGACGACAACAGACCGCTTCCACACGGACGCGAGAGCGTCCATGACTTCCTCCGCAATGAAGATCGCCGGATCTCCATCGACCCCATCCGAGAACTGAACATGCACTTTATCAGCAAGAAAGGTATCTTCCAATAAGGTTTTCTGTTGATGAAACCCCCCATGATAACCACATCCTTCCAGGAAGGGCCATGATCAGGCGGATCCTCAGGCGGTTTCTCGCCATCCGTTTGCATCACCGTATCGGTGACTATCGCCATTATCGCCACTCTCCATGATGAGATGATTTTCTATGGTAATATTGAATACACATTAGATTATTTGTTATCATTTAATTAGTGCAATTAATTGTGCTTTCACCCAACTTTATATATATAGATAGATAGATGTCATCTTTAACATTTGTTTTAGTATTGGTAATAGTATAGTTCTCATACCTTTAAGGAATAATATATTTTAAAGTTTGATTAGCTGAATATTTGATTGTAATAAAATTAATTTAATTATTATTTGAAATTTATTATATTTCATATAATATCTTTTACTTTATATCAATTTTTAAATTAAAATTTTCATTATAATCTATACTCACCTCTACATACAAATATTCCGCAAATTTCATTCATACCAAACAAAATTTCCATATATTATGCAAATTTCATTCATATCAAACAAATTTTAAATATAACTCAAATGTTTAAAGAAAAAATAATTTATGACCTTTTCTCGATACTTCCATATTTTTATTAGGAAATCTTTCTAAATTTAGATTGAACTATTCGTTTGTTTCATACCCCCATTTTTTTTTTGTCCAACTTAATCCTATTTTTCACAAAAACGTTTGATAACCCATAAATTTTACAACTTTTAAAAAGAAATTTATATTTTTGCGCATACAATCAACTAAACATTAGGCATATATCTTTTTCAAATCTAAGTGTGTTATTAAAATATCCTCCCTTTTTCGTATTCTATTATAAATAACATATAATTAATAAAAAGAATGATACCATTTTCGTTGCATTGTTTAACTAAGAGTTGTACATATATAATTGAAAATATATATGTACAATTATTTAAACAATTTAACTATGGAAACGATCGACTATAATTTACACTGGTACTATCAATGCCATCGTCTTTATTCTAAAGATTTGTTAAAATCACATCATAATTAAAATCATTGATTAAAAATTGAAAATTTAATTAATTAATAAGTAAAACTCTATAACAGATCCAAATTTAAAATCAAACCATAATAATTTTTTTTTAATTATTTCAGGTTTGTTACGAAGGTAGGCCTTTATTTGTTGAAAAATTTAGCACCAAAAAAAAAAATTTGTTGAAAAATTGGATTTGGGTTGAAAAAAAAAAAGAAATCTGAGCTAGAGTTAACTATATGATAATTAGTGAAGTGAAATAGAAGACCCGATTAAAAAAAATTAATTATAATTATTTGATGTTTGTTACGAAGTGGTCGGGCCTTAATTTGGTTTAAAAAAATTGTTTTTTTTTTATTTGGGTTAGTGAAAAAAGCTATGCGACAAAGTTAATTCAATGTATGTTAAACAAATTATTTTTTATAATTGAAGATGGGCAAGAGGTTACTTAGAAAATTAAGTTAGTAATAAATTAAATTAGGTTAGATGAATTTGTCCCTAATAAATGTGTGATGAGTGAGTTCACAAAATGTTCGCTTTTAATTTTATTTTCGTCTTCTTAGATTTTGATTTTACCTTTAATAAATGAGTTTGGTTCTCTAATTAAATATTAATTTTGTAATTAATAAAAAATGTTTAGTTCAACTTTTTTCTTAGAGTTTGATTTTAAGAGTTTAGGTTTCTTTTTTTTTTTGATTCTAAAGAGTTTAGGTTTCTTATTAATTAGTTATAAGTAAAAGTAATATTTTAGATGAATTATACATATGTTAATTTTGATTAAGAAAATTAAGTTGTCTCTAATTTATTTGAAGTGAGCTGATCGATATATTGACTTGTGTAACATAAATACAAAATTATTTTCTTATTAAAAGATATATTATGAGTAAATTATCCAAACCTTCATTTTTGCAAACAAAATTTAATTAGAGCTATACTCCATATTTTATATTCAAAAGGTTTGAATCTTGATTAGCATAAATTAAAATTTTACATTTATTTCAATTTTAAATATGCTCAATCCCAAGCTATGTGAGAAAAAAACATAAAATCCAATCATATAAATTATCATGAACATAACTTTCACTATTTTATCCTTGAATATTAAGGTTAACATCGTAAAATTTATATAAATGAACTATATAACATACCTAAAATATATAGTTTAAAAAATGGAATTGGAATATTTAATCTAATTGAGAATGGTTATAAAAGTCAACTAATTATACATTATATTATAAATATTAAGTTGCATAGGACCTCAATCACCTTTATGTAACACCATCATCTCACGTCGAATATAATAAAGATGTAAAGAGTGGTTTATAAGTGATTCAAATTCTACCATGTCATAATAACTCTTACTTTTCGACTTTAAACGAGGATAACGAATATGAGAGGATTGGGTCTCATAACCCGCCTATTAAGACCCAGATCTTACAAATCATACCAGAGCAGACTCCGGAACCAAAAATACTCCGACAACCTCCGACAATATGCTTTAAGTATTTAACCTGCTACGGGAGTGAGATTGTCCATGGGAGGAGGAACCTCTTTCACTTAGTTAACTCTTAAATGTATATATTTATCATAACAAAATCGGCAGTATTTGTAGGTAAAAATTCCGAAATTGGGTTTTGATTTTGAAATGGTAAAATAGGCTAGCAGAAGGGTAATTAAGATTAAGATTCAATATATACAAAGGGAGAGTAAATCAAGGGAGAATTAGTTGCAATTTTTGTTATTAAGGTGATATCAATCTGTTCAAATCCGGGAGACTAATAACCGAATATCTAAAATATTGAGTCAAAAAATATTCAGTCAAAAGCGAAACTTAATTAAAGTATTTATAATAACAATTTTTTTAATTTTTGTTTTAACCGTAAAATTGATTTGTTTTTATTCCACTTGATTTGATTTGATTTGATTTTGGGGTAGAATTAGAAAACCATAGAAACTCTAAAAGCAAATTGAAGGGGAGAGGAGGAGTGTGTAGAGAAGGCGAGAGAGTGCACAATTTGTGCGTATAAATATTTGAACCCTCTCTTCCTCTCAAAACCTCAACTTCCTCCTCTCATTTTAATGGCGTGAGCGTGCACGGTAGTCACAAACCCCTCCCTCATATGATCACTCTCCTCCCCCACTAACCCTGAAAAACTCCAGACGAAACAGGAAAGGAAAATATCCAACCCCCAACCCTTTCTCGATCGTCTTATTCCACCTCTTCTCCTCTTTCATTCGCCATCTGGATCGCTTTCTAGTTTTTGATCTTCTCGATCGTCGATTATAACAAATGGATTCAAAACTCCCCATAAATTCTCACTATCCATGTATTTGCTGCTGATTTTTCATCGCACAATTTGGCTTATTGGCATTTTGAGGATTGATTTCAAATCTTTGGGGGTGAGGGGTGTTTTTATTTAGGCTTCAGTTTGAGGAATTTTTCATCTTTTCTTTGCCATGGATTATGTTGTTTACCTATTTAAATATATATTATATAAAAATAATGATGATGATGATGATGAATACACAGGGATGAAGTGTTGATTCCGGAGTGCGGGATTGTTGTTGTTTGTTGTTGTTGTTGTTGTGGTCGTCTATGCATCTAAAAAGGCTGAGAGAAAATAAGGTAATAGAGAAGATGAAGGGTGACAGAGAATTGGAGAAGCTGTTGAGTGAAATACCGAGTCCGCAGTGTACATCTCCATCGAACAATGGCGGCAACCATTATCATCGTCAAATGACTGGATTGGCGGCTCCTCCTGATCACTGCCACAATTTGGTTTCCGCATCAGATGACGGTTCATCTTCAATCTCTTCTTCTTCCAACAATCAAGCACCGACCTCTCAACTTCCCACTGATCGCTGCTACTGGACCAACAACCTTAACAATAATGGATGTGTTGTGCTTGATGATCGTTTGACGGGGCAGTTCCAGAACATGAACATGAATTTGAACAACTCTCCCCCTACTAGCACTAATAACAATCACAATGTAGCCAGGAATGGATTCTATCAAGGTCTGTGTGCTTCTGCGGATGCTGCTGGTGCTGCCGGGTTTCGTTCTCCTCGCACTAGCATTAGCATTAGCAGTAGTACTAGTAGTATAAGGGGTGTTCCATTTGGCGAAAAGGCGAGATGCATATTGGGACAAAGAGGTGCTCCTGGTGTCAATGTCGTTGGTGAATCTTATGTTCCTCCTCCCCAAAATCACTCTAATCCTTCCCTGTACTCTTCTAACACTAGTTACTATAGCTGCCCTATAAGTTATCCCTTTGATTTCGAGGATAGAACCCGTCTTTTTCCCTATAACAATGGCCTTCAAACTCCGTCTTCAGTTTATCATCGCTCCCCTTCCTGTGTTGTCGCTGTTGCTGATCCTCCAATGCAGCAGCACTGTAAAATGGATTTCAAAGCCAACCCCACACCTGATGAGGTCTTCAGTTCTTCGCGCCTTTGCTTGCCCATGTATAAGCCTTACTCTTCTAATAATGAACAACAACAGCAACAACCACAACCTGTTTTACATCCTTGCGGAACCAATATGGGTGTCATGAATCTGATGAATTCCTCTGATCTTTTCCATCCGAAGCATGCTTTGACCGTCGACAATGCTATCTGCAACAACCCTTCCTTGTTGAAGGCCAGGATGATGAGAGGTGACCATAATCTTATGGGGCCTGCTGAAAACAGGGGACTGTTCCCACAATCTCTTGTCCTGATGAAAACTGCAAAGAAGTTAGACACCACCTATGGTGGCTTGGAAGATACCTACATTATTCAGGAGAGGTGCTTGAATGGTACTGCTACTGGGAAGTATGATCCTTCAAGGGTTAGAGTTCGAAACTGTCGCAGTGGGAGTACTCATGTTCCCTTCCTTGGAGTTGGAGATAAGAGTTTGGAATTTAACACATTACTTCATCCTGAAAGGATATGTGAAAATGGCAGGAGCTTGGTGGATTGCCATCCTTCGGTTCTTCAACCAACCTTTAATTCTTTGTCTGATGTCCAGGGTAATATTTATTTGATTGCAAAGGATCAACATGGCTGTCGCTTTCTTCAGAAGAAGTTCGAGGAAGGATCATATGAAGATGTGGAAATCATATTTAATGAAATAATCGACCGCATTGTTGAACTCATGATGAATCCTTTTGGGAATTACCTTATTCAAAAATTGTTGGATGTTTGCCATGAAGAGCAAAGGATGAGAATAGTGCACATGGTTACCCGAGAGCTCGGTGAACTTGTCAGGATTTCTCTCAACACACACGGGTATTTTTGTTTTTATGATTTCTCTGCTCACATTCACATTGTTGATATCTTGTTTTGTTATCATTCACTCACTACATCTGCAACTTAAAAGACATTCAATTCAATCCTTATTCTATGTTACAGCACACGTGTGGTGCAGAAATTGATTGAAACACTTAGCACACAGGAGCAGGTATCATTAGTTGTGCTAGCACTGGAACCTGGTTTTCTTGATCTCATCAAGGATCTAAATGGTAACCATGTGATACAGCGTTGTCTGCAATGTCTTAGCAGTGAAGATAATAAGGTATCTTGCTTTTCCTTTAAACTTCTCTCTATCGATCAAATATCGTTTATAGCATTTGATATTGTGTTGTAGCATAACACTTGTTCTATTTGCATAGCAAATTGGGTGATAAAATATCCTCTACTATATTTGTATTTTCCTTCTATTAGGATTTTTTTGCTAGTTAGTTGAATGGAAACTGACCGTGTAGCCCTCCATGTTTCAAGAGATATAAATGCATATCCTGACACGCTTAGAGCCTCCATTGAATTCTCAGAGAAAAAAACAATGTCATGAACTCATGATATCCTTAAGTGACACTTGACAATGGCAGTTTATCTTTGATGCTGCGGCAAAGTTTTGTGTCGACATTGCTACTCACAGGCATGGATGTTGTGTCCTTCAAAGATGCATTGATCATTCGAATGGGGAACAAAGGCAAAAGTTAATTGCAGAGATTTGCGCAAATGGCCTTCTTCTTGCCCAAGATCCTTTTGGGTAAGAGTTTCAATTACCTGTGCAATCTCCTGTTAGTATGTTGAAATTTCTACTATCTGCGACTGTATGCAACTATTACTTCTTTATCGTCATTTATTTACGCACATCTTGCAAGTTGGAGGGTTGAAATGCTCGGAATATGATGTCAATGTTGTGTAGCCATTGCATAATTTTCTTATTAAGGTAACTCCACTTTTGTGGTCCGGTTCATGCTATGATAGTGATAAGGTGGTGAAAGTTGTTGGGATTTTGATATTATTTACTCGGGTAGGTGTTAATCTTTAGCATCTCCTTAGAGAGATGTGAACATTAATTTTCTGTTGCTCAGAAACTATGTGGTCCAATACATCCTAGAGAAGAAAATACCATCGGCGTCAGCGCAGCTGGTGTCACAGTTTGACGGACATTATGTGCATCTCTCCATGCAAAAGTTCAGTAGCCATGTGGTTGAGAAGTGCCTCAAATTTTACGAAGACAATCGTCCTAGAATTGTTCATGAACTTCTTTCTGTGTCTCACTTTGAACAAGTTCTACAGGACCAGTATGCGAATTATGTCATTCAATCTGCACTTGATGTTACCAAGGTTTGCTTAAAAATCTGACATTTCTACACTTATGTTTGCTGCCTGCATTTTTTTTTAGCAACTCTAATCTAGTTTCTTGGCAGGGTCCTGTTCATGATTCATTGGTAGCAGCTGTGAGGCCTCACACAATTTTGCGAACCAACCCCTACTGCAAGAAGATCTTCTCTCGAGGCCTCCTGAAGAAATGAAAACTTGTAGCGTGATGTTGTAAACTCGCCATCCTCCTCCTCCATCTGGGGTAGGCCAAGTGTTGTTTGTTTTTTATTAGGCTGAATAACCCACCACCGATTTCTTAATCGATTCTGTTGTCATGGGCTTGTTGAGCTCGATGGACAACACTCGTCCATGGGCGCTTGTTCGAGTTTAGAGGACCGATTCTGTTTGCTTTTTGGGTTTGTTTGATGATCTCTTTGTAAAAGAATCCCTAAGACTACCTTATGGGTTTTGTTGTCTTTGTTTGATCCCAAGCTCCTCCAGCTGGTTGTATGAAACTATTGTCATGTCTTGTTTCGAATTGTAAGAAAGTACTTGTTGTTTTGTTACCATGTTTTGTTTTGTTTTGTTTTTTATTTCTCTAAAATGTTAACAATCTTTGTGGAATATTATTAACGTAGAGAAGCAATCGTTTTGCTTGTAAATCTGTAGGTGATGGCATTCAGAAGCCCTAACAATGAACAAGAAACAAAGGGGTGTACAGTCCATCTTCGATCCCGATCGAACCCTAATTTCTTGTGTGTCTATTTGCTTTAACATAGCAAGTCTTCTCTCTTACGAGACGCTTGCCAATGTTTGGGTTCCATAGGCAAGCAAAACGTCTTTCTTTTGATTTTCAAAATTATTTTATTTCTAACCCCCCAAATGACCCAACCTAGGAAACAAGCATTTTGAAGTGATTATAAACTTGTATTATATTTCGTAAGTTTCTTTAAAAAAAATGGTGATATTGGTATTATTACTAATATTTATGTTTGTTCTATTCCTAACCTTATTTATCAGAGCTTCTAGTACACCAACAATTAAAAAGATGTGATAGAATACATTGCGTGTAACGATTGTGATATTTGTACGACAATGCGGGAATCCGGATCCCTAAGCTGGACACACATAATAACTTATTGTGGAACCAAACACAAATGGGGCATTCACAACAAGATCCACGTACAAACTCTTAAATCATACCACATGCGAGGAATACAACTACAAATGGATATATAAACTAAACATCCCACGTAGAATAAAAAACGTCATTTGAAAATCAACAATTGATGGTATGTCAACAAAAGTGCGACTAAATAGATATGTCAATAGGGGCCCTTCCCAATGCTGCTTTTGTAACAAGGATGATGAGGAAATTCAACACCTCTTCCTCAAATGTTCGATAATCCAAGCCCTAGTAGCACATTATGAACAAATAACGGTTAAGTGCATCAAGTTTATAAGGACAACCCAAGACTTCCTTCATGATCTCACCACCATGAAAAATGAAAACATCAACTTCTCAGATCTCTCCTTATGGCAGACCATATGGGATATGAGAAATAATACTATTTTCAAAGACAAAACACCCTCAGTGACTCTGTGCAAAAAGTAATTGCAAAGATAAAAGATTGGAACCAAGCACAAACAATGGAAAAAAAATAAAAGAAAAAACCGACTAGGACATCCCACTAGATAAGATCACCTATATGCTTCTACAAAATAAATGTAGATCACTCTGTCAAACCCTCGGACAATAGCAATGTTGAAGGGATTGTTAGGGGTTGAGAGGGCCACGTTATTGATATTTTTCAATGTGCAACCCATTCAGGAATAGTTTTACAAACATGAACAGTTTTACAAATAGGAACGGTTTTATAAACAAAAGCAACAACCTTCTGTACCGGGGTAGAGTTAGCCCTAGAGAGAGTTCTAAGAAATATCGTTATTGAAGGGGGCGGTCTAGGAGTCATCAAGGCCAGAGGATAGCAACAATATGCCAAGAGAGATCTTTAGAACCATTGCGAAGATCCAAATGATGAGAAGTAGATTTACAAGTATCATATTCAAACACTGCGACAGGGAGTCCAATAGGAGTGTCGACTACATTGCTAAAGCTAGTAGAACTTGTAATATGATGAGTCTCCCATTGAATGAGGATTTATGTAACATTATCCTATGGGATGATCAAAGATGATCTTTAATTTTTCAAAAACATCTTATCTCTTACCTACTGTAAAAAAAATGAAGTGCATTGGGAAAGAGCCAATGCAAAGGTCTTTCCAAAATTCTATAGGAAATGATATATAAGTCATTAATTTTTGTTATATCCACTGCTAACCACCATAAATTATTGTGGTGTCTTAATGACCCTATAATCCAGCCCATCGTTGTATCATGTGGTACAGTGATTTTGAATTAATTTTTTTTAAATAATATACCAACCGCAATGCGGTGGGTGAAGTTACAAACTAATTTATTAGCTTATTTAATTAATACAATATTGGAGAGGAAACACCAGAATGCTTTTCAAACAAGTTGAATAACCTAATTAGTTAGCCTATTTAATTAATCTACCATGACTTATAATGTAGTGATTCTCTATTAATTAATTAGCTTCTGGACTCACTGCATCTTGTTGCAGTAGGTATATTTTTCCAAAAAAAATTAATTCACAACCAATATATATATCGCATGATACAACGATGGGTTGGATATTAAAGGATCATTAAGCCACTGCATGATTTTACGCTGGTTAGCGGTATTAGCAGTGAAAATATCAACCCCAAATTTTATTGAGTTATAATTTCCTAAGTTCTAACAGAGACTAAGCTTGTGTTGTTTTCTTATGTTTAGGAGTCTTTCAAATTTCTATGATGAGTTTTTTTCCGACATTAAGGACATCCTTTATTTTTTAATTATTCTTTTGTTTTTTTAATTAGGTTTGCTTGAATCATCGCCAACCAACCATGTTTCTTGAGACACATAATTAGCCTTCCATTTGAAGAGCTATTTTTTTTAGAAAGTCATAGCTTCACTAAAGACGTTGTTGTTCACCCTTTCGCTAATGATATGGATGCCCATGTATTTTTCAAGGCTCTTCGCTAGTGGGATATTCATGATATTAGTAAGGGATTTTGCTTCATGTTTGATAATGTTTGACTTGGAGAGAGCTCTTCGCATAATTGATTGACAAGCTTGATTTAGATGAGAATTCGTACGTTGAGGATCTCCATTATCTTCATAAGCAAAGTTTAATAGGTAGAATTTGGTCGTCATCCAAAAATGTTTGGAAAGGGATTAATCGTTTTGTTCCTAGGGTTTAAATTGATAACTTTATATTCTTAGGCGGGGTTTTGTACAATCCATTTAGAAGGGTTTTGCTAAAATATTACATTGTTGTTACAAAAATGTATGGTGTTAAAGGCTCCCCTTGTCTTTTGCCCTTTGAGGTGCAAAAAGGAGTGCTTGGAATATTGTACAACGACGTAAATAAAGCTCAATCAACCATGTTGTAAGCTTAATTGTTGTGTCCCTAGGGGCTAAATTTGATCCAATTGATCCATATTTAAGGATGAAAACCAAAGTTTTGGATGATAGTTTCAACAAAATCTCAATCAACCATATCGTGAGCCTCTTCCATATCACGTTTAAGTGTCATCCACCCACCCACTTCTGCCTTTTTTTCTCATGGAATGAATGAAAAATCTCATAAACAATCAAGATGTTGTCTTGAATTAGTCTCACATCTACAAAATCACCCTATAAAGGGTGAATGATTCTTTTAGGATTTGCTTGAGCCTGTTAGCAAGAATCTTTATGATCGATGAATTTGTAATGTTGCCTAGACTAAGGTGTGTAGTGGTCAAAGCCGATCTTAGTATTTTAGAAGCCCTGGGACAAGAACAAAATAAGGGCCCCTATGTGTAAACATATATATATACACACACACTTAATAGGATTTGACATTAATTTAATAACGTCAAATAGTAAGATCAACAATAATTTCTTCAAGAAATAGGCCAACAACATCCAAATGACAATAACGAAAAGAATTAGTACTAGCTAGAAAGAAAACAATTAGTAGAAGATCATAGAAGCCAATGAAAATTGTCTTTAGCCTTCTTAGTTGTAGCCATTCGCTCAATCCTTCCTAAGCATGTAAGGGTTATTGTTATGAGATTATGTTTCTTTTTCAGTGCTTTGTGCACTAAGGTGATAGACGTGTCAAAGATAGACAAGCTGCAGTCTGATCTGGTGTTGACATTATGCGAGGTAGAGAAGATATTCCCTTTTTCATTCTTAGATGTAATGCTACATCTGATTGCGCATCTAGTTAGAGAAGTCAAGTTATGTGGTCCGGTGTTTTATAGATGGATATATCCATTTGAACGATTCATGAAGGTTCTAAAGGGGTATGTGAGCAATCGCTTCCATCCAGAGGGCTGCATTGCTGAGAGCTATCTTGCTGAAGAATCAGTTGAGCTGTGGGGTGATTTCAGGCAAGATTGTGGGCCAGTTGGTCTTCCTAAGGATGTAAGTACCCTATCGGGCCCAATTTCAGCACTCAGCACCTAAATTGAGGCAGTTGGATGAAGAAGAGCTAAATACAGCCCACCTTCATGTGTTATCCAACAATGACGAGGTGGATCCATATATACGGTAATTTTCACCGTTTCACACATGTCTTATCTAGAGTTCTGGATATATATTTTCCATTGCTAATAAAAGTGCATTTTATGAAGCACTCACAAGCAACTTCTGGAGAAATTATACGAAGGAAAAAGAAAGACTAAAAAGTGGCTTCAAGATGAGCATAATCGTACCTTTGCTTATTGGTTTAAGCAAAAGGTACATCAATAAATATTTTCCATTGAATTTATACATAGTATTCCATGATCCTGCAAAGTGTTAATACGTTTTAAGCGCATCACAATGGGTGTTCGATCTGTAGGTAGAGGCTGAACTCGAGGAAAAATCCTTAGGTGTTTCACAAACAGTGAGATGGTTGGCCGCAAAACCAAGTTTCACCGTTTTCACATACAATGGGTACCGATGCAATGGAGTTAAGTACTTCACAAAACAGCGAGACAATTGTCGAGTTGTCCAAAACAGCGGCGTTTCATTAGTAGCTAACACAATGCAAGTGGCTAGTACTAAAGATAAAAACCCGGTGACTAGCGAGATGACATTCTATGGGGTTATTCAACAGATATGGGAGCTAGAGTATTGTGACTTCAAAATGCCTTTGTTTTTGTGTGAATGGGTAGAGAGCGGAAGTGGAATTAAACATGATGAGTTTGGTTTTACATTGGTCAACCTAAATAGGCGGGGTCATACAAGGGATCATTTTGCTTCTGTTGCCCATGTGAAACAAGTGTTTTATCACTACTAGAAAAATGCAATTATACATCTGTTATCAACCGATGTCTTTGAAAAAAATTTCCGATCTTATTGTGGGTGTAGGAAAAGATCAAACTTTCAACATCGGTTTTAAGCCGATGTCTTTTCCCGGTTAAGACATCTGTTTTATTTTGAATATCGATATAAATCAACCCCTCGAATTTATTTTTGACATGTTCACTTGTTTTTAAAGCCTCGTTATTTTTCATTTATAACTTTTTGAAAATGACCACACCAACCCTAAATTTTACATTTACATCACTATTTTAAAAATAATCAATGTATCAAAACAAAATAGACATCTTTTTTTATTATATTGATTTTGTGTATATTAATTTCATATATATATATATATAATGTGTTTTTTATTGTTTAAAATAATCTATCGCATAAAATATGTACATAACTGATGTATTAATATGATAGGGACATCATTTTAGATTTTTATAAAGATGTTGTTGTTGGCAATATATATCAATTTATATTAATATTGTGATGTAAAAATTTGTGTTACACATCGATTTAAATTATTTAGACGATGTCTATAATGATACTAGCATCCGTTTTAATGTAATTGTTCGATTTCATAGCTATTAAGGCACAACACTTTTCATCTATAATCCGATGTTTTTTTGTTTGATACACAACACCATTTGCTCATAAAATAAGATTTTGCAAATAATGGGTGCTTTCATGAACATATACATTAAGATAACACGAAATCAACTTTTACAAATGTTTTTACAAATGATAGGTACTTGAAAGATACACTTTTACAATTGATGGGTCTAGGCAATAAAAAAAAGGGGTAAATACTGAAAGAGGATTGCCTGCGCCAGCACCAACTCCACCAAAAATCACAATAGCAACAACTGAAGATTATCAAGACGACCTAAATTTCACAAGAATAACACATAGCAACAATTCCATCTCTTGAGCACTTGAGAAATTAAAGCATACATTGTCATTTTGTGGATCTCACACCAACCTTAGCTATCTTCACCAATTGATCATAATTATCATGTCCATAGAAAAATGGCTCCTTCCTAAATATATGTGCATAAAAACAATTCAGTAAGCATCTTGGACTGGAGTATAACAACAAAATCAGTCCTTCAAAAGAGAAGAACAATAATCTGAAATAGAAGTTTGTTTAGCAAATCAGTACAAGTACCAATAGTATCCAAGAGAGAGCCCATAGAGCCAAAATGACTGCCTCTGATTGTGGAAACATACTTCCTGCAGGCAGTTCATGAGTATTCAACATTTAAGGAACTCATCTGAAGCAAATATATTCAAAAGCAATTTTATGAGAAACCTTAAGCAATTCAAGCTTATACATCCCAAGAATGTAGCATCAAAAACACAGTAGAAATGGATTGAATTAATGACAGCTAAACTAGTCTCAAACGCATAAGCACTGATCAGATTTTAATACAATCAAAACAACCCCTAAAACTGAGGAAAAACTACAGCAAAAAGATCAGATTTTAATAAAATCTTCCCCGCTCTTAATTAAAGATACGAGCATGTTAAGGAGCTAATAGGAAAGCAAATGAAATTTTTATCTATGATTTTAAATGGTCCTAGAAACTTAGACAAGAGGAAGCATGATTCCTAGCTACTAAACTTCAACAGAACTTCATCAACTAGGAAAGGTTCCCAGGAAATAGAACAGCTCAACATGGCAATTCAAGAAGTATTAAATGATAATTGCCTTAATTAACATTAGATGATAGCATAAATAATGAGAGAAATAAAATGCCAAAGATGGTTTTCAGCTTTGAGTTACCCTTATTGGTGTAGGTGAGAAATGGCTAACATCCAGATTCATAGTTTTCGTTCCTGTAGAATTTTACGAATAGTCTGCATTAGTTGATTAAAATAGAGGTGCATATTTGAATATAAAGGAGCATGACAACAGACAAGTCCCTTTTACCTGTGGTATAGAGAAGCATTCCTCCAATGGAGATCCAACCATTCCTACCAGGTGTATGACATCAAGAGCAAAGAGGCAAACCAATACAGTGCAAACGACAGTGACAAGGACTCCTATGAGTTTCAGATAACTAATTACTTAATGAAATGAGGATTAGGAGATCAAGATCACCACCACCACCTCTAAAACCATTACCCTAATTCTGAATTTAGGATTTATGGATACCTTTTTCTTTAAGTTGTATAAGTTTTCCTTAACACTGTGACTATTGATAGGCAATCAGAGAGTTTTAGTGTGAATTTGGTTATGGGCAAGGAGAAGAATCTTGAAGATAGCCACCAAATCTAGCATGCTGTGAAAATTATTCTGTTCCAGCTTCAGTGGCTTTAGCCTATGTTATGTCCATTGGGTAGTATTTGGCACAGGGAGTTTCACTTGATTTCCTGTTAGTTTCCCTATGTTTTTGTGTGATTCCTATTCTTACCTCTATCAATTACACAATTGGAATTTTGATACTTAAATTCAAAGAAAAAAGGAAGATAAAACAAAATGAAGGAAGGATGCCATAATAACATTTCAAAGGGTGGAAAATCATTCGAACTAGAATTATAGCGCTGATATTCAAGAACTTGTCGTTTTTACTCCTCATTTATCCAGAAACTATGGTGTGTTATAGCTCAAATTTGTTGATAATGTAAGTGTTTACAGCTCAAATAGACAATTTGAATATGATGCAACAGATCAATCAGGAAGTGGGGTTGAAGAATTACCTTGCCCATGCATTTCTCCAAGTAAGGTGCAAATCTCCCAGATGCAATTGATCGGCCACAATTAATGCATTCAAACACTTCTGTGGCAACGGTAGGATGATTTTGTCCAAACATGTCAACAACATACTTTCCATTTACTTCACTATTATTGCTTGCATCCGCCCTAGCTTGCGTTGAGAGCCTTAATTCTTCCTCCTCTTGCTCCAAGTTCCGATCAAGCCCCAACCTAGCTATACGATGGCTCTCAGATGCAACATCAACTATTATAGAATCTAAAAGGTCTGAAAATAGATGAGAAGAGATATGCAAACATAAAGACATAATTAAGAAGCAGCAATCAATCACATTAGACAAATTGGTAATCCATAAATAACGGTCAATGAATCAATAGTCAGTGAAGTAAACTCTTTATCCAGCGAGAAAGATAGCACTATATATCTCTTCTGGAATTCCACTTTCTTCGAATACTCCTCCATTTCAGCAATTTGTGACGAGGTTATGTTTTGCACATTAACATTTGTCCCACTGTATTTCAAAATGATATGATTCCAAAGCCCCTTTTCCATCTAAGTTCACTAATTTTCAAACATGACTTAAGTTGTACTGCCCAGGAAGTTCCTCAGGTCCATTGGAAATACAGGGTTTGATTGCCATTAAGGAGAACCAAGAGCCTCTTGTTGTAACACTTGCACTAAAGGCATTATATTATCTTCCACACAAGAAGATAGCTACCTATACAAATGAAAATCAGGTGTCTTACCTCCAATCAAAAACTCATATGTATCACACTTGCCGTGTACATAAACCATGATGCAACAACAGAAAAAAGCATGTGAGTGCATGAGCAGACGCAGATCACAACTCAACCATCAGATCACCTAGATTCTTCAGCCAGTAATGACAAGTATGTATCATAATCAAACCCACGTAGAAAGGCAAGGAGAGAGAGGCAAATAACAAAAGCAATTGGTTTCAGTTAGTTTGACAGCATTAAAAGATATGTTCACCTGAAATTGTGAAGCAGATGTGTCATCCTCATTTGGCACTGACATGGTTTTGGTTTAAGAATTTGAGCGGCAAATGAGATAAGTAACCAGTGGGAAAGTTCTGCAGCATGGCAATCACATGGGAAAAAAAGAGCATTAACAAGCAATGCAATAGAAGAGAGAAATGCTGATAACTCCATACCTTACTCATGAACATTCAGATTAATTGGAAGGAAGAATACAACTGACAATAAACAGATCTACAAGATAATTTCAGTTAAGTAGATCAGAGCACTTACAAAAACACCAAGAAAGCAACAACAAGGGGATAATCCGAGAACACAAATATAGAGGCTGGTGTATTTGCATCTGAGTAACCCTAGATTACAGACTCGACTGTTCCAATAACCCTAGATTAGAGAATGAAATTAAACCCTAGATCTGAAAATTAGAGAATGAAATTAAACCACGAAAACCCCAGATTTGAATTTGAGAGGAGCATTCGAGGTCTCAAAACTCAAGGGAAAGTCGAAGGGAGAAGGAGGATGTGAGTGCTTACCAGAGAAGGTTGTCAACGAAGAAGAAGAAGAAAACCCAGGTGGTGAGGGGCAGCCGAGATGGAAGGTGCTGGTGAGGGTCAGCCAAGATCTGGGGGATGCAGCTGCGAGTGCGAGTCAGGGCGGAGGCAGGGAGGCAGCCGCGTATGACTACATGAAGGGCTAGAGTGTGAAGGTTAGAGGAGAGATGGATGACGGATATGTCTTTTCAGAGAGAAAGAGCAGCTCTCAGATCTGTAGAGAGAAGAGGAGAAGATGAGGATGAAAGTCGGGAGAAAGAGGAGAGGTGGCGGTAGTGGTGGCAGCAGTGGCGGCGAGGGCAGTGGCAGTAGTGGTGGTGGTGGTGACATTCAGACAGGGTGAGACAGAGAGATTTGGCCATTTGGGAGAAAGGACCAAGAGGTTTGGTCAATTTGACAAGTCCGAAAAGAGCTCTTAATTTCACTATGGGCGGGTGTTTAAATTTTTTTTCTAAGTATGGGCGGGCATTCAAACTTCAAACACTTAGAAAATTTCATCAGGCGCGTGTTTTATTTGTTTTTGAATTAACAATTTAACATCTGTCAAAAACTTCAACTATTGTTTTAAGTTTTTTTAACATCAGAAATTTATTATCCGATGTAATAGCTTAATTTTACATCGGTTGATTTTTTGACAGACTTAAATCATATGATGTCTAATTACAGTATTCTAGTAGTGTATGTGGAAGATCCCCTAGATCCAGATTGGTCGGTTGTACTTAGGACCCCCAACAAAGACTATCATGATTCCTTATATGAAGATGAGATAAGAGAGATTTTTATGGAACATCAACCATTTTCTACAGAGATACCTTTGCCTTGTGATGCAGAAGATAACGAGGGGGATGTGACATATCGAAGAGATAGTGTCGAGGGAACTTGGATCGAGCAAAATGTTGGTCCAACAAAAGATTAGAAACAAGTAACAATGATAAGCCTAGGTAATCAAGCAAAATGTAGGAAAGGTTGAAGTTATATTGTTTGTGTCTTTGAGTTTTTATTTTCATTTTTAAATTTTGGTTCTTTTCAAGTTTTGGGGGTAAATCACAAAAAAAAAAGATATGGGCTTTGAGGGACTACAACAACACCTAATGCAGATGCAACCCATGATTGCAGCTTATTACTCAAACAACATCACCCGTGATTTAGATTCAACGGGTCCCTCCACTCCCTCTCTTGTATGTAGACAGGATCAGATCAACTATCATCGTTGTTGTGTTTTATGTCGGGGGTTTGTCACTTTCTGCTGGATTTTCCATGGGGTTTTAGTAGAGTCGCCTAACTTCTGTTATCTGTTCCTCTATGCCTTTTTCCTTGATTGATGCTTGCTTATTTGATGTTTACATGCTATCTGTTCCTATATGCCTTTTTTACAGGTTTGGTTATCTGTTCCTATATGCCTTCTGTTATCTGTTCTCATTATGCTATCTTCTACTGTTTTATTTCTTTGCAGAGCAGTTGACTACACAATGGTTTCCAAGATGTCTAAGGGTAAGGGTAAGGTTGCAAGTGAACCAAAAGAGAAGCCCAAGACTAAGAAAGCGTCAAAAAACCTGCTGAGGATTCTATTGAAGTTATTGAGGAGGTGGTTTCAGCTACTAAGGAGGCTATTGCTGCTACTGATGGAGACAATCACCCTGCCTCAGCTGGTGCAACTACTGAAAAGGGTAAGCCAAGGGGGGTACGAGGTTCTACACAAATGTAAAAGGTACTTGTGAGGAATGCACAAAATAAGAAAATCAAAGTTGAGTACGACCGATCAGGCAACCCATGTGGAAAAACTCGGGAAACCCTTCAGTCATACATTGGAATGCTTGCTCATCAAATGGTGCCAATCACAATTG
This sequence comes from Persicaria maculosa, assembly GCA_963922045.1. Classification (NCBI taxonomy): domain Eukaryota; kingdom Viridiplantae; phylum Streptophyta; class Magnoliopsida; order Caryophyllales; family Polygonaceae; genus Persicaria; species Persicaria maculosa. The sequence goes on along the minus strand of OY998257.1, from coordinate 62,713,905 downwards.
CCAGCTGGCCCAAAGTTGACAAGGAGCTAAAAGAGAAGCTTTGGAAAGACATTCAGGTAATTTGTTTGCCTCATTTAAATTAAATATTCCAAATAGTGTCATATGATATTTTCTTTGATTGTTAGATTACTTGCACTTAAAATTCTAGGCTTTATAAACATTTTGACCTTTTTTGGTGTGTGTTTGCAAAAACAACATATTTTGAATTATTAGAATAAGAGTTGACCAAATCATATACCAAAATTAAGGTTAATATCATTGCTAGTCTATTCCAGTTTAATCTAATAAAAGACATACTTTTATGGCTTTAAAAGATAAACTGCATATACATAAAAGATAATAAAGGACATACTTTCATTAAAAATAAACAACATACCATGTGTTCATTAAACATACATAAAAGATAATAAAAGACATACTTTCATGTATTGTTTATGCTCGTTTTTCCCTCATCACCACTTCCCATTATAGAATATCCATGAATGTTATTTGTGTGCCTCATTTAATTAGGATACATTCAAAGTGGCCCCTGAAAGCCGCAGATTGGTCTTGTCTTCTGCTGGAGCTACATGACGACAATTCAAAACAAATCTGACGAGAAACAAGGTGCTTCCATACCGTGGACAGAAGAAGAAGAAGCTGAGAAATCCACCAAAGAAGTACGCATTCATTGGTAAACAGAATTGGAGGGAATTTGTCAAATCAAGGTGTACAGAAGAGTGGTTGGTATGTATGTTTCTGGTTTTTAATTCAACAGGTTACCCCTATAGGGTAATATATATATATATATATATATATACACTACTTGACATATTGAATAGAATCTCACTGTCCATGACATTTTCACTGTAGGAGACACATCAGCTTAATAAGGAAAGAGTTAAGAAGAGAAAGTATCATCACAGGACTACAAGATTTGGTTACATAGGTGTCCAAGAGAAAATGGTAATGATGCTGTCCTCATCCCTTAATTGCTCTACATGACTTGTGTTATATATCTTATATATTTGTTATGGTTAGAGAGAGGAGGAGCACTTAGGCACTGACGATGAGATTGACCGTGTTTTTATCTGGAAGAAAGCCCACATACCCAAAGATGGGGTCGTGGATGAGATCCTAAAACCAGTAATCGAAAAGATTGTAAGTTATCGCTTGCATACTTTGAAACAATTATACAAAAGCTTATACTTCATTCATATTGTTGAGATTATTAGCATTTTAACAAACTGTAAAATCAGTCACCTCAGGTGATTAGTTGCTTTCTTTTGCCTTTATTTCTGCACCTTTGTCGTTATCTGTCAGTGCCCAATAAGGCCCATTAGCTGACCACAGTGTAGGGGTATGTAAGCTTTACTAATTTCCTTCCAGAATATGTAAGAGCGAGAGTATGTTTGAGCAGCTTTGCTGGAATGAACCCTAGTGGTGGTCTTCTTCTTTTCATTTGATTTGTGTTGTGCATAAGTTTCAGCTCTGTTTTGTGCTTTGTTCTTGAGTAATATGGCATCGTAGAAGTCAAATCTTCCATGAAAACGTTACTTTTACACATATGACTGAAATTTGACACTTATACAAGGACGAATTGTTGGAGAAGCAAGAGCGCATTGAACTGGAGGTTGACCTCGCAACTGGTAGTGATCTATTGACCCAAGCATTGGGAACTCCAGAGCACTCAGGTAGGGTGAGGGGTGTGGGAGGGTGAAGAGTTGCAATCACTAAGGCTGAACTACTGCTCGTGACAAAGAGCATGATCGGGAGTTGACCGAGACAGAGAAATTGCTTGTTGAAAGTCAAGCAAAGACGCGGGAGTTGATCAATAAAGCGATGGCCAAGTTTTCTTCTCGTTTGACATCTAGCCAAGGTGGAACTCTGCTTGCAGATGCAAGAGTGCCAATTACCCCTATATCTGACAAATGCAGCACATATGATGTCTTACGCCATCAAGAATCTGGTCTTGATGAGAATGCCAATGCAGAGGATGATCTTTTGTTTGTTTCTCCACCCACTGGTCAGGTAATTATACATATATAGATCTTTTCACTTGGTACTTGCATATACACTTGGTTCTCCACCCATTTTGAATGATGAATTCATTTCATTTTAGGGTAATGGCATTTGTAAGTTTGCATTGGAAACCATCACCAACATTGTTGCCTTTGGCACTGTCATAGAAGGTGAAGGGATGACAGATAGTATCCATGGACTCTCATTACCAGAAGGGTGTGTAAGAGTCTCAATTGCTGGAGATGTTCAAGGTGACCAACTGATGTGCGCGCAAATTGCCATATTTTCTATGCATATATGAATTCATTTTATTGTCTTTTGCATGCACATTAATGGGAAAACATGGGAATGGTGTAGTTTATGCTTAAATGTCAAATATATGGGTTTGCACGAGTTTCCATGTGATTTCGCAGAAAACAGGATGAAAATGGATGAATTCAGAAGAGCGGAAAAAGAACTCGAAGTCTTCTGAAGAGGTCGAAATCGACTGAAGACCTCGACATCGAGTACATCAGAGACATAGGAATCGAGCAGAAAAGGAAACAGAGCATTTCGACACAGAAGAGGTCGATATCGACGTCTGAGGGTCGATATCGATGCTGCCAGATCGACCAAGTTGATAGAAGTCGAGTGCCAGTTCGAGTAGGAGAAGGAGAAGCTCGAGATAAGATTTTGGAGGGGTCGATATCGAGGTCCAAGGGTCGATATCGACCATGCCAGCAAAGGAATTCGACTCCGATTTCGATAGAATTATATCCAATGCTTGCAATATCTATCCAAAGGTCGAGGTTTCCTATCATCAACACCAGATCTATCATGAGGAGGCTGATTTCACCATGAAGTTTTAGCTTTTACTTTGTTTTAATTTATCATAGAGAATAAAGATAAGGTTTCGAGTCCTTATCGACATCTATAAATAGAAGCCAATAGGTCTGAGTTTAGGTATTCCGTTTTAGACACAATTCAGTTGCAATAGAGAATAGAGAGAGAGAGAGGAGGCCGAGTGGAGTTGTAAAGCGAGAGCGGAGTGGCTTGTTCGGTTGTACTTTCTTTCGGAGTTTTAATTCAAAGTAGCTTTCTTTCAATAACAATGATGATGATGTGCATGATGAGGAGCGAGTAGTCAACCCACTTCTAGGGTCGGGGTGAGCCCGACGATAGCAATGTGAGGTAAGTGCATCAAAGGTATGACTTTTATGCGATTCCGTCTTCTACCCCATGCATGATCCTTTGCGAAAGTTAGGGAGATTCATTATTTGCATTATTGAAGCGAAAGCCACTCATATTGCGAACTTGAATTACTCATGAATCGGATAGTAACTCTTAGGAATTATGTGAAAGCCTCTAATCACCTAAGTGTTGATAACGAAAGTTATTTGACGGAAAGACATTAAAGTTCATATCTTTAGCATGAAACTTGCATTTTTATCGTTGTGGCGTGAAACCCCGACTTTGGAAGCCTTTTAATTAATTAAATTCTTCATAAAAGTCTTAGTTTCTGTTCATCTTCCCTCTCCATTCTATTTTCTTCGGATCCTTTTCCGACAAATTGGTTACAAAAACAGTTTCTGTGACAAGCATCGAAATCGACCTTAAGGGTCGATATCGAGGACTAACATCGATATCGAGGTCTCTGCTCGACGTCGACTTGCTGTTTTGTCTTCTGCAGGAACTGCGCTAGTAAATCGACCAGAACTGAGGTCGATATCGACCTGTATACTCGATATCGAGTGTCTGCTGAGGTCGAAAGCCTTGATCGTGAGTACAACAAAGGAAGCCCTGACCTACCTCCTCGTGGATTCGATCCTGAATTACCCTACTACTACAAGGGAGGGGATTCTTGTATTATTTGTTTGGGATAGGGAGATAGTCTAGTTGTGCTTTATTTTATTCTCCTACTTTACATACACACCCCGCTACCCCATCGAACAAATTGGCGCCGTTGCCGGGGAGGCAATCAATCGCCACCTAAGTTAATCACGATCTTTTTCTAAGCTTATTTTGCAGGTTTATGCGACGTTCTGATCGCGGACCTGTCCTGGAACCAATTGACGACCCTGAACGTTTCTACCATCTTCGCAACAAAGCAATTCGCATCATGGCTGACAACGAGACGCAGGCTGAGATCATAGAGCGGTTGAGAAAGGAGATCGAGGACCACAATGCTACAATCGCTGCTGAAAGGGCCGCTGCTGCTGCTGAGCGAGCCCGTGCTGATAGGAAGGAGGATGCGCGCAGACAAGCCCAAGAGCGGCTAAATCAGTATCCACAGACGGCGATGCAATACATGCATCCGCCGCTTCATGTTCCTGAATCTGCCATTATAATTCCTCACTCCAATTATGAATTGAAAATTAACTTCCTATCTGAGATTAAAAGAAATACTTTTGAAGGAAGACATAATGAATGCCCCCTGCAACACATCTCTACTTTTATGGACTTATGTGAAACAGTTGCAGATGGAGTAAACTTAGAGTATGTGCGACTAAAATCTTTTCGATGGTCTTTGGCAGGAAAGGCATTACAATGGCTTGAAATTTTGGCTCCACGATCGCTAAGAACATGGGCGGAGGTGAAAGATGCATTCTTGAACAAGTTCTTCCCACTTTCTAAAATGGCGATGCTACGACAAAGGATCACGGCTTTCAAACAAAAGCCAGGTGAAACCCTAGCACAGGCGTGAGAGCGCTTTAAAGACTTGCTGAGATCATGCCTGACGCATGGGCAACTTCCATATGTCATCCAAGAGATCTTTTATAACGCCCTTGATGCGCCAAATAAGGAGAGGATCAATTCATATACCTCCTATCGGTACATTGAGCTTACACCAACGGAGGCATGGGAGACCATTGAGAGGCTTGTGAACTTTGACAACACCTATGGGGCTGCTGCGGCCTATGATGCAAGGCCTGCCCCATCTATGCCACTATATGAGCCTCCAAGGGAGATAGATCCTGAAGTACGGCAACAATTCCATAACGATCAAACACGCTGCCTTCAAAAGCAAGTAAGGTTCCTGAGCAACAGTCAACCTTGTCAGGAGTGTGGTTCAATAAGGCATAACACCAGTGCCTGTCCACATACTGAGCAAGTATCCATGGCGGAACAACATGAGGAGGTCAAATGGACGAGAGGCCCCTATGGAGGGGGCAATCAACAAAATTGGGGTGATCAAAGGTTCTATCAAAGGGATCCCCCAACATATAGGGCACCAGGGCACCCTGAGCGGGAGACTAAGAAAGATGACCTGCAAATCATCCTTGATGAGATGCGGAGGAACCACGCTGAGTTCAAACAAGCCAATAACTCCGTCCATACTCAGCTGCAGGGCATCAATTCTAGACTTGGGGAGATCGACGTTTGGAAGCGCAACATGGAGACTCAAATGAGTCAATTGGCGGAAGCAATGCCCAAAGCGTCCGGATCACTCCCTGGATCCACTGTGCCCAACCAAAAGGGCAAAACCACAGGTCATATTGCGGCAGTAAACCTAAGGAGTGGGCGTCAATTACAAACGCCCGAGCAAAAAGTGGAGGAGAAGGAGCCAGAACAGACGTCGATATCGACCCCCCCTGTCGATATCGACCAAGGTGACATCGATGTCGACCCTCCTGTCGATGTCGACCCTAATTCTGCGTCACCCCAGAAATCGACTCTTCCAGTCGATATCGACCCTACTGATGCCGATATCGACCTCACTGCAGCCGCAGGAAGGAAGAAGGTGTTGCCATTCCCAACTAGAAAGGTGACTAAGGACCCAGCGGAAAAGAAGTTCCAACGGTTCGTGAAGATGCTCCAAGGGCTTAATGTCTCTATACCATTCACAGAGGCACTTCACGAGATGCCATCTTATGTAAGGTTCCTTAAGGATATCTTGGGTAAGAAGCGATCGCTCTTTGAGATCGCAGAGGAATGCAATAGATTGGAGCTACCACAAAAGCGGGCGGACCCAGGTAAGTTTTCTATCGCTATAGGTCTAGGTCAATTCAAATTTAATGCTTTAGTTGACTTGGGTGCTAGCGTTAGCATGATGCCACTAACCATTTGGCACAAGGTAAAGATAGGTCCTCTGGAGCCCGTGGATGCAAGATTGTACATGGCTAACAATACCGTAGTGATTCCAACTGGGATAGTGACGGATGTGCCAGTACAATTAGGCAAATTCTTTGTCCCTGCTGATTTCCTAGTTATTGACATAGCGGAGGACCCTGCTTGTCCAATTATTTTAGGTAGGCCATTCCTAGCAACCGTCGATGCCAACATTAGCGTGAAGAAAGGATTGCTCTCACTCACAATTAGTGATGAAGTAATAGAGTATTCCTTCAACAAGACGGTGCAAAGTCAAGGGCCAATGGAGATAAAAGCCATCAATGAAGCCCAAGTAGAGGAAGTTGAAGCAATCTTGAACGAAGGAGCTCAACAGAACATCGAAATCGACCCAGGTAAGTCGATATCGACCACTAATGTTCAAGATTCTATGACAGGTCATAAGTATGGGGTCGACGGAGGAAAAGAGGAAGCATCGAAATCGGGGTCAAGGGTCGATATCGACCACACCCTATCGAAATCGACAACCATCAGCGCTGAGAAGAGAGGCAAGGAGACCTCGATATCGACCTCTGAGGGTCGAAATCGACCTGATCATATCGAGTCAAAACTCCCCAAATCGACTGATCCTACAGGTGTACAACAGGGATCGATATCGACCTCCGAACATCGACATCGACCTGAGCCACAGACTGAGAAGAAGGTAAGTCAAGGTACGGATTCCTCTTGTTCAATTACAATTAAGGACTTATCATTATTTGGAAGAGGTGTGCCTTGGCATGTGCGTTTATGTAGGGTATCCGATGATAGTTCAAGCCAATATGAGATAGGAGACAAGGTCTATGTTGCCAAATCTAAAGACCATTGGTTCCCTACAAGATTCAAGGATAAGAACTTAGGTCCATTCACGGTGAATCAAATCAATCCCGAGGGAATGCAGCTGCGGGACAAGAAAGGAGTGATATTTGAGGCCCAAGCCACATGGGCTCTGCAGATGCCACCTTGAGAAGCGCAAAGGAAGAAGTCGGCCTAGCAACTTAAAAATCTAGAGCTTGTAACAAAGACTTAGTTTTGGTTTTAAGACAGCTTTTGTTTTGGTTTTAGACACTTTATTGTTTTGCATATTTTGTGTTTAGTTTTCAAATTGCAGGAGAGAGAAAAGCACACATAAAGGCATCGAAATCGATGTCAGACATCGAAATCGACCTTGAGGTCGACATGGATAGGGTTTGTGATCGAGGCCGAATCACCCTGAAGCCTGGGCAGAAATCAAGAGAGACATCGATATCGATGTAAAGGGTCGATATCGACCTTCCCTGTTGTCTTCTTCGACTCCTGAAATTTGTGACGGTTTAGTAAGTTTTCTTCTTAACCCTAGTTCTAATACAGTGAGGACACTGTAAATTTTAAGTATGGGGTGGGGGAAAGGCTTATTTGCATATTCATACTTAGTTTAGGGTTGCATATTTATTTCAATGCATAAAAAAAAAAAATGACCCCCATCAAAAATTTTGGAAAAGAGAGAGTCATGGAAGTAAAAAAAAAAGGAGCTCTATGATGCAAAATTAGATTCATTAGAGATATAACATGAGATTGCCTAGTTAAGGGAAGTCCCAATGAAGTGCAAATTTTTTGAGAAAATCATAAAGGAGATGAAAATTTGAAGTTGCTTTTGACATGTGCATGATAAGATGATGGAGGATTTTTTATAAAAATTCCATACAAGCAAAGTTCATATCCTAGCCTTACCTACGCATATTCACAAAGCCATATATGAGACTTATCATGATCATTATTGCTCCACATATACATATTGCCCATTTTTTACCTTATACCCTATCCGGGGACAAAGTTTTTTTTGAATGGATGACATCTTTGGAGTTATATGGAGTTGTGCATTTATAAAGTTGTTGGCAGGAATGATACAATATGGAAAATTAAATGAGCGAGAAAAAATCCGATCACCTCAGGAGATAAAGGTGGGTCGACCCTGCTCGCTGAGATAATAGTTTGGCGAGATGGGACACAAAGGTGAGGAGTCCGAAGTACTAAGTATCCGGGGCCATTCATGACACCCATGTTTGCGACTCGCGAGAAGGCAGTGCTAAGGTTAGAGAGGTAAAAGCATTATATTGAAAAAAAGCATTGAACGATGAGTGAAAGGTGAGACATTATGAAGGAGGAATGTGGAATATTTTGGAAAGAAAGTATACTTCCCCGGATTAAACACCACATGGCCAAATATTAGCCCACCTTTAGCCTTTTACCAATCCACTTCTCACAAGCTTGAAAAAAAAAGTCCTCTTGATTATTAATGCAATGTCGCTAAAATTGTTTTTTGCATATTACCTCCTTTATAAGTATGAAATTGCTTTTATGCACAGGCATGGACTTGGTTGACATAAGTACCTTCTCGAGGATGGCAATTGATTATAGGGACATATGAAAAATGAATCTATGATGTTGAGGGTTTACTTTCTTCCCCTGAATGACCATTAAGAGTATTGCTTGGGGACAAGCAAACTTAAGTATGAGGTGTTTGATGTGCGCGCAAATTGCCATATTTTCTATGCACATATGAATTCATTTTATTGTCTTTTGCATGCACATTAATGGGAAAACATGGGAATGGTGTAGTTTATGCTTAAATGTCAAATATATGGGTTTGCACGAGTTTCTATGTGATTTCGCAGAAAACAGGATGAAAATGGATGAATTCAGAAGAGCGGAAAAAGAACTCGAAGTCTTCTGAAGAGGTCGAAATCGACTGAAGACCTCGACATCGAGTACATCAGAGACATAGGAATCGAGCAGAAAAGGAAACAGAGCATTTCGACACAGAAGAGGTCGATATCGACGTCTGGGGGTCGATATCGATGCTGCCAGATCGACCAAGTTGATAGAAGTCGAGTGCCAGTTCGAGTAGGAGAAGGAGAAGCTCGAGATAAGATTTTGGAGGGGTCGATATCGAGGTCCAAGGGTCGATATCGACCATGCCAGCAGAGGAATTCGACTCCGATTTCGATAGAATTATATCCAATGCTTGCAATATCTATCCAAAGGTCGAGGTTTCCTATCATCAACACCAGATCTATCATGAGGAGGCTGATTTCACCATGAAGTTTTAGCTTTTACTTTGTTTTAATTTATCATAGAGAATAAAGATAAGGTTTCGAGTCCTTATCGACATCTATAAATAGAAGCCAATAGGGCTGAGTTTAGGTATTCCGTTTTAGACACAATTCAGTTGCAATAGAGAATAGAGAGAGAGAAAGGAGGCCGAGTGGAGTTGTAAAGCGAGAGCGGAGTGGCTTGTTCGGTTGTACTTTCTTTCGGAGTTTTAATTCAAAGTAGCTTTCTTTCAATAACAATGATGATGATGTGCATGATGAGGAGCGAGTAGTCAACCCACTTCTAGGGTCGGGGTGAGCCCGACGATAGCAATGTGAGGTAAGTGCATCAAAGGTATGACTTTTATGCGATTCCGTCTTCTACCCCATGCATGATCCTTTGCGAAAGTTAGGGAGATTCATTATTTGCATTATTGAAGCGAAAGCCACTCATATTGCGAACTTGAATTACTCATGAATCGGATAGTAACTCTTAGGAATTATGCGAAAGCCTCTAATCACCTAAGTGTTGATAACGAAAGTTATTTGACGGAAAGACATTAAAGTTCATATCTTTAGCATGAAACTTGCATTTTTATCGTTGTGGCGTGAAACCCCGACTTTGGAAGCCTTTTAATTAATTAAATTCTTCATAAAAGTCTTAGTTTCTGTTCATCTTCCCTCTCCATTCTATTTTCTTCGGATCCTTTTCCGACAAATTGGTTACAAAAAAAGTTTCTGTGACAAGCATCGAAATCGACCTTAAGGGTCGATATCGAGGACTAACATCGATATCGAGGTCTCTGCTCGACGTCGACTTGCTGTTTTGTCTTCTGCAGGAACTGCGCTAGGAAATCGACCAGAATTGTGGTCGATATCGACCTGTATACTCGATATCGAGTGTCTGCTGAGGTCAAAAGCCTTGATCGTGAGTACAACAAAGGAAGCCCTGACCTACCTCCTCGTGGATTCGATCCTGAATTACCCTACTACTACAAGGGAGGGGATTCTTGTATTATTTGTTTGGGATAGGGAGATAGTCTAGTTGTGCTTTATTTTATTCTCCTACTTTACATACACACCCCGCTACCCCATCGAACAAATTGGCGCCGTTGCCGGGGAGGCAATCAATCGCCACCTAAGTTAATCACGATCTTTTTCTAAGCTTATTTTGCAGGTTTATGCGACGTTCTGATCGCGGACCTGTCCTGGAACCAATTGACGAGCCTGAACGTTTCTACCATCTTCGCAACAAAGCAATTCGCATCATGGCTGACAATGAGACGCAGGCTGAGATCATAGAGCGGTTGAGAAAGGAGATCGAGGACCACAATGCTACAATCGCTGCTGAAAGGGCCGCTGCTGCTGCTGAGCGAGCCCGTGCTGATAGGGAGGAGGATGCGCGCAGACAAGCCCAAGAGCGGCTAAATCAGTATCCACAGACGGCGATGCAATACATGCATCCGCCGCTTCATGTTCCTGAATCTGCCATTATAATTCCTCACTCCAATTATGAATTGAAAATTAACTTCCTATCTGAGATTAAAAGAAATACTTTTGAAGGAAGACATAATGAATGCCCCCTGCAACACATCTCTACTTTTATGGACTTATGTGAAACAGTTGCAGATGGAGTAAACTTAGAGTATGTGCGACTAAAATCTTTTCGATGGTGTTTGGCAGGAAAGGCATTACAATGGCTTGAAAGTTTGGCTCCACGATCGCTAAGAACATGGGCGGAGGTGAAAGATGCATTCTTGAACAAGTTCTTCCCACCTTCTAAAACGGCGATGCTACGACAAAGGATCACGGCTTTCAAACAAAAACCAGGTGAAACCCTAGCACAGGCGTGGGAGCGCTTTAAAGACTTGCTGAGATCATGCCCGACGCATGGGCAACTTCCATATGTCATCCAAGAGATCTTTTGTAACGCCCTTGATGCGCCAAATAAGGAGAGGATCAATTCATATACCTCCTATCGGTACATTGAGCTTACACCAACGGAGGCATGGGAGACCATTGAGAGGCTTGTGAACTTTGACAACACCTATGGGGCTGCTGCGGCCTATGATGCAAGGCCTGCCCCATCTATGCCACTATATGCCCCATCTACTTTACATACACACCCCGCTACCCCATCGAACACCAACCACTTCCTTTCCCTATACCGAATGCCAAGATTTTGTTGGTTAAGGATGCCATTGGTAGCATGTGCCTTGGCCTGAAAAATGGGTCATTAGAAAAAATTTAGCTAAACCAAAGAAAAAGCCAAAGCAAGCGCAAAAATTATTTGGTAAGAGTGAGTTACCTCCACATGTCCCCAAGTCATGCCAGCTCTTATTCAAATATGCTAAGGACACCATGGCTGAAACTGGTATATCTATATCTACTGAGCTGGAAGAGGTTGTTTTTGGTGTACCTAAATGACTTATTGTGTTACGAGAGAATGTGCATGATCTGTTACAACTGAGTTGGCTTGGAGCTGGAGTGTTGGATGCTTACATGGCGAAAGTAAAGTTTTTCTATTCTAAGATCTTGACTATTTTAGTTCCATACTTGATCACTCTAATTGAAGTAAGTTTGCCTTAAATGAATAGGTATCTTTATGAATGTGTTGCTGCAATAAATGAATAGGTATCTCTATGAATGTGTTGCTACAAAAAATGAGACAGACTTGTATGCTTTTGTTGACTCCGAGGCTACAGCTACGTACACAAGAGCGAGTTTTGTTCCTTACTTGGTGACACGACTAAAAGAAGGGAAGAACGACCGCATATTCATGATCCCTCGTAACCCCGGGTGCGTTGTGATCTTTTTTTATAACTATATACTCTTATGATCCCTCATGATAGCATATACATGATCCCTCACAAACTGTCTTTTGGAAAATTGTCAAAGTCCATTTGGCTGTCTATTGATTGCATGCATGCATTTTCTTTTAAATATTTAGGAAACATTGGATCTTAACTATTATATGGGAGTCAGAAATCTTCATAATTGACTCCATGCCAAGACCATCTGTGTACAAGGGCTGGGAGAAGGCAGTGCAGAGGTAATTAATTCATGCTTATATGATTTTCATGGTTTAACTAACAAATTAGTGATAGATTTTATATCCATATGAAACGTAATTTCAGCATGTGATATATATGTAGTGCTGTTAAACAATTCAATGAGGAGACTGATAATGGTGATGGAAAAATGCCAAAGGTCATTTTGCCCCTTTAAAACGCTTTAAAACGCTTTCAATTGAGTTAGACATTTTAAGTTCATTTTGCCCCTTTAAAACGCTTTCAAATCTTCGAAATCCATGGGCGGTTTTCCAAAACATACACCCGACCCTTGTGTACCCGAATTGCACAACCTCGCTCTGATACCAACTTTGTAACGGCCCGAATATAAATATCCGGAATACGTTTCGAAGGTCGGATACCTTCGTTCGGATGTTGCAATTCAGGTACGGGTCGAGGTATCAAACCTCTAATCAGTCGAAGTTTCATAAATTCAGTTTAAACGAAAGTGAAGTGGAAATATGATTCAGATACAAAAGCCACGGCAAGGCCGGGTCAAAACCAAAACATAATTCTAAAGTCGGATGGCCAGATTAGCGGGGTTAGACAGATTTCTTTGCAATCGCAGAGGGACTTTCCCACGCCATATAAACAGAGAGCAATCATACCTAAAAACAATGGGTGCGAGTGGGGTCAGACCGAGGCCCCAACACGCTCTGTCCAGCAAGCGAACATACACATACGCTAATAATAAAGATGATGTAGATGCGTAAATTAAATCACACTAGCATGATCCTAATTTGCAATATGCGAGAAATAACTGTAAAGGCGCTCAAAGAATGTCAAGTGGCATGTCCCTCTCCTACCTCTGCACCCCTTTCCGTTAGTTTATAGCATATCATATCTCATCATCATATCTCATCATCATAACATAAATTAAAATAAATAAATCATGCCCGATGGTGCTGGGCTATCATCATGCTCATATCGACTCGATAGACTCAGGGCACCCGATGGGGCTGGGCTACCCTATGACCCTAGCAAAGACTCTAGGACTATCACAGATACGGCCGTTCTGTTTCATACGCGTAAAGAAATAGAATGCTCAATCACAAGTGCAACCTAGCATGATACTACATGGCATGCTTTAATGCTTATGCAACACCTAGTATGTCATACATTCACAAGCCGGTAATCTCTTTCGAATCTGAGTAAGCCCATAAAGGAACTTACCTGAATAAGCCGAACAGCAGAGAACAAGGCAGAGCAGAATCCAAGAAATGAATCACCGATAGCAAGCAATATCAACCATATCACAGTCACCTAATAACATACAAATGCATAAGTCTACCTATTTCACACAAGGCGCCCCTAACTATCATTCATATCTCGTTTTAGTACTTTTAGATCATTCCGTCTTATTTTATCATTTCAGGTTCATCTCATCTCATCATCTCATTTCCAAAACAATCTCTCAAAGAACTCAACTTAGAAATCAAATAATTCTTTTAAAATCGTACTTAGTCAAAACCCGACATTACACATTTAACCTTAAGGCCCATTTCCAAAATCATATAATAGAAATCGTTCCGGCATGTCTCCTATCTCAAAACCATATATAATTAAATTCCAATATTAAATTATTAAAATAACTCTAAGCTCACAAATCATATTTATAAATCAAAGCCAACAATTCACTTTAAAATTCCCAATTTACATATCGAAATTCTCATAAAATGCATCAATCAAATAATCCAATCAATATTATTTTAAAACAATAATTAATATATAACGATAAATTTCTAGAATATTATAATTATAGCCAAATTCCAAAACTATAATAATATTCAATTATTTTACTCTTACTATCCATATAAGCTCAAAACAATCTAAAAACATATATATAACTCCATAACAATAAATATCACTTTTAAAACCTTTTTGAATATATATTTTGATAATTTCAGAACATATAAATATATATATATATATATATATACATTTTCCTAAAATCAAAAATAATAATTAATATCACATACAATATATAATATAACATACATTTAACACATAATATATATATATATATAGCCCATTCAAAATAAATAAAAACTCAGCCCACCCGGATAAGAAATGCAATGGGAGCCCAAAGGGAAGCCCCAACCCGCATCCATACCCGGATCAAATACTCCCAACCCGGATACATGCCCAGAAGGGAGGAAGGAGGGGGGGATCCGGATTGATGGGGCAGATCCGGCCCAGACCCGATAATTTAGGCCCAGAAATTAGGCCCAAGCCAGTGGCTTCATCCTCTTCCTCAGCCCCTAGCCCCTGCGCTTGAACGAGGAACGACGGAGGAGGAGAGAGGGGGAATCCTCCAGCTAGGAGGCTCCGTTCGCCACCAGACCTGACCCAAGAAGCCGACTCACCATCCCGACCAAGACCCAACCAAAAGGAGAGAAACGACGCAAGGGAGGAAGGAGAGAGAAAGAGCTTACCGCGGTTGTGACCGAAAGCAGGGGAGAAGAGGAGATGCGGCGGCGCTCCGGCTGCAATCCCTGGGCACGTCGACGTCGGAGAGAGATATGGAGTCGATGATGCTGCTGGGACACGAGGGAGGAGGAAGGAGAGGGCGTCAGGGGGAGGCTTGGGGTGTCTCTGCCGCGACTGCTGCTTGGTGAAAACAGGGCCATGGTGCTCGAGTGAGGCTCGGATGCGCTCGGGGAACAAGGGGGCGGCTGTGGTGGGTTGCTGCTGCTCAGACTCGGAGGGAGGTGGAGCTGAACTGGTGGTGGCGGCTCGGCATTGTCCAAGGAAACAGGGGAAGAGAGAGGAGATGGACGGTGGCTATTGGTGGTGCTGAGCAAGGAGGGGAGGTAGGGGTGTGGAGGGAGCGTTGTTAGGCTGCGGAATCAGGAGGGGAGGGAGTGAGAGGAGGTATGAGCTGCAGGGGGGGTGTGAAGTCAGTAAAGAGGGAAGAAGACAAAGAAGAGGGAGGGGGACCATTGCTGTGTAACAGGAAACCGGGGAGGGAGGGAGAGAGAGAGAGAGAGGGAGAAAGAGAGAGAAAAAAGGAAAGTGATAAAAAAAATAGAATTGGTCCCCACAAGATATTTTGAACCCGATAAAATATCCCGAAACCCGCTCGCCCGAACGAATCCCGACTAAATCGAATTTAATTAAATTTTTAATTCAAGATAATCGAAAATGAAATAAATTTAAATCAATACTCGTAGCTCAATTTAATTTTATTAATACTCGGACTCGAAGTCGAAAATCAAATCCCGTCAAAAATCCTAATTTAAATTGATGCTGGAATGATTTTAAAATTCAAAACTTACGCTCGAGGACGGGTTTTATTCCACTTTTACAAATTGAATAAATACTAACATATTTAATTAAAATAATAATATAATATATATATAAAGTATATATTCAGTCTTTACAGGCCCACCTTGTCCATCCTAGGTGGCGACTAGTCCTGCCTAGCCTGGTCGCGGGCGTGATGATCTTTCGGGTCATAACTTCCTCTTTTCACCCTAAAACACTTTGAATCTAGTCCTTATGTCTTCATGAAAGTTGTAGGTATCGAAAAGAGATTTTCAACGCATATTCATATTAATCAATCAGACTAACGAGGCTTCTAGAAAGTGCATTATAAGTTCAACCTACCGGGCGGACAACTTTTACGACTCGCTCTTGTTTTCGCTCTTAGACATCAATTTCGTGCTCCTTTTCTCCTTACCTTATTCCACGCTCTTCAGGAATTCTTCCTTAAGCTCTCACAGGTCTTGCATTAGCCTCTCTTAGCTCTATTCATTGTGTGTTGTGCATCGGTTCTACGAATCTACATAAAACCATCGAAATTGTGTGTATATCCAAACTTTCCCACAAAACAAGCGTTAATCTAAATTAATACTAAAACATGAATATATTACAATGAAATGCACCTAAACTAACCTATAATGCCTATTAAAATACACCTTATCAAGACCCAATGAGCTCCAGTGTACTCTGAAACATACATAGGTACTTTGAACACATGCTTATAGTAGTGCTCTATAGTCGACAACAATTGTTGTTGCAAAAGAAGGAACATGATGATAGATCATTTCCATCATTAGCGATGAGCTCGTTCAACCATGTCCTGCTCCCTACACCAACATCAAAGCCGATTCAAAGTGGGTTAACATCTCCGTAAGCATATACAAAGGAACAATAACACATGAACTAAAACAATGATTCATACAATACCAGAAACAACAAGATGCTTCAATACAAGGGTTTCAACAGAAAATCACAAACTAGTCAATGCATGAATAAATAGAACACAAGTACATCAAAACGACAAATATAAATGGCTATGCGAAGAAACAAACACCCTAGGAGCCAAACGCATTCCATGTTCCTCAAACTCATATGCTACCCTCCTTCTCGTGGTTGTGGTATGTAATCCAAGAAAGGTGTGCGACGTTATGCTTATCGAAAGAAACATGGAGGCGAGATCACGTTCAATTAATGCATTCACGTAGAAGTACCACATTGTCCCAACCTTCTTGAGCAAGCCCTATGTGACCATATCATTAATAACGTTCATGACCTCAGTGGGACCTCAACTTCTTAAAGGATACCTCCTCTTTCTCCAACAAAGCTAGCAATTTGTTGTTTATCTCATGTACAATGGACACGTGTTTTGAAAACAACGATGAGCCAACGACTTCCCTTTGGTGCCCTTTGAGCTGAATTATTGTGTCGATGAAGACCACGATCCTCTCTTTCCCCTCCCGACTTCGCTTGGCATGGAAAAAACAGTAGATGGTGGTGCATTGGGTTCACTAGAGGCAGCCTCAAGACAACATCGTATGACATTCTCGTAAGGGTTGGACCCTATATGCCCAATGTCCTCCTCTAACAACGAATCGAACTTATGCAGTAGAGGATCGTAGTAAGTCGCAAGGGGGTACTGCTCACACCCCTATGCATTGCCATCACGATCACCATCACCATCGTCATCATTCGTAAACTGTGCAAGAAGCTGGTGGAGAGGGCTATGAAGGTCCTTGCAATACATTCATCGACGGAGCAATGCACTGTTTCCCTGTGGAAATTGTTCCCCCATAAAGTTTCTCCTATAACTCCTCAAGCTCACGTGGTACTTCCCTCTTTCAAAATTTCCTATAGTTTGCATTCTCTTGCACAATAAACAAAATATATTTAAGGAGGCAAACACATACGTCTATATGAGTCAATGACAGAAATCCAAAACAATCAAGTAGAAATAATGGAACACACCACAAGTTTTTTGACCCACCACTCTTTAGTGGTGGTTATAGTTCTCATAACTGGATCCCATCCCAAACCTGTCTTTTCATGCTTCAAGTCCATCCAATGCTTCCAATGGGATTTCATCTCATGATTGCAGTTTTTTAAGTTTTTCTTGTTGCATTTCCTCTTACAAGCTAACTCAAATTGGGGATTTAAATCACTCCATTTAAACGGTTGGTCTCAACCATTGTTACGCTGAAATGCAAGTAGTAGCTCTACGAATATCTTCGTGGCCTCAAGTCCCAATTGAAAGACTTCTCTTTGGGAGGATTTCTACTTGATGCCATGACAAACTCTCAAGCTAAAGTCCAATAACAACAACAAGAGGCACGCCATAATAGATATAATCGCAACAAAGAGAGAATATGTAGGGGTGTGTAGAGAGAGAGATAGAGAGAGAGAGATATCATATGTACATACCTCTTGTAGTGTATCATGTTAACAAATTTGGATCCTTAATTAAGATAGAATGAAGGGTTGAGATTAATCTAACTTTTTGCTAATTTTTTTATTAAAAAATGGTGGATTCCACAAAAATTCAACAGCCAACTCCAATTGCTTATAAAGAGAGAATATGTAGCGCGTGAGTTGGAATTTTACTTATAAAAAAATCCTCATAGATGACATTTATGTTTGATTGGGGGCCCACGTGGATATTTTTTTTCACTTTTTTCCACTAGTGGATAAAGTTACTACCTCCATTCAGAAATAAATTAAATGTCGTTTGACTTTTTAATACATTTTTAAAGGGCTAAAAACTATATAAAATATTATTTAAGAGAGAATTGTCACTCAATTTACGATAACTAGCATTAAATCTCAGACAAAAGTTTGAAACGACCATCTAATGTTATTATATTTTATTACAAATTTCCTAGTGATTAGTTGGGTTTGCATGAGAAGTGTGTTCATAATGTTTGTAATTATTCTGTTAGACAATCATAATTATTCAGTGAAATAAACAAGATTTCAAGTTTTTACAAGTTATGTTTAGCCATTATTCGATTCAATGTGCAAGATTTCATGCTTTCACAAGGTATGTGTAATTATTAAACTAACTTTTTACATACACGCATATTGTTATCCCACGTAATTGCAATATTGTTATATTCCATTAAATCAACCAATATCTTTATGTCATATTTTATTAATAATTTATGTTATATAATTGTCCTTTGTCATTAATTGGTGGAATAAGGAGATTCATTCATCAATATATAACAAATTTTACGTTCTTTAAAGGTTAGTTTCAATATTTTTCGTTATGAAGAGCTCAATTATAGTACATTAGATTTGTACGTTATTCCAATAGAATCGAATATGCTAAATACGAATAACTTTGTAATGATTTCTTCCATTTCAACTAACTTATGTGCTCTGCCAAAATATCCATAAACAAGGGTGGTGCCTATAATAACCAAAAAACATTGAGATCAACTTAACCAAGATCATTGCATTAACAATAGCAAAAAGTAATATAAAACACTACTATCATCATCGTTTGAATGTTCCTATTTCTTCTATACTTAAAACAAATCAAACATTAAGATGTCCCTAACGTACTCAAGCAACCGTTCAAAAAGAATTCTTGCATCATCGACCTTCAATGTCCTCTTGTCAACATATCCCGACCCCTTTTTAAAGGCACGGATTTAAACAAATAATGATGAAATTGATATATTCTATCGAATAATGAATGAGATTGAAGGGGTGAAAAGTCATCGGTTCCCTGTCAACGATAATTCAAACTCGCTAACTATAAAGTTTGTAAGTCCGGAATTGAACCACGAGGAGAGCTACTGTTTCTATGTGTTTTCTTTGGTAACTTAAAGTAACCAAGTAGAGAGATTGCAAAGTATGAAATAAACAAAAGCAATAAAGAGAGTAATTGTGAATGATTTGATAACAATAGGAAAGGATGGTTTCACCTATGACTTCTTAGCAATGGTTGGTATTAATGATCCTTGACTCAATTTCTAGTTATTCCAATTCAATTTATTAATCCGACAATGGTTAAAATAGATTGTCAACCCTTGCGAATATGAAAACCCCTTACACTTATATACAACTCTATCCCTGTAGATTTAACATACAAAAGCACAAATTCCCAATGAACTTGGCAAAATGGTAGTATCAACCCTTCCAAGAAACTAGCATATGTCGATAATTGTCAGCCCATCAACCCCAGCAACTCAGAAATTGATATTTAACCGAGCTATCATTACCTTACACAACCAAGATCCTCCTAGTGGAACCACTCAATTATGATTGCTACAAAAAGGTATAATTATTCTAGCGAATGAATTAAAACCCTAGCTAGATGCAATTCAATCAAGGTGATCAATCAAGAGAGAATTAATAACATAAAATTAGCACAAGGATAATGAAATAAAATGCGGAATAACATAGAAATTCAAGCCTCATAATTCAACCAACCATGTCTACGAATCGCGGGTGAAACGAAAGAGTTTAGTTGTCCAT
Source organism: Persicaria maculosa (assembly GCA_963922045.1). NCBI lineage: Eukaryota > Viridiplantae > Streptophyta > Magnoliopsida > Caryophyllales > Polygonaceae > Persicaria > Persicaria maculosa. Next base: position 62,693,933 of record OY998257.1, on the reverse strand, counting down.
ACCGTAAGAAAACTCTAAATTTCAATGAAAAAAACGCCCTAAATAATGCTAAAATCGGCCTCAAGAAACCCTATAAAGTTTGTATAAATATTGCCTAAAATAAAGTTTCAGAAAGATTTTGAAATCTGTTGAAACCGTCTCCACGACGGGCTCCGTTATTTCTGCGGCGGGCATCGTGGATCCTAGGATTCGTTTTCTTATTTTTCTTGGTTCTTTGTCTTCTCCACTCCTCTTGTATGCTTTTCACCTTCTTCTTCAGCTCCATCTCAGCCTTCTCATGGCATGAATAAGCTCATCCACAGTCTCCGAGCATTGTTTATCTTGCAAGGATTGAATAGCATTAAAAAAGCCAAGATCAAGGACGTTTAAATCTGGAGGGTTTGCCGGTTTGTATCTCAATCTAATGTTAAACCCATTTCGAGAGGAAAATCCTTGAAATTCTTCATCATGAGGGTGAACATGAGTTCTTGCATTGTCTTGTTGAATGAAAATTGTCTCCCTTGAATCCTCAATTGGCCAAATAAATTGAATGGCTAGAATAACTTTTTCAACTAAAACAGTCTAAATAACCTCTTTTGTCATAGATGTGATTGGTTTGGTTTCCGAGGTCCCGGCTGTGCGATTTTGACTTCTTATCATGGATGGCTGCTTCATCACAAGTGGAAAGAATCCTATTTTCCAGAAAATACCTCATTGCCTTCATGATCGAACCTTGGTCGAGCGATAACCGCTAGGAACATGACTTTCCCAATGAAATTTTTTCTTTGATATACACGCAAAGGTTCATCTTCTTGCAGTATCATGTAGTATGAATTTGACTTCTTTGTCATGTAAAACCATTTTTCATCAATGTGCACAATATTGTACAAGCCCTTGAATTTTGGCTCATGTGGAACACTTCCTTCTTCAAGCATTAATAGGCAAAATTGGAGTTGTGATATCTTGTGCTCTTCCTTCAAACACGACCTAATGGCATTTGAGTGACGTCAGAGGATACCTTCCTTAAGGCGCCGATGTAGAGTGACGTGGGATACCTTAAGTTCTTGAGCAAGAGATGTTAACGTTCTTCTTTGATTGAAAGGTATATTAGGCACACGATTGAAGTCCACTTACTCTCACTGGACCATTGTTTTTCGTTTTCTTGTGGCTTACATAACTACATCACCATGTAGAGTATCTTTTGCTTGTTTTCAAATCCATTGACAGGGCCAAACCTTAGGCAAGCAATAGGCCTTTGCCTCAGGCCCAACTAACATAGGGGGCCCAATTTTTTTTAATATATATATATATATGTGAAAATGGGAAAGGATGAAGAACGGAAGAACAGAAAGAAGCCTAAAAACCTAAACCACCTTTCGAACGCCACCAACAATACCAAAAGAAATCCAACTAATCAGTTCGAAATCAAACCCCAATCTCTATCCCTCTTTGAAATTTGACCCCCACAAGTTGTTTGACTGCCAAATTCGCCAAAATTTTGTCGCTCAATATCATGCTTCAAATTTCTTGGTGGTTGATTGCCTTTGTTCTTTGGTCAAGCTGCTGAAGAGGGGAGACAATGTCGAAAAATGGAAGTGGAAGCTCCAAAGAAGAAGAGATTTGAAAGATTACGGATCTGTAGTGGTGATGCTCGAGCGCCCTCTAGTTTTGTTTCGTGTTTTTTGTGTCCTTTTCTGTTTCCCCCCACAAGACAAAGAGTCCAAATGGCGAGCTTGCAGTGATGAGTTTCGTCCGTGGCGGGAGTAGATAGCGGCGGCGGTGCCTCCTTCAACCGTGGTGTTGGTGTTCCCTCCCCTTACCCATGAAATGCTTCGTATGATTCTACTGTGGTTACAAAGGCGTGAATGCTATCTTCTTCTTCTATTCAGAAGGTTCATGTTTTAATCTGAAATTTTGAAAAGAAAAGAAAACATCAATGAACCATGAACTATGAACAAAGTTCAAAAAAATCAGTCATCTCAATCATGAACATTGAAGCAGGCTTTGAATTTTAATTTGTAAGATTTGGGCTTTGTATGAAATGGTGTTATTAATGAAAATCAATTGAACGGAAGTTCGACAATGTAAAACGAGTTATTTGTCCACAAAAGTTTTTTAATATATCACTTTGTCCAGTAGAGCACTTTTAATATACATATTTATTCCTTGTGTCTTTTATTATACTAATGTATCTCATTAAGATTCTTTAATATACTTATTTATTTTTTTGGTTGTTTATGAACTAACAACTCTTGTATTTTTTTTTGAAATAAGACAGTTCAGTACAGCATGTTCAAAAGCATTGGCCTATGAACTAAGTGGGCCAATACTTGAAGTCGGTTCAAGTGTTGCTCACTTGGTGGAGTAATCAGGTCAGGGACTTTTCTGTTCCGAGATTCGCAAACCATCTGTCATATGTAATTATGTAATCCTCTTTGCTTTGGGAATCCTATCATGCTTAGATGCATGAATGATGAAGCAATCCTCCATTGCTCAAACCACCCACCATGGGCGAGAAGAGGAAGAAAGCGAAGCGAGACTCATGCCGATTCCCGAAGACATTCCAAACATAGGGTCTTAAACGCATCCTGGGCATGTTAGATCCAGATTTCAAACGTAACAAGTGCATGTACCAAACACATCCACTAAATTTGAAAAATGGACAACAATATTAAAATTAAATGTAAACTAATCTTAATTAAACGTAACAAGTGCCTCGAAGCTGGATGCATCTCTCAAACTGAAGTGTAACATCACAAGATTCATTCTTAGCTATAAATTGATTGACATAAAAGCTGTAAGAAATATTACATGCCAATGAAAAACTGAATTGTAAGTTCATCCCTCAATCTCTCCCTCTCTCTCTTCTTTCCAGTTTTACCAAAAACTAACATGTATGGAATGAAAACACAAATAGCATATCATAATGATTGGCGACTTCTACACCGACTTACTAGGCTACATTTTTATTACATATTCATTCCTCCCTAAACAGAAGTTAGATTTGAAAGACTGACGTATCGCCCCCCAGATCAAGTCTAACCAAACATGTCCAATATACCAATCTAATGAATCAGAGCACAGGTTCCAAGTTTCACACTTTGACAAGGCAACAACACACGGAGAGACGAGTATCTGGGCAAGTCTGGTTTACTAGAACGGGCCAGAGATCCTAGCCTTGCATGTGGGGCATAAAAAGCCTATGGAACCAGCCTGTGTATCAGGGTCTATCGACTCCTGTTGAAACTGGCTGCCACACCAGACACAAACAGTGCTGAATGAGCTTCTAGCATTCACGTTTGATAGTGAAGTGCCCTTACCAAGCCAAACTGAAGATTCAAAACCCTGCTCAATCCCGGGATTACCATATGACATCACCTTTGGGCCCCCAAGTTGTGGATTAGAATCTTGTGGGGTGAGAAAGCTGAATTCCATTGGTTCTACCGTTGTCGATCTCAGTTCTCCAAAGTTTGTAATATTGCCATATTTCTCATTGACGCTAAATATGTCATTCTCACCCTGTCATTCAAAACAAAAACAAAAAAAAAAACATGCGTCATTTTTCCAGCCTCAACATTTCTATCAACAGCATATACACAAATCTATCACCAAAACAATCACATTTGCTACGAAAACTCCGATGGATGTATGTAGCCTTATGTACAACTATGATAATTATAACTAGGACTGTTGTTTTCCTGAATTCGTTTTGTTTCTGTATAAAATAGCCCAATCAACCAACCAACCCCTTCATCGACACATGTGGCCTTGTGTAATTGTGTAAAACTGTGATTATTATAACTTGGATCCCTCGTTTTCCTTGGTTCGTATGGTTTCTGCATAAAATAGTCTATTCAATCAACCCACCAGTTCCACCTTCTATAATCATAACTTAACTACTAGTAAAGGAGAGTTTTTGCCCATTTATTGCCCCCAATTTAGGTGAAAAATTGGGGGGGTGGGGGGGTGGGAATTCGACATAATTGTTAAAATTATGTTTCAAGTCACACATTAAACTGTCTAATTTACCATATTGTCTATCATTTAATCTTTATAACCTACATCACTTAGTCTAATTTAACCTATAAGGATATTTAATCTTCATAACCTATATCACCAAACAATTTTTGAAATTGTTGATTAAGATTACCAATTAGTTTAATCAATTTTCAAAGTTGATTGGTTTATTTCAAAACCAAATATAACACTTGAAAGTAGATGAAATTAAAACATAAACTCCACTTGAAAATGTTAAAGGTGTATGGGGTAAAGATATAAGTAAATTTTTGTTTAAATGGAGAGTTAAAAAAAGGCTTATTTTGATAGCTTTTTTTTTTGGTTTTTGGTGTTTATTTGATTTGAAAATACAAGTATACCCCTAATAACAACCAAATAAACTCCACTTTTTACAAATAACCCCATACGGAATTTATATTTCACATAAATTTTTAAACAAAATTTTAACTTTAACCTGTTTATAAATTTTAGTCATTTTTACAACCCCGCCCCATACGGACCCTATATTTGCATGACTATTAGCTTCCAATACATTATTACAAAATTTAACAATAAGATTACTAAATTACCAATAAAATATTAATAGTAGGATAATAAATAATAAATAATAAATATACAAAATATTAATAATATGATAAACTAATAGATAAGATAATGTGAAAAGCTTCATTTTGGGGGTTATTTATTGTTTCAAAAAAATTATTATATGTTATATGTAAATATATTAATGGTAAATTGAAAAAAGAGTTAAAACAATATGAAAATGTATTACTTTTAAGTGTTACAAATATAAATCATAAAATAACATTTTTTAATAAAAAAAGTGAGAATAATGTGGAAAATATGTTACTTTTAAGTTTATTGCATCGTATATGGCTCTAAAAAAATTATTTAATTTTATATGTAAATATATTAGTGGTAACATTACAAAAAAATGGATAAAACAATAATAACATAGATAAAATGATGTGAAAACATATTGTTTTTATGTTTTGAGATCATTTATTACTTTGACAAATTTATTAAACTTTACATTTTAATATATCAATGCTAAATTTTTAAAAAAAAACAGATAAAACAATGTGGAAAGTATATTACTTTGAAATTTAAAAATATGTCATTAGAAATATATCAAATTGAATGTATAAATAAAATAACGAATATGATGTACATATTTAGTAAAATAATAATAATTTTCTAAGTCTTGTAAAATGAATAAATACATGTTTAAAAATAATAAATAAATATTTCTTTAAAATATATAATTAAATTATCAAGTGCAAAGCACGGATCAGAACGACTAGTATAAAGCTAGTTCAAATAAAGAAGCAGCCATAAATATGGTATACATCACTGCCACAGAAAGAATAAATAGTAAATAGCTGTATGCTGTATGCTGTATTCTACTGATCAGCACTGAATAAGAGTTATACCTTATCAGAAAGAAAATCAAACGGCTGAAATGCACCGTTTAGTTGGCCGTGCGATGAAGAAGAATCACCTAAACCACTAGGCATTGCATTTCCTTCATTACTTCTCCAAAGCGCTTCGCTCACAGCATCCTGATTACTTCTTGAATTCAAGTTTCTAAAGCCAATCATCAGGTCTGTATCTCTGTGAGTTTCAAGTGGATTCAATCTTGAATAATTATCGACGGTGCTGATGTATGTCTCATTCAAGTTATATCCCACATTGCATGTTGGCTGAAAACTAGTTAGACTAAGTGAATTAGTTTCTGAACAACGATCTTGTCGGTCCTCCTCCCTAGAGTTATCACAAACCCTACTTTGGCCTTGCTCAACACCAAATGGTTGATCATTCCACAAAGAAAAAGGGGAAGGACTTGCAGGAATCGTTTGAGGTGGAAATGAAGGGAGAACACCTGTATTTATATCACTAATACTGCCAGAAAGATCAGGGAGATGGGTTGCACATGCAGCAGACGAGTTGTCATTCATACTATCCCTAGTATCATGAATCTGACCAGTCAAACAATGAGCATGCCCACCAGCAGAGAGGTTTGAAAGAATACTTCCAGGTTCTCTCTTCTGCTTTGGTTCCTCTATCACAGAACTGCAAGTCCCAAATACATCTGTGTCACCAGGCATATCCCTAGTCCCAAGTGGACTATACAAGTGAGACGACAAGAACTCCACTGCTTCTTTATTTGCTTCATGGTTTGCATCTAAACTACTCTTAGGATTGAAGAAGTTTGCAGAATTGACTACTTTGGCAGAGTTAGGTTCCATTCTTGAAGATGCCCTACATGGACTACTAGCATTTTCAGCACGATAACGGTGATCTTCCCTAGGAACCACAACAGATGATGGAAATGAAATGTTTACACATATGTCGTCTTTTCCGGGCTCCAGCACTCCGAAGGCAGAAACTGTATTTGCATTGTCAGGAACAACATTAGAAATGACTTCACCAGGCAAAACAAATACACTCTGAGTACCTCTTCCATTAGAGTCAAAGCTGTCGGCATCATATGCTATTTCATTCTTCATGAAATCACTTGTCCCCAAATCCACCCCATTTGAAGTGCGTAAGGAGACTACATTTGGATCAACATCAAGCACATGCGCCCGCAGATCTCCTCGAGAAGATGAACAATGTTCTGATTTCCTTCCAGAAAAGGATTCTGGCAGGGCAGTATCCTCCTTTCCTTGTGGAACAACAGAAGACCTGGCTGGATCTCTTTCCTGGTGAGCCTCACTTGTAACATTCATTTTTTTACCAATTCCACTATTGCTGGAACCGAATATCCGTTCATTGTCAACAACCCTATGTTTGAACTCTATACCGTAACTAGGCTCACCATCAATACTGTTACAAAGTCTTGCTTCAGTGTTTTCATTGAGGGTCTCGTTTCCATCTTTACCAAGCAGCTCAGATTTGGAAATCACTTGCTCAGCATGGTCATTGTCTCCCTCACTGAAAAATTCATGGCTGTCATTTAGTAGACCTGCTGAATTTTGAACCATGGAAAGTAACCCATTGGTATTTTGCACCTGTACATTAGAGCTATAGATGACATCATCAGCCTCCACAATAACACTGTCTTCAATGGACGTCTGACAAGTACCATCCCTCCCATCACTAGGCCTAACAGTTGCATGCTCACGACAAGAATCAAGCTCTAAATCAGCAGTATCAGAAAAGTTCCCTACATCTGTTGCCTCTTTGTCCATCAATTCAGGCACTGCATCTGCCTTATCAATGGATTTTTCAGCAGTTCTGTCAGTACCAGAAACTAGATTAATCTGATCTATATCAACAGATGATAAAATGGTTTCATGATCACCAGTCTGTACAGGAACTTTCGGATCAGATTTGGCCGGCAATTTTCCATAAGTGGAATCAACATTAAGATCATTACTGGCAGCAACATCAGGAGTAAATGAAATAGAATCATCATTAACTTCCATTGATTCTGACTTTGCTAAGACAGAAGCGGGAGGATTTCCACCAGTAGAGACGAAGCCATGATCGTTTTGCATAGGATTAACTCCAGGCGATCCTTCGAGACTCTTCACATAGTTCTTAACATGAATTCCAACATGACCAAAGAAACAAACCCTCTCAGTGAACTTCTTATTACAAAATTGGCATTCATAATGGCCTTCTTTCATTAGCTCATCATCTTCTATGGGCATACCAGATTTTCGCCGCTTTCTCTTGTGACAAGAGAGCAAGTGGTGCAATAATTGGTTTTTATCATAAAAAGGAGACGAGCACTTGTGACATCTGAATAGACCAACTTCTTCTAGCATGCCAATATGACCATCTTTTACAGAGATATTCTGCTTCACGGTATCATCGGGTTCAAGCATTACTGGAGAAACAGACAAAGCCTCTTGATCCTTGCCATGGGTAGTTTCGGCCTGTCACGACCAAAATGAGTTCAAATTATTGGAATAGAAAAAATACACCAAGAACGGACTTATAAAAACGTTGGGGAACAAACATAGCTAACATTTACTGATACGAGTTGATTATCCAACTGAGAAGCCTCAGAGCAGTGACCCGAAGGAGGAGGAGGAGGAGGCTGCTTGACCGCCTTGACATCTACGATGCCACACAGGGACATCAAATAAGAAGACACTTCCTTGCATGACATAAAGTATCTTCCATTGGGACTGCAAAGCAACCGAAAAAATGGGAAAGCACGAGCATGGGATTCAGAAAATAAGCCCGAAATGCAAATCTCAAAATGACAAGAGCCTCAAAACTTATGCAATTCCAAATACTAGCAACCACGATTCAAAAGGTTGCTTGCATCTTCTTCACACAAAATAAGGAACAAGTTCTATGATCTTTGTGAAGAGCAACGCAAAAACATAAAAGAAAAAGGAAAAAAATGAAGAGAGAATGCAGTTAACCTAATGTATCTTCGACAAAACAGCCAACAACGGCCTTGCTTCTTCTTCATCCCAATCAAAACCTTCCAACCAGTGGGCAATGTATCCCCAAACTCATTGGCGTCAACAACCTTTCTCCTCTTCCTTCTGCTCCCCCACTGACCCTCCATACTCGTCAAAAACCCTAACAACTCCTCGTCCTTAACCATCCCTTCCGTCCTCCGCCTAATCTCCGCCGCAAAAGGATCGTCCAGCTTTGCCAGCTCCTCCAAATCCACTGCAACACCGTTCTTGTTCACAATCACTTTATCACTTTCCTCCTTTCCATCGTACACTACCAGCGCCTTACTCTCACCCGCAAAGGCGAGGTCCTCGCTCTTAGGTTTTCGCCCTCTCTTCTTACTCGCCGTCTCCAGCCCATCGAATGTGGACGAGGAGGGGCCGGTGGGAGTTTCGCTGACAGGGGGAAGATCGGCGGCCTGAGAGTCCGCACCAGCGAAGAGCCGTTTAAAGAGGACAATGATCTTGGAGTTGTCGAGGCGTTCAGGGTCGTCGACGGCCGGTCCGGGAGCAAGCGGGAGGGGCTTGGCGGAGAAATCGGGCTTGCGGCGGGCGAGTCGAAAGCGGGAATAGGTCTGTTTGCGGCTACCGGCGGACTCATTGAAGACCGAGCGGTCGATTTTAGGGATGAGGACGTCGTCGCAGCGGCTTAGGTCGACGGCGTGGACAGAGCAGCGGGAGAGAGCGCTAAGCTCGGACTGAGTGAGGAAGCGGAGATCGACCACCGGGATTGATTCCACCGTGAGGCGTTCGCCTGCGGTGCCTGCCGGATCGACGGTTACGGACGCCATCTAGGCGAGGGTTTGTTGTTTTTTTTGTTTTTCTCTTTCTTTTTTATTCCCTTTTCCTCTTGGGTGCGTTTTTCTGTTTGGGGGTGAGAGATGGAGATACGAAAGGATACGAAGGAAGCCTGCCTATTTGAAAGAAGGGTTTACAGACCATATACATCCCCGTTATCGTAACGGGTAACGTCCCGAACTAGTAAAAATCAGATTATTGAAAAATGTGCTTTTTTTTTAATAAAGTAAAATTTTGAGGTCAGATTCTCGGTAGACCGGTAAAATTGACAAACGATGATATCGTTATAGATAAATACAATCATTATATACGAACCAAATAGAAAAAAGCGCACCCAACAAAAATAAATGACATACTAAACATTTGTACTCGAAATTACTAACAAGCCAATAATTATTGATTTTTTTATACCAGGAAAGAATTTGGAACTCGAAGTAGACCCGGATCAACCATCATGTACAAACTAAACAACTAGAAAAAAACACACATAACAAAAATAAATGACATAAGAAATATTATAAAAGTTACGCAAGGCAAACAACCGAATCAACAAGAAAAGAGAAACAGGTCTACAAATCACCTAAGCAACATAGGAGAAACGATGGGGGAGAAGTTGTGAACACTTCAGATTATGGATTCACAAAAAGTCTTCATTCTTCAAATGTTGATCACAAATCCACATCTCAAGCTAGTAAACGAACCAAATCCATCAAACTTCAAGGAGCAGATCATCTGCCAAAGGATGCAGCGTAGCAACACAAAATACAACAAAAAAAAATACAATCTGATTGAGTCCCTTCGTAATAGTCTTAAATTGTTTTGATGAACCCTCACAATGATCTTAATTTGCATTTTTTATTCCTATTTTTTATTAGTTTTCTCTTCTTTTCTTACCATAAAACTAAATGGTGGTGTTGCTTCTGCTACATGTGGTATGGTGCTACTCTTTCTTAATTAGGAGAAAAAGGAAAGAAGAGATCGAAAATGTATCTATGATTATTTTATCCTCAAATCTTGATTAGTATAATATTTTTAGACTTTTTTTAAAAGATCTTGAAACTATGATCAATGATCAATTTGTATAAAACACAATATATATATAAGGTGTTCGAAAAAAGTTATAGCATAATAACTGAGTAACACATCCAAAATACCAACATATGGTACTTTCTTCGTCTCAAATTGGCTTGTGTTTACTTTCCTAATCAATGGGTATGTTTAGTTTCCTAATTTAAGATGTGGAAGTATTGTATGAATTAACCCTACTAGGTATGTTTAGTTTCCTAATTTAAGATGTGGAAGTATTGTATGAATTAACCATACTAGATACCGCTGATGTGAGTATTCTTATTTCATCTCAAACTAAGTAACACATCCTAGATACCAACATGAACTAAATTCGTAATTGAACAATTCCAAGTAGGTTTGATTTAACCAAATTAGTGCCTTCTCCACTCCTATAAAAATGAATATTGTAAACAAATTTGAATGAAATAAGAATACTCACCAAAAAATATGTAACCCGTTTCACATTCACGAAACCTTTTTCTTCATGTGAATATCTTGAAGCATATTCTCCCGCTTTTTCAACGTCTCTCGTTGCCTCTGTTGCTCAGCTAACAGATCTTTGAGAGTAGCTAAAATAGCATCGTTATCCATCCCACCGCTCTCACCATCGCCACCGCCACTAGAACAAATCATCAGTGGAATGGGTCCCCTCATCACCGCTTGATCTCTAGGAAACGGTGCAGCAACACCAGCTTGATCTCCGGGAATATATCGGTGCAGCAACACCAGAACGGATGATCCAGTTCTTTTTGTCCTTCACCGTGGTCAGCGCACGATTAGGCAAAGGAATAACATCCGAATCCCGGATACACAAGCAATATTCATTATCTTACCTCACAACAATTCCAATGGCTATGCAAGTCTCCATATAAATTGTTTTGCTCCCTTTCACAACCTTCAACGCAGACAAATTAATCATATCGAAGATATAAAGCAATATCAGTGATAAAACTCTCAATCACAATCTTCCCACCTATTGCATTTGAGACTCTCGGAAATTGTTGATCAAGAAATGCACTCAAGTTCATCTTCGTCCCATTCATCATTGCATGCAAGAAGAACACTTCATCTTGATGAACGACCCCATCGCTCTCACCCGGGGACGGATCCTTTAAAGGGCCAAGAGTGGCAACCGCCCCCAAATCAAAAATAAAATTTAATATATATATTCTTCTCGTCGATAGCTTCAATTTGATATATTATAAGCTCAAATATGACATTCGAGTAAAAAGTTATAAACGTTTAAAGATTGAACATGTATATCATTTACCTAGCTGATATACTTCTATCATAATTATCATTTATTAAACATTGTAACTTAATACTATAATTAAACCAGAAAACTTCATATTAGCATGCTATATTAAAATATTTGAAAATCGTGAAATAAATTATATATAATTTATGTTTTTATTCTTTTTTTATTAGGAAAGAATTCGAGGTCAGACATACCTGAACCTTGTTCAGGGTTATGGTAATCGTCGGTCCTCCCTATTCGGGTCGCCGACGTGAAGGTCTCCATCAAGGCTCTCGGAGTTCTCTTCTTTCACACCCCACTATTTTCGATCAGTTTGTTCTAATTTTATGGGGCTTTGGTTGTTCTTTGGTTGTGGATCTCATCTCCTTCACCACTCTCAACTAAATCGTGATTCTAGATACTAGATCTCCGATTTTCAGTTCTAGGGTTGTGGTTCCGGTTGATTTCGACCATGCCCCGGTCCGGGTGTAATCGACAATGACTCCGGTCTTGGCAGCCGACTTTGCTTCCGGTCTCCGACCGGTGGCGCTAGCCTCTTCGTCGCTTCGCCTAACCATCCACTCCTCTTTCGATCTCCGATTTAGCCCTCAACGACCATATCTATCTGCCCTATCTCGCTCCCGTTTTGGCCCGGCCTCTCGCCGTCGGTCCGGGTCCGATGATGGCCTCTCGCCGCTGGTACAGTGCCTTTCGGCATTGCCTTGTACGGGGAAACTGCCAAGCAGGCAAGCACTAGCACAAATTTGTTAAAAAAAAAAGAAAAAAAAAAAAGAAAAAGCCATCGGCTTAGGGTTTCCTTGGACTCTTGGGCCCGATTTTAATGCTTGTGGCTTGTCCTTTGGGCCCAAGGTTCTGCCTTGGGCCTGACCCGTAGGAAATTTGGAATAAATTAAATAAATTTGGAAGTAGTGATTTATTATAAATAATTCCCAGTGGGGTTTGCGTTTTTTTCCCACTTGTGTTTCTGGTGCTTTCGATTCAGGCGTTGTACATTCATAATATTGACGATTTATCGGGGAAAAAAATTAGGGCTTAATTTTCCGCCCCCTCAACTAATTGTATCATGATCCACCACTCCTCTCACCACGGCCAAATATAGTGTTAGACAATAACTGATGCACATATTTGAAGCAGGGATTGCTCAAATAAGAGGCACGTGCAGTTATTTTTAGCTCAAAGTCTCGACTAGTCACCTTGTACCAAAAATAATTCGGGTTATAGGTACCAACACTCCTTGCTCCCTCCATATCAAATCCAAATATTGTGTTGAACTCATATAACTTTATGGAGTGCTCATTGTTAAACAACTGAAAAATTACCATTTTCATACTTGCACCTTTGAATCACCTGAACCTCTAGCAAACTTAGAAATTTATATGTCAACAACTCATACGTCGGTGATTTCTATAGTGGCAGCGAAGCGAAGCGGAGCGAGATCGAGGACGACCTAGAAGCGACAAAGACGTCGTCGATGCGCTTCTTGAGGGTGATGGACTCGTGGGAGCCGACGAAACCAACAACGCTAATGACCTAGATAGAGGTCGACATAAAGGAGTGGGATGAGGAGGCAGAGGAGGAGTGAGCGGAGGAGGCAGAGGAGGAGTGGACGGATGAAGCGGTAGAGGATGAAAGGGAGCAAGAACGGATCAATCGAAATCGAAAAGTGAGCTCATTGGAGGACCATAAGACGATCGAGAGCGGCTGTGAAGAAAGAGAAGCGCATGAGAATGAAGCGCGTGGGGGGTTTATTTATTTATTTTAATTAGTGTTCGTTTGCACCAATCAGATCACTTCTTTTCTTCTCACCGGACCAGATTCTTCTCACCCGAATCCTCCCTTATATATATATATAGAGAGAGAGAATAACTTTCCTATGAGGACACCCCTTACCATGCAACGGAGGGACAATTGTGGACCCTTAGATCAAAAGAAATGAAGGGAGGAGATTGATTTTTAAAAAAACACAATTAACCGTATAACCAACTAGTATTCATATTTAACATTAAATATGAATACTAGTTGGTGTAACCGTATCTTTAAATATGAATAGTAATATACAATAGTAAATTTGTATTAGTTTGTAAAATATGAATATTTAATAACTTAGTTTTGAATAATTATGTTACTAAATAGGAATATTAACATATTTGGTGAATAATAGTTGGTGGTTATAAGTTGGTGGTTATAAGTTTTAAGCGTTTAACCAACTAGTATTCATATTTAACACTAAATGTGAATACTAAGTAGTTACACGCTTCTTTCAAAATAAATATTGACCCTTGATTCTTTTAAATCTAATGGCTCAAATTTGTCTCTTCGTTACATGGTAAGAGTTGTTTCACTGGAAAGAGCCCTAACTTCGATTGCATATGAGCAATGAGATAAAGACAAAAGTGTACATCCAGAGAGTAGCCAACGGTGGTGACAACGACGACGGTTAGATAAGATCGGATGATGATGGAGGACAAGCAGCGACGAACGAGGTGGTAGAGGAAGTGGTTGAGGAACTTGCAATCGAAGATGTGGGAGGGAATAGGGTCGGAGAAGTCGTTAGAGGAGAGATCGAGAGTAACGAGGAAAGGGAGCCAGGAGCATATTTGCGGGGGAATCTAGCCGGAGAACTGGTTGCTGGAGAGGACTAGGGTTTGGAGGTTGCGGTAGAGGTGGAGGTTGAACCGACCGAAGGAATGACGATCGGGTCGTAGGAGAAGGAGATCGAATGAGAAGGAGACAACCATGGGATCGTCGGGAGAGAAGATGGAGGTTGAACCGAATAGAGAGAAGGAGGCAACCATGAGAGCCTCTCTTTTTCTTGTGCATATTGTGTTTGTTTTGCAAGAGCGTGAAGCTTTTTTTTTGTTTTAAAATTTAGATCCGTGTCAACCAATTAATGAGATTACTTCTTTCTTTTTCATCGGACCAGATACTTCTCATCTGAACCCTTGCCTAAGTGTCTATAAATAAACATAGAGCATGTTATATAATAAAACATAATGAAATTCTCAATTATTATCTAACTTACTTCTTATTACACAAGAAAAAGTCAATTTTCGCAATCGTGTGATTACTGAGCTCCAAATAAGACAGGATGGGTTTTATAGGAATTTGCCCAGTTACATCTAACATATAACAATTCACAAAACACATTATTAAATACCCACTTTATAAACACATAACCACACACATATTCATAAAACGTAAAAATAATTAACCACATAAATGGATATAAAAAGAGAATATATTGATGAAACATACCGACTAAAAAGTTTTATTTAGTTTCTTGGTTTGAATCGCTATGTCCGACTCAAAGTTAAAGTCGTATCGATCATTTCCAACATCATCCATCAATGTCATCGTTTTTCCTACTAAATACTTAACTTTGAAGGTATGAGTAGCAAATCTAAACCCAGTGACATTATTAAAAACAATAAAAAATTTCTTGATGGAATAACATAAGCCTTCGGTTTTGCGAGTGCTCGTGGGCTGCTCACACCCACAACACCGAACGGGCTTGGACAAGATATCCAACCCATTAAGCATGTTTAGTCCAGTCTGTGTTTGCAATACCATATAAATTTTTACGAAAAACTCATCCCAGTCCGGCCCGTGCTTGCATTTGTCAAGTATACTCACTAATATTCCATCCGATCATAAATATAAGACTTTTGATTTTTTTGCACGTAGTTTAATGAGCTAAAAACTATATAAAATATTATTTTTTTACATTATAATCTATACTACACCTAAAAGCAGAAGCTCTTCCCTCCTACGTGGCTTCACTAGAGAGCAACATTCCAGATGTCGAAAGCAGGAAGAGCGTTCCTCCTTTGCCTCTACACCTCATACCAATGTGGCACCATGTGACAACCTTTCTTTTACATGCTGGCCTCCCCACGTTCACCCTCTGCCTCCCACCCACCCACGTTTTGTAAATATTAGAAAAAAATATATCCACGCATGGCCACGCACGTTCCTAATCAAAAGAAAAATACGGAACTAACCACCCACGTTTTATTTGGGTTAAAAAAAACTATCCACCCACGTTTTTATAAAGACTAAAAAAAAACGGAAATTTCGCCCGGTACCCCTGAGGTATTGCTTTTTTCGCACGGTGTACAAAAGATTCACTAATTTCGCCAGATACCCCCGAGTTTTATAGAAATTTCACCTCATGCCCTTGGTCAGTTAAAACTAACAGCCCTCACATATCTCCGTTTGTTTTTTAATTAAGAAAGAAAAACGAAAAGAAGCAGGCAGAGAGCCCGACCTGGAGGAGAAGGAGAGCCCGACTGGAATCGGCGAAAACCAACAACACAAGGCAGCCGCCGGAGGCGTCGGAAGGAGTGGTGGAGGCGCCGCATGACCCACCGGATGTGGTGGTGGAGACGCCAGTAGCCAGGTGTGTACCCTTTTCAAAAATTAGGGTTTTAAAATTCGAATTTGGGGTTTTGTTCAATTTGTTTTCATTATCACAAAATTTGGGGTTTTAAAGAGGTTCTTTATCATCGAATTTGGGTTTCAATGTGTTTGGCCTGAAATGGAAACATGGGGTTCGGGATTTCAGTGCCTTATAATTTGGAATTTGAGGTTTCAATTTGTGTTTAGGGTTTCATAGGCAAATACAATGTTATTGATTATCAAAACAATGAGATATAAGCTCCGAAGTCAGTTTGTGATTGGCATTGAATTCCCATGCTGGGCATTGCCATCCCTCTTTTTATTCAAGGAGAACTAAGAAGCTGATCCATATGAAAAGGTTTCAGACTTGATCATTTACTTTTTTTAGTGTAGAATTTGAGTTTCTTCTATGAGTTTCACCATTGAAATCAACTTCTTGGGTGTAATTAGGTACAAAGATTGCATCAGAAAAAAGTGAATTTGAATTTACTCTTTTGACGCAATACAACTGGAACTGGAAGTGATTGGAATTGATGAAGCTCAATTTTTTGGAGATCTCTACGAGTTATGTTATGAGGTTATTGATCATGAGAACATCTTTAATATTTTTGTCCATTTTGCATTCCTCCTACAAGTCTTAAAACTACATATTGTGGCTGCTACATTGCCTCGTGGGAACCCCTGAGAAATGAGTATGTATTTGATTTCTCATCAACTTTTGTAACTTAAATGTTTGCTTTTAGTGTGGTAGCATTCCTTGAGTACGTATACGTTTGTGTTTGGCTATCTTGATCTATTGTTCGTTGTCTTGGCCTTTTTTTAGCAAGCAATGTTTATGTGTTTCAATGTCAAAGTTTGTACTTATGAATTGAACTATTATGCCCTGATTGCAGAAAAGACGCTAGCGATTTTAAAGCAATCCTTATCCTTCACTTAAAAGTAGACAATGCTGGAATTGATTTAGGGGTTATATTTGGTCTTTGAATCTTGATTGTTCCTACTGTGTTTATACGTTCCTACTGTTTGTATTACAACAAGAAGCATGATGTGGGTTTGTAAATCCTTTCAAGTATTACAGGTTTTTATCTATTAGAATTTTCTTGGTAACTTCATCTCTCAATGGTTTCAATTAAGTCTATTAGCTCAAAGGGAGAGCAATGTGTGATTACAACACATGATGTGGGTTCAAATCCCACATAGACTCCAAAATTAAAAGATGAAAACTACAAGCTTGTTAAGTTTTGTGGTACTTCATGTTTTATGTTGAATTTTTCGTGATAAAAAAAAAGTTTTATGCTGATTTTTTTTACTCGTATGAATATAGGTTGTATATGAAGATTATATATGGTGATTCTTCCATTTATTCATTAACGTAAAACAAGTAAATCTATGTTGTTCTTTTTCTTTCTTTCTTTCTTTTTTTTTTCATTTTTCAAAATTTCCAAACAACGGCACTCCACCTCCAATTCCAAATCATGTCTGCTGCCCTCAGCCAAAGACTTTATGCTTAAATGAAATTGAAGCTTAACTTCACATTGCCATATTCCACCACCAGTTGGCTATAGGGTGGGTTAATGTTTTTCATTCAGATACCCAATTAGGTGGCCATAAAGATTAGGTGTTTTTTTTTCTCATAAGGAGAGCTGCTGCTTTGTAATTTTTATTGGCTTAAGTAGGAATCCCATTGAAGGGAATTGAGTACATAAGTTCCCGCAGGCAATTAGGTGTTTCTGATTTTCAGTTTGTGCATTCAGATTTTACATGCTTACATATCCCAAAACATGAGCAAAGGTTAACTAAAACATGAGCAAAGGCTAACTAAAACATGTCTTACATGAGAGCATCATTTACATATTACTCGGATATGTACTTAAATAGTTAGATTACATAAATGGCTCATGAATTCAATAAGCCTATGTGGGATTCGAACCCACATCTAGTGCATGAGCACTTTGCTCTTCCATTGAGCTAATAGGCTAAAAAACTTTTGCTGACCAAAGATAAACTGACAACATATAACTGTAAACTATTTGTATAGCTTCATGAAATCTTCCACACGGGCTTAAGATGTATAGCTTCATGAAATCTTCCAACATATAATTGCAAAATATTTGTATTGATCAAAACTAGAGATGTTAAAAGTATATTGTTGTTGTGATTGACCAAAAACTCTGCTCAAACACTCGTATTTTCAATAATAATACCCAATTGTCCACCCCTCTCATTTTGATTAATGTGGCACTGCATGGAGTGCATGCAATTTTTGTGGCAGTACTAAAAAAAAGAATTGGAACTGAAACAGGTTAAAGAAACTACTCCCTCACAGTCCCATTTTATTAATTTAATTTGTTGTTTTAGAGAGCTACTTGTTTCATGTTATCTACCTTTTCGATCACTACTGTTGGAGCCAGCAAGCTTATAAAGAACTCAATTATATGCTCATTAGCTGCTTCTTGCTCTTCAGTTTTATTTCCATTATTATCAACAAGGAGCAAAATGGAATTCCTTCCTCTCCTCATTTTAGGTGCCTAAAAAACATGCTCGATGTCTCTTTGCCATGAGCAATCCAATGGAATTTTCATTGCTGAGCAGTCAGGCTAGTTATTTTCTTCATTTTTTCCCCAAGTTGCCCACCAAATTAACATAGATATCATAAATTAACATAGAATTTATCCATCAACCCCCCCCCCCCTCCCCCAAACCTCAAGTTGAAGGGATACTTACCTAGGGGAGTTGGGAAACACCCCACCCCCCAAAAAAATCCCCAAATCGGGAAAACCCTAAATTCCTAAAGCCAAAAGTAAGAAGCGATACTTACCTAGGGTAGTCGCTGGCGCCGACCTCCTCCCTTCTCGTGTTTATGCCTCCACCAACATCAACGTTTGTCCCTCCTCACCTTATGCGACCAGCCTGTTCCTTTCTTCCTCTGACCGCCTTACGCTCGATCCATTCTTTCCTCCTTTCTTTTTGTTCTATTTAAAAAAAAAACTAACGGCTGCCGTTAATTAACTTGGGAGGGGCACGACGCGAAATTTTTTATAAACTCGGGGGTATCAGGCGAAATAGCCTAAACTTTTGGACACCGCGTGAAAAACGCTATACCTTGAGGGTACCATGCGAAATTTCCGGAAAAAAAAGTCTACCCACCCACGTTCCTAATCAAAAGAAAAAAGTGGAACACCCACGTTTTATTTGGGTTAAATAAAAACTACCCACCCACATTTTGTAAAGACTAAAAGAAGCTACCCACCCACGTCTTATTTTTATTTTTTTACTTATTTGGAGTAAAAGTGGAACTAACCACCCAAGTTTTATTTATTCATTTTACGATTTTGGTGTGAAAAAAAATAAAAATAAAAACGTACCACCCAAGTTCTTTATTGGGTACCAAAAAAAAGCTTTTGACTATTTGACCTACCACATTTTTAACCCATTTTCCCTTTTCATGTGCATTCTGTTTGTTCAACATCAAACCGTAATATATCTCTGCCTATTGTAGTATAATATTGTATTATACCTCTTTTGTTCAATCTCCTTTGAATCCTTGTACTATTGTATTATAATATTCAATTATTAATTTTTATTCTCATATATTGCTTTCATGTAGATTTACAACTAACCGAAGAACAATTGAAACATTACGCATTAGCAGAGGTTGAGATGTTGTTGCGAAGAAATGGTAGCTCTCTAAGGCGATATCCTTCGTTACCGCCCCCAAATGATACCTTGATTGCGACTGGTAATAACATTCTCATTCAAGAGGAGTTGCGCCATAATGTTCCTGAGTTAAAGACAGAGCATTCACGATTATTGTCCAGTTTCATTGAAGAACAACGACATGTTTATGATGAAATTATGGGTGCTGCCAGAGGCGAGGGGGGGGGGGGAGTTTTTTTTCCTGTATGGTTATCGAGGACCTGGGAAGACATATATTTGGAAAGCACTTACTGCTGCTATTCGGAGTGAAGGGCATATTGTTTTGAATGTGGCATTGCAGCACTTCTACTTCCTGGGGGAAGGACTGCACATTCGCGGAGCGGATCAACTGTCACCGGTCCATCCCTGTGCCACTGTCCCTTCTCACCAAATATCAACTCTTTACTATTTCTTTTTTTTTTCAAACTTTAATCAATTTATTTTTTCTTTAATTAGGGGGGTTGAGGAGGGGAAAACAGGAGGACTCTATGTGTGAAATTCGTCCTGGTACTCCTTTGGCGGCATTAGTTGCAGCAGCAAAGGATGAAGCACCTATGGCTAATAGATATTGTTTTGAAGCTTTGGATCGAAGCTTACGAGATGTCCTCAAGTTTTCAAATCCTCATAGTGAAACACAACCATTCAGGGGAAAATTGTTGTCTTTGGTGGTGATTTTAGGCAAATATTGCCCGTTGTTCCATGAGGAAGTAGACAGGACATTGTATCTGCCACAATAAACTCTTCCTATCTATGGCGTGATTGCAAGGTAAATATTTATTATAGCTATTTACGTTCATTTATTAATTTGGTCAAATGTTTCCTATTAGTTACATGATTCATCTAATGAAATAAAGTGTTTTACAACTACGTAGGTACTCCAATTGACTAGGAATATGAGACTAACTTGTGGCCAAGTTGATTCTGATGTGGAAGAATTGAAGGAGTTCTCATATTGGGTTCTACGAATTGGCGATGAAGTTGAGGGTGATGATAATGATGGTGAAGCTATTGTTCATTTTCCAACTGATCTTCTTATTCCTTACACAAATGACCCGGTTGGAGCCATTGTTGCTGCAGTATAACCTAATGTATCAGATCATTTGATGTATTCCACTTACTTCCAAGAAAGAGCCATCCTAGCCCCAACACATAAAGTCGTGGACAAGGTAAATGACTATGTACTCTCATTAATCCCTGGAGACTATCTGAACTCAAAAAAAGAGAAATAGAGATCATCAATAAGAGTTAGGGACATAGTCATTTCCCAATCGTGTAATGGTCCAAGAAAAGAGAAATAGAGATCGGATAGAAAATGCTTTATATATTTGTATAATATTATATCGTAGTATATAATCAAAATATTTCGTATCCGTGTCTAAGGCACGGGCCTTACACTAGTACTTATTATTTAATAAGTATTATATTGTAAAAAAATTATTAAAAAAATAATATTTTATATAATTTTTAGTTTTAAAACTACGTGTAAAAAAGTTAAAATCTTATATTTATGATCGGAGGGAGTATTATTTATACATTTTCATTTAGATGTTATGAGTGATCGAGTTTATTGAGTTTGAAGATATTGTGACATTCCCCAATAAAGAGATCACTATATCAAATACTACAGTTAATCCAATAAAGGAATGTTGCCACCTTTCTCAAATGTCGATGATCGACAAGTCTGTAGATGGACTACCGTCAAAACATACCATTAAAAATCGAAAAAGTATAGTATAACAAGTGGAAGTGTAACCTCCAAAGACAAATTTAGTTGAGGATGTCCATTCAATAAAGGGCCAGACAGACCGACCTTTTTATTTAATTTTGAAGGCACGAGCCATTATTTGTAGGGACTTTAGGGTTGAACAAAGCCGTCATCTGGATTCTGGATGCTTCAACAACAGTCGGATTGATACATTGGCAGTTGGGCGGTGAGAGCATATTTGGTTGCGAACGAGGAGTAGAGTAGTTAGCAGTAGTAGTGCAGTCACCGGGCCTGAGAATGTTCAAGAAATCGGCAGAGCCAAAATCACTGCAGAGGCTGTCTGGCGGTGGCAGGAAGAAATTTAGGAAGAATCTCATAGACAAGTTCCCTCATGTCTCCGAATCTGATCTTGATCTTCTTCTTCCTCCAAAGGCAGGTTTCACTTTCTCTCAATTTTTCATTCTTATTTCGTTTATGCCCTCGATTTTCAACCCACTTGCTTGTTTAATTTGAATTCATTCGGGTCGTTCCTGATTCTAAAAAACAGGCGGAAATCACCCTAGTTAAGTTCCAGAATCGTGTTTTGGTCTATGCTGTGGAAGGTGGTTTCCCCGTGTTTTTTGACATTGATGGGCGTGGTGCTGAAATCTATCCTACAGGTATGGTAATGGTATGCCATCATCAATTCATCATTACGGCATAAACTAGAGCTTGGAATTGTTCAATTAAATCATCGTTATGCTGTTTCTGTTCTTTCAGTTTATGCTCTTTGGCAAGTGGCTCATCTCCTCCCTTCTTTCACCGTCAAAGGTGGGGAGGTTTCTCGCTTTCTCATCGGTGGGGCGGATTTGATGTTTCCTGGTATTAGTATCCCACCAGATGGCCTTCCATCTTTTTCTGCCGGCGAAACCTGGTCCGTCAGGGTTCCTGGCAATCCTGCACCCTTCGCGGTAGTAAATTTATTTGATTTAAATCATTCTAGTGGATCCATCATCCAGCTATGTTTGTATTTATGTTACAACATAGACCTTTTCCACTGCTTATAGGTTGGCACCACCTTATTGAGTAGGGATCAAGCACTGAATGCCGGTTTACGTGGGAAGGCTTTGCGAATTCTTCACTGCTATCGTGATTTACTTTGGCAAGTATCCTCTCTTCTTTTTTCCGTTCACCATATTTGCCTTCTAAACAATAAAGTCTCTTATTTACCCTTCCTCTCAGGGATTCGGTTGAAGGCCATTTTGTGCCAAATGCTGGTTTCTTAGAAGATGTTGTCTTTCCGGACCCTTCGCTGTTATCCATGTCTTCTGATTCTTGTGATGTTCTTCCTCCAAATGAGCAACAATGTAACTCTAGTGCTGAGCTTCTGGGTCAGCCAGGTTTCACTGATGATGTTCAGTCAGTAGTTGGCGTATCATCATCTAATACCCACGATGATGATGATACCACTGACATGTCTGAGCAATTGGCTTCTAAGATGAGCAAATTAAAAGCAACTGAGGGTTGTTCTTCTGTTGAAGAACACAGTGACGAGGTTGATGACAAGAACATTCTATCGGTGTCGGATGTTGATGGGCTATTGGAACAATGCCTATTACAAGCTTTGCACACCACAGTTAAGGAAAAAGACCTTCCAATGCCTGGAAGTACCTTATGGTAAGAAATATACTACTATTATTCAATACGCATATCTATTTCAGTTTGTCCTATATGATTATGTATTGAATATGAATTCATCTTGTGATTCTTTTTTGTGGGGTTAGAGTGGAGTGAAGTGAAGCATTATAAGTATCAATGTGTTCCTTCTTTACTTTATGCATTGTTACACGGGCTACTTCTACAATCAAACAATTATTATTAATTTGTTTTTTAATCAAAAAGCATGCTAGCTACTTGGTTTCTTCCTCTGATAGAAACCTTGTGAGTTCCATCAACCAGAAAGTTGATATCTTGCAATGGTGGTCATGCTGAAACTTCTTGTTTCAATGAACACAAAGCCCCTTATCACATAGCTTCCTGCCTCTTCAGCTTTGGTTGGGGGTACTGCTGCATATTGTTCAGTACTTTACTTGTGGTGCAGTGCAGCTGTGATAGAGAAAGGTAGTTTTCTTCCTTGGATTATGGGACAAGGAGAAAATGACCAAGTTTGTGATGGGATGTAAACTGTATTGCGCCTTTAGGGCTTCTATTTTGGCTGGCAGCATAATAATCCCCAACTAGAAACAATCACTGCTGGTTGTTGGGCCTTGACATTAGGAAAGGGGTTAGAAATAGTGGTTGCTTGTGGATTTGGAGGGAAATTGCGCTGAGATGAAGAAAATTGGGTAGTCACAGTGTTGGATTGATGTGGCAATGATACGACTTGGTAGGAACTGAACAATGGAAATGAAAAAGATATCCCTTCAACAATTGAGCAAGTATTGTATTTGTATTTCAGTGTCAATTGTCGTATGAATGAGTACAAGATTTCAGCTACCCCTTTTTTTGAAGTGGAAAACAAATAATTAACTCTTAATCGTAATAAAAAGATTTAATTAATATAGTTCTGAATAATAGAAGAGAATATGAAGAAAGTGGAGGAAACAGTTTAAACTAGCAAGTGGAAATAGAAAGCTATATAGAAAACAACTAGAAAATAAAGGAAAGATATTAACTAATAAAAATAATAACTTGGGTATGTGTCATCCGGTTGTGACACAAATATTTCTTTATGAAAATTCATCAACATTGATATTGAAGTAGCCAAGTAAGCATCAATCCTTTTTTTCTTTGAACTTCTTAATGTCAATGTTTCCATTTTGATGAAATGCTACTTGCCTATGGTGCAGGTCGAATCATGTTTTACCCTGTAGACCTGCAGGTGTTATTCTTGATATCAAGAAGTCATCTTTCAAGAAGTTGTCAAAATGGTTGCAATCTAAAGCATCTGCTGGACTGGTTTGTGCTGTCCATTATCATTTTTCACGGCTTATGATTTAGTACAAGATGTTTTAGATCTGTTCATATCTATAAAGCACGAAAAAAGTGAGAACGGAACCGTTTCATATGTCTAATAAAACGGGAAGTGACCGGAAGCGGCCAGAAATGGCAGTTAGATGTCTGTATGGACTAGACATGTATTCAGACACCATTGATCTTACTAGTTGGTCGCCTGAGCACAATGTTGTTAATGCTTCTGTTGGTGGGATGGGGTTTATTTGGGTGAATGGGGGTTTGAGATGTACCCACTCTTACCCTAAGCAAATGATGAGTGTCTTTCCGAAAAGAGATGACAAGAGTTAGACAAAACTGAATTCAACTATGTGACAAAAATAAACTTAATTTAGTTAAAATGCTCAAAAAATTGATATAGGGGTTATATTCATCTCAAAGGCACTCTGCCAGATAGCCAAGCTCAAGCCCCAAAATGAGTTTTTACATTTTTTCACAAATATTCACTCATTATAGTACATGCTTAAGATATCAGAATTTTTATTGGCATTTTTCTTGTTGTGTACGTGTCATGTTTTTGGAGTTCCCCGTCCTCTGCCATTCCCCTTATCTACATCCTTGTCATAAATAAAAGAAAAAACTTCTGAAAAGGTTCTGGTACCAAATATAAAAAGAATTGTTTATTGCTTGCTCATAAAAAGAAAAAAAGGAGTTCTTACACCAAAAATCATTTATCTAAATTGTGTTGCTGGCTTTCTTTCTATATTTTGTGGTTACAAGTGGTGTTGACTTTAAGTATACATACTGATGCTGTTTCCTCATTACATCTGGTATGGGACAGATATCAGTGAAAGAGGATAAATTCAAGAAGGAGGTTATACTAGTTGCTGTAAATCGTAGCAATCCTGAGTACAGGTCTTTCAAGCCTGATAAACAAAAGACGGAGAAGGTTGGTCAAACCAATGCTGAAGTTGCTGTTGAAAGTCAGTCTCAGGCACTTCTAGTCGTAGAAGAGGTTTATAAACCAACCTCTCATGTCAGTCCTATTTTTTCTTCTGTGGGAGCTGATGTTGGAGGACTTTTCAGTGCATCTGTAGCAACTGAGATTGTCTTCACCTATATTGAGAAGGAGAATCTGGTGAAGGCAACTGACAAATCCTTGGTAATATTGGATGTAACATTATGTGATGCTCTATTTAAGGGAGCTATAAAGAAAGGGTCAACTTACCCAACTGAAATTCATAAAAAGGATTTAGGACCTACATTTTTAAGTCGTATGCAAGCCCATGTTAAAGTTATCAGAGGAAGTGACATGGCAGTCAAGAAAGGTGCCTTGAAGCCGATTCAGATCATGACGGAACGAAGACAAGGTAACAAGAAGGTAACTAAAGTTTCAGGTTTTGAACCTTTTTTGATAGATGGGGAGTCATTGGCATCAGAACTGCAGAAAAAGCTTGCTTGCAGTACATCAGTAGCCGAGTTACCAGGTACTAAACCTCCTTCCATTATATATATATATTAATTATAATTTTGAAATTCTTTGATAAGTGATTAGAATGACTCATGCTCGCAGCATAGACCATCTTATAGCATCCTTTTAGCTGAGGGGTGGGGGTGGGGGGTGTTTGAAGTGTTTACTCATATCTACTGAGGGAAAAAGTGGGTTGGCAGACCAGTTTTTATTATGATGGTGTTTGGTATTGCTAAGATAACCCAAATTTAGGTGCCATTGTCATATTTATTCATATTCAAATCCCAACTTATTAGAAGTTGACAGACATACTGTTGTGGTTGTGGACGATGATGAGTTGACAGACATACTATGTTCATGACAAATTTGTTTCATACTTAACTAATGTGATTGGCCTAACTGCTAGTCTTCTTTCTCATTTTCTAGCAAACCTATTTTATGATAATTTCATCTTCCATTATGTCAATCATTAGTTATTTTTGGACCTTTTCAGGTAAAAAGGGACTGGAGGTACTTATCCAGGGGGGTGTTATTGACAACCTTGGCAAACATCTAGTTGAGCGATATGGAATTCCAAAGAGATACATTGAAGTGCTTGATAAAACTAGGAAATAAAAACCGAGGTCAGCTTCTCAGTTTCTGTTCAAGGCTTTTGCATGAACCAATGTTTTCCAAATATCGAATGCATTTTTTTTTGCTGAGTGCCTCATACAAGGATCAAGAATAATCAAGAACAATAGGTTTTTGTTTTGAACCCAGGGAATAGCTTTAAGTGACTCATGCAAAAGGTTGCGTTGCAAATTTCACTGCTAACAAGATGTAGTATTTAGTTTTGAACATATCTATCATGATATGGTTGCCGAGATGGTTGCACTGCATTGGTGACTTGCTTTGCTGTCCATTTTTTGGTAAAGTTTGGGCATGTATACTTGAATGTGTAGTGTATTTTGCATGATGGTTGAGATTGATATTGTACAGGGTTGTAATTATGCACTCTCTCCCATGGTTAAGTGACGGGTTGTTTTTTAGTTGTATCACAAAGCTGAATAGCGGAAAATAATTTTCAACCAAAGAATACGTGAACTATGCTAAACCTTGATGTGCCGAAATGCCGAATACCCCTTCCCTTATAAAGTACAATGCAAAATTTACGTTTATGTTAGTTTTTTCTTTTAACCGGAAATAATTTGGCAATAAGTGAACCTTATATGCCAAGAGCATCCATGAGGATGAAATCGCGAAGCACTGAGTCGTCAGGTGTCGAAGTGTCGGAGAGGACAGGGTCAAGATGCGAAAGGCGGTCCGTAACTCGTTTTGCATCTCGGAAGACATGATGAATCTCACACTTGATAAAGGTGTCAATATTGACTAGACTGTCAGAGACAATCATTTCGGAGTCTCCGGAAGACAGACCACAACCTTTAAGGCTATTTATAATAGTGAGGTTATCACCTTCAGTTACTAGTCTAGTAATGCTTAGTTCCCGTGCCGCATTAATGCCAAACTAGAGACCAATACCTTCCGACCCCATAACAAAGTGGAAAAGAGAATGTCCAGCACCAAAAAACACGGGCTTACCTGTATGGTCTTTGATGACAAATCCGTAGTGGGCTCTGTTGAAGGGGGAGAAGGCTCCATCAAAGTTGAGTTTATAGGTCCCCAGTTCAGGGGGACGCCATCTTGGTTTGTTCCTTTGCTTTGGAATGTTGTTTTGGATACGTTTATGTTAGTTTAAAATTTTCAAATGCATTACGTTTATGTTAGTTTAAAATTTTCAAGTTAATACATTTTTTTTGCAAGGGGATGTCTAACGACAACATGGATTTTATCTATTAGCAAGATAATTTATACAAAATTGCACCACCCAAGTCCTACATTCATCTCCTTTGCAATTCGTTGATCAGAAACTTCGATTCATCCCCTATGCAATTCGTTGATGAGAAATTGCAAGGATTTCGTTGAGTCTAATCACACAAGCCTACTGAAGCCTCCATTGTCGAATTCGGATTTCGTTGTCTATTAGAGATAAGGATTAAGATGGATGCCTACCTATGGAAGCTTCCACGGTCGAAATCTTATGCGACTCTGCCCACTGTCTTCAATTCATCTCTTCGCCTCTGCCTATCACGCCTCCGCCTGTCAATTTTAGTTAGTGTTTGGATTACTTTGTTGCCCGTCGCTTATCTCACCGTGCCATCTCTCTCTCTCTCTCTCTCTCTCTCTCTCACACACACACACACACACACAAAGCAGCTTTCCCTTTTGCACTCAAAAACCCTAGCAATTAACCTTCGTTCATCCTGTCGAGTGTCTTCCTCGTCGTCGGAGACCTTTTCGAGCCTAGAGGAGGTCGGTTTCTCAATGGAAGGTCGCCAGAGTCCGTGTTGAGCCCGGAGGAGGCCAGGTTCTCAATGGAAGGTGTTGGTTAGGACTCCGACGATTGCCAATTTAACAACGCCGCTGAGATGTGGAGGGAAAAGCTAGGGCACAAACGGAAGGTGTTGATTTGCAGTCGACATCTCCGGCACTGCGTAAATTTGAGATTAGTGCTTGAAATGTTTATGGAATTAGAAGGAAAAACTTGTAGACAGTTGATGCATTATGTAAATTTGAGAAAATTCATATATTATATTTATTACAAGCTAGAACTAACAAAAAAACCCAAAAAACCTTTGGATAAAATCGGAATTTGATTCTATGATTTCGTCTTCAACAACTGGACAAAAAGGATGAATCTGCCTGCTTTGGAAAACTATCAGAGTCAATTCGACTCTATCAATCTAATAAAGAAAGAAGAAATGTTTATAATGATTAAATATGAAAGAAAGTAAAATAATATGGCTCTTGCGATCTGCTTTGTGTATTCTTCGCTTCATGACTAGGAGAAAAACCAATTCTGGACAAATATTATAAATCACATAACTCACCTTCCATAACCATGCATTATCATTGGTGCTCTTAATGAAATACAAAGCTTATAAGAGAAAATTAAAGGGCTACACTGCACCCAAGTAGATTCAATTGGCTTATTGACTTGAAAAGTTGTTTCCAAATGGTGGATGTACCCTCCTTTGACAACACCTTTACTTGGTGGAAGAACAAAGCTCATGAAAACAATATTAAAAAACCAATAGAATCCTTATCCATCAACGAATTCTTCAGTGGTTTTCTAGGATGGCTACCATGGATCACGCATTCACATCTTCCGATCATTGTTTAATATCAATTGAACTAAACACACAGGAAATACAAAGAGAAGACAATTCATGTCTGAAAAAATCTGGTTGACACGAGTAGACTACAAGGAAGTGGTTACCTAGGCATGGAGAGCAAACTTCCATGGATCAAGGCATGTTTAACCTACCTAAGAAAAAACGTTTTTAAAAAAGGCCCATAGCTAAAAAAACCCACTTTTTTACGATTACGAGGTTTATTCGAATATGAAATTCAATCTTGGAAATATAGCATTTCTCTTTTTTTTACTACCCAAGGCTTTGATACCTTTCGAAATCGAGAAATATCAACTGGAGCAATTGCTATCCGAGAACAATTAGCCGATTTGGATTTGAGAACTATTCTCGATTCTTCATTGGCAGAATGGAAAGAGTTAGGGGAAGAAGTGTCTACTGGAAATGAATGGGAAGATCGAAAGGTTGGAAGAAGAAGGGATTTTTTGGTTAGATGCATGGAATTAGCTAAACATTTCATTCGAACAAATATAGAACCAGAATGGATGGTTTTGTGTCTATTACCGGTTCTTCCTCTCGAATTGAGGCCGATCATTCAGATCGATGGGGGGAAAATTAATGAGTTCGGATATTAATGAACTCTATAGAAGAGTTATTTATCGGAACAATACTCTTACTGATCTATTAACAACAAGTAGATCTACACCCGGAGAATTGGTAATGTGCCGGGAGAAATTGGTAATGTGCCGGGAGAAATTGGTACAAGAAGCCGTAGATACACTTCTGGATAATGGAATAAGCGGACAACCAATGCGGGATGGTCATAATAAGGTTTACAAATCATTTTCAGATGTAATTGAAGGTAAAGAGGGAAGGTTTCGGGAGACTCTTCTTGGCAAACGATTCGATTATTCAGGGCGTTCCGTCATTGTCGTAGGTCCTTCACTTTCATTACATCGACGTGGATTGCCTCGTGAAATTGCAATAGAACTTTTCCAGACATTTGTAATTCGCGGTCTGATTAGACAAGATCTTGCTTCGAACATAGGAGTTGCTAAGAGTAAAATTCGGGAAAAAGAACCCATTGTATGGGAAATACTTTAGGAAGTTATGCGGGGGCATCCTGTACTGTTAAATAGAGCGCCTACTCTGCATAGATTAGGTATACAGGCATTCCAACTCATTTTAGTGGAAGGGCGCACTATTTGTTTACATCCATTGGTTTATAAAGGATTCAACGCAGACTTTGATGGGGATCAAATGGCTGTTCATGTACCTTTATCTTTAGAGGCCCAAGCGGAGGCCCGTTTACTTATGTTTTCTCATATGAATGTTTTGTCTCCGGCTTATTGGGCTCTATGTATTAACGAGTGGGAATCGCCGGGGTATTTGTGCAAATAGATATAATCCGTGGAGCCGAAGAAACTATCAAAATGAAAAATGGAATGATCCTAATTATAAGTATATGAAAGAACCTTTTTTTTGTAACTCCTATGATGCAATTGGGGCTTATCGTCAAAAAAAAAATCAATTCAGATAACTTGAGGTAGTTGATGAATCTTTACTCGAACTCCAAAGCAACACACAAACCAATCAATGCAGCGAATTCAACGGCAAGCCCAATTGGTCGTTAAAAGGAAAGATTGATAGACTATCATAGAATCTACTAGAACAAAGGGAAAAAACATCTCAAATTAAATGACATTGATTTGAGCTACTTCAACTGTAGCGGCCCAAATATAAATATTCGGGTTACGTTTCGAAGGATTGGATACCTTCGTTCGGATCTTGCAATTCGAGTACGGGTTGAGTTTTAAAACAAAGTTTTAGTGATCAAAGAAGGGATTTCACACCCTAAAATTCGCGATAGGACCGTTACGTCCCCCAACCTGTCCTACTTGCCTAAGTCGCTCAAAACGTTTAAGTTCGAAAGCATAAAGAAGGAAATATCATAATACAAGTTGCCACGGCATGGCCGGGTCAAAACCAAATACGAGGAAATAAGTAGCAAAAGTGTGGAGTTCAAGTCGGTCTTACTCTCCCTCTCACTGCGCCATAAGATATCCCCTGCCACAATAGCACAAGATCAAGTAAGGGTACGGGTACCTGAAACTAACCACCAAGTCAAGGTCGAGCCACTCATGCGGGCCCTAAAGACCTCGCTGAGGACATATAATACGCTCTAAGCCTAGATGAAAATGATCTAATGCATTGCTGAAATATTAAATACGCAAGCATGTTGACAATTCATATATAATGACAGAAATGTAGTAAATGGGCCCACATAGAATGCCAAGTGGCATGTCCCAATCTCTCAAAACCCATGCCTTGATCGGGGCGGGTATCTCTCTCATATCCGTACCTCAGCCGGGATCGGATGTCTGCCTCAGCCGGGGCCAGACGACTCGGTTGGTGCCGCAGTATATCTCATGCCTCAGTCCACACCTCAGCCGGGGTGGGACACTCGGTCACCGCCGCAGTCATGTATATAACTCAGTAAATCATGCTCTCAGATAACTCTATCAGGACAAACCCGATGGAGTTGGGTTGTCCTATGACCCTAGCAACGACTCTAGACTCACAACTTACGGCCGTTTCTACCAATCGCATTCAGAATACGTATGCTCATATGTTAATGCAGAACCTAAGCATGCTACTACATGACATGATATTATAATGCCTACATACTATATGACACATCAGGCATGAGGTTCTAACTTGAGTAAGCCCCAGATGACTTACCTGAAGTAGCAGATCGACAAAAGCAATAAACCAGTAGTAAGCAAGCCAATCACGTCATGGATCACCTAACAATTTTAATAAATATAGAATATAAGTCTAAAGCATAGAGGACCCATTTACCACTACACAGAATCTATCCATCGATAATTGGTCATAACATCAGCACCTTCATCATTATTTCAAACATCTCATATCATCATATATCATCAAATTCTCGTTTTCATCAACTCACGTTCTCGTTATCATAATCTCAAGCTACCTCATAACATTAATTTCCTCAACCATTTCCACTAGGCATCTCAAGGTTCTAATATATCATATACCATCTCATAATGTCTCATCAATATTCTATCATATCAAATCATGCTTCAATTCACATATATTCATTTTCATGCCATAACTCATATAATTTACAAGTAAGGTTTATTAATCAATTCATCAAGTCAACTCAAGTAAATTATTCACAAAGTTTCTCAAGTCATTAAATCTCAAGGAAGTCAATGCAATAGTCAAACAATTCTATCAAAAATCATATTTAACCAAATTCGCATACTACCATCTCATATCCTTACTTAGCATATAATTATATATCCACATCATAATTATTTAACATTTAACCTCTCAATATATACATTATATCAAAATAACCCAACCATTTTTATATTATAAAGATCCGCCCCTTTTTGAAAATACCAAAACCGACCCATTTTATAAAAACATCAAAAAATCGGCCCCTTTATGTAACCCAAAACCGGATTTATTTATAAAACAGGCCCACAAGCCATTTTGTTTTTAACCACCAAATCTGGCCCAAAATTTAGGCTCAATTCCTCTTAAAAATTTCTGGCCCCAAAAGCCCACCCTAAACCTCTCTCCCTTCTATTAGATTTTTTTTCCGGAATTTAAATAAATAAAATAAAAGAAAAGCGGGCCCCACTCCTCATCTTCTTCAACCTCCGCCTCTCCTCGGTTAGGGCATCCTCTCCCTGCGTCCTCCTTGATCCCCGGCGCCGATCTCTCTCTCTTTCTCACACTCGACCTCCCTCGCGCTCTCTCACCCTCTCGTGCTCACTCTTGCTTGCTCGACTCTCTCGGTTGCCCACTCTGACTCCCTCGGTTGCTCGCTCGGACTCACACCTCGCTCAAACTTGTTCAACCTAGCCCTGCCCATTCCCCGGAACTCGCAGGCATGACAAGAAGAGCTTCCTAATATTGAGGAATAAAATATACATATTAGGAAACTTATCAATTTCTTATTATTTTCTAATATTGTCTATAGATAATATCCCTTGATTATCTCTAAACCGTTAGAGAATATTATCCTTCCATTTGTATATCCTTTCCTGCGGATCATTACCCATCATTAGCCTCTAATTTAGTCTTTGTAAATATATATAAACACCTTTTTTGTACGTTTGAGATATAATACAAAAACTGTATTTTTTGCTCATCAATTTACTCATTCAAAACTTATTATGGTATCAGAGAAAAGGTTTTGAAGACCCTAAATACACTTGCAAGCACAATCTTAATACCTCATGGCAGACGAAAATCAATCAAACGCCTTAACCGGCTTGATTCCTACGTCAAATTTAGAACCATGGGAGAAGTCATCGCATCCTTTATTCATCCATCACTCTGATCAACCGGGCGCAGTCTTGGTATCACAACCCTTGATGGAGGATAATTACACAACTTGGAAACAATACATGCTCACGGCCCTTACGATCAAGAACAAGAAGGGTTTTGTAGATGGAAGTTTGCTCAAGCCGAGTGACAAACCGACAGAGGCGTCACAATGGGAGAGATGCAATACACTAGTCAAGACTTGGCTGCTCGGATCCATCTCCAAGGAGATTTCGGCTAGCGTCAGTCATTGCGAAAGTGCAAGAGGTATGTGGCTCGAACTTAAAGAATGATTTTCCCATACAGTCACGGTCTCCTTGTTTCACATCGAGAATGCCATTCATGATTGTGAACAAGGAACAGATTCAGCCTCAACATATTTCAACAAGCTCAAGGGATTCTGGGATGAGAAAGACGTACTCTGTGCGCATCCTCCCTTTACCTGTGCAGCAGCTAGCTTCATCAAGAATTTCAAAGACACACAAAAGACTATGAAATTCTTGATGGGGCTAAATGAAAATTATGCCCAAACTCGCAGTAGTATTATCAGTATAGATCCACTGCCGGAATTGAACAAGGCCTTTGCCATGGTGTTAAGGGAAGAAAAACATGCTGCGAAGTCAACCACCAAGACACTAGCAAACACGCCAACAACCATGGATGCCGCGGCCTTTGCGGTGAAAAGGGGGGCTCGATCTTCAAATCCTACAAGTGAATCGAAGTTATGCAAAAAATGCAATATCACTAATCATAATACACAGCAATGCAGGGCACATTTTAAGTGCACTTTTTGCAACGCAAAAGGTCATACATATGACTATTGTCGCAAAAGAAAGAAGGCCATTGAACAAGGACAAGGAGGCTCAAAAGCAAATTATGCAGGTTCCAACTCCAAGGTTTTCCGCTGACCAAAGATGAGTGCCAACGCATGATGAATCTATTGAGCAAGTTCAAGTCCATGTCCACTGCACAAGATGACCCATCGTCCGCAAACCTAGTCGGTAACGTTGGTAACATCTCTAACTATGAAGACTTTTCAGGACCTTCGATCGGGGAGGACGATTGGGACGGGAATTGAGCGAAATGGTTTGTATTGTCTCAACGTGCCACAAATGAGTTCATGTAATGTGGTCTCTTCACCGTCCGATCATCTATGGCATTGTCGACTTGGGCACCCATCGTCTAAAGTATTTTCTTCCTTTTCGTTTTTGAAAAATAAAGCTTGCAATACAAGCACCTGTTCCATTTGTCCTTTAGCAAAACAAACTCGGAATATTTTCCCTTTACGCACTTCAAATACTCAATCTTGTTTTGATCTAATTCATATGGACATATGGGGTGGATATCATATCCCATCAATTTCCGGAGCTCGTTATTTTTTAACAATTGTTGATGACTATACGCGTTTTACTTGGATTTTTCTCATGCACCGGAAGTCCGACACACGTACTCTTATTGTTCAATTCCTTAACCTTATTGAAAACCAATTTGGAAAAAGGGTCAAAATAGTTAGAAGTGATAATGGCCCCGAATTTAAATGCACTGATTTTTTCACATCAAAAGGAATTTTGCATCAAACAAGTTGTGTTAATACTCCTCAACAAAATGGAGTTGCCGAACGAAAACATCGTCATTTATTAAATGTAGCTCGAGCTCTTTTGTTTCAATCTAAATTGCCTAAAATGTTTTGGGGTGATGCTATTCTTACTTCTGCTTATTTAATCAATAGCACACCCACGCCAATCTTGCAAAACAAAACTCCTTTCGAAAAATTATTTTCTAAACAACCGAATTATTCGCATTTTCGTGTTTTTGGATGTCGTTGCTTTGCCTCTACACACCCACTTAGACCAAGCAAATTTGACCCGAGAGCTCTTGAATGTATCTTCTTTGGTTATCCTATTGGCACCAAAGGATACAAGGTTTATATCATAAAAGATAAGAAATCGTTCATCTCTCGGGACGTCATTTTTCATGAAACCAAATATCATAATATTAGTACTTCTGATGATGGCTTCCTACCACGTGTACCTCCATTACCCATTCCTACATCTACAAGCTCCATGGGTGATGATGAGCCCATCGTAACCCCAGCTTCCGTAGATTCAAACCACACACTAGAACCCCTTAACCAAACTCCACCCATCCTACCAACAGCTCCCATAATTGACCCCCCAGTAACACCTACCCTCCCTGCCCCTCCACTACTTCGACGCTCCACACGCCCAACTAGGCCATCGACTACATTACACGACTTTCACGTTGAGGCAACACTACCATCTCGAACAGCTCCTTCTCCTTCCTCGCATCACGTTACTTCAAGCATTACTTATCCATTATCTCATGTTTTATCATACACTCGATTGTCTCCTTCTTATAAGCATTTTGTGGCTAACATTACACTTGAGAAAGAGCCAAGATCTTTTTTGCAGGCTTCCCGAGACCCTCGTTGGAAAGAAGCCATTATCAATGAAATCAAAGCTCTCGAAGATAACAACACCTGGAGCATAGTGCCTCTACCTTCCCATAAGAAACCCATTGGATGCAAATGGGTTTACAAGATTAAATACAACCCCGATGGCACGGTAGAAAGATATAAAGCCCGTCTTGTTGCCAAAGGCTATAGTCAAGTCGAGGGCATCGATTATCGAGAGACTTTTGCTCCTGTCGCAAAGCTTACAACAGTCCGTGTTCTCCTCAGCTTGGCTGCAATACAAGGGTGGCATTTGCATCAATTAGATGTCAATAATGCCTTTCTTAACGGTGACCTTCACGAGGACGTTTACATGAAATTGCCTCAAGGATTATTACAAGCAATGCCATGGTTTCTCAAGCTCTCTACAGCCCTAAACTCAGTTGGCTACCAACAATCTTTATCGGATTATTCTCTATTCATCCGACAACGACAAGGTAATTTCACGGTTTTATTAGTTTATGTCGATGACGTTATACTTGCAGGTAATAATTTGCGGGAGATTGAAGAAACCAAGTTGTTTCTTACAAGCATATTCAAGCTCAAAGACATGGGTCCTTTACGGTTCTTCCTCGGAATAGAAGTGGCTCGTTCCCAACATGGCATTGTTCTTTGCCAACGCAAATATGCATTGGAGATCTTGGATGATGCTGGATTCCTTGGCTCCAAACCTGCCACATGCCCCCTTGATGCCAACCTAGCTCTTTCATCTATGGAAGGAGATATATTATTTAATCCATCCCAATATCGAAGACTAGTGGGGCGCCTAATCTACCTCACCATCACACGCCCCGACCTTGTGTATGTCGTACACATACTCAGCCAATTCATGGGGAAGCCTCGCCAACCGCACCTCGACGTCGCTCACCAAGTCCTCCGTTATGTCAAGGGAACCCCTGGCCAAGGCGTCTTCCTCCCAGCTCGTGGTCGCATCCATCTCTCGGCCTATTGCGATGCTGATTGGGCACGTTGTCGAGACACACGAAGATCAACAACAGGCTATTGCATATTCTTAGGTGGAGCTCCCATCTCTTGGAAATCAAAGAAGCAGTGCACAATCTCCCGATCAAGTGCCGAAGCCGAATATCGTGCCATGGCTAGCACATGTTGTGAGCTTACTTGGTTGCGTGCTCTCCTACGCGATCTCAATGTCAGTCACACACAACCTGCTACCCTTTATTGTGACAACAAGGCAGCGATCCATATCGCCTCCAACCCTGTCTTCCATGAGCGAACAAAACACATTGAAATTGATTGTCATTTGATCCGGGAAAAGGTTCAACGAGGTGAAGTTCACACCATCCACATCCGTACCATTGATCAACCAGCCAATCTTTTCACCAAACTGATCGGTTCTAAACAATTTCATTCCCTTCTCTCCAAGTTGGGTGTCACTAACATCCACTCCAACTTGAGGGGGAGTATTGAGGAATAAAATATACATATTAGAAAACTTATCAATTTCTTATTATTTTCTAATATTGTCTATAGATAATATCCCTTGATTATCTCTAGACCGTTAGAGAATATTATCCTTCCATTTGTATATCCTTTCCTGCGGATCATTACCCATCATTAGCCTCTAATTTAGTCTTTGTAAATATATATAAACACCTTTTGTGTACGTTTGAGATATAATACAAAAACTGTATTTTTTGCTCATCAATTTGCTCATTCAAAACTTATTACCTAAGGCTATCAAATGAAATGGAAAGTAAGAGGGCTCACCGAGGGTTCCGTCAACTCGTCGAGGTTCGTTGGGGCTCGTCGGAGGCTCCGTGGTGGCTTCTGGGTGTGCCTGGGCTCCGAGGGATCTCCCTGCTGCTGGAATCTTCAATGGAGGAGGAGGAAAAAGGTGGAGTGTGGGTATGTGTTGGTTGGTTGGTCTACTTCGAAAAATAGAGAGAGTGGGGTGCTATACTCGGCTTGGGCTCCAAGGGTGATGAACGAAGATGATGACGGGGTTGTGGGGGTATGGCAGTGGCAGCAAAGAGAAGGAAGAGAACAAGGGATGGTAGAGGTGGTGGTATTGTGGCAGAGGTGAAAACGGGGGGGGGGGGGGGGAGGGGGGGAGAGGAGGGATGGTGGTGATGATAGTTGTAAAGGAGGGAGTGAAGTAGATGGATGGAGTAGGAGAGTAGGGGATGGAATAGGATGGGAAAGGAGGCTAAAGTAGGGGCAGGGGTGCTTTGTGGGTTGTTTTTGTGGGTTGTTGGCTTTTTGAAGTCAAACAAGAAGGGGAGGGGGAAAGAAAACAGATGAAAGAAAAAGAAAAAGAGAAGAAAAGTAGAAGAGGACAGTGGTCCCGGAATTCAAAATTTACAATGCCCGGAAATCAATCCTGAAACCCGCTCTATCGACTTTATCCCGACTATTAAACAAATTTTAAAATGATTACTCAAATTCGAGTTAAATAACGAAACTCAAAAATATTTCCAAACCTCAGAAGAATAAAATGGTATAAATTCATTTTCAATTTAAATAACAGGTTTATGCCAAAATTTGCTCGAAAGGATTCAAATACAATCACTTGCTCGAGGACGGAAAATTTCACAATTTTTCGGAGTGTTAGAAATTAAATGAATTTTAAATCGGAATGAATTCTATAATTATAAAAATAATATTTAAAAATCTCATTCTTTACATCAACAAGAAAGCAATGGGCAATATTAATGTAACCCTCCTAGACTAGTACTTCCATGTGATAGCAAGGGACAATATTAATGACAACATCTCATACGAAATTAGAAAAAATCTTCAAAAAAAGGTTCAATAAAGGTCATATTAATGTAACCTTCCCAAACTAGTAGCTCTTAGGGCATCTCCCCCCATATGTCATAATGACAAGGAGCAACATCCTACCAAAAAAAAATATTATATAAAATATTCTCTTTTATCCTATTATACGATTTTGTAGTTCCTCGTGTAGGTCAATTTTGGCAGGCTAAACTAATTATAAATATTAATGTAAATTTTAACTTTCACATCTCATTTTTTTACTTGATCATATCTTTATCCTTTCGACCTGAATCAACAATAAATTCATCTCAAATATCATCATCATCATCATCTCACTTTTCAAATGAAACAGTTGATATCTATAATTCTATCTTTGATTCATTTAAACAGGAGAAAAATGTGTTATTTCATATGTATGTTAAGAACAATCTACTCATGGTGGAACATATCAACAATGAAGAAGATGATGTTCAATCAAGACATAGAGGTGGAGTTCCTGGTCACATTACTACTTATTGTGATCAAGAAGGTGCTACGCATAATCTGTTTAATGATTATTTTGCGAAGGTCCCCCAATTTGGCAAAAGTTTTCATATGAATAAAAGTTTATTTCTTTAAATCCCGAACTCATGAAAAAAATCATGATCAATTCTTTATGGAACAATATGATGGAATTGGTAGGCTCGGATTGTCAATCTTTGTTAAAATAACAGTTGCGTTTAGGATGCTAGCATATGATGTACCGGCTGGTTTACTTGATGATTAATTAAAAATTGGTGAATCCACAACCATTAGATGCATGCAAAAGTTTAATATACATGTTGGTAGTTTTATTTTATAATTGGTTGTTGAGTACTTTAAGCAACTCAATATTTATATTTGATATATAATTTTTATTAATCTATAATAAAAAAAGATGAATGTCATTTTCTAAAAATATTATTTATGCAATGATAATTCAAATATGTCAAATATTATAGTCATATCGAAGAACTCTTGAATATCTTTACAATACTATAACTATTATTTTTAATTAAAAATCATAATTATATAATATATAGATTTCTAATTGTATTTTTTTATAGATTTTTTTTTATTAGGTAATAATTCGAGGTCAGACAGACCTGAACCTCGATGGCCGATAAAATCGGCAGACGGTGAACCATCAAAACAAAGAAAATACAAAGCGGTGCACAACACAGGCAAGAGAGTTCTATGAAAACGAAGCAAAACCATCAAAACCAAACAAGATAAGGACGAAAAAAGGCGGACGAAGCAAAGCACCACCAGAAGCAGCACCGCAGGCCAGCGACACATCAGGACCCGATCATCCTGTGGGCAGTGAGGACGAAACCAGGGAAGCAGTCAACCCGGAAAGAGGAGTCGCCACGATACACACTACCACGGCCCTTGCCTGTGCCGACTCCAGCAGCCAAAACCCCATCCGTGGAAGAGAAAGCTCGACCCCGCCAAAACGCAAAACCACACAAAGCCTGTGTAAACAGCACCCAAACCCTAACGGGATTTTGATCAACCCTTTTGGGATATTTAATAATTTATATATATATATATATATATATATATATATATATATATATATATATATATATATATATACAACTGTTTGCACAATTAATATACGTATACCAATAAGGTAAAAAATACCGAACGAGTATACATATATTAATCTAATTAAGGAGGCGAAAATCAATATTACCCCTAATCAGATATTACAATAATAAATATTTATTATTTTAATATCAAATAAATATGTTCGACATTTTTATTTTTTTTTTTATTTTTTAATTATTATTTTTTAATAAGAAGGACTTATTATCGGGTTGTCCCGGGCCAAAGGCTTTGCCTTGGCCCTATAAAAAAAAATCCAGTCCGAAAATTCAAA
This sequence comes from Persicaria maculosa, assembly GCA_963922045.1. Taxonomy (NCBI): domain Eukaryota; kingdom Viridiplantae; phylum Streptophyta; class Magnoliopsida; order Caryophyllales; family Polygonaceae; genus Persicaria; species Persicaria maculosa. Next base: position 62,653,517 of record OY998257.1, on the reverse strand, counting down.
AAAAAAAAAGAGTCCTTCTTGTTCTTGGTTTTTTACTTCTTAAATTTTTGATTTTGATTATTATTAACCTCTTGTTTGTGATTGATTGTGGTTGCTAGCCTAAACACATCCTAAGCCGAGACCATAGCCACATTGGATCCAATTGGCACCTTTGTGCAGCCGACCAAATTGTTGAAGAGGGATCTCCATTCGGCATTAACCTTGCACAAAATCACAAACCCTAGTTGTTTGCTTGTTTCTATCTTTTGTTATCCTAGGTCTATCTACTTTGTTGCCTTATTTAATTTTTGAAATTTGTGGTAGATATATCTCATATTTTCTATCATAGATTATAAAGGGCATAGATAGATTTATTTACCAAATTTAGCCAAAGTTCCATCTACATATATTTCATTAAGGCTACATAAATTTTATTTTATTTTTCTTTTACCATAGTTTAAATTTTCAAGAGTCCTTTTATTTTATTGTTAAGTGTTCTTGCATTAATAAAAAAAAAAAGAGTCCAAAAAAATTCAAAAAAAAAAAGAAGAAGAATACATTCATAGCTTTGACCTAGGAGGATAAAATTCACTAGGGGCAAAAGTAGCTTCAAAAAAAAAAAAAAAAAGAGGATTGTTGAGGTCTAGTGCAAGAACTTTCAAGGACCAATTTTGGTGAAATTTCATAGCCCTAGTTGAATATCTCAAACACTTACCTCCCAAAACACAAATTTTTTTTTTAAGCCCTACCTTGCAACCACAACGTCCTTGCTAAGGGTTGAAATCAAAAAGAGGTAAAAATCATAGTCTTTCTTTCTTTTCTTTCATTTTCTTTTCGTATTTTGGTCTGTCGAGCATTGCAGTGGCCATACCGACCCTGTACCGACCCCCCCTGCCTCGGTACAGCTTCTGTCGAGTCTGTTTCGGGTCGATTTCGAGTCCTTTGTTGCGTGTTTCTTTGTCCTTTCCCTTGCTTACTCTCTTTTGATCGTTAAGTCCTTGCTTGAGTGTTGATTTGTTCAAAGCGGATTGCCCCAACAAGCTTGTCATAACCAATTCGAGAGAAGTGTGTGAGAGAAACACATTGTGAGTTGTTTATCTTTTGCTAACCTTGACATCGTCCCGTGTTTGTCTTTATTTGCAATGTCTAACATTCAGGGTAACAACGGGAACAATGTCAACCATGGCAACGATGACAACAATTCCGAAGCAACCGTCTCCGCCGCGGTGTTCAACACCACTATGCACACTCTTAACACCACCTTGGCGGCAATGATGGATAGGTTGACGGCTTTGGAGGCTAGACCATCGGGTTCTAATAACCTTGGTGGTCAAGGTAATCACGGGCGTGACGATACGCCTAATGCAGAAAGGGAAGTCCATAATCCTAACCCTAACCCTAATCTTAACTTACATAACCCTATTTTTGAAGAAAACAACTCTCCACGAGGTGGGAGAAATGGTAGAAATAATGGGTTTGTTAATGTGCAGGGTCAAGGACAAGGAAGGGGAAGAGGTCGAGGCTTCCAGGAGGACTTCTACTACTCGGAGCGCGACGATGACTTCCAAGAAGAGGAGTATTAGGAGCAACGCCCGAGGAGGAACGACAGAGGAGGACGTTACCAACACCGTGAGCCTAGAGATCATGATCAAGACGGCATAGGTAAGGTCAAGGTAACAATTCCTTCTTTTGATGGTAAGACGGATCCAGATGCATATATAGACTGGGAAACTAAAATGGAATAAATCTGGAACTATCACAACTTCTCTGAACCTAAGAAAGTACAATTGGCTTCGTTAGAATTTCAAGGGTTTGCTCTTATTTGGTGGGATAATTTGATTAAGGAAAGAAGAAGAGTCCTTGATGCGCCTATCGCGTCTTGGAACCAATTGAAAGCTTTAATGAGAAGTAGGTTTGTCCCTCAACATTATGCTAGAGAGCTTAGGCAACGCCTAAAAAACCTTAAACAATTTACCAAATCTGTTGAGGAAACCTTTAACCTTATGCAAGAAACCATAGCTAGAGCCAATATAGTGGAACACTATGAGGATACAAATGCTAGGTTTCTTCGTATTTTGAATCCCGCCTTAGCTCATGAGATCGATTATTTTCCTTACTCTATACCTACTGAATTATTACATTTGGCTATTAAAGTTGAACGTGGAGCTAGATACAGGAACCAAGGCGGAAGGATGATGAGTGGGCAGCCCCAACCATGGCGCCAAAGCCGGACACAACAGCCCCAAGGGCGGCCTGAAGGAGGCTACAGCTCTCGGCCAAGCCAAGGCCAAGGGAAAGGGGAAGGCCGACCAGTCCAGCCGCCCTCCGACAAGGGCAAGGCGCCTTGGACTGGACGAGATTCGTCTGGAGTATCTACTGGCCCCAAAGGGAGTAATCCTAACCCCTCTACGACTAGATCTAGGGACATTGTGTGCTTTAAATGTCAGGGTAGAGGTCATACTATGAAGGATTGTCCCAATAAAAAGACTCTCATGATTAATCACTTAGGCGAATATGAATCTGAAAACTCTTGTGATGAACATGAAGAGCCTGTTAATGTAAATGATCAGAATCTCAACCTTCTTACTTATGATGAAGATGATGATGGCATTGATTATGAACATGGTGAATCACTGACTGTTAGGAGAGTCCTAAGTATTGTGCCTGCACCTTCTGATAACAATCAACGTGAAAACTTATTTCATACTAGATGCTTAGTTAAGGGTAAGGTTGTTAATGTGATCATTGATGGGGGGAGTTGTTGTAACTTAGCTAGTCAAGAGATGATTGATAAATTACAACTTCCTACTATTCAGCATCCTAGGCCTTATAGATTGCATTGGATGAATGACTGTGGTAATTTAAAGGTGAATAGGCAAGTTAAAGTGCATATCAAACTAGGACATTATGAAGATGATATGTTATGTGATATTGTACCTATGCAAGCCTGTCATATTTTATTAGGACGTCCTTGGCAATTTGATCGTAAGGTTTTGCATGATGGTTTTACTAATAGATTCTCCTTTACTTTTCAGGGCAAGAATGTCGTTCTCAAGCCCATGACGCCAACCCAGGTGGCCGACGAGATTGAGAAGCGAAAGGTAAGTAAAGGTGAGTTAGTTAGGGAGGCTCAGTCGAGCCAAGTGTCTACCCCTGCTCGGCCTAAGAGTGTATTTTTGGTTTCCAAGAGTGCATATTTAGACGAGTTTGCGGATGGGGAAACAACCCTCATGCTCCTATGCAAAGGGTTGAATATGTTGAGTGAGGAGCTTCGAGCTACCCTCCCTCCTCGCATCCTATCTCTTATTGAAGAGTTTAAGGATGTCTTCCCCGAGGACATACCAGCAGGTCTACCCCCTATTAGAGGAATTGAGCATCAAATTGATCTCATTCCAGGGGCTTCGTTGCCTAATAGGCCTGCTTATAGAATGAATCCCACTGAAACCCAAGAGGTTCAATCCCAAGTCCAGGAACTGTTGGACAAGGGATACATTCGGGAAAGTTTGAGTCCATGTGTTGTGCCTATGTTGTTAGTGCCTAAGAAGGATGGTTCTTGGAGAATGTGTGTAGATTGTAGGGCCATTAACAACATTACTGTTAAATATCGCCATCCTATACCCCGCTTAGATGACATGTTAGATGAGTTGCATGGTTCTTCTATCTTCTCAAAAATTGATTTAAAAAGCGGTTACCATCAGATTAGGATGAAGGAAGGCGATGAATGGAAAACAACCTTTAAAACCAAATTTGGACTTTATGAATGGTTGGTTATGCCTTTTGGCTTGACTAACGCTCCTAGTACTTTCATGAGATTAATGAATCATGTGCTTAGAAATTTCATAGGTAAATTTGTTGTTGTGTATTTTGATGACATTCTTATCTATAGTAAATCCCCTAAGGAACATGAAGCACATTTAAGGGAAGTACTTTCTACTCTAAGATTAGAACACTTGTATGCAAATTTGAAGAAATGTGAACTATGTCATGATCAAGTGTCTTTTCTTGGTTTTGTAGTGAGCTCGAATGGACTGCGTGTCGATGAGGCAAAGGTCAAGGCGATCCAGGAGTGGCCGACACCCACCACCATCAGCCATGTGCGCAGCTTCCAAGGTTTGGCGAGTTTCTATCGGCGGTTTGTGCGCGATTTCAGCACCATCTCAGCCCCTCTCACCGAGCTCACAAAGAAGCGATGCGAGTTCAAGTGGGGCGCAGCTCAGGAGGAGGCCTTCTGCATGCTCAAGGAGAAGCTCACTCAGGCGTCATTGCTGGCTCTCCCTGATTTCACTCGACCATTTGAGGTGGAGTGCGACGCTAGCGGAGTTGGCATTGGAGGCGTGCTTATGCAGGAAGGTAAGCCTATTGCTTTCTTTTCTGAGAAGTTAAAAGGTGCATGTCTTAATTACTCTACGTATGACAAAGAACTTTATGCATTGTTTAGAGTCCTTAAGACATGGTCCCATTACCTTTGGCCTAGAGAGTTTATACTTAGGACTGATCATGAATCATTGAAACATTTTAAGAGCCAAGATAAACTTGATAGGAGACATGGTAGATGGATGGAATTCATAGAAACATTTCCTTATGTTATAAAGTATAAGAAAGGGAAAGACAATGTGGTTGCTGATGCTTTATCTAGGAGATATGTTCTGTTGACCACTTTGGATTCTAGAGTCTTAGGCTTTGTATACATTAAGGAATTGTATGAGAAAGATGCTGATTTTGGGGAAGCTTTTCGAAAGTGCCTAGATAAGGGTCCTACCGACCATTTTTATATCTTTGATGGATTCTTATTTAGGAAAGACCAAGTGTGTATCCCTAGGTGTTCTCTTCGGTTATTATTGGTGAATGAAGCCCATAGTGGAGGTTTAATGGGTCATTTTGGGAGAGATAAGACCTATCACACACTTAAGTCACACTTTTATTGGCCACATATGCTTAGGGATGTAGAACATTGCCTTAAGAGATGTATTGACTGTTTAAAGGCCAAGTCTAAGCTTATGCCCCATGGATTGTACACCCCACTCCCTATACCCTCAGCCCCTTGGGAAGATATTTCTATGGACTTTATTGTGGGATTGCCTAGAACTAAGAAGGGGAGGGATTCTATCTTTGTGGTGGTGGATAGATTTTCTAAGATGGCTCACTTTATAGCATGCCATAAGACTGATGATGCTACCAATGTTGCGAATTTGTTCTTTAGAGAGGTAGTTAGGTTGCATGGAGTGCCAAAAACCATAGTGAGTGATAGGGATGTTAAGTTCTTGAGTCATTTTTGGCGAACTTTGTGGAACAAGTTGGGAACTAGACTGTTATTCTCTACCTCTAGTCACCCCCAAACTGATGGCCAAACTGAGGTGACCAATAGAACCTTAACCACTATCCTTAGAGCCATTTTAAGGAAGAATTTGAAGCTTTGGGAAGAAGCCTTACCTCATGTGGAGTTTGCTTACAATAGGACAATGCATTCCTCAACTAAGATAACTCCTTTTGAATGTGTATATGGTGTTAATCCACTAACCCCCTTTGATCTTACTCCATATCCTATGAGAGAGAATGAGTCTTTTGACGCAGGTAAGCATGTTGAGTTCGTCAAGGAACTACATGAACGGACGCGTCAGCAGCTCATGCGGAAGGCTGAGTATAACGCCAATAAGGCCAACAAGGGGCGCAGATTGGTGACATTCCAGCCAGGGGATCTTGTGTGGGTGCACCTGAGGAAGGAGAGGTTTCCCAACGAGCGGAAGAGCAAGCTTGCACCGCGAGGAGATGGACCTTTCAAGGTTCTGGAGAAGGTGGGCGACAATGCCTACAAGCTGGAGCTTCCTGGAACATATGGCGTAAGTGCTACCTTCAACGTCGCGGATCTCATTCCTTACTTAGCCGTGGACGAGGACTTGGATTCGTGGTCGAATCCTTTCCAAGAAGGGGAGGTTGATGCGGGACCATCTTCTACACCTCCGAACACGCCGATCATCTTAGGAGACGGACCTATGACTCGAGCCCGAGCCAAGAAGTTGCAGAGAGACTCATTCATGTTTGTGAGTGACGCTTTATTCTCGAGCGCGGTTCAACTCCCCGAGCCTACATTGAAGACCTACATGTGCATTGGGGTCAAGAGTCTCGAACCACCTTAGACACATGTATAGGCCGAAAGTCCCATTACCCTATTTCCTATTTTAGTACTTTTTCTACTTAAGTTATTTTTAGGAAACTTTAGGGGTATTTTTATTAATTTCTTTTAAGTATTTCTTTTTATTAATTTCAGCCCAACAAGCCCATATTAGGGTTTAATATAGGCGGCTGATCTCCTTGTTCAGATTTCACGTTCAATTCTTATGAAAATTTCTCTCTTTTGGTGAAAAACACAAGAGTGCAAGTCAATCGATTCGAAGCGTTGCTCATCGATTGCAATTGGTTATAGATCCTTCTTGGTTTGCTTTGAGTTCGTCAACCTCGCGAGAGCTTGGTGATCCAGGTAATCACAAGTCCCCTCCTTGTGCCTCCAAGTTGTCCGCTTGGTTGTGTAAGGTTGTAGAGGCGGGCTTTGTAGTCGTTGATATTTGGTTCCTACCCTCTTAGGAGGCCTGGGGTCTTTATCTCGTTCTACCTTATTTCGAATCACCCTTCTATCGGTCTTTCTTTCATTGTTTTGTTGAGTCTTTGCTTCCGTTCTTGTCTTTTGAGTCTTGATTGTCGAAGATCGGGCCACCCTGCGGCTAACCCCGTATCAAATTGGCATCAGAGCTTTGGTTTCCGACATCAATTGTGTCTTTTGATTCATAAACACAAAAACCCTATAAAAAAAAATCCAGTCCGAAAATTCAAAAAAAAAAAAGAGTCCTTCTTGTTCTTGGTTTTTTACTTCTTAAATTTTTTATTTTGATTATTATTAACCTCTTGTTTGTGATTGATTGTGGTTGCTAGCCTAAACACATCCTAAGCCGAGACCATAGCCACATTGGATCCAATTGGCACCTTTGTGCAGCCGACCAAATTGTTGAAGAGGGATCTCCATTCGGCATTAACCTTGCACAAAATCACAAACCCTAGTTGTTTGCTTGTTTCTATCTTTTGTTATCCTAGGTCTATCTACTTTGTTGCCTTATTTAATTTTTGAAATTTGTGGTAGATATATCTCATATTTTCTATCATAGATTATAAAGGGCATAGATAGATTTATTTACCAAATTTAGCCAAAGTTCCATCTACATATATTTCATTAAGGCTACATAAATTTTTTTTTTTTTTCTTTCACCATAGTTTAAATTTTCAAGGGTCCTTTTATTTTATTGTTAAGTGTTCTTGCATTAATAAAAAAAAAAGAGTCCGAAAAAAATTCAAAAAAAAAAAGAAGAATGCATTCAAAGCTTTGACCTAGGAGGATAAAATTCACTAGGGGCAAAAGTAGCTTCAAAAAAAAAAAAAAGGATTGTTGAGGTCTAGTGCAAGAACTTTCAAGGACCAATTTTGGTGAAATTTTCAAGGACCAATTTTGGTGAAATTTCATAGCCCTAGTTGAATATCTCAAACACTTACCTCCCAAAACACAAATTTTTTTTTTTAAGCCCTACCTTGCAACCACAACGTCCTTGCTAAGGGTTGAAATCAAAAAGAGGTAAAAATCATAGTCTTTCTTTCTTTTCTTTCATTTTCTTTTCGTATTTTGGTCTGTCGAGCATTGCAGTGGCCATACCGACCCTGTACCGACCCCCCTGCCTCGGTACAGCTTCTGTCGAGTCTGTTTCGGGTCGATTTCGAGTCCTTTGTTGCGTGTTTCTTTGTCCTTTCCCTTGCTTACTCTCTTTTGATCGTTAAGTCCTTGCTTGAGTGTTGATTTGTTCAAAGCGGATTGCCCCAACAAGCTTGTCATAACCAATTCGAGAGAAGTGTGTGAGAGAAACACATTGTGAGTTGTTTATCTTTTGCTAACCTTGACATCGTCCCGTGTTTGTCTTTATTTGCAATGTCTAACATTCAGGGTAACAACGGGAACAATGTCAACCATGGCAACGATGACAACAATTCCGAAGCAACCGTCTCCAATCGAAAAGGATTCTTAGACAACTTAACCAGACTTTCATCTCTCTCATCCCAAAATGTATGAACCCAACATCTACGAACCAATACAAACCAATCAATCTTTGTAAAACAATTTGCAAAATTATTGCAATAATTATTGTGGATATAATGAAAAAGGTAATTAGGAAGTTCATTCACCCTCTTTAGGGGCCTTCATATCCCACCCCCTTCAGGTCACCTTCATATCTAATAGATCAATTCAAGATAATAAATATTTTAATTTCCCATAAGATCTTCCACTCTTTCAAAAGAATGAAAGGAAATGATATATGGATAGATTTGAAACTAGATATGAAAAAAGCCCATGACATAATTGAATGAGACTTTATGTTTACAGTAATTAGACCCAGGCAAATGCGAGCGCAGGCTGGGCTCGATGAGTTTTACCCAAAATATTATCCTAGTGTTGTGGGTGCGGGTCGAGCTAAGCCCGCTTCACGGGTTGGAAGTATTGTCCAAGCCCATCCGATATTGCAGGCATGGGCTGCTTGTGGGTACCCGCTAAACCTAAACCGTTGTTGTGTAGTGTGTACTTCAACCAAAAGAAAAAACAATTGTCATCTACTTCAACAAAAAAAAAACAGTTGCTGAGTAATGAGTACTGATATGTTACAACATGAACAGTGAACAATTGTTGTGTTGATGTCTACTTCAACAAAAAAAAAAAACAACAACATTGATCAGTCTACAATGTTACAATACCATCCAACAACAATTACAACATTGATCACTCTACAATTTCATTTAACCACAAACACAAAAGGTTTCATAACAATGTTAATTAATAATTAATATTCATTAATTATTACACATGTATTTTAATAAATAAAAAAATAGCGGGCGCAACGGGTATATTTGGGTTCCCAATCCCTTACCAGTTGCGAATGCAAACCTACCTTAGCGGCTTGCTTAGGCTTCATCCCTTGTCCAAGCCAGTCTCTAATAGTAGGCAAGCGGGACGGGCTAGGCGGGCTAACTGTCGTTTGCCCAGGTCTAACAGTAATTGACAAATATGGCCGAATTCTTTCCTAATAAAAAAAAAGTAATTGACAACTATGGGTTTTAACTAAGTTTGTAACATGGATTAAAGAGTGTGAGACCACAGTCTCCTTTTTGGTGTTGATCAATAATGGACCCACTAATGTCTCCTGGCCTAAAAAGGGCTTAGGGCAAGCAGATCTCATCTCTCCTTTCTTGTTTCTTATTGAAACAGAAGCTCTTACAAGAAGACTCCAATATTGTGTGAATAATGAATACGTCTAAACAATATTGGCTTTGAAATCTCAAAAGTGAAACCTGAATTATGTACCTCTCCTTTATAGATCATATCATGATATTTTCAAAAGCAACCTCAATGATGTACCCAAGTGAAAATAATCATAGCTAAAGATTATGCAATATCCAGACAAAAAGTAAATTTACATACATCTGTCTTCCAAGTGACCTCTGGAGTCCCAAGCCAATAAGGACAAAACATTGAAAATACTCTCCAAATCACGAATCATACAACACTTGACAAATACCTAAGACGTCCTATTGTCAACAGACGAGTGAACCAAGAGACCTTTAAGGATACAGTGGGTCGCACCAAACAACGACTTACAAGATGGAAAGTCAATTATGTGCCACAACATGGACAAATGATGCTCATCAAGGAAAATTTGACTACAAAAACCAAACTATATCATACAAAATTTCATGTCACCTTCCAATGTTCATAATGAATTAGATCAAATTAATAGATCATTTTTCTGGAATAAAGACCAACATTACAAAACTGTTCATTAGATGGGATAGAATTTAAAAACCTATAGTAATTTGGAGGTCTAGGACTTAATAAAATAGAAAATATCAATAAAGCACTCCAAAAACAATTACTATAAAAAATATTGGTGGGGCCAGATAAAATCTGGGTTAGAATCGTCAAAGTCAAATATATGAAGGAAAGAAACCATTGAGATTATGAAAAAATGCATCATAGCAATGAAAAAAGCTTAGGGCATTTTTATCGGTGCCTATACTGTACAAGATACTAGAGATTTTAACATTAAAAAATTGAAACAGTATGGCAGTCGATGCTAGGGCGATACTTAGGGAGTATCGATACTAGCCGAAATTTAATCCTTCCCTTGTCAGGCCAGCTGGGCAGCATTTGAAATTTTCGGATGTCCAGGAGCAAAACGGCGTCACTCGGAATCAAATGGAGGCCACACGCTGCGTTTTATGTTGCAAAAATCTGAAAGTGGAGGCCACGTGTCACGCGGTGGGTGGCTTAATCAAAGGGGAGTGGATGCCGGACAAATGGAGGGCTGATATTGTAGCGGGCAAATGTATAATTTTTTTTGTAAATGCAATTTTTGACATTTAAAATGTTAAAAAATAAATAAACAAAAAATATCACAATACTAAATTCATTTTTCTCTACACATAGACATGAATATTGAATATGTTTGACCATATTTGAAAAAAATTATTTTTATTTGAAAACAATTATGTATAATAAAGAATAATACCCAAAAAATATTTGTAATCGTTTTTCCTTGAAAAAAATTATTTTACATTATTTTGTAAATATATCAATTTATGAATAATATTTTTATAACAAAAAATTAATGTAATAAGTTAATCTAAAATTGAGGAAATTACTCGAGAGAGGTATAATCGTAAATTGATTTGGTAAGAAAAGATGGAAATAATTATTAGAGAGGGGTATAATCGTAAATTGATTTGGTACGAAAAGATGGATTTTGGGATGCTAGAGATGCTATTGATAAAGTGGAAAAAGTGAAAATGAGATGCTAGGATGATGTGGCGAAAAGAGAAGAGTAAAATATTAGTATTCATAATATCCTTAGTATCACTTGATAAACATGAACTTATAGATTCAAAAGACTCATATAGCAAGTCGATCGGAAATGGAAGAAAAAGAAATTTTGGATAGATTCTTGGCTTATGTAGAACAACTAAGAAATTATAGGCTACCAAATGCCTAGTTGGCAAATGAACAAAATGTGGCAGTGTTTCTACACGTAAAACTTGGAACATGTAGGAGTTTCATAAGGTGCTACCGGAACAAATAGTTACAAGGATCATATCTACTCTACCACCTACTACCGTGATTAATGATAGACATTGTTGGAAGACCAATAAAAATGGATGATTCTCAACGTCAAGTACTTTTCATTTTGTATCAAGCCTTTCTAGAGAAATGAGTAAAACAATGTGGATCTGGTCAATTGAAAGCTTAAAAAAATTTCTTGTGTAAAATGGCTATATACGGGCTCTCGAAAAAAGGACTTTGAGATAAAGGTGTGGATGTCCCTCTCCCTTGTATTTTTTTGTGGGTAACCGAGGCGCACCCGCGGGCGCATGTGGAAAGCGCACACCCGCATGTGCATTCAGGGTGCGCATGGGGGTGGCACGCCCACCTGCGAATCCACGCGTGTTACCACACGTGGGGAGGAAATTAAGAAAAAAAAAAGAAATGAATTATAAAAAGAAATTAAAAAATATAAAAAAATAAATAAGAAATTAAAAAATATCAAAAAGTAAATAATAAAGAAATTAAATTACATTATGTATTAAAAACATATAAAAATAAATGGTAACACGCGGGGATTCGCAGGCGGGCGTGCCACCCCCGTGCGCACCCTGGATGCGCAGGCGAGTGTGCGCACCCCGCATGCGTCCGCGGGTGTCCAACTTACCACCCTTTTTTGCAACCATTAGGTGGAAGAAGTAAACCATCTTTCCACAAGCTTTGAAAGAACAATAAAATTAATTAAAAGACTAAGGCCGTATTTGATAGTGTATTAGATTAGGTTATGGAGTTTAAACAAAAATAAGCTCTGAAGCTCCATGTTTGGAAGCAGCTTTGGCTTGAGGTTATGGAGTTGGAGGTGGAACTTATTTTTTCTGATTTTGGAAGCTGAGAGGGATAGCTTTGGGAGGTTATTTAATCAGGTTATGAAAATTTGTACACTTTTGCCCCTGCTCAATTTTCCCCTTTTTCGTATCTGAAGGGTATTTTTGACTTTTCATCCACAATACCAACTTACAAACCCCACCAAACATCAATCATCTTTTTTACAAGGTTATTTTTTAAAAAAAATCTCCACCTCACACACCTCCATAATACACGAAATAAACTGCACCTCCTAAAAAATATCCAACCCCTAAAAAAACCTCGATTGCCAAACACGCGCTAAATGGGCATGTCCAAGGGTGTGTTTGACAATTGAAGCTTTTTATTAGATACAAACAATTGAATGACTAGTTGTGGAAAATATATGTTAAACTAAATTGTGGATAAGCTTATAAAGTGTTTTATAACCTTAAGAGATAGGTTAGTTGAAATAAACTAGATGATAAAAGTGAAAAATAAATAAAAATAAATTTGTCTATATAAAAAGAAAAGTTAAAATACGTGATGTATAATGGCTAAAAATCCAATTTAAAAAAAAAAACTAATTAATATATATATATATATATATATTGGTTGGCAACTAATTAAAATATATTGTAATCATTAAAACTTTCTTATTTAAAATTATATAATATTAAAATAAAAATCTGAAAAGCTACTTGTATTGTGAATTTTATAATAAATTAAATAAGCTTACCACGCTTCCAACTTCCTCTATACACGACGTTTTCAAACCCTATGGCAAAAAACGGGGATACAACAAGAACCATTGCAGTGTCATAACATATATAAAGGACTGGGTTCTATCTCCACCACCATGTTTCCTGTAACTTGTGGCGTTTATCTTAAGAGAATCTCTATCGTTTCCTCTTCTTAGCCTTTTGCTGCCTGTTGTCACTTGAATTTCTCAGAAGACCCAAACTGGATGATTGCTTTCCAAAAGAGGTTCTGCCCTTCTTCGAAACCCACTTCAGTGGAAGTTTATTGACCACAGTACTGACATCAACAGCACTATTGAGTTCAACAAGTTTTTCCATCCGTTCAAGCATTTGAAGTGTCCAAGCCATTGCCGTGTCCAGTTCAACAGAATCATCCACAGGTTTCTCCGACAATGCCTTCAACAATTCTCTGAATGAGTTAAATGACATCAGGGTTTGAAACCCTGGTCTTTTTTCACACAACATATGTACCTTGATAACATGCTTGCAAAAGTTTCCTTGCAATGACCAAGCACAATCACAGAATGCAAATTCTGATACAGGATTCGAAACCGTGTGTTTTAGACCACCATCCTTCTGGCTTTGGACCTTTGCAAACTGGAGATTTTCGTCCAGGATAACAGCAGAATCAGGTATGCAAAGAGCACGTTGCCATGAAGTGGAAGCAATATATTCTTCCTTAACATTTTGGAAGGAGCCACTTTCGTCTGCATAACGGTCCAGCCAGTAACTGGAGTGAAGTTCTGTTGTCAGTTTATGCACTAACCAATCAACTCTCTCAACTGCACCTAGATGTGTATCATCATAAACTTTGCATTTTAATTTGACATGGTAAGCTTCTATTGCACCTGACGCCTCTAGACTAGAAATTGGGAGTTTTCTCACTGTAGAAAGCCACATTTCTGTTCAAAAGAATATACAGATTGCATGAGATTAGGTTCAGGTAAAATACACAAAGGATAGATGCATGATAGCAAAGAGAAAACTAACCTATCTTCGGTAACCAGCTATCCTTGAAATACTGCATAAAAGCGGAATGAATGGCAAAGTCTTGCACGAACTCTTGTAGCACTGTTGCAAAATCAGCTTCACTCCAAATACTGTATACTAATTTTCCAAGACGTTGAAAAATCTCTCTTTGAACATGAATCTGGTCACATCTTTTGACTACATTTCTGAGCCATGATCTACGAATACGCCACAAGGAAAACAATATAGGGCAGCCGAATATGTCCCTGAAACACATTGCAAGTTAGTTAAAATGGGACCTAGAGTCGTATTCCAAGTCTTATGGGAAATAATTTCCTGCCTTATAGGGTCAATCTCTGTGGCTGCATCATCAATAAGAAAACCACTGATCTTCCAACCAGTGTCAACAGCACGAACTCGATCAACTAGGGCCTTCATCCATTTAGAGACATCTGGCTTAGCAAAGCTACGGCTGATGATCCATGCCACAGGTAGTGCATGTTGTCTTGAATCAAACACAAGAAGTGTGCACAGAGGATACTGTCACCCAACAAAGATAAGAAAATGAATTATTCTTATGAGAAACCCTAAACCAGCCACAATGACAATTTCTCATGATTTAAATAGCAGGATTAATAGCATCAAAAAATAAAAAGGAAAGAAGAACAGTTGAAGTAGCAGGTAAATCCTTAAGTTGTCACCTTAAGTCTTTTTATACCAAATGTTGAATCAACTGCCATAAGACTGTGGTGTCCAAAGCGGACCATCTGCTGCAATTGCCATTCAGTTTGTATCCCCAAAATAAAAGAATCAGCCGCGGAAGAGTCTTGATAAAAGAAGATCGATTTCTGGTTGCGTTCAATCCACATTCGTGTACTGGCTTGATCATCCAGATCGAGCTCATGAGTGGACCGTTTAATAATCATTCCTAGTTTATGGACATACTTGGAGGCAATGATTTTTACTTTTGGATCTGAACCACAGTAACGTTGAATCCCTTCAATGTGTTTCTGAAGTATATTCTCTTCAGGAACGCCAAGATAGATCATGGACATAGTTTGTTGCTGGATCTCATTACAAACATAAGGCACATTTTTAGCACCAGGGCCTATAGCATCTCCGTCAAGGGGACCGTGACATAGAAAACCAGATTTATTCACATGGCGCCTTTCATTATAAATTAAAAGGGCAAGAGAAGGACGAGCATATAGACGCTTCACTATAAAATGGCATGTACAACCTCTCATAGATTGTGGCCTAGCAGCACGATTTCTTGTATTTAGCCGATACCGTCGACTAGGTAAAATGTCACCACCTTCCCCATAGTTCTCAGGTCCGAATGAACACCAGTACCTGTAGTAGATTCACAAGTGAAATATAAATACGTTAAAAAAGGTAGACTTTAACAATATCGATGACCATTGGGCGGTAACTGTCCACAACAATGACCAAGATTGAGGTGAATCTAAGTTTTAAGGCCTTGTTCGGTTAACAAACCAAAAACCCAGGAAGTCACATAAATACATGTATTTGGTTGCAGTTTTTTAAACAGAAAAATCCAGGAATTGAACTTCGTGGGAATTTCAATTCCCCAAAATGCAGGAACTGCATTTACCTAGGGGTAAATTCCACTTCACCATTTTTCTACATGAATTTCTTCTTCCCCCATTTCTCAATTCCCATGAAATGTAACTCCTTTGAATTTATTTCCTACAAAGTAACTTCTTAGGAATTAACCAAACAAGCCCTAAATAATAAGTAGATATTGGGCACCACTGGCATGTCAAAAAAGCGCAAAATTTAAAGAACTTGGCACTTGCAAAAATAATGCCTCTAGGAGGGACAGCCTTAACAATTGGATATCAATCTTCAACTAAAGGGTTTGTTTCACAAACCACTCTGCTTGAATCAACAGATATCCATGTCAAATAATTTGTCTCCTAAGAGTGCGGTCTAGGTCTTCATTATGCAGGAAGGAAGGAATAGATCAAATAAGCAACTAGTATAAACAGCTAAATTCAAGTCAGCAGCATCAACATGAGCGGCTTTAGCATGATGGTTTACTCAGATAAGAGATGCTGAAATTTTTCAATGAAAATACAGATTAAAAAAAAAAACAGTACTTGCTTACATTCTGTACTCCAAATATTCATCATCCTTGTAATCCTTCAAACTTGATGTCGATCGTTTTCTCCCCCTTTCAATATGAAAGCGTGTGGGGCACTCCACATTTGAGCACTCTCCAATTATAAATTCATCCACTCGAGCATAAGGAATAAGGGCAACATCCTCGCAGTGCTCAGCAGTGCCAAACTTGGTCCATTTCAGATCACCCGAAGAAAAATCATTCGCTGGTGGACTTTGTACGGGAAGATCAAACACCGATTCAACTAATTCCATCGAATCAAATTAAAAACTCAAGCGGCGAAATATATCAACACGAGGCAATCGTTCTATGTCCAGAGGCAATTGGGGAAAGCCGCTGAAGTGCCGCCATTGATTTAATCGTAGGGTTTCTCGACTTGGGGCCGAAGTTGTGGGGATGGAAGTAGAAGCTCAGGAAGGGATTTTTTTTCGGAAAGGCCTTCGGGTGTGGGAGGGGGACGCTGGTAGCCGCAGGGTGGCTGGAGGGGATGGGCGGGGGTCACCGGCGAGGCTGGATACTGTGATTGGGGAGGGACAGGTGAGTCTCGAGCGGCGCCGAGTTGAGAGATGATTTCAGGTTGTTACATGTGGAGTGGAGGTCACACACTATGACTACACTAGCATGAATGAATATTGAACAAGTAGGGTTTTTTCCCTTCTCAGAACACCCAACCCAATTTGTTGTTTTTTCAAATTATAGCCTTATCATCCACTCCATACACCCATTACCCACTTTAATGTGATTTACACCCTTATTTATGGACGTGGTGTCGGGACATATCCAGGACGAGGTCCCGTGGTGTATGCTTTTTACGAACGATATTGTGTTAGTTGACGAGACGAGAGTTGGGGTGAGTAGTAAGTTAGAGCCTTGGAGAAAAACGTTAGAAGAAAAAGGCTTCAAAGTGAGTAGAACAAAGACATAATATTTGGAATTCAAGTCGGGAGAAGAGGGAGAAGTGGAACAAGACGTGATGCTTGGTGAGGACGTTGTTTCGAGAAAAGATAGTTTCGGATATTTAGGGTCGGTGATGCAGAGTGACGAAGCTGCGCCAGGAGTACTATGCGATAGGAAAGTGCCTCCAAACTCAAGGGAAAATTCTACAAAGTGGTAGTTAGACCTGCAATGTTGTATGAAACGGAGTGTTGAGCGACTACGAAGGTTCAAGAGCAGAGGCTAATGGTGGCAGGAATGAGGATGATCATATGGATGTGTGGATTTACTAGACTCAACAAAATCAAGAATGAGGTTATCCGTGATAAAGTTGGAGTAAGCAGTATTCGAGATAAGGTACAGGAGTCAAGGCTTCGTTGGTTTGGTCATGTACAGAGGAGAGATTTGAGTACGCCATGGCGTAGGTGTGACAATTTGAAGATTTTTAGAGCACGACGGAGCAGAGGAAGACCAAAGAAGAGTTGGAGAGAGGTGATTAGACAAGTTTTTGCTCTTCTGAATCATAACGAGAGCATGCTTAAGGATATGATGCGGTGGAAGAGCATGATCCATGCCAGAGAGGGTTAGGCTGGGCTCAAAGGAGTGACATAGATCATATCATTTCTCTCCCTGATCTTACACTATATCTTTTCCTAATCTTCTTTACTATATCATTTGTTATACTTGTCTCTTTGGTTTGCTATGGCTTTATGTCGGTGTCAAGGCCACTAGGAAACAATCTCTCGACTTGGTCGGGGAAAGAATGTGTCTAACTTGGCCCCCTAGAGCCTACTTAGGTGGGATAAACTTGAAATGTTGTTGTTGTATTTATATAAAAATGTCTTTTTTTATCAGGTAAGAACTTAAGATACCAGACAACAATCTGTCTGGTAACTCAAAAGGCTGATGAATCGGCAGACTAATAATACGTTAACATACAATACACTAAATCACACAAATCAACACAGATAAAAGAAAAACTCAAACAACTCATAAAAGTCATCAGCCAGCGGAGGAGTCGAGGAAGATCCAAGGCAAGGCACAAATGTCGGGAACACAGGTGAGTGCGATGACTCTTACGGCGTCTCGACGCCGAGAAGGCGGGGAATAGTAATCTACCACCGTAAATAGCGAAACCTGGGGAAGTGCGAATCGGCGACGTAGCCCCCACCTAAATGAGGGATCTTCGAAGAACATGAACACATTTATGATCCACTTGATCATACAAGACGTCTAATACTGTAACCCAACTCGAAACTAAACACAACCAAGCCAAAGCAATAACCTGACGCCAAAAGAGGGAATAAATACGGGTCAATAAAGGGAAGATCAAACATCAAACAAAAATTTATGTGCAAAAATCTCAAGAACAAGTTGAACGTCTGAGGAGGAAATATCTTTACTATTACTATTAAGATTATTTTCCAAACCCTCTCGTAATTTATTCAACCCTTTCGGGATTTTAGTCAGAACCTTTTTAAGGATTTTGTACAAACCCTTTTGAGATTTAATTTTATTCAAACCCTTGCGGGAATATTATAAAACTAGTTAATATATATATATATATATATATATATGTATATATCAATGTTTTTTTTTTTATCAATTTTTTTAATTTTTATGTCAGAACTTGGAATTTTTTCTAAAATTAGCCAAAAAACAAAAAAAAAAATTAGCGAACTGGTCAAAATCCCAAACTATTTTGGGATTTAGCCAAAGCTGGGTAAAGTCATTGTTTCAAACAGCGACTTTACCCTAAGTTTTTTTTTAAAAATAATATAATATATAAGTCGTTGTTTCAAACAGCTACTTACTATTTAAAAATAAATAAAATAAATTGACGTAAAAAATTAATGAAAGACGGTAAAATAAATACATACGGAACAACGACTCTCCCTATATTTTATTAAAAAAATAAAGTTCTGACACAAAAAGAAACCCTTACCCACCCAAAGCCCCCCTCCTTATCTCTCTCCCTCCTCCCGTACCCCCTTCCCAGTCCCCCCTCCCTATCTCTCTCCCTCCCCCTACTCACCTGACCTCCCCTCTCTCTCTCTCACATCATTTCAATCCGTTTTTTTTAAATAGGGAGAGTCGCTGTTTGTAACAGCGACTCTCCCGTATGTATTTTTTTACCGTCTTTTATTATTTTTTTACATTAATTTATATATTTTTTTAAAAAAAAATAGTAAGTCGCTGTTTCAAACAGCGACTTATATATTATATTATTTTTTGTAAAACTTGGGGTAAAGTCGTTGTTTCAAACAGCGACTTTACCCAACTTTGGCTAAATCCCAAAATAGTTTGGGATTTTGACCAGTTCGCTAATTCTTTTTTTTTTGTTTTTTTGGCTAATTTTAAAAAAAATTCCAGAACTTGGCATGCAAAGGTAGAAAAATGGACCTTGCACGCCAAGGAGATCGCTTCCACACGAAAGCACAGTGGCGCAGCGGAGCTTCGGGCAAAACCAGAGCCGACGACGAGAAGCTAATGGCAGTGCTCGAAAAGAGGCCGAGCAAGCAGCCATGAAATAGGAGGCGTGGGAGGACTCGAAGAGGAGGGCCGTCGAGGAGCCACCAACTCATAGCAACCTCGAAGTCTCCAAGAGACCCCCACATAGAGGATCCGTGTTTAGGGTGGTGGTCTCAGCAAGTTGCGGCGACAAAGACCCAGAAATCAACAACAATAGAGAAGAGGAAGAAGAAGATCCACTTTTAGGGATGGTGGTCTCAACTAGGACGTCGGTTGTGGTGACAAGGGGCGGCGGTGGGGAGCAAAAGGCAGCCAGGCTAAAAACACGGTGAAGGAGTGGTGCATAAATCCACCGGCTGGGTGGGGGCAACCGAATCGAGAACCTAGGGGCACCGATTGACTAGGAACTCGCTAGAGGCTTTCAAGACCTCGAATGGGGTGAGTTGGGGCTCCTGGATGAGGGTTGTGGCTCCCGAAGAAGGTTTGGGCTCCCCCAAAAGAGATCTTTTTTTTTAATTTCCTTGAACATTATGAAATAGTCCACCGCAAGTGCCAATGTGGTATGAACAAGGAGGTTGGGTGGAATGATCGGGATCGGAGGTGTGACTCCCCGATGATGACGACATCATCAAGGGGCAGTTGAAGCAGCACCAAGAACAGAAGGCAAATTCGAATCATTTCACAAAATATTTGAATTTTAGGTGAGTTTTTTTGTAATTTAATCATTCTTTATACAAATAATATAGTATCTTTAAATATTAAATCCAAATTGAGTGGTTATGTGAAGGAATTATAATATATTTTTTTTTATTAATTTACATAAATTTTATATGATTTTAAACAAGTTTGGTTACCACATGAAATTGGTCGAAACCTCGTGGTTATCATGTAAAATTCTTGAAAAGCTTGGGCATCATGTGAAAAAGTCAAATCTCGTGACTACTAGACGAAATTTCCCTTTTTTGTGTGCATTAATTTAATAGTGTGAAAATGGTCAAAATATGGATAAAGCTTGATTGGAAAAATCAAGTTGATTTTTGCATAGAAATGACCTATTTAATGACCTATTTAAGGGTTTAGGATTTAAGGTTTAAAGCCTTGAAGCTAAATTCTAAAGATATAACTATAAATCCTAAACTATACTTTAATTAACCCCAAGCTAGTGGACGAACGGGAGGCTTGATTTTTATTTTTTTAATTAAATTATTCAAGGAAATGATGCATAGACAAGGAAAATGTTTCTGGCGATTCAAAAACGGTCAACGTTTGCCAAAATGAAGAGAGAGAAAGCGATAGAGAGAGAAAGCAAAAACCCTAACCCAACCCCCCTTCGACACCACCGGCAACGGCTGCTAACCGAAGATCCGCCCAAAAGAAGAGCCACGACCCCAAGGTGGATGCTATCTCGACATCCGCCAAAAGACATGGATCAGGATCGGCGCTCCATAGAGGGCAAAAGGACCGATGAAGGCAAAGCAAGCATCAGTAGAAAACTTGGCAAAAGCATGTTCGAAGCTCCCTCGTCATCAATCATTGGGATTTGGGGCCAAAAAATCGAAGATTCTGTCGAAAAGCCGTGCTCGATGGCGAGATCTCAGGACTATTTGAAGAGTGATGTTCGTTGGCGGCGGTTTCGGGGGGCTGGTGATGGGCTTCTCCTTCCTCTCTCCCGTTCCCGGTGGCGTGGGGCTGAAGGGCGCGGCTATGGCTCCCTTATGACAGCCTCATGGAATGAGTCGATGTTGCGAGTCCAAATCTCTTGTGTCAGGTTTTCTTTCCCCTTCAACCTTAACAATTACAAGTGTCTGTTTTGCATTCTGCCTAATGAGCCTTCATTTGAGCAAAATTTCTTTCATACCCTTGAAAAAATCTGTGAAGTTGACAATACTTTTGAAGTTTATGCCACTAATACTCTCTGTTGGATGTGTTGCCTACTGTCTGTGTTACCTACTTTATGTGAATCCAAGAAGAAAATTGAGAGCTTAGGAAAACACATTGACTGTTGGATGATATGCAATCTGTCTCTGATCTGGTTTTGCGGAACCTATTCATTATTCCTGAATCCGTGTGTCCTGCCTTTGAGCCCCAAACAAGTTTCATGCTTTGAAAAAATAATCCATATTGACCAAAACCGAAACACATACCGAAATGCGAAGCACAACCTACTAACTCTTGGGTCAAAGGTGACCACTCTTGAACCAAGGAAAAAAAGATGTTGTTAAATCCGATTACTTTGAACAAATGATCCAATTTTTTAATGCTATCTATTATGTACTTTCACGGACTCTATCTGTCCTCTCCTTTTGGTTTGAAATACAACAAAACCAAATAAACATTGTATCTTTGATTCTAGCATAACGAAAAGGAACTTGTTGATTCAAAAGAACCCCAAGGCTAAGATTCCTCGAAGGAATGAACTTCGAAGCATGAAGATCACAAATGAACAAATGAAAGTCGAATAAGAAACTGAAGAATCCATTGGCAGAACAAACCAGAGAAAGCGTTTCAGGGTTGACCCCCGACGCCAGGAAAAGCCCTAACAAAAGCGTGAACCAAAAAGTGAACCAACTCATTGAACAAGAACACATCTCCAATCTCATTTGTTGCGGATTCAGTGGTTTTTGCTCCAGGTTGACCCCATTTCACAAGTGGACCGATTCTCCTTTCAACTGTAAGTATGATCCCTTTCATGAAAATCTGAAATTTCAGCCTCATTACATGCATGATAACATGGAATTAGCCTTGATTTATGCAATAGAAAGACCATACAAGAACTATAGAAAGTTAGCTTGCAATGAGACTCAATTAGATGTCAAAGGGTTGATCTTAGTTTATGTACCTAAATTGATGCTTGTCTGGATTTACAATTTAAACAAGGAACCATTTCGGGAGTTTAGTAGGAAATTTAGAATCCAGTGGATTAGAAATATAAAAAAATTAGAACCCTCTGTTATGAGCTTCTATTGCAACTGCTAGTGGGTGAACAAAATCGGAAAAATCAGGATATGAACTTTTACAACAAAACTCCTACAAGTGAAAGGAATAACCGAAAAATGATAAGGAAAAAAAATATGAATTTCAATCAAAAGCGTACTGAAAGCAATCAAGAATATTAGAATATGAAGAATACGGATTTTCATGAACTTTGGAATTCTTCTTTGAATTTTTATTTCGTCTACTTGATGTTGTGGAATTGGTGTATGAATCTCGTTACCCTGTCTCATGAGCTTCCAATTTGCTATCATGTTTGGATTCTTATCGCAAGATGGAATGTTAAAAATTGGAATATGGAGAATACAGATTGTCATTGCAGGAAAAAGAAAGCTAATGGAAAGATGTCGTCAATTGAAAATTTGCAAAAGGACATCAGAGAGTGTAGTCATCTACTCATTTACATCCGAGCCCAACCTAAAAGAGACTCAAGGAATAACGAAACCATTGAAAAGATGGACAATGAACCCATGGCCAACCTAAGCTGGAAAAAGAACTCACTGGTGACCCTGACCGCTGAACAGTTACTGAAATCTACAACTCTACGAAACAATGAACCCACTCCTGGACTGTATAAAACTAGATTGAAATCCAATTCCTCTTTGCATGACTGATGCCCACATGAATCATGTAAGACTCAATCTATCTATGCTCTTAAGAATGAAATGCTTCTTGAAAGTGTATCGTATGTGATTTACTTGTCATATATAATCTGGTTGATGAACCCGAGTCTACGCTACTTCCATGTCCTCCCAATCCCTCTTATTGAATTTCTATTATTTTGTTTTCCCCTGCTTATTTTACTGTTGTTTGTACACGTCGACAAAAGGCTATCGCATTTGACCTCATGAAATTGAACCCATGAAAATGAGAGCTATGATACCCCAACAACGCCTACTAATACCCATAGAAATCAAGTTAAAATTTAAGGCAACCGAGGTGAATATTGATCGACCTAACACAAACATATTTTTGCTTTTTGTTGTATTTTGCCTTGTTTGGCCCCATTGTATCTATGCAGGAAAAAATAAAGTATGTAGTTTTGATGAACTCAGAAATCATGGAGCCTTGATAGGAAATGAACCCAAGTCGATACCGACAGAAATAAGACATATTAAAAGTAACAGCACACACTCAAGAAGCAATCAACAGATTGAACTCATGTTGAACCCAATCAAAGTTGACCCATTTCACTTGGAATGCAGTTGGGCTCCTATTCCTTGTTCGCTCTTGACAACACTATGTTTGAACAAAAAAATAAGGCAAATGAAAAACTATGAAAAAGATGCAAATGTATCGCACCGACAAATAGAGATGGCTATGAAATTTCGGCGAGAACCAGCATTAGCAGCAAACAGGGAAACACACATAACGTCCAACGACAATGGGGCTCATCCCCACGTAGTCTCAAACACAAACAGAGAAAAAATAAATCTGACCCAAACAAAGCAAATTAGGGGGAAATGAAAATTAGTACATGGAATTCGTGTGGTATTGGTAGGAAAAATTTATGGACAGAGATTGATGCATTCTGTAAAATTCAGAAAATACAACTTATTGCACTTATGGAAATTAGAACAGAACGTCCACCAGATGAAAAAGTTTAGAAAAAGCCAGGTTTTGACAATATGGAATGGGTTCCTGCACAAGGTAGATCAGGCGGAATTTGCGTGCTATGGAAAAGTTATCAAATGTACAAAGAACAAATAGAACTCCTCCATAAAGCACAACGGTTCATGGCTTTCTTAGTCAAAATCCCAGGAAAAGCAATTGAACTGGGTCTTTTTATTGTGTATGGACCACCAAATGAGAGGGAAAAGGATGTCTTCTGGGCAGAACTGGCTAGCTTTATAAATGGCCAGACACTTCCTTGGATCATTATGGGAGATCTTAATGAGATCCTCTATGCTTTTGAGAAACAGGGTGGCGCCCCACAAAACCAGAACCGATTTCAACGACTACAAGAGTTTAAAGACCTCAACGAATTCCTTGAGATCCCGACAATCGGAAATGAATTCACGTGGTGGAAAAACAAAACGAACGCAATCAACATTCATGAAAAACTAGACAGAGTTATGGCACAAGCCCAAATGCTCCAATGGTTCCCGCAATTGCTCACAACGAACCACGCTTTCTCCTCGTTTGACCATTATCCAATCTCATTCGAGCTTCATCAAAACAACGACTACAAAGCAAAGCCTTTCAAATTTGAAAAAGTCTGGATTACTCGACATGACTATACGAATATTGTTAAACTAGCATGGAGAACAAATACTATAGGATCTCATATGTTTAGATTGACTCAAAAGACGAAAGCACTGAAAAAACTCTCTAAAGAATGGAATAAAACGACATTTGTGAATATTTTCAGACAACTAAAACAATTAGATGAACAATTACTTCAAATCCAGCGACAGCACTCGGGAAATCAAGTTGACCGGGGCAGGTCACGCCAAGATAGGCTTCTAAAGAAAAGAGAAAAAATAATGAATATCATAAGATATATTGGAACCAAAGAGCAAAAACAAAGCACCTGCAACAAAGTGACACAAACTCGATATATTTTCATAAAATTGCAACAGGGAGAAGTAACAGGAAACATATTAAGGAAATACGAACAATGGAAGGTACAAACATCGTTGGAGAGGAAAACATAGCAACGGAAATAAAAAATGAGCTTGAACGAAGATTCAAAAGGGAAAACATTAATATGAGAAAACAAAATGAATACCTTGACCTAATTAAAACGGAAATCACAGAGAGGGTAATGAAATGCTCACTAAAACAGTACGGAGTATCAAATAGTGAAATTAAGCGAGCTACATTTGCAGTTGGCAAAAACAAATCGCCTGGACCAGATGGAATGATAGCCGAATTCTACTAGAAATATTGGGACATTGTGGGAAACGATGTTATAAAAGCAATAAAAGGATTCTTTGAATCAGGAAAAATGCTAAAGCAAATAAATCATACTTTCATTTCACTGATACCAAAATGTGAGAACCCGAGCACCACAAACCACTATAGACCAATCAGCTTATGCTCCACGATATACAAGATCATTGCAAAGATAATAGCTGATAGACTAAAGAAAATACTAGGGAAAATTATCCATCCACTCCAGGGAGCATTTGTGCCTGACAGGGCTATACAGGATAATGTACTCATTGCACATGAAATCTTCCACTCTTTGAGAGGAAGGAAAGGAAAAGAAGGATGGATGGCAATTAAACTTGACATGGAAAAAGCATATGACAGAGTTGATTGGGACTTCTTATTCAAAGTACTAGTGAAATTCAGATTCAATGCTCGCTTCATTTCGTGGATTGAAGAATATGTGACAACTCTCTCTTTCTCGGTGTTGGTAAACGATGGCCCAACCGATATTTTTAGACCTGAGAGAGGACTCAGACAAGGAGACCCCATTTCCCCACACCTATTCATCATAGGAGCAGAAGTACTAGCACGAAAATTACAACAAACATGCGATGAGTCAAGGAAAACAATTGGTTTTGATACCATTAGATCAGGGACTAGAATCCCCTTTCTATCATTTTCTGATGACATTATGATTTTTGCCAAAGCAAATATAGAATCATGCACCAAAGTTAAACAAATTATTGATGACTATTGTAGCATATCCGGACAAAAGATCAATTTTCACAAATCGGCGTTCCAAGTGACATTTGGAGTGTCAAACCCACAAATGTAACAGTTGCAAGGCATACTACATATTACAAATAACATTGCACTAGATAAATATCTGGGATGCCCAATCATAAATGGAAGAGTGACTAAGAACACTTTTGGATACATAATCCAGAAAACTAGGAACCAGCTGACAAAATGGAAAGCAAACTCACTATCCCAACAAGGACGCGCAATTCTGATCAATTTCAATCTTGCCATGAAACCAAACTATAT
Organism: Persicaria maculosa; assembly: GCA_963922045.1. NCBI lineage: Eukaryota > Viridiplantae > Streptophyta > Magnoliopsida > Caryophyllales > Polygonaceae > Persicaria > Persicaria maculosa. Next base: position 62,627,380 of record OY998257.1, on the reverse strand, counting down.
GATGCAAAGCTTCATGCTACCAACAAATATCCACCTTGAGTTAGACAAAATAAGCAGATCATTCTTTTGGAATAAAGATAACAAGTACAAATCGTTGATTGGATGGGACAAAATTTGCAAAGCAAAAAAATAGGGAGGGTTAGGACTTCACAAATCGAAGGACTTTAACAAAGCTCTCCAAATGAAATTATTGTGGAAAATCCTTGTAGAGCCTGAGAATATATGGGTGAAGATTATAAAAGAAAAATATATGAAAGACCAACCACTTTGGGAATACGCAAAGAAGACACAAGTATCATGGCAGTGGGCAAAACTCATGGAAATCAAAGATGAATTCATTGACCGATTGATTTGGCAAGTTGGAAATGGAAAAACAATTCGCATATGGAGAGATGCATGGATGACTGAAGGAAAATTGATAGACCACCTTCTTTCAAATAGGATGGTTGACGGAAATGAATCAGTTCATCAATATATAGGACCAGATAAGCATTGGAAAATTGACGAACTACACCAGCTACTACCAACAAACATAGTTGACAACATTGTAAACACTAGGATACCCATGACAAAGATTGAAGACCGAGTCTATTGGAGAGGAAGTAGGCATGGTTATTTTACAACATCAACTGCCCTTGACAAAATTGCAGGAAACCAAAGAGACCAGGAGAGTGATATTGCGTGGATATGGGAAACTGAGTGTCTTCCAAAGGTGAAAAATTTCCTTTGGAAGCTAGTCATGAATGGAACCCTAACGAAAATGAGACTAGCACACAAAGGTGTTGCAGTTCCACTACCTTGTGTGTTATGTAACCATTATGATGGAGACGTCACCCACCTTTTCACAGAATGCGCTCACACGATACAATTACTCTCCAAGATCGATAACACCATTTTGAATAAAATAAGGGTCACTGCCACTACGGATCGCACCATTAGACAAATCACAAACGACATTTTTGGCAACCTTAATAAAACATAAAAAAGGACTCTAGCAACGCTTTGGTGGGGCATTTGGACTATTAGGAAAAAGGTCACCTTCAATGAAGGCAATTTCAACAATTTCAGAAATCAAGAAAAATATCTGAGACAACTCCTACAATAGATAAACGAAGCCAAATCGGACTTATGGGACTATACGAAAACGCCAACCACACGACCACAAAATAAACCTAGGAAAAAAAGAAACATTAGATGGCAAAAGCCTAAAGTTGGACACTTCAAAATAAATTTCGATGGTTCCAGGCTCCAATCGGGGCTTGCAACGGCTGGTTTTGTCATCAGGGATGCCTTTGGCTCCATCATGGCCTCCGGTAGTTTCCATTGCGGCGATTCTTCCCCCTTGATGGCCGAGGCTTTGGCTCTCCGGTCCAGCTTGGCAGCAGCGCGGGACCTCGGTTTTCAGCACATCGACATCGAGGGCGATAATCTTACTGTCATCAACTCTGTCTCTGGGAAGTGGAAGTATCCTTGTGAGATCGAGATGATCATTACGGACATCCAGCAGCTTCTCCGACACTTTGTTTGGTCCTCCTGCAATCATGTGTTCCGCGAGATCAATATAGTGGCTGACAAAGTGGCGTCTTTGGGGCATACTCTGGACCACGATGCGATTATGTCGCACCCAGATGTCATTTCCCTTATCAAAAGGGATGCAGTTGGGTCAGCAGGTGTAACGGCCCGGAAAATAAGGATCTTCTTTCCCCTATTTGCCCTCCCTTGGGCCTAGGAAAGAAAACCTAATTATCCGAGTTACGTTTAAGAAGGCAAGGTTACCTTCCAACTAGATCTTACAATCCGAGCACGAGTCACAAGTTTTCGCAATAAAAAGAAACAAGGTTTAAATCAAATACAATCCAAAAGAGTGCCACGACCTAGCCGGGTCAAAACGATGCAAAAGATTTTTAAAACGAGAAAGTTTAGTGGTCTCTCAAGCTCTCGATCTAACGCCAAAAGTCTGAACCCGCCAAGCATCCATAAGAGCAAAGATAGCGGCTAACAGTTACCTGAATCTAAAAAAAAAAGGGGATCTGGGTCAATCATCGGGTCACTCTTGCGCGTGTATAAACACTCTGAGAGGCATATAATAAGCATCCTACTCCTAAGATGAAATGCGTAATGCAAAACAGAAATTAAACAGTTAAGTATGCGGATAAGTAAAGGCAGAAATAAATAAAGAAGCGCGCCAATTACAAGAAATGCCAAATAGCATGTCCCTCTAGGCTCCTAAGAAATCCTATAGCAACTCACCATCAAAGGAGCTACCTCACCCTATGGTGCAGGCCAACCCCACGCAATGAGCCTACTAACTATGAAAGGAAGGCAAGCAATGACACTTATATAAGGCCTAAGGCTCTAAGAGTCCTAATGCACTTATTAGAAAGCCTACCGCATCATCGAGTGCAAGCAACTTTCTATGCCAAAAGCCTACCGCATCATCGAGTGCAAGCAACTCCCTATATAAGCGCCACTAGGATGACAAGAATAAAGAAAAAGGTCTCAACCAATAAACACCTATAACGGCCGTTTCTAGCAAAGACAGATAGCAAGACATATGGTTCGTTTTTGATCCTAAGCATGATTCTAAGTCGTATGGTGCATGAACACTAGCCTACTATATAACACCCAGTGCATAAAGCGCCCATCATGAGTAAGTTCAAGGAACTTACCTGGAGAAGCGTAGAATCCAGGCAATACAGTAATCAAGCAAATCCAGACAGATCAGAGATCACCTAGAAGATAAGTAACATAATAATTAAGTCTAAGTCTAACTTACACAAAGCATATCAAATAGCACACATAAGATTCACATAAAACATACATAAGTTAATCATCCCATCATCGTCATTAACATTAATGTCTCAATTCAATTTCCCATCTCGTTTCCACAACTTGGACATATTCTCATCATCACATCTTATTTATATCGTCATCATCATCATCATCTCTATCTTAACTCAACTCAACATCTTATATCATCACAATTCCATTCTCATTTCCATAAATCAACTCGAAATTCCAAAATATCAAATCATCAGGTCAACTCAAGTAAATCAATTCAAGGTTTCTCAAAAGCCCTTAATTTCCCAGAAGTCAATTTAACAGTCAAACAATTCTCTTAAAATCACACTTAGCCAAATCCCGATATTAAACATTTAAATCCTTAAACCAATTTTCCAGAATTATATTTATCATTAAAATAGTCCTGACATATTCCTTCTCAAAATCATTATCTAATTAAATTCCGAAACTTAAGAAATATTTTAATTAACCTATATCATTCGAAACTAACCATTTAAATGTCAAAACATAACGAATAAATTATTCACATAATTAATTCTCAACAAATCAAATTAAATAGCCAAATAATTATTTTAGAAAAAATATAAGAAATTTAATTAAAATAAGGAGTCATCAAATTCATGGATTATTTTAATATCACCCACAACATCAAAACAATATCAATAACAATTAGATAAACATTTGAAATCATATTTTTAAATAACTTAAAATAGATAATAATGAATAATTAAATAAATAAATAACACAAAATAATTTTAATAATAATTAACTAAAAATTTTATAAATAATTATATAACCTATATAAAGTAAGTAAATAAGATAAATAACACAATTTAAAACCCAAAACTTAGCCCAACCGAAAGCAAGGCCCAACCCGTAGCCCCAGCCCAGACCCGGATCCAAACCCGGCCCAAACCCAGCTTTTAAAGAACCGAACCGGACAATTAATTTAAAACCCAAACCGGACCGAAATAAAGAAAAAGAAAAGAAAACCGGACCGGCCTTCTTCAACCTTCCGCCCCTGCTCCCGCTGCGCTCCCCTGCCGCTCGGCCTCGCTCCTCCGCTCCGCCCCAGCTCCGGCTCTCCTGCTGCGCTCGACCTCACCCCTTAACTCCCCCCGTCACCCACTCTCCGACCCGCTCACGACCTCGCCGACGCCCTCGCTCACGCCCCGCGCTCTCCGTCTCCCTCACCCTGCTCAACCTCCCACATTCCCGAAATCAAAAGCTCGAGCTAATTCCTATGGCTAGAAAAACGAAATAGGGAGGGAGAGGGCTCACCGGAGGGATCCTCGAGCTCGCTGGAAACAAGGAAGGTGCTCGGTGGGGGGATGGCGTCGGCGGCTACGGGGGCTGAGGCTCCTTCAGCTGGCTTCGAGCTCGGCCTTCGGCTGCGCTTCTGGGTGGCTCCGGATGCTGATGTTGGCTGTTGGCAGCTCCGGTGACGCTCGAGGAGGAGCTCGACTCTTGGGGCTCGATGAAACAGGGGTGATTGATGGTGATGAAGGTGGTGAGGTGGTGTGCTGAGATGAAGGGTGTGAAGGTGATCGGCGCCGAAATGGGGGAGTGATGGTGGGGTGCTGAGATGGTGAAGGCAGGAGGTGGGAGTGAGTGAAAGGAGAATGAAAGGAAAGATGAAGGGATGGTGATGATGGTGAAGTGAATGGTGAGGTGAGGGAGTCTCGGCTGCAGGATAAGGTGGGAGGGAGTGGGGTGTGTAAGTTGAGTGTTGAGTTGGGTAAAAAAAAAAAATCAAATCTAATACCCGTAAATAAATTCCGAAACCCGCTTTCCGACCTTAACCCGACTCAATTAAAATTAATTTGAAATAAACTTTCGAATCCGAATTAGATAATGAAACCCGAAAATATTTCTAAGCCTTAAAATAATAGAGCGAAATGAATTCATCTTTGAATTAAATAACAAATTAATGTCGAAATTTGGTCGAAAGAATTCAAACGAATCGTTTGCTCGAGGACGGAATTATTCAAAATTTTCCGAATTCTTAGAATTCAAATCCCAATTATATCAAAATTATTTCTTAATATATAAAATAATATCTTAAAATTCCGAGTCTTTACATCATCCACCTCTAAAAACAAGTCTCGTCCTCGAGACTAAAATCACTTCAAAGTAAGAGGATGAAGTTTTAAAACGTGAGTCCAAGGACCATGTTTACGGATCTTGCAATCGTCTCGGTTGCGTCTTCCGGGATTCTCACAACATCCTAGTCATGGTCGTGACATCTCCAATTGGTCTTGACAAGTATGCAATAAGCGCCCTTATCACATTCTCGCTTCGACTTATCGGAAGTACCACAACTCTAAAAGTTCTACAATATCATCACTAGGTCTTAGCAAGCACCCTACAAGCGCCCCCATAAAATACTTGTATCCACTTCGTGAAGTATCATAGATTGACCCGGAACTTGGAAGTTTCAAAAGGGTTCCGCAATTGGAAAAGATTTGCCTCAAAATCGTTGAAATTCTCGATCGCGTTTGGTCTTTCAAAACCCAAGTTAGTCTTTTTCAACACTGTTCAAAATCCTTCAAATCCGACGTTAATCAAGCAATTTCAGAATTCAAGAGGTGGAGTCATCCACCTCTAAGGGCTAATCCCATATTCTCTTCCTAGGTTCATCTTTGAGAAACCAGTTTCAATTCTATCAATCTCAAGTCATATAATGAATCATCAGCCATAACTCATCAAAAGCACATCAAAAGTAACATCGTACTAGCGTCCTATTAGCAAGTCATCACACATCAATAGTCTCATCGCCAATCATATCATCAGGTATTTAAGACACAACCATCAATCATATAAGCACAACGTCACATAGATAGACAATCAAAACACACATCTCAATATGGCATATAGATTCGATTACTTCCCTAGGGTATCAATGCGTAGGGAATGTCAATTGAAATCACATCTCCGCAATTCAAGTTTAAATTATCCACAAGAATTCATCATACTAAAAGCATCGTTCAATCCAATAGTCAACATCTAAACAGGTCATTCATGGTATAGTCATCAACCATACGCACAAGTCATAACTCGCTAACACATCATAATCGTAACACCTTCAGCACATTATCAATCATCTCATGGAAATCTCATGTTATAAATCTCAAGATAGCATTATGATCATCAATATTGTAGAATACCATGTATCAACATAATCAGCCAAGTTATCGAGCTTCAGCATGCTAATAATCAGAACAGGGATCATATCATGCCAGCATCATAAAAGCATATTAAAAGCCAGGCTCAATGCTATGAAAGGGAACATCAAAGTGGAATAACATCTATCACCTTTATGACAACAATATGTTTGGGAAAGTATGACACGTAATTATAGGATGGACTATATTTGGGAAGCTTGCATTCTAAGGAACACTAGGGGTACAAGTGAAAGCATGATACAACCAAGGACAGAAGCTCAGCATAATATTTATGTGTAGTGCACATACAAACCCAGGATACATCGTGGTGTGTGATCATGCGGTGTGTCTAGTCGTATGTTCATGAAAGTATGAGAGGAGTATAGAGATAATCATGATGTGACAATTTTATAAGCATGCTAGGAATTAAGCATCATAGGGGCATACATCAAGTTGTAACACATATCCGTCAATTAAAGAACTCATATTATCATGATATAAGAAAGGTGCGACCACACTATCATGCGCCTAGTTAAGAAGAGGACATCAAACATGCGGGGACCTAACATGTGACATATGCATTCATTAAATCACTAGTACGACACTGCAGGAAGTCAAATAATTCATATTGCGGCGGCATAGAAATATGAAAGGGATATAGTGAATACAACACGAGTCTAGAGCAATGTGGCTAAACATGGATATAACGACATATAAGCATGAGTTTATCTCAATGGTCATATGGGTAGGACATGCTAGGAACACAATAATACATCAAGTCATACAATCATAGAGAGGGCTACCATCATAATCACACTGAATTTTGTTCGAGGAACTAGCACTCAGCACAGAATCAATAGACAGTAATTAATCTGACAATTTATATAACACCACAAGCTACCTAGAAGCCGCCCTTCGAGGGACGACTGACCGGAGGGGGCAACTACCTCTCGATCTCTACATCCTAACCCCGCTACTCCAACCACCACGGTGCAAACTCCTTGGAGTCTTCTAGGCCCATCTGTAAAGTATAAACTATGGTTCGCCTACCCATTCCCCAAGTCTACATCCATAAGGGATGAGCTATCGCCTCGTTCTACCCCGACGATCCTATCTCTCAACTAAAAGATCCTACCGGTTTTATTTCTGAAATTCGCTTTGCCCTTTTTGAAATGATTTTGAAACTTCTTTAAAATAAGAAATCAGTGGGCGGTTTTGAAATTATTTTGCAACTCACGTGTACTCGGATTGAGCAACCTGGCTCTGATACCACTTCTGTAACGGCCCGGAAAATAAGGATCTTCTTTCCCCTATTTGCCCTCCCTTGGGCCTAGGAAAGAAAACCTAATTATCCGAGTTACGTTTAAGAAGGCAAGGTTACCTTCCAACTAGATCTTACAATCCGATCACGAGTCACAAGTTTTCGCAATAAAAAGAAACAAGGTTTAAATCAAATACAATCCAAAAGAGTGCCACGACCTAGCCGGGTCAAAACGATGCAAAAGATTTTTAAAACGAGAAAGTTTAGTGGTCTCTCAAGCTCTCGATCTAACGCCAAAAGTCTGAACCCGCCAAGCATCCATAAGAGCAAAGATAGCGGCTAACAGTTACCTGAATCTAAAAAAAAAGGGGATCTGGGTCAATCATCGGGTCACTCTTGCGCGTGTATAAACACTCTGAGAGGCATATAATAAGCATCCTACTCCTAAGATGAAATGCGTAATGCAAAACAGAAATTAAACAGTTAAGTATGCGGATAAGTAAAGGCAGAAATAAATAAAGAAGCGCGCCAATTACAAGAAATGCCAAATAGCATGTCCCTCTAGGCTCCTAAGAAATCCTATAGCAACTCACCATCAAAGGAGCTACCTCACCCTATGGTGCAGGCCAACCCCACGCAATGAGCCTACTAACTATGAAAGGAAGGCAAGCAATGACACTTATATAAGGCCTAAGGCTCTAAGAGTCCTAATGCACTTATTAGAAAGCCTACCGCATCATCGAGTGCAAGCAACTTTCTATGCCAAAAGCCTACCGCATCATCGAGTGCAAGCAACTCCCTATATAAGCGCCACTAGGATGACAAGAATAAAGAAAAAGGTCTCAACCAATAAACACCTATAACGGCCGTTTCTAGCAAAGACAGATAGCAAGACATATGGTTCGTTTTTGATCCTAAGCATGATTCTAAGTCGTATGGTGCATGAACACTAGCCTACTATATAACACCCAGTGCATAAAGCGCCCATCATGAGTAAGTTCAAGGAACTTACCTGGAGAAGCGTAGAATCCAGGCAATACAGTAATCAAGCAAATCCAGACAGATCAGAGATCACCTAGAAGATAAGTAACATAATAATTAAGTCTAAGTCTAACTTACACAAAGCATATCAAATAGCACACATAAGATTCACATAAAACATACATAAGTTAATCATCCCATCATCGTCATTAACATTAATGTCTCAATTCAATTTCCCATCTCGTTTCCACAACTTGGACATATTCTCATCATCACATCTTATTTATATCGTCATCATCATCATCATCTCTATCTTAACTCAACTCAACATCTTATATCATCACAATTCCATTCTCATTTCCATAAATCAACTCGAAATTCCAAAATATCAAATCATCAGGTCAACTCAAGTAAATCAATTCAAGGTTTCTCAAAAGCCCTTAATTTCCCAGAAGTCAATTTAACAGTCAAACAATTCTCTTAAAATCACACTTAGCCAAATCCCGATATTAAACATTTAAATCCTTAAACCAATTTTCCAGAATTATATTTATCATTAAAATAGTCCTGACATATTCCTTCTCAAAATCATTATCTAATTAAATTCCGAAACTTAAGAAATATTTTAATTAACCTATATCATTCGAAACTAACCATTTAAATGTCAAAACATAACGAATAAATTATTCACATAATTAATTCTCAACAAATCAAATTAAATAGCCAAATAATTATTTTAGAAAAAATATAAGAAATTTAATTAAAATAAGGAGTCATCAAATTCATGGATTATTTTAATATCACCCACAACATCAAAACAATATCAATAACAATTAGATAAACATTTGAAATCATATTTTTAAATAACTTAAAATAGATAATAATGAATAATTAAATAAATAAATAACACAAAATAATTTTAATAATAATTAACTAAAAATTTTATAAATAATTATGTAACCTATATAAAGTAAGTAAATAAGATAAATAACACAATTTAAAACCCAAAACTTAGCCCAACCGAAAGCAAGGCCCAACCCGTAGCCCCAGCCCAGACCCGGATCCAAACCCGGCCCAAACCCAGCTTTTAAAGAACCGAACCGGACAATTAATTTAAAACCCAAACCGGACCGAAATAAAGAAAAAGAAAAGAAAACCGGACCGGCCTTCTTCAACCTTCCGCCCCTGCTCCCGCTGCGCTCCCCTGCCGCTCGGCCTCGCTCCTCCGCTCCGCCCCAGCTCCGGCTCTCCTGCTGCGCTCGACCTCACCCCTTAACTCCCCCCGTCACCCACTCTCCGACCCGCTCACGACCTCGCCGACGCCCTCGCTCACGCCCCGCGCTCTCCGTCTCCCTCACCCTGCTCAACCTCCCACATTCCCGAAATCAAAAGCTCGAGCTAATTCCTATGGCTAGAAAAACGAAATAGGGAGGGAGAGGGCTCACCGGAGGGATCCTCGAGCTCGCTGGAAACAAGGAAGGTGCTCGGTGGGGGGATGGCGTCGGCGGCTACGGGGGCTGAGGCTCCTTCAGCTGGCTTCGAGCTCGGCCTTCGGCTGCGCTTCTGGGTGGCTCCGGATGCTGATGTTGGCTGTTGGCAGCTCCGGTGACGCTCGAGGAGGAGCTCGACTCTTGGGGCTCGATGAAACAGGGGTGATTGATGGTGATGAAGGTGGTGAGGTGGTGTGCTGAGATGAAGGGTGTGAAGGTGATCGGCGCCGAAATGGGGGAGTGATGGTGGGGTGCTGAGATGGTGAAGGCAGGAGGTGGGAGTGAGTGAAAGGAGAATGAAAGGAAAGATGAAGGGATGGTGATGATGGTGAAGTGAATGGTGAGGTGAGGGAGTCTCGGCTGCAGGATAAGGTGGGAGGGAGTGGGGTGTGTAAGTTGAGTGTTGAGTTGGGTAAAAAAAAAAAATCAAATCTAATACCCGTAAATAAATTCCGAAACCCGCTTTCCGACCTTAACCCGACTCAATTAAAATTAATTTGAAATAAACTTTCGAATCCGAATTAGATAATGAAACCCGAAAATATTTCTAAGCCTTAAAATAATAGAGCGAAATGAATTCATCTTTGAATTAAATAACAAATTAATGTCGAAATTTGGTCGAAAGAATTCAAACGAATCGTTTGCTCGAGGACGGAATTATTCAAAATTTTCCGAATTCTTAGAATTCAAATCCCAATTATATCAAAATTATTTCTTAATATATAAAATAATATCTTAAAATTCCGAGTCTTTACAGCAGGGTCTAAGACCACCCAAATTCTTACCTTGTTTCAGAAAAAAAGGTCAACATTTCTAATATTTTTGGTCAACGTTTCTAACATTTCACAATCGTTTCTACACCGATTCTTTGGAGGGGAAATGTTTTTGATTATTTAATTTAATTAAGAAAAGTAAGTGGTCCACACGTGCACGTGAGAGGGAGATTCTTCGGGTTTAAGATTATAAACATTGGCGAGCCTCGAGGCCCTAAAAGAGTGCCAGCTCATATTATTCCAGAAAAAATAAAAGCAAATGCTATGAGCCCACTGAATGAGTCCCAACTGCAAGGGACCGAAAAAAGAAGGCCCTTAGCATTTTAATCGAAGGCACGTGAGGTCGGCATGCATAAAGCGCTCAAGAGGGAAGTAAAACAACGTTGGAGTGTGCCCACAAAACAACACTTTTTTTATTAAATCCTGGGCAAAAAAATCAATATCAAGTGCTGCCACATGGGCCAACTGTTGGGCGCCATGTGACAACACTTATATATAAGTCATTTAAATTCGATTTTCACCATTTTTAATTATTTTAAAAAAATAAAAAAAAAATTATTTTTGAATAAAATTTAATTTTATTTATCCATAGACACCCATATTGCATATGTTTGGAAGGAATAAAAGTTGAATAGATAATACCCATATTTCCTTTATGAAAAATTAAAAAGTTATTTTTTAACTCATATTTTATTATTAAGTAAATAAAAAAAATAAATAATAATAATAACAGAATAATTTATGGGAAATTCCGCGTGGTGCCCACGAGCTTTTACAAATTCCGTGTGGTATAGAAAGTTTTAAAAAATTCCACGTGGTGCCCACGAAGTTTTGTAAAAGTCCACATGGTGCCCACGAGGTTTTTCAAAAGTTTATGTGATAACAATAATGAGTTTTAATATTGAAAAATTGAGATTAAAAATTATATTATTGTACATTATATGGAAAACACTTAACAAGATTGTGTATTAGTTTGAATTTTTTTTAAAACTAATTTTTTATATACATTTTCTTACCTATAAACTAACCAAATTTTTTTCTCAAAAATCTTACGTATTTAATTTTTATTTGTTCTTAATATTTAGATTTTATTTATAAGGAAATGAAGAAAAAATAATAAGAACTATGTAGTAATATTACCCATTTATAATGAACCAATATTAATAGAAAATTTTAAAATTACAAGAAGATATACAAGTACACTTTTCCACATTAAACCAATTTTCATATGAGATAATTTGTAATACACAATTAAAACTTTCATATTTTAATTGAGTATTAAAAATAGGAAAATAGTATGGTTCTTAAATGCCCCATTTTAATTTTTATAAAATTTGATAAGTAAATAATTTTCCCTAAAATACAATTTATAAAATTAAATTGTTTGATTTAGTTTTTACAAAAAAAAAAAGAATTTTGGGAATTTATGACGTCACACCACGTTATTAAATTCTTCAACCCCGTTACTACATCAAAAAATTCACCGAAAAATTATTTCATATGAAAGTTGGTTTAATGGGGGAAAAGTGTCTATATCTTCTTGTAATTTTAAAATTTTGTATCAATTTTTTTCAATGGTGAATGGGTAATTTTTCAATGGTTAAATGTAGAGTGTTTTTCCAAATTATAATGTACAATAATATAATTTTTAATCTCAATTTTTCAATATTAAAACTCATTATTGTTATCACATAAACTTTTGAAAAACCTCGTAGGCACCATGTGAACTTTTACAAAACTTCGTGGGCACCACGCGGAATTTTTCAAAACTTTGTATACCACGCGGAATTTATAAAAGTTCGTGGCCACCACGCGGAATTTCCCATAATTTATTAAATAATAATAAATAGTACCTAATGCTATATTTTTTAAATTTGTTTAATTGACATAATAATAACTAGTATGATTCCCGCGCCATGGCGCGTTTTTTTTAAACTAAAATATTATATATAAAAATATTAATAAATGTCAAGATAAAAATCATAAAAAAAAACTTTACAACAAATGTATCTTACAATTATCTCAGAAAATTATTTTTTAAAAATATTATTTAAAGTATGATACATAAATATAGATATTTTAAATTACTAAGGAATAATAATATCAATATTATTATAACATTTTTTATATGTGATGTGTCATAATCAATAGTTATATTCAATGTTTTGAATTAAGCTCAACAGTTAGTAAATAAATTTGAATTAAGCCCAATGATTATATTAGATTGAATTCAATGTTTTGAATTAAGCCCAATAGTTATTAAAATTAAAGAAAAAAGAGAATTAAAGGAATAAAGAAAAAAAAGAATTAAAGAAAATCAAAGAAAAATGGCAAAAAAATATGATTGGTTAAAACTCCTAAAATGCCTCTAAGATTGACACATCATCCTAAACTCTTCTAAATTAAGAGTTTATATAGATAATAATAATAATAATAATAATAATAATAATAATAATAATAATAATAATAATAATAATAATAATCTATATAAAATACTAAAACAGAGGCCAGAAACGGCCTCTGGTGCGACCTCGCGTCTACGGAATTTTCTGGATTAAAGCGGGATTATTTTGCTTACGTGTCATATTCTGGATTAAAATGGTATTATCTTTTTTAGCCATATCAATTAATAAACTAATATTTTTTTATAAATATTCCACTTTATATGTTAATTAGTTAGAAAACTTATCTTTTTAGATCAAATAATCTATCCAATATTTGGTCAAATTTAAATATAATATACCTATATATATAATATAACTTATCTTCTTTTTATTTTCCTAAATCCTCTTCTTTTCCTCTCTTTTTATTTTACGATTTTTCTCAATTCTGATTTTAATGACCCTATGAGTTATTCTTTTTTTATTCACAACTTAAGCTTTTATTTCAACCAAAAAACGTTAAGATTATGAAAATACAAAGACATGAAAAATATCCATTTCTTTGACCACCGTAATTCCATCTCAAATTCACACCACATTGGCTCGAAGGCAAAAATATTGTTTTTTATTTTGATTCGAACTAAGGCAAAAATACGATCACCGCAAAAATATTGATTATAATAATCTATCCAATATTATATCAATTAATAAGTTATTATTATTATATATTACTTAGTTATATTTTGATAATATATTGTTATAAATATTATCAATATTTATATTTATTTTTTTTATAAATAAAAATAAAAATGGATTGAATTTATATATGGAATTTATGCTATCTTTCTTTCTTTGGGATTTAATACGTAAGTTTTTTTTATCATTTAATATTTTTTATTAAAAAGTATAAAATTTAGACTCAAGATAAAAATATATTTTAACCATTTTTTAATAAAAGAACAAACATGATTAATCTAGACTCAAACATGTGTTTACATTCTAAAAAAAACAACACAATTGAAAATTATATATTTATTTTATATGGAGTATTAATTTATATATTTATATAAGTATTGAGCTTAAGTATTAAATTTAAGTATCCAACATATTTATATATAGATATAACATTGAATTATTAACACAGGATATGACATGTATGCAAATTATAGCGATGTTTGATAATATTTTTTCCCGCAATGTGTGGTAAAAGATAAGGTTTTACCATATTTGACTTTAATTCATCAATATAGCATTATATACTTAAGATAAGATATACCCAATTTCATCAGATATTGATATACGATGCAATTTGCATACGTGTCATATTATGAGTTAATAATTCAATGTTATTATATCTATATATAAATATGTAGCATGCCATCAAATTTGGGTCAATTTTGAAGATTTTTAAATTTGTCTATATAAAATACTAAAACAGAGGCTTGAAACGGGCTCTGGTGCAATTCGCATACGTGACATATAATATAATATAATATAATATAATATAATATAATATAATATAATATAATATAATATAATATAATATAATATAATATAATATAATATAATATAATATAATATAATATAATATAAACCTCATCTCTTATTCAAAGAAAAAAAATCATTATTAAGATCTTTTGATTTTGAACTATTTTTTTTAAATACCATTATCAAGTTATAATTTCAAAAAATCAACATATTAATCAATTTAATAATGTACGTACATAAGCTACTTAATTTGAGTCATAAAGTTTTTGAAGATTTTCCCCTTGAATAAAAATTTTCAGAAAACATAAATATTATACTTGATTTAATAAATTAAAATATAAATACTGTAATAAATAAAATAATAACTTAATTTCAATCATAAATTTTATGAAGATACAAAATTTAATTACCAAAATCACATATCATCATATGGGTTCGCCCTTATTGCATCGCAATAACTTAAATAAATAGTTTAAATTACTAATCATTTTATATTCAATAATTAAAATTTTATCTCATAATCTTTGATCCATAATCATACTTAATCTCATAAACTTAGATTTAGAATTAAAATAAATATTATTATAAGAAAAACTAGAGAAGGACCCATGATTGATTGTCGCCTAAATATTACTAACAAAAAATAATTATAATTTGATAGATATGTTGACATTATTCTATGATTTTGTATACTTTTTATTTTCATCTTATAAAAATTTCAATGTTTTGATTTATTTATTTAAGAAATTTTTAAGTATATTAATTTCAATAGTTTATTGTTATTAAAGATTCAAAGATTTCAAACAAACTATTATAACCTTCAAATTTCAGAAAGCAAATATAAATTAAACATTATTTTATTTATTAAGAAACCGCACAACGGGCGGGTAGTAAGACTAGTAATAATAATAATGGAGTAATTGAAAAAGGTAAATAGTAAAAAGTAACTTAAGAGCCCGAGAGTCGGACTTATGAATGAAGGTGCAAATAATAAAAAACTGAAATATGGCATTTAAGCTGATGTGGCAGAGGAAAAGTAAGTTAAGTACCGAGTGCATGCTCTAATAGTAGTAATGTGCATTGGGCTGACACAACAACGCCCATATTTGCAATATGCCACTATGTATGGTCTGTTGGGGATCCGGACGAACAAAAACGCCAAACTTTCTCCAAGTTAGATTACTTCCAAAATTTCTGATAGATCAAGGGAGGCGAGCAAGAATAGATGATAACTCCAAAAAAGATGTGGCTGAAATGTCTTGCAGTATCAGTCTCTGATTGAATTGGACAGTACAATCAACCAACTTCAGCTTCAGCGAGAGAGAGTGAGAGTTGAGAGCGCCAAAGCTATTCCAAGTCAAGTTTCCAATGGCAGATGAATCGGAGACGCAGCTCCCATTACTCTCAGAAGACACCGTTGATGGTACCGTCGATTACAAGGGCCGGCCGGTTATCCGATCCAAATTCGGTGGCTGGAGATCCGCATGGTTCATCATTGGTATCGTACCACTCTCGCCCCCATCCAATTTCAGCTACTCTTCTTCAGTTTTGACTTTTCTGATCCCGAATTTTCGAATTTCAAGTTTTAGGGTTTTGGTTTGTGTTGAAGGTGTGGAGGTAGCTGAGAGGATTGCGTATTATGGGATTGCATCGAACCTGATAAGCTACTTGACCGGACCCCTGGGGCAGTCAACGGCGGCGGCGGCGGCCAACGTCAACGCCTGGTCGGGGATCACCTCTCTCCTCCCACTTTTTGGGGCTGTTGTTGCCGATTCCTTCCTTGGCCGTTTCCGCACCATTGTTTTTTCATCTCTCATTTACATATTGGTAATTTAATTCCTCAGTCTTTCTCAATCTTCTTGTTTTTTCCCATGAAAGAAGCTATTATTGACACCTCTATGCTTTGGTTGAAACAAGAAATTATTATGTACAACTAGGGTTAGAGTGATCAATGACTTTTGCAACCTTGGGGGAGAATCGCATCTTGGATGGCTCCGTTTTCTGATTATGAAAGGGAATTCCTTTTTGATTCACTGCATGCTGTCTTCTTCGAGCTTGCCGAATTATACAAGACATTTTTCTGTTTGTTTAGGATGAAACTGCCTGTCTAAGATTGTAATCAGTCTCAAGGGCAAACTCTATTTTTGCTGGTTCATCTATATTACTTCATTCATTTCACTTGTACATCTTGCTTCTGTGTTTTACTCTTCTTTTTTATATCAAGACTGTGTCTGTAATCAGTTTCCATACTGAAAATTTGCCAAAAAACTCGAACTCAGGGGTGGTAGCTTTATGTGACTCAAACTTTTCAATATTCTGAAAATAACATGAACTTTGGGGTGGTCGCTATAAATAACATGAACTTTGTTGAGCAAAGTCTTCATAAAGTTCATACTACCTTCATCTCAAAATAGTTATTGTTTTACTTTTGACACGTTTTTTTAAAAATAGTAAAAACTATATAAAATATTAATGATTTTATTAATTTTAAAAAATAATTTGATACTTAATACAATTATCTGTGAAATTATTAAGAAAAATTATTTAAATATTGATATTTTTATAGAGTTTTTAGCTTCGTAAAAAACGTTCCAAAAAAGTAAAACAACAAGTTTTTTAGACAGAGGGAGTATTATTTTGTGTGTATTAGCATATTGTTACTAGCCATAATATGATCGAAAATTCTCCTAAAACTGTAGCTTTTGTTAGTAGCATGTCTTTCATAGCTATCACAGTTGAATTTCCATGTCATTTGACTGTCCCCAGAAGTTTATGCTATTTGGTGTCATTTTCCCTTTCCCAATGGCATATTTTTGTGAGGGGTTGACGGGCTCGGCTATGTGTTTTAATTGCTATCTTTAATATATCTTGAATATTAGCATCATTCCTCGTGGTATTGTAGCTATTTATTTGAAAAGAATTGATCTATAACTCTCTTTGATTGGCTTATGAATGTACGACAGGGCATGGGATTGCTCACGACTGTAGCTATGTTTACGTCCTTGAATCCTTTCGACTGCAAAAAGACCACAGAAAGTTCATCATGTGAAGTTTCTCATTTCCAAATGATTTTGTTCTTTTCCTCCCTGTACCTGGTGGCTGTTGGACAAGGGGGGCATAAGCCTTGTGTTCAAGCGTTTGGAGCTGAGCAATTCGATGGACGTGATCCCAAGGAGTGCAAAGCCAAAAGTTCCTTCTTTAATTGGTGGTATTTCGGTATATGCATGGGTCCTCTGTTTATGGTGGCAATATTGAACTACATTCAAGATAACCTCAACTGGGGCCTTGGGTTTGGGATTCCATGTCTTACAATGGTAATTGCCCTTGTTATATTTTTACTTGGCTATACAACTTATCGGTATAGCATCAATGGTGAAGAGAAGAGCCCATTTGTTAGGATTGGTCAAGTATTTGCTACAGCAGCAAGGAATCGGCATGCTAAGCTTTCCACCGTTAATGTCAATCTTGAAGCTCAGGGATTACTCCCTGGCCGTTGCTCTGAGCAATTCAGGTATAAATGAGAAACTTCGCAATACTTACTTATCTGACTACATCTTCTATAGTTTAAATTTTTTCCCTCTTCTCATGAAATGGCTGTGAAGACTTATTATTTGATATGCATCTATCTTTACTTAGTTTACAGATGCATTTTCACTTTGTCTTCTAAAGCTATTTGAGCTAAAAAAAAAAGAAGCAAGCATATATAGTTACCTACAAACTGTAAGTGGCGTCTCAAGCTAGCCACAAGGAACCCCAAGAAGCCAATGAAAATGCAGTATGAAGCATGTTTCTCACATAAGCATTAAGAGAACTGAACCAGTTTTGCAAAAAAGGTGGTGTGTGTGGTTGTTAATTTCTGTATTTTGGCTGACACCCTGACAGGTTCCTCAACAAAGCATTGATTGCACCCGGTGATTCAAAAGGAAAAGGAAGAGCATGCAGCCTTAGTGACGTTGAAGAGGCAAAAGCAGTGCTAAGATTATTCCCAATTTGGGCTTCCAGCTTAATATATGCAGTTGTATTTGCACAGTCATCCACCTTCTTCACGAAGCAAGGAGTCACAATGGACAGATTAATTACTCCCACCTTTTCTGCACCGCCTGCTTCCTTGCAATCCTTGATCAGCCTCTTCATTGTCTGCTTTGTTCCCATTTATGACCGCATCTTTGTTCCAATTGCAAGATCAATAACTGGCAAGCCAGCCGGTATAACTGTGCTCCAAAGAATTGCATCCGGTATGTTAATTTCCATGGTGGCCATGGCAATTGCTGCAGTAATAGAAGGCAAACGACTTGAGATAGCTCTGGAGCACGGGCTCATTGATTCACCTGGTGTGCCAGTACCAATGAGCGTGTGGTGGTTGGTTCCTCAGTATGCTTTATTCGGCATAGCTGATGTTTTCACCATGGTTGGCTTGCAAGAGTTCTTCTATGACCAGGTTCCAAGCGAACTAAGAAGCGTTGGTTTGTCCCTCTATCTCAGTATTTTCGGTATTGGGAGTCTTCTAAGCAGTTTCATCGTCTCCACCATCGATAATATGAGCAGTGGTGATGGACGAGATAGCTGGTTTGCTAACAACCTGAACCGGGCTCATCTAGATTACTTCTACTGGCTTCTAGCTGGTCTCAGTGCTGTTGGCTTGTCATTCTTCATGTATTTTGCAAGATCATACATATATAATTCCACCAATGCTTCATAAAGATGCTATTGCATCTCGCAGACAGCAGGAAAAGTAGCATTCCACTGAAATATAAGGTGTAAATTTGTCTCTTGTATACCTGTACTATCCGAAAATCTGGTATAAATTCATGTGCCACCCCTTCTACCTTCCTTTGATTCTTTTTCCTTCTCACCGGGCTCTTGCAAGGTCTACTCTTCCACTCCATGTATCGACAGATGCAATGAGAAAAACGAAAGGGTGAACTGTGAGTCGCAAGGCCTGCGACTCACAGTTTTAACACTATTACTCGAAAAGATTCGAACCCACGTTGCTCTATTGCTGTGAGTCTGAGTGACTTGAGTTTGTGTGACCTGTGAGATGGTGATCAATAGAAAATGGACAAATCCGAAATAGAGGGGCGCTATGTACCACTTAGGTTTTTTTTTCCCGGAACCCAAAAAAATGTCTCGAAAGCCCTCGCAATCAGGTCCACCAGGCGAGTTGTTGCCAGGTGGATCGAACCCCTAGCAACAACCTCTTTGGTAGGCATGTGATGAACCCTTCTGGGAGATGGGCCTGTGTTGGACACCTCCGAGCTTAGTTCGTGCACTTCATCTTCAAACTTCAAACTTTATTTTGTTGTACATCAGTTCAACTAGCGACACCTTCGAGCTTAGTATGACATTCAACAAAGCCTCATATCCACTGTCAATGAGCCTCCACATCAGCTCGTGCATTTCAAACTTTATTTTGTTGTACTTTGCAGCCATATTGCTACTATATTTTTTTTTTTTTATTAGGTAAATTTTCAGGTAGACTGGGCCTACCCGATAGCATCCTTTCGGATGAGGTCCCATATTGCTACTATATGCATCCATTGCAATCGGAGAGATTGTTTAAAAGATGGTGTCGTAGGGGTCCTAGCTAGGAGTGAAGGTCTTAGGTGTTTGCCATCTAGTGGAACTGTGTAAGATAAATATGGGTTTTAAGTGAAATAAGACCGGAGTAGGTTGTAGCGTATATATAGTATGTACAAATGCATTTGAATTTGAATGCTTACTGTATCAAAAACACAATCCTTTTTATAATATTATAACTGTTATTTATTTCCTTGATTACTTAGCAAATTATGTTATTAACTTTTTTATTTGGGAAATCAGTAAATACCCCACTTTGTCAAGCCTTGCTAGCTTAGCTGGTAAGGATGACATGTAGTGACCAATAGGTCACGAGTTCGAATCCCCTCTCCCCCTATTGTAATGGCCTAAGTGCCTACCTATGAACCAAAAAAAAAAGTAAATACCCCACTTTCATAATTAGTTTGCAAAAATACATAATTTTAAAAACAATTGCACCCACATATGAAAATTTGAAAAAATGCCCTATTTAATTAGCAAAACTACCCCACCACCCAAAAAATCAGAAAATAAAAAAGGTAAAATGTTTTTGGTATTTTTGCTGTTATATTTAAATTATATTAAATAATTAAATAATTAAAATAATTAAAATCTAAAAATATAGAAAAATAAAAAACCAATACAACTCACGTATGTTTACTCAATCTCCCACCGATTATTGCATCCATCCTATCAATGTTAATAGTTGGTTTTCTCAACATTCATACTCATCTTGTCAATGTAATAATGTTATGGTTAATAATTGACTTTTTATGTTATATGTAAATTATATTAAATAGTTAAATAATAAAAATAACTAAAATCTAAAAACATAGAAAAATAAAAAACCAATACAACCCCCTTATCTTTACTCAATCTCCCACCGATTATTGCATCCATCCTGTCAATGTTAATAATTAGCTTTGTCAATATTCATATTCATCATATCAATGTAATAATGTTATGTTGTCTAGACACAAATATTGACATTATTTTTCTAATTATGGTTAATAATCAAGTAGATGTGATTTAGGATAAAACCTTATCTTTAGTGAATCTGTCACAAAACGGGTATACTTTTGCAAATGAAACAGCGATTTGGTGTATTTTCACAAATCGGTCTTTTTATTTCCCCCATTTAGGTTCTTTCCAATTAATAAAGAAATCATTTTCACACTTGTAAATAATCCTTTTTTATATCATTTTTTATAATGTTTTATATCCCTTATTTAAATACAAATTGGGGTTTATATTTACTAATGTGGACAATATGTCATCTCTTCAATACTTGACTAATTTCATTTTGATCACATGAAATACAATTTTATAAACTGGAATTCAAAGTTGTAATTGAATTATGTTGAACACAAATAATTATAGGTTAAATTATGAAAAGTTCATGTAATGCATCACCCTATCTATCAACTCCATGTATATACCTCTAATACTTGTTTATGTCTAAATCTAAACCCTTATTAATTTGTGTATTACATACTATGTACTGTATTAAATATCAA
Source organism: Persicaria maculosa (assembly GCA_963922045.1). Lineage (NCBI taxonomy): Eukaryota > Viridiplantae > Streptophyta > Magnoliopsida > Caryophyllales > Polygonaceae > Persicaria > Persicaria maculosa. The sequence goes on along the minus strand of OY998257.1, from coordinate 62,605,967 downwards.
ATTAATTACGCTAAACTAAATGGATAAATTTCAATCTGGTAAAATATTGCACCTTCATATAGCTCAAGTTAATATAACTTTGATATCTAAACCCTATAACATATACCATAAACCCTTATTCATCCATATGATTACAAATTATTTATGAAACTAGTTCTTGTAAGTGTGTGTATATATATACCCTAAACCCTTATTCATCCATATGATTACAAAATGCAAGCTAGTGTACCTCGTAATCCATCAGCAACCCATGTTGTTCTCACCATTTACGAAACAGTCTTTTGGCCTTGAAGAAAGCATTTGAATATCTAAATACAAAAAAATGATTTTAGGAGAACATATTCACATCATAACAAGATATTACATGTTTACAAAGAAAAAACAATACAAAAAGTTTGAAATGCAAATCAAAACTAAGGTTGAAGATTGAAAATGTGCTCTAATGGCTTACCTCAAAAGACTAATTGATTCATTTCCATAATGTTTCTCTTTTGAGGTTCTTCTTCTTGATGAACTGCATATATTTGACTAAGCAACACACAGATAGCAACAATTTAAAAGCTTTCCTCAACAGAATGATTCATTTTCACATCAATAGAAATTTGACTCTAAGAAAAATAAAAAGAGATCTGAAATGCAAATCATAACCAAGGTTAAATAAAAAAAGAATTAAAGCAAGCTATGAAAAATGTGGCACATGGTTGAAATTAAATAAAAAAACTTGAAAGAAGAAGATATGCGAGGAGTTAATTCAATTCCTATTTTAGCGTTAATTGAGCTAGTAAATCAATGCATTTAGGTAATAATCAATAATTTCCTACTATATGTATCAACCTTTTTATTTCCACATTTTTAGATTTTTTCTACACTACATAAATGACATGAAAAATTGGAGAACAACTAAACAAGACGACGCAGACGAAGATGAAGGAAAAACAATGAGAATCAAACCCAGAAACAACCCTCGTAAAAGGAATATCATAAGATGGCGCAAACCTGAGACTGGTGTCTTCAAACTAAATTTTGATGGTGCTAAATCTCTTTCTGGCTTTGCTTTTGCAGGGTTTGTAAGCAGAGATGACGATGGTAGGATGATCGCTTGCGATGCCTGCAGGTGTGGGAGGATGTCTGCGGTCCAGGCCGAAGCAGTTGGTTTGCAGCTCGGATTGCTGGAAGCTCGGAGACTGGGGATCCAAAGAGTTGTTGTGGAAGGAGATTGTCTCACGATCGTGAATGCGATTAATGGCGTTTGGTCGATTTGCTGGGAGATCGAGATTCTTATTTCGGATGCACTCCATTTGCTTCACTTGTTTGAGATGGCCTCCGTGTCCCACATTTTTAGGGAGGCGAACAGAGCGGCTGATTGACTCACTCATATGGCTCTGGAGCCTGGCTCGTCGTCTTGGAGTTCTGATTTAGAGTTTCAAACTCTCGTCCATATGGACGCCCTTGGATGGTGGTACAACCACGGTTGACACCCCAAATTCTCGCCTGTATAAAAAAAAACTAGTGCCATTTTAATTTGCAAAAGTATACCAATTTGTGGTAATTAGCAAATAATCCATATGTTATATTTGTGCAAATGGAGATTCATGTTACTATTTGTGCAAAAAGTCCTTTCTTATTTTTTTTTTTGGATTTTGATTGTTGGGTGAGTTTTACTTAAATATTTTTGCAAAGTTTCAAATAAATTTTTTTTAAAAGAAAAATTACACTTTTTTGCAAGTTAATTATAGAAATGTCAAATGTGTATTTGCTACTAATTAAAAAAAAAAAGCAAAGATCATGGAAGAGGAGGTACTAAACACAAACCAAATTTTCATCAAATACATTGTCATTTACTAGCTTTCATATTTTTTTGTTTGAAAAAAACTTGTCGACACCAACCTCCCGTGTTGATAAAATATAGACAGATATTTTATCGATGTCCACAATAATGCAAAAAAAAGTTTTCCGATACTTTGGTGAAACTATAGTGCATTTGACGGTATAGAACCGTGCTTATAAGAGCATGCCCAACAGCTTTCCTAAAACAATCTCTAAAATAGAGAATTATAACTTAAATATTCTGAATATTTTTTTAACCCATTCCAACAGCTTCTCCATTTTAGAATTCACTTCAAAATATATAAAATTTTCTCCAAATTTAGGAATGATCTCCATATTTTCTCTCCATTCTCTATTTTGGAAAATATAATGGGGAAACTTTTGGATTCAAAACCATCTCAATATTCTCCAAAAAAATGAAGATAGAGAATCTCTTGGATACTGTAACAACCAGGTAGTGTAATGATGATTAAAAGACAAGGCGCCCTCTCGAATGTTCTCTCTTCTTCCCCGTCGATCTTGATCCTCTTCATTCGTCATCATCCTGTCAGTCTGAATCACAATTGGGTGTTTTAAAAACGAAGAGGGATCGTGTATATAGACTGCCGATTTCAGGATTCAATTGAAAAATCGAACTTTTTTTTTAATCTTCCTCCTTTTGCGCTGTCGTAAACACTTCCGACAATCCGAGCTGTGTAATTAAGTTTGATGGCTTCCGGTGGTGTGGAGATGAACGATTCAGAGAAAATCGGCGGCGTCGCGATGAGCTTTCCGGCAACCGACCCTTCTTCGCCGTCGTCGAAACTTCCCCGGCGGCTTAAACAGCGGCTTCTCGTGGAGTCCAAGGCTCCTTCGACCGTGGAAGAAATCGAATCTAGACTCAAAAAGGCCGATCTCCGTCGACAGGTACATAATTTCTCCATATCATCACTATTTCGAGTTGTCACCTTGTCGGTATCTTGTTTAATCTGAGTAATTAGGGTTTTATACATTTCCCTCTTTTTGGTTTTATGAAAGTTGCATGATATGCCATATGCGCACAAGTTAAGCTTCTCCTATTAACTTTTTTTTTTTCCATTTAATTGGAGGGGTGCTAGCTTACTTTTATTAGAAATCCCAGCAATTTATGATTGTTTACTATTTTAAATTTCTCCCACCGGTAACGCTGAATTGGCAGCAATTCTACGAAGCACTGTCAAGTAAAGCTAGATCGAAACCTAGGATTCCATGGTCGTCTTCACAGGAATTGGAACTAGGTCAGCGGCTTGAAGCTAAGCTGAATGCTGCAGAGCAGAAAAGGTTAGTAGTATCTGTTCTGTTTGGTTACAATTTGTCCAATAGATGTATGTTTCTGAGTTTTGCAATGCTATGGTAGGGGCTAGTGGATTACTAAGATCTGTTAAGATGTCGCCAACATAATTTTATAATTGAATTACTGATTGTACTGAGAAGTTTTGTTTGAATTTCAATGGTAAATGTCCTTGGCTTATAATTGCTTTTCTTGTCTAACTAGTAACTACTTGTCTTTAGTGGCAAGTGCTTTCAGTTCAATCCCTGTGCCCCTTAAGTAACTGTATTTGACTTATATGTTCCTGAAGTGGTAAATATATTTCAAAAGTCGTAACGTGGTTACAAAAGACGTAAACCAAACCCAGGGTTTAGTGTAAAAATGAGATGTCAGTGGCCACGCAGGGTCGATCCTCCCCAAAAGTATACCCTATACAAAATTCCTAACTCTCTTAACCCTCCCCACCACCTACGACAACATCCTACTTAAGCATATGCTTCTTCCATCTTTTTTCGGTTAAAGTTTTACATTTGCACTTAACCGAGATCCTACTCTTACAAGACACAATGATTCTCATAGCACATTCCTCCGGGCGGAATTGTTCCTTTTGAAAAACAATCTTGTTTCGCGCCACCCACGTAAAGTAGATGACAGCAGAAAATGTAAGCAGCTTGCCTTGGAAAGGAACCGAGGACTTTACACGCTGAGGCTCCCTTGCAAACCAGGCTAGCCATCCATCCATATCCCTCTCCTCATGCGTGATCCCCGCCCACCTCCACACAATGCGTTGGGTCTCCTTAATTGGGTTGCTATCAAACCACAGGTGGCTTTCGGTCTCCACCTCAACCCTGGAAAATGGGCACCAGGCTGCATCTTGCCCTCTCCAATGCTTCACTCGATACCCAGTTTGTAATCTCTTCTTTGCTGCAAGCCAGACTATAAAGCCCCATTTCTTGCTTTGGGCTCCCTTCCATAATAACTCTCCCCATCCAGTCTCTTCTCCTCTTGTTCGTATCACTTCATACATTTTGGAGCAAGAGAAGTTTCCATCCGGGCTAAGAACCGGGACGAAACTATGTCCAGAGTCACCCCCATCAGGAAGCCGCAGCCTCAACTCATCTTTTATATGGATCAAATTTTTCCTGGTCCATGAGTCGTCAATCCGACCCTCCTGGAGCCATATGTTGCTCTCCCCCGTTGCATTTCGTGTGACCCAATCCAGCCATATGCTCAGTTTTGCATAACAATATCAGCTAGCAGCTTAGCAAATACGCACTTGTTCCAGGAGAGTATTTCACGGACATCTAATCCCCCTTCTTCATAAGGTCTAGTTACCTCACTCCATGCAACCAGACACTTTAGAGCTCTCCTCTGTTCCACTCCACAGATAGCGCTTACATAATCTATCTATCTCTTCTATAACTCCTTTGGGAATCAGTAAGATTTGGCTCCAGAAATTGAGTACACCACCCACCACCGACTTGAGCAATTGCAACCTGCCAGCATAAGACAGCTTCCTAGCTGTCCAGCAAGCAACAAAACCCTTTATTTTATCCAGCAGGGGTTTATACTCATGGACCTTGATGCACTTGGACTGGAGAGGAGTCCCAAGGTATTTAACTGGGAAATCACCCACAGCAAACCCCAACTGTGCAGCAATGGCTTCAGCAACATTTTCAGTCACTCCCGCAATGAAGATTTCACTTTTCTCTGCATTGGCTTTAAGTCCCGAAGCACTTAGGAAGTTATCAAGACACTCCTTCAGAATACCCACAAAGACAGTGTCAGCTTTGCAAAACAGGAGGAGGTTGTCTGCAAAGGCAAGGTGGGCTAACTGAAGGTCCTTGCAGCGAGGATGGAACTTAAAGCCAGGTAGGGAGGTAGCTTCTTTTATCATTTTGCTCAGCACTTCAAGGCATATAACAAAGAGATATGGGGATATAGGATCCCCTTGCCTCAACCCCCTTCTTCCTTGGTAGAACCCTTCAGGAGCCCCATTGATCAAAACAGAGAATGTGGTTGAAGTAACACATTCCATAATGATACTCACAAGCCTTTCTGGGTACCCAAACTCTTAGAGCAAATGCAATAAACTCCCAGCTAAGATAATCATAAGCCTTTTGTAAGTCCACCTTAATTGTACACCTTGGGGAAACCCGTTTGGTTCCATATCCTCTTACAATCTCCAATTCAACAGCACTATTATGGGCTAGGGAACGGCCAGGAACAAAGGCACCCTGACTATGAGAAATGATCCCCGACAATGTTCCTTTGATTTTGCCAACAAGCAATTTGCTAATAACTTTCAGCACAGTATTGCAACAAGAAATTGGCCTAAGGTCCATCTCTGATGAGTGTACAATAATTTGCTTGCTTCAATGATGTTCCTGCTCATTGAAGTTTCTGGGCAAAAAACAGTTTCATATCTTGTTATGATATGGTATTTTTGGGGAATATGTTAAATTGTGAGAGGTTTTCTTTTAATCTTTGGAACTGTTGTGCTGTGTGTCATCATTGTGTAATAGGCTGAGCCTTCTTGCGAAGGCCCAGATGCGTTTGGCAAAGTTGGATGAGTTGAGACGAAGTGCTAGAAGTGAAGCAGACATGCGTTTTGAGAAGGAACGCGATGAGCTGTGCTTGAAGGTGGAATCGCAGATTCAGCAAGCTGAAGCAAATAGAATGCTTATTGAGAAAACTAATAGGCAACTCAGGGCGGCAAGGAAAGAGCGAGCAACTCAATCATTGATGAGGAGGATTACGCACGAGAACAAATATAAGGAATGTGTCCGTGCAGCAATCCAACAGAAGCGTCTGGCCGCAGAGAGGAAACGATTGGGATTTCTGGAAGCAGAAAGATCAAAGGCACGTGCTAGGTTTCTTAGAGTGCGGCGTGTGGCTAATTTGGTTAATACTCAGCGTCAGACAGAGAGGATGCGAAAGAAAGACCTACTGGAGGAACGTCTCCAAAGGGTATGTTAGGGTTTCACTATTACTTGTGTTGATTACTGCAACTGCTCAAGCTTCTTATGTCAAATATTAATGTGTAATTGATTCTTACTAGGCCAAGAGGCAAAGGGCAGAATACCTGAAGCAGAGAAAGAGCTCACAATGTTCTCTTGATGCCAACTCAAACTTGACAATCAATCAAACTGGGTTTCTTGCCACAAAACTAGCAAGGTAATATAAGATCATCTGTTGGCTATTCATATAACTGAGATTGCAAGATAGTTAGCTTGAACAATGGAAAAATCTAGTTCTAAAGATTTTTTTTTTGTTTAAACAAAAATTATGGTGTGTGTTAGATAGCTACTATTATGGAAATGAGAACTAGTGATTGATGAGTGATCTGCAAACCATTTAAAAGCATTATTAGCAAATAGCAGTACTTGTTGCTCATCAGCAGTAATCAGATGAGAATTTTGCATTTTGAATGTTAGGAGTACTTGTGAGTTTGATTAGGTAGTGCAGTACTTGTTGCTCATCAGCAGCAAATAGCAATTTGCAAATAGCAGTACTTATGAGTTTGATTAGGATAGCCGGACAAGTATTTTTTTTTTAAATTTTTATCTGTTTCAGTTCTTTAAAATCAAGTTATTTTGACCTATAGTAACTATGCCAAGGAATTAAAATTCATAATTTTCTTTATAGTAGAAATGGTTTTCTGTGTCCATATTTGGTTTTCACATGAGAGAAATTTAACACAGACTGGCCACCTCACCTCTCAAGTTAATTAAGGTTTTGCTTTGGAAAACATGTTTTACTTTTGGAGCTAAACAAAAGGAAATGCCTTATAGTGAATGAAAAGGAAAGAATAGAACAGTTGAGAAAGGGCTTCATACTATTTCATTTATATATTAGATCTTCCTGTCAAGCAAAAATTTTGCGCTAGTGATAAACTTATCACTGTATGCTGAGTTTTTCTATTTGAATTTATAGATGATAGATTGATAGGTGATGCTGGATGTCTGGTGTTTTTTTTTATGCCTTCAACTGACCTGTTTTAAAAAATTGGTGCATTTTATTGAAGGTGTTGGAGACGTTTCGTCAAGTTGAGAGGAACTACATATGAACTAACAAAAGCCTTTGAGTCCCTCAACATCAGTGCAAAATCTGTCAAAGAACTGCCGTTTGAACAGCTTGCTCTGAAGATTGGGTCATATATTACCCTTGAGGTTGTAAGGTCTTTACTAGAGCGGTTAGAAAGCCGTCTTCTTATACATTATGCAGTTGGTAATAGCAGCCGGATCCAAGTGGAGAATATAGACCACCTTCTTAATCGTGTTGCTTCACCAAGGCGAAAAGGTAGAAGCAACTACAGAAACAGGAGTAAAGTGTTAAAGAAAGGGGAAAATTCAAATGAAGTAACTCAAAGAAGTAAAAATTTGTCCAGGTACCAAGTGAGAATTCTGTTATGTGCTTACATGATACTGGGTCACCCAGATGCTGTCCTTAGCGGGAAAGGGGAACATAAGAATGCTCTAGCTGATTCTGCTGCCAAACTCATTCAAGAGTTTGAGTTGTTGGTCAAAATTATTTTAGAAGGAAGTGATGCAGCAATTAAAAGTGAGGGGAGTACTGTGACCGTCAGATTGCAGCTAGAAGAGTTTGATAAAGCATGGTGTATTTATCTGTATCATTTTGTGGTCTGGAAGGTGAAGGATGCTGAATCCTTAGAGCAGGATCTTGTCAGAGCTGCATGCCAACTAGAGCTTTCTATGATGCAGACCTGCAAGGTGAAACCTGAAGGAGAGCAGGGTGTTCTTACTCATTCCATGAAGGCTATTCAGAAGCAGGTATCAAGCTAGCAAATATCAAACGCAACATAATAATATACTTGATCTACTAATGTGTTCTTGGAACTGTACTTTATTGATAGGTTATTGAAGACCAGAGACTCTTGAAGGCGAAAGTGCAAAATCTAACTGGCGAGGCTGGTATTGAACACATGGAATCTGCAATTTCTGATACAAGGTCTAAATACTTCGCTTCAATGGAAACTAGGCGTCCATTGGCATCTCCAGTGTACATCTCATCACCAAGTTCGTTGTCTTCTGACGATGGCTCGCCAGTTTCAGTTTCCAACAAGATAAGCCATTTGGCTGGCAATGAATGGATGGAAGGATTAACTCGATCATTATTCAAGGAAGAGACTCCATCTTCGAGCAAAGAAGTGTCTTCATTATCCTCTTCTGCGGGTAGCTTGGACAGTGAAACAAATATTGGTGCTATGCTACCGTCAGAGAATGAACTATTAGTGAATGAGATTGTCCATGGGCATTGTCATGGTCTTCCTCATAATCTTGGTGACATTGATCGAGATCAGAGCAGTGTTGAGGTTAGTATTTCACAGGCTCCTATTCGTTTGTTCTTTCTTTTAAGAATGTTCCAGACCTCAACTTATCATATTTGTTACTGAAGGAAAAGGTGAAAGAAACAATGGAGAAAGCATTTTGGGATGCTGTCATGGACTCTGTCCAAAAAGAGGGACCTGATTTTAGTTGGGTCCTCAAGCTGATGACAGAAGTCAGGGACGAACTATGTGAAATGTCTCCAAGCAGCTGGAAACCAGAGATTATGGATACTATTGATTTCGATAATCTTTCACGGGTGACAATTCTTATGCATGATTCAGCCTTTCTGTCCTTTCTTATAATAAAGTAGTGATGTTATTGTATCATTGCCATCATCTGTTGGTTGCTTTTACAGATGCTTGGAGCTGGGATGCTTGACATGAATTACCTTGGAAGAGTTCTTGAGTTTGCATTGGCCACATTGTGCAAGCTTTCTGCTCCTGCAAAGGAAGATGAAATGAAGGTCACTCATCAAAAGTTGCTGGGAGAACTGGCAGAGGTTTCTCAGTCTCAATCATTGTTTGCCATAGCACTGGTCAAGGGTCTGCAATTTGTTCTACAACAGATTCAGGTCTTAGCTGTTGAATTTAGTTGACATTCTTTTTCTTTTTCTTTTCTCCTGAAAATGTGTAGTATGATTTATATGGTTTCCATGGCATGGGAAATGAGACTTTGAAAAGTACCTTGTGGATGCAATTGCCAACAGCACAAGTTTTAGATCTATCTATAACTTAAATTAAATCCTAGAAGTAAAATTAGCATTTGATTATGTAGTGGATTAGAGAAAGTGTGCTCTTCTGAATGGTGATTACATTTATTTCAGCCTTTTCCATATATTCTGGATGATATATGTTCTAGAAGGTGAATAATTTGATGACCTTGATAGCTTAATTAATAGTTTCCCATTGTATCTTGTCACCATGTTTTCGTAAATTTGGGATAGTACCCACCAAGTTTGAGAAATAATTGACATAGTGATTACTAGAGCACTTCTTTTTCTAATGCTACCATCCTGACATACTTTTGTACTGATCTATAGGCTCTTAAGAAGGAGATCAGCAGAGCTCGGATTAAACTTGTTGAACCCCTCATTAAAGGACCTGCTGGTTTCGAGTATCTGCAGAAGGCCTTCTCCAACCGATACGGTCCACCATCTAATGCCTCTAAATCCTTACCACTGACAATGGGATGGCTTTCATCAGTGAAGCCTGACAGTGAGCAGGAGTGGGTTGAACATACAGAATCTTTTTCAACATTGCCGACATTTCAGGCAAGTCATCCTCAAGGACTTCCTTCCATTGCTCTTCGAACAGGAGGTAGCATTTCAGTGGCTTCAAGTTTGCACTCTGCAGTTACTTCTACGGCAGGTCTGATTTGAGGAAATTATTTAATTTATGGCAAAGTTCTTTTTAAGAAATAGTGTTGCTGATCCCCAAGTACTTAAAGCAGGTGATGAACAACCAGAATGTACAGGTGAAAGAATTGATTTGCTGGTTAGGCTTGGTGTATTGAAGTTGGTCTCTGCTATTGAAGGGCTGACTCCGGAAGCCTTACCGGAGACTCTGAAGCTCAATTTATCCAGGCTGAGATTGGTCCAGCATCAACTTCAGAAGGTGGGGGTAATTTCTACCAGGTTCGTATAAGTTCCTCTTAACTCTGTAGATGGACATATTGATGAATCTTCAGTTCATCCTTCCCTGAGTTTCCTCCCAAGTTTTTTTAAGTAGGGCTTAGAACCATCCAGAAAACCGACTCTTAACATGTATAATATGAATGACATCTATTCTGTGCCTCTGAACAGCATGTTAGTCCTCCGACAAACACTAGTCAGCGAGAAACTAATTTCTACTCAAGAAATGGAGAGCATGATCTCTGAATGCACCAAGCGGCTGTCTGAGTTGCTCAACACGGTTGAAAATGTTGGCATATCTGAAATCATCAGCACCATCTTCAAACCTTCAGAAGACGGCAGAAACCATCTTTCAGTCCCAGAGAAGCTGGAATCAGTGAAAGGGGTGGCAGCCAATGTCCTAGCCAAGAGCTTGCAACCTGGAGATGCCATATTCACTCGAGTGTTCCATGCAATATACTTGGCAATGAGAGGCCTCGTCCTTGGAGGAACTGGTAGCAAAGGCCGGGAACTAGCTAAGCTGGGCCTCCAGCGGATCGGAGCAGCTTCTCTGGCCGAAAAGGTAGCAGAGGCTGCTCAAGTGCTGATCACAGTGGCGACCGTGTCAGAGAAGGTTCACAGGGCATGGTATGACGAATTGGTTAAGATTTAATTGTTAAAGATTCGTGCTTTTGTCTCGACCCCTAGAACATGTGTGTACTCTTAAAAGTAGCTCAGCTGTGATTGTGTGGAAGAACATTGTGTGTTTTGAAGGTTTAGTTTTTGTCTACGGTGTAAATAACATATTCGTGATGAAATAAGACAGATACCCTTCTGCTGTAAACAGATAACCATGTTCATCTCGGGCCCATGATCTTGCTTTGTAGGTCAAGCCACAACAATACATTCGTCCACCAAAACATTATATTTGTATTTATTACACTATTTTTATACTTTTTCAAAAACTACAGCTATCAAGTAAAAAGTCAAGGAGTATTTTACAAGCGACCGTGAACTGGCAAGGGAAGAATCAATTGAAAAAAATGAAATACTAGGTAACTGGTTAATCATATGAAAAATGAGTGCACCCCATGGTTTCTGTTGCATCCCCATTTCGGATGCACACAGCTTGTGCTGATACTAGACAAAGAAGGAAGCACTTGACCAGACAGCTTTTAAAACTACCAATATCTGCATTCTGCACAGAAAGAATGATACTTGGAGGAGATCCGAATGAGAATCAAGTATGAACTCAGATTGCAATCACTAATCTCTGTAGCTGCTGGATGATGAGTGGCAATAGGCGGATTTCATAGCCGATGTTACAACAAGCCAAGCTAAGCTAAGCTAAGCTACAGTTTCCGCTTGAAGTTGAAGATGATGACTTGTGCATCTCAAGCTCAAATTCGCATAACAATTAATGTAGCCGGAAGGAACTAAATACAATTTTCCAAAGGCTGGACTCTTTGAAAGCAATAAAGAGGACTAAAAACAAGTGTTTAACTTCCACTGCTTATGGGAAGAAACCTGATACAGAGATTCATATACGACCCTGTCTCCTATCTCTTACATAATTATAACACGGATTTCTTTATATAGGGCTGCCTGCTGGTTTCTCCTTCCTTCGCTGGCCAGATTGCAGAAACGGCCATTATCAAAAATTAATCCTCAATTCCTCATCATCTCCAACCCTCTGCATATATACACACAGTACATTTGATAGGCAGTTAGTTGGAGCAACTGAATCCGTGCTACAGAAAACATATATATAGTCCTCCAGTATATAATCTTTTCTTGCATCTTCCATCACCATCTTCCATTTCGACTTTCGCCAGCAACTTCAAAAGCCCTAAGTCGTCTCCTAGAACCATCCCTGAACATAGAGGTTGAGTTGGTGTTACCCCGGGAAGCTGAGCTTGTACTAGCAGAAGCAGAATCCCTACGCGGAAACCCACCGAAACAGGCAAACAAATTCCTCAGAGCATTCCTTATTCCACCGGTCTGCCTAGAGTTTCCACTCCTAGAGCCCCAAGTAACCCTCCTGGGCAAGCCTCCCTGGTTGTTGTTGAACCCACCATCCATCTCAGTGTACACCACAGGGAGCTCTCTCTCTGCTCCTCGACGCCCCCCTGAGAACCTCCCCACTGCGAAGCCTCCCCCTGGCAACCTCCATATCGTTAACCCTACTGCTTCCTCCTCCGTCTCCTCTGGCCTGTTTTGGTCCCCATTCGAATCGGGCAAGGACCTGTTATCAGCGGGCAGCTCATGCCTGCAAACAGGGCACGAATTGCGAAGAGAGAGCCATGGCAATATGCAGTCTGAGTGATAGATGTGCTTACAGGGCATCTCCCGAGCCTCCGCCCCCAATTCGAAGGCCTCCTTGCAAACCGCGCAGTGCGATTCGGTGCTCACCTGCTCTTCCATTATCTCCACTGTAGGCATTGATTCAATCGCCGCCTTCGACGCTGGCGGCTGCTCCGATCGACCAAGGCCGTTAATCTCGATCTGAGATAACTGATCCAGCAACCTGTCGAATCCAGATCCTAGTAGAAACTCAGAGACATTAGCAGGCAGAGGTCTCAACCCAGTACCGCCCCCATCGTCATAGTAGAGCTCGTACCCGCCCCTCTCGCTCCCATCCAAACCGTCGGGGGCGGCGCCGGCGTCGGAGGATGCCCCTCTCAGGACGATGACCGGGTTAAAGGGAGATCTGTCACCGCCGGCTCTCCTGCTACGACGGATTCTCGGCCCGGATGATGTCTGGTCAGAGTTCCCCGTCATGTACATATCGGCAGCCGGGAAGCGGCGCCGACCAGAATCCGAAGGCGAGGTCTGCGACGATGGAGTGTCGATAGCCTCGAGAAATCCACCGTAGCAGTCGGGGCAGACGATCGAATCAGAGTTCCAAACCCTAACGAAGCGGTTGCAGCGATAGCACCAGTAGGATGGTGTTGTCGCAGAAGACATCGGCTCGTTACAAACCCAAATCAGATCAAATCCAGATCAAGGTCCAATTTTTTTGAGCAAATTGATTCGATAACAAAATCAAACCGGGAGACTGTGATACCAAATTCGAACAAAATTTAGGAAGATATTCAGTTATGGATTTTGGATCTGAGAGAAAAACTAAAGAAGAACGATTAGGATAGAAGATCCGGAGAAAGCCCCAAATCGCTAGGAAACGATAAAACCTCGGCGGCGGAAGAGAGATGAGGATTGAGGAGGAAGCGACCGGACGTGGAGTGTTCAGCGTTCGTAATAAAGAGATATAAATCTTCAACCGCTTTTTTTTTTTTTTTTTTTTTTAAAATGGAGAAATTAAATACAAAATTTTTAAATTATTGGAGAATCATTTAGCTCGTAAAATACTGTAGATTTAAGAAATTTTCTTTATTTAATGTAATGAGAAATCTGTTAGACCAAAAAATACCTCAAAAGTCTCCAAAATGGGAAAACTGTTGCACATGTTCTAACATAAAAAATACAATAAATTCAATTTTCATATTTTAAGAGTGAGTCTATTGATAAGATACAAAACATCTATTAACAAGATTGGTTCAATTAAATTGCACATAAGCCCTTTTCACCCGATAAACAATAAACTTAGGAGATGCTAATCCCAAATTCCCTATTGCATCTCCGACACTCAAAACACTTTTTTGCCAAAGCTCTATCGCCTTCTCCTTGTTCCTCCCACGAAACAGTGACGAGAAGAAACTGTCGTTATTCCCATCAAAGTATAACTCAAACCCACAAACTAGTATAACAAGCAAGTAAGAGGTCGATCCCACAGAGAATCAAGTATTTCTAAGCAATGTATATTTATCAATTAGTGGAAAAGATGAATTTGGTGATTGAAGTAGATAAAAGAAACTATAAACAAGTTAGTAGAGATACCAATTAAGAAAATAGTTTCATCTACAAACATCCACTTTAGTTTGATTAGTTGATCCTCGATTCTTCTTCAAGTTCTCTTTTCATCCCATTATTGTTCCTGTCATGATCTTGTGTAAATTACTAGTCCTACGAGTCATAGTAACCCTTACTAATTAGATAACCCTAACACTGTTAATATTCAACCTAATAATAGCATTAAGATTAAGGATTAACCAGGATACATGCAACACCAAGCTAAGAGTCAGTATTCAACATATAATTGATTCTCTACACACCAATTTAGTCCTACGGGTCCTAAAAAGGCATGCTTGCTACTATGGATTAAGGTTCGCTACGAGGAATCTACAAAATCCTAGCAATAATCTCAACTAGTTGTACGGGCTAGAAGAAATCAACAATATTCGAAAAAGAATCAATACAAATCAATAGGAATAGAACAAGAATATAAATCTCACAACTTTATCAAACCAAAGCTTCAATTCATAGATGAAACGAAGAGTTTAGCACTCCAAGGCCATGGAGACTCCCCTCTAGGGTTCTCTCAATTGATAATCTCCAAGTGCATAAGGTCCTCTAAACATAACCCTAAAAGGCTAAAACATCTTTAAAAAGCCTCAAAAGAGTCGGCCAAAAATAAATTCCAAAAACCTAATTAAGTAGATAAAAAAAGCCTAATTTGGATTTGGCGTTCAGCAAAGGGTCGTGGGGCAGCCAACCTAGGTCGTTGGGCGGCCAGGCGATTTGCAAAGCCTCCGTTTCTCTTCGAGACGCGGGGCGGCCATAGGTAGTCGCGGGGGGGCCTTACTGTTCACATCACTTTTTTCGTTTCGAATCTGGTCTCGATGTCAACATAAAAGTTATAGATCTCGGAATGAGCTTTTCAACGCATCCTTATAATAGTCAATCGAACCACCGATGCCTCCAAAAAGTGCATTACAAGTTCAGCTTGTCTAGCGACAACTTCTGCTGACTTGTTCTTCAATTAGGCTCTCGAACTTCGATTTCGCTCCCATGCTCTTCACTTTTCCTCCTCCTCTTTCCTTCATCCATGAGCTTCCTCATTCCTCATCGGATTCACATCTACTTGAAATAATCCATAAAAGCGTGTAGATTCCGACTCTACCAAAAAAACAAGTATAAATGCAAATCTAGCCTAAACCATGCATTATATACATCTCAATCATGCTAAATGCATCCTAATATTCCTACCTAAATGCGTGCTATCAAACAGCGTACTCTAGTATAGAGTACACCATCTCATAGGCCAAAATCCTCATCAATTTCCCACTATTTAATGGTGAACTGATGGTCTTTGTCCCCCACGAGTACAACCTCCTGTGAAACATATTCCTTCGTCTTGAAGAATGAGTAGGATCTTATCCTATCGTTGACAAAGCTCACGCACTGACTTCGTCTTTATCAAGTGCCTCCAATGTTATGAAATAAGGTAATCGACATCAAAGATCTCAAATCCGAATGAATTGCAACTAAAAAGGAGGCAGGAGATGTCAAAATCGGTGAGAGTGTGTTTCTAGAACTGCACAGGGACATTTGCAAGCTTAGATTGCTGCAACGATTTCGAGAGAGTTGAGGCAGTCGAGGCACATCTCGATAAGATAGAATTCGGTGGTGGATTCCCGGATTGGGTGAATAGCAAAAAAGACTACTAGTCACACACACAAGGACCAAGTCCCAAAACCATTTCCAAAACCAATTCGAAGTTCAATCATTTCAAACCATCTTAAATCATTCTCAAAGCGGAAACCTCAAAAGCCAAATCATCCGAACAAGCCAATTCTATAATCCTTAAGTCCATTTCTAAGTCCAATTGTCCATCATTTAATCAAGTTTAAGAATCCCGACACTTGAAACAAAGCTTTCAAAACATTTTCGAAGCATTTAATCCGACATTTCAAATTACGTCAAAATCCCCTTTTTAATGTTAAAATAATAATTGATATTCCAAAATCCCATTTTCTAAAATCAACTTCAAACTCAAATCCGATTAAAAGGATCAGAATAAAAAACCAAAAAACCAAGTCAAAGGATCAAGGATAGGTCAGCCAAAGCTTCTGGGTGGATTTCGCAGCGGCGAGAGGGCAATTCGCGGTCGTGGAATCCATCCCAGGTTCTCCGCAATAAGTGCCACTCGCTGGCCATGACACAGGGTTTTCGCCGCGGTGAAACCTGCGGTCGCGGCCGCGAGAGTCGTCTTCTTCCTCTTTCTGTGTTCTAACTCGCCGCTGCGAGATTCGAACCTGTTTGCTCGTTTTAGCTTTAAATCTCATTCGTTTTTGCCTAGATTCAAATCCATTTTAACCCAAACTTATTTCAAAACATTTCTAACACAAAACCGACACCAAACAACCATATATGACTCAAACGAGGACTAGAGGGGAGAGCGGAACAGGGATTACCTAGCCTCCTTGAGGCTTCTTCAAAAACCTTGGGAGAAGTGGTTCCTTGGGCTCCGATTCAACGAGATTTTGCTACGACACGGCCTAGGAGGGACAGATCTTGGTTAAAAGAGGACCTTTACGAAGATCAAGATCCAAAACGAGAGAATGGAAGGAGGAGAGTTTACCTTGCTCAAAAACAGAGGAAGAGGAAGAAATGAGCTCGAATCCGCTTCACAAAGAGTTAGATCTGACGTTTCTTGATCTTGGATGGTAGAGAAGAGAGTGAGGAACAAGAGATAATAAATGGGAAAGAGAAAGGAGTTAAAACGAGGGAGAATAAGTCGAGGATGAACCCGCGGCGGCGAGGATGAACTCGCGGCGGCAACTATGAACTCGCGGCGGCGACGATGAATCTCGCGGCGGTGAAATGGATAGAAACTTGGTTTTTCAATTTAAATTGCTTTCCGACTCTGATTTTTGGGTTAGATCTTTGAGAGAAGGTCTTCTTGAGGGTGTTTTAGGGCTATTTGGTGGAGGAGAAACAAGAAATGAAGAGTGGAGAGTGAGGGAGATGGATTGAAGAGGATAAAAAGTTAGAACTTTGGATTTTTAAGGTTTTTGGTTTTTGAATGGATGATGAAGAGGGAGAGAGAGAATGGAGGCTGAGCTAGACTCAGATTTTTAGAATGATTTTATGAGAATTTTGGGGATTGATGCTTCTTATAAATAGTGGCACCTTAGGGTTTTTATGGAGATAAAGACAAAACCATTATGGTGGTAGTGGAAAGGAGGAGAGAGAGTGAGTGGGAGAGAGAGAGAGAGGTGAGGCTGGCTGGAGAGAGAGAGAGAGAGAAAGAGAGAGAGATTCTGCTCATCCGAACTTAAGTCTCGACTACTTATCCCGAAATTCGACTCGAGTTTTAAATCCATTTCAAACGACTCACAAGACTCTATGTTTTAAATTCGAATAATATAGCGGAATTTTAGCTCGACAACCTATGTTTTAAAACATACCAGGATGATTTCCAAAGACTTTCCTTTTTTTAGAAATGCGCTTGGGGACGGTTTTTTCGAAACTTTCCAATTTTAGCAATTAAATACTTGTTTAAATTCCGGTCTTTACAATTAGTGGGGTTAATTGTAGTTTCAACATTGAATCATTGAGGAGGGACAAAACTAGGTCTGACCGCATCGGTTATCATTCTTTGGCAAAGATTCAAGTTATCAAATAGATCTATTCCTACTACAAAGAAGCTCAAATTATTCATGTTGGATCTAGACTAATCTTGAGGGGGAGGGGGAGGGGGAGGGGTTGGAATCAAGGGTGGTTCTCCGTATGGAATCCATCGATAATAATTATCAACAAAACATTTTTGATAAAGATGAAGATGTATTATTTCAACGTCTTGAAATTTTCAATCTTATATTTGAAACAAAGGACATATGATCTTCTCTTTGTCCATAAATTGGACTTGTGATTTTGCAAAATTGATAAATTATTCAACTCCATCGAGAAATTCTTCATTCCAACTACTTGCATGTGGTAAATGCCTTATGTTTATCCAATCAATGTTATCCATCTATAAAATTAGCAACAAAATTATATTACAAGGGAAACAAAAATGTAAAGAAGGATAAGTAGAATCAAACAACAAGAATAAGTTTTGGAGAAATAATTAACATATTGATATATTGCCCAAATGGTTATATATTTACCCAAGAACACCCTTGACAGTACCTTTGAAAAAGGTAATTGGAGGCCATTTAACATCGAATATGCCCTCGAAATTAAAGCATAATTTTGTAGCTATATAGTGTAAGATAAATGTGCCTGTAGCTTTGAAAATAAAAACTCAAGGGGTAATCACACTATGTTACCTCAAAAGTAAGAATGTGAGGGTATTAACATGGTTAATCATACTAGTTTAACCTCAAAAATAAGAACTCGAGGACATATGTGAGGTTAGAGCTGGCAAAATCGGACCCGACCCGAGAAACCCGACCGACTCACCCGAACCCGAACCCGACCAAAACCCGAAAATCTGGAGTCATTCATAACCTGAATCCGAGATCGAATCCGACCCGAACCTGACCCGACTCGAAACAGACCCGGACACAGATAAACCCGACCCGACCCAAACCTGACTCGACTCTGAACCCGATCCGACTCTGAACCCGATCCGACTCTCAACCCGACTCGACTCTCAACCCGACACGACCCGACCCGACTTGAAATGGTTGTTTAACATCAGCATTTTAATGCTTGAATATTAAATAATTTTTTTTTATTTTAACACACATTTATGATTATACTTTTAACATATAAAACACCAATTATTTTCATAACTTTAACTCTTTAAGGGTTTTTTCCACCTAAAAAATTCTATTAGACTATTAGCGTTAATAATTCTATTAATTCTATTAGTTTTTGGTTTTTATAAATGGATTTCTTTTTATAGATATAAGTATAATAATTCTATTAGATCTCATAATTATGGTTATTCTATTTGTCCATATTCCATAATTTGTATGGATTATGATACATGATAATTTTTTGGTGGAAAGAATTAGGAAAAATGACTCAAAATAATACCAACTATGAGATATGAACAAAAAATAATACGAACTAAAAAAGTCTCAAAATAATACAAACTATCCACCTATAAACCAAAAATAATACAAACTTTAAAATCAACTAAAAATAATACAAACTATGAACTTTTAACTAAAAATAATACAAACTTTTGAACTTAAATTAGGATAAGATTCAAAATAAAATTTTATTTATCAAAATTATAAAAAAAACTATAAGTATTCATACTTTGCACAAATCCACCTTTTATATTTTAAATACATCAAACCCACTATTTGATTGTTCAACTTTGTATAATACAACCCCAATTTTTAGAAATTACACAAAAGTATATGAATTTTAGGATATGATTCTATTTTTTTTAATAATTATGGATAAAGTTGATGTGATTTTATTTAATTTCAAAATAAAAAGTGGTTTTTTTTATAAAGTTGAATAAATAAATAGTGGTTTTGGTGTATTTAAAATAAAGGGGATGCATTTGTGCAAAGTGTGACTATATACTCATATTTTTGTAATTTTGTAAATAATGTTCTGTGTTGATTCTTCTCCTAGTCCAACTTCAAAAGTTTGTATTATTTTGAGTTAAAAGTTCATAGTTTGTATTATTTTTAGTTGATTTTAAATTTTGTATTATTTTTGGTTTATAGGTGGATAGTTTGTATTATTTTGAGACTTTTTTTAGTTCGTATTATTTTTGGTTCATATGTGATAATTGGTATTATTTTGAGTCATTTTTCCAAAGAATTATTTATATCCAAATCAATAATTTTATAGTTGTTACTTTATTTATATTTATATCTATATTATTATGTTTTGATAGAATAAATTATTTATATCTAGATTAGTTAAAAACTAATAATAATAATGGAAAAAAACTAATGGGCCAAAAGCTAAAAAGGAAATGGGCATTGAAAATGAAATGGGTCAAAGATATAGTCAAACCACAAATAAGTTCATTTTTAACTTGTTAGTTAAAATAAGGTTAAATCCTAAATGTACAATTAATTTGATTTAATTTTAGCACCGATCAATTAGTTTAAATGTTTAAAAAAGGACGATGTTGCCGAATACCGAAT
This sequence comes from Persicaria maculosa, assembly GCA_963922045.1. Taxonomy (NCBI): domain Eukaryota; kingdom Viridiplantae; phylum Streptophyta; class Magnoliopsida; order Caryophyllales; family Polygonaceae; genus Persicaria; species Persicaria maculosa. Next base: position 62,585,924 of record OY998257.1, on the reverse strand, counting down.
TTCCGATTATGTCTTTTTTGAAAACCGGTCGACAACCGATGAGTCAATGAGTGTATTCAACCGAGTCAAAATTACATATTCAAGTATTCAACTGAGTCAAAATCATTTATTTTAAGTAAATTACATATTTAAGTATTCAACAGAGTCAAAATCAATCTAATTATCCAAATGGGTCAAATATGATTCGACCGAAAACTCAAACAAATTATACCCACTTTGATTCGAAAAACAAATGAGACCGACCCACCTCTTGACCCAAAACCCGAATGAGCCCGCCCAGCTTCGACCCAAACCCGAATGGGCATGACCCGATTTAACCCGAAACCTGACCAATCTAAAATTCATTATGACCGAACCCAACCCGACCAGTACCCGACCATAAATTTTACCCGAACTGACCCGACCCGTCAGTGACCCGACCCAAACAAGTCTGACCCGAACTCGACCCGAACAACCGAATTGTCAGCTCTATGTGAGGGTATGTAATCTTTATGTATGATTAACTACATTTTCAAGCTATCTTTGTAAGAGTTTCAAACAAATATAGGTTGTATGAAATATTAAAATAATTGATAAAATGATGATACATACTAGAAATGAAGATCAAATAATACAACACTATTGATCACATCTAAAATAGCACACAAAAGTCTAAAAAACAAACAAAGTGAGGGAAAATAGTGAGATTCGTAATTTGTGGGAGAAAGAAGAGTGTATGAAGAGTGAGGAGTAATTATTGTTAGTGTATCTTGTTGATAAAGTAAAATAAGTAGTTAGGTTTTTTTTTACAGTAAGCAAAAATTAGGATGTCTGACGAACCAGTAGCACATCCTAGATCATCCTTTCAAATGATTACAGAAAAATCCCTATAACAAGGGTACATCATAAAATTCTAATTATAACCACTCATAGCGATGAAATATGTTGCTTGTTTTGCACCTCTCATGCAATGTTAGACTTTAGTCTTCACAAACAAAGACAAAATATAGTAAATATCCTCGATAGTTCTCATGATCTCCCACGGAGTGCTCCATCTCTTAATAACATAATTAATGACAACAAAGTATTAACCCGACATCTTAATTGAGCCATCAACATATTATCAAAATATTAATCGAGTTCACAACCTATCCTAGTTCATCCCTAATGATACAACCGACAAAGTATTAACCCAACATTTTAACTGATCCATCAAAATTTAACTTTCAGAAACCTAAAGTATGTTTCTTCTAGCAATCCCAATGTTTAGATTTAGGCTTCTAGTTAACCTTAATCTCCAAATTTGCTAGAGCCCACCTCTTGATATTCGCAGATGCACGGAAAATGGGAGAATAAGATTGTTGAGAGTTATTTGAGCCAAAAATCTTTTTGTTTCAATACTCCCTAATAGCATGTCAAAGGAAGCAAAGAGAGACAAAATTTCTATTGTTAACAATGGTTTGTTTAAGATTATCGTTGAATTTGTAAGTCGTGTTTGGCAAAGAGATAACTATATACGGTTCCTTGTTAATATTAGATATCCTGGAACTAGTGAACGAGCATTTTAAAAAAAAATGTGTTTACCATCCTCTAACGTGTTGTTACATAGACAACACTAAGAGGGAACTCGTTGGTAATATCTATTGACTCTCTCCTTTGTAGGGAAGGCATCAATATGTTTTTTTCAAATAAAGTTTTTTTTTTTTAATTTTTGGTGAAATATTTAGTTTTCAAGTTCACCTGGTATCATATGGAAGTCGACAAAAAATCTTGATGACTGTGCAGAGATCCAACACAAAGGGAATCAACACCCATCAACAAGACATGTACAAAAAAGAAGAAAGGCTAAATGGGTTCCCCCCAACCCGGAAATTGCAAATTGAATTTTGATGGTGCTATGTCATCAATAGGACATGGATCTTTCGGATACATCATCAGAAACTGTAAAGGCGAACCACTATATTATGGGGCCGGGCCTTCTTCTTTTTCCTCCGTTTCGGGCTCCGAAGGCTTAGGGCTCTGGATGGGTTTACAGGCGGCCCGTAAGCTGAACATAACAAGACTAGAGATCGAAGGAGACAACCTTACTATCATAAACAGCCTCAAAGGCGAAGGGCAGCCAACGGGTGACTTTGAAATGATTGTCTCTGACAGTCTAGTCACGCTTGGCTTCTTCAATTCCATTGTGATTCGTCATGTCTATCGGGAAGCTAACCGTGTTGCGGACCGTTTATCGCACCTAGATGTTGCTTTCCATAGCCCATTGGCTCCTGACGATTCCATGCTCCGTGATTTCATCCACTCGGATGCTCTTGGCCCCTAGGACTTGTCCTAGCAGCCAAATTCTTTTCGTTTCAAAAAAAAAATAATGGGAAAGATGTGTTGAGCTAAGGAACTTATTGGCCGACTTAACAAAAAAATGTGTGATTTTACTCGGAGCATAAATCAGTTTATCTACCACGTTAACCTTTAGGACATCTATCTTGACAATTCAATTGATGGTGCTATCAGAAAATATGTTTTTAAGAAGATCATGATTCCAATTTTTATATTGGTCAAAGAGATTTGATATTCTCAACTTCTCATTGCTGTTTCCCAAGAAATTTTACCGGGTATAATCTCCAACCCAATTGTCAGACCAAGCATTAATGGATTTGCAATAGGATTTGTCATTGCGAATCGGTAAAAGGCCTCTATAAAATATTTATTGAATATTTAGCATTCTCCCAAACTGCTAGGAGATTTTTACTTTTTATCATGATGAACCCTCTTTTGAGATATTTTTCTCTAATAATTCAAACTCAATTAGTATTGTTCAAGTCCGTATATATTTTCCATAGAAATTTTATTTGTAAGGATATTTACATCTTATGCATTTTTGAAAAAAATAGTTAGGGTTATTAAATACATGAAGTATACCAAAAAAAAACATTACCCTTGAATTGGCCATCAAACATAAATTCATTTTTTTTCGAGGCTATATTGCCCCAAATTTACCCTCAATTATATATTTCAAGGTTACCTTGTTAGCCTCATAAAAAAAATCGAAATCATTTAGTATCGAATTTACCCTCAAAAGTAGCATTATAAATACATTTTCAAGATACCCTCTAAGAACCTCTTTGTTAAGATCCCTTGACCATATTATTAAAAATTATCCTCGAGTATTTTTTGTGAGGCTAATTTACACTCTAAGAGCATCTCCAACAGATTTCCCATTTTGGAAATTTTAGAATTTTTGGAGAAATTTAAGGGGTTTTTTCGTCTAATAGATTTTCCATCTGAATCTTCAAAATAGAAAAATAACAGAAAATATAGAGACAAATCTGCAACATTATCTAAAACTAATTGATTCTCCAAAATCTTTAAAATGCGGAAGTTGTTGGAGTCGAAGTTAAAATAATTTAAAAAATATTTATTTTATTTTCCTAATTTGGAGATATTTTAGAAAAGTTGTTAGAGATGATCTAAATTGCCCCCAAAATACATATTCGGACGTATTTAAAATAGAAAAATAGCCACACTTTTATTTCAATGGTAATTATGCTTGAATTATTTTTCGCGGAAATTATATACACCGCAAATCTCCACGTTAATTACGACGTGCATGCACGTAAAAAGCAATGTGAACGCACGTAAAAAAAAACGTGCAAGTTGGATGGGGACACAATATATATACGTGCAGGCACGTCTTGGTTACCGTGCCTGCACGTCGTTAAGAACGTGCACCTGTGCACGTAGAAAATAACGTGCAAAATGTGCACGTCCAAAACGACGTGCAATGTGCACTTCCAAAACGACGTGCATGCCCGTATTTAAAAAAGCCAAAAAAACGTGGCCCTTCGTCTCCCATTCAACATCTTCAACATCGACGGCGAGCGATTCCGAGAGAGAAAGAGAGCGATTCCAAGAGGGAGCTTCCGAGAGAGAGAGAGAGAGATAAAGAGAGAGACGATGGAGAGTGCCATGGACATGGAGACGGAGACGAAGGTGGTGGTCCCAACGGCGGATCTTGAGGCCGTGTGGGGCAGCGAGGTCGGGGCGGCCGTGGTGGCGGAGGGTGGTGGTGTTGGGCCGGTTGTGGACTAGGAGGGGCAGCAGGGGGCCTTGTGCCGGCGATGGAGGAGGTGGTGGTGCCCGCGGTGGTGTTGCCGGAGGTGGTGGCGCCGGCGGTGGTGGAGGCGACTGATGAGGTGGTGGAGGAGGAGCACGTGTAACGGCCCGGAAAATAAGGACCTTCTTTCCCCTATTTGCCCTCCCTTGGGCCTAGGAAAGAAAATCTAATTATCCGAGTTACGTTTAAGAAGGCAAGGTTACCTTCCAACTAGATCTTACAATCCGAGTACGAGTCACAAGTTTTCGCAATAAAAAGAAGCAAGGTTTAAATCAAAATACAATCCAAAATAGTGCCACGACCTAGTCGGGTCAAAACGATGCAAAAGATTTTAAAAGCGAGAAAGTTTAGTGGTCTCTCAAGCTCTCGATCTATCGCCAAAAGTCTGAACCCGCCAAGCATCCATATGAGCAAAGATAGCGGCTAACGGTTACCTGAATCTAAAAAAAAAAGGGGATCTGGGTCAATCATCGGGTCACTCCTACGCATGTGTAAACACTCTGAGAGGTATATAATAAGCATCATATTCCTAAGATGAAATGCGTAATGCATAACGGAATTTAAACAGATAAGCATGCGGATAAGTAAATGCAGAAATAAATAAAGAAGCGCGCCAATTACAAGAAATGCCAAATAGCATGTCCCTCTAGGGCCTAGGCTCCTAAGAAATCTTATAGCAACTCACCATCAAAGGAGCTACCTCACCCCACGGTGCAGGCCAACCCCACGCAATGAGCCTACTAACTATGAAAGGAAGGCAAGCAATGCCACTTATATAAGGCCTAAGGCTCTATGAGTCCTAAAGCACTTATTAGAAAGCCTACCGCATCATCGAGTGCAAGAAACTTTCTATACCAAAAGCCTACAGCATCATCGAGTGCAAGCAACTTTCTATACCAAAAGCTTACCGCATCATCGAGTGCAAGCAACTTTCTATATAAGCGCCAACTAGGATGACAAGAATAAAGAAAAAGGTCTCAACCAATAAACACCTATAACGGCCGTTTTCTAGCAAAGACAGATAGCAAGTCATATGGTTTCCGTTTTAGATCCTAAGCTTGATTCTAAGTCGTATGGTGCATGAACACTAGCCTACTATATAACACCCAGTGCATAAAGCGCCCATCATGAGTAAGTTCAAGGAACTTACCTGGAGAAGCACGGAATCCAAGCAACCAACAAAAGTAATAGCAAGTCCAGACAAATCAGAGATCACCGAGAGGGGATCGCAGGTGTATCGAAAGGTGATGTCGAGGGCTCGTCGGCGGCCAGCTATGGTGGGGATAAGTTCTCGGTGGCGTCGTTGCGTCTCGGGTCTCCGGTGGCTCAGGCCCATGCTCAACTTCGTTGAACCTCTGAGTTGCTCCTCTTCGGCGTTCCTGGACTCGCAGCGGTGGCTCCGTCTCGACTCGTCAAAAGGGAGGGTGCTCGGAACAGGGGAGCAGAGTTGGGCATGGTGTTCGTCGCCCAAAGGAGGGAGCTAGTGGCGGTCTGGTGCTCTCGGAGGTGCTCTCGGGTGGTTTGGTGGCGCTGGTGTGGTGGCAGCAGCTGATGGTGACAATGATGAAGGAGTGAGGGAGCTTTGGTGATGGTGGAGGTGACAAGGGGAGCTGGTGTGCGGGGAGGGTGAAGGTGAAATGAATGGTGAGGTGAGGGAGGGGTGTCTCACGGGCAGGGTAAGGCCAAGTGAGGTAAGGAAGTGGTTAGGTGGGAGGTTGAGTGTTGAATTGGATAAAAGTTAAAATAAATACCCGAAAATAAATCCCGAAACCCGCGTTTCGACCTTAACCCGACTCAATTCAAGTTAAACTTTCAGATTCAAAATAATGAAATCCGACAAATATTTTCAAGTCTCGGTATAATAGAGCGGAACGAATTTGTTTTTCAAATTTGAATAACGAGTTTATGCCAGAGATTGTTCGAAAGAATTCAAATAAATCGTTTGCTCGAGGACGGAATTATTCAAAATTTTCCGAATCCTTAAAATTCAAATCCCATTTAAATTAATATTAAATCAAAATTAATTCTTAATAGATAAAATAATATCTTAAAATTTCGAGTCTTTACATCATCCACCTCTAAAAACAAGTCTCGTCCCCGAGACTAAAATTACTTCAAAATAAGAGGAGGAAGTTTTAAAATGCGAGTCCAAGGACCATGTCCAATGATCTTGCAATCATCTCGGTTGCGTCTTCCGAGATTCTCACAATATCCTAGTCATGGTCGTGACCTCTCCAATTGGTCTTGACAAGTATGCAATAAGCGCCCCTATCACATCATCGTTTCAACTTTTCGGAAGTACCACAACTCTAAAAGTTCTACAAAATCATCACTAGGTCTTAGCAAGCACCCTACAAGCGCCCCCATAAAATGCTTATCCACTTCGTGATGTATCATAGATTTACCCGGAACTTGAAAGTTTCAAAAGGGTTCCGCAATTGGAAAAGATTTGCCTCAAATTCGTTGAAATTCTCGATCGCGTTTGGTCTTTCAAAGTCTGAGTTAGTTCTTTTCAGCACCGTTTAAAATCCTTTAAATTCGACGTTAGTCAAGCAAATTTCAGAACTGAAGAGGTGGAGTCATCCACCTCTAAGGGCTAATCCCAAATTCTCTTCCTAGGTTCATCTTTCAAAATCCGTTTTAATTCTATCAATATCAAGTCATATCATGAATCATAAGTCATAACTCATCAAAAACACATCAAGGGTAACACCGTACTAGCGCCTTAATAGCAAGTCATCACACATCAATAGGCTCATCGCAAATCATATCATCAAGCATTTAGCACACAACCATTAGTAATATAAACACAACGTCACATAGATAGACAAACAAAACACACATCTCAAATACGTTACATAGATTCGATTACGCCCCTAGGGTATCAAGGCGTAGGGAATGTTGATTGAAGTCACATCTCCACATTTCAAGTTTAAATTTTGCACAAGAATTCATCATGATAAGAGCATCATTCAATCCAGTAGTCAACATCTAAACATGTTATTCATGGTATAGTCATCAATCATACACACCAAGCCATAACTTGCTAACACATCATAGTCATAACATCCTCAGCGCATCATCAATCATCTCAAGAAAATCTCATGTTATAAATCTCAAGGTAGCATTATGCTTATCCACATCGTAGAACATCATGTATCGACATAATCAGCCAAGTTATCGAGCTTCAGCATGCTAATAATCAGAACAAGGATAATATCATGCCAGCATCATAAAAGCATATTAATAGTCAGGCTCAATGCTATAAAAGGGCACATCAAAGTGGAATAACATCTATCACCTTTATGACAACAATATGATAGGGTAAGTACGACACATAATTATAGGATGAGTTATATTTGGGAAGCTTTCATTCTACAGAACACTAGGGATACAAGTGAAAGCATGGTACAATCAAGGACAGAAGCTAAACATAATATTTATGTGTAATGCATATACAACCCCAAGATACATCGTGGTGTGTGATCATGCGGTGTGTCAGGTCGTACGTTCATGAAAGTATGAGGAACATGGAGATAATCATGGCGTGACAATTTGTTAAGCATGCTAAGAATTAAGCGTCATATGAGGCATACATCAAGTTGTACACACATCCATCAATTAAGAACTCATATTATCATGATATAAGAAAAAGAGCGACCATATTATCATGCGCCTAGTTTAGAAGAGGATATGCATTCAATCACTAACATGTGACATATGCATTCATCCAATCACTAGCACGACAATGCTAGAAGTCAAATAATTCATATTGTGACGACATAGAAATATGAATGAGATATAGCGAATACAACATGAGCCTAGAGCAATGTGGCTAAGCATGGATATAATGACATATAGGCATGAGTTTATCTCAATGGTCATCTGGGTAGGACATGCTATGAACACAATAATACATCAAGTCATGCAATCATAGAGAGGGCTACCATCATAACCACACTGAATTTTGTTCGAGGAACTAGCACTCAGCACAGAATCAATAGACAGAACTACACTCAGCACATAATCAATAGACAATAATTAATCTGATAGTTTATATAACACCACAAGCTATCTAGAAGCCGCCCTTCGAGGGGTGACTGACCGGAGGGGGCAACTACCTCTCGATCTCTACATCCTAACCCCGCTACTCCAACCACCACGGTGCAAACTCCTTGGAGTCTTCTAGGTCCATCTGTAAAGTATAAACTATGTTTCGCCTACCCATTCCCCAAGTCTACATCCGTATGGGATGAGCTATCGCCTCGCTCTACCCAAGAAATCCTATCTCTCAACTAAAAGATCCTACCGGTTTTATTTCTGAAATTCGCTTTGCCCTTTTTGAAATGATTTTGAAACTTCTTTAAAATAAGAAATTGGTGGGCGGTTTTGAAATTATTTGCAACTCATATGTACTCGGATTGAGCAACCTAGGCTCTGATACCACTTCTGTAACGACCCGGAAAATAATGACCTTCTTTCCCCTATTTGCCCTCCCTTGGGCCTAGGAAAGAAAATCTAATTATCCGAGTTACGTTTAAGAAGGCAAGGTTACCTTCCAACTAGATCTTACAATCCGAGTACGAGTCACAAGTTTTCGCAATAAAAAGAAGCAAGGTTTAAATCAAAATACAATCCAAAAGAGTGCCACGACCTAGTCGGGTCAAAACGATGCAAAAGATTTTAAAAGCGAGAAAGTTTAGTGGTCTCTCAAGCTCTCGATCTATCGCCAAAAGTCTGAACCCGCCAAGCATCCATATGAGCAAAGATAGCGGCTAACGGTTACCTGAATCTAAAAAAAAAAGGGGATCTGGGTCAATCATCGGGTCACTCCTACGCATGTGTGAACACTCTGAGAGGTATATAATAAGCATCATATTCCTAAGATGAAATGCGTAATGCATAACGGAATTTAAACAGATAAGCATGCGGATAAGTAAATGCAGAAATAAATAAAGAAGCGCGCCAATTACAAGAAATGCCAAATAGCATGTCCCTCTAGGGCCTAGGCTCCTAAGAAATCTTATAGCAACTCACCATCAAAGGAGCTACCTCACCCCACGGTGCAGGCCAACCCCACGCAATGAGCCTACTAACTATGAAAGGAAGGCAAGCAATGCCACTTATATAAGGCCTAAGGCTCTAAGAGTCCTAAAGCACTTATTAGAAAGCCTACCGCATCATCGAGTGCAAGAAACTTTCTATACCAAAAGCCTACCGCATCATCGAGTGCAAGCAACTTTCTATACCAAAAGCCTACCGCATCATCGAGTGCAAGCAACTTTCTATATAAGCGCCAACTAGGATGACAAGAATAAAGAAAAAGGTCTCAACCAATAAACACCTATAACGGCCGTTTTCTAGCAAAGACAGATAGCAAGTCATATGGTTTCCGTTTTAGATCCTAAGCTTGATTCTAAGTCGTATGGTGCATGAACACTAGCCTACTATATAACACCCAGTGCATAAAGCGCCCATCATGAGTAAGTTCAAGGAACTTACCTGGAGAAGCGCGGAATCCAAGCAACCAACAAAAGTAATAGCAAGTCCAGACAAATCAGAGATCACCGAGAGGGGATCGCAGGTGTATCGAAAGGTGATGTCGAGGGCTCGTCGGCGGCCAGCTATGGTGGGGATAAGTTCTCGGTGGCGTCATTGCGTCTCGGGTCTCTGGTGGCTCAGGCCCATGCTCAACTTCGTTGAACCTCTGAGTTGCTCCTCTTCGGCGTTCCTGGACTCGCAGCGGTGGCTCCGTCTCGACTCGTCAAAAGGGAGGGTGCTCGGAACAGGGGAGCAGAGTTGGGCATGGTGTTCGTCGCCCAAAGGAGGGAGCTAGTGGCGGTCTGGTGCTCTCGGAGGTGCTCTCGGGTGGTTTGGTGGTGCTGGTGTGGTGGCAGCAGCTGATGGTGACAATGATGAAGGAGTGAGGGAGCTTTGGTGATGGTGGAGGTGACAAGGGGAGCTGGTGTGCGGGGAGGGTGAAGGTGAAATGAATGGTGAGGTGAGGGAGGGGTGTCTCACGGGCAGGGTAAGGCCAAGTGAGGTAAGGAAGTGGTTAGGTGGGAGGTTGAGTGTTGAATTGGATAAAAGTTAAAATAAATACCCGAAAATAAATCCCGAAACCCGTGTTTCGACCTTAACCCGACTCAATTCAAGTTAAACTTTCAGATTCAAAATAATGAAATCCGACAAATATTTTCAAGTCTCGGTATAATAGAGCGGAACGAATTTGTTTTTCGAATTTGAATAACGAGTTTATGCCGGAGATTGTTCGAAAGAATTCAAATAAATCGTTTGCTCGAGGACGGAATTATTCAAAATTTTCCGAATCCTTAAAATTCAAATCCCATTTAAATCAATATTAAATCAAAATTAATTCTTAATAGATAAAATAATATCTTAAAATTCCGAGTCTTTACAGCACGAGGCGGTGGCGACACGGGCACTATTACCGCCGCGGAAGCGACGTATGGAGGTTTCGCCCGTCCCGACCCCACCGGTATTTGAGTTATTTAAATATTTTATTTTATGTAGTTTTTAATTTATATTGTTTTTATTTGAGTTATTATGTAGTTTTTATTTTATTTTATATAGTTTTATAATAAAGTTTTATAATATAGTTTTTATTTGATAATATAGTTTTATAATATAGTTTTTATTTAATAATATAGTTTTTATTTAATAATATAGTTTTATAATATAGTTTATATTTGATAATATAGTTTTATAATATAGTTTTTATTTAATAATATAGTTTTATAATATAGTTTATAGTTGATAATTTAGTTTTATAATATAGTTTTTATTTGATAATATAGTTTTGTAATGGATTGCACGTACAAAACAAATGCGTAAGTCAATCAACTACGCTTACATTATTACATATTTAGTCAAATTATAAATTGCGCTCGTAACAGATTTACACTTGCAGATATGAGATTCCATAGTGCGAGGTGGTTGGTTTCACACCCTCAGGCCATAATTACTGCATCGCCTATGCTTTCATGTCCCACAAGAACGAAGACACGTACGCTTGGGTGTTGCGTCAGCTTCAGATCTTGCTTGGGACTGTTCAGCCTCAAGCTATTATGACTGATCGGGAGCTAGGTCTGTTGGCAGCGCTAAATGTTGTATTCCCCAACGTGCAACATCTCCTTTGCTGGTTACATGTGACGAGAAAATGTGAGGAAGCTGCACTAAAAATCACAAATAATTTAAGCCACGCAGGCATTTTCAAGGGCAACTGTTGGGGGTTGTTCCAAACGAAGACGGAGGAATCATTCCAACGACGTCGTTGGGCGCTACACGAGAGATGACACCCATTCCCAAATGTGATGACGTATTTAGAGGCAGTTTGGCTTCCTTACAGAAGGAACCTCGTCCGATGCTACACGGATAATGTTCTACATTTCGGAATGCGTACAACAAACAGGTACACCGTCGTTCCTATCTCCCATTACAAATATGATATGTCATCAAACATTTAGTGGTATGAATTTCAATGTTTACGTGAAACTGTGTACAGAGTGGAGGGTCAACACAAGGTTCTAAAGGAGGCACTTCACTCATCGACTGGGGACTTTTGTGTCGTGGTAGATGCAATCCATAGAGTCAATGATTGCCAACTGCATGAGCTGCAAACTGCTTTAGAGATCGACCGCTTCAAATGGCCAACGAGGTCGCATAAAGTCAACCTTTTTGATGAGGTAAAGACTTTAATCTCCAAAAAGTGCTTCGACTATTTGTACAAGTTGTGGGAGGATGTCGTAAACCAAAACATTCCTCCGGAATGCACGGACTGACATTAGAGGGTTTGTTACGGGATTCCTTGTGTCCATGAGATTCAGGCGTACGTCAGTTCCGGGACTCCGATACCCGGTGAGGACATCCACCCGTTCTGGATGGATTTGTCATGGACTGACATCAACGACATTCCACTCCCGTATGAACTGTCATCTTCATACACGGCTTCCAACAACATATGCTACGATGACCTCCACCCACCCTCATCTTCAAGCATTCGATCGAAAGGAAGGCCTCGGGGGTCGAGGAATGCCTGCAGAACCAACCCGTTGCGTTACGAGGAGTTCAGGGCAAATTTTGTGAGAGAAGAAGCACGTGCTGCTCAACATGCTGCTCGACACCGTCCACAAGCTACCACAGCTCGACGTGGACATGATGATGTGTTCGGAGGGTTTAACTGGGGTCGAAACAACGTTGATCCCTTCATGCTCGGACATATTCAGGGTGTCAGAGACACTATTGGAGATGGTCATTGTGGCTACCGTGCTTTGGCGTCATTGACATCACCGATCGGCGAGTCTGCTTTCCCAGAACTTAAAGCGATATTATGCAATCACTTGGAGGATCACGCCGATCTCTACGCCGGTTGTTATATGGGAGGGTACACTTTTCTGTAGTTCATCGACAATCAGAGATGGGCAGGACCTGTGCATGGTGATAGGAGACGTTGGATAGAGCTACCCATCATGGGTTTAGTATTTGCAGCGGTATATCAGATTCCTCTCGTCGTACTAGCTTGGCATCATCCGTTCACATGTCTCCCTATGTCCTCACCGAGACCTGGTAACAACCCTCAATCAGCAACCCTTGGTTTAGCCTACATCGGAAACCAAGACCATTTTGCCACGGTACGACTTCAAACGTCTTATATATCCTATTATTACTTTTCATCTATATTTTAATACTCTAACTCTAATTTTCCGTTCTCATAGGTCTGGTTGCGTCCTAACGCTCCTATTCCGCCGCCTTCACCAGAATGGGTTCAACATCATCTACCGAGCGTCGAAGGATGGGATGCTCCTTTTCAACCTCAGTTTGACAGATTCCGAGCCTTACGTGTCGATGCCGGTCGCCCTTTACACTTTATCTAGAGTTTATTCCACGAGTCTTTTACAATTATCGATGTAAATTTTTTTTTTCCGTGTCTTGTAATATTATTCGCATATTATTCGAATGAAAACCTTTCCTAAAATTATTGAATTTTATTCTATTACGCGACCATTCTATTAACATCTCCCTAAACCCTAAACATCACCATAAACCTTAAACCCTAACACCTTGGCCATAAATATCTATACCCTAAACCCTAAACCCTAACCCTAAACCCTAAACCCTAAACCCTAACCCAACCCTAAACCTAATCGGACAAGTTGCACATTTGCACGTCGTTGACCACGTGCAAATTTGCACGTCCAAAGCAACGTGCAGGCCGACGTGCACTTAGATGCCACCCCCACATTTACACGTTAATAACGACGTACATGCACGTTAATTACGACGTGCAAATCTTTAACTGCCATTTGCGGTGTATCTAACAACAACCATAATTTTTCTGGGACAAATTCGGGGTATTAACTCTAATGGTTCCCTAGAAATACTTCGTAGGCAAAACTTGGAGACTATTGCATTTTTCTAGCGATTTTTCTCCCTCTTTTTATTAATTTCTTCATTTTTATTATGAGAGGGAACCCAAGATTCCCAGTAAAACAGAACAAATCAAACGAAATAATGATGTACACAACACAGCTAAATAGGATAGCCCTTTCCCTATTGTCAACATAAGTAACAAAAGAGAGATCTCCACGGGTCCTCTACGAAATGTAACCCAATAAAAAAAAAAGAAATGATAAGACTATCAAGGAAGTTGGCGACACGATTTGCTTCCTTAAAAAAAACATCCCGTAAGTCTTGTGTCTCCATTGTAAAGAAATAAAACACTTGTCGCTACCTCCGTTTGGCAAAATTTGTCGTTTACTATTCACGCACGCTTTTTTAGAATGATAAAAACTATATAAAATATTCATTTTTTTTAAAAAAATTTTTAACAAGTTTGTACTTATTAACAATAACTACGAAATTGTTAAAAAAAATTATTAAAAAAACTAGATATTTTATATAGTTTTTATCTCCTAAAAAAGCGTGCGTGAATAGTAAAACGTCAAGTTTTGCCGAACGGAGGTAGTAACATTTAAGGAATGCTTTGTGATGAAGAAATATTCACGCCACGTCGTGGCATTTTAGAGCTAGCAGATAGCTCATCTAATGTGCATCTGATTCACTAGAAATATATGAACCATTTGAAGATTATATTCAGTATTTCGATCAGATTAGATATCCGGTACAGCATATCGCCTGTAGAGTGTAGACACAAAACAGCAGGCAATATGACCCCCCAACTACATACCCAAAGCTGTACTTTTAACTTATCGGTATCCTCTAGTGATTGATGATTAGTCGAAAGAAAAATCGATCTCACGTACTTGTGATAGGAAGCTATCAAGTGTGCAGCGTGAGGCCCCAACTGTTCCTCTAGTGATGTTGCTTGTTATATGTATTTGATCGAAAACACGGTGTGCCACGGGCTGCTGTGCTTGCCGGCTAACCGTCCTATTACCTACACAGTGATGCTTTCCCCCGATTTGCAGCTTCTTACGACGATTTGCATGCTTCTAGTTAGGCCCCAACTGCTCCTGATCTCACAACACTGTCTTCGCGGTGCCTGCTTCCACAAGATCGATCATACATATTACTATCAAACCATCTCCACAAATTACAGGACAACAAGTCAAGTTACAAAGGTAAACTTCTAAATGCACAACATCCAACTAAAGATATGGCTATGTGTTTTTTGATCCAACACTTGTGAGCATATGATGAGATCAGCGTGTGAAATTCCGAGAAACTCAAGTCGGGTCGTGTGAAAACGGGAGTCACGTCGGGTTTATTTTTATTTTTGGTTATAAGGTCGGGATCCACCCTTCTAACACAAAAGTTTAAGCAAATGTATAAGGCTTCTTCCTTGTATGTGGTTGGTATAATGCAGAAGGAATTGATCTAGCTATAGCTAGCAGTGTGAATCATCCATCAACCAATCACTTAACGAAAGAAAGAAAGAAAGAACGCACCTTAGTCCATTCGGCAGGGTCCATCTTTGAGGCAGACACAGTGATCCTATCGACAGTAGCGGTGGCATATTTGTAGGCTGATCGGTCACAGACCTTGCCATCTTCGGGTGCAACCCTCTTATAGGTAGCAAGGGTGTTGTTATCCCCATCTGTGTGGGCAATCCGGTCGAGGAAATAAATGATTGGGCGGTCACAAGGATCAGGTTTGAGAGGCCTGGTGTTGAAGACAAAAGGGCCATCGCTCCAACTGCGCCAGGTTCTGAAGGTCTGGAGTGGCATCTCCAGCTCTCTTGAACCAATCAAGGAAGGGTACAACTGCACAGTGTATCCCCATGAAACTGAAACAGACCACTTGTGGGTGCGGCTGTAGCATATGCTCTGCTGCAAGATCCTAGCAGGGTCATGCCTGTACGCGCGGTGAAGGGTCTTTAGGGAATCTATCTGGCTTTGCCGCGGGAACAGAGGCTTCACGTAGTCAAGGTGGTGCAGCGACACTAGAGGAGCCACCGGGTGGGCAGCTAGGAGCCCGTATGGGTCGTCTCTTATATCAAGCTGCAAATCATCCATCATCCATCATCCATATAAAGTAAGATATGCAGAAAATTATTCAAAAATATAAAAATAGATACAAGTTAGACAATCAAGATGCAAAGATGCTATATTGCTATCAGTCAAGTCCTCAACTATTGCATACTGAGTTGATCCAGCTGTAGAGCGACTGAGACGATCGAATTGGATTAAGGTTAAAAAAAAATAATCCTCAACTATCGCATACTCGCCGAGATTTTCGGATAATATTAACCCCTTATTATTGCTTTATTTCTCCTTGAAAATTTTACACATTCCTAATTGCAACCTATTTAAAAAGACATTCCTTCAAGGAGAAATAAAGCAATAATAAGGTCGCATACTCGCACACTCTTCTTTTCAACTAACCACCCCTTATTCAAAAATTTTCACTTAACCACCCTTTATAGCATGTCTATTGCAATTAACCACCCATTTTCTCTTTTCTCTATTTAAAAGACCAAAATGCCCCCAAAATTAATTACTAATATTTATTTATTATTATTATTATTTTGGTAGAGTTGTTTTTTTATTATTAAATCTCAAATAAATGTTTTGGTAGATTCTATATTATATTTAGCTTACTTTTAAAATTTTAAAAACTTGTATGTCTATACTAAAATATATTCGGTTTTCAAATTCATGGCCATGGGTTTTGTAGAATTGTTAGTATCGCAAAAAAAAAAAAGATTGAGATTGTTTTGATATTTTTGGATAGTTAGAATTGTGGAACCGGATTGGGATTTTAACAACATTGGGTGGAACTGTGGAAAATGTTTGATAGTTGATAAATTTACGGTAGTAGAAGGAGGTGGGTGAGGACTTGGCCGTTAGCTTCATTCTAAAACATGTACTTGAGATTTAATAAGAAAAAATAACTCAACCAAAATACTCCGTAATAATAACAAATAAATAAACATTACTTCCTCCGATCCAAAATATATATACGTCATGTGACTTTTCAGCACGTATTTTAAGAAGGTAAAAACTATATAAAATATCAACTTTTTAATTAGTTTTTTTTAATAATTTAATATTTGTTAGTAATAAGTATTAAATTATAAAAAAAAACAAAAGTTAATTTATTATGTAGTTTTTAGCTCCTTAAAATACGTGTTGAAATGCAAAACGTCATATATTTTGGATCGGAAGGAGAAGTAATTAATATTGGGGCCATTTTGGTCTTTTAAATAGAGAAAAGAGAAAATGGGTGGTTAGTTGCAATAGATATGCTATAAAGGGTGGTTAAGTGAAAATTTTTGAATAAGGGATGGTTAGTTGAGAATAAGATTGAATAAAGGGTGGTTTTATGCCATTTGGCCTAAATTTTACCCGTATTGTTCAGTGTAAATTCTTTTAAAAAATTAGGCAGCTTGCTCTTCACTTCAAATTGAACCCCACATCAGCAAGACTGCAACTCTTCCATTTTATGGTCCACCCCGCAGTAAAGATCCTCTGGCCCCCTTTCCCTACTAACCAGGGGAAGGACAGAGACATGGACCCAGTTTAAAGAGGGCCCAATATATGTGGTAATACTGTAGTATTAAAAAACGAAAGGAATAAAAAAAGACATTAGGCACGAAACAGTATCATTTTAGGCTCTGGTAAAGGGGTAACTGATGGGTAGTTGAAGACTTGAAGCTTAAGTATTATTTGTATTAAATATATCCTAATTGTTAGAGAAGCTTGTGAAAATTTGTTAATAGAAAAAACAAAAGCTACAAACAACTTGGGTTATTGAGTAGTTGTTAAAAAGTTTCGGTTCTAAAAATTAATTAAATTAAAATCTTGCTGTAACATCAACGAAAATGGAAGTTAATAGAGGAAAAGTAATTGAATTAAGAATTTCCAATAGATATCCTTACCTACTAATAAAGGAAGGTTTTTGCTTTCAAAAGAGGAAAAAAGGAAGGTTTTGTCATAAATGTGAGTTTTAAACATGTAATGTAATAAGTATGAAATTATTCAAAAAGTATTTAACTTTTTTACCAAAAAAAATATCAACATTTTTTTGTATTTGTTTTTCCAGATTCATAGTATGAAATTAAATTAATATTTTTTTATAGTTTCTAACACATAAAAAAACGTACATCAATAATAATACATTAGGTTTTAATTAACAAAGGGATTGTTTATTTTAATAAAAACTCAACATTTGTTGAAAAAAATCATGAAATCCAATCATATAAAATATCATGAATAACTTTTTATCATCAAATATATATTTTTTTTGGTAGACTTATAATAAAATCTATAGTATCTTAAGGTTTCCGTTAAAAGGGGGTAAAATAACTTTAAGTAGGACTTGTCCCAAGCGTAGGACGAATCAGATACGCTAAGTGTACAGTCTCTTAAGGTTTCCGTTGGGGGTATGCATCGGTAGGAGAAATGTGAGGCAAATCCTTCCCCCCATAATCTCGCCCCACAACTCCCACCCATAAAAATAGTTTACCTTTATATATATTTGAAAAAAAATCTAAAAAAAATCACTTTATAAAAATTTTTAAAAAATATATAGGAAAATAACATCTTTTTATAAATTTTGAAAATATTTCTACCTCTTTTTAATTATTATAATTTTTATAAAGTGATTTATGAGTTTTTTCCCAAATATGTTAATTATCATGTAGAATCTAACTATATATTTTTATTTTTTTTAATGTCAATTTAAGGGTAAAATATTTTTATAGGACAGGATTTTAGGGCAGATGATTTGTTTCGGGAAAAACAGGTACGAATCAGTTCCATATTAGGGCATTAGATTTCGATCCATTATAATTAAAATGTAATTATAATTATAAATATGTGAATAATATTTAGTTAATATGTTTTACAATGTGTTTAAAATAACGTAAATCTTAAATAAAATGTATTATAAATTTCCTCAATCAATTATATTAAAGTTATGAAAAGCACTTACGATATAGTTGGATGGGATTTCATCCGATCCGTTCATTCGAAGTTTAGTTTCATCAACAATAGTTATTTGGATCATACTCCCTCCGTTAATTAAAACTTGACGTTTTACTATTCATGCACGCTTTTTGAGATTTTAAAAACTATATAAAATATTGACTTTTTTAATATATTTTTTAAATAATTTCATACTTGTTACTATTAAGTATTAATTTATAAAAACAAATTTTAAAAAAAGTTAATATTTCATATAGTTTTTATTATTCTAAAAAAGCGTACATGAATAGTAAATGACAAGTTTTAATTAACTTCTAAATGCTTAAGCAAACCTTTTAAGCTATCGAATGGTCTTCGTTAATGTGATCCCCACACTCCATATATATTTATTATCGTTAGGTGAACACTCACGAAAACTATTCAACTTAAAAGTAACCACCAACCAAATGGTGGGAATCAAATTAGTAACTAGAGGATCTACAATCTCTTTCTTAAGGGCGAGTTTGGCAATGAGTTATTTTTTAAGGGATGAAGATTATTTTTAAGGGATTATATGAGGTGGAGATTATTGTATGGGTTGTGGGGATGGAAGAGGTTGAGATTTTTTTTAAAATAACCCCGGATAGGTGTTTGGTGGGTATAAGGTTATTTTTTATTTTTTTTCATTAAAAGGACAAAATCGCCCTTGATTTATATGCATACATACCACTTCTTTGGCTGGCAATGTTTGCAAAGTCACACAACTGACAGCCCTGTTGAACGAGCAAGATGGGTTGAAGAAGGGCTCCAAGTTGCCTCCAAATGGTACGATAATTACAGCCACCATGTAATTTATCCAACTCGCCGGATCTCCCAAATCCCAATATGAAATTTATACCCAAAATTCAGTAAAAATCGAAGAGAGGGAGCCCAAAATTTATACCCAGTATCCTGATCAAATGAAAAGGTCGAGGCTTCAGAGTTGGGATTAGCAGATGAGGATGATGTCGGGGAGGCTTCGAAGATGTTCGATCACTACAGTCCTCCGGTGTGCAGAGATCTGGGTTGGTTCCTCGATGGGTGTCGGCGATGAGAGGAAACGAGGAGGTGCGCTGGAGAGGAGGCCTTGAGGGCGGAAGCTATGGCGTGGATGGACGAAGATGAGGGCAGGGCAACGGGGGCAAGGTTGTCAAAATGGGGTTGTAGTTGGAGACAATCTCCACAACCTTGGGATGGAAGGGTAGGATTATGGGCCATTTTCAACCCCCATAATCTCCTCAAGCTCCACCTCCATCTCCAACGTATTAGCTGCCAAACACCTCTGGAGCTTCTTGTTTTTTTTAAAAAAAAACCCAACAATCCCTTAAAACCTTCCGCCGAACACGCCCTAAGTTTTGCAGATGACACGCGGAAGCTAATTCTATGAATCTTATTAAGAACAAGATGGGTATCCTTCATAAATTTTCAAATTTATGTGGATTAAAAATCAATCTAAAAAATGTTATTTGCAAGTCTCAAAAATAAATTTTTAGTAATGATGCAAGAATACTGGCAAATCAAATTGACACTTCTCTCGCTAAAAGTCTTTGAAAAATATTTAGGGATCCCAAATTCCTAATCATACATGGTAAAATCAATAATACTCCGTAATATTTTCATGGGGAATTGGTGAAATGTCCAAAAAAGTTGTCCTAATAAGTGAAACGTCCACATTTTGGGACAAATTGGTGGAGTGTCCATCTTGTCCGTAATAATTTTATCATTTTGCCAATAGTAATTTTATCATTTTGCCTATAGCAATTTTATCATTTTGCCTATAGCAATTTTATCATTTTGCCTATAGCAATTTTATCATTTTGCCTATAGCCTAACTTTTTTTTTTACATTTTGTCGTGCAAAAATAAGAGTATATTGAGCATGTGCAAAAATAACCGCATGTTGAGCAAATTAGACCCAAGTCTAGTTTTTTTTTTTTACATTTTGTCGTGCAAAAATAAGAGTATGTTGTGCATGGGCAAAAATAACCGTATGTTGAGCAAATATGACCCAAGTCTAGTTTTTTAGTTTTTTTTTTTAATATTTTGTCGTGCAAAAATAAGAGTATGTTGTGCATGTGCAAATATAGCCGTATGTTGAGCAAATAAGACCCAAGGCTAGGTTTTTTTTTAACATTTTGTCGTGCAAAAACAAGAGTATGTTGTGCATGTGCAAAAATAACCGTATGTTCAGCAAATATGACTCAAGTCTAGTTTTTTTTTAAACATTTTGTCGTGCAAATATAAGAGTACGTTGTGCAAATATAACCATAAGTTGTGCAAATATGAACCAAGTCTAGTTTTTTTAATTTTTTTTTTCATTTTGTCGTGCAAATATAAGAGTACGATGTGCAAATATAACCGTATGTTGAGCAAATATGACCTAAGTCTAGTTTTTTTATTATTATTTTTTTAAAAAAATTTTAACATTTTGTCGTGCAAATATAAGAGTACGATGTGCAAATATAACCGTATGTTGAGCAAATATGACCCAAGTCTACTTTTTTTTTGTTCTTTTTTTAAACATTTTGTCATGCAAATATAAGAGTACGTTGTGTAAATTTAACCGTAATTTGTGCAAATATGACCCAAGTCTATTTTTTTTTTACATTTTGTCGTGCAAATATAACAGTACATTGTGCAAATATAACCGTAAGTTGTGCAAATATGACCCAAGTCTAGTTTTATTTTTTTTAAACATTTTGTCGTGCAAATACAAGAGTACATTGTGCAAATTTAACCGTAAGTTGAGCAAATATAACCATAAGTTGTGCAAATATGACCCAAGTCTTTTTTTTTTTCATTTTGTCGTGCAAATATAAGAGTACGATGTGCAAATATACCGTATGTTGAGCAAATATGACCCAAGTCTAGTTTTTTTTTCATTTTGTCGTGCAAATATAAGAGTACGATGTGCAAATATAACCGTATGTTGAGCAAATATGACCCAAGTCTAGTTTTTTCTTTTAAAAAAAATTTTAAACATTTTGTCGTGCAAATATAAGAGTACGATGTGCAAATATAACCGTATGTTGAGCAAATATGACCCAAATCTAGTTTTTTTTAAACATTTTGTCGTGCAAATATAAGGATACGTTGTGCAAATTTAACCGTAAGTTGGGCAAATATGACCCAAGTCTAGTTTTAATTTTTTTTTAAACATTTTGTCGTGCAAATATAAGAGTATGTTGTGCAAATTTAACTGTAAGTTGTGCAAATATGACCAAAGTCTAGTTTTTATTTTATTTTATTTTTTACATTTTGTCGTGCAAATATAAGAGTACAATGTGCAAATATAATCGTATGTTGTGCAAATATAATCGTATGTTGTGCAAAATGTAATATATTTTTTTTCCGCTTTTTTTTTCGTCTGGGCACTTTTTGTTGTGCGAAAATAACTTTACGTTGTGCACATATAACAATTTGTTGTGCAAATATACATTTTGTGCAAATGTAAAAATAAAAATATAGTAGATGTGAATCACATAATAAAATATAGATATTTTTATAATTCCCATATTTATGGGGTCGTTTTTGTAATTTTCCAAAAGTTCTTCTTCAACCTCCCTCCCCGTCGTCCCGGCCCCGATCTGGAATCAGACGCAGCTCCTTCGCTCCGGCCTCGCTCTGGCCTCCTTCGCTCCGGCCTCGCTCCGGCCTCGCTCCCTCACTCCGCCGCTTGCTCCCTCCCTCGCTCCGTCGCTCGCTCGCCACCGCTCACTCGAATTCCGTTTTCGATTAAATTAGATCTGAAGCCGATTGAATTCCAGTTCCAGATCTGAAGTCAAATTCCTTCAATCGCCTTGCTTCAGATCAAGACATCGAAGCTTCCGATCTGGTCGCCCTTGCCGAAGTTCTGCACGCAGCCATGGCTGCTGTCGAGGGAAGCCACAAACGAGGACTGGATGCCGTCGACCTTGCTCGCTCGCTCGCTCCCTTGCTCTCGGATCGCTCACTCCCTTGCTCTCGGATCGCTCGCTCGCTCTCGATCTGGAACTGGAACTCAATCGGATGTCGTCGACCTAATTCAATCGAATCGCTCTCGATTTGCTGGGAGGAGGAAGCCGGGAGGACAGACCAGGAGGAGGAAGTCGGGACAGAAGAGCGCAAGAGAGATCGAGAGAGCAGGACAGAATTTAGGGTATAAATAATGGACATTTTGCTAATTTGTCTAAAAAGGTGGACAATTCCCCAATTTGTCCAAATAAAGTACATGTTTTGCAAATTTTTTCTATTTTTAATGCTACACTAGATAACATGAAAAAACTGATTTTTCATTGCTAATCCAATCAAATCATAATGCTAAAACTAACTGCCTAATTCAAAGTTTACTACTTCCTTAAGACACTTGCGAGCCAATAGACATGACGAGATTAATAAAAAAAAAAATGGGGACAAACTTAAATCTACATGATATAATCCCCTTATTGACTAGAACAAAATATGCTCCAATATATCTGATGGTGGGTTGGGAATCAAAATGGCGAAACACATGAATCAATCCCTTCGGATGAAGCATATTTGAAAAATATATCACAAAATTTGGGTTAGTATTGTAAAAGAAAAATACATTAGCAGACAAGTTTTTCCTTGGTTTGAACAAGAAAATCAATCACTCATGGCAATTTGGAACACTTTCATATCTTCGAAATTTTTTTGAATGACAAGGATTAAAATAAAATGTTGGTAAAAGACACTTAGGGCTCGTTTGTTTATATAAGAGGGGGATGGAAAGGTAAGGTATTAAATTTTACATATAAAATGTATATGATTATCATTTTTTGTGAGTTTAGAGGAGAGGGTGGGGGAATTATTAGCCCATCCTAGAGATATTAGTTACCCTCCTTCAAATTAGGAATAGAAGGGTAACAAATTTATATGAAAAATGGGAGAAGAAGGGAAATGATTAGAATAGTGATCAATGAATCTTAACTTAAATATGTACTATATTCATAAGGGTAATTATTACCTTTCTCTACCAAAAAACAAACGAGGGGTTAGTTCGTTTTTGGAGGGAACTATGAGATAGTATTAGCTATATCCTGAATTATAATCCTTTATGCAAGGAATTTTATTTTTTGTTAATCATTCGCAATGATGATCTAAGATGACCTTTTATTAGAAAGGGATAGTAATTTCTTATCTTTTTCAAAATAAAATTATATTATAATTATAAAATTTACATAATAATTAATGATTGACATAAATTATAATTATATTATTTAAAATATATTATTCAATATATTAACCAATAATTATAATGCATCGGTGATGTTGGACTCGAAGAACAACCCCTCGCGAATGTTGGTGATGTTGCTACGAGAGTCCCCAAGATGGGAACATCCTTCTTCACCATCGCCTCGACCATCTCCATGGACATGTGTTGAACCCTTGGCCTCTTACGTAACCCTTCAACCACCTGCATCTCATCGTCGGAGTGGAATTCACACCAACCCAAGGATGAATTTGCCTCCCTATCATCCACTTTGATTATGAGGGGGATGTCATTGTCTTCGCAACGAGCTCCCCAACTCGATGGGAAGTACCTTCCCCCAATCAACCCCTCAGATATCTTATCCTCCTCATCGCTACTTACACAAATGGCTTGTTTGCCACGTTCCTTGTCAACTTGTTTGCTTTTCGTGTATGTGTCAATGGTTTTCGTGACGCTCTTGTATAACACTTCCTCGTCCTACAGAAGGTGCTCCTTAATGTCGACATCTAGGCGCCAAGTGTCATTACCATTTTTTCCCGTGCCATGTGCTTTTGTTTCCATGCCATGCTCATTATTTTTCGGGTCAAAATCCTTGGTTTCTAAGCCACTCTAGACGTTGCCATTGTTCACTACGACCCACGACAAACAATCCTAGACCACAGGAATCTCCCCACCTTCGCCCATTTTTTGGGTCATGTAAGGTGTGATTATGCTAATGCCACTGATTGGATGGATCACCTTCGATAGAGTTGTCCGTTGAGGACGATTGAAAAACAATCAACATTGGACCAATTTGGGTTCCTCTTTCTGTGAAGGAAGCGTAGATCGAAAAGGGTCAAAACTCATTCTCTAGTCGTAGAGTTCAAAAACTTAAAAGCGTACCAGTTCGAGTCATCGACGACCTGAAAAGGATTGCATCCCTCCTTTGTTTCAATAAGGTACATCAACTCCAAGTTGTAGCGTTCGGAGTCCACCGCCAACTTCTCCCCAATCATGGCCCTCAGCGTCCCAAACTGTAGTGTCTCCTCTATCACCATTACTATGTTGGCATTTCACCCTTTGAACACCCATTTATCTCGTACACGTTCTCACCGTCCTTGGAAGACTAGAGTGAGAAAGACAAACCCTTTCTCCCATGCGAAGAAAGAGAAGACAATGGTCTTATCACTTTCGTTTTAGGGGTGTGAAGAGGATGTGCAGTACTTCGGGGCATAAAACTAAAACCGCAAGTAGACTTACTCATATTCTTACTATATACTATATGACGATGTCACAGACCAATCTTCGATCCTCACGCAATATTGACCTTGTGTCACGTATTGAGTATTGACTGTCATACAATTTATCACGGTCCATCTATAATTACCCAACCACATTCAATGACACCTCTTTGAGTCCCCCTAATCTGTGCCCCTTTTGTGATTGTTCTCTCTCAGAACTTAATTTCTTTTATAGGGTCCCTTTATCACTCCCGTCATGCCTCCCTACAATCTCCTCTTACAATTAATTTGCAATAACTTCACTTTTACCCTCTTACCATTTACACACTGTCAAATAGTACATTTTTGCCAACACAAGAGAGTTGGTATACCCATACTAGTTACCCTAACGATAATGCACGGAATCAAACGATACCCCAGGAGATGATTCATTTGGATACTTGCCTGTCGTACTTGCTTTGAAACAGGGTGCGATTACCAGAGTATGCAAAACCCAAACAGAAACAAACAAACGTGACACCTTACACGCGTCACAAACACACACCATATTACCACAGTGCAGACATTTTTGAACAAATGGGTCGTTTAACCGATAAGCTCAAACGGGTTGAACCCGCCCTAAATAATTGACCCGAGTCCTGACTCCTGGCTTACAGAGTATTTTATATATACCTCCCATAGTCTCGTATCATATCGTATATTTGACAAAAAATAAGGTAAAAACACTATGAAATATATTATGTAAAAAAATTTAATAAAAAAATTAATATTTCATAGAGTTTTTAGCTTATTAAAAAACGTGTCAAATAGTAAATGGACTTATATTTTACAACAACGGATGTAGTACACATTATGAGGTTTCTTGTTTCTAATTATCGTGGTAGAAATCAAACTGGATTGAAATGCGTTGGTTGGGGTTTTAATTTTCTTCTCCGAACTCTCTCTCAACTACTCTATTTAATTAGAGTTAGCTGATACCAATCAAATGACTTCAATTCCTTAATTATCATTTATTATATCATTATTATTATACTCCAATAATAATGACAATAGGTGCTTGTTTGAATAATAATATTTCTCATCAATTTATTTGATGGAAAGTGCATGAATTATACTTTCTATAAATTTTATAGAACATGATAAAAATGGAAATAATGGATAATTTGAAATTGTGAGAAAAATATGAAATTTGTTTTAGTGGAAAAATGTGTAAGGGTCCAATCGAGATGATCTAGTGACGTGAAATAGGGGGTAATAAGGAGGTTTCGGGTTCGATTATTGTCTCCACCTCTTTCTAGCTAGGGAACCGTTTTCTATTCATATTTATATTCACTATTCTTCAAATTGGGATACCAAAAAAGGCAATGTACCACCTATCACATACTCACATGCTAATATTTTGTGACCAATATTTCACCATTGATTTTGAATATTATACGAGGTATATTCTTTCTAATTTTAACCACTTCCGCCAAAATCTAACAATGCACGTACTTGTGTTTTCTTCGTCGGCACATTGCAGGTAAACTACTTAAGTACCAACATCGCGGCTTTTCCATATTAAGACTAAAATATTGAGCAATTAAATTAATTTGCTTATTAAACCGATTCCACTTGAAAATATTAATTTAATTTACTCCACTATTTATTTAATTAAAACTAGTACAGTACTCGCGCCATCGCGCGATTTTGTAAAAAATATAAAAAAATTAATATTATAAAATATTAATAATAGTTAGGATAAAAATCATAAAAATAATTACCATAAAAGTATTACGGAAATAATTATATATATATTTTTTTAAAAAAACTCATTTAAATTAGCATATATAAAAATTTATAGAAATTTTAAATCACTCTTATTGGTTAGAAAAATAATAAAAACATTGTAACTTTTAAAAAAAAAATATCATTGTAAATTTGGTATTAAAATATATATGGATAGTTAGTAAAGGTGTTAAAAATAAAAGAAAAAAATTAATTTAAAGAGATAAATGAAAGAAGAAGGAATAATTAAAGGAAAAATATTTGATTGGTTTAAATAGCTAATTAAAAACACGGCAAGGATAACATATGCTAAAACTCTTATGTTTTAAGAATAAATATATAGATATAGATATAGATATAAAGATTTACATATAGATTAATAGTAGGCATTAGATTGCATTCAAAAAAAATATTAGATATTTTAATTACTATAATATATATCATGTAATTAATATATAATGAAATAATACTATATAGTTATCATGTAATTAATATATAATGAAATAATACTATATAGTTCATATAGTTAATATTACCTTTACTAAAAAAAAGTTTTGAATTAATCCCATTGATTAAAAATATATTATGAGATGATATTATGTTAATAATGTGTAAATAATATTAGATAGTTTAATTACCATAATTAAATGATATTGTGTAAATAATACCTTACAAAAATAACTTTGCGTGAGGGGACGACACGTGGCATAGGTGCTTTGGTTTTAATTAATATATAGATAGATTGGTTAAAAATATATTATGAGATGATATTATGTTAATAATGTGTAAATAATATTAGATAGTTTAATTACCATAATTAAATGATATTGTGTAAATAATACCTTACAAAAAATAACTTTGCGTGAGGGGACGACACGTGGCATAGTTTCTTTGGTTTTAATTAATATATAGATGGTTAAAAATATATTATGAGATGATATTATGTTAATAATTTGTAAATAATATTAGATAGTTTAATTACCATAATTAAATGATATTGTGTAAATAATATCTTACAAAAAAACTTTGTATGAGGGGACGACACGTGACATAGGTGCTTTGGTTTTAATTAATATATAGATGTTAAAAAAAATTAACTAAATAATTCATTTAATATTTCATATATCTTTAGAATATTAATCTTTTTAAAAGATAATCAATGCTCCGTATTTGTTAAGAGTAATCAATTATTAAATGCAGAAGATTTTTATATTATATATTTTTAGTTAAAATAAATCACAATAAATTGATTTCGTTTGAACCGACTTTCTCTTGATTGATCGGTTAAATTTTGGTTGAGTGATTAATTTGAAATTAATTTTGATTGAGGAATGATTTGGTTGAGTCGGACATTCGTTTAACCAGTTTTGGATGATATTGAGTTATTTTAATAACAATAATAGTATCATTTAACCAATTTTGTGTTAGTTTTTTTTTTTTTAAATATGGTTAGAAAAAGAGGTGGAATAGTTTTTACCATCTCCCCGAAACAATAGTTTTATTTTCTATAGTTGAAATGTGATAATATTTTTTTACCACCATTCTACAAAATTGGATTATTTAAATTATTTTTTTACAATAAATTCAATTGATTTAGATATTTTGGTTGAACTAATATTCAGATGAGTTAATTCATATAATCTCAAAATAATGTATTGTGCCATAAATTAATAATCATTTTATAAAGATAAATTATTATGTAAAAAAGAATCCACACAAGGTGCAAATGTGCAATTACTAGAACTAATAATCCACAACTAATGATCCACATATAACATGAGATATGAGTTACCTCCGTTTTTAATTGTCTTTTTACTACTTATATACGTTTTTAAGTTTATAAAAACTATATAAAATATTTATTTTTAATAATCTTTTTAATAATATTATACTTATTACTAAAAAGTACTGTATGAGATTATTAAAAATAATATTTTATATAATTTTTATCATTTTAAGAAAATACTAGTGTAGTTCCCGCGCCATGGCGCGATTTAAAAAAATAAATTTTTTATAATAAAATAAATTAATATTATACAATTAAATAAAATATTAGTTTAATATTTTGAATTAAACTTATAAGAACAAACTCATAAGAGAAGAGTATAATAGATTCATTAAAGATGGGTTCTATTGTGATAGTATATGAAGATTTACAAATAGATATAAGTTATATATTAATTTACTATTTTGAATTAAACCCATTAGTTATTTCAAAAATAAAAATTAATTTCAAAAAGGAAATATATCCATTAAAATTCTATTGTGATAGTATATGAAGATTTACAAATAGATATAAGTTATATATTAATTTATTATTTTGAATTAAACCGATTAGTTATTTCAAAAATAAAAATTAATTGCAAAAAGGAAATAAAAAGGAAAGAGAAAAAAAGTGATTGGTTAAAAAGGAGAGGATTAAGGTGGGCGTGTCACGTAGGCAAAAACTCTTCTGTTTAGATAGATTATATAGATATATGGATTAGTTATTTCAAAAAGAAAAATTAATTGCAAAAAGAAAATAAATCCATTAAAATTCTATTGTGATAGTATATGAAGATTTACAAATAGATATAAGTTATATATTAATTTATTATTTTGAATTAAACCCATTAGTTATTTCACAAATAAAAATTAATTGCAAATAAGAAATAAAAAGGAAAGAGAAAAAAAAGTGATTGGTTAAAAAGGAGATGATTAAGGTGGGCGTGCCACGCAGGCAAAAACTTTTCTGTTTTAAGAGTTTATATAAATATAGATATAGATTAGTTATTTCAAAAATAAAAATTAATTGCAAAAAGGAAATAAAAAGGAAAGAAAAAAAGTGATTGGTTAAAAAGGAGAGGATTAAGGTGGGCGTGTCACGTAGGCAAAAACTCTTCTGTTTAGATAGATTATATAGATATATAGATAGATTAGTTATTTCAAAAAGAAAAATTAATTGCAAAAAGGAAATAAATCCATTAAAATTCTATTGTGATAGTATATGAAGATTTACAAATAGATATAAGTTATATATTAATTTATTATTTTGAATTAAACCCATTAGTTATTTCAAAAATAAAAATTAATTGCAAATAAGAAATAAAAAGGAAAGAGAAAAAAAAGTGATTGGTTAAAAAGGAGATGATTAAGGTGGGCGTGCCACGTAGGTAAAAACTTTTCTGTTTTAAGAGCTTATATAGATATATAGATATAGATATGTAAATAGTAAAATGATAATATTATATGTAAAGTGAAGAGTATATTATATTGGCAAACCAACTTATGAATCGGATCAGCATTCAACTAACATTTTTCCTTAATAACCATTTTCCTTATGCCGTTCATCTAATGATTCATCATCATATATGTCTGTCTAGGTATAAATGAACATGTCGAAATATAATAAAATGAATTAATTAATAAAGAGGTAATTAAAAGAGAGAGAAGGGAAAGTAGTAAAAAAGAAAAGTAAAAAAGGGAAAGGAGGGGAAAAGGGGCGGTGGTGGCACTGCACACCACACAACACGTACCTGGTGGAAGCCGGATTCCCTGGTGAGGGCAACACCGAGGTCCCCAACACACGCAGAGATCTTCTCATCAGAGCCGTAGAAAGAGGTGTACCTGTGGACGCAGGAGTCCATCATAGCCGCCAGCTGGCAGGCCAGTGATCGGCTTACTGCGAACCCTCCCCCTCCGAACGCCGTCCGATACGAGTGCATCACGTCCTGCTCCACGCTCTCCGACACCCCACCCACATACCACATCTCCCGGTGGTCGTACCTCGACAGCACCGTCACCAGATTCTCCTTGAAGAACACCGTGTCATCGTCTCCCATCACGAACCACCGAGCCTCCTCCGACGCCTCCTCCAGCGCCCCTTTCAGTATCCTCGCTATCCGATCCGACGCCCGGTACTGCTCCCCGCCAGACGACACCCGGTAAGGCGGCGATGTCGCCGGCCAGGTGTAGTTCTCCCTTGGGGGCTCGTCCAGCCACACGAATCCCCTGGGGGTGGTGGTGGTGGAGTTTGTGTCTGTGGACCACCAGAGCTCGGAATAGTGCCGCCGTTGCGGCCACGTGGAGGCGGATCCGGCGATGCCGAAGACGATGTGGGAGAGGCTTGTGGGGCCAGACGAGTGGTTGCTTTGGGCCGGGCAGCAGGAGCAAGAACCGGCCGGGCTCCGATCTCGATTGATGGGGAGCCACCAGCGAGTCGAACTCGGAGTCGGAGTGGGGCCAGTAAACCCCGAGTAGACGACGAGTGAGATGGAGAGGATCAGGCAGATGGTGAGGGCGGATTTGAGGAAGGAGGAGACGCTGTCGCATGCGCATTCGCTGCGTGATCGATCCGGCGGCATCGCTAGCGTGTCAGCGGTGGTCTTCAATGGCTTGGAGGAATCCGATCCTCGACACGGAACCATTTTACCCCTTGGTACAGATAATTATATATTCTAGTAGAGAAGTAGAATATTCTCAGGCCGTACCTTATCTGAATTGGCTCTTCCGGAGGGATGGGTTGTGGTGGAAATCCGCTTATCCGATTTTACAGAAAGAGACGGAGGAGGATGGCAACAGATGAAGAGAAGAAGGCGGTTAAGGGGGTGCGAGAGGGAGGGGTTGATTTTTATAACTGCATCACCGAGAATCGGAGTTTCACTTATTTTCAAATGCACCGGAAATTAAACGGAATAACTCAAGCGCACTCGCAACAAATGTGTACCCGCACCGCACCACACCACACCACCCCATACGCAATGAGTGAATTTTACATTTTTTTCATTTTAAATTTTTTTTTTTACTTTTTGTTCTTTTATTTTTATGTTTTAATTCTCTAATTTATCTATTTAAATCAATCACATCTATTTTCTTTTATTTTTAACACATTTATTAAATATTGGGCTTAATTCAAAATATTAAATTCAATCTAATGTCTACTATTAAACTATAAGTAAATCTCTTTGGGTGCGGATATATGATCTTCCTCTAGCGGATATATGATCTTCCTCTAGCGGCTTATACGAGGGCAATGGCGGATAAATTAGGGCAAGTTTTCGGCGGGGTGCTGGAGTTAGATGAGGAAGAATTGATGACGTGCAACGGATTCATGAGAATTAGGGTCCTGGTTGACGTCACGAAACCACTAAGAAGGGGCATAATGATCACAATTGGGGGGGCAAAAGATGTGGGTCGAGTTACGGTATGAGCGACTTCCTAACTTATGCTATTCTTGTGGGAGGATAGGGCATGTTGAGGTCGAGTGTGGAGAGGGAGGACATCATGATGACCTTTCTAAAGGGGAGTATGGTGACTGGTTGATGGCGTCGCCAATTAAAATCATGAGAGAAAGGAGCAGTGTGGAGAGGGAGGTTGAGAGGAAAATTTTTGAACGAGTGACGGGCAAGAAAAGTAGAGAGCAGGAGGTAGGGACGAAAGGAGCGAGCCACCGGAAAATGCTAATTGAGATTCTAGAGGAGAAGGAGATTGAGGAAGCTATGGAGATACCGGTGGAAAAACAACTTACTAAAGAAGGAGAGCAAGTGTTAGAGAGAGTGGGAAAGGTTGGCCTGAAGGAGAGAGGAGGAGAGGAGGATTCAACTGAAGGAGGAGAAGTGGGTGGAGGTGTAGGCCAAGACAATGAGCTGAACGTGAGGATAAGTGAAAGGGGGGAAGGAGATAAAAATGCTGAAAAGGATGGGAGGGAGAAGAGAGTTAATAGAGGGTGGAAAAGAGCGGCTAGAGGGGTTGTTGGGGGGACTGGTGTAAGTGAGAAGGATAGGACTATGGTGGAAGGGGTCAAAAGGAAGGAGTTAGGAGGGACGGAGGGAGATAGGATGATTATTGACGAGGGTGATGTGACGGAGGGTAACGAGGTGAGGGATAAGAGGATGAGGTTTGAGGAACAGAGGATGAGGTTTGAGATCCCCCGCCGAGGATTATGAGTTGCATAAGTTACAACTGCCGGGGATTGGGGAAGGCCCGAGCAGTTGATAAGCTTGCCGCTTTGGTGAGCAGAGAGTCCCTGAGAGTGCTCTTCTTGATGGAAACTAAGTGTAAGAGGAATAGGATTGAGGAGGTGAGAAGAAGGCTAGGTTTTGCAGGAGCTTTTTCTGTAGACTGTATTGGTCTCTCTAGAGGGTTGGCTATATTCTGGGAGGAGGGATGCGACACCAGAGTGGTTTCCTATACCCAACACCACATTGATGTGGTCATCAGAATATGAGGAGGGACGGAATGGAGAGCTACATGCATCTATGGGTGGGCGGAGGACAAAAATAAACATCATACGCTCTCGCTCATGAGAAGGTTGCATGAAGACATTGTTTGTTGATAACATTTGTGATTACAACTCATTGATCTCAATCATTTGTGATGACATTGTTTGTTGATAACATTTTTATTGATAACATTTTTATACAATTGATAACTTATGAGCATATTTGTACAATGATAATACTAAATTAATTCTACGTTTTCATTGATTCCACTAATCTATACATGACATGGGTACATAGCAATACTCATCCCTTATGAAACCTTTGTCCTCAAATCTCTGAAAAAAAAATAACAAAACTATCACAAAACTATTACTACCAATTCAAAGAAAAGATGGGTGAATGACTATCAACAATTTATCCACATCATGTGGCAACTAGCTAGCAGAATTAAACCCAACTCACTCAGCTAAAGGATTAGAAATTACCTTGGGATGCCCGATTCGAATTTTAATATCCTTCAGACCCTCGCGAACTTGTAGATTTGAGTCAATTTTTGAACTCACGTCTTTAGTCGGATTCTCCTGTAATTCTTGCCCTGAACCTTCATTGTCAATTTCTTGGCTCGAGCCTGTGACCCGCCGAACTCGTACGTGCTCGGAATCATCCTTGTCTTCGTCGACCAATTCGGGCTCCAAATTCCCAAGAACACTATCCGTAGGCACCTCGAACCCTTGATCACTGTCAATTTCTTTCATATGACTATTGTATTTGCCTCTCCGTCTCTTTCGATGAAGCAATCAACTGTTGCAACCGGAATTCCGCCTCTTCTGATGCCTCTTCCGTCGTCCGCACTTCTTTATGAAGCTCCCATCGTGGTTCCTGGCGATTCCGATCACCGCTCACCGATCTTCCATCAAGATTCGTCGCTGTCGGACTCAATCCTGTTTCGCCTATCCTCTTGTCGGAGTCCGTCGTGGATAGCGTAGCTTTGTTGTGATTCATGCTACGAATCAACTCGGTGAGGTCCTCGAATCGTCGGCCGAGTGTCCAAGTAATAGGGTGATGCCAACTAAGTTGGTGACGACCACGAGGACACCGAGGGTTTCTCAGTCGGAGAAGAAGCGGTCGAGGAGGATGAGGGGTTGATCGGAGGGGCGGAGGAGGTACAGGAAGGTCAGGCGGAGAGGAGGGCGAGAAATCGCACAGAGGAGAAGGATGAGGGGGAACGAATGAAGTTAAAAGGACCTAAAAAAACTTTCAATAGGGTCAGCCCGCCTACAATTTTTTTGAAAGTGGTTAATTACCTAATTAAATGTTAAAATGTGTACAAAACACCAAATTTTCTCCTACTTTAAAGGAGATTTAAAACAACAATTTTTATGAAATTATTTCTAAGCTACTTTTATGGAATTTTTTTTCAAAATATTCAAAGAAAAATAGAAAATTAAAATAAAATTCATACCTTGAAAATATTTACAAAAATATTCAAAATTTACAGAGAAGTCAGAGAAACGGGGTCTCAGACCGTGTTTCATTCACAATAAGTAAATTTTGAAACCAGAAAAAAATAAATAAAAGAAACGCGATTTCAAACCGCGTTTTACCATTAATTTTAGGTAAAACGCGGTTTGAAACCGCGTTTATTTCAATATAAATTTTTAAATTAAAAAATTTAAAAAACTAGTGAAACGCGGTACCACACCGCGTATCTTTTGTAGGCCATTTCTATCATCTTCTTCAAGCCCTCGACCGTCGGCGGAGACTTCCAGCCAGCCACCACTCCCGGTCTCCAAGTTCGATTCCACGCCACCCTCCAATCCACCACCCACTTCGCCCAGCGCACGTCCCTTGTCCTGTTCGCCTCGTCGTCGACGTCGGCGGGCAATTCGATCTTGTGGGTTGACTGCGACTCCGGGTACTCCTCCTCCACCGACTATGGCATCTGCAACTCCGACCCCCGCTTCGGCTGCTTCAACAACACCTATGACCTCCTCGTAGACAACTTTGCCACCCACACCGCTATCGGTGGCCAGCTCGGCTCCGACGTCGTCTCCATTCCTTTCACCGACGGGGCAAACCCGAGCTGGCCTCCACGAAGAAGATGATAGAAAATAGAAATGGCATACAAAAGATGATAGAAATGGTCAACGAGGTGGTCGGCATGGCCAGGTCGGGCTCGTCCTCCCCGAAGAAGATGATAGGAATTGGCATACAAAAGAAATGCGGTGCTACACCGCGTTTCACTAGTTTTTTTTAATTTAAAACATTATATTGAAATAAACGCGGTTTCGAACCGCGTTTTACCTAAAATTTACTTATTGTTAATGAAACGCGGTCTCAGCCCGCATTTCTCTGACCTCTCTGCAAATTTTGAATATTTTTTGTAAATATTTTTAAGGTGTGAATTTTTTTATAAATTTTTATTTTTTTTGAATATTTTGAAAAAAAATAATTTTTATGGTACTGCTTTTTATGATTTTTATCATAACTTTTGTTAATATTTTATAATATTAATTTGCTATATTATCAAAATTATATTTTTAAAAAATCGCACCATGGTGCGAGAATTGTACTAGTGTTATATTCTTTTTATACAAATCCTGAATATGTGTTAATAAATTTCTTCTAAAGTATATACTACATGCATTTTTTTTTTAAAAAAAATAGGAATTTGAAAAATCATTTTATGATTAATTGGGAGAACAAAAAAATTCGGCAAATGGAGGAACGGTTAAATTGTAAAGACCAAGATTTTTAAATGAATATTTTTATAGTTATAAATTTAATTTTGATGAGAATTTACTCAATTTCCGAGACTCCGAAAATTTTCAAAAAAAATTTCCGTCCTCGAGCCAACGACTGATTTAAATTCTTTCGAATAATTCCGGCATAAACTCGTTACTCAAATTTGAAAACGAAATAATTCCGCTTTATTTTCCCAAGGCTTAAAAAAAAATATTTTTGGGTTTCGTTATTTAATTCAAACTTGATTAATTATTTTAAAACGTGTCGGGTTAAGGTCGGAAAGCGGGTTTCGGGGTTTATTACCGGGTATTATGTTGACTTTCACCCCCTAGCCACCCTAAACCCCTACCACTAGCTAGGAGGTTTCCCCTTTCCCACACCACACCCGTCACCTATAGCATCCTACCCCTTCCCTCCCACTCTTTTAAAAAAATGTTGACAGCCTTAACCCCAATCCTCCTTTTTATTCAGTCTGCAATCCCCTCTGCTCCATCACTTCTTTCTGTTCATCACCACCATCACCATCCCCTTTCCTTTTGCTCCTCTCGGTTCCCAACCCCCATTCACCACAAGTATCACCACCACCAACGAGCCACTGCTCCAGAGGTTGCATCTGACCCCAGGCTGTTCAACCTTGACG
Source organism: Persicaria maculosa (assembly GCA_963922045.1). Classification (NCBI taxonomy): domain Eukaryota; kingdom Viridiplantae; phylum Streptophyta; class Magnoliopsida; order Caryophyllales; family Polygonaceae; genus Persicaria; species Persicaria maculosa. Next base: position 62,549,622 of record OY998257.1, on the reverse strand, counting down.
TCCACCAGTGTCCCGAGGTGGCTCAGAAGGCTCCCGACGCCACCACCAAACCATCGAGACTCCGTCGCCCCCGTTCGAACACAAACAACCTCCCGGTAAGCCGTTCTCCTTCGTTCCCGATCCAAACCACCATCGACCCTACCAACATACTCACTCACGTCCGTCACAGGTCCGAGAAGCCATCGAGAGCCTCCGACGACGCCCAGAACTCCGATCGAAGCTCCGACGTCCGTGAAAACCTCGGTGAGCTTCGTACCTTTCCTTCCGTTAGCCGATCATTCATTTTCTTTATTCTTCGAGGTCGGGGAGGGAGTGCGTGAGCTGAGTGCGAGCGTGGTCGAGCTCGAGAGCTCCGACGAGCTCGGGAGAGTCAAGGCCGAGTGCTAGGCCGTGTGTGTGCAGGGAGGGTTGTGAGCACGGGCGAGGGCGGGTATGTGAGACCGGGGGAGTGTGAGCTTGGTCAGGGAGGAGCGTCCGAGAGGGCGGAAGGGCGAGGCGGGAGCTCGGGAGGCTGGAGCGCGGGAGCCGGCCCCGAGCGACGGCCGACGGGTGTAGCACGAGCAGGCGGACGGGAACTGTTGTGAAAATGAAGAAGACGAAGTGGGAGCGGGCCCCTCCTGCCCAGTCAGCCCATGGGGCCCACGTCCATTTTTTTTTATTTTTTATTTTTTATTTTTTTTTACTGATGAACGGGCTCGGGTTGGGTCGGGTAAAGGGATCCGGGTTGGGCTACAGGTTGGGCTTAATTTGGTTGGGTATTTTGGGTTATAATTTATAGGATGGTTATAATTGTTATTTTAATTATTATTAAATTTATTTTTCCGATTTATTTATTTAATTAATTCATTATTTACTTATTCAATTGTAAGTTATTAAAATCTGAATTATTTGATTTATTTATTAATTATATTATTTTAAGGTTATAGTTCAACAACTTGTGAACCCTTTGTTAGGTTACTAAAATTAATTACTTTCTGAATTTTATTTGAATATAATATATGGAATAAATTGGAGTATTTAATTCTCTATTTTTAATATATATTTAAAGTCTGATTTTTAAATATTATTTAGTTGATTGATTATATTATTTTAATGGGTAAATGTTATTTAATTATTTTATGGATTGTGATCCTTTATATGGTCAAGTAATTGATTATCTTTCCTCGATTTATTTATTTGATTATTTAAACTAGTTCGTTGAGAATGATTGATATGAATAAATTAATTCCTAAGTTTTGATATTTGAAATGGATAATTTGAGATATTGGAATAATTCATGAAAATAAGAATGTGATGAGTTGACTAAGGATAATGATGATGATGATATTATGATCCCATTGAGAAAGGTATCGGATTATGAGAGATAGTGAAACTAGATGAGAAATGGAGATGAAATGATAATGGTGATAATGATGAAATAGATGGGTTATATTATTATGTGTACCTTATATGTTTCTTATGTAACTTGTGTGCTTGTGTAAATTAGACTTAGACTTCTTAAAATTATTTATGGAATTTCTAGGTGATTTCTGATCTATTGAATTGCTCACCCCTACTGTCCTATTTTGCTGCTCTGCGTTTCCAGGTAAGTCCTCCGGGGCTTACTCAAGTTAGAACCTCATGCCTGATGTGTCATATAGTGTGTAGGTGTTGCATTCCGCATAATCATGTAGTATCATGCTTAGGTTGCACAATTAATCGAGCATCCGTATTCTCTTTGCGTATGGTAGAACGGCCGTTAAATTGTGAGTCCTAGAGTCATTTGCTAGGGTCATAGGACGGCCCAGTCCCATCGGACTTAGTCCTCATCGAGTCAGACTGTTAAATTGATGAGCATGACTATTGATACGAATGATGATGTTATGATATTGAACGCGACCGGTTCCCGCACTAACGAGCATGGGTGCGGGAGTATAAAACGCGGTCGGTTCCTGCACTAACGAGCATGGGTGCGGGAGTAGGAGAGGGACATGCCACTTGGCATTCTGTGTGGGATCCCATTTAATCACTTTCTGCATATATATACAAACTGCTAGCATGCTTGAGTGTTTAATATTCTGTACTGCATTAGAGCATCCTTTATTTAGGTATAGGCATATTATATGTCCTCAGTGAGGTCTTCAGGGCCCGCATGAGTGGCTCGACCTTGACTTCGTGGTTAGTTTCAGGTACCCGTACCCTTACTTGATCATGTGCTGATGTGGCGGGGAATATCTCATGGTGCAGTGAGAGGGAGAGAAAGACCAACTTGAACTCCACACTTTTGCTACTTATTTCCTCGTATTTGGTTTTGACCCGGCCCTGCCGTGGCAACTTGTATTATGTTATTTCCTTCCTTATGCTTTCGAACTTAAAACGTTTTGAGCGACTTAGGCAAGTAGGACAAGTTCGGAGGACCTAACGGCCCCATCGCGAATTTTAGGGTGCGAAATCCCTTCTTTGATCATTAAAACTTTGTTTTAAAACTCAACCCGTACTCGAATTGCAAGATCCGAACGAAGGTATCCAATCCTTCGAAACGTAACCCGAATATTTATATTTGGGCCGTTACAAAGGTGGTATCAGAGCTTGGGTTGCGCGATTTGAGTACAAATGGGTTGAAGTATGATTTTGAAAACCGCCCAATGTTTTAAAGGATTTTGAAGAGTTTTAAAAGGGGCAAAATGAATTTAATATGGTCAAATTAATGAACAAAGCTTAATTAACTCGACTTAAAATAAGGAAAATTGGAAAAAGGGAAATCGAGTGGGTAGAAGGGCGATAGACCATCCTATTGGATGTAGACTTGGGAAAGGGTAGGCAAAACTTAGCTTTGTACTTTACAGAGGGCCTGGAAGACTCCTAGAAGTTTGCACCGTGGCGGTTGGAGTAACGGGGTTAGAATGTAGAGGCCGAGAGGATAGTTGCCCCTCCGGTCAGTTGCCCCTCGAAGGGCAGCTTCTAGATAGTTTCTGTGATTCCATAAATGGGGCCTGAGGGCGGTCTCCCTCGAAGGAGATCTGATTAATTTATGTTGAATGCTTCTGTGCTGTGTGTTAAGCCCCGCCCTTCTATTGCAGCCACTATGGCCGATATACGAGGTGGACGGATCGGGCGTGGGGGCCCAGTGCGTAGAGGTAGAGGACGACCCCGTCGTAGGGCAGCCACTGTTACGACCGACGATGACACTCCGACACCTGAGGGCGGCGAGACTCAGGTTCCCATTCAGCAGACCACACCGGGGCAGATGGACCGAGCTGCGATCTTGGAGGTCTTACGAGAGTTTCTTGGGGAGTCACAGTCTGCAGCACCCGGGGCCCAGATCCCGATCGAGCCGCCTACAGCACCTGAGCCCGCTCGAGCTGTTCCTATGGCCGTTGCGCGACCCGAGAAGCGCATCGACTGGGTGAAGGTCATGGGGCAGTGTAGGCCGCCGCAGTTCTCAGGAGGCGCGGGAGAGGATATAGAGATGTGGTTCCGTCAGCTAGATGGGATCTTCGACCATATCGATGTGCCAGCTACAGAGCGACAGAGGCTAGCAGCAGGTCATCTACGGGGGGACGCCTTTGATCGCTGGTCCGTGTACAAGACGGACCAGACTGAGTGGAGTTACGATGCTTTCCGGACTTTGATGCTGAAGGAGTATAGTCCCCCGGGGACCCAGATTGCTCGCGAGGTGGCATTTTATCATGGGACCTACAACCCGTCTCTCTCTGTTGTTGATGTCGTCCGCGAGTTCAAGAAGGAGTTGGTTTACTGCGCACAACTGTGTCCCACTGACGAGAGTCGCATTCGACTGTTGTCGATGAGGTTGTCACCAGCAGTACTACTGCATGCTTCTAGTCTGGGCGCAGTATCGTTCGACCGTTTCCTGGAGGTGGTTCTTCTATACGATCAGCAGCGTATCCTCTCCGCGACTGCATATGCTTCATCCCGCCTTGAGGGGAAGAGACCTAGACCTGCTGAGACTAGATGGGAGACGAGACCTAGAGGAGGGTACCGAGGAGGATTCGGAGGAGTATCGAGGATTCCACCAGCACCGTCTGCTCCGAGTAGGGAGGTTCGAGTTAGGAGTATTACTTGTCACGGCTGCTACGAGGAGGGTCATTATGTTGCTGCATGTCCGATGAGAGATACTAGGTGTTATTCATGTGGACTTTTAGGGCATAGATCTCGCTACTGTCCCCAGAGCGGAGGGACTCCATCTGCACCCGCTCTCCGACTTCCAGAGGCTCCCAGACCCCCACAGTTGACTTACCCCCAGGGTCAGGGGAGAGGTTCTGCTCCTAGTAGAGGCCGCGGAGGATTGAGAGGCGGCAGAGGTTCTGGCCGCGGAGGTAGAGGATCGACTTCAGCCGGGCCATCTGGTTCGAGTTATGGCAGAGGACAGACTTCAGGAGGCCGTGGTTCCGCATTGCCCCCACCGCCTCGCGTGTTTCAGATGCGAGTTGATGATCATTCTGCTCCGACTGCAGCAGGTACCATCTCTCTCTATGATGTGTGTCTGCGTATGCTGTTTGATACTGGTGCTACACACTGCTTTATAGCAGAGACGTGCGTTGCTAGGCTGAGTCTTAGCTGCACGAGTGGTCCATCCCTCCTAGTAGGCATGCCGGATGGATCTAGGGTTAGGACTAGTCGAGAGATCCTAGGATGCCCTGTTCGCATAGGAGAGCGTGAGTGGCCAGCAGACCTGATTGTGATGCCACTGAAGACGGACGACCTTATTCTCGGCATGGACTTCATGGGACGATATGGAGCGATCGTCAACCTTCGGACGAGGACTGTGACGCTTTTAGCTGATGACGGGACCGAGCACCAAGTTTGGGGGAGTGACCCCAAACGGAACGGGGCGCTTATCAGCGCAGTTCGAGCAGCCAGACTTTTGGATCAGGGATGCATGGGGTACTGGTGCTATGCCTTAGAGGTGGATCGTGAGCAGCCCAGCATGAACGATGTACCTATAGTACGAGAGTTTGCGGACGTGTTTCCCGACGAGCTGCCAGGACTCCCTCCACAGAGAGAGATCGACTTCGCCATAGAGTTAGAGCCAGGCACGAGGCCGATTTCACGAGTACCGTACCGGATGGCGCCGACCGAGATGGCAGAGTTGAAGGCTCAGTTGGAGGAGTTGGCCGAGAAGGGCTACATCAGACCTAGTGCGTCACCGTGGGGAGCACCAGTCCTCTTCGTTAAGAAGAAGGACGGATCGTTGAGATTGTGCATTGATTATCGGGAGTTGAACCGGGCGACGGTGAAGAACCGTTATCCTCTCCCTCGGATTGATGACTTGTTGGATCAGCTTCAGGGAGCAGTTGTGTTCTCTAAGATCGATTTGAGATCCGGTTATCACCAGCTTCGAGTGAAGCCGGAGGATGTACCGAAGACCGCCTTCCGGACTCGTTATGGACATTATGAGTTCGTAGTCATGCCATTTGGGCTGACCAATGCACCTGCAGCCTTTATGGAGCTCATGAACCGAGTGTTCATCGATTACTTGGATCGATTCGTCGTTGTCTTCATCGACGATATTCTGGTGTACTCGAGGAGTAGGGAGGAGCACGAGGAGCACCTGAGGATCGTGCTAGAGACGCTAAGGAAGCACCAGCTGTATGGCAAGTACAGCAAGTGTGATTTTTGGATCTCTGAGGTGACCTTCTTGGGTCATGTGATTTCAGCAGAGGGTGTCGCCGTGGATCCGGCGAAGATAGAGGCTATAGTAGCTTGGGGGGTGCCCAAGAACGTCAGGGATATCCGCTCCTTCCTTGGCTTAGCGAATTACTACCGGAGATTCGTTCAGGGATTTTCGAGTATCGCACGACCGATGACACAGCTGCTGCGGAAGGACGTTCCTTTTGAGTGGAGCGTGGAGTGTCAGGCCAGTTTCGAGCTTCTGAAGGAGAAGCTGACCACTGCACCAGTTCTAGCTTTGCCAGATGGGACCGAGGATTTCGTTGTCTACACTGATGCATCCAGAGCCGGTTCGGGGTGCGTACTTCATCAGAGGGATCGAGTTATCGCCTATGCTTCACGACAGTTGAAGCCTGGAAAGTTGTCTTACCCCACCCACGACCTAGAGCTAGCAGCTGTAGTTCATGCTCTGAAGATCTGGAGGCACTATCTGTATGGCACGTCGTGCAAGGTGATGACGGATCACAAGAGCCTGAAGTACATCTTCACACAGAAGGAGCTGAACATGAGACAGAGGCGCTGGTTGGAGTTGCTCAAGGACTACGATCTGGAGATTGTGTATCACCCTGGGAAGGCCAACGTGGTCGTAGATGCGCTCAGCAGGAAGACTCATCAGGAGGTGACGGTAGCTAGGCTCACCACTCAGAAGCGACTACAGTCAGATTTGAGATCGAGTGGTATCGAGGTTTGGATTCAGCGAGAGAGTGGACAGCTGACCTTCTTAGAGGTACAGTCAGATCTGTTGGAGGAGATTCACAGAGCCCAGACAGATTGCCCAGAGATTGTGGCTCTTAGAGAGCGGATGGCTCAGGGACGAGCCGGGGAGTTGTCAGAGAGGGAGGACGGGATGCTGACCTTTCAGGATCGCGTTGTGGTACCATCTACTCAGGATCTTAGACAGAGGATCATGCGAGAGGCGCACACTACTCCTTATTCTGTCCATCCCGGGACGAATAAGATGTACCAGGATTTGAGGAGGTCTTACTGGTGGCAGAGGATGAGAGCAGACATCACTGACTTCGTAGCTAGATGCCAGATTTGTCAGTAGGTTCGTATTGAGCACCAGCGGCCAGGAGGACTTGTCAGGTCACTTCCAGTCCCTGAGTGGAAGTGGACTGACATTTCCATGGACTTTGTCACCGGACTGAGGCGAGATGTTAGAGGGTTCGATACCATCTGGGTTGTGGTCGATAGATTGACCAAGTCCGCACATTTTATCGCCATACAGGAGACTTGGCCAGTATCTAGACTAGCTGAGGAGTTCATTCGACAGATTGTTCGTCTGCATGGAGTGCCGGAGAGGATTGTTTCTGACAGAGATGGCCGCTTTACTTCACGATTTTGGCAGCATGTGCACGAGGCCCTAGGGACCAGATTACAGTTCAGTACTTCCTTCCATCCGCAGACAGATGGACAGAGTGAGAGGACTATACAGACATTGGAGGATATTCTACGATCTTGTGTGCTAGAGTGGGGTGATAGATGGGTGAAATACCTACCGCTGGTCGAGTTCTCGTACAACAACAGCTATCATTCTTCGATCGAGATGGCTCCTTATGAGGCGTTGTACGGGAGGCGCTGCAAGTCGCCAGTTTGTTGGGATGAGCCCGCAGATACAGTCACATCCTTGCCAGAGCTAGTCCGCGAGACAGTGGATCAGGTTGGCCGCATCAGAGAGCACATGAGGATCGCTCAGGACCGCCAGAAGAAGTATGCTGACCGACGAAGGACAGAGATCGTCTTCGATGTGGGAGCTCATGTTTGGTTGAGAGTGTCACCCACCAGGGGAGTCCGACGATTTGGCATCAAGGGCAAGCTGAGCCCTAGGTATATTGGACCCTTTGAGATCCTAGAGCGTGTAGGTGAGGTGGCCTATAGATTAGCCCTACCCCCGTCTTTAGCTGGAGTTCATGATGTGTTCCACGTGTCTCAGCTCCGTAGATATGTGCCTGATCCTAGCCATATCCTCGATCATTCTGACCTCCATGTTGAGCCCGACCATACCTTTATAGAGCACCCTATTAGGATCCTTGACCGTCGTGTCAAGAAGCTCAGGAACAGGGAGGTTCCTTTGCTTTTAGTTCAGTGGTCTAGGCGGGGTCCTGAGGAGGCTACCTGGGAGACCGAGGAGAGCATTCGGGCCAGTTATGGGGGAGTATTAGACGAGTTACTTGCATCGTACGTGGAGCCTAGCGTGGACATTTCTTTGACCTCGTGAGTTAGTTGGTGAGTATTGTCCGATCCTTGCTATGAGACGTGCCTTATCATTGTATGATTATGTGATTGTGCATATCTGATTGATAATTATGCACCATTTCTATGAGTATATGATATGTTGATATCTTGATGTGCTATACCTGGAACTAAGAATGCTGAAACTGACTTTGAGAATGAACCTAGGAAGTGGAATATGGGATTAGCCCTTAGAGATGGATGTTGCCACCTCTTGAAATCCTTGAAATCTGATAGACTTAAAGTAAGAGAAATGACTTGGATTTTGAAGGATCAAACGCGATCGAGAATTTGATTGATTAACTTGAATCGAGAACCCTTTTGAAACTTTTTCAACCCGAGTTTACATTATAATGTCCCACGAAGTGGATACAAACATTTATGGGGGCACTTATAGATTGTTTGCTAAGACCTAGTGGAGATGTTATGATTCTTTTGAGTTATAATGTAACCGAGAAGTCGGGGTAAGGTTGTGATAAGGGCCCATATCACATTCTTGCTACGACCAATTGGGAATATTATGATCATGACGAAGATACTGCGAGGATCTCATAGGGGCACTTATGAGGTACTCACGGGATCAATGGCGTGATCCTCGGACTCACCAATTTTGAACTTCATCCCCTCACTTTTAAAAAGGGTTTTAGTCTCGAGGACGAGACTTGTTTTTAGAGGTGGATGATGTAAAGACCGAGATTTTTAAATGAATATTTTTATAGTTATAAATTTAATTTTGATAAGAATTTACTCAATTTCCGAGACTCCGAAAATTTTCAAAAAAAATTTACATCCTCGAGCCAACGACTGATTTAAATTCTTTCGAATAATTCCGGCATAAACTCGTTACTCAAATTTGAAAACGAAATAATTCCGCTTTATTTTCCCAAGGCTTAAAAAAAAATATTTTTGGGTTTCGTTATTTAATTCAAACTTGATTAATTATTTTAAAACATGTCGGGTTAAGGTCGGAAAGCGGGTTTCGGGGTTTATTACCGGGTATTATGTTGACTTTCACCCCCTAGCCACCCTAAACCCCTACCACTAGCTAGGAGGTTTCCCCTTTCCCACACCACATCCGTCACCTATAGCATCCTACCCCTTCCCTCCCACTCTTTTAAAAAAATGTTGACAGCCTTAACCCCAATCCTCCTTTTTATTCAGTCTGCAATCCCCTCTGCTCCATCACTTCTTTCTGTTCATCACCACCATCACCATCCCCTTTCCTTTTGCTCCTCTCAGTTCCCAACCCCCATTCACCACAAGTATCACCACCACCAACGAGCCACTGCTCCAGAGGTTGCATCTGACCCCAGGCTGTTCAACCTTGACGTCCACCAGTGTCCCGAGGTGGCTCAGAAGGCTCCCGACGCCACCACCAAACCATCGAGACTCCGTCGCCCCCGTTCGAACACAAACAACCTCCCGGTAAGCCGTTCTCCTTCGTTCCCGATCCAAACCACCATCGACCCTACCAAGATACTCACTCACGTCCGTCACAGGTCCGAGAAGCCATCGAGAGCCTCCGACGACGCCCAGAACTCCGATCGAAGCTCCGACGTCCGCGAAAACCTCGGTGAGCTTCGTACCTTTCCTTCCGTTAGCCGATCATTCTTTTTCTTTATTCTTCGAGGTCGGGGAGGGAGTGCGTGAGCTGAGTGCGAGCGTGGTCGAGCTCAAGAGCTCCGACGAGCTCGGGAGAGTCAAGGCCGAGTGCTAGGCCGTGTGTGTGCAGGGAGGGCTGTGAGCACGGGCGAGGGCGGGTATGTGAGACCGGGGGAGTGTGAGCTTGGTCAGGGAGGAGCGTCCGAGAGGGCGGAAGGGCGAGGCGGGAGCTCGGGAGGCTGGAGCGCGGGAGCCGGCCCCGAGCGACGGCCGACGGGTGTAGCACGAGCAGGCGGGCGGGAACTGTTGTGAAAATGAAGAAGACGAAGTGGGAGCGGGCCCCTCCTGCCCAGTCAGCCCATGGGGCCCACGTCCATTTTTTTTTATTTTTTATTTTTTATTTTTTTTTACTGATGAACGGGCTCGGGTTGGGTCGGGTAAAGGGATCCGGGTTGGGCTACAGGTTGGGCTTAATTTGGTTGGGTATTTTGGGTTATAATTTATAGGATGGTTATAATTGTTATTTTAATTATTATTAAATTTATTTTTCCGATTTATTTATTTAATTAATTCATTATTTACTTATTCAATTGTAAGTTATTAAAATCTGAATTATTTGATTTATTTATTAATTATATTATTTTAAGGTTATAGTTCAACAACTTGTGAACCCTTTGTTAGGTTACTAAAATTAATTACTTTCTGAATTTTATTTGAATATAATATATGGAATAAATTGGAGTATTTAATTCTCTATTTTTAATATATATTTAAAGTCTGATTTTTAAATATTATTTAGTTGATTGATTATATTATTTTAATGGGTAAATGTTATTTAATTATTTTATGGATTGTGATCCTTTATATGGTCAAGTAATTGATTATCTTTCCTCGATTTATTTATTTGATTATTTAAACTAGTTCGTTGAGAATGATTGATATGAATAAATTAATTCCTAAGTTCTGATATTTGAAATGGATAATTTGAGATATTGGAATAATTCATGAAAATAAGAATGTGATGAGTTGACTAAGGATAATGATGATGATGATATTATGATCCCATTGAGAAAGGTATCGGATTATGAGAGATAGTGAAACTAGATGAGAAATGGAGATGAAATGATAATGGTGATAATGATGAAATAGATGGGTTATATTATTATGTGTACCTTATATGTTTCTTATGTAACTTGTGTGCTTGTGTAAATTAGACTTAGACTTCTTAAAATTATTTATGGAATTTCTAGGTGATTTCTGATCTATTGGATTGCTCACCCCTGCTGTCCTATTTTGCTGCTCTGCGTTTCCAGGTAAGTCCTCCGGGGCTTACTCAAGTTAGAACCTCATGCCTGATGTGTCATATAGTGTGTAGGTGTTGCATTCCGCATAATCATGTAGTATCATGCTTAGGTTGCACAATTAATCGAGCATCCGTATTCTCTTTGCGTATGGTAGAACGGCCGTTAAATTGTGAGTCCTAGAGTCATTTGCTAGGGTCATAGGACGGCCCAGTCCCATCGGACTTAGTCCTCATCGAGTCAGACTGTTAAATTGACGAGCATGACTATTGATACGAATGATGATGTTATGATATTGAACGCGACCGGTTCCCGCACTAACGAGCATGGGTGCGGGAGTATAAAACGCGGTCGGTTCCTGCACTAACGAGCATGGGTGCGGGAGTAGGAGAGGGACATGCCACTTGGCATTCTGTGTGGGATCCCATTTAATCACTTTCTGCATATATATACAAACTGCTAGCATGCTTGAGTGTTTAATATTCTGTACTGCATTAGAGCATCCTTTATTTAGGTATAGGCATATTATATGTCCTCAGTGAGGTCTTCAGGGCCCGCATGAGTGGCTCGACCTTGACTTCGTGGTTAGTTTCAGGTACCCGTACCCTTACTTGATCATGTGCTGATGTGGCGGGGAATATCTCATGGTGCAGTGAGAGGGAGAGAAAGACCAACTTGAACTCCACACTTTTGCTACTTATTTCCTCGTATTTGGTTTTGACCCGGCCCTGCCGTGGCAACTTGTATTATGTTATTTCCTTCCTTATGCTTTCGAACTTAAAACGTTTTGAGCGACTTAGGCAAGTAGGACAAGTTCGGAGGACCTAACGGCCCCATCGCGAATTTTAGGGTGCGAAATCCCTTCTTTGATCATTAAAACTTTGTTTTAAAACTCAACCCGTACTCGAATTGCAAGATCCGAACGAAGGTATCCAATCCTTCGAAACGTAACCCGAATATTTATATTTGGGCCGTTACATAAATAGCATAAATAAATAAAATGACATTAACACAGAAGCCTACAGACAACGAACAAAGTGTCGAACACTCTCTTATCAATGAAGAAAGTGTGGGAAGTCAATCACTATTGTAGTCGCGTCGCCAACGAGCAGGAACAACAGGACACGAACTCTTGTGAGATGTAAAGACGAGACTTTAAGAAAAAACGTCTTCTGAAAGCAGAGTTGTCTGAATTACACCACCATGACCCTCATCAGACACGACTCGTACTATAATAAAATCATGAACAAGCATATATGAAGTCCAATGCACACCAGAAAGAAAATCGTACTCTAACCTCGGAGACTAGCTAAATTAATCAATTCATTTTTCAATTTCAATTTTTGTGAGATCACCTATGTTTTCAATATTTATTTCTTTTTTTTTCCAAATCTTGGGTTACAAGGACTTTTTTTTCCTTTTTTGTCTTATCAAAACAGACAAGCTTCCGTGGCCAACGTCAAAACGTAAGAGCCGCAATTAGGCTTGCTAGACAAGCCTAAAAAAGTTTGTGCAACCAGCTTGATCAGCAAGTAGGCATCAAATGGAGGTGGCCATAATGTTAGATCTTCGATTCGGTTTTAAGGGGTCAAGTTTGTTGAAAGATCAAGTGCAAAACATGAGTTGACTCCATATTATTCAATGAGATCAGATCAAATGGGAGCCTAAACATCACTGTCAAAGGACATCGTACCCCACTCCCAAAGTGATTCTTGGAACCAAGTCTTCACCCAAGCTAGAAGGCAACCATCTTTGCCACCTCTCCATCAACGCCGCAACATCGAAAGAGCACTGACAAGACAACCCCTTGACCAAAAGAAAGAACAACAATGGGAAGGAGAGAAATTCACACCGCTGGAATCGGGATTGTGATGAAATCCATGCCATCGACAAACCTCTTTTTCATTGTCGATTGTTAAAGCATCCCCTTTCAAACATATCTTATTCTTCGATTTCTTCTTCTTGGCACCTTTGATTCACCTCTTCTTGTTCTCGAAGATCGATGGTTTTTGGTACCGAGCATAGAGTTAGAAAATGTCTTCTTGGCTTTGGGATCTTGATTCTTCTCTGGGGTCTAGGCTCATGTGTCAAGATTGTTCCAAGGAAAGGTTGAAACAACACCAATCAACCATTCTAGCAACCTAAACTAAGAGAGCAAAAGTACAAAGAAGCTTCTCCAAGCAAGCACAGACCTCTTTGTGAGATAAGAGAACCTAGATCTTCATTCACGATTTTTCCACCATTAAAAGTCTCTGAGATTCCCATAGTTGTTTGAAGAGACGGTATTGATAATTTGCCGACTTGATTTGTATCCATTTCTTATGAGACCTCCAATTGTTGGCTTTGTACTTCTCATATGGGTGGCATTATATATCTCTTGTAGAATACTTTTTTTTTTTTTTTATTTGGCCTCTTCGGTGACGAATTCTCCATAGACGTTCCTTCCATTGGGGCCTTGTGTTATTCCACACGATGGGTTCTGATGCAGCTTGCCCCTTATGTTCTCGCACGTGGTTGAGGTGGGTTTGTTGTTGAGTTTGGATCTCGTGGTGCTACTGCCGAAGCTTGTTGTGACCGAGCTTGACCATTACCCGAGTTTCTATAGAACTTCACCATATGCCCATACTTTCCAGATCCTCTACAAACTTGGGCGTCCTCCTCACATGCAGGTCTCACATAACCCGACTTACCGCATTTGTGATAGATAACTAGTGCGAGTCTCGTGTTTAAGATACGAGTATTTGTTTAAAATTTTGAGTTACATTCTAAATTTCTAATGTAAATATTTTTGAAGCGGGAAGTGATATGTTAAAAAATGCATAAAAGATTTGATAATGTATGGAAATGATAGAATAATACAAACAAAAATAATGGTTTGTTGAAAAATTTATTTATAATTCCTTACTTGAATAATTTCTAAATAATAATAAAGAGAAGTACTAACTCAATGTAAAATGACAATTGATTATAGATCGATTTTATATATGTGCTTATGAACATACAATTAGAACATAAAAATGAAGAAAAATCATAGGGTTGTACTATGCATAAATTCTAGGGACTAATACATTCAAACTAAAAGTAAAGGTAATTATTTTTAAAAATGGGTTAATCATAAACTCCATTGATTATAAATATATATAGGAAGGTTAATAATAAAATTCTAAATATATGAGACTTTTAATAAAATTCTAAATATTTTTTATTTTCAAAAATATTTTTTATTTATAATATTATACATTGGAAATAAATTATAGAAAAAAGTATATCATATGGTTTTATTCCTTACTTATATCATTCATTTTTATTTTTCATTAATTAAATAAATAGTTTGTTAGTGGTGTTAGTGGGGTGGTAAGTGGGGATGAAAGTGGGGTGACATGGTATAACTAATTAACCACATGTGTGTTTTTTTGGTTCATATATACAAGGTAGGAAGTGAAAAATGATGTGGCATGCTCCAGGTTGTGACATGTGGATTCGAGCCCTCTCGTGAAGCCACCTAGAATTGCCCTGCTTCTGGTTTTATTATTGTATATATAGATTGGTCGTCCATCTCTAGTGAAAGATTGGTTAACAGTTTGTCCATATAACGCCTTACTGACGTTGGTCCCCTTAATTGGGACAGATGGTACTGGCCTTCTAGTACCTCAGAAATGTTGTTGGTTCTTCTTCTTGTCACTCATCTTTTGGTTCTTCCAGCCTTCATCTAACGTAGCCTCCACTCTAAAGGTTGCATCAATGTATGCGTCAAGGGATCGATGGACACGGTGAAACATCAGTAGTTTTAGATGGGGATACATCCACTCATGGAAGTGCAGAACCTTCTCTACCTCTGAGCGAACCAGATCTCCAGCATACGGAAGCAACTTGTAGAACTTGGTTAGAAGCTGAGCTAACATCATCCCTCGAGTGTTGGAGAGTAAGAACTCTCTCCTCTTCTCAAGCCTCGTCGATGGAGAGAAGTAATGATCGTTGACGAGTCTCCTGAAGGCATCACATGTCGGATTTGCCTCCCAAGCAAGACGGGCAGATTCCCATCATTCCAATTTGAAATGACTCGGACTACAAAATCATAATATGAACAATTTCTCAATAATATTTGGAAAAATAAATTAAATGTCTCTAATGTTCAAACTAATTCAGAAACAAAAACTATTAAAAAAGAACATGTAAGTCTGGTGCAAAGCCAACACAACTAATATTTTCAAATAACTCTCTAGGATTGACAACACGATAAATGAACTACAATAAGCACAAATATGGGGAACGATGAATAGCTACCAAGAAACAAAACTACAAATGCTAGAAAATAAATGCAATAAAATGTTAGATTATAACCATAAATTTTGGAAGCAATTAGCAAGGGTCAAACACCTTCAGCTAGGAGATAGAAACACAAAGTACTACCAGTCCATCGCTAAAATTAAGAACTTCATGAATAGAACCATTAGATTCCAAAATAAAGATGGACTCGTCATCTAGGACAAAGAGCTTATTGCCACTGAAATCACAAATGAATTACAAAACCAAAATATGAATAGATTTCCAATAATGTTTGGAAAAATAATTAAATGGCTCTTTTATGCTCAAACTAATTCAGAAACAAAAACTATTAAAAAAAGAACACGAAAGCCTGGTGCAAAACCAACACAACTAATATTTTCAAACAACTCTCTAGGATTGAAAACACAATAAATGAACTACAACAAGCACAAAAATGGGGAACGATGAATAGCTGCCAAATAAACAAAACTACAAAGGCTAGAAAATAGACGAAATAAAATGTTTGATTATAACCATAAATTTTGGAAGCAATAAGTAAGGTTTAAACACCTTCAACTAGGTGATAGAAATACAAAGTACTAACCAATCCATCATTAAAATTAGAAACTTCATTAATAGAACCATTAGATTCCATAATAAAGATGGGCTCGTCATCGAGGACAAATAGCTTATTGCCACTAAAATAAAAAAATGAATTAACTAAATGTTACAGAGAAACTCCTAATAAATCTCCGATTAACCCAAACCGGAGAACTATTATAGGTTCAAAGATCCCAAATGAAGAAAACAAAAGGCTCATCAAACTCCCCACAGACAGAAATTAAAGATACCATCTTTGAAATGGGGGAAGATAAATCCCCAGGACCAATGGCTACACCCTGATTTCAATAAACACAATTGCACGTTAGGGGCAGCTCTGTTTGCAAAGCCATTATGGCTTTTTTTATACTTTGACATCATGCTCACAGAACTAAACAAAATATTTATAGCCCTCATTCCCAAAATTGAGGACCCTATGAACATAAATCACTACAAATCAATTAGCCTATGTAATACTATATATAGAACTATTGTAAACGTTCTTGCGAACAGATTGAAACCAATCATTCCTAAAATTATTAACCCCTTTCAAGGTGCATTTATTAAAGGTAGATTCATCCAAGATAACATACTTATTGCTCACGAAATATTCCACAATTTTCATAAACAAAAAGGAAAATAAAGGATGGATGACTCAGAAACTTGACATGGAAAAAACATATGACAAAATTAATTGGAACTTCATTGAGACTGTACTCTTGACATTTGGGTCTCACCCCATAAGGAATGGATGGGTCATGAAATGTTTCTCTACAACTACTTTCTCTATCCTTATCAACAATGCTACAGGAAAACCTTTTAATCCCTCAAAACCCCTAGCACCTTATATTTTCGTAATAGTTATATAAATGTTAACTAGATAGAACCCTCCAGGAATAATCCATGTCACAGAATCTCTTGATTGGTGAGAAATTAACTCCTCGTGGAAATCTGATCCCTTTAATCACTTTTGCATATAATACAATTATTTTTGCTAGGTCATCAAATGAGAGCTTACATGCTATATAAAATTTGTTAAACAACTTCTCCAATCTATCAGGTCTTACAATTAGTTTCCAGAAAAGCTCACTTCAAGTCTCTGACAATTTGAGTCAAGCAACTGCATGCTTATTGGCACAACAAATGAATATCCCGGTCTCAAGCGCAATGGAAAAATATCTTGGTATCTTAATCATTAAAGATAAAGTAACAAACAGAGTCTTTGAGGACACCATAAATAACCTAAAAAAACAACTATCCAAATGGAAGCATACTCACTCTCCTAGGTTGGACGGAGTATCCTAATCAAGGCTAACTGAAACTCTAAAATAAAATATTTGATGTAATCTTTCCTCCTTCCTAAAGGTGTCCTCAAAAAAATAGATAATGCTAACAAAAACTTCTTTTGGATTAAACTCCAATATAAAAGATATACACCGTTGTTTAGTTGGGAAAAACTTTGCACACCAACAAGGTTTCGAGGTTTGGGTTTTAGACAAGCCAAAGACATGAATATAAGCCTACAAATGAAGTTACTTTGGAAAATTTACACTGACCATAATAACATTTAGGTTAATATGATAAAAGGAAAGCATATCTTCATACATATTCGACTCATGGAGAGAACTAGAAACAACACATCATGGCAGTTTGGAGGACTCCTAAACTCGAGAGAACAGTTTCACAAAGGCCTCATATATATGGATAGTTGGCAATAGTAAATCCATTAATGGTCGAAGAGACCATTGGCTCTCTGACCTCACACTCCAATGTTTTCAGGAAAACCACAACCCCCACCTACGAGTAGCAGATCTTTTCGATTATTAACATAATTGGAATGAAAACCTACTAAATAAGATCTTCCCACCATATATAATCCAAAAAATCTTGTTCGGACTCCCCTCTTAGGATACGGCTGACAAAGTAATCTGAAAATTAATCAAATACAGATGGATCATTCACAACAAAGTCAACATATAAACTCATGAATCAGATACAAAATGATGACATTAATTATGATACAGTCAAGAATGTGCTTTTGTGGGTCAAACAATGACCTTGACCCAGGTTAGCTATCAAGATCGATTCGAGGACTATTGGGAGGAGAGTATGTCCTCCACAAGGTTAACAAGAAGGCACCGTCGTCGATCCCGATATTGAAGACGATGGTGTGCTCATACATTCGTTCTTCCGGCTAGTTTTAATTCCCTCTTTAATAAATTATTTATGATAGTTATTTTTAGATTTTTATAAAGAATATTATTTTTGGAATTATTGTTAGAGGATAAAAATATTATCTTTATTATCATTTTTATTTATTTATTAGAAATTAGCAGGATTTAGATAAATAAGGAGTCGTCATCCTTATCTAATTAGGGTTGATTAGCTCTCTTTGTTTTAGGGTTTACTTTCTATTTAAACACTTTTAGTATTCTCTAATAGACGGATTAAAGATAATGGGAGACCTCTTGGCTAAGAGGCTTCGATTTCAATCCAAATACGTTCGTTCACATTCCAATTGTTTACGTTATTCATTATCAAATTGCTATTGCGAGTTTGCTTTCGATTAATCAATTCGAAGTTGGGGGATTAGTCGACAACATCGGAACCCCACGTTACCCAAAAAAAAAATTTGAAGTTGACCGGGCGTTTGTTCCATGCCAACGTGTGTAACTCGCTGTTCTTGGAGGGTAATTAGCAAGTTGTTTATTAATTAATTGTTCAAGGACGAGTTTGATTCCAAGCCGATCGCCTACGTTCAATTCATTCCAAGGAGTTGCCAATTCCACATCGATCTCGGCAATTGGAGGAATCTAATTAACACCCTTGTTAATTAGTTTCGCCATAGCTAGGGATGGAAATATGGTGGGTTGTGGGTGGATGAAGTCATTTCATCACCCGCTCCGCGGATAAATAATTTCACCCACTCCACCCATCACCCGTAAACCTCTTCACTCTCATTCGACCCGCGCGGGTGATGTGAGTGGAGCGGGTGCCCAATGAGTGAAATTAATATAGTTATGATTTTTTTAATAAAATTGAAAGATGAATAAATATTTAATTTTAATTTACAAATACTAGAAATATGAGTTCCTGAAAATCAAATACATGTCATACATAAAAATAACATGTTATTTGTAAGTTACAAAATGACAAAAAAACCCATATATATATATAGGGTTGCGCTCCGGTGAAAACAAAAATTGCGGTAAAAACCTGTGAGGACCGGCTTTTTAGCCCGATTCACTAGCTTTATAGCCCGGTTATAAAAAGAACCGATCTATAAAGTCACATATTTTATCCCGGTCTTGAATAAAACCGAGCTATAAAGTCACTAATGTAATTTTAAAACATGAGTTTTCAACACGGTTTTTAGGTTTAACTAAGATATAAAGTCATGTGTTATTTTAAAACTGGAGTTTTTAGCACGGTTTTTAGGTTGAACTGAGTTGTAAAGTCAATGTATAAATGAGTTTTTTTAACACAGGTTTCAAATAAACCAAGCTATAAAGTAGTTCTCACGGTTTTTACCACAATTTGAAGTTTTCACCGGAGTCAATCCCTATATATATATATATATATATATATATATATATATATATATATATATATATATAAAATAGTAAACACTAAATACATACACACACATAAATATATATAAAATTTATAGGGTAAAATAGTAAAAGCACACACACATATATATAAAATTTAGGGTCTTATGCGGGTATACGGGACGGGTGAAGGGGCGGGTTAATGGGTGGACTATTGGGGCAGGTAATGGGTGAAAATTTTTCACCCATAATCCATCCATCACCCATCTCACCCGCACCACCCGTCACCCACTTTACTGCGAGTTTTCGCCCGCAAAATTCATGCGGGTGAAGTGGGTGGATTGGATACCCGCGGGTCATTTTCAGCCCTATGACCATAGGGTATAGGTCTTCGTGGGTGCGAGTCCGAGCATATATACATACGGAATCTAATCGATTACAAAGTCGACATCAATTCACAGAAATACAAGAGCATATGCAAGATCGAGCTTTTATTTTAGCAATTGGCCGGCCTAGCCAATTGCTACACATCAATTGGTATTTAGAGACAGGTTATGCTACGCTCTTTGTGTATTTTCTTGAAATTACTAATGTTTTGATTCATGGCTTGGGAGATATGGGGTGATGGGGATGATGATCCCAACTACTTAAGGTATCAACACCGTCAACGTCAAAGGGAGGCTCAAAGGCACCGCCTTTGACTTCAACAGCATGCGGAGATCGAAGAGGAGAGGCGTCGACAACAACTACAATGTCGCCGTCAGATTTGGCTTCTCCAACAACGAGAGGCTGAGGAAGCACGACGACGAGAGGAGAAGGAACAACTTCAAGCCGACCTTGATGCCCTTTTGGCCGAATTGAAGGTCGAATTGAAGGAGAAGGATGCTTTGGACAAATTCGTTGCCCAGGAAACTGCGATGAGTGACAGTTTTGTTTCGCAGATTCCCGTTAAGTCCGACCTCGGATTCACCTCATCTCGGAGCCCCTGCGTATATATCGTCCAGATCTTTCCAACGGTGGATCTTATGCTACCAGACTCCCTCGGGAAGGTCTCTGAATTGGCTCTGCAAGCTGGTTGCGACTTTGCGTAGGATGTGTTGAACGTGTCCAAGGACGTCAATGAGCTGTTCAATGAGACGGTTGTTTCTGAGGTTGCTCAGCCTCGAAATCTGCTAGTTGTGCTTCCATTTGTTCCTCCCTTGGCTCATACAAAGACTGTCGACTCCCTAATGCTTTACAACGACTCGATTCGAGGACGAATCGAAGATAATTGGGGGAGAATGATACAATCAAGAATGTGCTTTTGTGGGTGAAACAATGACCTTGACCCAGAGGAGCTATCAAGATCGATTCGAGTACTATTGGGAGGAGAGTATGTCCTTTGCAAGGCTAACAAGAAGGCTCCGCCATGGATCCCGACATTGAAGATGATAGTGTGCTCATACATTCGTTCTTCCGGCTAGTTTTAATTTCCACTTTAATAAATTATTTATGATAGTTATTTTTAGATTTTTATAAAGAACATTATTTTAGGAATTATTGTTTGAGGATAAAAATATTATCTTTATTATTATTTTTATTTATTTATTAGAAATTAGTAGGATTTAGATAAATAAGGAGTAGTCATCCTTATCTAATTAGGGTTGATTAGCTCTCTCTTGTTTTAGGGTTTACTTTCTATTTAAACACTTTTAGTATTATCTAATAGACGGATTGAAGATAATGGGAGACCTCTTGTCTAAAAGGCTTCGATTTCAATCCAAATACGTTCGTTCACATTCCAATTGTTTACGTTATTCATTATCAAATTGCTATTGCGGGTTTGCTTTCGATATCAAATTGCTATTGCGGGTTTTCTTTCGACTAATCAATTCGAAGTTAATTTGTTTCATGCCAACGTGGGTAACTCACGGTTCTTGGAGGGTAATTAGCAAGTTATTTATTAATTAATTGTTCAAGGGCGAGTTTGATTCCAAGTCGATAGTCTACGTTCAATTCATTCCAAGGAGTTGTCAATTCCACATCGATCTCGGCAATCGGAGGAATCTAATTAACACCCTTGTTAATTAGTTTCTTCATAGGGTGGAAATGGGGCGGGTCGTGGGTGGATGAAGCCATTCCATCACCCGTTACGCGGATAAATAATTTCACCCGCTCCACCCATCACCCTCATCCGACCCACGCAGGTGATGCGGGTGGAGCGGGTGCCCAATCGGTGAAATTAATATAGAAATATGAGTTCCTGAAAATATTAGAAATATGAGTTCCTGAAAATCAAATACATGTCATACATAAAAATAACATGTTACTTATAAGATACAAAATGAAAAAAAAACCATATATATATAATAGTAAACACTAAACACATACATATACATATACATATATATAAAATTTATAGGGTAAAATAGTAGCACACACACACACATATATATATATATAAAACAATTTAGGGTTTTATGCGGGTATGTGGGGCGGGTGAATGGGGCGGGTTAATTGGTGGACTATTGGGGCAGGTAATGGGTTCACCCATAATCCATCCATCACCCGCCTCACCCACACCCGCACCACCCGTCACCCACTTTATTGCGGGTTTTTACCCGCAAAATTAATGCGGGTGAAGTGGGTGGATTGGATACCCGCGAGTCATTTCCAACCCTATGGACCACTACGTATAGGTCTCCGTGGGTGCGAGTCCGAGCATATATACATACGGAATCTAATCGGTTACAAAGTTGGCATCAATTCACCAAAATACAAGAGCATACGCAGGATCGAGCTTTTATTTTAGCAATTGGCCGCCCTAGCCAATTTGCTACACATCAACTGGTATTCAGATATAAGTTATGCTACGCTATTTGTGTATTTTCTTGAATTTACTAATGTTTTGATTCATGGCCTGCGAGATATGGGGCGATGGGGATGATGATCCCGACTACTTGAGGTATCAACATCGTCAACGCCAAAGGGAGGCTCAAAGGCACTGCCTTTGGCTTCAACGGCAAGCGAAGATCGAAGAGGAGAGGTGTCGATAACAACTACAACGTCGCCGTCAGATTTAGCTTCTTCAACAACGGGAGGCTGAGGAGGCACGACGACGAGAGGAGAAGCACAACTTCAAGCTGACCTTGATGCCCTTTCGGCCGAATTGAAGGTCTAATTGAAGGAGGGCATGAAGAACGCTTTGGACAAATTCGTTGTCCAGGAAACTGCGCTGCGCGACAGTTTTGTTTCGCAGATTCTCGTTGATTCCGACCTCGGATTCACCTCATCTCGGAGCCCCTGCGTAGATATCGTCGAGATCTTTCCAACGGGGGGTTTTACACTACCACTCCCTCGGGACGGCGTCCGAATTGTCTCTGCAAGCTGGCTGCAACTTTGCGCAGGATGTTTTGAACGTGTCCAAGGACGTCAATGAGGTGTTCAAGGAGACGGTTGTTTTTGAGGTTGCTCACCCTCGAAATCTACTAGCCGTGCCTCCATTTGTTCCTCCCTTGGCTCATACAAAGACTGCCGACTCCCTAGTGCTTTACAACGACTCAATTCGAAGAAGATAATTGGGGGAGAATGATACAGTCAAGAATGTGCTTTTGTGGTTCAATCAATGACCTTTACCCAGGCGAGCTATCAAGATCGATTCGAGGACTATTGGGAGGAGAGTATGTCCTCTGCAAGGCTAACAAGAAGGCGCCACCGTGGATCCTGACATTGAAGACGATGGTGTGCTCATACATTCGTTCTTCCGGCTATTTTTAATTTTCTCTTTAATAAATTATTTATGATAGTTATTTTTAGATTTTTATAAAGAACATTATTTTAGGAATTATTGTTAGACGATAAAAATATTATCTTGATTATAATTTTTATTTAATTATTAGAAAATAGTAGGATTTAGATAAATAAGGAGTCGTCATCCTTATCTTTTTTTTTGATCAGGTAAGAATTCGACGCACCGGACAGACCCGGTTGGTCAATAGACCGAATAAATCGGCGACGGAGAACCGTCAAATAAGGTAAGACATAAAACTACAACGAGGCAAAATCACCAAAGTACAAGTGTATAATAAAAGGCGCAGACTAGCAAAAATGATGAAAGAACCGGTGCAGTGAGCGACAACTCATCCATCAGTTGGTAGAGGCAACGCAGGGAACCCCCGGGAAACTTGTGGAAACCTCAGATTTGGACTCTGTCAACGAGCCTTCAGGTTTCGATCACGTTCACGATCTCTCGCGCGTCGACAAATAAGAAGAAACACTGCAAGAAAGACCTGCTAGACCACGAAACCAAACACCACACCAGCAAGCACCTCGACAACAAGCCTGAAACTACGGATACACATGCCAAAAGCTACACATCTAGATTGAATTTTCTCCACTTTTTTTTTCTTCTTTTTTTTTTCCTTGCTTCGGGCCCAAGCACAAAAGCTTGGGCCCAAAGGACTTGAGACCGGGCCAAGCTTGGGCCCAAAGTATGAAAACGGGCCCAAACAAGGACAACGGAGGTTCTAATGCACCAAAGAGACGACAACGGCCGACCAGCCCTCGCAGGAGAACCGACGCAAGCCCGCCAGCAGCACCGGAGGATGGAGGCGGGCACGGCCAGGAACCGACCGGGAGGGAGGAGACCGAGGGACGCCAGCTGCGAAACTACACAAGCCGAGATCGAGAGGGCGCCAAACACATGAAAACTCGAGCAGGGAGGACGACGAAATCAAGGCACACCGCTAGCGGAGAGACCAGATCGACAGAGGAGGACGAGATCGACTGAGGAAGGATGAGGCCACAACGGCGGGGAGACCAGAAACGGCCCAGCCGAGGCGGCGACGAACACTCGGACCCCAAAACGACAACCGAAACACACCCCGAAACCCCAAAACGACAATCGAATCAAAGAGAACGAGGAACGAGAACTCAAGATGTACCAAACTGAAAGTCGATTGAAGCACAATGAAAGTGGATTGAAGAGGATAGATCAGTCATTAAAAGACTAGGGTTCTCAATTGGATTTCACAAATGAAAATTTCACAATTGAAGTTTACACAATTTGGGGGTTTCTCAAAATTCTAGAGAGAAGGGCTCTGTCCTCTCTCTAGAACTTTTTTACTTTCATACTAGTCGTCATCCTTATCTAATTAGGGTTTATTAGCTCTTTCTTGTTTTAGGGTTTACTTTCTATGTAAATGTTTTTAGTATTCTCTTATAGACGGATTGAAGATAATGGGAGACCTGTTGGCTAAGAAGCTTCGATTTCAATCCAAATACGTTCATTCACATTCCAATTGTTTGCGTTATTCATTATCAAATTGCTATTGCGGGTTTGCTTTCGATTAATCAATTCGAAGTTGACTGGGCGTTTGTTCCATGCCAACGTGTATAACTCGCTGTTCTTGGAGGGTAATTAGCAAGTTGTTTATTAATTAATTGTTCAAGGGCGAGTTTGATTCCAAGCCGATCGTCTACGTTAAATTCATTCCAAGGAGTTGCCAATTCCACATCGATCTCGGCAATTGGAGGAATCTAATCAACAAGGGCAATTGGAGGAATCTAATTAACACCCTTGTTAATTAGTTTCTCCATAGCGTACAGCCGTACAGGTCATAGCGTATAGGTCTCCGTGGGTGCGAGTCCGAGCATATATACATACGGAATCTAATCGGTTACAAAGTCGGTATCAATTCACATAAATACAAGAGCATACGCAAGATGGAACTTTTATTTTAGCAATTGACCGGCCTAGCCAATTGCTACACATCAAATTATAATTGGATCTGGAAGCTAAACACCCCTCCAAAACAAAGAATTTCATCTGAAAAGTTATAGTTGATGCTATACCCACAAAAGCAAAGTTGAATTAATTTATTCAAAGGTACCTTCATAATGTTGTTTCTGTGACCATGGAGAGGAAGCCCACTGACCTCTTCTTCAAATGCCCCTTTACACGATCAAAGATTTCACAATACACAATTCAAACTGGCAAAAAAAATTTATACCTGACTCAAAACCTATATTTCCTTGCCAGTCTTACCAACACGAGAGATATAAATCTACACTTTTATGAAATATATGTTTTCTATGGCACACAATATGGGAACTAAGAAATCAAATAATATTCCATAATCAAGGAAATGTAACACCAATAGATTTGGTACATAGAACCATCACTTCCACAAAATATTGGAACCAGGCTTAAGCAAAAGAGGGCAAACCTAAACAAAGAAAATTTCAAAAAATAAAGTGGGAGAAACCACCTATAGAGGATTCTACAAACTACATATAGATGAATCTGTCAGACCCTTTGACGGCTGTAAGGTCGGAGGATTTATTGGTGATAGTGGTGATAGGGTCATTGACATGTTTCAGCTCGCAATCCCAAGCGACTCAGTGCTACAAACAGAAGTTTTAGCTTTCTGCCAAGGATTAAAGACTACAATACGAAAGTGAGTCAAAGATCTCATTGTTGAAAGGGATAGCCTCACGGTAATCTCTACCATCAACAAAAGAACTACAACCATGTGAGATCCTAAGAATGGTTTAAGAGATCCATGTGCTTAATAAGAATTTCTACAATATCAGATTCAAACACTATTATCGAGTCTCAAATAATGCTGCCGATTTCATAGCCAAGTCTACATGCACTTGTAATGTGCGAACACTCTCCCTGTGGGGGAAATTTTGCAACATCATCCCGGATGATCATAGTTAATTTTTTTTAGGAAAAACAACCATTTTTTTACCTATTTAAAAAAAATTAAGGGATTGTAAAGTAATTATAAAACAATATTCATAAATTGACTTAATATTGTAAAGTGATTATTATGCTAAATGTAAAGACCGAGATTTTTAAATACTATTTCTATAATTATAAATTTTATTCCGATTAAAAACTTATTTAATTTCTAAGACTCCATAAAATTTCAAATATTTCCGTCTTCGAGCAAGCGATTTATTTTATTCTTTCGAGGCGAATTCCGGCATGAACTCGTTATTCGATTTGAAATCGAAATTACCCCGCTTTATTATTCCAAGGCTTGGAAATACTTTCGGGTTTCATTATTTAATTCGGACTTGAATATTTGTTTTAAATATTTTTTTAATCGTGTCGGGTTAAGGTCGAAAATCGGGTTACAGGATTTATTCACGGGTATTTATCTTGACTTTATACACTTACACACTCAAGATCCCTCCTACCTCACCTGCACTCATCCATTCTCCTCACCCTCTCCCTATTTCAGCTATCCAAACAAACCCATCCCCTTGTTTTTTTTGGCTCGATGCAACAATACCTCACCCCTACCCCCTATTTCATCTGTCACCAACCCTCCATTTCTTTTTCATCTATCTTTATCATCCTCCTCAACTCTCTTCTTCAGCACTCCACCCTCACCACCACGTTCCTCCTTCATCCCTCACTCCCACTCGATTCAAACACTCCACAAGGCCGCCACACCCTCCTTGAAGCGACACCAGCACCCTCCTCCTCTTAGCCACCCCCGACGCCACCAGCAACACCCTAAGACACCTCGCAGCCGCCGAGCCAGCCACCCGAGCCTCTGAACGAATCCGATGAGCCTTCGAAGAGCATCGAACCCTTCCCTGGTGAGCTTCCCAAACCTCCTTTCCAATCCTCGTTTTCGATTTCGTGCTCCTTTCACTTTAGTTGGTTGGAGAGAGTGAGTGAGAGCGGGTCGGAGAGAGGTCCGGTGAGCTCAAGCGCGAGCGGCTAGACGGAGGGGGCATGAGAACCAGGACAGGGGAGGTCGGGGACGAGCAGGGGAGTGAGTGAGCAAAGTCGGAGTGAGGGCAGGAGGGTGCAAGCGCGAGGACGTGAGGGCGGGACCCGAACAGGGCTCTGGGCAAGGGGTTGAAAACAGGTTCATCCCTTTCTTTTTCTTTTTGTGGTCCGGTTTGGTTCACTTGTAATTAAAATTTGCCGGTTCATTTAAAACTGAAATTGGGATTTGGGTATTGGGTTTGAATCCGGGTTTGGCTAGGCTTCACGGGACACTGTTTCAATTCCTTGGGCCGGGATTGGGTGATTTGTTAAGGTTTTGATACTTAGGGATATACATACATTAATTTGTTATATAACTGTTTCTTAATTGTTATTAAAATTATTCTTGATTATTTATCGAATTAATTATTTTTGAAAATAAATTATTTATTTTAGTTGTTAAAAATTGATTTATTTGGGTGTTTATTTAATTGGTAATAATTATTGTTTTAAAGTTGTTAATGTACGTTGTTTAACGAGCCCATTCACTATTTAACTCCTTATTTAGCTATTTAAAACTTAATTATATTTTTCTGGATTATTTATTTATTTATTTATATATTTTGATTTATTAAGAATTTCTTATGTGAATAAGTTATTTTGGCATTTAAATGGTTAGTTGAATTATTTAAGTTGTTTAAGATCTTCTAAATGCCGGAACTATTTTAATGACTTGACTCGTTGAAATGGATTTAAACAGGAGTTTAAATGTTGATAAAGACTTGTTGGCCAAATAATATTTCAACGGAAGATAATTGACCAATTGACTTGATCGACTGGACTGTTTGGACCCTGAACTGGACTTGATTATAACCTGATTATGTGAATTACTTGTAAGATGATATTGTTACTACATGAGTACAATGAGATTTGAAGCATGATTTGAGTTATGGAATTTTGGGAAAATTCATGTGAATAAGAATGGGTGGAGTTGACTGATGATGATGATGATGATGATGATATTATGGCCGAATTGAGAAAGATGTTGGATTATGAGGTATGATGAGATGAGATGATAATGTTGATAATGATGAAATGTTTGACTTATACTATTTATGTGTATTTTACATGTTTCATATGTATCTTGTGTGCTATTTGACATGTTTTGTGTAAATTAGACTTAGACTTATTTGTGTTATTTATTCATATCTACTAGGTGATCTATGACCTGCTTGCTTATCCTCTTGCTGCTTTCCTCTTGCTGATCTGCTACTCCAAGTAAGTCCTCTGGGGCTTACTCAAGTTAGAACCTCATGCCTGATGTGTCATATAGTATGTAGGCATTATAATAGCATGTCATATAGTAGCATGCCTAGGTTCTGCATTAAAAATGAGCATACGTATTCTAAATGCGATTGGTAGAAATGACCGTAAGTCGTAGTTTATACTCATTGCTAGGGTCATAGGACTACCCAGCCTCATCGGGTTCGTACCTCATCGAGTCAAATAGAGATGATATGAGATATAATATTGAGCATGATAAAATTGGACTCCATTGCCTCGGTCCATAGATGATTCTATTATGGGTGCGTGCTTGAGTCATTGGCCTCCGTAGCCTCGGCCCATAGACTGTTATGTTACGGGTACGTGATTGGCCTCCGTTGCCTCTGCCCACAGACGCCCTCGATGGGGTTATGGGTATGTGTAGGATTAGAGGGATATGTCGTTTCGCATTCTTTGAGCGCCTTACAATTTTTCTACATATTATATATCTGTCAGCATGTTTGTATGTTTAATATTCTGGACTACATTAGATCATCCTTTAGGTATAGGCATATTATATTTCCTCAACGAGGTCTTCTGGGCCCGTAGGAGTGGCTCGACCTTGACTCGTGGTATAATTTCAGGTATTTGATCCTTGCTAGTTTTGTGCTTCCATGGCGAGGGTTTCTTTTGGGACGTTTAGCTGACCAAGAGACTGATTTACCACCAGACTCGACGCTTTGGATGTTTATACTTGTTTATTTTGGTTTTGACCCAGCTATGTCGAGACAAGTTGTATCGTTGATTTCCTTTTATTATGTTTTGAACTAAAAATGGTTTTGAGCGACTTAGTCAAGTAGGATAGGTTATGGTTCCCAATGGATCTCTCGCGAATTTAGGGTACGAAATCCCTTCTTTTAGTACTAACACGTTGTTTGGAAACTCAATCCGTACTCAAGTTGCAAGATCTGAACGAAGGTATCCAATCCTTCGAAACGTAACCCGAATATTTATATTTGGGCTGTTACAAAGGTGGTATCAGAGCTTGGGTTGTGCGATTCGAGTACAAATGGGTTGAAGTATGATTTTGAAAATCCCCCAATGTTTTTAAAGGATTTTGAGGAGTTTTAAAGGGCAAAATGAATTTAATAGGGCTAACTTAATGAACATAACTTAATAAACTTGACTTAAAGTAAGGAAATCGGAAAAGGGAAATCGAGTGGGTAGAAAGGTGATAGACCATCTCCATTGTTCCAAAAAAAGGCATGGGCCTCCGCCTATACCCCGCCTAGACCCTTGAAGGTCCCCCACCTTTGAGTTTAGCCGCCTAGACCCTTGAAGGTCACCCGCAAGGTCTTGGCGGCCTTGCAAGTTTGGTGAATTAGTGAAAAAAAACCATTTTGAGGTTTTAACTCCTAACACCCCCACATGTCGATCTCTCTCTTAGTTCTCAACCTCTGTACTCTCTCTTACTCTTGATCCCTCACTCCCATAGTCCTCTAACTTGCGTCCTAACTCCCATTGTTAACGCCTATACTATTTATTAAAGTTTATTTGTTTATATATATTATGAATTAAACTTTATTATTTTATATACGTATTGAATATGGCCTAGGATTAAAAATACATCTCAAAATAGTAAATCCGCCTAGACCCCGCACAATCCGCCTAGACCCTTGACCCTATCTAGCCGTCGAGCATCCGCCAAGCGTTTTTTGGAACATTGACCATCTCTATTGGATGTAGACTTGGGAAAGGGTAGGCAAAACTTAGCTTTGTACTTTATAGAGGGCGTGGAAGACACCAAGGAGTTTGCACCGCGGTGGTTGGAGTAGCGGGGTAGGATTTAGAGACCGAGAGGTTAGTTGCTCCTCCTGTCAATTGCCCCTCGATGGGCAGCTTCTAGGTACCTTACGTGATTTTATATAAAGGAGCCCGAGGGCGACCCCCTTAAAGGGGATCAGATCAATTATTGCTGATTGATTCTGTGCTGAGTGTTGTCTTCCTTGAGCAAGAATTCTGTTTGTTACTCTAATTGATATCTGTTGGCTATGATTTGAACTTCTGTGTGAAGGGGACAGTGGGGGAGTCCTTCCTTACTCTATAGTCGGGATTTTAGTTCTTATGAAGCAATCTTTTCCGTTATTCAACTGTGTGTGTCATTTTCTTTCCATTTCGTCTTCTGTTCAACAGATTTCTAGTTAAGGCTGAGAATTGTTGATGAGTGTCTATTCTTTTCATTTTGCTTTTCTCTTCTATTATCTCCTCTCATGTCCTTAAATGATGTCTTATCGATTCTTTCATTTTCCTTCTTTTCTTCCTTTTCTCTCCTTTACTATTCTTTTCTTTTTTCTTCTCTTTCTTTTATCCTCTTCTATAGATGTTCTTATCAAGTCTTCTTTTGGTATCGGCGTCCTCCACGGAAAATTGGATTGGGCATCTAATCATATTCAGGATATTTGTTCGGGTGCATTGATTATTTTGGTGTGTGATGGAGTATGGTACTTGACGCCATAGGTCATGCCACGAGTTAATTAATGTAATAGAATATCAACTTCGAATAACCTAAGTTTCTCGACATGATTTCGAGTCTAAAGGGATGGGTTGTTTTGTCGAGTCATCCCTCTCGATTCCTGCGATGGTCAATAGGTGTCTTCTTGTCGTAATACCTTGTCTAGAGCTCAACCATCCTTCTTATGGGAAACAATTCAAGTACTCTTCTCCCTTACCCAAATGAGTCATACAAGCATTCCACGAGAAATGGGCTCTTGAGTCAGTTAGTTGATGTTGCTCTTTGAGATTTTTGTTTGGTTATAATTGTAGTCTCATCTGTGATTACATGACCTGATATAACATTATATTAAGTACATTTCCTATTCAGATAATTGTTGAGTTAAACATGTGTCCTTATATCATTGTCATTCTTGGGTTGGGACCTTGTCTTTAGTCTCATTGTCCACAGTCTCGGTCCGTATTTGACTCTGTATGGAATCTGAGTCGTCCGCTTTGTCTCTCCTCTATCTTTGTTAACGTAGGACCCCTGTATCATCTTATGAAAGAAGTGTCGACACGAGGAAGAGAACGACTGACTGGATAGCACTAGAGCGGCGCAGCGGAAGCATGGTGGGCCCATAACCCACGGGTCCTAGGACTGACGTCCTTAGAAGCACTGAAGAACGGGAACGTCTAAGAGATCGCAGTAAGTATATCCAATTCATAGATATTCCTTGGGGAGAAGGGGTGTCCCCCATTCGAGCTACTAACCTTTTCTGTGGTGATTGAGCATGATGTGGTGCGATAAGCCTAAATGCGATATGATTCCGATGTGTAGATGTTTTGTTATGTTGATATTTGAGTTAGTGGTAAGTATGGCTTGGTTGCCTCAACATACGTGGTATGGGATACTGATGTTAGTGATTTGTTGACTTAGTGTGCATGTTTGATGACTTTCTTTTCCTTTATTTCCCTTTCTCCCTTTCCTTTTCTCCTCTTTTATCTTCTTTCTTATTCGTGTGGGTTAAGGTTCCTTTGGTGGAATAGTCTAGAGAGTGATAGGAGAACTAAAAGGCCTAGTTTTTGATCGAGCATGGTGTAAGGTAGAGTCTTAGAAGCGAGACATTGGATTAGGCAGGATCGAGTGAGTTATAGGGCTGGTAGGAGACGATGGTTAGGAATTTTCATATGAGCCTTTTAGGTGAACCTTAGATGGGGCATGGGATGAGAATGGCAAGATTTGCGGAATTAAGGTTGTAGTATAGGCGAGTAAATTTGGATGAAGGAGAGTAAATCCATTTAGGCATCCTTGAGGGAAGATATGAGTAGACTGGGCATGTTTGATTTCGGAGCTTTCATAGAGAGGATGTGATGATAGGTGGGTTATCGTACTAGGAGCAATGTTCTAAAAGGCGCTAGGCGGTTGCTAGGCGGCGGGTGACCGCCTAGCGCCTAGGCGGATAGGCGGGTGCCTAGGCGGCGCCTAGGCGGACTTATAACAAACTTGATTATTTCCTTATCTTTTAATGTATAACACATGTCAATAATTCATATAATGTAATAATAATCCATAATATCAATCATAAACCCAAATTTGCGGTGCTTAAATAACATTAAAGTAAATAAACGCAAAAGTACGCGTCCGCCTAACGACTCTAAACCTCCTAAAATCCAAAACCATAGGTTCGACTAAAAAACAAATATATCTCGACCTAGGGGATAAAAAAACTCTAAGTTGACTAATCACATACATAAAAGCTAAAATTGAATAATAGTCAGGCTAGGCAGATTTCCGCCTAGAGGGCCGCCTAGGTTTAAAAATTCCTAGGTCCCCTCCCGCCTAGCACCTAGGCGCGATTTTTAGAACACTGACTAGGAGTGATAGCAATGTTGCCGAGGAGCGAATTGTGATGACGCTAATGCTTGGGTGACTAGGATGACTTGAGGAGTTGTAGACCTTGGGATTTAGGTTATTCGTATTATGAGTAGGAACGACCTTGATAAGGAATGAATCATGGATATCATTAAGGTTTGAGTAACTAGGACTGCTTGTAAATTTGTGGACCTTGGGATTCGAGTTGTTTATATGATAAGGGGCAGGATGTGAGATCAATATTGAGGTTTGCTCTTGGGAATTCAGGATACTTGCTAGGATTGCGATTGGAAGAATAATAGAGGGGGTTTGGATGTTTTTAGAATAGGAAGAAATTGTAATTGGTATGCGTGAAAGTGATTTGAATGTTGAGGTGCTAGAAAACAAAAATGAGATTTGAGGAAAGGCTTACAGCGAAGAAAAGGTATCGTTGAGGGTGATAATGAGTTTGATTGATTGGGTTTAGAGATAGGAAGATTATGAATGACGAATATGAGAACTAGTCCAGGTGGAGGACATGATGATACTAATAATCGCGGGATTTTGGGAATTCAATAAATTGTGATGCCTTGGGTGAATTCGAATAAGAATGATATAGAATTTCTCTTGGAAAGAGGGTTAGTGCTTAAGGTCAGTAAGAGGTAAGATGTCGTTGTTTGAGGATTTTAGTCTAAGATGAAGTAGGAGTATGCGACTATAAGGAACTAGAGTAAGACAGGTTGAGAGATCAAAGTTATTTAGGAAAATAGTGGGATTTCGAATGGTGAATTAGTATTTTGAGTAAGTGGAAATGTTATGATCTTTGGGAAGTAAGAAGGAATGATTCGAATTAGATATGTTCTAATGAGTTAGATGGGAAAGACATGTTTGTTGACCACTTGGGTAGAGGTATTGTAAAGGCACGGATTTTTCAACCCTAATTTTACCGGAAAAAGAAAATTTAAAATTTAATTAAATCGGATTTAAAAACCCGTTTAATAGATTTCGACCTGAATTTAAATACTTGACGAGCGGTTCCGTCTTTTCGCCTCGAAAATTAAAATAAATTCGGATAGTGATATCCTTTTAAGTTTTAAAATCTAATTGATCGAAAAAAAACGAGAGTCGGGGAAACTAACATTCGGGGATTAATTTCAGGGTTCGAAATTCGCGTATTCGGGATTTAATTTCGGGTATTTATTTTACCCATTCCCACACGCTATCACCAACTCCAATCAGTCACCATACCCTGCAGTCGAGCCATCCCTCCTGCCTACTTCATCTCCTTCACCAGCCCTCCTTCTGAACTCCCTCTCCCGATCGACAACAACCAACACCACCACACCTCCATCAGTTGCCACCAGCCACCAGACGCCACCATAGAGTCGCCGGCCACCACCGCGTCGCAGCCGCAACCGCCAGGAGCCGTCGTCGATCACCCCAGTGCCACCACGACCCTTTTGTTCTGTTTTGGCAAGCTAACTTTCGGTGAGTCGTTCTCCTTCGTTTTTGATCGGAATCGCTTGCGGTCTTTGCCATCACGCTCACCAATATGCGGTGCAGGACCGACAAGCCATCACGAGCCACCGAAGACAACCAGGTCTCCGGTCGAGAGCTCCGAAGTCGCGAAAAACCCATCTCGGTGAGCTCCGAATTTATCCTCGTTTTGATTCGTTTTTTAGTCTTTTTCAATGTCTAGGCTAGTCGGGAGTGAGCGTGGGCTGAGTGCGGGTCGATCGGGTGAGGTCGAGAGCTCCGACGATCATCGGAGCTCGGTCGGCTTGAGCGGGAGCGCGAGAGCGCGAGAGCGTGGTCGAGCTGCGTGAGTGCGAGGAGCGGACGGGCGTGGGCTGGACCGGGCATGGGAGGTGCGAGCAAGGTCGAGCTGGGCGAGCTCCGGCGCGGAGAGGCGGTGCAGGCGGCAGGCCGGCGTCGAGCTCGGGCTGGACATGGCGCGGGCGCGATTCGAAAGGTTGAAGAAGTAGTAGCCGTTAGGCTTGTGGGCCCCCTGCCACTTATACATATATATAGTTATATATTATATATATATTATATATGTTATGTTAGGTGTATAGATATATTATATTATTATATATATTATATTGTTATATTAGTATACTATATTAAATCGGTTCGGTTTGGTTTGGTTCGGTTTGGTTTGGTTCGGTTGGGTTTGGTTCGATCGAGTTAATCGGTTATTTATTTAATTGGTTGCGGTCTTTAAAATACTATAATATTATTCGAGGATTTAAATATAAAATATTATTTTGGGGATTTTATAAAGAGATGGTTTATTAAATAATAAAGGGTAATTAAAATATCATATTATATTATTTGGGATGTAAAATATATTATTTGGACTTGATGATTCGATCGCCTGATTAACGGTATGATTGAATTGACTAATAGAATGATATTGTGGTGATTATTAGATGAGATTAAATATTAGACTTTGATGATGTTATATATATATATATATTATATGATAAGAGATTATTATTATAATGAAAATATACAATTATATGCTAAGTAAGAGTATGAGGTGATAGCATGCAAATTGGCTAAGTACGAATTGGAATTGTCTTACGATGATGAATTGGAGAATTATATGGAATATGGTATGAGTTGTGAGATGATGGATTACGAGATAAAGTTAAGATGATGAAAATGATGATGTGACGGTTATTGTGTTAAGTTGTGTAGTTGTGTGTGTGATACTTTCATGCTTTGTGTGCCTTAGAGATAGACTCATTCATGTGCTTATACTTATTAGGTGACCATCTGTGACGTGTCGGATTTCATATTGCCTGGTTGATTGCCTTTTGCTGTTCTGCTTACCAGGTAAGTCTCTTTGGAGCTTACTCAGATTGATAGAGAGATATTCCCTGCTTTATGTGCATGATATACTAGGTGCTTGCATTCATGATCAGCATGCCATGTAGTATCATGCTAGGTTGCATTGACCGTTGAGCATTCTATTTCTTTATGCGTATGTAAACAGAACGGCCGTTATCTGTGAAGTAATTAGAGTCTTTGCTAGGGTCATAGGATGGCCCAGTCCATCGGGTACCATCCTGAGTCGATCGAGTCATGGAACTTCCTTTACTTATATTATGAGCTGCCTGCGGGCTTTATTTATTGTGGATACGGGTTGAGTCTGCGGACCGCCCGATGATAAAGGAATGCATTCATGAACTGGCCAGTCTCCGCCCTATCGGAAGGGGGTGGAGGTAGGAGAGGGACATACCATTTGGTATTCTTTGCTGGGGCCCTATCTATTATTAAGCACTTGATCTTAGGGACATGCTAGTGTGTTAATATTATGCCTTGCATCTAGAAGCATCTTTATAAGGTATAGCGTATATGTGTGCTTAGAGCCGGGATGCAGCAGGTGGGCATCATTCTGATCCCGCTCACCATTACCATTTTTAGGTATTATTTATGTTCATCCCATTGGTGCTGTTTACATATTGCGCGGGTCATTTTGTTCGGCGGAGAGCGAGCGCTAGAGTTATCTACTTCACCAAACTCTGACCATGGTTTTGGATTTATACTTTTAGACTCCGTTTTGACCCGGCTCTGCCGTGGCACCCTATTGTATTACACTTGATTTCGCTATTTGCATGACTACTGGTTTTCCACGCATAGACTTACGATAGGTACAGGGGACTTCCCCGGGGATTTCAACGATACGTTTCGAATTTGGGTATGAAATCCCACTTTGGAAACATTAGATTAGGCTTTCAAACCTTCAACCTATACTCGGGGCGCACGATCCCAACGAGGGTTTTCATCCCTCGAAACGTAACCCAGGAATTATAATCCCGGGCCGTTACAAAGGTGGTATCAGAGCTTGGGTTGCGTGATTCGAGTAAAATGGGTTGAAGTATGATTTGTAAAACCGCCCAATGTTTTAAAAGATTTTTAAGAGTTTTAAAAAGGGCAAAATGAATTTAATATGGCTAATTTGATGAACAAAGCTTAATAAACTTGACTCAAAATAAGGAAAATCCAAAAAAAAAAAAAAAAAAAAAAAAAAAAAAAGGGGGAAATCGAGTGGGTAGAAAGGCGGTAGACCATCCTATTGGATGTAGACTTGGGAACGGGTAGGCAAAACTTAGCTTTGTACTTTACAGGGGGCCTGGAAGACTCCAAGGAGTTTGCACCGTGGTGGTTGGAGTAGCGGGGTTAGAATGTAGAGGCCGAGAGGATAGTTACCCCTCCGGTCAGTTGCCCCTCGAAGGGCAGCTTCTAGATAGCTTCTGTGATTTCATAAATGGGGCCTGAGGGCGGTCTCCCTCGAAGGAGATCTGATTAATTTCTGTTGAATGCTTCTGTGCTGTGTGTTAAGCCCCGCCCTTCTATTACAGCCACTATGGCCGATACACGAGGTGGACGGATCGGGCGTGGGGGCCCAGTGCGTAGAGGTAGAGGACGACCCCGTCGTAGGGCAGCCACTATTACGACCGACGATGACACTCCGACACCTGAGGGCGACGAGACTCAGGTTCCCATTCAGCAGACCACTCCGAGGCAGATGGACCGAGCTGCGATCTTGGAGGTCTTACGAGAGTTTCTTGGGGAGTCACAGTCTGCAGCACCCGGGGCCCAGATCCCGATCGAGCCGCCTACAGCACCTGAGCCCGCTCGAGCTGTTCCTATGGCCGTTGCGCGACCCGAGAAGCGCATCGACTGGGTGAAGGTCATGGGGCAGTGTAGGCCGCCGCAGTTCTCAGGAGGCGCGGGAGAGGATATAGAGATGTGGTTCCGCCAGCTAGATGGGATCTTCGACCATATCGATGTGCCAGCTACAGAGCGACAGAGGCTAGCAGCAGGACATCTACGAGGGGACGCCTTTGATCGTTGGTCTGTGTACAAGACGGACCAGGCTGAGTGGAGTTACGATGCTTTCCGGACTTTGATGCTGAAGGAGTATAGTCCCCCGGGGACCCAGATTGCTCGCGAGGTGGCATTTTATCGTGGGACCTACAACCCGTCTCTCTCTGTTGTTGATGTCGTCCGCCAGTTCAAGAAGGAGTTGGTTTACTGCGCACACCTGTGTCCCACTGACGAGAGTCGCATTCGACTGTTGTCGATGAGGTTGTCACCAGCAGTACTACTGCATGCTTCTAGTCTGGGCGCAGTATCGTTCGACCGTTTCCTGGAGGTGGTTCTTCTATACGATCAGCAGCGTATCCTCTCTGCGACTGCATATGCTTCATCCCGCCTTGAGGGGAAGAGGCCTAGACCTGCTGAGACTAGATGGGAGACGAGACCTAGAGGAGGGTACCGAGGAGGATTCGGAGGAGTATCGAGGATTCCACCAGCACCGTCTGTTTCGAGTAGGGAGGTTCGAGTTAGGAGTATTACTTGTCACGGCTGCTACGAGGAGGGTCATTATGTTGTTGCATGTCCGATGAGAGATACTAGGTGTTATTCATGTGGACTTTTAGGGCATAGATCTCGCTACTGCCCCCAGAGCGGAGGGACTCCATCTGCACCCGCTCTCCGACTTCCAGAGGCTCCCAGACCCCCACAGCTGACTTACCCCCAGGGTCAGGGGAGAGGTTCTGCTCCTAGTAGAGGCCGCGGAGGATTGAGAGGCGGCAGAGGTTCTGGCCGCGGAGGTAGAGGATCGACTTCAGCTGGGCCATCTGGTTCGAGTTGTGGCAGAGGACAGACTTCCGGAGGCCGTGGTTCCGCATTGCCCCCACCGCCCCGCGTGTTTCAGATGCGAGTTGATGATCATTCCGCTCCGACTGCAGCAGGTACCATCTCTCTCTATGGTGTGTGTCTGCGTATGCTGTTTGATACTGGTGCTACACACTGCTTTATAGCAGAGACGTGCGTTGCTAGGCTGAGTCTTAGCTGCATGAGTGGTCCATCCCTCCTAGTAGGCATGCCAGATGGATCTAGGGTTAGGACTAGTCGAGAGATCCTAGGATGCCCTGTTCGCATAGGAGAGCGTGAATGGCCAGCAGACCTGATTGTGATGCCACTGAAGACGGACGACCTTATTCTCGGCATGGACTTCATGGGACGATATGGAGCGATCGTCAACCTTCGGACGAGGACTGTGACGCTTTTGGCTGATGACGGGACCGAGCACCAAGTTTGGGGGAGTGACCCCAAACGGAACGGGGCGCTTATCAGCGCAGTTCGAGCAGCCAGACTTTTGGATCAGGGATGCATGGGGTACTGGTGCTATGCTTTAGAGGTGGACCGTGAGCAGCCTAGCATGACCGATGTACCTATAGTGCGGGAGTTAGCGGACGTGTTTCCCGACGAGCTGCCAGGACTTCCTCCGCAGAGAGAGATCGACTTCGCCATAGAGTTAGAGCCAGGCACGAGGCCGATTTCACGAGTACCGTACCGGATGGCGCCGACCGAGATGGCAGAGTTGAAGGCTCAGTTGGAGGAGTTGGCCGAGAAGGGCTACATCAGACCTAGTGCGTCACCGTGGGGAGCACCGGTTCTCTTCGTTAAGAAGAAGGACGGATCGTTGAGATTGTGCATTGATTATCGGGAGTTGAACCGGGCGACGGTGAAGAACCGATATCCTCTTCCTCGGATTGATGACTTGTTGGATCAGCTTCAGGGAGCAGTGGTGTTCTCTAAGATCGATTTGAGATCCGGTTATCACCAGCTTCGAGTGAAGCCGGAGGATGTACCGAAGACCGCCTTCCGGACTCGTTATGGACATTATGAGTTCGTAGTCATGCCATTTGGGCTGACCAATGCACCTGCAGCCTTTATGGAGCTCATGAACCGAGTGTTCATCGATTATTTGGATCGATTCGTCGTTGTCTTTATCGACGATATTCTGGTGTACTCGAGGAGTAGGGAGGAGCACGAGGAGCACCTGAGGATCGTGCTAGAGACGCTAAGGAAGCACCAGCTGTATGGCAAGTACAGCAAGTGTGATTTTTGGATCTCTGAGGTGACCTTCTTGGGTCATGTGATCTCAGCAGAGGGTGTCGCCGTGGATCCGGCAAAGATAGAGGCTATAGTAGCTTGGGAGGTGCCCAAGAACGTCAAGGATATCCGCTCCTTCCTTGGCTTAGCGAGTTACTACCGGAGATTCGTTCAGGGATTCTCGAGTATCGCACGATCGATGACACAGCTGCTGCGGAAGGACGTTCCTTTTGAGTGGGGCGTGGAGTGCCAGGCCAGTTTCGAGCTTCTAAAGGAGAAGCTGACCACTGCACCAGTTCTAGCTTTGCCAGATGGGACCGAGGATTTCGTTGTCTACACTGATGCATCCAGAGCCGGTTTGGGGTGCGTACTTCATCAGAGGGATCGAGTCATCGCCTATGCTTCACGACAGTTGAAGCCTGGAGAGTTGTCTTACCCCACCCACGACCTAGAGCTAGCAGCTGTAGTTCATGCTCTGAAGATCTGGAGGCACTATCTGTATGGCACGTCGTGCAAGGTGATGACGGATCACAAGAGCCTGAAGTACATCTTCACACAGAAGGAGCTGAACATGAGACAGAGGCGCTGGTTGGAGTTGCTCAAGGACTACGATCTGGAGATTGTGTATCACCCTGGGAAGGCCAACGTGGTCGCAGATGCGCTCAGCAGGAAGACTCATCAGGAGGTGACGGTCGCTAGGCTCACCACTCAGGAGCGACTACAGTCAGATTTGAGATCGAGTGGTATCGAGGTTTGGATTCAGCGAGAGAGTGGACACCTGACCTTCTTAGAGGTACAGTCAGATCTGTTGGAGGAGATTCACAGAGCCCAGACAGATTGCCCAGAGATTGTGGCACTTAGAGAGCGGATGGCTCAGGGACGGGCCGGGGAGTTGTCAGAGAGGGAGGACGGGATGCTGACCTTTCAGGATCGCGTTGTGGTACCCTCTACTCAGGATCTTAGACAGAGGATCATGCGAGAGGCGCACACCACTCCTTATTCTGTCCATCCCGGGACGAATAAGATGTACCAGGATTTGAGGAGGTCTTACTGGTGGCAGAGGATGAGAGCAGACATCACTGACTTCGTAGCTAGATGCCAGATTTGTCAGCAGGTTCGAATTGAGCACCAGCGGCCAGGAGGACTTGTCAGGTCACTTCCAGTCCCTAAGTGGAAGTGGACGGACATCTCTATGGATTTCATCACCGGACTGAGGCGAGATGTTAGAGGGTTCGATGCCATCTGGGTTGTGGTCGATAGATTGACCAAGTCAGCACACTTTATCGCCATACAGGAGACATGGCCGGTATCTAGACTAGCTGAGGAGTTCATTCGACAGATTGTTCGTCTGCATGGAGTGCCAGAGAGGATTGTTTCTGACAGAGATGGCCGCTTTACTTCACGATTTTGGCAGCATGTGCACGAGGCCCTAGGGACTAGATTACAGTTCAGTACTTCCTTCCATCCGCAGACAGATGGACAGAGCGAGAGGACTATACAGACATTGGAGGATATCCTCCGATCTTGTGTGCTAGAGTGGGGCGATAGGTGGGTGAAATACCTACCGCTGGTCGAGTTCTCGTACAACAACAGCTATCATTCCTCGATCGAGATGGCTCCTTATGAGGCGTTGTACGGGAGGCGCTGCAAGTCGCCAGTTTGTTGGGATGAACCCGCAGATACAGTCACGTCCTTGCCAGAGCTAGTCCGAGAGACAGTGGATCAGGTTGGCCGCATCAGAGAGCACATGAGGATCGCTCAGGACCGCCAGAAGAAGTATGCTGACCGACGGAGGACAGAGATCGTCTTCGATGTGGGAGCTCATGTTTGGCTGAGAGTGTCACCCACCAGGGGAGTCCGACGATTTGGCATCAAGGGCAAGCTGAGCCCTAGGTATATCGGACCCTTTGAGATCCTAGAGCGTGTAGGTGAGGTGGCCTATAGATTAGCCCTACCCCCGTCTTTAGCTGGAGTCCATGATGTATTCCACGTATCTCAGCTCCGTAGATATGTGCCTGATCCTAGCCATATCCTCGATCATTCTGACCTCCATGTTGAGCCCGACCATACCTTTATAGAGCACCCTATTAGGATCCTTGACCGTCGTGTCAAGAAGCTCAGGAACAGGGAGGTTCCTTTGCTCTTAGTTCAGTGGTCTAGGCGGGGTCCTGAGGAGGCTACCTGGGAGACCGAGGAGAGCATTCGGGCCAGTTATGGGGGAGTATTAGACGAGTTACTTGCATCGTATGTGGAGCCTAGCGTGGACATTCCTTGACCTCGTGAGTTAGTTGGTGAGTATTATCCGATCCTTGCTATGAGACGTGCCTTATCATTGTATGATTATGTGATTGTGCATATCTGATTGATAATTATGCACCATTTCTATGAGTATATGAGATGTTGATATCTTGATGTGCTATACCTGGAACTGAGAATGCTGAAATTGACTTTGAGGATGAACCTAGGAAGGTGATATGGGACTAGCCCTTAGAGGTGGATGTTAGTTGATTGGGAAGTTGGGGATGTCTTGTTTAACGTCGAAAATAAAGAATTTTGAACGGTGATTTAAAGGAACTCAGATTTTTTAAAGTAAGTTATTACAACCCAAGTTTTCATTATGACGTCCCACGAAGTGGATACAAGCATGTATGGGGGCACCTGTGGATCGCTTGCTAAGACCTAGCGGAGACGTCATGATGCTTTTTGAGTTATGGTATGCCCGAGAAGTCGGAGTGGGGATGTGGTAGAGGCCTCTACCACATTCTCGCCCGAGTCATTGGGAATATTATGATCATTGCGACGATATTGTGAGACCTTATGGGGGCACTTATGAGGTACTTACGAGATCAATGACGTGATCTTTGGACTCACCAATTTCAAACTTCATCCCCTGTTTTAAAATGATTTTTGTCTCGGGGACGAGACTTGTTTTTAGAGGTGGATGATGTAAAGGCACGGATTTTTCAACCCTAATTTTACCGGAAAAAGAAAATTTAAAATTTAATTAAATCGGATTTAAAAACCCGTTTAATAGATTTCGACCTGAATTTAAATACTTGACGAGCGGTTCCGTCTTTTCGCCTCGAAAATTAAAATAAATTCGGATAGTGATATCCTTTTAAGTTTTAAAATCTAATTGATCGAAAAAAAACGAGAGTCGGGGAAACTAACATTCGGGGATTAATTTCAGGGTTCGAAATTCGCGTATTCGGGATTTAATTTCGGGTATTTATTTTACCCATTCCCACACGCTATCACCAACTCCAATCAGTCACCATACCCTGCAGTCGAGCCATCCCTCCTGCCTACTTCATCTCCTTCACCAGCCCTCCTTCTGAACTCCCTCTCCCGATCGACAACAACCAACACCACCACACCTCCATCAGTTGCCACCAGCCACCAGACGCCACCATAGAGTCGCCGGCCACCACCGCGTCGCAGCCGCAACCGCCAGGAGCCGTCGTCGATCACCCCAGTGCCACCACGACCCTTTTGTTCTGTTTTGGCAAGCTAACTTTCGGTGAGTCGTTCTCCTTCGTTTTTGATCGGAATCGCTTGCGGTCTTTGCCATCACGCTCACCAATATGCGGTGCAGGACCGACAAGCCATCACGAGCCACCGAAGACAACCAGGTCTCCGGTCGAGAGCTCCGAAGTCGCGAAAAACCCATCTCGGTGAGCTCCGAATTTATCCTCGTTTTGATTCGTTTTTTAGTCTTTTTCAATGTCTAGGCTAGTCGGGAGTGAGCGTGGGCTGAGTGCGGGTCGATCGGGTGAGGTCGAGAGCTCCGACGATCATCGGAGCTCGGTCGGCTTGAGCGGGAGCGCGAGAGCGCGAGAGCGTGGTCGAGCTGCGTGAGTGCGAGGAGCGGACGGGCGTGGGCTGGACCGGGCATGGGAGGTGCGAGCAAGGTCGAGCTGGGCGAGCTCCGGCGCGGAGAGGCGGTGCAGGCGGCAGGCCGGCGTCGAGCTCGGGCTGGACATGGCGCGGGCGCGATTCGAAAGGTTGAAGAAGTAGTAGCCGTTAGGCTTGTGGGCCCCCTGCCACTTATACATATATATAGTTATATATTATATATATATTATATATGTTATGTTAGGTGTATAGATATATTATATTATTATATATATTATATTGTTATATTAGTATACTATATTAAATCGGTTCGGTTTGGTTTGGTTCGGTTTGGTTTGGTTCGGTTGGGTTTGGTTCGATCGAGTTAATCGGTTATTTATTTAATTGGTTGCGGTCTTTAAAATACTATAATATTATTCGAGGATTTAAATATAAAATATTATTTTGGGGATTTTATAAAGAGATGGTTTATTAAATAATAAAGGGTAATTAAAATATCATATTATATTATTTGGGATGTAAAATATATTATTTGGACTTGATGATTCGATCGCCTGATTAACGGTATGATTGAATTGACTAATAGAATGATATTGTGGTGATTATTAGATGAGATTAAATATTAGACTTTGATGATGTTATATATATATATATATTATATGATAAGAGATTATTATTATAATGAAAATATACAATTATATGCTAAGTAAGAGTATGAGGTGATAGCATGCAAATTGGCTAAGTACGAATTGGAATTGTCTTACGATGATGAATTGGAGAATTATATGGAATATGGTATGAGTTGTGAGATGATGGATTACGAGATAAAGTTAAGATGATGAAAATGATGATGTGACGGTTATTGTGTTAAGTTGTGTAGTTGTGTGTGTGATACTTTCATGCTTTGTGTGC
Source organism: Persicaria maculosa (assembly GCA_963922045.1). Taxonomy (NCBI): domain Eukaryota; kingdom Viridiplantae; phylum Streptophyta; class Magnoliopsida; order Caryophyllales; family Polygonaceae; genus Persicaria; species Persicaria maculosa. Next base: position 62,505,399 of record OY998257.1, on the reverse strand, counting down.
CTTAGAGATAGACTCATTCATGTGCTTATACTTATTAGGTGACCATCTGTGACGTGTCGGATTTCATATTGCCTGGTTGATTGCCTTTTGCTGTTCTGCTTACCAGGTAAGTCTCTTTGGAGCTTACTCAGATTGATAGAGAGATATTCCCTGCTTTATGTGCATGATATACTAGGTGCTTGCATTCATGATCAGCATGCCATGTAGTATCATGCTAGGTTGCATTGACCGTTGAGCATTCTATTTCTTTATGCGTATGTAAACAGAACGGCCGTTATCTGTGAAGTAATTAGAGTCTTTGCTAGGGTCATAGGATGGCCCAGTCCATCGGGTACCATCCTGAGTCGATCGAGTCATGGAACTTCCTTTACTTATATTATGAGCTGCCTGCGGGCTTTATTTATTGTGGATACGGGTTGAGTCTGCGGACCGCCCGATGATAAAGGAATGCATTCATGAACTGGCCAGTCTCCGCCCTATCGGAAGGGGGTGGAGGTAGGAGAGGGACATACCATTTGGTATTCTTTGCTGGGGCCCTATCTATTATTAAGCACTTGATCTTAGGGACATGCTAGTGTGTTAATATTATGCCTTGCATCTAGAAGCATCTTTATAAGGTATAGCGTATATGTGTGCTTAGAGCCGGGATGCAGCAGGTGGGCATCATTCTGATCCCGCTCACCATTACCATTTTTAGGTATTATTTATGTTCATCCCATTGGTGCTGTTTACATATTGCGCGGGTCATTTTGTTCGGCGGAGAGCGAGCGCTAGAGTTATCTACTTCACCAAACTCTGACCATGGTTTTGGATTTATACTTTTAGACTCCGTTTTGACCCGGCTCTGCCGTGGCACCCTATTGTATTACACTTGATTTCGCTATTTGCATGACTACTGGTTTTCCACGCATAGACTTACGATAGGTACAGGGGACTTCCCCGGGGATTTCAACGATACGTTTCGAATTTGGGTATGAAATCCCACTTTGGAAACATTAGATTAGGCTTTCAAACCTTCAACCTATACTCGGGGCGCACGATCCCAACGAGGGTTTTCATCCCTCGAAACGTAACCCAGGAATTATAATCCCGGGCCGTTACAAAGGTGGTATCAGAGCTTGGGTTGCGTGATTCGAGTAAAATGGGTTGAAGTATGATTTGTAAAACCGCCCAATGTTTTAAAAGATTTTTAAGAGTTTTAAAAAGGGCAAAATGAATTTAATATGGCTAATTTGATGAACAAAGCTTAATAAACTTGACTCAAAATAAGGAAAATCCAAAAAAAAAAAAAAAAAAAAAAAAAAAAAAAGGGGGAAATCGAGTGGGTAGAAAGGCGGTAGACCATCCTATTGGATGTAGACTTGGGAACGGGTAGGCAAAACTTAGCTTTGTACTTTACAGGGGGCCTGGAAGACTCCAAGGAGTTTGCACCGTGGTGGTTGGAGTAGCGGGGTTAGAATGTAGAGGCCGAGAGGATAGTTACCCCTCCGGTCAGTTGCCCCTCGAAGGGCAGCTTCTAGATAGCTTCTGTGATTTCATAAATGGGGCCTGAGGGCGGTCTCCCTCGAAGGAGATCTGATTAATTTCTGTTGAATGCTTCTGTGCTGTGTGTTAAGCCCCGCCCTTCTATTACAGCCACTATGGCCGATACACGAGGTGGACGGATCGGGCGTGGGGGCCCAGTGCGTAGAGGTAGAGGACGACCCCGTCGTAGGGCAGCCACTATTACGACCGACGATGACACTCCGACACCTGAGGGCGACGAGACTCAGGTTCCCATTCAGCAGACCACTCCGAGGCAGATGGACCGAGCTGCGATCTTGGAGGTCTTACGAGAGTTTCTTGGGGAGTCACAGTCTGCAGCACCCGGGGCCCAGATCCCGATCGAGCCGCCTACAGCACCTGAGCCCGCTCGAGCTGTTCCTATGGCCGTTGCGCGACCCGAGAAGCGCATCGACTGGGTGAAGGTCATGGGGCAGTGTAGGCCGCCGCAGTTCTCAGGAGGCGCGGGAGAGGATATAGAGATGTGGTTCCGCCAGCTAGATGGGATCTTCGACCATATCGATGTGCCAGCTACAGAGCGACAGAGGCTAGCAGCAGGACATCTACGAGGGGACGCCTTTGATCGTTGGTCTGTGTACAAGACGGACCAGGCTGAGTGGAGTTACGATGCTTTCCGGACTTTGATGCTGAAGGAGTATAGTCCCCCGGGGACCCAGATTGCTCGCGAGGTGGCATTTTATCGTGGGACCTACAACCCGTCTCTCTCTGTTGTTGATGTCGTCCGCCAGTTCAAGAAGGAGTTGGTTTACTGCGCACACCTGTGTCCCACTGACGAGAGTCGCATTCGACTGTTGTCGATGAGGTTGTCACCAGCAGTACTACTGCATGCTTCTAGTCTGGGCGCAGTATCGTTCGACCGTTTCCTGGAGGTGGTTCTTCTATACGATCAGCAGCGTATCCTCTCTGCGACTGCATATGCTTCATCCCGCCTTGAGGGGAAGAGGCCTAGACCTGCTGAGACTAGATGGGAGACGAGACCTAGAGGAGGGTACCGAGGAGGATTCGGAGGAGTATCGAGGATTCCACCAGCACCGTCTGTTTCGAGTAGGGAGGTTCGAGTTAGGAGTATTACTTGTCACGGCTGCTACGAGGAGGGTCATTATGTGCTTGCATTCATGATCAGCATGCCATGTAGTATCATGCTAGGTTGCATTGACCGTTGAGCATTCTATTTCTTTATGCGTATGTAAACAGAACGGCTGTTATCTGTGAAGTAATTAGAGTCTTTGCTAGGGTCATAGGATGGCCCAGTCCATCGGGTACCATCCTGAGTCGATCGAGTCATGGAACTTCCTTTACTTATATTATGAGCTGCCTGCGGGCTTTATTTATTGTGGATACGGGTTGAGTCTGCGGACCGCCCGATGATAAAGGAATGCATTCATGAACTGGCCAGTCTCCGCCCTATCGGAAGGGGGTGGAGGTAGGAGAGGGACATACCATTTGGTATTCTTTGCTGGGGCCCTATCTATTATTAAGCACTTGATCTTAGGGACATGCTAGTGTGTTAATATTATGCCTTGCATCTAGAAGCATCTTTATAAGGTATAGCGTATATGTGTGCTTAGAGCCGGGATGCAGCAGGTGGGCATCATTCTGATCCCGCTCACCATTACCATTTTTAGGTATTATTTATGTTCATCCCATTGGTGCTGTTTACATATTGCGCGGGTCATTTTGTTCGGCGGAGAGCGAGCGCTAGAGTTATCTACTTCACCAAACTCTGACCATGGTTTTGGATTTATACTTTTAGACTCCGTTTTGACCCGGCTCTGCCGTGGCACCCTATTGTATTACACTTGATTTCGCTATTTGCATGACTACTGGTTTTCCACGCATAGACTTACGATAGGTACAGGGGACTTCCCCGGGGATTTCAACGATACGTTTCGAATTTGGGTATGAAATCCCACTTTGGAAACATTAGATTAGGCTTTCAAACCTTCAACCTATACTCGGGGCGCACGATCCCAACGAGGGTTTTCATCCCTCGAAACGTAACCCAGGAATTATAATCCCGGGCCGTTACAAGTATGATTGAGGAGACTAGACGGGTCGTGTTACGGGTTATTTCTAGTTGGCTCTGACGTAGAATCCGTCGAGTGAGGACAATTAGTAGTAATAGGAATTTCCGGCCTATATGAGTAAGGTGTTTATGTCATTTTGTGTATGTGAGCATCTTAAGAAATGAACCCTTACTTGCGATATTGATGATACGGAATGTGAGAATGTAATTATGTGAGGATGGTGATAGGAGTTGGTTCTTTAGAGGTGGATTAGAAATGAGTGTGCTTATTTCTATGGGAAGTAGGATAAAAGTAGTGGAATAATTCGGGGACTTGTAGAGATAATGATCGAATGGACTCTTAAGGACATAGGAGGAATGAGTGAATTTAGTAAGAAATGCTTAGATCGATTGTGTACTTGATAGAGGTTTTGATAAGAGTATGGAATATTGGGCTCGATTTATGATTGCTTAGAGGATTATAATTTCAGAATATGTGGGTTCTAGATGATAGATGGAAGGCAAGAATGCGAGATTATGAGCTTGAGATCTTGTGTAAGGTGATTCTTAGCAGACTCGTTGACCTGAGATTTGGGAGATATATTTGATGAACTTGGACTAGGCTTTGACTTGTAGGCTTTTAGAGAAGAATTGAAGAGGACACCTATGATTTTTTGTTCTAAGGGAAGAGAGACGCGACTGTATGTGGGGTTTGGAACATGATTTAAGTTTTAGCGAGCTAGTTTGGACTTGACCCTGACTTCGTGAGCTTGATGGTGAGCGTGCTTTAGATGCCTTTCCGTCCATAAGTTGTGCATTTCAATTATCTGTTTCGATGCTCGTCATGATACTTGATTGTGCCCTCTCGGGTTGCTGGTGATGTTTTGAGTATAATGATTGTGTTCTGTTCTAGTTGGTAGTAAAGTGCGGATTTCTATGACTTTATGATCTTCTGATGATGTGATTTGTGATGATTGGATTTGATGTATTGATACCTTGAACTGAGAATGCTGAGATTGACTTTGATAGTGAACCTAGGAACTGAAATATGAGATTCGCCCTTAGAGGTGGATATTGTCACCTCTTGAATTCTTGAAACCTGATTGAATGACATAGGAAGGAATGATTTGAATTTTGAAGGCTTCTTTTGTTTTGAAAATAATTTTAGTCTTGAGGACGAGACTTGTTTTTAGAGGTGGATGATGTAAAGACCGAGATTTTTAAATACTATTTCTATAATTATAAATTTCATTCCGATTAAAAAATTTTTTAATTTCTAAGACTTCGAAAATTTTCAAATATTTCCGTCTTCGAGCAAGCGATTTATTTTATTCTTTCGAGGCGAAGTCCGGCATGAACTCGTTATTCGATTTGAAAATGAAATTATCCCGCTTTATTATTCCAAGGCTTGGAAATACTTTCGGGTTTCATTATTTAATTCGGACTCGAATATTTGTTTTAAATACTTTTTAAATCGTGTTGGGTTAAGGTCGAAAATCGAGTTTCAGGATTTATTCACGGGTATTTATCTTGACTTTATAAACTTACACACTCAAGATCCCTCCTACCTCACCTGCACTCATCCATTCCCCTCACCCTCTCCCTACTTCAGCTATCCAAACAAACCCATCCCCTTGTTTTTTTGGCTCGATGCAACAGTACCTCACCCCTACCCCCTATTTCATCTGTCACCAACCCTCCATTTCTTTTTCATCTATCTTCACCATCCTCCTGCACTCTCTTCTTCAGCACTCCACCCTCACCACCACATTCCTCCGTCATCCCTCACTCCCACTCGATTCAAACACTCCACAAGGCCGCCACACCCTCCTTGAAGTGACACCAGCCCCCTCCTCCTCTTAGCCACCCCCGACGCCACCAACAACACCCTAAGACACCTCGTAGCCGCCGAGCAAGCCACCCGAGCCTTCGAACGAATCCGATGAGCCTCCAAAGAGCATCGAACCCTTCCCTGGTGAGCTGCCTGAACCTCCTTTCCAATCCTCGTTTTCGATTTCGTGCTTCTTTCACTTTATTTGGCCGGAGAGAGTGAGTGAGAGCGGGTCGGAGAGAGGTCCGGTGAGCTCGAGCGCGAGCGGCGAGACGGAGGGGGCATGAGAACGAGGACAGGGGAGGTCGGGGACGAGCAGGGGAGTGAGTAAGCAAAGCCGGAGTGAGGGTGGGAGGGTGCAAGCGCGAGGACGTTTGAAGACGAGTTCATCCCTTTCTTTTTCTTTTTGTGGGTCGGTTCGGTTCACTTTTAATTAAAATTGGTCGGTTCATTAAAATCTAAAATTGGGATTTGGGTATTGGGTTTGAATCCGGGTTGGGCTGGGCTTCAAGGGCCACTGTTTCAATTCCTTGGGCCGGGATTGGGTGATTTTTTAGGGTTTTAATACTTAGGGATATACATACATTAATTTGTTATATAATTGTTTCTTAATTGTTATTAAAATTATTCTGGATTATTTATCAAATTAATTATTTTTGAAAATAAATTATTTATTTTAGTTGTTAAAAATTGATTTATTTGGGTGTTTATTTAATTGGTAATAATTAATCTTTTAAAGTTGTTAATGTTGTTTAAAGAGCACATTCACTATTTAACTCCTTATTTTGATATTTAATTACTTAATTATATTTTATGGATCATTTATTTATTTATTTATTTCGATTTATTAAGAATTTCTTATGTGAATAAGTTATTTTGGCATTTAAATGGTTAGTTGAATTATTTCAGTTGTTTAAGATCTTCTAAATGCTGGAACTATTTTAATGACTTGACTCGTTGAAATGGATTTAAAAAGGAGTTTAAGGTTGATAAAGAGTTGTTGGCCAAATATTATTATTTCAACGGAAGGTAATTGACCAATTGACTTGACTGGACTGTTTGGACCCTGAAATGGACTTGATTATAACCTGATTATGTGAATTACTTGTAAGATGATATTGTTACTACATGAGTACAATGAGATTTGAAGCATGATTTGAGTTATGGAATTTTGAGATAATTCATGTGAATAAGAATGGGTGGAGTTGACTGATGATGATGATATTTTGACCGAATTGAGAAAGATGTTGGATTATGAGGTATGATATGATGAGACGAGATGAGAAATAGAGATGAGATAATAATGTTGATAATGATGAAATGTTTGACTTATACTATTTATGTGTATTTTACATGTTTCATATGTAACTTGTGTGCTATTTGACATGCTTTGTGTAAATTAGATTTAGACTTATTTGTGTTATTTATTCATATCTGCTACGTGATCTATGACATGCTTGCTTATCCTCTTGCTGATCTTCTACTCCAGGTAAGTCCTCCGGGGCTTACTCAAATTAGAACCTCATGTCTGATGTGTTATATAGTATGTAGGCATTATAATATCATGTCATATAGTAGCATGCCTAGGTTCTGCATTAAAAATGAGCATATACATATTCTAAATGCGATTGGTAGAAACGGTCGTAAGTCGTGAGTAGTCGTTGCTAGGGTCATAGGACGACCCAACCTCATCGGGTTCGTACCTCATCGAGTCAAATAGAGATGATATGAGATATAATATTGAGCTTGATTCATTGGCCTCCGTTGCCTCGGCCCATAGACCGTTATGCTGTGCGTACGTGATTGGCCTCCATTGCCTCTGCCCATAGACGCCCTCGATAGGGTTATGGGTATGTGTAGGATTAGAGGGATATGCCGCTTGACATTCTTTTAGCGCCTTACAGTTTTTCTGCATATTATATATCTGCCAGCATCAGTGGCGGATCTACGGGGGGCTCGGGGTGGCTAAAGCCCCCCCGTAGCCTGTAAGAAAAGCGTAGGAAATTTTTTTTTATGGAATTGTTTGGTAATTTTTAATAATTTTAGAGATAAAATAATGTAAAAAGAGTAATGAATCATAAAGATAGATTAGCTTAGTTGGAAAGGATGGGGTATTTATTACCTTGAGGTCATGAGTTCAATTCCCATTAGCCTCACTTTCTTTCAATTTTTTTCCTATTAGTTTCATACTACTAAAAATGCCTAATTAAATACCAAATTTAAGGTTTTCTCCAATATACTTAAACAAAAACTTTCAATTGATATACACAAATAAAAAATTCTCAATTTTTTTTTATAATTTTTGTTTATTATTTTTAAATTTTTCCTACTAAAAATGACTATTTAAATCATAAATTTAAGTTTTTTCCAATACATTTAAAAAAAATATTTTTCATATATACATGCAAAAATAATTTTCTCAAAAAAAATTTAGCCAAATTTAAGGTTTTCTCCAATATACTTAAACAAAAACTTTCTTTTATACATATATATAATCCTCATTTTTTAAAATAATTTAAAAAAAAAACAAATTCTACTAAAAATAACTATGTAAATCATAAATTAAGGTTTTTTCAAATATATATAAACAAAAAAGAAGTATTTTTTATACATACATGATATATGCAATAAAAAATTTCTTGAAATTTTTTTAGCCCCCCTAACAAAATTTCTGGATCCGACACTGGCCAGCATGCTTGTGTGTTTAATGTTACGCACTGCATTAGATCATCTTTTATTTAGGTATAGGCATATTATATGTCCTCAGCGAGGTCTTCAAGGCCCGCATGAGTGACTCGACCTTGACTCGTGGTATAGTTTCAGGTATTTGATCCTTGCTTGTTCCGTGCTTCCATAATGAGGGTTTCTTTTGGAATGTTCAGCTGACCAAGAGACTGATTTACCACCAGACTCGACGCTTTGGATGTTTATACTCGTTTATTTTAGTTTTGATCCGGCTCTGCCGAGACAAGTTGTATCGTTGATTTCCTTTTATTATGTTTTGAACTAAAAATGGTTTTGAGCAACTTAGTCAAGTAGTACAGGTTATGGTTTCCAATGGACCTCTCACGAATTTAGGGTACGAAATCTCTTCTTTTAATACTAACACTTTGTTTGGAAACTCAATCCGTACTCGAATTGTAAGATCCGAACGAAAGTATCCAATATTTCGAAACGTAACCCAAATATTTATATTTGGGCCGTTACACTAAAAAAAGTACAGTGGGAATCACCTTTGATCCTACGATGCTAAATTACTTGAGAATGGGAAAAACAAATAAATGGTCAAAATAATTAATATGCCAAAGTAAAACAAAGTTTCCACTACCTCACGCTGAAATAACCTAATCGGAGTCAAAGTAATTAATATGTCAAAAATACATTTGCATGTCAAGATTTATAAGACACCACGATAAAACCTTTTTGCACTTTGGGGTAATTATAATGGACAATTTTTTTTTTTTTTTGCAGTAGGCAAGAATTAGCAGCGATTACACAAGCTGTAATTTGGCTCCTTGATCATCATTGAGGATGATGGAACAAAATTCCCTATTAAAAGTAATAGTAGAGCTATTACAAATGACACCCTTTCGGGCTATAAAATCCGCTACTTGGTTTGCTTCCCGATAGCAGTGCTTGTATTCAACGAATTCAAAGGCAGATTCCAGTCGCTTGATCTTTTCAATTTGATGAATAACTTCCCACCTGATGTCGTTGCTGTTGGTGATGGATTTGATGAGCTGAAAATTATCCCCTTCTATAGTTACTCTTCGAAGTCCTTTGCTTATTGCTTGCTCCATACCTGTCTGAATAACGATAGCTTCAGTTTGAATGACTGAACCTTTCACAGTTTCCTTATAAAACATGTCAATGACATGACCCAAGGAGTCCCGAACAACCCCTCCCACATGGCAAGAGCCTGTGGGATTAACAGAGTCATCCACATTGATTTGGTAGACAACCCCTAGTGGTCTGCTCCATTTAGCTCTAGTTCTTTTATTTATAGTTCCATTCCTTTGAGTGTCTTTTTCAATTTGGGTCCAGTCATTAATGTTTGCAATAACTCTTTGGATAATAATCTCTATTGGGGCCGGTATTTTTTTCCTAAAAATAAGGTCATTTCTTATTTCCCAAATAGCTTGCCAAATGAAAACTAATTCCTCAAAGTTTTTGTTTCCATCTCGAATTTCTTCTATATTTAGGGATTGCGAAACATTTGCATTCATATGTTGGAAGTGTTTTCCTGTTTGTAGCTCAAATTGAGCAATTATTTTCCTAGTGAAGGAACAATTTCTCATTAAGTGTTCTGTATCCTCATTTGCTTGATTGCAGAGACTGCATTGGCCGGGAACTCTATTCACATATTTGTTAAGCCGTATGGTAGTAGGAAGACCATCAACCATTATTTTCCAAATTATAATGGACAAATTAATGATAAGGTGCGGACATCATTTCTCATGCAATCCGGTGTAGGCACGTAAAAACTACTTCATCCGTCTCAAAATACTTGTAGTTTTACTTTTTAACACATTTTTTAAGCGAAAAATTCTTTAAAATATTAGTTTTTTTAATAATTTTTTTTAATAATTTCATAGATAATTGTATGAAGTATGAAATTATTAAAAAAAATATTAAAAAAATTAATATTTTATAGATTTTTTCACTTCTTTAAAAGTGTGTCAAAAAGTAAAACTACAAGTATTCTGAGACGGAGGGAGTATTATAATGTAAAGACCGAGTATATTTTATATATTATGATTATTTTAATTAAATAAATTATTATTGTATTCAATCGGTAAAAATGGGAGAAAACCCGTCCTCGAGTGTGAATTTGATTTTAAAGTCATTCCGGCGTCGTTTCGAGAATTTAGATTCTATCGGATTTGCATTCCGCCTTCGAGCTCCGAGTTTTGATAAAATTTAATTTAATTCCTTTTGACTTGAGATTGAAGTGAGAATTTTATTTAAATTTGATTTAAATTTGTTTTAGTCGGGATTCGATCGGGCGAGCGGGTTTCGAGATATTTGTCGGGCATTTAAAATATCTTGTGGGGACCAATTCTATTTTAATCATTTTTCTTTTATTTTTTTTTCTCTCTCTCTCCGGTTTTCTGTTACATTGGGGTTGATCCCCTCTCTTTTTGTTGTCTTCTTCCCTCCTGTACACACTATGCCTCCTACCCCTCCTCCTGCTTAATTCTGAACCCCAAATAAGCTTTGCACCCCCACACATACCTCCTCTCACTCCCTCCCTCTTTCGGTTCTGTAAACCACCACAAAACAACTCCCTTCCCTCCTGATTTCCGCAGCCTAACAACGCACACACTACACCTCAGCCTCCTCTCCTTGCTCAGCCACCACCAGGAACCACCTTCACCTCCACCTTCTTCCTCCACCTTGAAGCCAACCACGAGCGCCCATTCCCCTGTTTGCCGAAGAGCACCCTCCATGTCTCATCCTTCTCCATTGGAGTACAAGCAGCTGTCCGAGCTCCTCTTCCCCGACGACCAGGTCGAGCCCAGCCACCCGGGGTCACCACCTCCACCCGTTTCGCCGAACAGCCCCTCTGTGCTCCCCTGTTCTCCGCATCTAAGGTCGGTAAGGCACCCCATTTCTCCCTCTTTCTCCTCCTTTCACATTGAAACCGAGCAAGCTTTTTCCTTTAACCTTCCCCCATCTCTCCCAGTCGATTCCGGCGAGAAATCGACCACCGGCGAGCCCCGACGCCGCTTCCCCGAGCTTGTTTTCCGGCAACGTCGAACCCTTCGGTGAGCTCTTCCTCCCTCCTTCTTCTTTTACTTTCTATTTCCGTGGGGGTGTGTGTCGAGCGGTCAGAGCCACCAGTCTCCTCCGGCAAGCCTCCCTGCTCCTCCTCCCTTTTCCGTTTTAAACTTTCCGATTAGAGAACAGAGCCCTTGGGAAAGAGATGGGTTCAACGTGGTTCGGTTTCTCCTTTTCTTTTACCCGGTTCACCATTTTCTTTTAAAATATCCGGTTCGGTTCTTTTCTTTTAAAAAGAGGAAGGGTTGGGTCTTATTGCATCCGAATTGGGTTGGGCCGGGTATGGGCTCGGGTTGGGGCTTGATTCCGGGTTAAAAGAGTTGGGCCGTGGGCTGATTGGGGTGTTTTTTTTTTAATTTGTGTTATGTGTTATATTATGGTTATACGTTAGGTTATAGAAATATATATATATATATATATATATGAGATATTAATTATTATTTCTGATTTTAGGAAAATGAATATAAATATATTTACATGTTCTACAATTATTAATATTTATATTTAAAAAGGTTTTAAAAGTGATATTAATTGATATGGGGTTATAAATGTATTTATGGATTGTTTTGAGATTATATGGATAGTAAGTGTTAAATTATTTTATCATTATTATTATTTTGGGGTTTGGGTATAATTATAATATTCTGGAAATTAATCTTTATATATTGTTATTTGTTTTAAAATAGTATTAATTGGATTATTTATATGTGATGCATTTCATGAGGATTTAAATATGTGGGTTAGGAATTTTTAAAGTGAATTGTTGGTTTTGATTTATAAATATTAATTGTGAGCATAGAATTATTTTGATGATTTAGTATTGGAATTTATCTATATAAGGTTTTTGAAATAAGAAACATGCCGGAATTATTTTATAACATGATTTTTGGAAATTGACTTTAAGGTTAAAATGTTTAATGTCGGGATTTGGATAAGCGATTTTAAAAGAATTGTTGATTTTCTAAGATGAGTTCTTTGAGAGATTGTTTTGGAAATGAGATGAAGAGATGAAATGGTATAAGATTTGTGATGAGATAAGACGGAATAATATGAGATAAGATATGAGAAGCTATGTATGATAGTTAGGGGCGCCTTGTGTGAATTAGATAGACTTATGCATTTGTATGTTATTAGGGGATTGTGATATGTTGGACATTGCTTACTATTGGATGATTCATTACTTGGACTCTGCATCTGCCTTGTTTCTCTGCTGTTCAGCTTATTCAGGTAAGTTCCTTTATGGGCTTACTCAGATTCGAAAGAGATTACCTGCTTGTGAATATATGACATACTAGGTGTTGCATAAGCATTAAAGCATGTCATGTAGTATCATGCTAGGATTGCACTTGTGATTGAGCATTCTATTTCTTTATGCGTATGTAAACAGAACGGCCGTTATCTGTGATAGTCCTAGATTCTTTGCTAGGATCATAGGGTAGCCCAACCCCATCGGGTGCCCTGAGTCTATCAAGTCGATATCATATGATGATGAGATAGCCCAATACCATCGGGCATGAGCATGATATATGATATGATGACCCAGCACCATCGGGCATGAGCATGATATATGATATGATGATGATATATGAAATGATGATGAGATATGATATGATGATGAGATATGATATGCTACGATGAGATATGATATGCTATAGCATCGAACTGGCCAGTCTCTGCACTAACGGGAAGGGGTGCAGAGGTAGGAGAGGGATATGTCACTTGGCATTCTTTGGGCGCCTTTACAGTTCTTTTTCGCATATTGTAAATTAGGATCATGTTAGTGTGATTTAATTCCCGCATCTGCATCATCTTTATTATTAGCATGTGTGTATGTTCGCTTGCGGGACAGGGTGTGTTGGGGCCTCGGTCTGATCCCGCTCGCACTAACTGTTTTTAGGTATGATTGCTCCCTGTCTCTATGGTGTGGGAAAATCCCCCGGGCGATTGCAAAGAATCGGTCTAACCCCGCGAATTTGGCTATACTACCTTAGAATTTATACTATGGTTTTGACCCGGCTCTGTCGTTGCATTTGTATCTAACCCTTACTTCCGCTTTACTTTCATTTAAATTGAATTTCTGTAACTTCGAATGATTGGGGTTCGAAATCCCCGGTTTGAATACTGATTGATCATTAGAGGTTTGAAACCTCGATCCGTACCTGAATTGCAACATCCGAACGAATGTATCCAGCCTTCGAAACGTATCTCGGATATTTATATCTGGGTCGTTACAAAGTTGGTATCAGAGCCAGGTTGTGCAATTCGGGTACGCAAGGGTCGGGTGTATGTTTTGGAAAATTGCCCATGAATTTCAAAGGATTTGAAGTGTTTTAAAGGGGCAAAATGAACTTAATATGCCTAACTCAATTGGACTAAATGTGAACTTGACTTGTTATAAAAGAGGAGAACCAACTAAAAAGGGGTCGAGTGGGTAGAAACGGTGTTAGACCATCCCTTTTGGATGTAGTTGGGAATGGGTAGGCGAAATACTAGCTTGTTCTTTACAGATGGGTCGGGAAGACTCCGAGGAGACCGTTATAATTGTCATTGACTGATTCTATGTTGAGTGCTTGATATGCTAAAGATTTGATTGGTATGTCCTAATTATTGAGTATTGAATGATCTGTGCGAGCGAGATAGCGGGAGTACCCTTATTTCCCTATGGTTAAGCCCAACTTGTGTGAAACAACCCCTCCACTATGTTGACCCTTTGACGGTTCTATCGAGTCTTTCTCCCGGATGTCAGTGTCTTCCACGGGAAAATCGGGTTGATAAACACACTGTGTCGGAAATCACGTATGGATGTGAAAGTTGTATGAGAGAGTATTGGAAGATGGTCCTTGATGTAATTCCGAGTTAGAGAGTGAGATGTTTACGGGGATGTCCTTATCAATTCTTATGACGATCCATCAGTGTCTTCCTGTCACGAAGAGTCGTACCAAGGTCCCACGGGGAAGAGGAGTGATGAGTCAGTTAGGAAGAGTCAGTGGTTGCCCTTATGGATCTCTATCGGGTTATCTTGATTGCTCTGTCTGTCCATGATTGTGTGTTACTATGTGGTACTACTCCTTGACCTACAAATTGATCCTTAGTGTGAAATTGTGCGTATGTGCTTTAATGTTCATAATGACTATTGTATGGGTTCGAGCTACATTTATTATGTCCATATCATCCCGACATGATCTATTTAGTATATTGCATTGTCATAATAGGGCACGAATGTATATGTCATATGCTAGGGTGTTGTATAATTGATGTCCTCCCTGCGAATAGGTTCATGATAGTGTGATCAATTCTTCTTTGTATGAATGCTCGTAATATATTCTCCTTAGCATGCTCGCCAATGACGCCTTGATGCCTATCACTCCTTCTGTGACAAGAACCTATAGCACGCCCATCTATTTGTATTTGTCAGGTTAACTATTGTGGATTATTTTGCATATGATAGTGATGTGTGTTCCTTGCATTGAATGGAGAATATGTGACATAATTGAGTCTTGGTGAATGCATGTTTCATCCTAGTATGTGCTGAATCGAACTCATGTCCCCATATTCTCGTCATATGGCCCGTTACTTAGACTTGCATTATACATCGTTACACTTCCTCTCATGCTTCTATATTATTGGAATGTGATTGAATTGAAGTCTTGCTTAGTGTCAAGTAATCAATCAAGTGCATGTATGTATCATATGTTATATTGAGCCATTGGTAGCATGTCGGGCCCTTGGTTGTGACTTGTGCGAATTTATGCTTTGCCTACATTATTGCTGATTCCCTCTTGAACTAGGTCCTTGATAGTGTGACTCTCCCTCTTTCTATCCTCGTAAATGTTTTACTTATCCGATTAGATTGATGTTGAATTCGGTGATCGACTTGCTTTCCATTACAATAAATCCTATCATGCGTACATGTTATCGTTCGGTAGTGTTCTTCTAATGCTCTATGATATTCTCTCGTGCTTGCATGAATGTATGACTTGACACCTCGCATGATCACACACCACCCTATATCATGATTTCGCATACGCATGACGCAGGAATGCTAGAATGAATTTAGTCAATTTATCTTGATTGTGTTCATGTTCGATATGTGCCAGTAGTGTCTTGTACGGCTTATGATTTTCAATATGACCCGCTAAATGATCACGTGTTGTACTTGTTCTATGATGTGATAACTATTGTACCATATATGTACTCTATGATGGTTCGTTCTCAGCATGATTATAATCTAGCACCCATGATGTCCTTCTTGTTACTTTTGATGATGCCTCATGTTTCGTGAATATTATGTTGAACTCCTCTTAATGACTCTTGACTATGCTTGTATCACATCATGTATCGCTAGTATCATGTAGGACCCATGCTTTCTAAATATATCTCGTCATATGATTACGTGCCAGGCTTGACCTAATACATGACCATTATTGACTCCACATAACTTGCCTAGGTTGCTAGACATATCTGCATCCATGGAACGAAAGACTATTAGGCTTGTCTCACCTGCATCCATGTAGGATTCGATTGTATCTTTTGGAGTGAATATGTATGTCATTCTCCTTGAATAGGTACATGTTAGTGTGGATTAGTGTGATTGATATGCTCCATGATGATTTTGTGCTTGATTGTCACAATTGTAACCTAATGGACCTTCTTAAGGGCATCGTTACTATTCTCGGGTCAGAGTCTTGTCTCTAGTCGTGTCATCTTTAGATTTGGTCCATTTTTGTCTCCGAGAGAAACATTGGGTCGTCCGCTCTTGTCACTCCCCTATCTCCGCTAACTTAAACTCATACGCGTTACATTGGATGAGCGACCGTATAGAAGAGGGGATGGGAAGTTAGATAACGATAGAGCAGCGCAGCGGAAGCGTGGGCCCATAACCCACGGGCCTCAGGATCGATAATGTCGACGGAACAAGCTCGCTTCGAGGATTGCGATTATTGAGTACGATATGACTTGCAGGTGGGAGCGCCCTCCATTCGAATTGCTAACCCTTTCTAAACTTGTTGATGGTGTTATTGCACTGACTTGATGTGGAAAACTGCGTGTTGATGGGATGACTTGGTAATGATTATTGCCTGACTATTCGTTGTCTATGATGATATATATGATTCGATGCCTTACAATCCTAATGTGCCTTGATGACTTGATGTGATGCTACTATGAGATGCCAAGCATGATCTAAATTCCTTGCCTATAATGTGAACTGCAAATGCTGAGAACATGAACTGTTTATTAGATGTGGTTATGATGAGATGTGCTAGCTTGACTTGATGAGGTTCATATATGTTGTTTTGCAATACTTATTGAGCATGACGGTAAATTGAGACTTTTGATACAGTTGCAATGCTTAATGATGAACTAATGATGCTATTGATAAATGCTTATTGATATGATGTAGTCCTTCTGTGTAATAATGTCCATGATTGCTTCTTCTTGAAACATGTGAGTGAGGTCCCTTGGTAGAATGGTTGGAGAGCGGTTAAGGGAATTGAGTGGTTGGAATGATTGAGGGCAGTATAAGGTAAGTCGCAGGAGAGGGGTTTGGCTTAAGTATGAACGAGTGGGTTTTGAGAACTATAAGAGGCGATGCTTAGTGGTTCCGATGAGCTCCTAGATGAATCTCGGGTGAGAAACAGAGATAGGGTTGGATTCTTAGAGGTGGATTGCTAGTGAGAGTGCTTGGTGAAATGAGGGGTGAGACTGGAGTGTCAAAATGAGTTGGGGTTTCTTTAGGGATTATTATCCGAGTCGATGTTGGTGAGTCTAGATGAAGATTGGTCTTGGCTTGAGAGTGGAGACGAGCGAGCGGGGTTTGCGTTTTATTTTGATTGGTATGATGTGAGGGTCTTCTTGATTATGTGATTTATTAATATGTAGTAGCATGATGTTAGATAGCAACCATGATGAATCTGATATGGCATGATATTACATGTTGATATACAATACTGAATCATAATTAGTAGTGACAACGATAATCATGATATAATGATACATTGCTATCCTACTATGTTGTTCTAGAAGCATGTTATGATGTGTTGTATGAATCATGAGATGATGATATGTTGTTATGTGAAAGCATGATGTTATACTATATGGTTGATAAGCATGATTATGAATAAGTAAGTGATAAATATGACTTGGAGCATGAATATGACGTATGTGTATATATGAGATGATGGTGCCGATGACAAAATGATCGTTATATGGTATTGCAAGGAGTTGAAATGATGTTTTGTGAGTATGTTAGCATTTCGATGCTTGGTATGTGGTTAGATCTTTCCTTTAGCTGAAGTTTAAATGGCATTCCCTTGTGTGTTAATGTGTTGAAAATTTATATTAGTCTGCTGACCTTATGATGAGATTCTGCTATGACTACTTTTACCATGCTAATGTTTGAATGGACATGCTAAATCTGTTATGACTGGTTCCACTTGTGTTGAGATGTTGAGATGCGATCGTGAGATTCGACTTGTAGTAGCGTACTGACTCCATGACACCTAACCTCTTTGATCTCTTGACATGTGTGCTTGCATGATAAGTTATGAGAATTCGATGATGCACTTGTGATGCCTTCTGTATAAGGTAGATATATTTTATGACTCATGGTACGATGTTAAGATTTTGTTATTTCTTTTGGCATGTTCTGAAGGGATGGTATGATTTATTTTATGGGTAATCATGTTTTGCGGTTGAGATGTCGATTGGTTGATATTATCATGATTGATGTTGAGATTGTCATATGAGAGGTGGCTGATGATGTTATGAGTCGATGAGTTGATTATTTATGTGCATATTGAGTTGAGGATGATGATAAAATGATTTTGGAACCTAGGAAGAGAATATGGGATTAGCCCTTAGAGGTGGATGACTCCACTTCCCCCCTTCTGAATTCGATTGATTGGTTTGCGAGGAACTGATTTGGTTTTTGGGAGACTTTGACGAATCTTGATTTGAAAAGATTTGACTTGTTTTGGTGTAAAGTTGCTTGATTAAACATCGGATTTGAAGATTTTGAGCGGTTTTAAAAATGGCCAACTTGGGGTTTTAAAGAAGTTGAGAGTTTCAATGATTTGGATGACAATCTTTCCATTTACAAAACGCTTTGAGGATTTACGAACTGGATTTACATTATAGACGTCTCACGAAGTGGATACAAGCATTTTATAGGGGCGCTTATAGATTGCTTGCTAAGACCTAGTCGGGACGCTATAATACTTTTAGAGTTGTGGTACTTCCGAAAAATCAAAGCGAGGATGTGATAAGGGCGCTTATTACACACTTGACAAGACCAATTGGCGATGTCACGATCGTGACTAGGATGTTCTGAGAATCCCGGAAGACGCAGCTGAGATGATTACAAGATCTTTGGACATGGTCCTCGAACTCACCGATTTTAAAACTTCATCCCCTTTTCTTTAAAATGATTTTAGTCTCAGGGACGAGACTTGTTTTTAGAGGTGGATAAATGTAAAGACCGAGTATATTTTATATATTATGATTATTTTAATTAAATAAATTAGTATTGTATTCAATCGGTAAAAATGGGAGAAAACCCGTCCTCGAGTGTGAATTTGATTTTAAAGTCATTCCGGCGTCGTTTCGAGAATTTAGATTCTATCGGATTTGCATTCCGCCTTTGAGCTCCGAGTTTTGATAAAAATTAATTTAATTCCTTTTGACTTGAGATTGAAGTGAGAATTTTATTTAAATTTGATTTAAATTTGTTTTAGTCGGGATTCGATCGGGCGAGCGGGTTTCGAGATATTTGTCGGGCATTCAAAATATCTTGTGGGGACCAATTCTATTTTAATCATTTTTCTTTTATTTTATTTTTCTCTCTCTCTCCGGTTTTCTGTTACATTGGGGCTGGTCCCCTCTCTTTTTGTTGTCTTCTTCCCTCCTGTACACACTCTGCCTCCTACCCCTCCTCCTGCTTAATTCTGAACCCCAAATAAGCTTTGCACCCCCACACATACCTCCTCTCACTCCCTCCCTCTTTCGGTTCTGTAAACCACCACAAAACAGCTCCTTTCCCTCCTGATTTTCGCAGCCTAACAACGCACACACCACACCTCAGCCTCCTCTCCTTGCTCAGCCACCACCAGGAACCACCTTCACCTCCACCTTCTTCCTCCACCTTGAAGCCAACCGCGAGCGCCCATTCCCCTGTTTGTCGAGGAGCACCCTCCATGTATCATCCTCCTCCATTGGAGTACAAGTAGCTGTCTGAGCTCCTCTTCCCCGACGAACAGGTCGAGCCCAGCCACCCGGAGTCACCACCTCCACCCGTTTCGCCGAACAGCCCCTCTGTGCTCCCCTGTTCTCCGCATCTAAGGTCGGTAAGGCACCCCATTTCTCCCTCTTTCTCCTCCTTTCACATTGAAACCGAGCAAGCTTTTTCCTTTAACCTTCTCCCATCTCTCCCAGTCGATTCCGGCGAGAAATCGACCACCGGCGAGCCCCGACGCCGCTTCCCCGAGCTTGCTTTCCGACAACGTCGAACCCTTCGGTGAGCTCTTCCTCCCTCCTTCTTCTTTTACTTTCTGTTTCCGTGGGGGTGTGTGTCAAGCGGTCGGAGCCACCAGTCTCCTCCGGCGAGCCTCCCTGCTCCTCCTCCCTTTTCCGTTTTAAACTTTCCGATCAGAGAACAGAGCCCTTGGGAAAGATATGGGTTCAACGTGGTTCGGCTTCTCCTTTTCTTTTACCCGGTTCACCATTTTCTTTTAAAATATCCGGTTCGGTTCTTTTCATTTAAAAAGAGGAAGGGTTGGGTCTTATTGCATCCGAATTGGGTTGGGCCGGGTATGGGCTCGGGTTGGGACTTGATTTCGGGTTAAAAGAGTTGGGCCTTGGGCTGATTGGGGTGTTTTTTTTTTAATTTGTGTTATGTGTTATATTATGGTTATATGTTAGGTTATAGAAATATATATATATATATATATATATATATATATATATATATATATATATATGAGATATTAATTATATTTTTTATTTTAGGAAAATGAATATAAATATATTTATATGTTCTGAAATTATTAATATTTATATTTAAAAAGGTTTTAAAAGTGATATTAATTGATATGGGGTTATAAATATATTTATGGATTGTTTTGAGATTATATGGATAGTAAGTGTTAAATTATTTTATCATTATTATTATTTTGGGATTTGGTTATAATTATAATATTCTGGAAATTAAACTTTATATATTTTTATTGTTTTAAAATAGTATCAATTGGAATATTTATATGTGATGCATTTCATGAGGATTTAAATATGTGGGTTAGGAATTTTTAAAGTGAATTGTTTGTTATGATTTATAAATATTAATTGTGAGCATAGAATTATTTTGATGATTTAGTATTGGAATTTATCTATATAAGGTTTTTGAAATAAGAAACATGCCGGAATTATTTTATAACATGATTTTGGGAAATTGACTTTAAGGTTAAAATGTTTAATGTCGGGATTTGGATAAGCGATTTTAAAAGAATTGTTGATTTTCTAAGATGAGTTCTTTGAGAGATTGTTTTGGAAATGAGATGAAGAGATGAAATGGTATAAGAATTGTGATGAGATAAGACGGAATAATCTGAGATAAGATATGAGAAGCTATTTATGATAGTTAGGGGCGCCTTGTGTGAATTAGATAGAATTATGCATTTGTATGTTATTAGGTGATTGTGATATGTTGGACATTGCTTACTATTGGATGATTCATTACTTGGACTCTGCTTCTGCCTTGTTTCTCTGTTGTTCGGCTTATTCGGGTAAGTTCCTTTATGGGCTTACTCAGATTCGAAAGAGCTTACCTGCTTGTGAATATATGACATACTAGGTGTTGCATAAGCATTAAAGCATGTCATGTAGTATCATGCTAGGATTGCACTTGTGATTGAGCATTCTATTTCTTTATGCGTATGTAAACAGAACGGCTGTTATCTGTGATAGTCCTAGAGTCTTTGCTAGGGTCATAGGGTAGTCCAGCCCCATCGGGTGCCCTGAGTCTATCGAGTCGATATGATATGATGATGAGATAGCCCAGTACCATCGGGCATGACCATGATATATGATATGATGACCCGGCACCATCGGGCATGAGCATGATATATGATATGATGATGAGATATGATATGATGATGAGATATGATATGCTATGATGAGATATGATATGCTATAGCATCGAACTGGCCAGTCTCTGCACTAACGGAAAGGGGTGAAGAGGTATGAGAGGGATATGCCACTTGGCATTCTTTGGGCGCATTTACAGTTCTTTTTCGCATATTGTAAATTAGGATCATGTTAGTGTGATTTAATTCCCGCATCTGCATCATCTTTATTATTAGCGTATGTGTATGTTCGCTTGCGGGACAGGGTGTGTTGGGGCCTCGGTCCGATCCCGCTCGCACCAATTGTTTTTAGGTATAATTGCTCCTTGTCTCTATGGCGTGGGAAAATCCCCCGGGCGATTGCAAAGAATCGGTCTAACCCCGCGAATTTGGCTATACCACCTTAGAATTTATACTATGGTTTTGACCCGGCTCTGCCGTGGCATTTGTATCTAACCCTTACTTCCGCTTTACTTTCATTTAAATTGAATTTCTGTAACTTCGAATGATTGGGGTTCGAAATCCCCGCTTTGAATACTGATTGATCATTAGAGGTTTGAAACCTCGACCCGTACATGAATTGCAACATCCGAACGAAGGTATCCAGCCTTCGAAACGTATCTCGGATATTTATATCCGGACCGTTACATATAATTAGGTGAAAAAACACATATTTATTAGATCATCTTTAATTGTGTAGTATAATGGTGGTATTATAAGTATCATAACTAATTTAAAAAAAATTAAATTAAATTAAATTGAAATTTTTTATTAAATAAACTTAATTATGTCAAAGGAGTATCATAGTATGATACTTACTTTATTGGTTATCCTTTACTTTTGTATTTTTTTTTTAATAAGTTATGATATTCAACTAGAATACAACCATTAAAGATGATCGGGCTTATAAATAAGTTTATAAGAAAATATTTAAAAAATAAATACAAATTAAATCTATTCTAATTAAACTAATAATCATCTAAACAATAATACCCTTCTACTTTATTCTAATATATCTTAATATGTCCTAGTAATTAAAGCCTTCTTAAGAGAAAAATGGAAGAAATGCAAAATAAATTAACTTTTATTATTTGTATTCTTCCTATTGGGTTGAAAAAAAAAATCAACAAGCCTTCATTAGATGTGTGTTCAATGCTTCAAGATTCTCGAGGACGTCTTAAACCATGTATCCAACTGGTTGGCTGTCGACAAGCGAAGCAACGTTGTAGGGAGACGGCAACGGAAAGAACTTGCTCATAGAAGTTTTGACGACAGATGAGAGGTGGATAATATGGAGGCTGTTGAAACCAAGGTTGTGCCTGTCATAGCCATGTTTAGGAAGGCTCAATGCATGCTTGGATTCGAGTGAACTCGACATACTTTGTTGGGTTCAGGAAGACCAGAGAGCCACTATTAGACATGGAACGAAGCCTCTCTATTTTGATTGGTTGGAGCCAAGTGTTGTTGATGGGGTACGTCGACCAAGGCCGAAGGTGGCGTAGAGCAGGTTTAGGTTTGGTTGGAATTAGATTTGGCCAAAGCAAATGTTCTCTTGTCGATGTTGATCGAATGAGGATGAAATTGAATTGGGTTGGCTGAAGTATGAGGTTAGGTTTGGAGAAGGCCAACATTGGTTGTGGGTGGAATCACGATAATTAGGTTGCTCATAGGCAAGGACATTGTTGGCGTGGTTGGGTGGTTGACCAAAGACGGTTTTGGGGAGGTTGGAGCCAAAAATAGGGTGCACGTAACTATGTTGTGATGACTAATTTGAAAATAGGTTGCTTGTAGGCATTTTCTGGTGGACAGAGCTGAAGGTTTGGTTGCTCGTAGGTAGGGCTGTTCATCGGCCTAAAATCGAGCCGAACTGGGTCGAATCGAACCGAACTGAAAACCGAAATCCCAAAAAAACAAATCAAAAACCGAACTAAACTAATAGGTTTGGTTCAGTTTTGAACATGTTCGGCTTCGGTTCGGTTCGGTTCGGTTCTGAACCTACTGAACAAGAATTCATTTTACTTGTTTCCCTTGTGACCAACATCCCTGCTTCAGTTCTATTTGCAAAGATGATATGAGCTCAGATTCTATTTGCAAGGCCCAAAGGTAATGAAGATCCCAAATATCTCAATACCATCAAGCTAGCTATCAGGCATTCCAAATCATTCGTAAGATCGGAGTTCCTGTGATGCTACCCCGCAATATTATCAATTATCTGGATTATGCAACGACACAAGATTGATTGTCACCAGACTTCTGAATCACACAATTGAAGCTAAGATCATATCTGGTACAAATATTGGATTCAAGGTGTTTATTCCCATATTGATACTTACACCTTCAAAAACCACTTCACCATTCACATTTCAACGTCTTCAATTTCCTCTTAGCGTTTGCTTTGCAATGACTATCAACAAGAGTCAAGACCAATCTCTTTCGCGTGTTGGGTTGTATCTCCCAAGACCAGTGTTTATTCATGGCCAACTCTATGTGACATTATCAAGAGTTATGAGTCGAACATGATTAAAAATTTTGATTTGTGATGACGAGGGACATATCACAAACACTAATATAGTTTATAAAGAGGTCTTTCATAACATTTAGGGCTCGTTTGTTTATATAAGAGGGGAATGAAAAGAAAATGTATTAAATTTTACATATAAAATGTACATGACCATTATTTTTTGTGAGCTTATAGAAGAGGGTGGGATAAATGATTAGACCATCCTAGAGGTAATAGTTATAATTAGGGAATAAAATGTGGGAAAATGTATCAAATTTTGTATGAAAAATAGAAGAAGAAGTCGAATGATTAGAATGGTGAGCAATGAATCTTAACTTAAATATGGACTATATTTATAAAGATAATCATTACCTTTATTTACACAAAAACAAACGAGGGGTTAATGTATTGAACTCATTCGTCAAATTTATACTACTTTTACTATCAATTGGTCTATGAATTACTTAGAGCTGGCAAAACCCAACTCGAACCCGAAAACCCGACCCGGAACCGATTGTTTTGAACACCGACCCAACCCGACCCATTTTGGACCTGAAATTCGAATAACCAATAACCGAAACTCACCCAAATCCGAATGAACCGAACCCGATTCAACCGAAACACATTAAAACCCGAACCCGTTTCAACCGAAACACATTAAAACCCGAACCCGTTATAACCGAAATCGAAATAACCCGGACTTTAAGATACACTCTAGTAAATTTTTTAAAATGAACATTGAAATACTGAAAACTTGAGACAATCCAAACCCGAAATAAC
Organism: Persicaria maculosa; assembly: GCA_963922045.1. Lineage (NCBI taxonomy): Eukaryota > Viridiplantae > Streptophyta > Magnoliopsida > Caryophyllales > Polygonaceae > Persicaria > Persicaria maculosa. Next base: position 62,480,824 of record OY998257.1, on the reverse strand, counting down.
TTAAACCCGAGACAACCGAAACCCGAAATAACCGAAACCCGAGATAACTGAAACCCGATACAACCGAAACCCGAACCCGACCCAACAGAATGACCAAATTATTAGACATTACCCGAAATCCGAATGACTCGAAACCCGACTAACCGAACCCGAGCATGAAATAAAAAAAATACCGTAGAGGACACGGGTACTAATATTAGTAAAATAAAAAAAATAGTATAGAATAATTAACATCTACTAAAAATGTGACAGTAATATTTATAGAATTTTAGTTCTTAACATTTTGAAAATCCTATTGAAAAGTATGGTAGATTGACGAAGAGTAACGGACGGCTACAATGAGACGGATGCATGATCATTATCATGAGCCTCGCCACACACGATCGGCGAACCAAACAACTCTAACCGCCAAAACCTCCCAAACCCCGCTCCCAACAAATTGAAACAGAAACTGAAGCGTCCAATCCTCCGAAACCCCAAACAATGTCTGCCTTAACCACCGCCCTCGCCCTCCTCTCCCTCCTCGCCGGAAGCACCGCGGTCCCCATTTCCCCGGTGGGCGTAATCTACAACCAACCGGCCCCCACCTCCGAACCTCCTCCCACCCCGGAGCAGGTCGCCGCCCACCTCCAACGCCTCCGCATCCCCTCCGTCGGTCTCCCTTCCGCCGACCCCGCCGTCGTCCGTGCCTTCTCCTACTCCAACATCTCCCTCCTCCTCACAGTCCCCAATAAATTCATCCCCGCCCTCGCCGCCAACCGCTCCAACGCCGCCGCCTGGCTCTACGGCCACGTCGTCCCCTTCTACCCCCGCGCTCGCATCTCCACCATCTCCGTCGGCTCCGACGTCCTCGTCGCCGACGCCGACCTCTCCGACTCCCTCCTCCCTGCCATCCGCAACGTCCACGTTGCCCTCCACGAGCTCGGCATCCGCAGGATCTCCGTCTCCACCACCTTCTCCTTCATCAGTGCCCTAACCACCGCCTTCCCCCCCTCCGCAGCGGAGTTCCAAGAGCCCGCCGGTGGTCTCATCATCAAACCCCTCTTAGACTTCTTGAAGGAAACCAACTCCTCGTTCTTGGTCAATCTGTACCCTTACGACGTCTACAGAGCCAACCCCGACATCCCAATCGGCTTCGCGCTTTTCCAAGAAGGCCCGTTCAGCTTCAGGGACGATCCAATCACTGGTGCCCGGTACCGGAACCTGTTCGACACAATGATCGACTCCGTGATCACGGCAATGGCGGTGGCCGGCCACGAGAACATCCCAGTGATCGTGGCGGAGACAGGCTGGCCGTGCTCGGCTGCTCATCCCGCTGAGGTAGACGCCAACCAGGTGTTCGCTGAAATGTCTGTGAGAGGACTGATAAAGCATCTGAAATCAGGAGCGGGTACCCCTTTGAGAAAGGAAGGTGCGTTGGAGGTTTATGTGTATGAACTCTTCGATAGCTATTGGGGCAGGCCTCGAGCGAATGACAGGAGCTGGGGAATCCTGTATCCTAACATGACCACCAAGTACAAGATTGATTTTGGTGGTTCCTCCATGGCTATGGTGGATGGAAGAGGGCTCATCTTGGTGGGCTTCAATCTGTTAGTTGCACTCTCCTTGTTGCTTCCTATCCTCCTCTGAGGTGAAAACGGATTCCTGATTGTGTACAGGGTAATTCATGCTTCATAGCTTTGTTGTTGTGCAGCAGGTATCAGGGGATCATTTTTTGTTTGCTTTTTGGTGTAAATAATCAGTCATTTGTGTTCGGGGGTGAAATTTCGTAACAAGCATATCCAACACAAATACAAATTCATTCATAGGAAAAGTATTGAATCATTGTATACATATCAAACAAATGTATTACAATTCAAGCACTCCATGTGTTTTACAAGATTCGATGACGGGTGTAAAAAGCTAATACATTTATCAAATGTTCTAGGCTCACCAACTTCTACAAAAGTCACTTGTTGAGTCTTTAAATGTAGCTTGTTTGCAAGCTTCCGTGAGCAAAGAGGCCAGCTGAAAAGAAAAAGAAGAAAGCACAATAATGTTATTAAAACATTGCATATAAATATTTAATTGGAATGGGCTGAATCGAAATGAAATCTTTAATGGGCTCACAGAAAGGGGTGGGACAGGCCCATGCTATAGGGCAGCTATATATGCATATATAAATGAAAACAAATATAAAAAAAAAAAAAAAGGGAAAGCATGCAAAGGCTGAAAATGGAGTAACTGCTCAACTGAGCAGTAATTACTGCAGTTAAAAAAAAACTGTATAGGGAGAACGTGGGAGAATGGTTGGGCTAGGCAACTGCTACTACTTCCCCTCTATAAAAGCCAAAAGTGTGGCAGCAGTTACTTTGGGGTTTTTTCAGAAAAGAGATTTGACTGCAAAAGAAAAAAAAGAAGAAGAGAGCACAAAAATCTCAGCAATCAACAAGAAAGAAACTAAGGTAGTGCTTTGCCTTGGTTTTGTTTATACGTGGGATTCTTTAAACCCCCTCTTACAAAGCATGGGCTTTAAGTAAGGGTTTGGGTTTCAGAATCAACAAACAGCTCTAAATCAAGGGGAAATGCTGCTGAATTTTACCCAAAACAACCCAATTGCTGCAGAAATTCGATCCTCGGAACCCCCTCTTACAAAGCACGGGCTTTAAGTAAGGGTTTGGGTTTCGAGATCATCAAATCGCCCTAAAAGAGGGCGAAATGCTGCCCAATTTTCCTAAACAGGAGGCCATAGCAATCTCATAAAAAAAATCCAGCTAGAAACATGTCCTAATTAAGGGCTAATTCTGTCAAAATTTCCCTAAATGGAGTTCTAACAAATGAACTCAATTAATTCACACAAACGGAACAAAAATCATCTGGCAAAATATTAAACTAGAAGTTCGTGAAAGTTTGTCAAAATTGGCGACTGTATGAAGTCAGGCAAAATGATAGACTGCAAAAAAAAAAAAGTTCCAATTTAAGCAACAGGTGCTGGTTTAATCAAGTTAAACTCAGGCATAAGCTGAACGACTAACAAAAAAAAAACAGAGAATTAAATTTTGGACTAAATCTCCAGAAATTCACATACCTAATTGATTGATTGGTATTATCTCGCCTTGTTCGTCCTCAGCCGCCCCAAGTATCTACTATGCCTCCTCTTTTGATCACTCAAACTAAAATGCCCCAAGTGACACAAACATAAACCCTAGAAATTGAAACCGAAACCAGTCAAATTTCGAAATTAACCATTTGATTGGAAGTAGAGGTAAGAGAGAACTCAAAATTTCGAGTTCAAACCATTGAAATCTTAAACCAAATAGCAGATCGGGGCTTGAAAATTGTTAAAAAAAAAAACCCTAGAACATACCTAGGGACGGGATACTCGTGGCGTTTCTCGGGTTGTCAAAGATCCGATGCACCTCGTCTTCCTGTTGCGAGCGCCCGATTTGAGAGCTCCCTACTGCTGTGTTGCCGTTGTCGAGGGATGCCAGGGCAAAGCATCAATATTGGCCTGTCGATAAGAGAAGGGGGTTTGCAGAGAAGAAAAAGCTCGTGAAAGTGGGAATGGGTTGGTACTGGTAGACCCCTTTGACCAGACTGAGGAGAAATTGGTCTGACCTTAAAAAAACAATGGATCCGGTTTAACAAAATTTGAAACCGGGCTCGGTCATCAGAAAATCTGACACAAGGGCTAAAATTTGGAAATTACGTACCATGTTTACAAATTATTACTCTCTCCGTTCGGCAAAACTTGTTATTTTAGGGTGTTATTTTTGTTCAAAAAAACTTGTCATTGTAGATATTTTGCCCTTCACTTTACAGAAATGCCCTTGATATGATTGATTGTTTGTTAGTTGTAGTTTTCGATAAAGTAAAAAAGAAGGGTAATAATTGAGGGTAAATTAGTACATTTGTTAATTGCCTTAAAACTTGTGAAAGAAGCTAAAATGACAAGTTTTGTCGAACGGATGGAGTATATATGATCACTAATATATATGTGTAGTTGTATAAAAGTGCATTGCACAGTAATATCTATACATATGTGTGTCATAATTTCAACCGTAGACCCATTAAATTATTAAAAAATTTATAATTAGCAGAGATTAAGAAAATGGGGTTTATTGAACATAAGTTAAAACCCGATTATCTGCTAATTGATTTTAATGGGTCAATAAAAAATTGACTGCTAATAAATTCGGAGTCAAAATCTCAAATCGGGTGTCACCAAATATAAACTCGGTTTGTAAAAGAACTACATAAGATTTGATTCCGTTTTGCCGGATATGTAGGAAACTCGATACAAAGCTAAAGCTCGTCGGGTTCAATCACACGATCATCAAACGATCAAATTTTCAAAACCAAGTCAAATGGGTTTTTAGATAGAACTACGTAAAGACTTACGTCTCATATCGGCTACGTAGGTAACCCGATATTAAATCCTAAAAATATATCGGGTACAGTCGTCGACCTCTAAATTCACTTTTAAATGAATATGAGGTCAAAATCAAATCAAATGGGTTTTTATATAGAACTACGTAAAGACTTGATACTCTTTTATGAGTTACGTAGGAAATCCGGTATCAAATTCAATATATATCGGATTCAGTCGCCTATCTCAAATTAAATCAAATTTGTCCTTCAAAAAGAACTACGGGTGATTTGATCCCGTTCAAACGGGTACGTAGGTAGCTCGACATAAAGCTTAAGCTCGTCGGGTACAATCGCCGATCAAAAAGATCAAATTGGTTTTCTACTTTGAACTACATGAGGTTTGATTCTCTTCTAAGAGATACGTAGGCAACCCGTTAAATTTCGGGTGCAGCCCAAATCACCAAAACCATTCAAGTCTTGGTGTCGATACAACTTTGAATCAAGAGGATAACCAAAAGGGGTCGAACTCAAATATTAAAAAATTAAATAAAATGTGTTGTATAATTATTTGCGTATTTTTATTCAACAATTTGATGGGAAGAGAAATAGAGAGAGATGTATACAATCTTAACAGAAATATGTTTTGTTTGCATTGTAGCAAACACATGTACAGATCGCCTTCTCCCAAACACAATTAAGCATATCTGCATATATGATGAACGGGCGGTTAGCTTTTTGGGGCATTGGATGGTATCCTGAGTCCCTAAACCAGGGCAACCTACATTAACATTAGCACCAGATGAATAATTTCTGACTAGTTTTATAGTACTCCGTTGCTCGCTATCTTCCCTCTTTCAAATTTTTGTGCCAATATATATGGAAGCTCGTGGTGGCATCAGTGGTGAACGAGGTGGGAGCAAAGGCGGAGCTAGGGGGTCCTAGGGGTCACGTGACCCTACCCTCATCCGATAAATTATCTAGATGTATTCTCCTCGTCGATAGCTTCGTTTTGATATATAATACGCTCTAATTCGACATCTGAGTAAAAAGTTATAAATGTTTGAAATTATAGGTGTATTAATCACTTTAATTTTATTTTAATATACAATAATACTTTTATATTTTACTTAAACTGACATTCACATATTATAATTCATCTCGAGAGCTTCGAAACCATATTTTATATTACTTATTTTGAGAATTTGGTAAGAAGTTACGCAAGTTTAAATTTTTTATATCTAGTTATATATTATTACATGTTAAGAATACAATGTTTATTTATTGCGTTTTATATCTTTATTTTCGTTTTATATCCTTATTTTAGTTTTATATCTTTGTAGTAGTTTATAATATCGTTTGTCACTAATTTTTAATAGCGTTTGACACTAGTTTGTACTATCGAACACATTGTGTGTTTTACGACTTTTTTCTCGATCTTATTATCTACTACTATGGTAACCCCAGCTCAAAAATTTCTGGCTCCTTCTCTGGGTGGGAGTGTTTGTGATCGGCATGGTGGACACGACCCGGACGAGGATGGGCATGGTTTGAGCCTTGGTGGGCGTTCAGCCCTTCGTCGGCTGTCACATAACTAGTGGAGGCGGCTGATGGCGGGTTTATTGGCGGCGCTGACATTTCGATGGAGGGTGTAGGCCGGGAGGTCAGAATTAGTGAAGGTTTTGGCATTGGAGATGTGATCGGTGCTGGTGGCGGCTTCAAGTGGCAGAGGGGTCGGGGTTGTGATTCCGAAAATGGATTGATGTTCAGACGCCCAAAAAGCAGTCTGGATCCCCTATAACACTGGATGTTACACTCAGTGGTACACTTATAAGTTCACATTAAAAAAATATAAAACTTATAGGGGGAATTGTGCTATAGGCTATAATTAGGGCCTTTATTAGGAAAATGTCCACCCTTCCCTTCTAAATTGGCAAAATGTCCACCTTCCTTCCCTTGCCCCCTTTGCCCCTTTGCCCCCCCCCACGCCCGCCCCCTGTGCCCCCCTCCTGTTTCAGCACATTTGGTTTCAGCAACCCCTATTTCAGCGTTTTTTTTCTTTTCGCGCGTGTTGCTGAAACCGAAGTTGTTGAAACCGAAGTTGCTGAAATTATTGAAAATAGTTTTTTTTTTCGCGCGTTGCTAAAACCTAAGTTGCTGAAATCGGAGTTGCTGAAACCAGGGTTGCTGAAATCGGAGTTGCTTAAATTGTTTTCGCAATTGCTGACATTAGTTTTTTATTTTTTCGCGTCAGCGCTTCGACATCGGAGTTGCTAAAACCGTGTTGCTCAAACCAAAGTTGCTTTTTTTTTTCTTTCTTTTTTCGCGTCACCACTTCGACACCGGGTTTGCTGAAATCGGAGTTGTTGAAACCGTGTTGCGGGATATAAAATTTAGCTTATGCGGGATTCGAATCCACGTGTTTGCGCATAAGCACATTGCTCTACCATTGAGCTAAGAGGCATTGAACATAAATATTCGGAAATTAACCACAAATTCTATTTTTCCAATATATAATTGTTAATTAATTGTAAAAATTGCTGAAATTGTAAAAACTCGTGTTCTTGCTCACTCGATTTTCAGCACTCACCCAAGTTGTCAATACTTTTTTTTCCGCGTCATCACTTCGACACCAGAATTGCTGAAACCGAGGTTGCTGAAACCGGAGTTGTTGACGCCGACGTTGCTTAAACCGGAGTTGCTCAATTACTGAATTTTAAATTTTTGCCACACACAATTTCAGCAATTTTAGCAATTACAATAACAATTTCAGCAATTTCACCCAAAATGGCCACACCAATTTCAGTCATACATTTTATTACTTTTATATATAATACCTGTAGCAATTATCACTTCATATATATATATATATATATATATATATATATATATGTGTGTGTGTGTGTGTGTGTGTGTGTGTGTGTATGTATGTAGAGCTGGCGATTCGGGTCATCCGGTCAGGTTCGAATCGATCACATTCGGGTCGGGTCACTGATGAGTCGAGTCAACTCGGTCAAAATTTCTGTGTCGGGCTTGGTCGGGTCGGATCAGGTCGGATTCAGTCAAAATGAAATTCAGATTGGTCGGGTTTCGGTTAGAATCGGGTTGGACCCATTCGGGTTTTCGGTCAGAATCGAGTCGGTCTCGTTCGGGTTTCGGGTCGGTACTCGGGTCGGTCTCATTCAGGTTTCAAGTAGAAGCGGGTCTACGTTGGTTTCAAACTTTTAATTGTTTGGGTTGAATTTGTTGAATCATGTTCGTTCGGGACTTCCGGGTAATCAATTTTATTAAATTGAATATGTAATTTATGTTATTTATGTATTTCAAAAAGCATGTTAGTAATATTAAATATGATTCAATATATAATCTACTCATTGGCTCGTAAGCTCTAATGTTGTTAAAATCTCGATTCGATCCTACAATTCCAACGATCTAAAAATGGAAAAATGATCTCGATCCTTTTTTGCGATTATAACGATCCTATAAAATGTCTATTATAAGAAATTTTTAATATTTACCCTTTAAATTTTATAACGATCCTTATAACGAACCTATAAAACGATCCTATGGAATGCACTTGTGCACTAATGGTTTTAAGTTTTCACTTTGATCAATGAAAATTTTATTTTGTTTCGAAATAGCATTAACTATCAATAGATCAATAATGGATTACAATAATTTTTTTTATAGTGTAAATGTATAATAGATATATATTCAAGGATTTTCGGGTCGGGTTGGGAGTCGGGCCGGGTTAGGAGTCGGGTCGGGTAGAAATTTGAGTCGGATCCGGGTTGAGTCGGGTTTGTCTGTATTCGGGTCACTTCGGGTTTCGGGTCAACATCGGTCGGGCTCGGTTTGGGGTTCGGGTTATGCATAACGCCAAATTTTCGGGTTCGATCGGGTTTCGGTTCGGGTGAGTCGGTCGGGTTTCTTGAGTCGGAATTGATATCAACAGTTGGTGGACATTTCCCCAATTTAGATATATTCGTGGACAATGGTTCAATTTGGGCCTAAAAAATGGCCTGTTTGGCAAATTAATTCAAAATTATATTTATATTGTATACACTTATATTGTCATGTTTATAAAATTTTATTACAAAAAATTATGGGTGATTTAGGTAATTAGTCACTTATGAAATTAGGGCCTTTATTAGGAAAATGTCCACCCTTCCCTTCTAAATTGGCAAAATGTCCACCTTCCTTCCCTTGCCCCCTTTGCCCCTTTGCCCCCCCCCCCCACGCCCGCCCCCTGTGCCCCCCTCCTGTTTCAGCACATTTGGTTTCAGCAACCCCTATTTCAGCGTTTTTTTTCTTTTCGCGCGTGTTGCTGAAACCGAAGTTGTTGAAACCGAAGTTGCTGAAATTATTGAAAATAGTTTTTTTTTTCGCGCGTTGCTAAAACCTAAGTTGCTGAAATCGGAGTTGCTGAAACCAGGGTTGCTGAAATCGGAGTTGCTTAAATTGTTTTCGCAATTGCTGACATTAGTTTTTTATTTTTTCGCGTCAGCGCTTCGACATCGGAGTTGCTAAAACCGTGTTGCTCAAACCAAAGTTGCTTTTTTTTTTCTTTCTTTTTTCGCGTCACCACTTCGACACCGGGTTTGCTGAAATCGGAGTTGTTGAAACCGTGTTGCGGGATATAAAATTTAGCTTATGCGGGATTCGAATCCACGTGTTTGCGCATAAGCACATTGCTCTACCATTGAGCTAAGAGGCATTGAACATAAATATTCGGAAATTAACCACAAATTCTATTTTTCCAATATATAATTGTTAATTAATTGTAAAAATTGCTGAAATTGTAAAAACTCGTGTTCTTGCTCACTCGATTTTCAGCACTCACCCAAGTTGTCAATACTTTTTTTTCCGCGTCATCACTTCGACACCAGAATTGCTGAAACCGAGGTTGCTGAAACCGGAGTTGTTGACGCCGACGTTGCTTAAACCGGAGTTGCTCAATTACTGAATTTTAAATTTTTGCCACACACAATTTCAGCAATTTTAGCAATTACAATAACAATTTCAGCAATTTCACCCAAAATGGCCACACCAATTTCAGTCATACATTTTATTACTTTTATATATAATACCTGTAGCAATTATCACTTCATATATATATATAAATATATATATATATATATATATAAATATATATATATATATATATATATATATATATATATATGTGTGTGTGTGTGTGTGTGTGTGTGTGTGTATGTATGTAGAGCTGGCGATTCGGGTCATCCGGTCAGGTTCGAATCGATCACATTCGGGTCGGATCACTGATGAGTCGAGTCAACTCGGTCAAAATTTCTGTGTCGGGCTTGGTCGGGTCGGATCAGGTCGGATTCAGTCAAAATGAAATTCAGATTGGTCGGGTTTCGGTTAGAATCGGGTTGGACCCATTCGGGTTTTCGGTCAGAATCGAGTCGGTCTCGTTCGGGTTTCGGGTCGGTACTCGGGTCGGTCTCATTCAGGTTTCAAGTAGAAGCGGGTCTACGTTGGTTTCAAACTTTTAATTGTTTGGGTTGAATTTGTTGAATCATGTTCGTTCGGGACTTCCGGGTAATCAATTTTATTAAATTGAATATGTAATTTATGTTATTTATGTATTTCAAAAAGCATGTTAGTAATATTAAATATGATTCAATATATAATCTACTCATTGGCTCGTAAGCTCTAATGTTGTTAAAATCTCGATTCGATCCTACAATTCCAACGATCTAAAAATGGAAAAATGATCTCGATCCTTTTTTGCGATTATAACGATCCTATAAAATGTCTATTATAAGAAATTTTTAATATTTACCCTTTAAATTTTATAACGATCCTTATAACGAACCTATAAAACGATCCTATGGAATGCACTTGTGCACTAATGGTTTTAAGTTTTCACTTTGATCAATGAAAATTTTATTTTGTTTCGAAATAGCATTAACTATCAATAGATCAATAATGGATTACAATAATTTTTTTTATAGTGTAAATGTATAATAGATATATATTCAAGGATTTTCGGGTCGGGTTGGGAGTCGGGCCGGGTTAGGAGTCGGGTCGGGTAGAAATTTGAGTCGGATCCGGGTTGAGTCGGGTTTGTCTGTATTCGGGTCACTTCGGGTTTCGGGTCAACATCGGTCGGGCTCGGTTTGGGGTTCGGGTTATGCATAACGCCAAATTTTCGGGTTCGATCGGGTTTCGGTTCGGGTGAGTCGGTCGGGTTTCTTGAGTCGGAATTGATATCAACAGTTGGTGGACATTTCCCCAATTTAGATATATTCGTGGACAATGGTTCAATTTGGGCCTAAAAAATGGCCTGTTTGGCAAATTAATTCAAAATTATATTTATATTGTATACACTTATATTGTCATGTTTATAAAATTTTATTACAAAAAATTATGGGTGATTTAGGTAATTAGTCACTTATGAAGGTTTTGGCATTGGAGATGCGATCAGTGCTGGTGGTGGCTTCGGCCTTCGGGTGGCAGAGGGGCCAGGGTTGTGATTCTGAAAATAGATTGATGTTTGGACACCCAAAAAGCAGTGTGGATCCCCTATAACACTAGATGTTACACTCAGTGGTACACTTATATGTTCACATTAAAAAAAATATAAAATTATATTTATATTGTTTACATTTATATTAACATGTTTATAAAATTTTATTACAAAAAAATTATTATTAAAAATTATGAATAATTAAAAGATTGATTATTTTAGTAAATATTTTTTATATTTTTATAAAACATATGTTTAAATAATAAAATTTTATAGACATGTTAATATAAGTGTATAGAGTATAAATATAATTTTTAAAAATTTTTAATATGAGTTTATATCCGAAATAATTAAGTGTAACACACAAAGTGTTATAGGAGATCTAAATTGCCAAAAAAAACGAGGTCGGAAATCTTTAAAGGTATGTAAATAATTATTTATTTTAGTAATCTAATTTATAGGGATGAAATTAGGATTTTTATATATAATTTAATTAGGATTTTATTGGAATTAGATTAAAATTTGTAGAAATAGATTCTAAATTTTGGACTTAGAATATATATATATATATAGAGAGAGAGAGGGTGGGTCATGTGTAACTATCTCTTATTATGTTTTGTGTTAACAAATATAGACCATAGATTGATTGCAAATGGATGAACGAGATTAATTCCCGAAATTAATTAATTTTAATATGAAAAAAGATAAAAACCATTCTTTTTCCTCAATACAAGCGCGTGATATCCCAACCCAAATCCCTTTTTTCTGGATAACCTAGAGCACGATCGGTGTGAGCCCTACCACACGGTGCGAAAACGACCGGGTGCCACCGTCTTCTCCAATTCTCTCTAGACGGCGATTCCGACGAAAATCGTCCCTTCGAGCGGCGCGGCACCTATTTCCGGCTACTTAAGGCGGCACGGCTTGAAGGACAACCTCCGGCGAAGCTGCTGTGGGTGGATCTGAAGGCGGCACATACCGAATTCGTCTGGGGAATAGAGCGTCATCTGATGAATAATTGAGTGACTGTGATGAACATTTGATAAATGTTGATGAATAATTGAGTGACTATAATGAATATTTGAGTGACTGTGATGAATATTTGATAAATTTTAACAAAATCTTTGATGAATAATTGAGTGACTGTAATGAATATTTGATAAATTTTGCCGAATATTGATGACTACTTGGAAAATTTTGAAGAATATTTGATAAATTTTGCCGAATAATTGAGTGACTGTGATGAATATTCATGATGTCAATTAATAAAAAAAAAACTTAAGTCCATGTGTTTTAGCATCGCAGTACCGCCATCAGCACAAACAATTGCATATTTACAACGAATATTTGCTTCCCAACATCGAATATTTGAACTGCTCATGATGTTTTCTAACCCATTACCTGAATCCATCAGCGATTTTCACCGTCCGCTTTGCTTCTTCCTCTTCTTCACCGTCAGCTTGGTTGAAACCGTCACTGATTTCCAAAGATTTCACAGCCCAGATTAATTGATCATGATCTTTTCAAAAAAGGAAATTGTTGTACATTGGCAAAAAAAAAAAAAAAATTCAAGTGCTTCCCACGATATTCTCTATCCGGATTTGAGCAGTTACTGATGTTCATCACACGCCCGCCCAATGTGAGATTGGAGTAGTAATCCCCATGGGTCCCACTTTTTTTTAAAAAAATAAATTATTAAAATCATTGATTAATCCTAACCTTCAATCTTCATTCAACTCAATTGAGCGCGCAAACTCAATTGAGCGCGCAAACGATCGTCGAACGGAACGAAAACTCAATTGAGCGCGCAAACGAAGTTCTTGATCTCATACGCCATAGATCAAGAGCTCTGATACCATGTTCATATCCATGGCAAGCAGAGAGAGAAAGGAAGAAAATCTGTTGTAACATAATTTTGTGTATTGATTGAATGAATCAGAAGAAACATTACACGATGTAGTGGTCCTATTTATAATGCCAAACCAGACACTTGAAAGACTAAACTACCCTTGTACATTGATCAAATTTACATTCTATCAGTGGAAACTAAAAAAGATGGAGATTCATAAGTTTGGAATAGTCAGTAGTTTGTAGATAGGAATACAATCATTTAATAGAAAATCATTTAGAAAACATTCAATTTACTCATCGTATTCTAGTAAATAGTAATGCAACATCTTTAGATATATCAATCTAAGAGAATCATTGTCGGGCTAAACCTTACCATCAAAGACAACTAGTAAACCAAACAATAGTTTATCTTTGTAAGTGTTCATTCAAATTAACTAGAATGTGTATGTCAATTAGACAGCTAAATACCAAAAATTGAGGAGATCTAACTTTAAGTTAAAAGAATTATAATCTCAATCAAATATCTCAATTTCAATTACTAAATAATTGAATCTCAACAATACAAACAATTCAAACAACTAATCCAATAGTTCATCAAATCAAAACCCTAAGTCATCAAAATCAAACCAAATCAATCCATAGATCTAGTGGTGGATCTAGGGGGTGATGTGGCTGAAATCCATTCAGCTCGGAAGAAAAACTGAGGAAAAAAAATGTGCTTTTTTGTTTTGTAGTTTTTCATAATTTTAGGGATAAAAGAGTCTAAAAAAGTAAGAAATCATAAATACGGTTTAGCTTAGTTGGCAAAGTTGGGGATTTATTACTTTGACTTCATGAGTTTAAACCCTTTTAGCTTCATTTTTTTATAATTTTTTATTCTTCATATTTTTTTTACTAAAAATAACCATATAAATAACAAATTTAATATTTTTGTCCAACATATTTAATAATTTTAGATTATGTTAATTTTATCCACTGAAAATGACTATTTAAATCACAAAGTTAAGTTTTTTTTTTTCCAAATAATTTAAACAAAAAAAATATTTTTTTTATATATACATGCAAAAAAATTTCTTGAAAAAAAAATTAGTCCCCAATAAAAGAAATCCTAGATCCCCTAATTAAGAATGGATCAATATGAAGCAATCTTCGAGGAAACTCTTGGTAGTGAATTACAAGGGTTAGTTAATGTGTAGAGTTGCCCCAATAAGTTTTTCTATTACACATGCAATCATTTGATGAAATGAACGCGATTGAATTGCTTGAATGAACGAACCTAAATTGATACGACTCACAACTTGAATTCCTTCACACAATAGACTTGAGTTCCGGTTTGTACCAACTTCGATAGAACTCACAAAGAAGGTTTAAGGGGTGATGTATTTGTGGAAGGTAGGAAGTTCCGACGCTGCAATATTATCCACGAAAACTCGAGAATGAAAGATAGAGGAGAACCATGAGTAGCTAAGATGATTTACAACTCTAAACTAGTTTTCATTGATGACTAGAAGGGGAATTTATACAACTAAAATCCCTAGGGTTAGGATGGGTCGGCCAAGTTCGAAGATCAAGCTAAGAAATTCTCCCTCATTCTATTCTAAATTATGATGAAAATTTTAAAAAAATAATGCTATGAGATAAACATCAAGATAAAATGATAAGATTGAAGACAAGGCCAGCCCCTCATTGGAGAGTAAGGAATGAATGTGGCCATGATCTTACCTTCACTTTCCAGTCCACCTACACGTCAATAAGAACGTGACACCACATCAATAAGGACGTGCGTGTGCTAATCTAGATTTAAGGTGTATCTAACAACACATAATAACACGCATAAAATAAAATAAAATAAAATAAAATCCTAGATCAAGGATTTTAATTTTGTTTTTTTTTTAAAGATCAACGTTCTAAAAGATAACAAAGCAGGGTTTGGGTTTCTGGGGGAAAGTTAAGGCCACAAGAAAATCAACGTGAGGTATTCATACACACCAGCCTCCCATTATTATGGTAAAAATGAAAACATGGCAGGCAATCTCCGAGCATTAAAAATGAAAGGGAGTATTTACAGGGTTCTACCGGAGCTCCGGAACACGCAGGGGTATGACAGAGCCATCTTCGGGATAATCAGTTCTCTGATCGGCTAGAGAGTGGTAAGCAAGCACATGAGCAGGATGAGATTGTAAATGACCCTGCCCATCTATGACAATAACCTCTTGTCTTGCTGGAATGATCTCAACATGCCGGTGGTCACGGGCCATCTCAAGGAGTTCATCACCATTTTGAGAAGCATTGTAACCTTGAACCCACATATACCTCAGTGATCTCAATTGCCGCGCTGCTTGAGCTAAAGCTTGTCCACTGTAAGGGCAGCCCCTCATTTCGAGCTTCTGTAAGTTGGGGCAACCTCTTGAGAACGCGAGAAGCCCTTCATCAGTTTCTCCGAGATGACCCAGAAGCATCCATGTAACGTTTTGGCTGTACTCTCCAACATATTGCAGACCACGATCAGTCAAACCACCCTTCCGGAGGTACAGAGCAAACCTTCTAAGCTGCTGGCAACCAAGCAACAATGCTCTGATGCCATTATCAAGGGGCAAGTCAGTAACAGTTTTTGCTTTCTCGACCAACACCAGGCGAAAATTATGCAAATTCCTCATATTGGCGCCGATAGATCGTAAAGCATCATTCGTGATATCAGATACATACACAGCCAAGTATTCCAGATCACGGCAGCCAACAGAGAGAGCAATAAGTCCCCTTTGAGTGATGACACCTTGTTCATCTGCAAATCCCTCATCTTCACCATGTTCTATTCGGAGTCTCTTGAGTTTCTTACAGCTCCTAGCCAGGGTTTCCAATCCCTCATCACCGATCACATTCCTCACCTGTTTATTGCACATAGAGTAAAAAAACATTAAGCATATTTATTTGGGCGTCAAGTATGAAAAAAAAAAAATAATCAAAACTGAAAAGTGTTGCATGTTTGACAGATAGTAATCAACTCATTAGTCATTCTGTTGAACTATCGTATGTTGCTCTAAAAAATTTCCACAGATTTAGAATACACATAATATGAGTGAGAAGATGAAATGAGTTCACTCATAATCAGTGAGAAGATAGAGTTTCAGGATCCATCCATTGTACATTCTACAAGAAAGCCTGCATGAAGTGATGACAAGTATTCTCATAAAGTAAAGAGAAAAAAATGAAAATCAATATGATCTGCTACATATGTGCGCCTAAAACTGAGGTTGATAAATCTACCCCGGCTGTATGACCGTGACACTACAAAGCACATTCATATGAAGAGAATGATAGAAGAGAGGAAAGTACATAAAAACACAGCAGAGAAGTATGACAATTAATAATTCAACAAATATTGAAAAGTCAATCCTTTATGAGCTTACCTCTAGAACTTCCAAGTTTGGGCATCTTTGGATCAGCACAGATAAATCGTCTCTACCAAGAAATGAGTAAAGGAGATCCAAAGTCTTTAACAAATGCGCAACAGGGAACACCAAAGGCATTTCAGCAGGTCCCATGTAGCTCATACCTAAATGACGAAGCCCAGGAGGAAAAGATAAAACAGGATAGTTGTCTGGATCTAATTCATCTAGGGAGCCACCCCCAGTAAACTCTTCTAATCCTCTAGCAGCATGGAAGAGAGTGTTAACATCTGGAGGAACAATTTCATCAATTTTCAAGCTCACTAAAGGACAGTTTTTGGCAATGAGTTCAAGATCTCTGAAATCAACTTCGTCCAACTCAGTCATATAGAAGTTCAAGGTCCTCAATTCCTTGTTATTTATCGCAAGCTCATGAAGCCACTCGCCACTTATGTGGTCAACAATGCTCTCTTGCAAAACCAGATGTCTCAAATCCCTGGAAAATAATTTCAATCAGATAATGAGTGTTGTTGCAAAAACTAACTATAGGGAGAAAAGTGACCGAGGAAAAAAAACTTCACCCCCAAAAGGCCAAAACTACACCGTTAGTTAAAAGAATGAAAGCATTGCATATGCTAAACTGAAAGAAATCATTAACATGATACATATAAATATATAATACAGAGGTTGAGAACAAAAATGTTTCCAGTGGCTGCTTATATTCACACAAGTACTAAAACTAGATGTAAAATGTTAGGGGAAAAGCACCCTTATCAATTATATTTCTTGACAATTCCATTCCCTTTTTCAATAATGTAAATGAAAAAATGTTGATATAGCAATTAGAAGGAGAACAAAAAGTACTGGAACAAAATGTTCTATATACTAGCACTAAGATTATGGGCTGATCAAACAGGGAGCTATGAATATACTTGTAAATGAGTTAGGGGCTAGCATGGCAAATATAGAAGGTCTGAGTTGGGTATAATACCCACAGGGAGTTTTCACATTAGGGATGGAGGAGGAAATCATGGTGAAACTTACCGGAGGAGAAGAGAGAAAAGCTCAAAGTAGCAGAGGAGATCACCATCCTTTCTGTCATTTTCTTTTGACAAAGGAAAGTAATTAGGTCTAGCTAGACTCTATACTCCAGCCCAAAGCATCCTTTCGGTTGAGAATTTGTAATTCCATCTCCATACTCCTTAACAAGGTTTGTGTTAGGGGATAAGTACCCCAATTGTGTCAATCTATCCACAACGCTTATGATTTGCAATGAAGGTGGACTGAATTAAATTTTAAAAGGTCGAAGAGAGAGTCGAAATAATCATTTCAATCCCTCATAGGAAATTCCAATCACCCAAGATAACATTTAATCATGCACTGGTTGTCTGACTTATATCCTTTAGTTTCAAAGTTTTGGATGTCCCTCTTTATCACTTTAGGCCTTGTTTCTTTTGAGTAGAGAATATAAGGGAAATGAATCAAATTTTATGCATAAAATTTATATGATCATCACTTTTTTATGGGTCTAGAGAGGGGGAGAGGGAAATGGTTAGAGCATTCTAGGACATATGGTTACACTATGCTAAAATTAGGTAATCAAATGGGGAGAAATGAAATAAATATGGACTAGATTCGTTAAGTTAACCTTTACATTTCCCTACCTAAAAACAAACGAGGGGTTAGTGTCTTGTACCGAAATCTCTTAAATAGCAAGGATTGGTCCCCCAAGAGTTACAAACTCTTTTGCATAAGAGCATGAGCAACCATGGGTTTTACTTACCTTAAGGTTGCTAAAAGGTAAGCTCATGGTTGTGGGGTTTACCTTAAGGTAAGAGGTGGGAAGGGGTTACCTTGGTAGAGAGAGGTAACCTCTTTCCTTTTCTAATTTTATTTTCCTTTTTTTTTAATGATAAAGTAGGATATTCTCTTTTCCATTTAGATTTATTAATTGTAATAATGTTTAAAATGAAATAAAAATATATTTATATTTCATTATTTTTTAAAATAAAATGTCCCATTGGTTTAATTTTATTTTTTTCTATAATTTGAGTCAAATTTTACCCTATATATACTCCATCTTGATCTATTGTAGTTGCACCTATTTTCTTAACTATGGATCACAATAATCCAAATACTCCATCCATTCCAAATATGCCTTTTGATCCACATCTTCTCAAAAATCCTCAATTTCAAGTGATGTTACAACTTACAAATGCTTAACAATCCTCCAACACCCGAATATCCAAATTATACCCACATAATCCTACCAATGTGTACAATCCTCTTTTTTTTTTCCAAACCAACAACATTTTGAGCATTTTTCGGGTGTTCAAGGGAGTGCCACTCGAAGTCCAACCGAAGATGCAAGTGAAAATAAAGGGAAAGATATATAAAGGAAAAGAAAAGGTGAAAATAATATATGATGATTCACAATAATATATGATGATATACATATAATAAAGGGAAAGATATATAAAGGAAAAGAAAAAGTGAAAATAAATTTGAAAAGAGGTAAAATTGATTTCTCATGATTGTAGAGGAAACCTTTTAGAAAGAGGTAGAAAAAGTGAAAATTATTTTAAACAAAAAAATAAATAAGTTGGAAAGTTGTGATAGGAAGATGAGAAAAAAAGGGGGAAAGAAGTTACCCCATGGTTGCAGATGGTCTAATTGTGAGGAATTGTTCAAAGAACCCAAGAGATTGCCCTAAGTGGATCAATTGATAACCACTGAAAAAAAAAATAAGTGCAAAGTTCTATAGTTTAAAAGGCTTCAATATGAGATGTTGGGAGCTTGATGTCTTGAATATAGGGCGTTAAAGCAACTGACAATCTATAACAAGCACACTATTGCAGTGATCCAAGAGACAATGGATGAGTTGAGCGGGGCCACATGTTACACAAAAGTAGACTCAAGATCACGTTAGCTAAGGAGGGTGACGCCAAAACTTCTTTTAGAACACTTGATATTTTAAGCATGTAGTGACAGCCTTTTGGCTTAATGAATGTGTAAGCCACCTTCCAAGCATCTACAACTTTCGATCCCTATGTAAGGAAATGTGTGCTAGGGTTCTTTGATGATATCTTAGTGTACAACAAAAGATAGTCGGCTGATCTAATGAGGTTATTATTTGTGTCGGGCGAGTCGAGCATAGCTGATCTAAAGGGTTGTTATTCAATTCGAACAAGCCGAGGATTTTTTGTTTAGAAACGATTCAAGCTTGAACCAAGCTTAAATTTGGACTTGAGCATGAAAATGTGTTTAAACTTTACTCGTTTATTAAATGAACGCGCTAGAGCCGAGCTTTTTCAAGCATAAAGCAACTCTACTTGCTCATAATATAGTAACTTATAGAAATCTTGTGTCGAATCGAGCTGAGCCTCAATTTAAATTGAGCTAAAAAAATATGCTCATAATCCGCACATTTAGTTAAATAGTGTTAACTCGGCTGAGCCCGGTGGGGTCAAGACGCTCGAGGGAGGTCGTGTGTGCGGGCCCACATACGGGAGACTCGAACAACACATAAACTCAACAGGATTTCATCTCAAAATCAATTGGCAATGAGAGAAGTATCCATTCAACCTTATATGTTGTTCAAACATTCTATATATTACCGATGTGGGACAACCACATTTCAACACGCCCCTCAAGTGCAACGACATTTTTTAGACAACAAGTTGCACTTCCCACATGCGCTTAAATGGGTACCACAATGTCCGTGACATGCCACAGCCAGCAACCCCGCCAATTAGAGCTCAGACCACAACTAGCCGAACCTGACTCTGATACCATGTTAACTCAACTGGACCAATTATAGCTCAGACCACAACTAGCTGAACCTGACTCTGATACGATGTTAACTCGGCTGGGCTAGTCGGGTCAAGACACGAGGGAGGTCGTGTGTGCGGGTCTACATACGAGAGACTCGAACAACACATAAATCCAACGGGGTTCTATCTCAAAACCAATTAGCAATGAGAGTAGTCCTTCAACCTTATATATTGTTCAAGCATTCTCTATATTACAGATGTGAGACAACCACATTCCAACAAACAGCAAGTCAAGACCAAACTTTTTTCGAGTCAAACCCAAGCCGAGCTCGAGCTACTTGGCTCATATACCGGTCATAAATCTAACACTAGGGATGACAATTTCACCCGCACTCAACGGATATTCATCTCACCCGACCAGAAAAATAGATGAAAATCTGAAATAAAGCGGACATTAAATGGGTGATGGGTGAACGGGTGAGTCGGATTCGGGTGAAGATATTCCCCACCCGTCACCCACAACTTATATTACATAATTATATTTTGTATATGTGAAATTACCAATATAACCCCCTAAACCTTAATTCAAGATAACTATCAAACGATTTCCGGTTTGAAGCTTTGGTTGTTGAAGATTATGTTTTCTCTTCTAATTGTTGTAATATTTTTTTATTTCTAAGACTTCTAGCTTGAAGTGTTGAAAGTTGTGAATGTTTACACGTATTTAACCGAATTTGACTATATTTGGTACTTGTTTATTCGTCGATGTATTTGACGTATATTTTTCAATAAATTTTTTTTTTGATGAATTTGATGTCTTGTATTTCTTCCGAATTATCACTCGATCACCCAATAGGTGGACGGAGCGGGTGAAATATTTGGTGGATGATGGGTCGGGTAGAGTAAAGGGTTTTGGGTGGTGGGTCGATTGACGGAATTAGATCATCAACCCATCACACGACCCATTGTCATCCATATCTAACACTGCAATATGCATGACCACCTCTCGGGTGCACCTATGCGACTCAATAAGAAGAAGTGCTCATTTGGTCAACATTGTTGAAGAAATATCATATTGCTAATTGCTAATTTTAGTTTTAACAAAAGAAAATAACAACCATTCTTTTATTAGGTTGGGTAAAAAAAAGCAATTGAAATGAGAGGTGTTTGTGAGTTCCACCCTCCATTTCAAATGTGAGAACCTATATAAACCCATAGGATTTCATTTGTTAGATATCCTAATTCTAAAATACAGAGAGAGAAAAGCTTATAGTTTATAGCATTATACAGAGAGAAGCTTTTGAGAGAATTTTGAGCGTAAAATTTTAGGGTGTAATTGGGGTGAGTGTTGTAAACACATTTTGTATCTTTACCTTTCTAATAAAAGCTTTGCACAAGAGTTAGAAACAAACACGTGTATTTTGTATTATTTATTTTCATTCTCACCAATCTGATAAATCGAAATAGTTCCGGTTTTTTCCCTAACAATTGGTATCAGAGTCACGTTGTGAACAATCTAAAAGAGGAATCATATTTGAGTGAGAGCGATGACTGCAGACGATAGAAAGGTCAAACTCGACAAGTTCGATGGTGCAGATTTCGGATTTTGGAAGATGCATATCGAAGATTACTTGTATCAAAATTTTTTTTTATCATCCCCTCTAAAAGAAATGACAAAGAGCATGAAGGATAAAGATTGGAATCTTCTTGATAGACAAGCCCTTGGAGTTATCCGACTGACGTTATCACGCAATGTTGCCTTCAACATAGCAAAGGAAACAACCACGGTGGGTCTTATGGCAGTTCTTTCCAATATGTACAAGAAGCCATTTGCCTTCAACAAAGTTTTTTGATGAGGCGATTATTCAATTTGTGGATGACAGAAGAAGCATTGGTAGCTCAACATCTCAGTGAACTCAACGGAGTCACAACCCAGTTAAGTTTAGTTGGGACTGAATTTGATGAGAAAGTACGAGGCTTGATACATTTGGAAAGCCTTGATACTTGTCTTCTCTTCCAAGTAGTGGAATGCTACTGTCACGACTCTGAGTAGCTCATCGGGAAGCAATAAGTTAAAGTTCGATGATGTTCGCGATCTGTGCTCAGTGAAGAGATCTGACGGCGAGGGTTGGGTGAATCATCAACCTCTTTAGTTTTATGTAAAGAGTCAAAAAGGAGAATTTCAAATAGAGGAAATGGACAGGGAAGATCGAACAATCAAACCAGACCAAAAGACAAGAGGTCGAGGTCAAGGAATTCCAATATTTCCTCTAGCTCGAAGACCATCGAGTGTTGGAATTGTGGGAATACTTGACACTACAAAAACCAATGCAAGAGCACTCCAAATAAACAAGAGACGAAGATAGAGGCAAATGTTAGCTTTAATTCTAGAGGATATGATGCATTGATATGTTCTTTTGAGAGAAATGACGAATCTTGAGTGTTAGATTTTGGAGCATCATTTCATAATACTTCGAAGAAAGAGCTTTTTGAGAGCTGCCTCGGGGAACCATGGAAATGTATATCTTGACGATGATCAACCTTGTTCAATTATAGGCAAAGGTGAAGTGCAGATTAAGTTGAATAGCTTTATTTGGGAGCTAAAGAACGTTCGACACATTCCTGATCTAAGAAAGAACTTGATGTCAATAGGGCAATTGGTAGATGAAGGCTATGATACAAATTTCATTGGTGATAAATGGAAGATTTCAAGAGTGCAATGACAATAGTTCATGGAAAGAAGAGTGATACTCTTTACATGACAGCAGGGGCACGTTGCTCAATTGCATTTGCCTCAAGAAATGAAGATTCCAAAATGTGGCACTAGAGACTTGGTCACATGAGTGAGAACGGGATGAAACTCATGCATTCAAAGGGAAATCTTACATGCTAATAGAAATGGGCATGTGTGAAGATTGCATAGTTGGAAAGCAGAAGAGAGTAAATTTTCAAATAAATGGCAGATCTCCAAAGAAGAATCGACTAGATCTTGTCCACTCTAATGTTTGGGGGCCAACCACTACTTCATCCCTTGGTGAAAAGCACTATTTTGTTACTTTCATTGATGATTACTCTCAAAAGTTATGGGTGTATTTTCTAAAATACAAGTCTAAAGTTTTCGAGACTTTCAAAAGATGGAAAGCTGTGATTGAAAATGAGACAAGCCTGAAAGTTAAAAGGCTTAGAACAAACAATGGTGGTGAGTATGTAGACACCATATTCACAAGCTTTTGTTATAAGCATGAGATCCTAATGGACGGAACGGTTTCCGATACACCTCTTAACGGTGTAATTGAACGTATGAACCGAACATTGACAGAAAAAATCAGAAATATACATATTCAGTCAGGACTACCAAAGCATTTTGGTCCGTCGGGTCCGTTAGATGACCAAATACCAGAAGAGGTATAAAGCGGTAAAGAGATAAAACTTTCGCATTTGAAAGTTTTCGGTTGCGTAGCATATGTGCATGTGAGTGATCATCACAGGAATAAGCTTGATCCGAAATATAAGAAATGCATTTTTATCGCCTATGGCGAAGATGAGTTTGGCTATTGCATTTGGGAGGATGAAAAGAAGGTGATCTGTAGCAGAGTTGTGATTTGCAACGAGTCAGCCATGTATAAGGACGTGGCCGACGGTGATGTCAATGACTCAGAGAAGAGTGGGCCAGTATTTGAGATGCAGGTTATACTCCAGATCGTTCTTAAGAGAACCAATCGCAACAAATTATCAACCAGAGGAGGTCATTGGACAAAGCGCACAACAATCACGACAATACCTTCTACTCCAACTCATGTATTGAGAAGGTCTTGTCGGCCTCATGTTCCTACCAGGAGATATATGAATTATTTGTTATTGACTTATGGAGGGGAGCCTAAATGTTACGATGAAGCTTACGAGAATAGTGAAGCTTATCGGTGGGAGCTCGCAATGAAAGATGAGATACGGTCTTTGATTTCTAACCAAACGTGGAAACTTTATGAGTTGCGAAGAAGGCACTCCACAATATATGGTTGTACCGGTAAAAAGATGAGCAAGATGACTCTAAGAGGTACAAAACTCGACTCATTGTTAAAGGATTTCAGCAGAAAGAAAAAGGTGTTGACTACACAATATTTTTCCCCCGTTGTGAAGTATACTACTTTTAGATTAGTGTTGGGTATTGTTGCCACTGAAGATCTCCATCTTGAACAGTTAGATGTGAAGACTGCATTTCTTCACGGAAACTTGGATGAGAAGATACACACGCATCAACCAGAAGGTTTCTCTCAAGATGGAAAAGAGAATATGGTGTGCAAATTCAAGAAAAGTTTGTGTGGCCTAAAGCAAGCTCTAAGACAGTGGTACAAAAAGTTTGACGGCTTCATGCACAAGGAAGGCTACAAGAAGTGTAACGCCGATCATTGTTGCTACGTAAAAAGATATCAGTCCCGTTATATCATTTTACTCTTATATGTTAATCATATGTGGTAGCGGGTTCTGATATGAATGATATCAGAAGAAGGTTGAAGCACTAGTTATCAAAAGAGTTGACCTCAAGGACTTAGATCCTGCAAAGAAGATTCTTGGAATGCAAATTACAAGAGATAGACATATGAGGACATTACAACTATCTCAATCAGAATACATCAAACGTGTTTTGCATAGGTTCAACATGGATAATGCCAAACGAGTTAGGACACCTTTGACTAACCATTTTCGTTTATCCAAAGATCAATCCCCTAAAACAGAAGAAGAAATAGCTCTCATGGCTAAGATTTCTTATGTCTCGGTCATCGAAAGTTTGATGTACACAATGATAGGTAGGTTTATGTCAAATCCAGGGAAAATTCACTGGCAAGCGGTGAAGTGGATTCTAAGGTATCTACAAGGAACGACAAAAAAAAAATGCATGTATTTTGGTAAGAGTGAATTCAAAGTACGAGGCTATGTAGATGCTGACTTTGGAGGCGAAGTCGATCACCGGAAGAGCACAACCGGTTACATATTTACTTCGGAAATACAGTTGTTAGTTGAATGTCACAAATGTAGAAGATTGTTGCTCTATCAACTACAGAGGCTTAGTATGTGGGAGTAAAAGCTAGTAAAGAGATGATATGGCTTCAAGGTTTGTTAACAAAGCTAGGATTCATCCAAGAAAATAATGTCTTGTATAGTGATAGTCCGAATGCAATACACTTCGCAAATAATTCAGCGTTTCATTCAAGAATCAAGCACACTAGACTTCGATACCATTTCATCGGATCGTTGTTGGACGATGAAGTATTAAAACCAGAGAAGATCTAAGGCAGCAAGAATCCGGAAAACATGTTAACAAAGACAGTGACGCTTGATAAATTAAAGTTGTGTTCAACTTCAGTTGGCCCGCATAAATGACAAGACCATAAAGTTTTGTGTGAAGACAGTTTGAAATCAGTCTTCAAGTGGGAGATTGTTGAAGAAATATCAAATTGCTAATTTTAGTTTTAATAAAAGAAAATAACAACCATTCTTTTATTAGGTTCTCTAAAAAAAAGGCAATTGAAATGAGAGGTGTTTGTGAGTTCCACCCTCCATTTCAAATGTCAAAACCTATATAAACACATAGGATTTCATTTGTTAGATATCTCAATTCAAAAACACAGAGAGAGAAACTTATAGTTTATAGCGTTAATTAGAGAGAAGCTTTTGAGAGAATTTTGAGCTTAAAATTCTAGGGCGTAAGTAGGTGAGTGTTGTAAACACATTTTATATCTTTACCTTTCTAATAAAAGTTTTGCAGAAGAGTTAGAAACAAACACGTGTGTGTTTTAAATTATTTATTTTCATTCTCACCAATCTCATAAATCGGAATAGTTCTGGTTTTTTCCCTAACAAACATATAGTGGAAGACTTAAAAAGCATTTGCCAGTTGGGATATATTTTTTTATGGATGGGTGGGGAGCACGGTAAAGTTTCCAGACACTTAGTCAAGTGGCCTACAAATTGGAGTTTACACCCTTGGCCTAAGATTCACTCGGGGTTCCATGTATCCTTGCTGAAGAAGGTAGTTGGAAATAACCAAACCATCACTGATTTTGCAGCTGAACTTATCATGGAGGAATAGGAATGTATCCCTCAAGACATTCTGGAAGTGCAGCCTCTGACTTCGCAAGAAACAGCATAACAGAGTTTTAGTCCTGCAAGAAGGTAGAAATAGAGAAGATGCATTCTGGATGACTTGGACATAAATTAGTAATTGGTTCCCTTGGCAATCCCTTAATAGGGGGAGAAGTTCAGGAAACGCCACTGCTAGAGTGGGGACCAGCTAAGAGGAGAAATTGAAAGAATCATTCTGTTATCAGGGCTATGATGGATTAGCTAGAGTCAAAGGCTGTGAAGGACAGCGCATATGTATAAATAAGATGCTACCCTTTACTGGTATTCACATAGTTTCCTAGTGTGTTGTAAGGTGGGTGTCACTTCTGGGATTTTGTTAATGAAATACCCTCCACATATCTCACTTCCTTGAGGTGATTTATCTTTTGTTGCGTGTTTGTGTCACTTTGTGCCATCTTTGCTTTAACAGATGACCAAATCAGTAAACTTCAGCAATTATAATATCAACCCAATATTCATGTAATGACTGCTCTTTCATAAAGAGCAAGTTTTGTTCATTTCTTACCATTAAGACAGAATGATAAAACAAAGCAAACAGTTTCCTTGAACAGGATGCCATCAAAGCACCACATCAGAAAATGAAACAGAAAAATATCAAAAAGTTGGACTCTCATCATAAATAGGTAACAAAGAAAGCAGATTTATTGTGCACAATTGCTTGTTTTTAGTTCTACATCTTTAAACTTATAGATACAGAATTAAACCAAAGGAAGAATTAAAACTCCCTCCAAGCAGGAAACTGATGTATATTGTATACTTTCAGTGAAACTAAGTTCTTATACCCACAGTGTAATTATTAGTATCAATCATGTAATAGGAAAGCAGCAAGATGTGACCATATCAGACTGGAACAGAAAACCAGGACAGTGGACCAGCTTGAGTTTTGCACAATCTTAAATACTAGTAAAAAATGAGAAGTCGCAATTTTCCTAAGATACAATTTTTACAACCCATGCTCAATCATCAAGAGTACCTCACTAAACACAGCCCAAGTTAATTTGAATTATTCAAAGCGTCATTTCCAAACCCTCCTTCAAGAAGCAATACTATCTGAAGCAGCGTTGAATGCAACCTCAGCTTCTGTTCAATGCTGATCTCACTAAACATCACTGTCAAAAATATCCTCCAACCCCCAAATACAGTTTAAAATATGTTTCTAATCGTCATTTTATCCCAAGTGGGTAGTTTTTCCTTGGATTTCTCCATATGAATACTTTTGTAAACAAAATCAATACACAAAGCTAAAAGATAAGTTTAGAGCAGACAAGAAAAACCTAAAGCATAACATTCTCTATTCTTGAAGCCCACCCCCTTCCAGACATGTAATGACTTCAAACTTGCGAACTCCTCTTGGACTTGAACTACAGATTATTCACATATGTTGCTTCCCGCATTGCCAATAAGGTCATTCTACAAATATCAACTAACTGGGTTTAGGGATAGAGAGGTTAGGTACTCTGGAACACCTTTTATAGGTGTAGGGATTTTCAAAACAAAGTTGGGAGACAAAAGGCTCATTAGATACAACTCGGTAACCACTCAAAGATCCCTTTTGAGGTTAATCATTCAAGAGAGTTTATAGATGCCCCTAAAATTGAACAGATATCATTACAAGCATAAATAAATATAAAAAATTAGGGCCCGTTTGGTAAAAGATTTTGTATGGTAAACTAAACAAAAATAGATTTTGTATTGGAAAGTATATTATAGAGAAGTTTTGTTAGTTTTGAAGAGAGTAATGCTAATTTTTGTATGAAAAATAAGAGAAGGGGTACTGAGTGGAGTATATGGACCCGGTTACCCCATACTGAAATTGATCATTGAAATGAGAGAACAAAACAGAGGAGCAATGAATTTAATTTTTAACAATGGATATTAAACTATAAATGGATTACATTAATTTTGTTTCCCCCTTTCCTACTCTTAAGACCAAATGGCCCTTAGTCCAATCCAGCAAAGTAATCAAACAACGCAGAATAGCATACAGTATATACTACCATGATACTATGAATTAAGAATTTAGACATCCCAACAAAAGCTGCATGCATTTAATACATAACAAACTAATTGGAAGTGAACAACAACCTTTTAGGAAAGAGTTAA
Source organism: Persicaria maculosa (assembly GCA_963922045.1). Classification (NCBI taxonomy): domain Eukaryota; kingdom Viridiplantae; phylum Streptophyta; class Magnoliopsida; order Caryophyllales; family Polygonaceae; genus Persicaria; species Persicaria maculosa. The sequence continues at coordinate 62,452,727 of OY998257.1, read as the reverse complement.
CATTAAATCATACCTGCAAGAACGGGCTATCTTCAATAGACCGTCCGTTGATAAACCTGAACATTTGTCTAACTTCAGCGACTGCAAAACACCCCCTTTCACAATGGAAATGGTCTCAAGATCCGAATCCCTGACAATCATTCGCCTGAAATGAAGAGAATTCAGATTGGCAAACTGATGAAGACGATTCAGCCACGGAGTCACATATCCGCCCCAATTCTCAGGTATCAAATTAAACGTTGCAGCTCTTGGTTTGCCCTTCAGCTTCAAAGATTCCAGATTGGGAAACCGTTCAAAGAGCCGCTCTGGAGTCGTAGAGTAGCAGAGGGCTATGGTCACATGCTTCCGGGACTCCGCATCAAGCTCGTACCACCGATGGCAAACCCGAGATACTGCAGCTCGGTCCCGGGCCTCGTGGATATACTGTATAACGCACTGAATCACCTCATCAGGCATCGACCTGTGAAAAGTCGCCATAGCACGAGTGGTACAAAACCACTGGTATCCCCACTGAATCACTCTTCACCGCATATCCGCCAATCTTTGCATAAGAGAGATTAGCAACAAATAAATCACCAATTTCAGGAGCAGACAAAAATTAGAGTTCCTCAATCAAAGTCGATTAATATCATACAGCACCCGTCGAAGATCTGGAAAACGCGAAATAAATCTTCGTCCTGCCAAAAATAAACACAAAGAAGAAATCCATCATCAATAAAAAATAAAAATAAAAAAGCAAGCCCGCGAAGAAAACCTAATCAGATCGGGACGGTCAGCGGAACTCACAATCGAGCAGATCCAGGTACAGAAAACATGAAGAAAACTTCACAACGAGATTCGGAATTCGAACAGAAAAGGCAGAAGAGGATTGAGCGAAACGGAACAAATATCCTAGGAGATGATTGGTAAGTGAGGAGAGAGAACCAGTCCAAAAATAAAAAGTAAGGAGAGAGAAAGCCATGGATGGCGAGTGGCGACAGTTGCAACTTGCAAGTTGAAGAACAGAAGTGGAAGAAAGTCTTTTTTTTTTCCTTCATTTTTTTGGTAGAGGAGGAAAAAATAATTGAAACAAAATAAAAGAAGGTTCGGTGACCACAAATTTTTATAAATTTTGTGTGGTGTATATAAAGTTTTGTTAAATTCTCCGTAATAGTAAAAAAAAATTTAGAGAATATCTATTGGTAAGATCTAATTCGTCTATTGACGAGATGAATCATACTCCCTTCATTTCACAATAGATGTCCTTTTGTTTTTCGGCACTCTTTTTAAAAAGCAAAAAACTCTGTAAAATATTTTTTTAATTAAATTTTTTATATAATTTGATACTTATTAGTATTAAGTATCCAATTATATAAAAATTTTAATTAAAAAAAATAATATTTTATAGAGTTTTTCGCTCCTTCAAAAGCGTGTCGAAAACCAAAAAGACGTGTATTGTGAAACGGAGGTAGTAACAAACTAGTAACTCTTATGTATGGTTCCGTGTATTTTAAATTATTAAATCATTGTTATTTGTTACTAGTGTTTTTGCGCGTTTTATTAATAAATTATATTACTTATATTTTGGACCAAAAAATATTAACTATAATAAAAATATTTTCTTATTAAATATTGTGTGAAGATTAAAATAGTTTATTTAAATTTTTTAAATAAAAATTTTCAAGCAATTATAAAAGTAATAGATTTTATAACGACTTAGGTCTTAGGATATGAGGTTGAGAATTGATATAAATATTTTGATAATAAGATTTTATTGTTCAACAGATAATTAATTAATAATTGAAATTTTATCATTAGATATAATGAACTAAAATAATCAATCTTAATGACTAAAGATAAAATAATTCGTACAATATTTATAAAATAACTCATGATAAAATGATAGACTTTATAACCGATTAAGATATGAGATGGACACATGGGATGACACGTGGATAAAATAGACGAATTACACCTTTCAAGTCTCTATTTTAGTATGGAGTATATTTTATATATATATAATATAGAGAGAGATTACATCTAGGATGTGTATGGTAGGAAATTTAAGCTGTTAAAATTTAAGCATTTGTGGCTGTTTATTTTTTAAACAACGTTTTTGGTTGTTTGGAAGACCAAAATAAACTAAAACCAGTTAAAAAATTGTGTTAAAAAAGCTAGAAAATGAAGGTTATTTTGGTGTTTATTTTGCAAAAGTATTGTTTCACCCCTTTCATTTTATCTTATTTGGTTTGAAAGTACCACAATACCCCTAATAACAATCAAATAAACTCCACTTTTTACAAATAAACTATTTTTCGCCCCATACGGAAATTATCTTGTTGTTAAATTTTTAACTACTTTTACCAATAATTTATAAATTTTACCTTTTTTATAATTTACCCTAGTCCTTTTCATTTTTTGAAAATAATTACGATTTAATTAAGAGTTAAAAAAACCCTAATTGTGAATGATCGCAAACAAAATCAAATTGCAAAAATACTAATCAATTCATTATAAACATTGGAATTTTGCATAAGAAAAAAAAATTGTTTCAACAAATCTCCCTCTTTAACACCAAAAGAAATAGAGAACATTAAATGATAAAAAATTAGCTACTTTAACTATCCATACAATCGACCAACCGAAGTAAAAAAAAACACTAATTAAACTTAGTCTGGTGCAAAATTATGATATATCTCATACCAAACAAAAAAGAGAGAGATTGAAAGAGTCATCTGAATGAGATCTCAACTACCAAGCCATGTAGCCAACTACGTCTAGCCACTGTCGTAGTCTCATGTTATGAACCAAAGGTTGGATAGGGAAAGGCTTGACATTCAATGGAGGTTTTGATAATGAAAGGGAAAGGAGGAAAGGGTTCAGAGAGGGAGAGAGAACAGGGAAGAAGGGGGAGGAGGAGATCGAGGAAGTTGTCCTGTATTTTCATCGATAGCCCTGTACAATATCTTGTGGGTATGTATAACCCAATGCTGAATTTCTTAGTAATTGCACTTATTACCCTTATTATTATAATTTCTAACATTACCCACCCATTTTAAAAGTATTGTCCTCAGTGCTTACTAATGAAAAATGAAAAGCTTACTCTAACCATTACATTACAAGTGAGATGTTATGATGATGATATATGATTGTATGCAAACCACTTCTATAGGAACACCCACATGAAAAAAAAATTAAAAAAAATTGTCACAATCATCATTTCCATGAAGGCCGAGATCTGCTACAATTTGATATAAATTACTATGTCAATGTAAAAGCTTAACCATTGATGATTCACCTCAAAGCTTTGTACGTGCACTGCATTCCATAAGCAGTGCATGGATTGGAATTAAAACATCACTTTTCTTTGACCATCCGTGTGAGTTTTGTCTTTGAAACACATCTTTATAATCATTATGGCTTAAACTGTGCAACTTGCGGCAACCCTATAAACCTTTACTTCAATCAACACTAGGATCAACAACATAACTGGATAGGTTGTGTGTAAAGACTCGGGATTTTAAAATATTATTTTATAAATTAAGAATTAATTTCGATTTAATATTGACTTAATTGGGATTTGAATTATAATATTTCGGAAAATTTTGAAAAATTCCTTCCTTGAGCAGAACAATTTTATTTTAATTCCTTGGAGCGGATTCCGACATAAATTTGAATTAGATCTAGGAATGGATTTTATTTCCGATTTCTTATACCGAGATTGAAGATATTGTTCATATTTCACTATTATTGTTATTATTCGAATTTGAACTTTTGGGTGTAATTTTGATTGAGTCGGGATTGGTTCGAAAGAGCGGATTTGCGTTTTAATTTTCGGTATTTGAAATTTTGGGACCACACTCCCTTATCCTCCCTCCCTTCTTTGTCTCCTTCCTCTTATGTGTACTATGAGACACCATCAACCATAGACACTTCTGTCCACCGAATTCTCGATTGCAGCTCCTCTCCAACTCAATTACTTTTGTTTCTTTCCTAATCTAGCACACCATACCCCTTTCCTTTTCCCCTTCCTCACACCCCTTGCCCCTCCATTTGTGGCACACCTTTAGCCACGCCAACTGCAAGCTGCAACCCCTTGAGGAGGACCACCTCCCTTTCCTCCCTTCTTTTGTCGAGTAGCAGCAGCTCTAGCTGCCTATCCATCTGTTTTGGACAGAACCACGCCTGCAGGAGCTCTCCTCCCTTTCCTCTCCATTTCCAATTTCAAAACAACCCTCCCCCTTTCTTCCTCTTTTGTTCCTCTTTTTCTGTTCTCCTTCTTGTTGCCGAGGAAACCACCACCATCCCTCCCTTTTGGCCAACGAGCACCACCACTGCACCCTCTCGTCTTGACCTTCTAGCTCAGCCGCCGCCCACCTCGGTCGTCCTCCTTCATCTCCACCCAAATCCGAGAGCCAAAATCAAACCAACACAACTCCTTCTTCTCCTACATCTGCGAGCGGTAGCAGCACCCAACAACCGATGTCTCCTGAGCACCCTCCCTGCGCCGTCGACCGCCAGCAGAGCCACCACAGGCGCTACCTCGTCCCCCTGTTTTCTGACGAAGAAGTCAAGCCGAGCAACTCACCACCAGCCCCACCTTCTTCCTCCTCCACGTCCAAGCAGCAAGAAAAGCTTCCTCGACCGCCGAGGATGAGCCTGAGCCACCCAGGAGCACCCCAGAGACGCCGGTGCCGCCACCTCCTCCTCGCTACCCTGTTTCCTTTTCCATTTTGAGCGGTAAGCCTTCCTTCTCCTTTTGTCACTTCGGGATATCATAAAGCTCCGACCTTGACACTCTCTCTTTCGTCTGAGGCCAAGAATCACTCGAATCCGTCGTCGTCAAAGTCGGATTCCTCCTCGAGCACCCCGGAGTTGGATCTTCGAAGCCCTCGATAACACCTCGTTCCTTCTCTCTCCCTCTCTCTTTGCTGCGTTGTGTCATTTCTAGTGGGTTGTGGTCGGGGAGGAGTGTCGCTCAGATTGGGGGTGGGCCGGATCGAGAACGGAACTGGACGACCCTGTTTCTCTTCTTTCTTCCGTTCGCTTCACACTGGTGGCCAGAGGTAGGGGGAGATGGGTCAGATCGGGTTCACTCCCTTCCTTTTCTTTTTTTTTAAAAAAAACCGGTTTGGTTCTCTCTTGTTAAAATGGCCGATTCAATTGTTTTAAATCAGATGGGTTCGTGTTGGGCTGTTGGATCCGGATTTTTTATAAAGAATGGGTTGGACTCGGGTGGGCCTCTGATTTCCTTTTGGCTGGGCTGGCCTTTGGGTTGTTTAAGGGTTATTAATTGTGTTATATGTTATGATATATTATGTGGTTAGTATATAATTGTTATTTGATTAAAAGATTATTATTATTATATATTATTCTAAGATTTGAGATAAATAATATTTTCTAGAAAATTTAATATATATATATATATATATTATATATATTGTTTAGAAATAGATTATTGGGATATATTATGTGTTATATTGTGATTTTGAAATGTATATTATGTACAAATCATTTGAGGTATTTTCGGTTAAGTAATAAATTATTAAATAATTGAATTATATATATATATATTATAAAGTTATGAATTTTAAAATATTTGGGATTTAAAATAAATGAAATATAATATATTATATTATATTATTGTTGAGATTAAAAATATCTTAGTTAGACTTGAATTTGAAAATGAATTTCGGAAAATACTTTAGGGTCGGAAATTGAATTAGTCACTTGAAAAGGAGATTTTCGGAAATATTCTAACATTGTCGGAATTGTTTTTATAAAATAATAAAATAAGTTAATTTAAAGAGTAATGGTCGTAGATGGATTTTTGGATGACTTGAGAAAATGTTTTGAATAGAGATTGATCTTTCAACTTGTATTTTGGAAATGTTCCTCAAAATGATTTGTTGTTTTAAAACCGATATGCCGGGATTATTTTATTAATAATAATAATATAATTTTGGGAAATTGGTTTAAGGATTCAAATGCTTAATGTCGGGATTTGGCTAAGTACGATTTAAAGGAATTGTTTGATTATTGCGTTGACTTATTTTGAGACTTAAGAGCTTCGGGAATCTTGGGAAATTGACTTGATCGATTTAACTTGGTAAATTAATTGTTGAATATTAAATTGAGAAGGTTGTGCGAATTATGTTGTGCTATGTTATATGATATGATGATTAGAGTATGGATATACCTTAGAGTATGAATATGACTTATATAATAATAATGGTGCATGATTTCTAAACGATGGGTATATGGTATAATGATGAGTTGAAATGAAAAAATGTTGAGATTATGAGATATTAGATATTGAGATGAGATTATGGATGAGATATTATATGTTGAGATAAACATGAAATGAGCATAATGAGGTAAAATGGAAGGATTAAGATGATATGAGTTGATTGTTGGAAATGAATAAGGAAGATGATGAGATGAGATGAGTTGAGATGATAAGGATGAAATGTTAAGATACGATATTCTATGGTTATGTGAAGTTATGTACGATAGTTAGGGGCGCCTTGTGTGACTTAGACATAGACTTATGCACATCTTATATTATATGCTAGGTGGTTTTTGACATGATTGGATTGCTTGCTATTGCTGATTATTGCTTGGATTCTGCGCGCCTCCAGGTAAGTTTCCTACGGGAGCTTACTCAGTAACCCGGACCTCATGCCTGATGTGTCATATAGTATGTAGGTGTTGCATATGCATAAGAACATGCCATGTAGTATCATGCTTAGGACTTGCACTTATGAATGAGCATCCCTATTCTTTATGCGTTTGAAAAGAGAACGACCGTTATTTGTGAGTCTTAGAGTTTTTGTTAGGGTCATAGGGTAGCCCAGCTTCATCGGGTGCCTTGAGTCAGTATTGTCGATATATGAGCATGATGATGAGATAGTCCAGCACCATCGGGCATGAGCATGATGATGAGATAGCCCAGCACCATCGGGCATGAGCATGCTATATGATATGATGATGAGATATGATATGATTATGAGATATGATATGCTATGATGAGATATGATATGCTATAGCATCAAACTGGCCAGTCTCTGCACTAACGGGAAGGGGTGCAGAGGTAGGAGAGGGATATGCCACTTGGCATTCTTTGGGCGCCTTTACAGTTCCTTTCTGCATATTATATATACTAGGAGCATGATAGTGTGATTTAAATCTCGTACGGCATTAGAACATCCTTTATTCTAGGTATAGGCGTATTATATGTCCTCAGCGAGGTCTTTAGGGCCCGCATGCGTCTCTGGGCCTGACTTCGTGGATAGACTTAGGTACCCGCCCTTTTGCTGCTCTGTGCTTCTATGACGAGGGATCCTCCTGGGCGAAAGCGAAGAACCGGACTGACCCGTACCTGAATTGCAAGATCCGAATGAAGGTATCCGATCTTCGAAACGTAACCCGTGTATTTATATCTGGGCCGTTACATTGTGGCCATCTTTCACCAATGAATTAGTGTAGTAGTAGTACAAACATGGTGACCGCAATGACTATTGCCTAATAGATCATAACCAAAACCATTTTTTCCATTACCTGGCATGTATCGATTAAAAACGCTCCACCAGAATCAAAGACAAACTTAAGGCCTCTTTCAACGAGAACAAAAATCCAAAAATCAATTTGCACCTTCTCAAACCAAGGCCTCAATGACTTTTTTCCTTTATTATAAGGCCTCGACATCAAGCTTTGCCTTTTCGAGTCTTGAAAGTAGTAAAACACTCCTTTCATATCTAAATGGATCTCTTGACCAGTATCCACACTAAGCTTGCATTTACCTCAATCATATATAAGGCCACAAAAATGCAATGATATCGATATTACTATTGGTTAAAATTTTTCTATCAATTAGGTTATAACCACACTGATCACACAATACCTCCCTTCGACAAGACATTTTCCCAAATACCTTGTGTGCCTTAAGGGTTCTCAAACAGCCACTTGAATCTGTTATAAATTTAGTCAACCTGATTTCCATCAATTTAATTAAGAGCCTAACTAGTTCACTCAATTCTTTGCATGCAACTCCAACAACCACATTAATTCTTTGGAAGACAGGAATTTACCTTTGGTGATTTGGACTAAATTTGAATTTCTTTTAGTTCCTCCACGAATCATTGATTGATTATGAGATCGTCGATGATTCATTGGTCTCTGGATGTCCACTCTTCACGCTTTCGTATCTCTCCAAGATTCAAGAAAAAAAAAGATTGCGAAGGTTTGATTTTTGTCCAGAGTCGTCGACCAACAGCAGTGGCGACTCAATCTCTAGGATCACAGTTTCGATCAGCGGTGTTGCAATTTCTTCATCCCATCCCAACTTTGTTAAGGTTGGTGAATCGTGAAAGGTTGGTGTTGCTAAGGGAACCCAGACAAGTGCTACAGGAATGGGCACGCCATTCAATTTGCCTAGCAACCCAATCTTCTTCAATTCTTCAAAACTTTTCCAAGTTTCCCATAAGAATTCCCTAGTCAGGGCCTCGATCTTGTAGAGTCCTTCACATAATCTTCGATTGGATTCTTGCATTGAATCTGTCGGGAATCCAAGGAGGAAGACTCCACCATGGCTAACGATGACTACTTCTGATTTGCAGTTGAGGTATAAAAAATTTTGAATTTTGAGAGGGCTAATTGAGAATGGAAAGTGGCTCTAGATACCAATTTTTTATGACCTAAAGGTCGGATAGGTGAAGACTTGACCTTCAATTGAGGTTTTGATAGTGAAAGGGGAAATAGGAGAGATTTCAAAGAAGGAGAGAGAACATGGAAGAAGAAGAAGAGGAGGAGAAGAGGAATTTATTTTGTATTTTCATCGATAGCTCCCATAAAATATCTTTTGGGTATTTATAACCTAATGCATAATTTCTTAGTAACTATACTTATTGCCCCTATTATTCTAATTCCTAACATATCATTGTAACTAGGGCTGTGCATCGGTCTAAAACCGAACCGAACCGGGCCGAACCGAACTGAACCGAAACCGAAAATCTTAAAATTTCAAAACCGAAAGCCGAACCGAAAGCATTAGGTTCGGTTCGGTTATTTGCCGGTTCGGTTTGTGTTCGGTTCGGTTTTAACATAGTTGAACCGAATTTCCATAAAAAGAAATTTAAAAAAAAATCTTTTAAAAAAATTCGATTTAACACAAACCGAACAAAAAAATAATAAATGTATTAGTGTATATATGTGTGTATATACACTTTATATATGTGTATATATACACACTACACACTACACACTACACACACAAGACAATATGTGTATTAGTGTATATATACACTGTATAGTGTATATATATTTTATAAAGTGTATAAATACACATATATATATATATATAATTTATGTAGTGTATAAAAAGTAATATATATAATTTATGTAGTGTATAAAAAATAATATATTTACATATATTGTAATATTTAAAACAAAATCGGTTTAACACTAACCGAACCGAAACCGAACACAAACCGAACCGAAATCGAAAAATGAAAATTCTCGAACCCAAAGCCGAACCGAAAAACTTCGGTTAGGTTCGGTTCGGTTCGGTTTGTGTTTGTTCGGCCCAAAAATTCGGTTTGGACCGAATCATGCACACCCCTAATTGTAACCGCCCATCTGGCATCGGATGTTGAAGCCCAAAAACCCTAGCTCATCTGTCGTTGCGAATAGGTCTGTGCATGATTCGGTCCAAACCGAAGTTTCTGGACCGAACCAACACAAACCGAACCTAACCGAAGTTTTTCGGTTCGACTTTTGGTCCGAGAATTTTCATTTTTCGGTTCGGTTTGTGTTCGGTTTCGGTTCAGTTTGTGTTAAACCGATTTTTTTAAAAATATTCCACTATATATATGTGTGGGTGCATATATATAATATTTTTTACACACTACATAAATAATATATATATATATTTGTATACTTATATATACATATACAGTGTATATATACACTAATACATATATTTTTTTATGTGTAGTATGTATATATACACATATATACAGTGTATATACAAACATATATACACTAATACATATATTTTTTTGTGTTCGGTTAGTATTAAACCGAATTTTTTTTTTAAAAAGAAATTTTTAATTTTTTTTATGGAAATTCGGTTCAACTATGTTAAAACAGAACCGAACACAAACCAAACTGGTAAATAACTGAACCGAACCTAATGCTTTCGGTTCGGCTTTCGGTTTGAAATTTTGAGATTTTCGGTTCGGTTCGGTTCGACCCGGTTCGGTTAAGTTCTGGACCGATGCACAACCCTAGTTGCGAAATCCGCAATGTTGCTTTCCAAGACTCGGAACAAAAACTAAACGACAACTCCATTAACGAAGCTGACGATGATTCAAAGGTTGAGCTAGTGATTAAAAAAAACTAAATCAATAATAGTTTCAATGGAGATGATGGTTGTTGAAAGTCTTTTATCTTTTGTCAAATCATAATAATTTTGTAAAAATATGAAAAGGATTTAAGTGTAATCCTATATAGAAGGGAAATCCTAGATGTCGTACCCAACGGGAAGTCCTCTGATTTCTTTTCTTTTTCTCACTTTCTTTTGTTTGTGTCTAGTTCCACAGTGTTACGTTGGTGTCTATCTGTTGTGCAATATGCATCAGTGAAGTTATTTTATTTTTGTTGAAGATAATGTTATTCCTCATTTTCCATATTGCTTGCCAAAGAAAAAAAGGTCTGTAAAGTGGTTATTTTCATTTTTCATGGTTGTGAGGTTACTTAGAAAGTCTTGGGTTAGCCTTTGGAACATGAAATAGTTTTCGGTTATTTTTTCATAGTATGTTACCAAAGTTCGAGTTATAGGACATTGTAGAAACAAATGATGAGTGTCCTCATCCTTGTTACAAAGGCAACATTGAGAAGAAACCCTGCTAAAATATCTATTTAGGCATATCCAATTATAGTTATTTTCCTCATATAGGGTTTGATTTAATAATTTGTATGTGGATTTTGTCGTAAAGACACCATTTGTGTTTGATTTCCATATCAGTTTATCAGGTGTGTCCCAATTAGGAATTTGAATTGATTGTATTTTATGAACATGTTGGGTGGGAAAAGTTGATTTAAAAAACTAATATTCCAATTTTTGCGATCATCCAAGAGATCCGAGACTTTTAGTTTAGAGTTATGATTTCTCATTAAACATTCTAAGGGGAGGTCGTTTATCCACGGATCCCTCCATACATTTATAGATTGACCGTTTCCAACAATCCACAGTAGACCCTCATGAAACCGGTCACATAAATTTAGTAATCTTCTAAATTGTTGCGGCGTATTGTAATTTGTTCTTTCCATGGTTGTTTCAGTTTGTGCATACTTTTCTTTAATTATTTTAACCCATAAATTATCTGGTTCTGTATATATTTTCCAAAGTAGTTTTATTTGTAAACTGATGTTCATGTCCTCTGCTTTTCTGAAGCCTAGGCCAATACCATTTTCCTTAGGTTTACATAGTTTTTCCCAACCAATCAAAGGTGTATATCATTTTGATTGAAGTTTGTTCCAAGAGAAGTTCTTATTCATTTGGTCAATCTTTTAGAGGATTCCTTTTAGAAGAACAAAGGTATGTATTAGGTAATTTATTTTTGAGCTTAAGTTTGCATTTATAAGATCCGAGCGGCCTGCTTGGGAGAGTAATTGCTTTCCACTTTGCTAGTCATTTTTTCAAATTTTTATCGCTTCAACAAAAACACTATTTTTCACCCTACCATTAATGATTGGGATACCTAGGTATTTTTCCATTGCTTTTAAGACTAGAATATTCATTTGTTGTGCTAGTGATTGCGCAATTTGGGCGTTGATATTCTCAAATACTTGAAGAGAGCTCTTATTGTAATTGATTGTCAACCCTAATATATTAGAGAAGTTATTTAGCATAGTTTTGGATTGTATGGAGACTTGTATTTGGCGCTCTTGCAAAAATGAGAGTGTCATCTGCAAAACATAAGAAAAGGAATTTTCCCTAAAGTGAAAGTTTAATGTCGATCAAAGGGCCATCAAGTTTTGCTTCGTTGTGAAGATCTGTGGCTTGTAGTTCCATTACAATAACAAAGATGTAAGGGGCGAGGGATTCACCCTGTCTTATGCCTCTGGTAAGTTTGAATTGTTTCCCATGAGTATTGTTAACCAGAATCGAAAAGGTGGTAGTAGTAATGCATTTCATCACCCATTTAATCCAAATTGGGTGAAAACCCATTTTTCGTAGTGTAACGGCCCAGATTATGAAACCCGGGTTACGTTTAGAGGGAAGAAATATCCCTCTGCCAGATCTTAGCAATCCAAGTACGAGATGTTTATTTATTCTCTTTAAGTTATAATCATGTCCTAACTCAACTAGTCAAAGCTCAAAAGAGACAAAACGAGTTTAAATCAATATAAATATACATTTCTTCTAAATGTCCAACTAAACCAAAACATTTATAAAGTCAAGGTTGTGCGAAATCTTCTTAACACTCGTCCCATGAGATAACCCCGCCATAGAAGCAATCAACAAGCAAAAGGGAGTGGGTACCTGAAACTATCCACGAAGTCAGGCCAAGAGACGCATGCGGGCCCTAAAGACCTCGCTGAGGACATATAATACGCCTATACCTAAATAAAGGATGTTCTAGTGCAGTACAGAATTTAAATCACACAAGCATGCTGGTAGTTTTATATATGCAAAAAGCGATTAAATGGATCCACACAGAATGCCAAGTGACATATCCCCAATCTCCCAATCTGTGCCCACTCCGGGGTCATACATGTCCGTACCCAACTCCGAGGTAGGACGCTCGGTCGGTGCCGCAACTATCATATGTCCGTACCCAACTCCGAGGTAGGACGCTCGGTCACCGCCGCAGCCATATCATAATATAAGACTCGACTGGGACCGAATCGATATGAAACACGAATGCCCCAATGACCCTAGCAACGACTCTAAGGACTCATAGATAACGGCCGTTCTCTTTTCAAACGCATAAAGAATAGGGATGCTCATTCACAAGTGCAAGTCCTAAGCATGATACTACATGACATGCTTTTATGCAGATGCAACACCTACATACTATATGACACATTAGGCATGAGGTCCTGGTTACTGAGTAAGCTCCCGTAGGAAACTTACCTGGAGTCTTCACATCCAATTAGCCAGCCAACAAGCCACTCAGGGAATCATCCATCAGCACATAAGCCACTCAGAGAATCATCCAATCACACTAGCAAGTAATAAGCAAGGAATAGCTCATCAATACATATTTAATCGACACACAAGCAGGTTTCCAAGTCTTCACAAGACTAAGTAATATTTTATTCAAGTAACTTCGCATTCTCATCATAACCATCATTCTCAATTAACCTTGTCCAGATCAAGTATGAAACTTAGCTCAGAGTCTTACTAATATCATCACTCAAAACATCTTATTTCATATCCAGTTCAGGTTTTCCTTAACCATTTTCTCAAGTAACCATCAAATATACAATACTCGAATATTCAACAAAACCATAGGTTCCCAAAACCAATGCTCAACAAGTCTTATTTATCAACTCATATAATAAATCATGCTCAACGAGTAACCAAGGTAAGTTGACAAGAATCTCTTTTATCAAATCATTTTCTCAAGTATCATATATTCATTCATATTTAAGGACCAAGCCACGATAAGTCAACATTTCTAAAATCCTTTGTGAATTCAATTATCACCAAATCAATCAATGAAAGTTCGAAGTCAACACAATCAAGATTAAAACATAATAAATCCTCAAGGTATCTCTTTATCTAAGATCTCAACTTTGCTTATCAAGACAAGTTATTAAATCATATCTCAAGGCATTGGCTATTAAACACATGATTATAACCTAGTAAGGATTTATCATTATCACAATAAGATCTTATTAATATAGATATAACTTAAAGGATCATTATCCCTGGCCAAAAAGATTTAGTCAATAAATATAATTCTATAAGCAAATAACAACCAACAACTCGTCTATACTCATGTCGAATAGCTAACACAATTTATTAACCAATTTCTTAACTTAAAAAGCATAACAACAAGCTTACAAGTATAACAAGTTCCCAAGATGCCTTTTATATAACCTTATACACTTGACCATATCTTAACCCCTCCTATAAGATTTTTCTCATCAAGCACACTAGCATCCTAGGGTAAGTTGATATTTTCCGAAATCATTTCTAATTTCAAGTATAAGAATCCAATTCCAACTCAAGTAGATCAAGGTAGAAATTCTTTAACCACTTAACAAGTCAAGACATATAATCTCCTCACTTTTATACCCAACATATGTTACAAGGTTTCAAAGACTTAACCCTAATCTGAACGGGATTGCATATAAAGCACACAACAAGGTCACAAGACATCACAATTTCTTAAGACACCTTTTAATCATCTTAGACACTTTAACTATAACCTAATTAACTATTCATGAGATAGATCCTTAGTTGAAAGTTAAACCTACTTGTTCATCCACAACCACTTAGAATCATTTTTAGTCTATTTAACAAATAATTCCTAATTCACTTCTAAGGAACACAACTAAGTTCATCACCCAAATTCAATTTACCACCAAATCAAGCCAATTCATCACCCAAATTTAAAGTTTCAACCAAGGTCCAAGCCCGAGAAATATACCCTTGATTCAACAGAAATGAGGGAGGGAAATGGCGGAATTGGCTGAATTAGAACCAGGGCTGTTGGGCTCGGATTTCCCATCTGCAGCAGTGAGGCTCAACGTCAATGCAGGCTTCCAATGTCGGGAAAGAGCAGGCTCCCATAGTTCCCGGCGGTGACGAGGCTGAGCGAACATGTAGTCGGAATCGACATCGCAGAGGTCGAGTCGCGATTAGGAAGAGAGGCGCTGTGCAGAGAGCTCGTCGTGAGAAGATGGAGGTACTCGGGGTATGCTCGGTGGCGTCGGTGTGCGACGAGGAAGCTCCAGGCGCCGGTATGGGTGACCCGAGAGATGACGAAGAGAGGAGAAGCTGAACGAGAGAGCTCGGGTTCGAGGAGAGAGGCTTCGACTCACCGTTTACAGAGGAGGAAGAAGGTCGATGACAGCCATGGCGGGAGGATGTCGGCCTGAGCTCGGAGGAACAACGAGAGAGGGAGTCGAGCGAGCAGCTGTGGGGAAATGAGATCTGAGCGGGTGAGGGCAGCCATAGTCGGCCAGCGTCGAAGCTCGGCCTTCAGATCCGCACCAAGGGGTTCAATCTCCACGAAATCGACAGAGGAAGCGTAGTCAGAGCTCGGAGGCAAAAGGTTGAAGGTGAAGTGGGGAAGGGGCCGAAAGGAGACGCCAACTCGAGGACAAGGACGAGGCTGGAAGGATGGGACGCCATGGACGGAGGGAGCCATGGGCGTAGAGCTTGGGGTCGACAATGGAGGTGGGACAAGGAAATTTTCAGATCTGAACAGAGGTGAAGAGAGGAGCAAGAGGCGGCTCCCAGATCTTTTTGAGGGTGATGAATAGTGGCGGCTGAATAAGGGTATTTATACCCCACAATTAGGGTTAGACTAGTTTGAGAAAAAATTACAAAATCATTCCACTATTTTTTTGTTGTATAAAATTCTAACACAAAATAATAACAATATTCAGCCCACATTCTATATAATTTACAGATGTCATACAAGTTGCCACACTTATCTAAATAGGTTTAAACAATATTCAATTATACGCCGGAATTTGATTGAATAAAATAGAAATCATTTTGATCGGGGACGGAGATTTTCAAAATTTTCGAAATCTCTAAAATTTAATATTGAAATTAAATTATAGTTCATGATATAATATTTTAAAATTTCGGTTCTTTACACGTAGCACATTCACAATAAAACTAAATTAATTTTATTGTACACTTTCTTCATATCTAGTTTCAAATTCATTCATCTTTTATTTCCTTTCTATTCATATATGGAAAGTGTGAAAACCTTCGTGGGCGATGAGGATATTGTCATGTATGTCTCTTATCCGATAAAAGCACCTTGAAATGGCCTGATGATTCTTGGGAGAATAGGTTTTAGTCTATTTGCTAAGAATTTGGAGACTGTTTTGTATATTGTATTACACAAACTAATAGGTCTATAATGATGTTAAATGGGTTATCTATTTTTGGAATTAGTGTGATAAGAGTTTGGTATATTTCTTTTAACATGTTACCCGAGTGGAAGAAGGCCTTGATGTTTTTTTACAGAGGAAAAGTCGTTGATTTCTCTTATCAAAATAATTCTCAAAATAACTCCCAAACAAACAAACTAGTATAGTATGCAAGGAAGGAGTCGATCCCACAGAGGAACAAGTATTTCAATATCTTCTGTATTTATCAATTGAAAGCAAAAAGATGAAATTCAAAGTAAAAGAAAGTAAATGAAAACTAAAACAAATGATAAATAAAAGAGATGTTTCCACCCACAATAAATCGAACACGTGTTCCCACGGCTGGGCAACAAGAACTCGGGAGGGAGGGAGGGAGAGTCGAGGAGTGTGTCGCTTGTAAGTTGTGAAATAAAAGAATGGGAATAGCCGAATGGGTTGCGGGAGAGGAGAACATGTGTGAGTCACTGTGTAATGTGTAGCCTATTAGTTTTTTTTTTTTTAAATTTGTTTTTTCGAGCCAAAACTAAAAATTTCGGCTAGGTTTCGGTTTTCGGCCCGAAACCGAATTTTTAATTTTCTTGGCCCGAAGCCCGAACCGTATAATACTAGGATGGCCCGAAACCTACTTTTTTGTTTTGGTTTGGATTCGGTTTTTGGATCGGGCCACATTTTGTGCAACCCTAGATGTGTTATTTTTTTTATTTGTTGGCTACTATTCCTCCTAATTTTTTAGTCTTGCAGATTTTAACCTATCGTTTGGCTCCATGCAGTGCAACATAGGGTTGTTCATTTGGTGTTTGAACTGATTTTTTCAATCAAAACAGACTGAAATAACCGAACCTAAACTGGACCTAGGTGTTTCAGTTTAGGTTTTCGGTTCAAGGAATAGTGAAATTCAATTTTCATTTCGGTTAAACAAAAAAAAAATCAAATTTTATTTTGTTATTTATTTTTTATTTTAATTGTAAATCACTAAATTCAACAGCTAACCCAATAACCCTAGGCTCTGTAGCTGTACGCTACTCGCAATTTCTCACCCTTGTTTCGTTCCTCATCTCTCGATCCTCGACTCATTTATCCTCGTCCTCACACCTCTCTCAGTTTCTCTATTCTTCAGCTGCCAAAGAGGTGGGAAAGGTGGTCGAGCACCAGCCCACCGGCTCATGCTCGTCCTCTCTTGTCTCTCCTCTTTTGGCTTCTCTCTCGATCCCCTTCATGACTTCTCTCCTTCTTCACTATTAGAACATTCAACATATTGTATATCTGTGTTGCTGTCTATATTACTGTTGGTTTTTTCCAGTTGTATTTGTATGTTGATTTTACTGTTGAAAATTCTTGTTTTCAAAGTTGTGCACTTGCTTGGAATGGATTTTTCTAATTGTATTTGTGTCGTTGTAGGAAATTACTTTGAATTGCTTGCAATTTAGGTGATACTTAGTGAGTGGTTGATGCGTTTACAGTAATGATGCGTATTGCGTAAAAGTTGATTAAAAAAAAGATTGATGCATTTACAGTAGAATGAAATTCGGTTCTTGGAGCTAAACGTCTCTCCTCTTGGACAACCCTAGTGCAACAACGTCTCTCCTCTTGGAGCTAAACCCATGGCCCTCCACTTGGGCCTTCGCATGGCATGAGACATCGATCTTCATTGCATCAAGATTGAGGGTGATAGTCCCACAGTGATTAAGGCCATCAACGATGATTGACATTATAATATAGACATCTTGATCCTTCTTCAGTATTTCGAGTGGGAAGTCTTACGAGTCTACAACCACGTCTTTGAATAATTTAACCATGTAATTGATAAAGTAGCTCACATAGGACTAGACATAGCCACGAGTCACGGGTCAGCCCGTGACCCGACGGATCAGGGTCAAAGGGTTGGCTCGGGTTGAGGGTCAGGGTTAGGGTCGGGCAAAAGATAACCCGTGACCCGCTGGGTCAAACGGGCCGAGACTTAAAAATTCGACCATTTCTAGAGGTGAGGCCCACTACAATGGTTATTTTTTTAAAAAAATTCTAGTCGTTGCTCAGCTTCGACATAGGGTCGAGCCTATAAATAGGCACCCCCTCTCTCCCATTTTCATTTTCTTTCACCATCCCATTCCCATCAATCTCGTCAATCGTTATAATGGCCGATTACAGCGAATCCTCTAGTAACTCGTTGTTTAAAAATCATTTCAACAAGCTCGTCCAAAGCCCGGGAAAGATCGAAGTGGAGTGTCGTTATTGTGGGTATAAGTACAAGATAACGAATAACTTGGGTTATGGCAATTTGAAGAAACATCTAACGACGAAGCATCCCGACAAGGTCGATGAAGTATCGGGATCGGGTAATTAGCATTGTGTTGTGTGAATTTTATGAAGTGCTAAATAAAGTAGGAACTAGAAAGTAAGTTAGTTTTCGTTGTAATGGCATGCATGAAGCGTCGATCGCGATCCCGATCGTGGCAATGAACCCAGTACGGGTTTGTAATCGTTGTTCGGTTTGTAATAAACTTGTGTTTTATGTGTGTATTCTATCGTTTTTTAAATAATCCGACATATAAACCTCAATAAATATTTCTTCTTCTCCTAATTTGATCAACAAATAAATATATGAACTCCCAAAGTTAAATTACAAAATTTTGAAACCGAAAAAAATAAGAAAAAGTCCAATGTAAAGGAAAAGAAAAAAAACAATGCAATGCAATAGTCGGGATGAAGAAGAAAAAAAAATAACAAAGGTCGGGATGAAGAAGAAAAAAAATGCAATGGTCGGGATTTTCAAATCCCAGCGTTCGACCCGGCGCAAAAACACCCGATTTCCCACCACATTTTTCCCTATAAATACAACCCCTTCCCTCCCATTTTCATCACACCATCTCATCTCTCCTAATCTCATCTCACTCTCTCTAATCACTCTCTAATCGCTCTAAAATTGAGACAGTCGGAAGTTGGAAGTCGGTGGTTAACGAGTCAAGAATTCCGAGCATTTGTCGCTTCGCATCACCAAATCCTACTTCTTTCACCTCCTTAATTTCTTAAATATTCCGTCTTTTCTCTTATTTACATATTTATATTATTTTTAACAAATATCTAATCCACTTTTATTCAAAATGTTTACTTGAGGTCAAAGGAGTGTTAGCGGAGCCCCGTCCTCTAGCGGCGGATCGAGTGGCCAAGCGGAACCTAGCCTTCGATGTAGCGCCTCTGTGTCCGGAGGTGGGAGCGGATCCCGAAGACGTTGGGATCAAGCGCTACTCGATGAGCAGTCGGGTATAGAGGAGAAGAAAGTTGCCGTTCACCGAACTCCCTCCACCATCCCGACTCAAGAGTCCGGTTTGACGCCCGATCTCGAGGTCACTCTCGACGGCGAGCTATCATTACAATGTAAGACCGCAATGATGAAATACTGGTTCAAGGAAGGTCCGCCCGCGCCGGAGTGGGGTGACAAATTTTTCTCCGTCAAGTGCAACTTCTGCCCGATGGTCTACAAGCACAAGAAGGGGAACGAATATGGGAACTACGGACGCCATATACAATGGAAGCATCCAGAGAAACTCGGCTTGGCGAAAGGCCAAACTCAACTGTTCGGGTACGCAACTACTTTATCTCAACCCCCTGGTTTATGAAGTTATGATTAGTATGCTAGTTGTAGTGATAACTTTGCTGAAATGATAGCGGCTGAAAGTTTAACATATAATTTTGCACAACGTTTATGTTTTAACAGCTTTATTACGGAAAATGTTCAACCCGCTTGGCAATCTATGAGTCGAAACATGGTTAAGAGGAAAATGAACAAAAGGTATAACGCCCGTAAAGCTGAATTAATTGAATATTTTCAAAAATTTAGCAATTTATATATTTCGATTTGTAGTGATATTTGGACCGACCACTGGCAACACCACTCATATATGGGTGTTACATGTCATTGGGTGGATGAACAGTTCATTTTACACAAACGAGTTTTAGGTTTTTGAGTTTTTGACGAGACACACACGACTCGTAACATAGCACAGGTCCTTTTAAATGTTTTATAAGATATAGATTGACTCAAAAAGTTTTTTCAATCGGTTTTGACAACGCATCCGCCAACACTACCTCTATCCCAGAGTTAACCCTTTATTGTCAGCCCGGGATAAGGGGAAGATTTTTTCATATTCGTTGCGCACCTCATATTTTAAACTTATATTTTCAAGATGCTTTAGATTATTTACAAACGGTTATTGGCGAAGCAAACAGCTTCGCCACCAATGGCACCAATTTTGCCAAGCAAACAACGTGCACCCGAAGAACTTCCTCTGGGATGTTACCACTTGGTGGAACTCGACGTACAAAATGATTTATGATTCTTATCAATACAGAGAACTTCTTTCTTCTTTTGCCACCCAACACATTGAAGGTTCAAATGTTTTTGGGGATGTGTGGGTGGTTGCTCGAGATGTGATTGAGATTTTCAAAGTTTTCCATGATGCAACCGAAACTTTTAGTCATGCTTACATTCTCACGTCTAGTGTTTTCTGTTTTGTCGCTATGAACATTGCCATAGCCATTCAGGACGGGCTTCAAGTGCAATGCATTTCCGACGCTGTTTCCACCATGCTGGAGAAATGGTTGTCTTATTACAAAATTATACCTGATATTTTCCTCGTAGCTTGTTGTTTTGACCCTAGATACAAATTAACTGGGCTTCAAAAGTTTTTAGAAAACTATTTTCCTACACTCAACAACCAAAATGATCTTGAATGAAATGTTTCAATTATAGTTGCTAGAGTTAGGGAGATACTTGAAGATTTATACACTCATTTTTCTACAAGCGTTAGAGCGCCTAACCACCCTCCTCCTAAGCCTTCCAGCTCGAGCGGCTCTCGCACTAGCATTACTGCTCGAACTAAGGCCCTTGCCAGAGATATGTTTGGTTCAAAGAGGTCGAGGTCTTCGTCGAGCACGCACTGGGAGCTCGACGAATATTTGTCTACTAACTTTGAATTTCGCAGTCATGAAGATGAAGATTTCGATATTTTAGAATGGTGGGGCCAAGTGGAAAGACATCGCTTTCCAACCTTGCAGGTGATCGCCCGAAAAATACTTGGAGACCCTTACTCCACCGTCGTTGTGGAGCAATTATTCAACCGAGGTGGATAAATTCTAACCGAGAAGAGATCTAGATTGCTCCCTGAAAAACTTGAAGCACAAGTATGCCTCGCCGATTGGAAGAGGGCAGAGATGAGAATTCAGAGGAACCTCTTGTCAAACCGAATCAGACCCTGATGATGGACTAGACTCGAAATCGGTCGGGACATCCGTGGACGGTGGAGTCGTCGATGCCAAACGACAATTCGATGACGACGAATAGCCGAATAGGTAAGAGGGGTTCAAACATAAGGTAAAAGAACTATATGAGCTTTGATTAGGGGTGTTATGTGAACACGAGTAGCTCGAGATCGGCTCGTATTCGGCTCGAAAAAACTCGGCTCGAGCTCGCTCACATTTAAAAACGAGCAGAATACGAACAGGTTTTCGAGCTCGAGCTTTAAACGAGCTACTCAGATTGCTCGTTTTTTGGTCTTGTATTTACCCTTTTACCCCTAGGGTTTATTGAATCCAATAATAAAAGAGAGAGGCAGAGAGTTGCCTCCTCATTCCTCACTTTTCTCCTTCAGATCTGAAGGCTCCTCCTCCTCCAAATCCGGCGATTTTATTTGCTTTCCATATAATTCCTCCTCCAAATCTGGTAATTTTCTTTGCTTTTCATGTAATTCTTTTGCTTGAATCTACTCACATGCTCATCTTCCTCAAATTCTCTTTACAGGCCGCAGATTCATTTACACCACCTCCAACCTTTGTGCTTCGTCGGATCGAGTGGCCGCCTCCAACCTCTGTGCTTCGCCGGATCGAGTGGCTGCCTCCAACATCTGTGCTTTGTCGGCTTCGCCTCCAACCTCTTACTTTATTTCTTCATCTACTTTATTTTCAAGTAAATCCCCTAATTTAATTGTTTTAATTGATGCCCTCTTTATTCATCTTTAGCCCGGTGAGTTCCCTCTCTTCTTTATCTTTGGCTATTGTCCATTTCTTTTCTTGGATCCCCTAATTTCATAATTGAGGCACCCTAAATCCCCTAAATTTGATTTTTTTGGCAGATTGATTGCAAGTGTTGTGAAAATGACAGTGGACTGTGGACATATGCAGATTTGTACAAAAATAATAATTTCATTGTAAATTACAGTTGATAGATCTCACCACTCGTGTAAATAAGACTATGAGAGTCTGACAATTTGTTGCATTTAGACAGTATGTTTGGTTAAAACTACTGCAATAGTGTGTTTGTTTGTTGATTGTATTGGTTCAGATCTAGGGTTTTTAACGCAAACGAGCCAAAAAACAAACTAAAAATTAAGGACCCAAAACAAGCAATACAGGAAAAATAAGCCCAACACTAAACGAGCTTGAAAACGAGCCCGAACAAAACGAGCTCGAGCTCGAACAAAACAAGCTAAACGAGCTCGAGCTTGCTTGATTGCTCGTGAGCCGAATCTGAACACAAAACTAAGCTCGAAAAATAATCAGGCTCGAGCTCGAGCGCGACTCGATTAAAAACGAGCTGAACATGAGCACCTTAGTACTCAGCTCGTTCGACTCGAATAACACTCCTAGCTTTGATTCCTCTCCCCTTGGAGGATACGTAGGCAATTGGGAAACCGATTTAAGCCATTCTTCCCCTTTTTTTTCCTCAACTCAAATGTAAATAAAACGAAAACGACAAAACCTCACAAAATACGTTCAACCCGAACCCTAATCGGCGGGTCGACCCGGCAGATTGCCATATGTCACAACCCGACGGGATCGATCCATCGACCCGCCGGGTGACCCAAATCCGTCGACCCGTTGGATTCCCGGGTTAAGGTTCGGGTCATGTTCCCGGGTTCTCGACCCGACGGGTCGGACCCATCTACATAGGACTATTTTCTCACACTTGAGTTTTTGTCCCTTTATACAAACGAATTTCATTGGATGATGGACGACTCTGAAAGCTTTGCTTGTATATAAAAAAAGAAAAAAAAAAGTAAAAAAGTGTTATTTATTTTTCACTCAACGCAGACGCAGACGCCACAAGCACCCTTTTTCACCTCCCGTGGGGACCACCTCTTCCCAATTTACCGGCAAAAGACCTAAATCTTCTCTCTTTCTCTCTCCGCCCCCTCTACTTTGTTAGGTGTATAAATTTGCACTCTGACCAACATGCCCCCTTTTCCCTCTTTTTTCCTTCTCTTGCCGGTCGTCTCTTCTCCGACGAGGCTCCAACGAAATCGCCGCCCGTACCTGCCGTTGGTCAATCCCACGAATCACGCTCGCTCATCTTTTCCTAGATCTACCTTCTTCGAGGTTCTCTCTCATCTCTTCTCGCTCATACATTTATTCCTTTTTCATTTGTGTTGGTTTTGTCGTTTGGCCTTCAGATCTGGTACCTTCGAACTTGTGCTACTGTGATAAGCTAGTGTAAATCTTGATCCCAACCTTTAGATATTGTTTTGGATAGAAAAGGATTTGTGTTTGTTTGGACATGAAGCTGTCTATTCAGAAACGATTTGGTTGCTGTTTAGCAGCTCTACCTGCGTGTGTACAAGTGTATTTCTGCTGGGTATTTTTTTTTCAAGCTCAGGTCTCTTTTTCTCTGCTCTTACAACTGTATTATCTTATTTCCCCTGTTAGATCTGATGCTTCTCGTGTATACTGCTCATTAGGTGACATGAACTTCTCCGTCCAGGAAAAAAAATTAGGAAAAATCTCAGATGGTGCCATATCTCATTAGGTGACATGAATTTTCAATTTTGGCTTACTGAAGCAAACCTACCTATGCTTTTTATTTTTTTTTGACAATAACAGCGCCGTTCACACTCAAATAGAGTAATTTTAATTATTGAAATAAGTCAATAATTTATCTTCAATTGTTAAAATGTCAGTATAATTTTCAGGGGTTTTTGAATTTTTTATAGCTTTGTGAATCAAGTGAGACAAGATTTAACACTCATGTCACCTAAATGCGATTTGTGATACCTCATTGTATCCAAGTGTGATTTGTCTAATAATCATTAAACAATCTGAGATTTTTCCAAAAATTGTGTGCATATCCGTCAATATATATTGGCTGATTATTTCCTTCTTGTAGGTTTGGGAGAGATGGAAGGAGGCGGCTCAATCGCTGAGATGGATGACTTTGACCTCTCTAAGCTTCTGGATAAGCCGAGGTTGAACATCGAGAGAAAGAGATCATTCGATGAGAGATCGTTCAGTGAGTTGTCAATTGGACTGGGCAAGGATTACTTTGAGAGCATGTACTCCCCAGGGACTAGATCTGGTTTGGATACCCCGGCTTCATCTGCCAGGAATTCATTTGAGCCCCATCCTATGGTTGCAGAAGCATGGGAAGCTCTTAGGCGATCTTTGGTGCACTTCAGAAACCAACCTGTCGGCACAATTGCTGCTTATGACCATGCCTCAGAAGAAGTATTGAACTATGATCAGGTAAGAACTAAAACATTATCAGATCTGTATTTTGTCCTTTAAGAACACTGGGAACTATGATCAGATCTGTGCTTTAACAACTAAAGCATGATTAGATCTGTATTTTGTCCTTTTCAGGGGAATTTAATTTGTATGAGCTGTGGAATTGTGTTATTTTGAGTAGGTTTTTGTACGAGATTTTGTTCCCAGTGCTCTGGCTTTCTTGATGAATGGGGAGCCTGATATAGTGAAGAACTTCCTCTTAAAGACTTTGCAACTTCAAGGTTGGGAAAAAAGAATTGACCGATTTAAGCTAGGGGAAGGAGCCATGCCAGCTAGCTTCAAAGTGCTCCATGATCCTATTCGGAAAACTGATACTATAATTGCTGATTTTGGTGAGAGTGCCATTGGAAGAGTTGCTCCTGTTGACTCAGGTTTCTGGTGGATTATTCTGCTTCGTGCATATACAAAGTCTACTGGTGACATGACACTGGCAGAGTCACCTGAATGCCAAAAGGGGATGAGGCTTATTTTAGCTCTATGTTTGTCTGAGGGATTTGATACCTTCCCAACTCTCCTCTGTGCTGATGGATGCTCTATGATTGATCGCAGGATGGTAAGTTGTCTTCTTTGATTTACTCTTGTAAGAGAAAGGAAAGAAAAAAGGATTATTCCGTAGTTCCTGTATATGAACTGCATTTCAGAAGCTTTTGCAGTTTTGCTACCAAAACCCAGACGACAATAACTAATCTGATCACCAAGTGCGTTTTAAGTTGCTCAAGGGACAATTTATTGAAATTCAATAAATTTTCACTGTAGCTTTTGAAGATTCCGTGTGTTTACTCAATGTATAGATTGTTATATACAAGAAAATTTTCTGGCATGTTATTTTCTTATAAGAAAGGTGTCATGTTATTTACTATTGCAGATGATAGTATTCTGCAAAAAATTGTTTACCTTTCTTAATTGCTTTTACATGGGCAGCTTTTGGGGATTAAATCATGTTGAGTGCTGAATAGGCTTATATAAATGTATGTGTTGTTGTTTTCAAGTTTGTTTTTTCTGTGATCACTAAGACTTCATGTTTTCCTCCTTTCTCTTTTTCTAACCTTCCAACTGTTGATCACTTAAAAATATGGTTTATTGCGATTATTAGTGAGTGCGTTTTGCTTCTGGGTTTGCATCAACTGAATCTTAACTGGAAGCTTGCATTAGTTTTATTGATCACTTGAGTCTGCATGTAGTTTGTGACATCATTTACCATTCTTGATAAATCATTATGTTTTGGAATTCAGTTCTCTTTCATATGTAATCGGTGTCAGTTTTCATTTTAGTTATCAGTATTTTTGTGAACTTACGGGAGTGTTTCTCAGTAGTCATCCTAGTATTTTCTTCCACCATGGTTTCCTATTATGTCACATGATCTAAAATCCTGTTGCTAGGCATTACCCAATGTTCTTATTTTATGTGGAGAACCTTACAGAAGTTAATGCACTAATATTAAGACAAATTTGAGCTGCTTGTTTTTGTTGACTAGTGATATTTACTTGAATCAGTGAAAGAAATTCTTACCTCTCTTTTATCAACGAAATAAAATGATTGCCTAAAGATAATGCTAATACCTTGAACAAAATGTTACTGCTCAACTTTTGATTACACTCGATTCAACTTAGAGTCATCAAGATGTTTAAGTTCTTGTATTTCTTATCTGTGTCATTGTTAACTTTGATCTTCATGCAGGGTATCTATGGTTATCCTATTGAAATTCAAGCACTCTTCTTCATGGCGTTGAGATGTGCTCTTTCCATGTTGAAACATGACACTGACACCGAGGGGAAGGAGTTGATTGAAAAAGTAGTGAAGCGTTTGCATGCGCTAAGTTACCATATGAGAAGTTACTTTTGGTTAGACTTTAAGCAACTAAATGACGTATACCGCTATAAAACCGAAGAGTATTCCCATACTGCTGTAAACAAGTTTAATGTTATTCCGGATTCTATTCCAGATTGGGTTTTTGATTTTATGCCTACTCGTGGTGGGTACTTCATTGGCAATGTGAGTCCTGCAAGAATGGATTTTAGGTGGTTTGCTTTGGGAAACTGTGTTGCAATCCTTTGCTCTCTTGCCACACCTGAGCAATCAATGGCTATCATGGATCTTATCGAAGCACGTTGGGAGGAATTGGTTGGAGAAATGCCCATGAAGATTTGTTATCCTGCAATAGAGAGCCATGAGTGGCGAATTGTAACTGGATGTGACCCTAAGAATACAAGATGGAGTTACCACAATGGAGGTTCTTGGCCAGGTTTTTTCTTCTCCTCGTCCTCCTTTTCAAATGAAATCCATTTTTCAGTTGCATAAATTGCACTTGTTCAGTGAAGCACCAAGTCGGACTAGGAAAAGTAATTATAAAAAACCAATGTGATAATAAGAGAAAAAAAAATTAAAATTGCCATTCATAAAAAAAAATATGGATTGTTATGATTCTAAGATGTAGGTAAGAATCCTAAAATAAACACTCATTTTTTTGGTAGAACAACTAAATAATCACTCATGATAATTTCCATTTAGATGGGTAGATTTTTCAGTTTCAATAGATTGATACTTTCCCCAAAAAAATGGTAATTAGGTGGATAAATATGTGGCGTTGTGATAATTAAGGTTCACCAGAAGCTGATATGTGGACATGTCAGCTTATTAATAGACTATTTTGCCAATTGATGATATGGCAAAATAGTCTATTATTATAATCGTGTAAGATAAGATTGTAGTTATCTAAGGAGACTACTTGTGTTTGTTAGTGTGGAATGGAGGTGTAGATTTAACATGATAAGATTCACAAACGTACTATTTGATATATTATCAAACATGCTGCAAAATTATGGTTATTGGTGTGAATAGGTTTGTATCTCTGGGATTGTCAATATCAGTTTCTGCAGTGCGTATTATTTATTGCTTGAAGATTCAGATATGTAACTTGAGCTTATTGGACATGCAGAAGAGATCACTAATACAAACATTAAGTTCACAGAATGTTAAGGTTGTTTGAATTGGTAATTTCTGAAATGTGATTTGTGTTGCTATGAAATTTTTAAAACTTTATTATCATGCACTAGCTAAAGTTTTTTAAACATCAAGCAGTCTGACACGCTGTTGAGATTTCGACTTGGATTGCTTTTCTTGATAAGTGAAATTTCAAACACCTGGCATCTAATTGCAGTAGCCTGCGCCATCAATGCATCTTCTCTGCAACACGCACCAAGTGGCAATACTTAAATTTGTCATTCATTTCCATTGACATTCTTCTGTGATTGCAGTCCTTCTCTGGCTGTTAACAGCTGCTTGTATCAAGACCGGCAGGATACAGATAGCTAGACGGGCCATTGACCTGGCTGAGACCCGTCTTCTGAAGGACAGCTGGCCAGAATATTATGACGGTAAGTTAGGTAGATACATTGGCAAGCAAGCTAGGAAGATGCAAACATGGTCCATTGGTGGATACCTTGTGGCCAAGATGATGTTGGAGGATCCTTCACACTTAGGGATGATCTCACTGGAGGAAGACAAGCTTATGCAGCCACTTATAAAGAGATCATCATCTTGGACATGCTGAGCGGTTTTTTAAATAAGATGTGTAGGACTTTCCACATCAGCAATACAACGAAACGGATGAAAAAGAAAAAAAAAGAGCAGGCAATTATCTTAGAAAAGGATCTGTTGTAGCATGAATTTGGCTTTCGCCATTCTCATTGCCATGTTATTGCAGCCCTGTGTATGGTCTTCTGTACAATAGAAGCCCTGGCCGAAGACTAGCTTCTGGCTTCTCCGAATAACAGGTGCATCTGTGTTAAATTCTATAAACCATTCAATCCCTTTGCTGGGTATGTCCCTGAGATCATGACTATGTTAATCTTTTTCTTTTCTGGATATTGGAAAATGATGTGAAAAAATCGCTTGTGAATTTGGAAATGTGTTTGTTTGAGAACTCCCACAAGCTTGAGCGGAAGCGGTCTTCTTTTGCTGGAGGAAAACGGCATAGAACATGAATACATGTGCTGCTGGCTTGCTACATGCTACCTATTAGCATGAGATAAGATACACTTAAATACTAGTCATCTATATTAACATGAAATGATCACCAATTCACTATATTCATAAAAATAAAATTTGTACAAACATTATGCTACAAGAAATTTCTTAGCTATTAACATAAACTACTTTTGAAAGTAGTAAAAAACCAATAAATACAGCAAAACCAGAATCACACCGAATATTTTGGCAAATTCACATCACTCTTTTCAAAATCATTCCTTGTTTCAAAATCACCACTTTAATCGTCTTCATGCATAATTTTTTTTTACTGTTTGTTTCAAAGTTACTAATTGGTTCCATAATAACACATATATCAACAGAAATGTGCATTAAATAATACTGTAGATGGTTTAAAGAATTTCAGCGGGCAAAAAATGGCTTACGAGGAAAACTAAAATAATGAACGGTAGGTAGTGGTGGATCCAGAAATTTTATAGGGAGGGCTAAAAAAATTTCCGTGAATATTTTTTTTGCGTGTATGTATGAAAAACAATATTTTGTTTTAATGTATTAGAAAAACTTTAAATTTGTGATGTAAATAGTAATTTTTATAGAAAAAAATTAAAGAAAAATAAATATTATCAAAAAATGAGAATTTTTTTATATGTATGTATAAAAAAGAATGTTTTTGTTAAAATATATTAGAGAACACCTTAAATTTGTTATTTAGACATTTTTAGTAGAAGAAAACTAAGAGAAATAAAAATTATGAAAAAGTGAGGGTAATGAAATTTGAACTAATGAGTTTAAAGTAATAAATACTCATTATTCCCAACTAAGCTGAGTTGACGTTATGATTTAATATTCATTTTACACTCTTTTATCTCTAAATTTAGTAAAAATTACCAAAAAAATCTTATAAAAACATTTTTCCTACATTTTTTTTTCAGAGTTAAGGGGGGCTTTAGCCACCCAAACCCCTTGGATCCATCAGGGACAGCAGGTCAAAAGAGTATATTTTGTAGAATATTTTATTTTAATAAACTATTTTTTTAACCAATTTGAACTATGTTGGAAGATGCTTTTAGTCAATTAATTCTCCATATCTAACAAACTTAATCAAATGAGATCCTTGTGAACTTCCTTTGCAACAAATAATAATAATAATAATAATAATAATAATAATAATAATAATAATAATAATAATCTATATAAAATACTAAAACAGAGGCCTAAACGGGCTATGGTGCGATCTCGCGTCCACGGAATTTTCTGGATTAAAGCGGGATTATTTTTGCTTACGTGACATTTTCTGGATTAAAGTGGTTCTTATATTTCTGGCCCACATCAATTAATAAATGAATATAGTTAGCTAAAAACTTATCTTTTTAGATCAATAATCTATCCAATATAACTTGAATTAGTTGTTATACATATTTATTATTTTCATACTTTTGTTAATAAACTATATTATTTATTATTTTAAAAGATGAATCAGGAATATTTGGTGCGCTATTCTACCTTTTAGATCAAATTGAATATAATATATTTATATATAATTTTATTTTTGTGAGCCACGTCAATTTGATTTTATTTTTTTAAGCCACGTCAATTAATTATCTAATATAATATTTTAATATAATTAATATAATACTCTCTCCGTTCGGCAAAACTTGTCATTTTAGCTTTTTTCACAAGTTTTAAGACAATTAACAAATGTACTAATTTACCCTCACTTATCAGTTATCATCCTCCTTTTTTACTTTATCGAAAACTACAACTAACAAACCATCAATCATATCAAGGGCATTTTTGTAAAGTGAAGGGCAAAATACCTACAATGACAAGTTTTTTTGAACAAAAATAACACCCTAAAATGACAAGTTTTGCCGAACGGAAGGAGTAAAATATAATTTATTAACAAAACGCGCAACCGCGCGGGTAACGAATACTAGTATATAGAAAAGGTCGACCAAGATCACAAAAATTAATACCTAATTTTGGGATCCAAACTACCACCTACAAGATCGAAAGAAGAACCTCAAATGGGAAAATCCAAAATGGAATTGGTGTAAATTAACTGAACTTCTTTGGATCTCTTTCTCCCAACAATGAAGGATCTTTGACTATATAAGTAATTAGCTAGGGACCATGAAGCTAATGTCCATATATGTATATCAATACTCCTTGAAGAAGAGGGCGTAAACTATACAACAAAGGGAGAAGATGATGGCAACAATATCGAATGTGAGAGCGGTCATGGCCTGGTCGCTGAGTTCCATGTTCTTACCCTCGAGCCTGTCAACCATGTCAGGAACAGGGACGTAGCTCTGGATGTCTTGTATATAAGGATCTTCCAGCCTCATCCTCATCTTCTCCGCCTGCCTACTTGCCGCCTCCTGAGCTAAGCTCCAGTCGTAGAAGCTCCTGCTCTCTTCATCGCTCAACACGTCGTACACTTGCCGGAGCTTCATGAACTTGAAAGACGCTTCCTTTAGCGGGAGGGAGGTCGTGTCCGGATGATACTCCTTCGACAGTCTCCTGTACGCCGATTTTATCTCTTCCATGTCTGCATCGGTTGCCACTCCTAAGAACCTGCTCCCGCTCGCGCTTTCATTAATTTCTTCTTTTTCATTTTAATGGTGTATATATATATATAGTGGCGACAGTAGGATTTGCTAGGGGCTAAATTTTTGGTTTGGAATTTTCTTTTTTCTCGATATATAAAATAAAGAAATTTTCTAAAAAAAATATTGAAAGAAAACCATAAGTTATGGTATAAATATGATATTTTATTATAAAAATTCATAAAATAATTTAATAATTTATATATATGTGTAGCATGGTTAAGATTTTTTTTAAATATTGAAAGAAAATTATAAATTTTTTTTAAAAAAATTCATTGGTAAATGAAAAAAAAAATGATAGGATTGAAAAGTATGAAGAAAAAACTCATTAATTGTGGTTTAAATATGACATTGATTTTAAATTTTTTCATAGAAGTAAATATTTGAATTTTTTTTTAAAATACTCCCTCCGATTTTTAATATAAGACATTTGACTTTTGTGCACGTGGTTTAAGAAGCTAAAAACTATATAAAATATTGATTTTTTTAATTAAATTTTTTTATATTATAATACTTATTAATAAAAAGTACTATAATGTAAAAAAAATTAATTAAAAAAATTAATATTTTATATAGTTTTTAACTCCTTAAACTACGTGCACAAAAGTCAAATGCCTTATATTAAAAATCGGAGGGAGTATATGTTTAACCTAATGAATAATCTTATTTTTTTTACCTTATTTTTTCGATTTTTTTAATTATTTTTTAAATTACTACAAAGCTCCGTCTCCGGAGGCTAGGCCGCCACTGTTTTCACATATGATTCCATCGATAGGTCAGCGTAGACTTACTGGTAATGGGAACCGGAGGAGTCGTTGAGTAAATCCGAGAATTTCTCTTCAAGGAGGCTCTGTTGCTCCTTTTCCGGATCCAATTTGGAATCGGAGGAGGAGTTGCCAACCCAACCTTCGTCTTCGTTGTCCCAGTGGATTCTGGTGTCGACTCCCGGCGGCGGGCGGTTGCCTCTTGGAGCGGCGTTGGCGGAGACGCGCCGTCGTCGGTCTGTCACGGCGATTCCTTGTCGTCTTCTGCTGGATGGTGGTGGCGAGGTGGGGAGTGGGCGGCGTTCGACAGTTTTGGAGAAGCGACACAGCGGAGGCGGAGGAGGGAAAGGGGTGGTGGCCATTGCGACGAGACGAGGGTTGTGAGGAAGAGGTACGGAGGAATACCGATTTTAGTATCACGACAACAGGGAATTCTAGTGGTTGTCCTCGCTCCTCCCATTTCATGCACACAAATTGGTCCACATGGACTATTATAAAGGTGATTTGTATGGATATACCAAAAAAAAAAAAAAAACACTCGGAAGGAACTATGATCAGATCTGTTCTTTAACTACTAAAGCATGATCAGATCTGTATTTTGTCCATTTTAGGGGAATTTAATTTATATAAGCTGTGAAATTCTGTTATTTTGAGTAGGTTTTTGTACGAGATTTTGTTCCCAGTGCTCTGTCCGGCTTTCTTGATGAATGGGGAGCCTGATATAGCGAAGAACTTCCTCTTAAAGACTTTGCAACTTCAAGGTTGGGAAAAAAGAATTGACCGATTTAAGCTAGGGGAAGGAGCCATGCCAGCTAGCTTCAAAGTCCTCCATGATCCTATTCAGAAAACTGATACTATAATTGCTGATTTTGGTGAGAGTGCCATTGGAAGAGTTGCTCCTGTTGACTCAGGTTTCTGGTGGATTATTTTGCTTAGTGCATATACAAAGTCTACTACTGGTGACATGACATTGGCAGAGTCACCTGAATGCCAAAAGGGGATGAGGCTTATTTTAGCTCTATGTTTGTCTGAGGGATTTGATACCTTCCCAACTCTCCTCTATGCTGATGGATGCTCTATGATTGATCGCAGGATGGTAAGTTGTCTTCTTTGATTTACTCTTGTAAGAGAAAGGAAAGAAAAAAAGGATTATTCCGTAGTTCCATTGTATATGAACTGCATTTCAGAAGCTTTTGCAGTTTTGCTACCAAAACCCAGACGACAATAACCAATCTGGTCACCAAGTGCGTTTTAAGTTGCTCAATGGACAATTTATTGAAATTCAATAAATTTTCACTGTAGCTTTTGAAGATTACGTGTGTTTACTCAATGTATAGATTGTTATATACAAGAAAATTTTCTGGCATGTTATTTTCTTGTAAGAAAGGTGTCATGTTATTTTCTATTGCAGATGATAGTATTCTGCAAAAAAATTGTTTACCTTTTTTAATTGCTTTTACATGGGAAGCTTTTGGGGATCAAATCATGTTGAGTGCTGAATAGGCTTATATAAATGTATGTGTTGTTGTTTTCAAGTTTGTTTTTTCTGTGATCACTAAGACTTCATGTTTTCCTCCTTTCTCTTTTTCTTACCATCCAACTGTTGATCACTTAAAAATATGGTTTGTTGCGATTATTAGTGAGTGCGTTTTGCTTCTGGGTTTGCATCAACTGAATCTTAACTGGAAGCTTGCATTAGTTTTATTGATCACTTGAGTCTGCTTGTAGTTTGTGACATCATTTACAATTCTTGATAAATCATTATGTTTTGGAATTCAGTTCTCTTTCATATGTAATCGGTGGCAGTTTTCATTTTAGTTATCAGTATTTTAGTGAACTTGCGGGAGTGTTTCTCGGTAGTCATCCTAGTATTTTCTTCCACCATGGTTTCCTATTATGTCACATGATGATCTAAAAATCCTGTTGCTAGGCATTACCCAAATGTTCTTATTTTATGTGGAGAACCTTACAGAAGTTAATGCACTAATATTAAGACAGATTAGAGCTGCTTGTTTTTTGTTGACTAGTGATATTTACTTGAATCAGTGAAAGAAATTCTTACCTCTCTTTTATCAATGAAATACAATGATTACACTCGACTCAACTTAGAGTCATCAAGATGTTTAAGTTCTTGTATTTCTTATCTGTGTCATTGTTAACTTTGATCTTCCTGCAGGGTATCTTCTTCATTGCGTTGAGATGTGCTCTTTCCATGTTGAAACATGACACTGACACCGAGGGGAAGGAGTTGATTGAAAAAGTAGTGAAGCGTTTGCATGCGCTAAGTTCAAGTTACCATATGAGAAGTTACTTTTGGCTAGACTTTAGGGCATTGTTTGTCAGGGTTGCAGTTAACATTGCAAATTTTGGGATGAATCAACTCCAAACGACGTCGCATTTCTCGGAATTAGACCAAAACGCAGCATAGAATAGCATGAGATTTTAGAAATAAAGTGGGACACGTATCTCTACATGATTGGGTTGTAGGTTGGGCTGCCGGATGAAAGATACGTGTCTTCTAATGAACGGCAAAGATTGGAACTGGAATGAAGATGTTTTTACCTATTAAAATCAATATTTCGGTAATAAAAATATAAAATAAAAAAATTACCACAATATTAGACTCATTTTTATCTAAGTATAGACATCAATTTCGAATATGTTTGACTATATTTTTTTTTAAAAATATTTCTCTTTGATTATAAATATGCAAAATATGATCCGAAAAATTGAATTATAATTATGAAAGAATTTGGAATAAATAATTTAAGAAGTAAAATAATTAATTATTAAATAATATTAATTTAATATTAATATTTTAATAATAATAAATGAATATAATAATATAATCGTGAATGGAAATAATTGTTGGATAGGGGTATATTTGTAAATTGAGTTGGTATGAAAAGATGGGTTTTGGGATACTAGGAATGCTATTGATAAAGTGGAAAAAATGAGAATGAGATGCTGTGATGATGTGGCGGAAAGAGAAAAATAAAATATTAATATTCCTAGTATCCCTAGTATCCATTGATAAACATGACCTTAGGCAACTAAATGACGTATACCGCTATAAAACCGAAGAGTATTCCCTGCTGTAAACAAGTGAGATTATTTCGAAGTGAGATTTATATATAAAAAATAAATTTATTTTGAGCTTAATTTAATTTTATTTGTCTATAGACACCCACTTTATATATGTTTATATATAAAAAAAATATTTCGAAGTGAGATTATTTTTTGGACAGAGAAAGAAATATAGGACTTACGTGCCAATCAATACGTTCTTCGTGCCACTAATGTCTATTTATGTGCCAGTATAAGTATCTTCCGTGCCAACTCTTTTGACTCTGACAGATAAATCTAAGTCCGAATATAACAATTATCTTAACATCTATCATGACAGTCAACTACATGTCACTCAAGATGGTCGTCGTACCACTAACGTTTATTTATGTGCCAATATATGTATATCTCGTGCCAACTCTCACGAATCCGACCTCGACACATAAGTCCCAATCTTGGAGAAAGGGTTGACCCTTCCAATCTTGATCGACGGTGTCAGCACGACATTCCCTTCTTTAGTTTTAACCATGGCTCACTTGTTTTTATACTTGATATACAAGTGTGTACAATAAAGGTTACAGGTTGATAAAACAAGTGTTAGTAAAGAAAAAATATGTGTCAGTAACGAAAAAATCCATGCCATTAAAGAAAAAATGCATTATAGTAACAATTTCCCCCATTCCAAAATCCACCAGTTAATCGAGATTTTCAGTTCGTTTGACACACGTTCAGATCAAAAGCCAACGGATGGTAGGAACTTGATGCACCCATAGACTTCAGATCAATTCGAGTCAATTTTTCAAGCTTATCAGAAGACTTCAGATAAAAAAAAGGCATCTCAATTTCAAGCACAAAAAACAAATCTAAACAACAAAGACAATTGCAATTCAAGATAGTTGAACGGATTTAATAGAAAAGGGAGACTTGCTCAGTAGCTTTGCGTTCATCAGGATTCAGACCAAGAGCAACTCATCTTCCTGTCTTTCAACAAAGAGTCCTGCAAGGTCGAGAACCCACCAAGAGCGTCGCCGCACCAGCCGCCTACAACCCCGATGCAGGAGAGTCGGGAGCCGTTCATAATCTACTCTGTATCCCCGAAAGTCAGACACCACCGACTGTGTTTGCGATATGCTACCACGACCACCACCCTCCACCCTGCAGCCCTCAGCCTCATGCCTCCACTTTTCCTTTTTTCCTTCTCCTTCTTCTTTTCTTTTTGTTTTCTTTCTTCCATGTCTTTCTCCATGTGCAACCTGGATTTGTGGGTTTGGAGTACCGATTATTTTTGCAAAAAAAACCGGGTAATTTGCTACATCTGCAATTTTATTTTATTTTTTTAGGGGGGGGGGAGAGTTACTTTTGTCAGGAGCCCAATTTTATGGTATATTAGGTACCGTTAACTGTAATATATATACATATATACATATATATATATAGAGAGAGAGGACAGATCATTTGTATTCACGTCTTACGATGTATTTTGTACGCAAATTTGGATCGTCGATCTATATTAAATGATGGGACAAGATGATGCCACATGTGTTGGGCGATTTAAAAAAAATGTGAAAAATTAATCTCAATCTCACCCGGGTGAACGTGCAGCGCGTGGGAAAGAAAGAATAAAACCCTAGACGGTGGTGTGTGGTGCTGAAGAGCGCGACTGATTCCTTGTTGGAGTCAGGTGAAGAGCGCGACTAATATATATATTAATATTAGTAGGCTAAATAAATCGATAAAAAAAAATTTCCCTTAATTATTTTTTTCTTTTTTTCCCTTAATCTTTTCAAACCAATCACATTTTTTCTTTTATTTTTTAACACATTTACTAACTATATATATTCTTAACTATTTTATTCGTCAATTTTTCTTCAATTTTTAACTCCTATTTTATTCGTCAATATATGTGGTTTTAACTCCTATTTTATTCGTCAATTTTTCTCATATTCTCTTCAGTTTCAAATTTTAGATTTTGTGAAAGAAACACGATCTCAGACCGCGTTTCTTTGCCAAAACTGCAAAAAATGAATATTCTCGTAAATATTTTGAATGTGTAAATATTATGATATCCATTTAAATCAATCACATTTTTTCTTTTATGCTTAACACATTTACTAATTATTAGACTTAATTCAAACATTGAATTTAATATAATTTAATGCTTTCTATTGATCTACATGGAAATCTTTATATATTATAAATATGTAGAAGCATCAATATATATCAATATATAACGTACTAAAACAAAGAGATAAACTCTTCTCTGGTGCAATTCGTCTATGTGTCGTTTTTTGGTGCAATCTGACCGGATTTTTCGACACGTCAATTAATGATGATCCAATATATTTAAGTCATGTTAGACGATTACCTCATCTAATTAATACATTTGTCGTCCTATGTGTCCATCACATATCTTAAGCGGTTACAAAATCTATCAGTTCACCATAAGTTATTTTATAAATATTGTACCTTGAATTATTTTATTTTTTGTCATTATGATTGATTATTTTAGTTCATTATATCTAATGATAAGATTTTATTATTAATTAATAATCTATTGAGCAATAAAATCTTATCATCAAAATATTTATATGAATTCTCAACCTTATATTTTTAAATAGTTAGAGCATCCCAAACAGCTCTTGTAAAATAGAGAAAAGGGACAATTTTAGAGAAAATATGGGTTTTTTTAACCCCAACAACTCTTGTACAACAATCTCTAAAATAGAGAAATGGGAGGAGAGAGAAAAAAAATCTTTAAATTTAGAGGAAATGTTAGAATCTGTAAAATTAAATGCATTCACTCTTTCCAATGCATACATATTTGTTCATTGGTTGTTGCCTATTGATTTAATTAAGTTATTGAAATTTTATTTATTAAATTATGAATTTATGTATTTATTATAATGTATAATAAATGTAGAAATTTGTATAATAGAGAAGTTGGGGTTGTGATGTAAATTTTTTAGAGATTTTACAATTTTGTTCTCTATTTTAAAGACTTTTTAGAGGGACTGTTGGAGATGCTCTTAGAAACCCTATTACTTTTATCATTGGCAGACCTAAGAAGAGATGGATGAAAG
This sequence comes from Persicaria maculosa, assembly GCA_963922045.1. Classification (NCBI taxonomy): domain Eukaryota; kingdom Viridiplantae; phylum Streptophyta; class Magnoliopsida; order Caryophyllales; family Polygonaceae; genus Persicaria; species Persicaria maculosa. The sequence continues at coordinate 62,414,564 of OY998257.1, read as the reverse complement.
TCATTTGTCATGACCTCAATCTTTTGAACTGTTCGAAAGATATGAGAGACGGTGGTTTGCCCTGTGGCAGATGTCAACTGTGGATAGAGACAACTGGAGGAGAAGCATTTGGGTTGTTGATGTTTAGAGTTGTAGGCTATCCTGTTGTCTATGCTTCTTTTCTGACTTCTGTGATGCTTCTTTACTGCCTCCCTTTAGTGTGTCCTGTTTCCATGTAGTTCAAGTGTCCTACTCTTCTGGGTCTTTCGGAAACACTCTCGACTTATTCGGGAAAAGGGTGCGTACATCATGACCCCACTTAATCGCGGGATTTATTGGGTTGTTATTTGAAAATTTTTATTAAAAAAAATTAAAATAAACTATTTTAATGTTCACATAAAATTTAATAAAAAATAACTTTAATATAATAATAAAATATAATATATTAACAAAAACGCGCAAACGCGAGAACAAATACTAGTAAGATATGAATGGTAACTTCTCCAAATATACTCGGATCCTTTTTTGAGACAAAACAACCAAACCACTTTATTTATCAGTGTTACACAGGTGGAAATAATCAATTGAATTAAATAATTCTACAAGTGGAAACTGCAAATAAATTAGCAGTACATATATGAGTTAGGAACTGTGCTTTTTTTACCTATCTATCATAACACTGCCAGGAAACACCGGCGGAAAGAATCATATACCATTACACCCTTTGCTTCAATCTGCATTCCCTGGAGCTCTATGCTCAACCCTCCTCGTGTCTTTTCAAGGGTCGGTCTTTTCGATTCTCCAATAGTTGCTGAATGTGATCAACAACAGGTACTCAGTCAGTAGATGGTTTTCGTTCTTTGGGTGAATAGCCACCATGGTAACGATGATGGGAAAGGGAAGTCAGTATGGAGTTCTTGTCCCAGCAGTTTCATCGTCGCAGAAGAGCTTTATCAGCAGTCAATATTCTGTAGCTTGCATGTGGCCCTTCAGCTGTGTCACGGATAGATACCCGCCAACCCATTGCTTTTGCAATTTCATAAAGTTCTTCTATAATGGAGAGTGTGTCGCGGATGTAGACATGTCCACCAGGTCTTAGGATCCTGTCCATTTCGAGCATGATGCTAGAAACATTGCATCTGCACCAGAAAAGGAAAAATATCTCGATCACCTCATGAAGCCAATCCTAACAAGGAGATGACAAGCTAGATGCAGCAGATTTTAATCAAAATAAATAATAAAACAAACATGCTTAAACATTAACGTGTTGGGAAGGGAGATTAAGGCATATACGAACGCAAAATATTACAGACACTAGACAAGAACCATTAGGCAAAGTAGGTATTGGGAAGGAACCTTTTTCGTTCAATAGCAAAGAGGCCAGCTGCATGTAGCATATCATAAGTCCTTGGATATGTATCAAATGGCTCACACCTGTAAATTTTCCATGTAAATAAACCTACTCAGCAATTAGACCTAGTTCAAGCAAACATGACAGAATCGTCGTCGAACAGCTGCAAATGACTTGCATTCATGTTATTCTTGTATGTTTTTACATGCATAGAATAGAAGAGAGGAGAAACAATATCATACAAGAGATGGTATTTGTTTATCGTTTTCATCGATGAGGTTCAAAATTAGCTAATCAACAAAAATAAAAAATAATAATTGACAGAACTAAGTTTCAATGACATAAAAGATCAACACAGTTAAAAAAATCCATAGAAAATCATAGAGAAGTACCAGTCGTGCATAACGCCTATAAGTCCACGATCATTTATAACAGGTAGTGTGTTGGGCCCACTAACAGGAACAACATTTAGAACCCACCCATCTATCTTCTTGTTGATTAATGCAGCTGCAAATCTGGAGAAACAGGAAGAGTGACTAATCAAGCAATACTGTTAAGGAGAAATATGATGATATTGAAATGTACATTATGCATAACTTTAAGACAGTGAGTGAGAGATTCAAACCCTCCAAAGCCAGCCCTCATGTCTAATATGTTTCTCAATCTCATTTTCTTCCAGTGCAAAGCACGGACATATCCGCCTATGATGTCATCCCAGTATTTGTATTCTGCCTTGAATAGTTCCTTTCTGGAAATGTAAGCATCAAACTGTATACTTTGCAACCTATCAGGAGGATTTAGCAAGCGTGCAGGCCATGTGGCAACATTTGCTACAGAGCCATTCTCAGGCAGGCGAGTGATACATGCCTCAAGATTCACATACCTATTGCAATTATCAACAAATCATTTTTGTCAAGAAGAGGACATGAAAGAAATAAGATTGTATGTTGAAGATACACCAGAATCTTTTGTACAGAACAGGAAATGGGCTCTTTTATTTGTTGAAAACTCAAAAAAACAATTTCAATCGCAAGAGTTTCATGGTAGCTTTATGCAATCAACTTCAACATATATTATATTGCTTTATATATTTTTTCAGAAAACTAACAAACAATTAATAATAATGGGGCAAAAAAACAATGCAAAGCACAACAAAGTGAATATAATTGGATCTATTCTTAGCTACAGGAATAACAATGGGATGTCCTGACTAATTAAGATATTCCAGTATTGTGAAGAATTTAATGGGCATGTCAAATAGCAGAAAGGACCGCAGGAAACACACCAAACATTATCTGGATCATCATTTGGATCACAAAGCGGAGGTTGGGTTCCAGGTTCACGGCTCAAATAGCAACTATTATCCTTTGGCTTCTGCCATATTGCAATATAGCCTTCCTTTTTCAGTAGCTCCCAGCACAGTCGAGTGGTAAGGTTAACCATCTCTGATTGGAAACAACAAAGGAGATAGGCTTTTAAATCATGGAAGCAGGAAAGCAAAAGCACCAGCACTAAGATTATGCTAACTAGATGTAAAAACTTTTTCAAAAAATACAGTAAAAGTAAACTTCTGTACAACAAACACAACAAACCCAGTAAAAGTAAACATCGTTAAAGAGGCACAATCAGAAGTTTGTCCCAAGTGAAATGAATAAACTTATGGTCAATAAGAGTTGAAAGTCACAAGTCTTTTCAAGCCCAAAGTTGGAATAAAAAAAGACCTTCACACCCATAAAAGAAACGCCAAGAATGATAAGAAAAGCCAAATGCATCTCGCCATCTTGGCAAAAGGATCACTAATTGATATCTTGATTAATTACCCGATTCGCAATATCGAAAGTGTTGTGTGAGACAATTAATCATTAGACAGATAAATTGGATCGGCGGCCCAAGTCAATTTATCTATAGGAGGTTTTATCTATATATGGTTTATATATAGGAGGTTTATTATATATGGTTTTTATCCACAATAAGTTCTAGATAAAATAGGTTTTATCTATATCTAGGTTTATCTATAGGTTTATTTTCTCTATTATAAATAGAGGGTGTATGGTCGGAATTATGATGTACCAATGTATCCCATCAAAGCATCACAATAATAAAAAAACCTAGCTGCAAAGAACAAGGTGTTCTGCGCTGTTCTTGCCCACGGAAATCCTTTTGTCTCATTGTTCTTTCATTCTCTTTCTATTTGACTATATTCACTCACAACAGAAAGTGACCAGCCTCATAGCTAACAAAGCAATAGTATATAAACTGAGTCTTGCTCACATCATCCGGTGCTTCTAAAACATACGTAGAAATGTAGTCACGAGTTTAAGTTTCTTCGGATTTCAAACCTGTCCACTGTTTCTCTAGGAGAGGTTCATGCTTATAAACTGGCTGTGCAGCCCAGACGAAGTAGCCTCCTGCCCTCAGCATCCTATTGACCTCAAGAAGGAGAATGCCATCTTTGTGGGAAAACAATAAAAGTGATAGAAAAAGAGAATTTATCAGTAAAGACATCTCCCTTCAACCTTCATTTCTGAAACCATTAAAACTTTTGTAAAAAAATTATCATACCAATAAACTCCCGAAAAAGATTCTTCAAATGAAGAGAAAAATCTCACCATCACGTGTCCAGTTGATTCTGCATCTAGAACAATGTATCAGATCAAATGCCTGGCTTGCATATGGCAAACGGTGAGTTGCGAAAGCTGCCACCATGGCAGGCACACCACGCTCAAGAGCAAATTGAATCTGGTTTTCATGGACATCCTTGGGTGCAACCGATAGAGTGAGGACATCTCGTGACATTAAGTAAGCACCAAAACTTGCCACACCACACCCAACATCTAAGACAACTCGGGTATGTCGACCAAATGCAATATCAGGTATCATCTAACAAGAGGTTACATTAAAGATAAGGTTACTAAAACACTAAAAAGATAGAATTTTCCACTACACTTATAAGTGAGGGCAAAGCACCTGTGAAATCTGTTCCAAATACTGATCTGCGCCATGAATAAACTGTGTACCTCCTCCTGGAAACTTGAACTTATCCTTGTCTTTCACCATCCAATTTTGACCCCCTTTGTCTTCAACTAGACGAGTATGCGGAACGTTGTCGAACCATACCTGTGAATTACCAGATAAGCTAGTTAACTATTGCAATTCTACAATCAGTAAGATGGATCCCCTAGGGCCATTGAAGATGGATCAAAGAAGATACCGATGAATTAGAAACGAAACGGCATACCTCATCTCGGCTTCTTGGCCAGGGAATCGGAATCTTGTACTTCTTAGGAGGTGGTACCAAGCAATCCAAACCCTTCCCTTTGGATGGGCAATGCCGCTCGAACCTCTCTCCTCTCTCGGTCGAAGTCAGTTTCTTGATCGCCTCTGTGTTATCCATACAAGGGATAAACTCGCTCATGCTCGCCGAACACATCTTGAATCTCTTCACCTTAACCCTAACCGGACCATCACCGGCGCTCTCCGCGCCACCACTGTCGGTATCGTTACCCCAGTTCTCCACCGCATCCGGATCAAAGGTCCCAATCTCGAAGTCGTCGGTCATAACGCCGTTCTCGTCGACGACGCCGAACCTCTTGAGCGCTGGAGGCGGCGGAGGAGGAGGAGAAGAAATGGAGGGAGATTGGATTGGATTGGCAGGGGAAGGATCGGGGGAGGAGGAGTTGATGTGGAAGAGGAGGTTGGAGAGGTTGAAGTGACGGTGGAGATTGGGGGAGAGAGAGACGGAAGAGGAGGAGGAAGAGAAGGAGGTTGGGTTGAAGAAGATGAGCTGAGGATAGGAGTCGGACCAATGGAGGCCGATATAGAAGAAGGCGAGGGAGAGGAAGAGGAAAGTGGAGATCTTGAAACAGAGTGGGGGCTTCGAGATCAGCTCTCGCCCGCCATTGATGAGTGCTCTCATGGTTGATTTGCCTTCGGATCTGGGGAGAAGCGGCACTCCACTGGAGTGGACACTTAATATATAGAGAGAGGTAATGGTTTAAAGTGTAAAATTCTTTTGGCCCTTTTGCTAAACTAGACATGTCCCTTTTTATTGGCTAGGGGTATAAAGTGGTATATTTTTGCAAATGCAAAAATACCCCGGGAGAGGAAGTAGCAGGTGAAGGGGAGCTGAGCACTGTAGCTGCATCATTTGGCCGAGAGAAATCAGGAGGGGAGGTACCGGACATGTAAGAGAAATTGGGGTGTGGCTCTAATAAAGTAGGGAAATAAGGGGCATTTATGAGGGGAAATTTAAATAATTGGAATTAAAGGTGTCAATCAACCCTTATAAAATCTTGATTGATGGGTGTCATTCCTTATTAAATGCTCTGCAAAAAAGAAAGCCAACATAGGAGACGAGTGGAAAGGTGAGGGCAAAGCATCACCTTCAATTCTGGGAACTGGACACGTTTGGATTACCAATAGAAGACATTCGTCTTACAAATAGGCTAAACATGTCCTACCATACATGGAAATTTTGGAGATAATATGGAGGGGATTGTCCGTAGCGGTTTTGGCGGGATGTCCGTGTAATTTTGGCGCCAAAACAAGGTTCTTCATTGGGGGAAGAGGGAGAGCATCTGTCTGACCAATATGGTAAATTTATCTTACCAATAGCATATAGTTATCTTACCAATAGGCTTAACACGTCCTACAATAGCTGAAAATGTTGGAGAAATTTAGAGTGGATTGACCGTAGCTGTTTTGGCGGGTTGTCAGTGTAATTTTGGCGCCAAAACGGGGTTCTTCATTGGGGGAAGGGGGGACATTTATGAGGGGAAAATGCAATCATTGCATTGATGGGTGTTCCCCAAGCACATATATAAGGTTGAGAGGAGGATCTCAAACACCCCAACATGCCCTGCAAAAAGTGAGGCAGAGCAAGAGAGAGGCGGAAAGGACGGGGGAAAAGGCACACGTGCATCCGAGGAAACGATACAGTTACTATCCTACCAATAGTACAGTTCTGGCCTGCCAATAGTGTTCAACTGTCTTTCCATTTAATTAAGGAAAAGTGCAACAAGCTTGTTGGTGGCAGTGGCAGCGATGGGTAAGTCATCTTGTACATTTCCTTTGTAGTTGTTCCTCTTTCCTATATCAGAACTACCCCCCAGGGCGATGAAGTGGGACAGCTTCACAAAGTGGATGATCCAGAGAAGGGTGGCGACGTATACCCCGTTGCATTTGCCATTGTCGACGGGGAGAATGACGCATCCTGGGGTTTTTTTTCCGTCAAATGACGCATCCTGGGGTTCAATGGGCACTTCGAAACTCATCAAATACTTGGTCTTTACTATTACGATGATAAATAGCCTATTAGCTCAATTGGTAGAGCGTTGTGTTTGCACACAGAGATGTGAGTTCGACTCTCACATAGGCTAATACGGAGTGTGTGTTCATAAGTCTTCGATATATTGTGTTGTGGTAAAGTCAATTATGCATTTACATATTTCCAATAGTATAAATATATCGTACCATCAGTGTGCATCTATCCTACCATTAGTTTCCATCAATCCTACCATTCTGATCCTACCGATATCGTTATTTTCTCCTACCATTAGTTTTCATCTATCCTACCATTTTTGTGCATCTATCATTAGTTTCCAGGGAAGAATTGACAGAAACACGCTTAGACGACGAAGAACAAGGCGAGTCCTCCCTGTCGCGACGCCGCTTGTTGAGGCACTTAGCGTGGCCTAGAATCCGGAACTCCTCCGCGCCCTCCCCATCTTCATCATCGGCGTCGTCTTTCTCCTCGGGATCCCTGTTGAGCTCGAGGAGAGGGCCTCTCTCATCGAAGCCTACAAAGGGATCGACGAATTCTTGCGCAATCGGGAGTCGATCTGGAACGAGATCGATTCGTCGTTCATCCGCGGGGCCCTAATCGTGTTCTCCAATGGCACCCAAGATTTGGCTCGGAGGAGGCAGCGACAGATCTGAGTTCTAGCCTCTCTCATCTTTTCTCTTCCCAGGTCACCTCCTACAAGGGGTAATGAACAGTGCCAAAAAACCTGTTGTTATATTTGCTTGGGGGTAGAGAGGTTATTTTGGGCCAATTTCTTGGCTAGTGGTCTATTTGTGCAATTAGGCCCAAAAATTGGTCTAGTTACTACCCTTTCCTTAATTCTTTTATATATACTACTCCGTAGTGTTTATGTGCTGATGAACCAAAAGAAACACAACCCAAAAACAATAGAATCACACCACCTAAAGCCGCATGGATACAGGGTAATAGATATAGCCCCGAAGATAAAGAACTTCTTATGAAAATTATATAACAATGGAATCCTAACAAAGACTAGATTAAACGCCAAAAGAGTGGCCCCTCCCTTCTGCATGCGTCCTATGTAATGCGTGCAATGAATCTCCACCTCACTTATTCACTCAGTGCTACATTATTAGAAATCTTATGACCCTGGAATAGGAAAACGACTAGAAGAATTAGACAGAAATGAACAAGATATAAAGAGAATTATGTCATAATATTTGAAATAATAATGTAAAGACTCAAAATTTTAAAATATCATTTTATGAATTATAAATTAATCTCAATATTAAATTTATGAGATTTCGAAAAAAAATTTTTTTTTTTAAAAATCTCCGTCCTCGATCAAAATGATTTCTATTTTATTCAAATCAAATTCCGGCGTATATCCGAATTCAAAGAAATAAATATTGTTTTGAACCTGTCATGGAGAATATGATAAATTTTATGGCATATTTAAATTGAATAGAATTGATTGAGTTGAATTTTGTTATTTATTGTGTGAGAATTTGCAAAACCTAGAAATAGCGGAATAGTTTTGTAATTTTCTTAACATAAAGCTAAACCTAGTTCCGGGTATAAAAACCTCACAGCCGCCCCTTTCTATTCACTCTCTCTCCTCCCATTTCTCAGATCTGAAGGCCGATCCTCGAGCTTCCGCTGCGCCTCTCCCATGGCTATCTCCACCCATGGCTACTCCCTCCAAAACCAGCCTCGTCCTCCTCCCTTATGTCCGTCTCTCTCGCTCTTTCTCGCTCTCTCTGGCTCACATCACGTCTCCTGAGATCGCCTCCTCCTTCGGTGCACGTGAGGCCGCCGTCGGGCCGACCACCACTCCGGCCATCTGAAACCTTTCTCGCCCTTTACTGCTGCTCCCCGACCTCCTCACCGCACCACCTCTCCATCCTCCCTCTTCTCGCTAACCAGACCCTCTGATCTAGAGCTGGATCTCACCCATGTGTTATTGGACCCCCATAGCCGGCCCTGGTGTCAATCCGAGCCCTTGAAGCCGAGGACGTCGACGCCTAATGAGGCTCTTGCCGGAGCTGCATTTGTCGCCGCCCCTCACCAGCTTCCCCATCGATCGAACTCGCCAAATCTCAAGCTTGGCTCGCCGAGGAGACAGGAGCAGGCCGAGGAGCCCTTTGCCCAATGTCGGAGCCTTGAGCCCAAGCGCTAGCCCTGCCTCTACCCTTCCTTCGAGCCCTGACCTCCTTGTTCTTCGGGATATTGGGTACTCGTCCTGGGCTCCTTCCCTTACTCTTAATCCAGTTTTCTTCGGTTTAATTGCAACTAAAATTTTGTTTTATGATTCAATTGACAATGGGTTTAGTTTGACTTCAATTGAGTTGTTTTGCCTGGTAGTTGATGTTGATGTTAATTGTTGCCCTGTGAGATTGCTTGTGATGTTTTATCATAATAACTGATACTTAATTGGTAATTAATCTAGCCTACACAAATGGATAACAACTGGTGTTAATTGGTAATTTGGTTTCATGAACCTAATGGCTCGGAAACAGTAAGTCATTAGAGTCACATGTTTTCAAAGGTTGTATAATGCAAGTGACACCTTCAGGATTTATAAATTAATTTGACTATTAGGATTTAGTTAACTAGCAAGAGAAACTAGAGTATGAATAAATATGAATTGTGATACATAATTGGACTTGTTAACTTCCTTGGATCGAAATGGTTAAAGCCTTAATACTCAATTGGGTTGATTATAACTTAATGCTCGGTGATAGGTCATATTAACTTGAACTTGTTGGTTACTTAAATAATTGATGTGGATGTTCCTTATTAAACATTTGTCGATTCATAAGATATAAAAGTGATTGTGGTCGTTATGAGTTGACCTTGCTAAGGTGGTTTTGCTATAAGTGGACGCATCCTTGGTTACTCTCTGAATATGAATAGTATGGCGTGATTGTTTTAGAATGAATCAATTGAGTAAACACTTGTTATAAGTGAATTAATAGATTAAGATTTGTATCATCAACTTTTATTATTAAAATGATATAAGAAGTACCTTGGGCATTTGGTTAAGCTTATAAAATATAAAGGATGACTTGTAAACCTGTTTTGGTGATTCATGACCTTGTTCAAGTGATTATGCGCAAATGAGGTTATAAATGACCTTCTTAGATGCCAACTTGTCTTACTCTTCTCATCGAACCTGTTGTAATTTTGGACTTGTTGTGATGCTTTGTGACCCTTCTTGAGTCGTTTAGTTGCGATTATAATTATAAGAGATTTCTAGAAAAGTTGATATACTTGATTACTCTTTGAATCTAATGTCTTTTGTGAGTAGTGACAACTAAATAGATAAATAAGGTCCTTATTGAGTTACATGGTGATTGGATAAAGCATGAATGACTTGAGCAAATGTTAAGGAAAATCCGAGCTTGATTTGAAGTAAGATGTTTTGAGTAATGATCTTGGTAAGGCTATGAGCTAAGTTTCATACTTGATTAGGACAAGGTTAATTAAGAATGATGGTTATGATGAGGATGTGAGGTCACTTGAATAAAATATTGTTAAGTCTTGTGTGTTGAGTAAATGCATATTGATGAGTTGTTCCTTGCTTATACTTGCTAGTGTGATTGGATGGTACTCTGAGTGGCTTGTTTGCTGATGGATGATTATCTAAGTGGCTTGTTGCTGGCTAATTGGATGTGAAGACTTCAGGTAAGTCCTCCGGGGCTTGCTCAAGTGATTGGACCTCATGCCTGATGTGTCATATAGTATGTAGGTGTTGCATATGCATAAAAGCATGTCATGTAGTATCATGCTTAGGACTTGCACTTATGAATGAGCATCTCTATTCTTTATGCGTTTGAAACAGAACGGCCGTTATCTGTGATAGTCCTAGAGTCTTTGCTAGGGTCATAGGGTAGCCCAGCCCCATCGGGTGCCCTGAGTCTATCGAGTCGATATGATATGATGATGAGATAGCCCAGTACCATCGGGCATGAGCATGATATATGATATGATGACCCAGCACCATCGGGCATGAGCATGATATATGATATGTTGATGATATATGAAATGATGATGAGATATGATATGATGATGAGATACGATATGCTATGATGAGATATGATATGCTATAGCATCGAACTGGCCAGTCTCTGCACTAACGGGAAGGGGTGCAGAGGTAGGAGAGGGATATGCCACTTGGCATTCTGTGTGGATCCAATTTATCGCTTTATGTATTATATAAACTGTCAGCATGCTTGTGTGATTTAAATTCCAGTACTGCATTAGAGCATCCTTTATTCTAGGTATAGGCATATTATATGACCTCAGCGAGGACTTCCGGTCCCGCATGAGTGGCTCGACCTTGACTTGTGGTACAGTTTCAGGTACCCGCTCCCTTTTGCTTGTTGATTTGCTTCTATGACGAGGTTTCTCATGGGACGAGAGTGTTAAGAAGACTTCACCTATTATAACTTGACTTTACAAATGTTTTGGTTAAGTTGTCATTTAGAAACATGTTGTATTTATATTGATTTAAACTCGTTTTATCTCTTTTGAATTTTGACTAGTTGAGTTAGGACAGGTTCACGTGTGAAAGCACAGATAATGATTGGATTCTTTGATTGTTTTTAGGGTTGAAATCCCTTTTTTTTCTTGAATTATATCATTAAATCTTTAAGACTTAAACATGGTTATAATTTGAAGTTGATAGATAAGCAGCTCGTACTTGGACTGCAAGATCTGGCAGAGGGGTAATTCTTCCCTCTAAACATAACCCAGATTTTTAAAATCTGGGCCGTTACAAATAACTCCAGAACAAACAAAAAAACTGGCAACTGCATGATGATGCCTTTAGACATCTAGAAATAAGAAAATCTTCGACAATGAAAACACCGTGCCAATCCAAAACATGGTAAATATGACAAGACAAACAATCATGAATTGGGAAAAACAACACAAAACATTTAGATAAACCAAGCATTAATGCTACCACAAAAATAACAGGAACCCGAAAGAAAACGACACCTGCGATGGAATAAACCACCTGAAGGAACATTCAAAATAAATTTCGACGGTAGTAACAACTACTCTGGTACTTCTGATGCAGGTTTCATCATTCGCGCCCACACGGGGTCACTGATTAGTTGAGGAGGTAGGCATCTTACACTCAAGTCACCGCTCATGACGGAAGCTATGAAACTTCTATTGGGCATCCAGATGGAGAAGGAGTTGGGTTTATCCAGTATCCACATCAAAGGTGATAGTCTTACTGTGATCAACGCAATCAAGGGATGCTGATCTTGTCCGTGGAAAATTGAGATGCTCATGACGGATATCCTCCTCCTGCTCCAGTCATTTTAGCATGTTAGTCTCTCGTATTGCTTCCGGAAGATTAACAGATGCGCCGACTACAGCTCTCGCCTCTTCGAGTCTGACGCCTCACCAAATACTCAGCTAGATAGGCATCTTTTTATTCTCATACGCAAGGATGCTCTTGGGTGGTGGTCTAATAGGGACTAGCCTCATCCAAATCCTTACTTGTATAAAAAAAATAGCCCAATCTCCCAGCCAAACAGACCAAACCTTCGCGCGTCTTCCTCGTTCATCTCTCTCAATCTGATGGAGATCTTCAACGGGGGCGCCTTTTTCTGAATCAATCTATGCGAGGAAGGCCGAGACAGGCGTCTCGTCTACACCACTGATTGTGTTTCGAAGGACTTCAATGTCGTCCTCTTTGACCACGCCTTGACATTTCGCCTAGACCACGTCTGGCGTCTACATTGCTGATTGTGTTTTGAAGAACTCCAATGTCTTCCAAATCGATCCCTCTCCCGTTCTTGGTGCATTATTGTTCAAATCTGTTGAATTTTCTGTTTGATAACTTAATTGCAGTTTCCCTTGATGTCGAAGAGCAAAAAGCTACCCGATCTGATATTAGAGCAAGTGGTGACAATGAAATCGACATTTCTAGCTAGAGGCCAATTAATATGCCACCGCCACTCTAGCATCTGAAAAAGGTAAACAAAAAGAAGAGGACGACGTTGAGTTGGCAGATGATAAAGCGACGACGCGGGAATTGGCGGTGGAGAAATCGACCTGAGTCTGAAATTGAGTTGAGCTGTAACAGGGCCGGTTTTCATATGCTATAACATTTCATCTATTTGAGTTTTATTTCTAGGGTAAACTACAGGAAACCACCCCTTAAATATGTGATATTGCTCATAACCACCCCTTAAATGTGAAATTCCAGTAAACCACCCCTTATAAGGCTTCCGTTAGCGAACGACCACCCCTTGTAGGTTTCCGGTTAGTAGCTCAGTCAATTATTTGAAATTACAAAATTACCCCTTCCTCTTCAATTTTGTGCCTAGGGTTGGGCAAACTTGGGCAATTTGTGGTTGAATTCGGACCGATTAAGTCTCGATCTTGCTTTCTTTTGATGTGGTTGTGATTGTTGGAGCTTTTATTGTTAATCTTGATGATCGATTTTTATCAATAAGGCTGAAATTTCAAATTTGGAATTTGGGGTTCTTGCTCCTTCATGGTGCTTGGAACTTAGATATGAAATTTGGGTGCTTAAGAGTTCGAATTTGATGATGAAGATGATGGATTTGAGATTCTTGTTGCTGGAACGACAAAACCCCTCAAGAAATTTGAAAATTTTTGTTCGATTTGGCGGGCTGCGATTTTGGGGCTTGGTGCCAAACTCGAGGTTAGGCGGCGTCGTTTGCCACTGTGCTCTTCATTGGAGCACTTGAAGGCGGCGATGCAACATATGGTTATCGGGGGTGAGGCGCAAAGAGAAGTGGTAGGCGCATCAGACCTTCTTCTTCTCCGGCATCGAGCGCAAGTGGTGAAACTTCATCTCTGAGATATCATACTTTTCGACGGAGAAAATGGTGGCGGAGGAGCTCCCGCCTATGATTGTTGCCGGAGGGAACCACTTGTGAAGTGACTTTGTCGAAGAGGGCTACTTGTGCAACAGTGCAATGGGAGGGAGGCTATGTGGGAGGTGATGGCACTTTGAAGAAAATTTAATTAGCTAATGAGGGCATTTTTGTCATTGATATGTGTTTTTAACAGAAAACATCACGGAAAAAGGCAAGGGGTGGCATTTTGTTAACGGGTAGGTTATAAAGGGTGGTTTACTAGAATTTTACATCTAAGGGGTGGTTTTGAACAATATAGCGTATTTTAAGGGTGGTGTTCTGCAGTTTACCCTTATTTCTATTCTAAACTTTGGTATTTTAGTATTGGGCCGAGTGTTAGGGTCGTAGTTCGTATTAGGCTTTAGACCCAGTTTGGGTACTCATCGTCTTTAGCTTCTTCGTATACAAGTTGTAGCTCCTATAATGAGTACTCAATCAATTTCAAAAATATCAAATTCTAATCTCAAACTTTGTCTTTATCAGTTCATCAGATCCCCTTCGAAGCAACTCCTCATTTGCTATAAAGTTGATTTCTAGGGCCTGGTAGCTCTTCTTCGAACTCTCACTTAGTCCCTAGTCGAGAAATCTATCCCTTGCTCTCCTGTTTTCCCATTCACAGACTATTTCCTACTTTGATGTCGCCCGTAGATGGAATTCCTGTCTCAATGGTATAAGAGCCGGTTGATTCGTCAGAGGATTCGTCCATGGAAGATGAAGATTGGGAGGATAAAGAGCTGGAAGCTCTTAAAGTAGTTATGAAAAAGCTTACGAACAGTATGACCTTGTTTGTCGCCGAAATGCGGTCGGACCAGGCAGAGATGAAACGGAGCCTGAACAAGGATGGAGGAGATGCTCATGTCGCTAACGGCGGAGCAGAACTCACTAGTGGCAGCTAAATACGAGGAGATCGAGGGGTGCTTATTGAGCTTGTCGACGGCTCCCATGCCGGATCATCCAGGTCCGCTTAAAACTGAGGAGATGAGCACGATGTGGCCACAAATCAAGTCAAGACATCAGAACTCTACAACCATGGTGAACGAGACTCACCAACCGACATAGTTGATTTGTCCAAATCTGTCAACAAGGCAAAGAAAAGTTGCGATGAAAGGAGATTTGAGAGAGCTGACCTCAAGAAGGGAATCGAGACCTTGGATGATCTTTCTAAAGAATCTGATAGGAGCATTCGATTGAAGAGATTTCTGGAAGCTGGTGACTTTCCTACTGATCGATCTACGTTTCTTAATCGTGGATTAGAAAATTTTCGAGTGGTGATGTTTGACTGTATTAAGATGTTGTTTGAACCCGGAGGAGATTACTAGTTTGTTTCTAAGCATGGCTTGCTCAAGGAAGTATCTAAGCCATGGGTTGATAATCAGATCTTACAAAGAGATTCATTACTTTTATTGCTCGCCAATTGGTCGATTAAATGCCAACGAGCTCCCTACAAAGCTTCTCGGCAGTTTCTTGGCCATCAGAAACTTTCTTTGCTATTTACTGTTTGTCACATTCGAATTTGCTTGGGGCGAGAAAGGTCATTGAGTTTGGGTCTAACTGTGATCTAGCTGGGTTAATAGTTGCAGCTATAATTGAGGTATCTATTGTAGAGGTGAAACAAAATGTGGCTACTGTAACGGATGGGTCGACTGACTCGATTATGCTTCCTCTTGTTTTTAATCCTGGAATCATAGCCAAGGGAGGTGATGAGTTCATTCCTCTTGTTGAGAAACAAGTATTCCACTTGCACGCTGGATGCTAGGAGGTAAGTGGGGAGGAGTCAAGGTTTTGAAGAGGAAGCTAACAAGGCCTACTGAAATTGCAAACTTAAACTATGATGGGGACTATTTTACTGCCCAGTTCAGCTTTTCTGTAGAGCTTATAGAAGTTGACATTCATCAATTTGCTTAGCTCAGCCCACCTGTAGAGCCATTGAAAGCTTGGTTCCTCAAGAAGCTTCAGCATGTGACAACCTATGATGATAAAGGACGATTTATAGAGCTTGATAAACGTCCTTATCCTTGTTTTGATGCGTTGATATTCGATCTCGGAGGTGCAAGCATGATATTTAATACTCCCTCCGTCCGGAAATAAATGATGTTTGACTTTTTTGCACGTAGTTTTAGGAGCTAAAAACTATTAAACTTGGTTGAGTCCTCTGTGAAATCTGACAGGTCCAAGCACGGAAACCAATCCAGAGGCTCTAAGCAAAACATGAAGCCTAAGAAGGGTCAGAAATTCAAGAAGTCTAGCAAGTAGCCGGACAAGCAGCAGAAATAGGGAGGGACTGGGATTGGCTGCTATGTTTGTGGCAAGCCAGGTCACAAGGCTTGGCAGTGTCGCAATTGGGCTGATCTCCAGAACCAAGGACAGCAGCAGAACAAGCCCAAAGCTCTAGCTCGGCAGCAAGCCAATGTTGCCCAGGACAATAACCAACTGATAGCAATGATCACTGAAGTCAACCATGTGGTCGGCCAGGTTGATTGGCTCCTAGACAGCGGAGCTACTCGACACTTTTGTGCTAACAAGGACCTGTTTGCTGAGCTCGAGGATGCTACAAACATCGACTATGTCTACATGGGCAACTCGAGTATTTCTCGAGTGCTTGGCAAAGGGAAGGTGACACTCAAGCTCACCTCAGGGAAGTCTCTTACCTTAGTGAATATGCTTTATGTTCCTTCTCTGCATCGAAACTTGATTTCATGTGGTTTGCTTGAGATTGCTGGAATTAAGCAAGTGACTGATGCTGGAAAAATGGGTTTAACCAAAAATGGAGAATCTGTAGGAAAGGCTTATAGGGCTGATTTTCTGTATGTGCTTGAAACCATGATTGAGAATAATGAGAATGCATCTAGTTCTGCTTATATTGCTGAGTCTGTTGATTTATGGCATGCTAGACTAGGACATGTGAATGCTAAATCTATATGTCGATTGCATGATATGGGTTTGATTCCTAGCCTATCCAAACATGACCATAGCAAATGTGAAATATGTGTTGAGGACAAATTTTATAAACAACCTTTTAAAACGGTGAATGAAAGGACAACTGAATTGTTGGAGTTAATCCATTCTAATTTGAGTGATTTTAAGAACACGGAAAGTAGAGGTGGCAAGCGCAACTATATCACATTTGTGAATGACCATTCTAGATATACTAAGGTATACTTGTTTGGGTCTAAAAGATGAAGCTGAAAGCATGTTTTATGTGTATAAAGCAGAAGTAGAAAACCAATTAAATCACAAAATAAAACGACTTAGATTTGATCAAGGCGGTGAATATGTCACTCATTCTTTGAGAGAATTCTGTGAACAAAATGACATTATTCATGAATTTACAACTCTTTATTGCCCCCAACAATATGGTATTGCTAAAAGGAAAAACAGAACTCTAAAGAAGATGATGAATGCTATGTTTTCTAGTTCTAGTTTGCCTGATTATATGTGGGGGGAAGCTATCTTGTTCGCTAATCATATTTTGAATAAGGTGCCTCATAAGAAGTTTGACAAAACACCTTATGAATTTTGGAAAGGGCATCCGCCTAATCTGAAATTCTTGAAAGTGTGGGGGTGTCTAGCTAAGGTAGGGTTACCTTCGTTCAAAGTTGATGTGATTAGATCTAAGACTTTTGATGCAATTCTGATTGGTTATGCTAAAAATAGTGATCCTTATCGTTTCATGTGTTTGAGTGATCGTACCTTGTGTGAATATCGTGATGTTATTTTCTTTGAGCATGTCCTTTAAAGAAATCTGCATTACCTGCTAATGATTATTCATCTCATGATGCATCTTCATCCATGCCTAATATTGTTTTGCCTAATACTCATGTTGATCATGATGAACCTAGTTGAAGTAAAAGAGCGTAGGAAGGAAACTAGTTTTGGTCCTGATTTTGTGACTGCATTTCTAGTTGAACATAATGAGTTGAATGAACTAGATGAGACGTTCATTAGTCTTCATATGATAGAAGATGATCCTAAGATCTATGATGAGGCAATAAGTTCATTAGATGCTAGTTTCTAGAAAGATGCTATTAATAGTGAGATAGAATCCATTATGTCAAATCACACATGGGAACTAGTTGATATGCCTAAAGGGAATAAAGCCATTAGTTATTAGTGGATCTTTAAGAAGAAGCTTAAGGTGGATGGCTTAGTGGATAGATATAAGGCAAGACTAGTTATAAGAGGATTCACTCAAAGATATGAGATTGACTTCTTTGACACTTATTCTCCTGTTACAAAAATTGCTACCATTCGTGCATTATTTGCTTTGGCTTCTAGCTATAAAATGCTTGTTCATCAAATGGATGTGAAGACTACATTTTTAATGGTGATCTGAATGAGGAAATTTATATGGAACAACCTCCAGGGAGCATTGTTCCACGACAGGAAAACAAAGTGTGCAAACTGAAGAAGTCATTGTATGGACTCAAGCAAGCACCAAAGCAATGGTATGAGAAGTTTCACACAACTATCCTAAGCTTTGGATTTGAGGTAAACAGATCTGATGCCTGTGTCTATTCTAAGAGGTTTGGTGCTGATTGTGTGATTATATGTTTACATGTGGATGACATGTATGTTGTTATTTGGATCACACATAAATGCTATAAACATAATCAAACATTTTTTGTCATCTAAGCTTGAGATGAAAGACATGGGTGAAGTCGATGCCATTCTAGGAGTTAAAGTAACTAGAAGAGGAAATGGCTTCATTTTATCACAACCTCATTATATAGAGAAAATGTTGAAAAGGTTTGATAAATTTGATGTTGTGCCAGTTAGAACTCTTTATGATGCTAGCATGCAATTAAAGAAATTTTTTGGAAATGGAGTGTCCTAAAATGAGTATGCTAAAATAATTGGGAGTTTAATGTTTTCGATGAATTACACTCGGCCTGATATTGCATATGTTGTTAGTAGACTCAGTAGATATACCCATAACCCTAGTAATGAACATTTGATTGCTTTTCAAAGATTATTGATATATCTTAAATGCACCTTTGATTGGGGTTTACATTATGTGGGTTTCCCTCAAGCGTTGGAGGGTTATTGTGATGCAAACTGGGTCACTGATAATGATGAGGTTAGCTCCACTAGTGGTTATGTGTTTACCGTATGTGGTGGTGCTATATTATGAAAGTCATCAAAACAAACTTGCATTGCTAGATCAACTATGGAATCTGAGTTCATAACATTAGATTTAGCTGGACAAGTGGTTGAGTGGTTGAGAAGCTTACTAGCTAACCTACCTTTGTGGGGGCATAAGACCCCAACTATTTCTCTACATTTTGACTCACAATCTGCTATTTGTGTAGCTAACAACAATACTTACAGTGGTAAGAAGAGACACATACAGACTAGACATGAAACTGTGAGACAGTTGATTGCTACCGGTGTCATTTGCTTGGAGTATGTGAAGTCCGAGAGGAATCTGGCAGATCCATTGACAAAGGGACTAAACAGAAGGATGGTCATTAAATCGTCTAAGGGAATGGGGCTTAAACCCACGTGAACAGAGTTACAACATACCCATTCCCAGGAAGTTGTATGAAAAAGGATGAGTCTCGAACTCTTAATGAGTCCATAGCCCAGATTTGGGTGGTCCTATTGAGAAGGACTTGATGGATTCACCGAAAGATGTAAAGGTTAAGTGTTATGCTCTTAATGATACCATAGCCCTATAAGGGTGGTCTATGTGAGGTAGACTTGATAGAATTACCTACGAGAGTGTGAAGGGTTGGTCACCTTCTATGAAAGACTAGGGTTGTCTTTCTAGAGCACTCTTTAGCACCCAAGGTATAAGATGACCATCTACACTTGAAAGTTAGATCGCGGAACCACCAGGGCAGTGGGTGAGGTATGTGCTGTTGAGGACAACTCGCGAGTCTGGAAGTTCAAGATTCGTTCACTTCTGTGACAAGTGAGGCACTCAGATTCACTATGTGTTGGTTCAAGATTCGTTCACCAGCATTTAAGTACCTTTTCCACGAAACCAGCTCAGAATGATGTTTTTGATTAAAAAACCCAGTTTTTCACATTAGTGGGGGATTGTTGGAGGTAATGTACTCAAATGGGGTTTTTTATATGCCTTTCAACTTCTTTGTCCCACATTGATTGTAAGGGTATTTGAGGAGGTACTTTTAAAGGGGATTTTTTGAATGGGTTATTGAGAGTTGGGATAGGAGACTCACACGCGCGCACCACCGCCGCCGGTCCGGTCCGTGTGCGTGGCACGTGCGCGGGATGAATTAGGTTTTTGGATGACTTTTTCCATCATTATCTTTTTTTTAAAACTGTTTTTATTTTTTCTGGATTTTTCAGCAAGTGGAGCGTCTGGTTTTGTTTTAAAAACGGTTTTCGCTTTTTAGTTTTGACATACGTTCACCATCTTATCCTCTCCTGTTTTGAGAACAGACCTCGGTGGTTCTATAACTTCGTCAGGCAAATGCACGCTATCGGAGTTCACTGTGTAACCTGGGGGGCGACGCCTGTAGCCGACTTGCACCAAGGTGTCGGGGCGATTTCGCTTCTAAGGCAGTGGTCTTTTTTATACCATGCCACAACACAAACATGGGTTTTCAATTTCGATTTTTGACGTAGGAGGGGAATTGATTAAATAAAATATGTAAATAAATTCGAACCAAAGCAAATCCCTTTCTTCGCAAATAAATTCAAGACTCCCTCCCGATGCAGTAGTAGGGAATCAGGATCGATCCTCGAGGAGGCGAGTCAGCGGTTCCTGAATAGTCTTGTGAAATTCATGCGCTACGTCGACCAGAAGCCTCGATATCAACTAGATAGGTTGATATCGACAGGGGTTGTTGATTCCTATTGTTTGCAGTCGATCTGTGAAACCTGCAAGAGAAACAGAAGGCACTCGATATCGACTAAGGTGGTCGATGTCGAGTGGGTCAGTGCTTCACCGTCGACTCAGAAGATCGTCAACTTACTTTCTTCCGATGCAGAGTACTCGATATCGAGTGTAGGTGTCGATGTCGAGTGGTTTCGTAGACAGTAACAGTAAATAAAATACAAAAACAGAAAATAATAAAAAGATAGATTTTTGTCGGGTTTATCTTAATATAACTAAAAGCTCCTAAGGTAGGGATTCATCACGACAATAACCATGCATGCATTATTACTTAAATCACATAAAAGATTATGTTTTTATCATCAACCAATTAGGAATATAGAGGCTTTCGCATAAAAACCTAATTGTTTCTATCATTTTCATAATTAGGGTTTAGTTAACTTTCGCAGGCAAAACCTAATTACTATCCAAATTCACATATATAATCCAAGCATGTTATGGAATATTAGGGTTTAGTTAACTTTCGCTAGGCGGGTGCCTAGGCGGCGCCTAGGCGGACTTAGAACAAACTTGATTATTTCCTCATCTTTTAAAGTATAACACATGTCAATGATTCATATAATGTAATAATAATCCATAATATCACTCATAAACCCAAATTTACGGTGCTTAACTATCATTTAAGTAAATAAACACAAAAGTACGCGTCCGACTAACGACTTTAAAACTCCTAAAATACAAAACCATAGGTTTGACTCAAAAGCAAATATATCTCGACTTGGGGGATAAAAAGGGTGTTGCTATATACACCGCAAATCCGGATTAAGGATTTGCACGTCCTTAAGGACGTGCAAGTCTGGGACTATGCACGTCCACTAGCAAAGACTTGCACGTCCTTAACAACGTTCTTGCACGTCTTTAAGGACGTGCAATACTTGCACGTTGTTAAAGACGTGCAAACCCTAGTAGGGTTTTAGGGTTTAGGGTTTAGGATTTCCGAGGGTTTTGTAATGTTAATTGATAAAATTGAAGTGTTAGCTAGTGGAGTTGAAGGATTTAGGGTCAAATTAAATAGAAAACAATATTTGTTAAGGTTTTCATTCGGATAATATGCGAATAACGTTACAAGGAACGGAAAAAAAAGTTTACTTTCATAATTTTAATAAACTTGTGGAATAAAATCTAGGAAAATAGTAAAGGGCGGCCGGACTCGACACGCAAGGCTCGAAATCTCTCAAACTGAGCTTGAAACGGAGCATCCCATCCTTCGACGCTCGGATGATGATGTGCGACCCATTCTGGCGGAGGCGGCGGAATAGGAGCGTTACGACGCAACTAGATCTATGAGAACGGAAAATTAGAGTTAGAGTATTGACATATATATGAAAAGCAAGAATAGGTAATAAAAAAAGACGTTTGAAGTCGTACCGCGGCAAAATGGTCTTGGTTTCCGATGCAGGCTACACCAAAGGTTGCTGATTGAGGGTTGTTAGCAGGTGTCGGCGAGGTCATGGGGAGACATGTGAACGGATGATGCCAAGCTAGGACGACGAGAGGAATCTGATATACCGTTGCAAATACTAAACCCATAATGGGTAGCTCTATCCACCGTCTCCTATCACCATGCACAGCTCCCGCCCATCTCTGGTAGTCGACTAACTGCTGGAATTGGTACCCTCCCGTATAACAACCGGCGTACAGATCGGCGTGATCCTCCAAGTGATTGCATAGTAACGTTTTGAGTTCCGGGAAAGTAGTCTCGCCGATCGGTGATGTCAAAGCCGCCAAAGCACGGTAGCCACAATAACCATCTCCAACAGTGTCCCTCACCGTCTCAATATGACCGAGCATGAAGGGATCAACGTTGTTTCGACCCCAGTTGAACCCTCCGAACACATCATCACGTCCACGTCGAGCTGAGGTCGCTTGTGGACGATGCCGAGCAGCACGTCGAGCAGCACGCGCTTCTTCTCTCTCAAACCTTTCCCTTACCTCCTCGTATGGCAACCGGTTGGTTCTGCAGGCATTCCTCGACCCCCGAGGCCTCCCCTTCCTTCGGACGCTTGCTGATGAGGGTGGGTGCAGCCCATCCTCGCATACATTGTTGGAAGCCGTATATGAAGATGACAGCTCATACGGCTCCTCCTCCCCGCAGAAGGTGATGGTGCCCCGATAGGTGGACTGACGGTACTGGCCGTCGAAGTCCAGATCACGCCCAAAGGGCATCCACTCGACCTATAATTAAAAAAATCAGGCGTAATTCACGGTTAAGAAATGTAAGTTATATAGATAGAGTCTCGAATACATACGTTGGCGACGGTAAGACGGTCCACCTCGTCCCGCAGCTGCCGCACCTTCTTCAGCTTCGCGGCGTCCTTCATGCGCTGTGGCGCCTTCGGACCAATGAACTTCGCGTAGAAGCGAGGGTCCGCCTTCCTAGCCGGGTCGCTGGAGAAATCACCTCGGAAGCGAGGGAAGTACGCCCATATCCAAGCCTTGACACAAAAAAGAATTTCGTTAGCATATAATATAAATATTTTTAAACTATAACTCTATTTCAGCGGTCTCGTACCTGTAGGATCGGCGTGCAGCTATCTATACCCTTTGCACCGGAGCGGGTAGCCTCGCCTAGGCCCCTGTAGAGAGATACGAGGGCACCTGCTGCCCATGCAAGGGTGGCCGTACGCGGAATGTCCCAAATAAGGCCGAATATCCTCCATGGGATCCGGCTCTGCGACTTGTCCATGAACAAAGTCGCGGCAAGAGCGATGGCCATGTAACCTATGTGGAGAAACCGCCGCTGTGCAGGGTCATCCTGGGGCTGCCCCCCTCCCACATGCATGCGCAGCCTAATCTGCTCAGGATCAGCCGCGGCCTCTAGGTCATCAGCGGGGGAGGGGTTGACGAGCGGGCCGTGTCTCTGCTGCCACAGGTCAGTCAACCAAGTCACTGGAGGCCCGCCAGCGTGTCTGTATGACTTCAGGGCATGCGGGGTGAGCTGGTAGTACTCCGCGACGGTGGGGATCAACGCGCCCGCGGGCAGATCTGACGTACAAGGGAGGCCATCGATCGGAAGTCCCATGAGGCAGGCAACATCGTGCAGCGTGATGGTCATCTCGCCCCATGGAAAGTGGAAGGAGCTGGTCTCCGGGTGCCAATGCTCCAAGAAGGCTGTGCAGGTAAACTCATCGACACACTCCCAGTGGAGGGACCTCAGCTGCGGGATGCCGGATGGGATCAGATCATGCACCCAGGTCCCCGGGCCCTCAAATATGTAGCGATCGAAAGGCTGCAGGTGAGTCGCCCGGTGGTGGAACTTCAGCAGCGGCAGCTCCACAGTAGGATCTCTCCACACCTGATACGCGCGGTGATGTCTGTAAGACAGAAGCAGCTCTCCCGGCGGTAATAAAGGGTCGACCTACACAGCCGGGGCGGCAGCCTGCGCAGGTATGGGCTCGGGCTCTACCTGTGGGCCCCCTGGCCCTGAGCCTGCCCCTCCTGACCGTCGACAGCCTCCTCAACGACGTCAGGGATCACATCATCTGCAGAGGCCAAGGAGGTCGAAGGGATCACATCATCTGCTGGTGTGAGGGAGGTCGAAGGCTCGGCCTCCTGGGTGCCGGATGTAGAAGCCTCTGCAACGGCTGAAATAGAAGTCTCCGGAACGGCTGAAGTAGATGCCTCCGGGATGGTGGGTGGAACACGAGTAGGCGGTCTACCCATGTCGCCCCGTCGCCCAACGACTACGTCAGTAATGCAGCTACTCAAAACATCAGCGGTCTCTAAAGAAGGTTGCAACCCCATCATCGCATCGCCAGAAGGATCCCAAGCTGGCAGACCCTTCCAGAAGCTGTCGTGCTCGTCGGCCGGGGGGGTACCCATCGACTGCTGGTACCGCTCTGCAGACACAAGCAGATCGTCGACTGTGACTGTCGGAATGTCGGGTACCGTCTTCTCTGGAATCTGGCTGACCGCTGCCCGGCCGGCGATCGTAACAGGCCGGAGGGTACCATCACCCCTCATGAGCCTCCCTGCCTGTTATTATGAAATGTTGAGATCCTGTTACTTTTAAGGTTTTTCATTTTATCCAGTTAACTATTTTTATGTATTTTAATATATTTTAATGTTTTTATTGTCTTTAAATTAGAATTTATTTCTATGTAGTTTAATATATTTTAATGTTTTTTTTTATTTTAATGTCTTTTAATGTATTTTAATATATTTTAATATGTTTTAATATCTTGTAATATATATTAATCGTTTTTATTGTTTTTCCATTAAAACTATCAAAATATACAAACTATATAATATCTATCAAACTATATACTAAAACTAAATAATTATATAGTATCTATCAAACTATATACTAAAACTAATTATAATCTATCAAATTATATTATAAAACTATATTAAAATCTAAACTATATTATAAAACTATAAAAATAAATCAAACAAAATAAATAAATCAAAAAACATACCGGTGGGGTCGGGACCGGCGAAACCTCTACAGACCGCCGCTTCCGCGGCGGTAATAGGTCCGCCTCCACCACTCCGCCGCCATCACCACCACCACCACTACCGGACACCCCCGCCGCCGCTGCTCCACCACCACCACCACCCTCCTCAACCTCCATGGGCGCCGCCCCACCACCACCCCCGGCCACAGGCTCCACCGCCACCCCCTCCACCGCCACCCCCTCCCCCACAGGCTCCACCGCCACCCTCGATCTCTCCGGCTCCATCTCTCTCTGTCTCGATCTCTTCTTCTCTCTCTCACTCCGGCGATCTCTCTCTCTCTCACTCCGGCAATCTCTCTCTCTCTCACACTCCGGCGAAGACGATCTCTCTCTCTCTCTCGATTTCTCTCAGGCAAACACGAAGGGAAGACGAAGAGGCACGTCCTCTTCGTCTTTTGTAGACGGGCTTGCACGTCCTTAAGGACGTGCAAGCCCGTCCCTGAGGACGTGCAAGCACGTTTTTAAAAAAAATAAAAACGTGCTTGCACGTCCGGGCTCGGGTGGCTGCAAACTCCCTTGCACGTCCTTAAGGACGTGGGGATTTGCGGTGTATATAGCCGGAACGGATAAAAAACCCTAAGTTGACTAATCACATGACCAAAAGATAAAATTAAATAATCGTCGGGCTAGGCGAGACTAGGCGGTGCTTAGACGGGTCTAGGCGGTGCCTAGGCAGATTTCCGCCTAGAGGGCCGCCTAGGCTTAAAAATTCCTAGGTCCCCTCCCGCCTAGCGCCTAGGCGCGATTTTTAGAACATTGTCTTGATAGATGATAGAATATCTTGTGGCTAAGTAAATCTCCCAAAGATCTGGCCCAATCCGTGTCTCTTACGTGTCTGTTGCTCCAGTCGATGTCGAGTGGACCACTCGATGTCGAGTGCTTCATGTCGAGTTGACATGGTTGATTTCTGGTCGACATTGCCTTAATCTCGATCTGACTCTTTTCCTTCAGTCGGCCTCGGGTGCTTCAGTCGATATTGAGTGCTTCTGCTCGAGATCGAGCTCTTCTCCAGTGTCTTGTTTTCACTCCAAAATGCTCCGTTTCCTGCGAAATCAAACCAAAACTTGTGTAGACCTCTATATCTTGCAAATGAACTCAAAATACACAAATTCACTACTTTTCCAACCCAAAAGTATAAAATATGCATAAAAACGGAATGAATGTAAGCATGAAACATGGTGAAATATGCGCACATCAATTTTTCACCGGTTTTTTCCACAAAACAATTGAGGCCTACATTCAATTTCGCACCAATACTCCTAACCAAGTGAAGTTACCAAGATTTAAGGCCTTGAACCCATAGCTCATTACACGGCCCAAACTCTTGAAGTTGGTTGCTTGGAAAGCTAGATTGGTGTCAAGCCTCAAAATGTAGAGTTTCAACTAGGGTTCCTCTATATAAGGATGCATCTCCTCAGCTCGCCTGCGTCGTTTGATGTTCACTATTCCTCGAGCTTCGAAACAAAGAGAGAGTAGGTGACGATTAGGGTTAGGGTTTGCTCTTCGAGCCCTTTTCGCTTACAACCACTGAAGATCTTCTTCTCCGGCGAAACCTCGTAGTGTTTGAGTTTCCTTCTTGGATCTGGGTCTGTATCCTCAAATCTGAGATTTTGAAAGAAGTTCTACTTCTTTCTTGCTTGTTTTCGTGTTACACTTTTGATTTTTGCTTAGATCTTTACTTGTACTTTTGGATTTGCTCTGATTTGTATTTTCTCTTTTAATCAGTGGATTAGGGCTGACTCTTGAGACTCCGGAAATGTAGGATCGTGGATTCGTGTTCTTCTTCCTTCTCCTCTATTTATTTCATACTCGTTTTTTGTTTTCTTTGAAACCAAAACTCGCGATCTTGCTTTTCAGCAAGGAGCAATAGTGGAGGAGGGGTTTGTAACTGCATACACATCGAGATGAAAACATCCCAGAAAATAGTGTGGATACTAGAAACTTTATGATATGATTATTACCATGGATAAATTCATCTCCATGTCCCTCCTTGGACTTCTAAAACAGCAAACTCGCTGAGCAATGGAATTCGGGCACAGAATTGGGTCAAAGAAGATAGGTCCTCAGCTAGAAGTCCGTAAAGAACTCGAAACTGAGCTTACCAGATCCTAGGAATCGACTCAATCCGGCTGAAGAAGACGAGTACATATAGCGACCAGTTTAGACTCGAACCGGATTGAATTGAAACTAGACCAAGCTAAATCATATGAAAAGGCCAAGGCCCATACAACTCCAGGCTAAAGCCCAACATAAACGATATTAAAAGCCCAAAATAGCAACTTTAATTTTGACTTGCAGAAAGAACGTTAACTTTGTAGCAACTTCAGCCCTCATTCAGTCTCTCTCTCTCTCTCTCTCAAACCTCTTGGTCTCTCGCATCTTGAAGAACCGAAATTGGCATTGCAGGGCACCACCGATAACCTCTCTTCTTCTTCGATCCTGATCTTGACCATGCCATTTGCACCCGTTATTTGACTAAATTAATGCTGATACAGGTGACTCTCCCTCCCTTGAAGTCGAATTGAAGCAGTCGCTAACACATCCTCCTTGGACCCGCGACGTCGACATCAAGGTTCCAGAAGCGCACGAGAGCACGGCCATCAACCCAAATATCCGGCTAGCTGCGAGCTTGTCTCGGCTTCATTAAGCCTTCAAATTCCGGTGAGACTCTCTAGCCTTAATCTTAATAAAAAAAAGTGTATGTATTGAGATTTGTCATTGTTGATTGAATAGAACATAGACCGGAGTTGATATGTAGGTTTTGATTGCTTGGTGAATTGATTGAATTGATGAATTTGGTGCTAGCTTATGGATTATTGATTAGATAATTTAAAGACTGAATTTAAGTACTTGGTTAAATTTATGCACATTAGGTGATTGATAAAATGTCCAAACGGGATTTCATTAGAATTTGATTTGGAAATGACTAGAATGAGATTATCTAGATAATGTTTAATTAGTATTTGTGGATTTAATTTAAAATGTTTGATGACTTATAAAGTTAGTCTTTCTTTGATAAGTGGTTTAAGTGAGAATTCTTTGAATTGAATAGGATATATCTTGATGCGTGGTTAGTCGGAATTGTTAATCGTTTGCTACAACAAGGTATAATTTCCTTGAATACTGGATGCTCATTTTGAATTAATATTGATGAGGAATTTGAATTGTCGACTTGGGTGAGAATGCCTACTCAAATTGTGATTGAAATTTGGGTTGATTGCTACTAATGTACATTAGCAATTTAAAAATGTATATTTCCAAGCTGCTCGATCACTAGTTACTCTATGTTTTAGCACAAGATTAGATAAAATTACATGTATAGCTAACCACAACAAGGATAGTAGTTTTCATTTGGAGTAAATGGCTTATAACTGGTATAAACAAGATAGTAATTTTCTTCTTGGTTGATATTCTAACATCCATGGAAAAGGTATTTGTCTCTTTAAGGCTTGATTGATGTCACTTGTATATTTTTTAATGTTTTGTGAAAGATAAGTACATTAGCTGAAATGATAATTATATAAATACTAAATTGCACCTAGGCCTAAATGTTAAATAGAAAATTGTATCTATAAATTCATAAAGTCTTCTCGAATCACACTCCTCACTCTTAGCAATATTGCACTAGTAGCAATCTAGTTTTGTAAGTATTTGTGATCATTGTTCACTCATGGATAGTCACTTGCTGCTAACAAAAACATAATGTTTCTTGCCTTCCCTACTTAATAGACTATTGCAGCAATATATATATATATATATATATATATATATATATATATATATATATATAGTAGCAAAGCAAGCCTTCTCTATATTACACTAGCAAATTAAAAACATGATGTGATCATTGTTCATCCTACCCATTGTAATTTTAATTTTGTACAAACAATGTTTGTCCTTCAAAGTGTATTGAATAGGCTCCACACTCCTTTTATCACAAAGATTTTTTCATTAAGTGGTAACTACTTGGATGCCTTGGGTATTATTATTTGCCTTTACTGAATTACTTGATCTTTGGTGTATGATTAGTTGTAATTGAATAACCCGTTTGTCAAGCCCTTTGTTTTTATACATCTTAGAACATGTAAAATATAGTTGTATTTTTTTTGTTTGCTTATCTTTTAACCGTAATAATGAAACTCATTTCTTCATTGGAATGTTGTCACCATATATTTTTAGGACAAAGCAGGAAAGAGTGTTTCTTCCTGCAGTCGATCTGCTGTAAACTTAGCACCCATCAATTTATGTGTTAGTTTCCTTTGCAAGGTAGAAAATTATACTATTATTTTATTTAAGCCTATTAGCTCAAATGGTAGAGCGATGTGTTTATACACAACGATGTGGGTTCAAATCCCGCATAGGCTACTATAATAATCAGGTAACAATTACCACAATACATATTTACTTCGGTTCAATAATTTACCACGGTTCAAAACACAATTACCACACGACCTATTTACCATAGTTGACACATTTACCACGGTTCACAATTAGCACCTTTTTAACAAAAATTTGCTACCGATTCTTGCTTTTGATGCCATACATACAAGAATCTGAGTTAAGCGAGGATCTCTACTTTGCAGATGTACAATGGAAACGAGTTTTCTGACCATAACAAATATTTGCAGGTCAACAGTTAGAAGCGGTTTTTCTGACAGAAGTCGGTATTGCTGGGGGTAAATCTCAAACCACTTCATCTTCATTATTAAGCGAGAGTTGGATGAGAGCTTCAAGAAGAACTGAAGATCAATCTTGTTCATTACCGAATGCTTGAATATCAAGAGTTAATGAAGGATCCAACGCTTAGGTCAAGTATAAAGTTTGATACGACCATTCTGGCTACTGAAAGTTCAATAACAGCATGTTTGAGAGTGGGGAATGAAATTCTTAAGGCTAGACATGGGGATGAGTCTGGTATTGTTATAATTACTGGATCTCTCCATATCGTCTCTTCTGTTTTATCTTTTGTTTATGGTTGATGTGCTTTCTTGATCACTTCTTTAACTGCAAATTTTGTTTTTCTCAAGCATCAATCACGTCTACCTCTGTTTTGAAGAAATACTTTGGTTTTTTAGCTGTTCCTATGGTATATGAATGTATCTAACTCCTGAGTTTGCAATGGGTGGTATATAGCATATTCAGTTAGCCGCATAGTGCCCCTTTTTTCATGATTTAGTTGCTAATTCTTTCTGATAATCATATTTGTACTACTAATATGTCTTATACCAGCATGTAAATAAATGCATGATATTGGATTAGATGCTGCAATTTGGAAGGTCTTTGATGCAGAAGCTAAACGTCTTTTTGAACTGTCAATTAGTATTTAGTGTACCATCCATTTCCTCTTGGTGTTTTGAGAATTAGCAGATTCCAGCCAGTTTAATGCTTTCCTGATTTGCCTGTCAACGCCATCCTCAGAATTTGAGGATGGAACTCTTAGTGATATTCCTCAAGCGATATGAAACTTTAAACCAGCTAACCTGGGCTCTAAATGGATTGAGCTTTCCATGACCTGATTTGAAATGTAGCTATAAAATAGCTCTCTATGTTTCCATAAGGAAATTACATTAGAGGGGTTGTGGGTGTGTTTTTTAGTCTGATGCAGATATGATCACCTGCATCAGTTAATTTTAACTGTATACAATCTCAGCCCACCATCAGTCTCAAAATTCCCATTTCAAGTAGTCCACATTATACTGCCTTTTCTCTTATGGTCCGTTAGGCAAACGCATGGCACGTTGTGCCAAACGAACCCTAACTATGATAAAGTTATTCTGGACAAGAGTAGTCTTTCTTTTTACGTTCCTTGATAACTAGAAGAGACACCAAGAACTTGAAAAGTTACACACAAATTGCAAATTGCCAGTTTTAGGTAGCTCATTTACTCTATCAATTGATCAGTTCCACCTCCATTTTTTTGAAACCAGCTAAATTTGTCCCTCCTGGTACAAAAACCATTAATCTAGTCATGAACTGCATGTTGGAATTGAAATGATTTGCTCTAGGACTTGCTGGGTCAGATAGGCACCCCTCTTGTTAGCCCGGGTACCATCTTCAGTCCTGGCCTGGCTGCTCGAGTATTTATTGCATATTTGTTGTTATATGACAGACATTGTTGAATGCTCTTAGATTTTGCAGAATCCTACAAAATGACCCACTTTTGTCACTGATCTGATCAGCTCCCCTCGCCAACAATGGACCCCTACTGGTATGCTTGGCTTAATATTTTTACCCTGAAATTTATGCTATTCATTCATGCTTAAAACCTTGCTGTTCTTGTTCAGAATATAGCTGATGAACCTTCATTCATCTCCCCGAAATCTCAATTAATGTAGTTTATTTTCGCAATGGTTTCCCAACATTTCCTTCTAAAAGAAAGAACAAAGTCCATTAAAAGAAAAAAAATGGAGTAACTGTATTCTATAGCTGCACCTCCTGTATTCATCTCTCATTCAGTTCAGATCATACCCAGAGAAAGAACAAATTTTACTGCAAGGATGCAGTGTGTAACTGTTGATTTCATCCCGTTTCATCTGGGCTCTTTCTTTTCTTCCCTTGGCACAAGTTACACAACACTTGATCCAATCACTGTAGTAAATAAGTATAGCAAGTAGTAACCATCAATAATAGAGCTGCTTTTATGTTGCTCTGTTGGTAGAGAGTAGAGACATTCTCTAGATAGACATTGTGGGCCAAAATATAAAGTTTGAAGGACATGAAATTTGTATTTTTGGGGTAAATTGCACAAAACCACCCTTATTCAGGCCAATTTTCACCAAACCACCCCCATGTTTTCTAAAATTGCATTTTACCACCCTTAATTCATTTAAAATGCTTGAAATGTCCAAAATATCTTATAACAGCAAGAATATAACAATATCAGTAAAGAAGTATTTGGGATTTTTGGAAGAATATAAAGGATGGGTGCATGCACATTGCACAGAAACAAACATGTGTAAAAAAAAAAGTGGTGATTAAGATAAAAATTAAAGGGCTGTTTTGTGCAAAATGGCCCTAAACAAGGGGCGATTTTGTGGAGTTTAGGTTTGTTGTAATTTTGAGGCCAACTTATGAGAATCTGTTTCTCTCACCTCTGCCTATAAATGGTCACAATCACCAAGTCCCCAGAAAGGTCTCCCATTTTTGTCTCTGGAATTAAATTGCATTTCAGTATCAGGCAGTGGGGCAAACCAAAAAGCCCTTTCAATTTGATGCATTCAAATTCAAGTCCTTTAATGTGAATGTATGTATATATGTATGTATTGTATGCTTGGGGAAATTTCCGGGCATTCAATTTCGTCGAGGCTCACCCGACTTGATCCCCACTTGCTCGACCTGAAAACGAAATGACCCGAAATCGACAATTCCCCCATGCTCTTGCTACTTGTTGTATTTTATGTGCCAGATATGGCCATTTGCTTTCTTTCTTGTATTTGTTTTTCCTTTGGAAGTGGAAGTAATTAAATATATGGATGGCTTTGTTTTTGTAGGATCCGTCTAGGCCATGTTTGATAACAGTTGTTGTTAGGTAAGGATTGTTCCAACTTGTAGGTCTACTACTCTACACACCCTTTTTTCTACCTCTTCTAAAATCTTACTATAACTTTAGTGTTCATCTCTTTTGGGTCCCTAACTTAACTTATTTAGCATATAGGCATGAGTACGGACCTACTCCGTAGTTAACAAAATTGGAGAAATGGGCCCAATCCAAATCAAGAATAATCAATGGCTATTTCATACCAGAAATGAACAACATGTTGTGGGCTGTTGCATTTCATACCAGAAATGCAACTAGCATTGTCCAAAGGCTTACGAAGAGTAGTAATTGAAGGGGACTGTCTGGAGGTAGTAAAGGCAGTTAACGACAGCACCAAGATCAAATAGGAAATTATGTGGCACATAGAGATGATCGGAAAATTGAAGACTGATTTTGAGAGCATCGAATTCAGACATTGTTTTAGAGAAGCAAACTAGAAATAGGAATCTCTGTACTATTTCGAAACTTATTATATTTAGAATATACTCCCTCCGGCTCTATTCAGAAATAAAATGGCCTTTAGCAATAATAATAATAATAATAATAATAATAATAATAATAATAGCCTTGAAATTTTTAAATAATTTAACAAGAATTTAAATTTAACAAGAATTTAAAATAAAAATAAGGAGAGGGAATACATTTTTTCTTCTTGCGGTAGTACATACAGTTGATGCATCAATGTCATCATTTACTGTGGGAGATTGAGATCGACAATGGAATCAAATCCACCTCCAAATAACATTTAATTCAGTATATGAAAATTACATATGTATATGTATTTTTTTTTATTTAAAGAAAACGTTTGTGAAGAGCAGCCATCATCCTTGAAAACCCCTACGATCGGACTGTGACTGTGGGCGAAGGGGCAGCTGCGGTTGATCCTTCTCCATCATAGGGACGTGACGGGGACTTCAAAATGGATCCTTTTTTTTTTTACTTCCGTATTTTTAGCAACAAATATTACTCCATGTATTCGGTGAATGGGATCATTTTTTATTTATATTTATTATTTTATTATGTTAGAATAGTAAAACATTCCATAAATATCAATTTTATTATAATTTTTATTCATTATTATTTTTTTAGAATAACAAAGTAGGTAATTTATATAATTTTTATTATTTTTAAAAACATGTATGAATAATAAACGATATATTTTTATCGAGCGAGAGTGTTTCATTTGCCACTTAATAGGTGAGTATTAAAGGTTTGGATAAGTTTTTCTCAAATGTTTATTTTAATCTATATATATACTCTTAATTTAGAATAAATAAGGCTTATATGTCACCCTCTCATTTCCACCAATCATGTTTTTTCCGTCTCTTTTTAATTATTTATTTTCTTTAATTATTATTTTGATTCTTCATTTTATCTCTTTAAACCAATCATATCACATTTTTTCTTTTATTTTTAATATATTTACTAACTATTAGGTTTATTTCAAAACATTCAATTTAATATAATCTAATGCTTACTATTAATCTATATGTAAATCTTTATATATTATAAATATCTAATTTATATTTACTACTTAATATTTTAGCCTTTCTGAGATATTGGTTGTGCCACATCACATTTACACAACGTTACAATGATATTATTGTTGTTGTTACTACTACTACTACTACTACTACTACTACTATATTATTATTATTATTATTATTATTATTATTATTATTACTGCATGATTTAAATATCTAAATTTATGTACTATACTCTTACATGAGATTTTAAAAAAATTAGATATTTGTAAGATATATTTATGGTAAAGATTTTTATGAATTTTATCTTAACTTTTATTAATATTTTATAATATTAATTGTTTATATTATTAAGATTTTAGTTTAAAAAATCATGTTATGGCGCGAGAATTGTACTAGTAAACTTTTAAAATAGAAGGTTTTTTGCTTATGTGTAATTCTTACCTTATTTATAAGTATTTCAATGAAATAATTTGGCCAAATATCCATTTACATAAATTCATTTAAGTATGGGTCTTGTTAGATACACCGCAAATGGTGATTAAGGATTTGCACGTCGTTTTTTACGTGCATGCACGTCCTTAACAACGTGCAGGTGTGGCAGATTTGCACGTTGATAACAAAATTGGATTTGCACGTTGTTAACGACGTGCACATATTGCACGTCCTTAACAACGTGCACATATTGCACGTCCTTAACAACGTGCAAATATTGCACGTCGTTAACAACGTGCAAACCCTAGTTAGGGTATTTGCACGTTGTTAAGGACGTGCAAACCCTAGTTAGGGTTTAGGGTTTAGGGTTTACGGAGGGTTTTTTAGGGTTAATTGAAGAATTTGATGTTTTAGCTAGTGGAGGTTTATGATTTAGAGTTTTAGTCATTCCGAGTATCCCCAAAAGAGTCCTATTTTTCTTCCCCGATGATATTTACCATGTTATTAACCGATCGAATGTCATTTCAGGAAGGATACGATACAATGTCATTTCATGAAGGATACGGAAAAAAAAGGTTTACAACCATAATTGTAATAAACTGGTGGAATAAAATCTAGGAAAAGTGTAAAGGGCGACCAGACTCGACACGTAAGGCTCGAAATCTGTGAAACCGAGCTTGAAAAGGAGCATCCCATCCTTCGACTCTCGGTTGATGATGTGCGACCCATTCTGGAGCAGGCGGCGGAATAGGAGCGTTAGGACGCAACCAGACCTATGAGAACAGAAAATTAGAGTTAGAGTATTGACATATAGATGAAAAGTAAAATAGGTAATAATATAAGACGTTTGAAGTCGTACTGCGGCAAAATGGTCTTGGTTTCCGATGCAGGCTAAACCAAGGGTTGTTGATTGAGGGTTGTTAGTAGGTGTGGTCGAGGTCATGGGGAGACATGTGAACGGATGATGCCAAGCTAGGACAACGAGAGGAATCTGATATACCGTTGCAAATACTAAACCCATGATGGGTAGCTCTATCCACCGTCTCCTATCACCATGCACAGGTCCCGCCCATCTCTGGTTGTCGACGAACTGCTGGAATGGGTACCCTCCCATATAACAACGGGCGTAGAGATTGGCGTGATCCTCCAAGTGATTGCATAATAACGTTTTGAGTTCCGGGAAAGCAGACTCGCCGATCGGTGATGTCAATGACACCAAAGCACGGTAGCCACAATGACCATCTCCAATAGTGTCCCTGACACCCTCAATATGTCCGAGCATGAAGGGATCAATGTTGTTTCGACCCCAATTGAACCCTCCGAACACATCATCACGTCCACGTCGAGCTGATGTCGCTTGTGGACGATGTCGAGCAGCATGTCGAGCAGCACGTGCTTCTTCTCTCTCAAATCTTCCCTTTAACTCCTCGTATGGCAACGGGTTGGTTCTGCAGGCATTCCTCGACCCCTGAGGCCTCCCTTTCGATCGGACGCTTGCAGATGAGGGTTGGTAGAGCTTTTCGTCGCATACATCGTTGGAAGTCGTGTATGAAGATGACAGCTCATACGGCAGTGGGGTGTCGTCGATGTCCGTCCATGACAAATCCATCCAGAACAAGTGGATGTCCTCAGCGCGTATCGGAGTACCGGAAT
Organism: Persicaria maculosa; assembly: GCA_963922045.1. Taxonomy (NCBI): domain Eukaryota; kingdom Viridiplantae; phylum Streptophyta; class Magnoliopsida; order Caryophyllales; family Polygonaceae; genus Persicaria; species Persicaria maculosa. The sequence continues at coordinate 62,378,632 of OY998257.1, read as the reverse complement.
TGACGTATGCCTTAATCTCATGGACATAAGGTATCCCGTAACAAACCCTCCAATGTCGATCCGTGCATTCCAGAGGAATGTTTTGGTTGACGACATCCTGCCACAACTTGTACAGATAGTCGAAGCACTTTTTGGAAATTAAAGTCTTTACCTCATCGAAAAGGTTGACTTTATACGCCGCCGTTGGCCATTTGAAGCGGTCGATCTCCAAAGCAGTTTGAAGCTCATGCAGTTGGCAATCGTTGACTCTATGGATTGCATCGATCACGATCCGGAAGTCACCAGTCGATGAGTGCAGTGCCTCCTTGAGAACCTTGTGTTGACCCTCGACTCTGTAAACAGTTTCACATAAACATTGAAGTTTATAGCACTAAATGTTTGATGTCATATCATACTGTAATGGGAGATATGAAGTAAGGTGTACCTGTTTGTTGTACGAGTGCCTAAATGGAAGACATTATCTACGTAGCATCGTACAATGTTCCGGTTGTACGGAAGCCACACCGCCTCTAAATACGCCACCACACCTGGGAATGGGTGCCATGCAGCGTGTAGCGCCCGACGACGTTGGGTGAATGATTCCTCCGTCCTCGATTGGAACAACCCCCAACAGTTGCCCTTGAAGATGCTAGCGTGGTGTAAATTCTTCGTGATCTTCAGAGCAACTTCCTCGCATTTTCTCGTCACGTGTAACCATCAAAGGAGATGCTGGACGTTGGGGAAGACAACATTTAGCGCCGCCAAGAGACCTAGCTCCCGATCAGTAATAATAGCTTGAGGTTGAACCGCCCCAAGTAAGATCTGAAGCCGACGCAACAACCAAGCGTACGTGTCTTCGTTCTCGTGCGACATGAAGGCGTAGGCGATGCAGTAAGTATGGCCAGAGGGTGTGAACCCGACCACCTCGCACAATGGAATCCCATATCTGCAAGTGTAAATATGTTACATGTACAATACTTTATAATTGGATAGATGTGTCACAGCGTAATCGTAATTAAGTAACTTACGCATTTGTTTTGTATGTGCTGTCCAATATGATGACGTAATGGAACCTTCGGAGTAGCCGTATCCCGTCAGGATGCGCTAGGAAGAGGTCGCTCAAGACGTCGTTGTCATCTGGATGTCGTCTGAACTCGTAGTAGTATCCTCTTTCCCGCAGATGATGCAAGGTATCTTGGGTCATCGTCCGACTACCCCTTTCTTCGGCTACCATCTTGTTGAGCGTGTTCGTAAGGGAACGCAATGACGTGACGCTGGTCTTATCCAATTGCCTCAATCCGTACACAATGGCTTTTGGAGGAGTACCAATTTCCTTCATCCACCTAGCCATCTTCTTTTCACCCTCTGTCATCTGTCCGGCGATGGCGTGACCCTTCAAACTCGTGGGAAGCCCGTGGTTATGAACACCGTGGGTTACCGTCATAACCCAGTGACCCGGCGGAGCTTCGTGCCCGTGTAGAGAGAATGGACATCCGTTTATCTTCGATTGTGTGCTCCGGAGCTTCCTCCCGCGTGGTCGGTACTCCCCATACTGCTCGCAAGCAAGGAGAACCCCGCCTGGACGGTTTGACGCCCCCGTCCAAGACCGCTTGATTACTAAAATCATGCAGTGTTTGAGACCCAAATCTTTGAAATGCGTAACCATTTCGTTACGGTCATTCCAAACCTTTGTGTCCGAGAAATCGGGTTTGAAGTCTCGAAACTGTAATAAAATGAGTGGAAATATGAAGATAACGCAAGACATATGGAATATATATGAAACGTATCCGTACCTGGCAAAGTTGGAGACGACGACTGTCTTGCGACTCGGCCATAGCGATTGTAAATGTACAACTACGTCGGACTTTGATCCCGATCCGCTTAAAATATAGGAAGAAGTGCGTCAAAGGTACGCGAAGAAGCACGTTCAAAATAACGTGCAAAATGCACGTGGTCAACAACGTGCAAAATGCATGTCGTTGACCACGTGCATTATGTATTATGCACGTCATTAACGACGTGCAAACCCTAACCCTCCCAAGCCCCTAAAACCCTAAACCCTAAACCCCAAGCCCCTAAAACCCTAACCCCTAAACCCCAAGCCCCTAAAACCCTAACCCCTAACCCCGGTCCTGTTGTTGTTGTTTATCCCATAAAATGTTACAAATGCGAGGATGGTGGAGATATAATAATACAAAAGCTGAATATCGCATAAAATATGATGTCATAGCAAATACAGAAGGTGGAAATCGCAAAAAATATAATGTATAATGTACATCACGGTGATCTAGTGGACCGTACAACATCATCTAATATAAATGTGACCTCATCTAATAACTAATGGATCTGAGGGTGGGTGGCCAGGGCCCGTATATAGCCCTCTATCTCCCGCATTCTGGCTGCTACCGCCGGAGGGATGACTGCAGGCTGAGGCAGGTCCACCCATGGATCCAGGGCGATCGGGTGGACGGGCGCTGGAGGGTCCGGATGGGGTGGCGTGGTGGACAGCACGTATGGCCGACTCTGAGATGCGTACCAGGCCATGTAATCAGCAGTGACACCGGCCTGATAGTCCTCGCCGGTGCGTCTGTGATCAGCAAGCCGGTAAAAGCGACCCTCGTCCTGTAAGTCCTGCCACCTGTCGTGCGCGGCATCAAACAAGGCGACGTACTTCGGCGTCAATGTGGCGCCGCGAGTAAACTGCCTCGGCGGGATGATGGCCTGCGGGACCCCCTGGACTCGTCCGAACTGCCGAAGGCACCTATCGGGCATATATGGCTCCTCCTCCCCACAGAATGTGATGGTGCCCCGGTAGGTGGACTGACGGTACTCGCCGTCGAAGTCCAGATCACGCCCAAATGGCATCCACTCCACCTATAAATAAAAAAGTCAATCGTAAGTCACATTTACGAAATATAAGTTATATATACTTAGAGTATCGAATACATACATCGGCTACGGTAAGGCGGTCGACCTCGTCCCGCATCTTCTTCAACTTCGCCTGCTTCGCCGCTGGGCTCGCGCGGGTAGGCGCCTTCGGAGGGATGAACTTCACATACCAGCGTCGATCGACCATCCTAGCCGGATCGCTAGACAGCTCACCTCGGAAGCGAGGGAAGTACGCCCATATCCAAGCCTTCACATAAAACCCAATGTGGTTAGAATAGAAGATAAATATTACTAAACTGTAAAATAAAGTCAGTGGTCTCGTACCTGTAGTAGCGGCGTGCAGCTGTCTATACCCTTCGCACCTGCTCGGGTAACCTCGCCTAGGCTCCTATAGAGACAGTCTAGGGCACCTGCACCCCATGCAACGGTGGCCGTCCGGGGGATGTCCCAAACAAGGCCGAAGATCTTCCATGGGATCCGGCTCTGCGACTTGTCCACAAACAGAGTCGCGGCGAGAGCGGTGGCTAGGTATCCAAGGTGCAGAAACCGACGCTGTGCAGGGACATCCTGTGGCTGCCCCCCTCCCGTATGCCTGCGGATCAGAAGCTGCTCAGGATTAGCTGCGGCCTCGGGGTCATCAGCGGGCGCGGGGTCGATGAGCGGCCCGTGTCTCGCGATCCACTCGTCTGTCACCACCGCAACGGGAGGACCGCCGGCGTGTCTGTATGAGCGCAGGGTCTCTGGTGTCAACTGGTAGTATGCGGCGACCGTGTGGATCAGTTCCGCCGAGCCCAGGTGTGACAAACACGGCAGACCCTCAATCCGAAGTCCCAAGAGGCAGGCAACGTCGTGCAGCGTGATGGTCATCTCGCCCCACGGAAAATGGAAGGAACTGGTCTCCGGGTGCCAATGCTCCAGGAAAGCGGTGACCGTGTACTCGTCCACACCCTCCCAATGGAGGGCCCGCAGCTGTGGGATGCCCGATGGAATCAGATCCTGCCACCAGGTCCCCGGGCCCTCGAAGATGTACGGGTCAAACGGCAGCAGGTGACTCGCCCGATGGTGGAACTTCAGAACCGGCAGATCCACAATCGGCTCCCTCCACACCCGGTACGCTTGGTGGTGCCTGTAAGAGACCAACAGATCGCCCGGCGGCAAGAATGGGTCGACCTGCGCAGCCGGTGTAGCAGCCTGCGCAGGGATGGGCGCGGGCTCCTGCTGCCCCCACCCCCCTCCTGCCCCCCTGGCCCACATGGCCCCTTCCTGCCCCTGCTGCCTATCCTGTCCGTCGTCCACAGGATCCACGACGTCAGGGATGCTGTCATCCGCAGAAGCCAAAGAAATCGCCGGTGGTGGATGAGAGGTCGAAGCCTCGTGCACGCCGGATGTAGAAGCCTCAGGGATGGTGGGGGGTAGCCGAGCAGTCGGTCTAGCCCCGTGGGCCCGTAAACCCCCAACTACATCAGTAACGCAGCTGCTAAGTACATCGAGGGGAGGCAACGAAGGCTGCTGACCATCCATCGGGTCGCCAGAAGAGCGCCAATCAGGCAGACCCCGCCAGAAGCTGTGATCATCGTCGCCCGGGGGGTCCCCATGGACTGCTAGTAGCCCTCTGCAGACATCAGTAGATCAGCTATTGTATGTGTCTCCTCCTCTCTAACATGGGGTACCGTCTCCCCCTCTGCTCCTCCCTCTACCATATCATCTCCCCCACCCTCTGCCCGCTGACTGACCGCTGCCCGGTCGCCGACCCTAACTGGCCGTAGGGTACCATCCCCCCTCAAGAGCCTCCCTGCCTGTTTTTATAAAATGTTTAAGAATATTTTAATGTCTTTTAATATATTTTAAATTATATTAATCGCTTTAAATGTTTTTATTGTCTTTTAATATATTTTAATGTCTTTTCATATATTTTAAAATATATTAATCACTTTTAATGTTGTTTATTGTCTATTAATATATTTTAGTGTCTTTTAATGTATTTTAAAATATATTAATCGCTTTCAATGTTTTTATTGTCTTTTAATATATTTTAATGTCTTTTACTATATTTTAATATATAATTTATGTTGTAATGTATTTTAATATATTTAAAATACATATCCACGAAGGCTAAAATTTCCTTAAAATTTTCATCTAAATTTTAATCTTAAACTAGCTAGATTAATCTATGGTGCGTAAAACATGCCCTTTATTAATCCATTAAATCTTTCTTATCCAAAATTGCAGATTTGTGTATATAAGAGCAGTTGACGCATAATATCTATCCCAATATAATTTGAATGAAGAAAGCTTGGTTGCATCCACGGAAATACCGTGTCTCCGCATTGAATTTAAGAATAAATTCCTTAAAGTAATTAATGAAAGGAGCTAGGTAGGGCTATATATAATATATAATATATATAATATATATTATATATATATATTATAGGGTGGATCAAATATTAACATATCTTATGGTGTTAAATGTTAAGAAATCAGAATTGTTGATTGAAAAGAATTAAGGGTGTAGATTAATTGTGAATTTCTTGATTTTTTTAAACAAAACACGTGGGCCCTAGGTAAATAATATGATACTCTCATTGATAGGCGTGTGAATTGTGTATGTCAATACCCGGCTGCTACCGGCTTATGGGTCGCCTCGCTAGTCTTCAACTTAGCGAATAATTACTATCAACTTATCGAATAACTGCAAAATTGACTCACACTTTTGCAAGTTTTGAATAGTTGTAAATTTTGTCTGTCAAGTTTCGATTATTTGGCAAGTTCAGAATTATTATTCGTTGATAAATTGCTCATTTGAAATAAGAAATAAATGGATTATTGATTATTTGGCAAGTTCAGAGTTAGTATTCGGTAATTTGGGAGATATTATTCGTTTGAATATCAAGAATTATTCGTTTCTTAGTGGATTATTAATTCACCCAACTGTGCAATTCGAAATAGGTGAATTGTTGTTTAGTCATATGGTTTCCCATCAATATTCGTTTGAATATAAAGAATTATTAATTGGTACATGGAAAACAAAGTTTTTTTAAGTGTTGCTCACGTAGTTGGTAGAGATGATATGTGGAACATGTAATACACGCTCCACTGAAGGAGAGTGTAACAAATATGATGTGAACCCCACTATATTTTAATTAAAAAAAAGAGAGAAAATTGAAGATTAACTTAAACCCTTGATTGAATTCAATCTAATGATCCTCATTTATTAACATTTAACACCCTAAGAAATGAGTACACCTGAACCACTCCCCCCCCTCTCTCTCTATATATATATACACACACGTAAATAAGTAACTTTTTAAAATTGTGCACATTTTTTTAGAACGCTAAAAATTATACCGGTATAAAATATAATCTTTTCAATTAATTTTTTTTAAAATAATACTACCTCCGTTCAAAAATATAATTCATTTAAAACATTTGCACACAAATTAAAGAAATCATAAACTTATTACATTTATACCCCTCATTAATTATCCACAACTCTCATCAACCAATAAAATTTGAGTAAAAAGTAAAAAAATAACAATTCTCATATCCAAATATCTAGAAAACTTAAATGACTTATATTTTCAAACAAAAATCTAAAGCTAAAAGAACTTATATTTTTTAACAGAGGGAGTATTATATTTATTACTGATATTATTTTTAAAAATTAATTATTTTTTTTATATTCTATATAATTTTTACCATTTAAAAAGACGTTTGTGATTTTTAAAATATAAATAAATAAGAGTAATTTCCATAATATTTTAAAATTTATAAACATTTTCAACCATAAATTAAGATAATAATTCTAGGCTATATTTATTATTATTTTTTATAATAAATAAAATAATTCCTAAAATATGATCGAGCCCTTAAATTCAAAATATGAATATATTTACAATCAAATTTGAGTTTAAAAATATTAAAATATAATATATTTAAATATGGGTGTTTTCACTTAACCACCCCTTAAATTTAAAATTACAGAAAATCACCCTTAAAAAAACCCATATTTAAAGGATGGTTTTGTAATTTTTGCCTTAAAAAAAAGTTAGTTATTTACAAACGGATGGAGTAAGTTATTTTATATAATTATATATATATATATATATATATATATATATATATATATATATTTATGCATGCATCGATATGGATGAATCATGATGATTCATGGATGGATCATATTCATATCTGTGTGTGGGTGTGGGGATTTGTTAATTTCACTGTGCATTAATAATTCCATTCATTTTCCCAGATTTCCTGATAACGACCTCCTTGAATTTGGATTCATCCATCCCCACTTTTGCTACGCATTACCTACCTACCTGTTCTTGAAAATGAGATCGATATATGTTTATATATATATATATATAGCAATAAATTACCTCTCACGTTGTCTTAATTTCTCCATCTCCGATTCCGTTGTTGATCCCTTTTACAGTAATTAATTAATTCATGTGAATTACTCCGTGTTATAGCTAGGCTTAATTCTTCATTTGGTGTCAAGACTAAGAGATGGATCATTTAGACCTAGCAAGTGTGCCGTCTGATCGATTTGATATGATGTGGATCGATCGATCAGGAATTTAACCTTTTACTGTAGCTGGACTTACCTGATAATGATACGAACTATTCATATATATATATAGAACCCAGATGTTTTGGTTACGTACATATATTGTAACTATATAGCTACTCATTTTACTGCACATTACGTGTGTGTGTATATTTTGGGAAGTTTAAATCCCGGCCGGCGGGGAAAATCAAATTATATGAACTGTATAGCTGGGCTCATAAATATTTACTGGTAGGAAGGACTAATTTGATGAAGATGAAGATTCGTTCGTTATTCAGCCTTTAATTTTATCACTGTTTTTTAATTTAATTTCCTGAAGATGGATACAAAAAAAAGGCACCAAAAGCTGCCATGGATTGTGATAACCATTGATTATTACTCTGTATATGGTATTGGTGCCTTCATCATTGCATCACCAGTTGCACAAACACACACACACACATATATATATATATATAGGGATTGACTTTACAACTCAGTTCAACCTAAAAACCGTGCTAAAAACTCCAGTTTTAAAATAACACATGACTTTATATCTCAGTTAAACCTAAAAACTATGCTGAAAACTCATATTTTAAAATTACATAGTGACAATTTATAGCTCGGTTTTATTCAGAACCGGGCTAAAATATGTGACTTTACAGATCGGTTCTATTCAGAACCGGGCTATAAAGCTAGTGAACCGGGCTAAAAAGCCGGTCCACACAGGTTTTTACCGCAATTTTGGTTTTCACCGGAGAGCACCCCTATATATATATTGGACAATAACCCTGTTAAAATCTCTGATCCTTACACCTTTTTACCGATCCGATTTAGAATCCCAATTTTAATAACATTGTCTGCTGGGATGTGAAGAGCAACAAACTTGTTGTGGGGTGTTACTTGTTAGTGGATGTACATAGGCCGAACTCATTTCTGTGAAGGGGTTAGGGGTTGCGCTGAAGCGTGGTACAGGAGTCACTGAATGAGAAACGTATTTTCTCCCGATAGAGGTGCACATCGTATGCGAGGCAATGTCCCCCAAGGATTTCATCGGCTTCTCTCACAGGTGCACTCGAAGAAGAGAAGATGGAAGTGGAACAGACGCTCAGATCGGGAAAGGGGTAGGAGAAAATAGGAGAGGGAGAGAGAAAATTGTCTTTCCTGTGTTTGAAACCCTAGCCTGCGATCCCCTTTTATAGTTGCTAAAATCCCATCCTTCGGTTGCAAGCAAAGATCTGTGAAAGGAGATTTCGCTCTATCTTTAGATGATCGTGATTATCCAAAAACTGAAAAGATAAGTTTTTGTAAAAGAGATTTTTCCAGTGAAAATAGATATTTGCGGATAATTACTAACAAGTCTATCTTTAATATCTTTAGCCTCAAGAAAAAAAAAATTTCCGCAAGAATTCAACTCCAACTCCAATCTCGAAGCACAAGCCAAGCCAGACAGACGGCGGCGGCAGGTGTGCATGTGGGTGCATCATCAATCTCCTCCTCTACCTCTCAATGTAGAGTCTCCTTAAAAAAACACCTTTAGGATACCCTTGAACTTCCCATGTGAGATTGGGAAGTTCAAGAGACACCTTAAAACCACCAACTATAGGCATTATATCCAACAATCAGTGGCAGCCACAAGACCCTTTGAAAGGTGGGGCAAAATTTCTAGTGCTTACTGAGATATTGGCCTTGAACAAACTCCTTTACTTAAGCTACGACTTTCATCTTAGCAGTGGATTGGTTGCTATGATAGTGGTTTCTCACCATTCATTGAAAATTCAAGCCTTTGCCATATCTAGAACTATAAACTTATCAAAATCCAATCATGCTAAATTCAAGGCTTTTGCATATTAGAATTGTAAACTCATCAACTTTATAATGTCTTTTGGTTTTCAAAGACATTATAGAAATTGCGATTTGAATATGTAGGGTAGGAAAACACAAATAATTCATAAAACTTCACAAATTCAATTCACAAACCCCAAATTCAATTCAAAAATTTCATTCTCAAAATCACATATACACAATAATTAAAACAAAAAATTTATTTTCAAAATCTCTAACCCTAATCAAAATTTCACAAAATTGATTCTCATAATCAAACCTTAATTTCATGGGGTTTAATTATTTAATTTCATAGCTAGATAATTTGTAGTATATAATACATAGGTCGGGAAGTGGGAATATAAAATACGGGGTAGAAACATAGATATAGTGATACGCAACTTGAACAAAGAATAGATAAGCTTCTTTTTTTTTTTAGGTGAAACTTTTTTTAAAAAATGAGAGTAGTAGTGATTGAACCCCTAACCTTTAAATCTTTTTTCAAACTCCGGGGAGTGCGTAGGTCAAAGGATGTGGCGGCTGTTTACGCCCGCCACACCCTATACACACACATTTTATATGCATCTCCTTCAAGCTGCGTACAGTGTTTTAATTGATCAAGTTTTGGTTGATACAGTATATCAGTGTTATTAATATTCAGTACAGTAGTACTCGTATATATCAGCTGCAATCATATCAGTTCTAGCATGGGGCATTACGTGAAGGCGCTTGGGCTGTGCTAATTTTTTTTTTGGCTTCCAAAGACAAAAATATCAGTTCTAGCATGCGCTTTATATTATGAATCGATCATGTCATTTAACATATATTCTTATTAATTTATAGTGTTTTTGGGGACCTTTGAATGGATTTCTCTATTTAATTTGGATCATATATTCAGACTGTGATATAATTAATTAACCCACGCCAATTAATTACCACATAGAAATAAGGGAAATCCAATTCTAAAAGTAATTGAATATTAATTTTAAGTTTAACTCATTTAAAATTATATCATGTTAAAACTAAAAGTTTTGAAAAACTACCAAGAAGCCCAAATATTTGAAATTAATAATAACAAAATTTCATGACATTTTGATTTGAATAAGAATATCATGCGTATATACAAACCTGATAAAATTTCAATGTGGCAGAGTTATATATATCATAAAAAAATACGTCATAAAACCATTTAACAATATGAGTTAGTAATGCACCGACCTTATATATATTTGCCTTGAGATGTTAGGCAATTAATTCATTTGATCTCTATGTGTGCTCGCATATAGTTTAAAGTGATAATTATAATATATGGTTGATTGTAAGTAAGCTAAATTATGTGATTCAATTAAGTAAATTAAAGTCATGTCCGAGTTATTAAGACCAATTGTGTTAAAGGCTTAAACCCTAACTTGGGGCTGTATTTATTGAATTGGTGATCGGTAATTTGCTAAATCGGCATCTTAATTTGATGCGATATGCAACTCAATCAGTTATAGCTATGTTTGATAAGTCACAAATTAAGAAACGTTTGGCAATGAATTAATTGGGTACGTACGCTTACACTATATATAGAGAGGATAGATCTTGTGTAAGAAGCCCTTACGGTGTAATTTGTGAGCAAATCTGGAGTGTCGAATTAAGAAGATCAAACAGTTAAGATTAAAAATAACTTGTGAATAGGGACATTATTCGTAAGTACCATGTGATTATTCATATGTACATACATACATTTGCGGTTTTGCTCTCTCTCAATCTCAGCGGTGACGGGGCCTGAAGACCGTCGGCACCGACTCGACGACGCTTTTGCTCGATCTCTCTCAATCTCTCGCAGACTCACCCTCTGCTCTTTCTCTGTGGTCTGCCCCTTTCAATTGCCCTATCAATTGCAGTTTTGAAATTTCAAATTTTAGGGTTTGAATGTTTATTGCCCTCAATTGTCCCCAATCAGTTTCTAGGTTTTCCCTTTGAATCCTTGAAACATTCCTAATGGGAATTTTAGAGGTAATCGGTTAGTGTTCAATTGACCAGATCGTTTTCGATCAGGTGACCATGGGCTTCCAAACATTCCTAATGGGAATTGTAGAGGTAATTTGTTTTCTACTTGTGTCAATTATATTATTCAGTTGTTTCCATGTAATTGTTCTTTTCATGATCGTGGAATGTTGATTGATGTTTCATCTCAATATTATTTGGCTGTTAATCCCTAGAAATTGGGTTAATTTATTTGGTACATAAGTCATGTGTCCCATGGGAGGGATGGGACAATAAGAACTTGACTGACCCAATATTTTTCTGAATGAAGTAGATACGTGTTATTTTGATTGTGATGTTGTTATGAGCTATGAAATGGTATAGAATGAAGCAAAGTACCAATGGTTATGTTACACTGATTTCCAGGTGTTAGTTTTTGAATGAGTTGATTTAGTAGATAGGTGTTAGTTCCATTTTGTTGCACTGATTTCCAATTCAAACTTTATTTTATTTTGAGTATAATTGTTGTTGTGTGTCTTGGAGGACCAAATCTAGTTTTGGTTTGAATTTGTGGTTCTTTTGTGGTGGCGGAATGCGTCAGAGAGGGCGGCGAAGCTCTTCATTAATGGCGATGTTTATATTCCCACTAGCTTATTGCTTTTTGATGACTTTTGATTCCCTATACAAAATTGTTCATCACGAGCTCAGATGGAGAAAACGAAGATGAAGGTCGAGCCTCCTTTGATGGTGAATACAAGCATTGGTGAATCTCTAATGATTATCTAGTGGAATACAAGTATTATTCGGTAAATATCTAAAGATTATTTACGAAAATTGTCAATTTTTGCATGTAGTCGAATTTCTTTATTAGTTGTTAAATCTGTTTATTATTCTGTAGAATATCGCAAATTGTGTAGTGAAATATGAGATAGTTACTTTTATTCATGTACACGTGAAACATTATTCGGTTGAGTACAAGCTTTATTCGGTGAATCTCTAATGATTATTCATTTATATAAGTTATTTTTACACATCAACTATGAGACAATTAGGTGAAATGTAAAACATTATTCGGTGAAATATGATGAAGCATTATTCGTATAAATCGTAAGTATTGTTGAGAGATTTTGAGTTTCTTTTATCTGAATTGATGGAAAAAAAACATTTTTCGGTAGCATGTGATAAATTATTCAGTGAAATTGATAAATTTTGATCTGAACTCGATGGAAAAAAAAATAGAACATTATTCGGTAGTATGTGAAATATTATTCACTGGAATTTGCAAATTTTAAAACAACCGAAATCAGTATATATATTTAAAAAAAAGCAAGGATTGGAGTGGGTGAGTGCTAAAAAATCGAGACCCACTATATTTTTTTTAAAAATATGTATATATTAAAAAAAAGGGATTGCTATATACACGGTTAACTTCTCGCATGTTACACGATGAGGACTGCAAATGTGTAGTGCGAGTACACGAGATCTGTGGGGCCTTGCAGATTTGCTTCTTCTTCGTCTATTGTCCTCATCGCCGAATCGACGCCGGCTCCAGGCAGATTTCCAGGCGGACCTATGCTCTCTTCTCGGCCAATCACTTCAGCACACCAACATCATCCGCTTTAAAGAGGTGGCTACGTTAATTTCCACTCACAATTTGATGGTGAATCGCAAGACCTAGTTCAATGGAAATTCGAATGCGAAGTTTCGTGGAATTGAATGGGGGTTGTTGATTTGCTCTGTAAGTAGGTTCTTCTACACCCACTCATCTCGAAGTCGTCATAGAATACGCTGTCAGCAGTGAGTTATTTGAACGCATCTACAATGCCGGTAGATTCAGTGAGGACGAGGTGACCAGAAGTGATGGCTAGTGGATGTTCGCCTGCGATTTCAACGAGGAGGCCAGCCCAGGGGATTAGTGACTCCTGTTGGGATTTGGTGAATTCTTAGTAATACGCGATACCGTGTAATACGCGATATTTTAACCGTGCAATACGCGATATTTTAACCGTGCAAATAGTAAAATCCTAAAAAATATATTTTAGTAGAGTTGCAATACACTCTCCATAGAGTTGATGAAGTTTTGTAGTAGGTCCCACCCTGTTTAAAGCAAAAAAATTTAAATAATCAGAATTTTTTTTTTATCCAGATCATTCATTTCCTTTACATTAACGGCTCGTATTTGTGTACAAGATACATGAGTACAACCGAACCTTATATACACACCCTGAAGCTTACGAAAGCGGGCGCTTCAATAAAATCCATTTAATTTGCAAAAGCAATTAATTTACGTCCAATTTATTGCATGGATATAAATGATAGTATGTGGATTATCTTAACGGTCTCTTTATGTGTACCGAAGCTCAGCATACGCGCAAAACGTGCATTTATTTATTTATTCTAATAAAATAAAATGTGGGTTTTTTTTTTTATTTCCTTCTTCAAAATATAATTTCGAGGTACGTAGAAAGTGGATGTGGGCACAACTAAACCTCTAACGAATAAAAATGTCCAAAATGTATATATATATATATATATATATATATATATATATATATATATATATATATATATATATATATATATATATATATATATATATATATATATATGTGCATACACGGTTGAGCACTCACATGAATTACTGCACAATGAGTAAAAAAAAAAAAAAATGAATTACTGCACAAAGTTTTACGTGTGTAACTAGTAACAGTCCCGCGATTTCCCCACATATATCATATATGGACCCACCGGCCACCGTGGCCAAACAGCCTCCACTTCCTTTAAAGTTTAAACTTTTTCTCGTTTTTTTCCCGCGGATAATGATTCGAGATCTCAAACAACACTAATGTGTAGAAAACAAGAGGAGATTAATAAAAAAAGAATTTAAACGACACAAATAAAAGTGATTCCAACAAACAACACTAATATGGTGCAAGTCGATAAACACCCAAGGAAAAATGTCTTGATACATTTTATGACATGACTATCTAAGAAAATAAATAAAAATGAAATTATATTTATAATTATTATTTTATTTTTTTTATTTCTAAAAACTATAACTAACATTGCCTTTCGAGGATTTCTGTTTTTTCATTTATACTTAACAATGTTTAAAAACAAAGTGACGATTTAAAATTTTATAGACATTTTTTAGCATAAAAATATTTTAACTGATTTCTGTTTTTTCGAGGATTTCTGTTGTAATTTGAAATAATTACAAATTACAACTTTTAAATTATACTTGAAACAAATAATAGTTTTTTCAACAAGCTAGAAGGGAATATTAATATTATATTTGAAATAAATTAAAACAAAATCATTATATTAAAACTTCTAAATAATATTGGACTCCTTGGACACCCTATTGGCATAGGTTTGCTTATCCCACATTGGATATACTTTATAAGTGGTTAAAGTCATGTTAATGTCATACTCCCTCCGTTCGGCAAAACTTGTCACTTTAGGGTGTTATTTTTGTTCAAAAAAACTTGTCATTGTAGGTATTTTGCCATTCACTTTACAAAAATGCCCTTGATATGATTGATGGTTTGTTAGTTGTAGTTTTCGATAAAGTAAAAAAAGAGGGTAATAATTAAGGGTAAATTAGTACATTTGTTAATTGCCTTAAAACTTGTGAAATAAGCTAAAATGACAAGTTTTGCCGAACGGAGGAGTACTAATTATTAAAATTAAAGATGTTACGTAGTAAGATGTTGAGAGTGATTTAAAATTCAAATGATTGATTGGATGTTACTGAAAAGCGAGGGAGTATAGAAAATGAGATCAAATTGCTGCAACATAATCAAATACACACGCATCATAGTTTACATTCTCTCACAATCACCACCGATATGACTTTGCGTAAGAATGATACTAATTCAAATTATCCCTTAAGAGCATCCACAAAGGAGACACCCACTTGGGTGTCTCCATTTAAAAAAAAAAAAGAAAAATAAAAAAGTGTTAGACAATGATGAAAAATGGGTGTCCAAAATGGTGAGAAAGTTTCTTCTGTTGGAAACTTCTCTCCTATGCTAGCATACTCCCTCTCCATTATTTTGACATTTTCTGAATTTTAATTTATTTTCTTTTTTTCTAAAAATGGAGACACCCACATGGGTGTCTCCGTTGTGGGTGCTCTAAGACCATCCACATTGGGGGTTTTTTAAGGGTTTTTAAGACCAAAAAAATAATTAAATAAAGGGAGGAGGGATGAATAGTTTAAGAAATGATGATGGTTTCTTACTTAGCAACTCAATAAGAAACTCAAGAAACCCAAAAATGGGTGATAGTGGAGAGTGAGAAGAGGAGAGAGAGGGGTAAAAAGGGTGTGATATTCAATTAATTTAATTGTTAAATTAAATAGGTATAGTATTAAAATGAGTTGTAGGGATGAATCCGCAGATGTGGGTTGAAAATAGAGTTGAGTTTTTTTAAGGAGAGAGAAAGTGATAAAGGATAGTTAAGAAACTGTAGAAAGCGAAACCAATGCGGATGCTCTAAGCATAAAATGAGAAATGAAATGGGAAAATAGGGTGACTCGGGCACGTAAAGTAGGAAATTAAATGAAATGGAGGGCAGTGGGCGGATGACACCCCTTGATGTGACCCACCTCGAAATTGGTATCTTTCTTCACTTCTTACCCAAAATTGGAATTAACCAATTGGAAAGGAAAAATAGTTTAAATTTTTTTTAGCCATATAACACACGACTTATGTGGTGTTATGAATAGTAAGAGCTTAATCATTAATTATAATATTATATTATAATATGATATTTTATTTTATATTATAAATTATAATACTCATTCTGATTTAAAATATAAGACTTTTTACTATTCAGCACATATTTTAAGGAGTTAAAAACTATATTAAATATTAATTTTGTACAGTATTAATTTTCTTAAAACAAATTTAATATTTATTACTAATATGTATTTAGGTTTTAAACAAATTAATTAAAAAAATAATATATTATATATTTTTTAATTTCTTAAAATACGAGCAAAAAAGTTAAACATCTATATTTTCAATCTATATTTTCAATCAGAAGGAGGATATGATCGGTGATTATCCTAACAAATTCTACGCATTAATTTTTTTTATACACATCTTCAAATTGAGACACACAGATTAGTGATTACATGCGTGGTTTGTAAACAACTAGTATGATTCCCGCGCCATGACGCATTTTTTTAAACTAAAATATTATATAAAAAATATTAATAAACGTTAATATAAAAATCATAAAAAAAATTTTTACAACAAATGTATCTTACAATTATCTCAGAAAATTATTTTTTAAAAATCTTATGTAAAGTATAATACATAAATATAGATATTTTAAATTACTCAAGAATAATAATATCAATATTATTATAACATTGTTTAAATGTGATGTGTCATAATCAATAGTTATATTCAATGTTTTGAATTAAACTCAACAGTTAGTAAATAAATTTGAATTAAGCCCAATGGTTATATTATATTGAATTCAATGTTTTGAATTAAGACCAATAGTTATTAAAATTAAAGAAAAAAGAGAATTAAAGGAATAAAGAAGAAAAAAAAAAGAGAATTAAAGAAAATCAAAGAAAAATGGCAAAAAAATATGATTGGTTAAAACTCCTAAAATGCCTCTAAGATTGACACATCATCCTAAACTCTTCTAAATTAAGATTTTATATAGTTATTAAAATTAAAGAAAAAAGAGAATTAAAGGAATAAAGAAGAAAAAAAAAGAGAATTAAAGAAAATCAAAGAAAAATGGCAAAAAAATATGATTGGTTAAAAGTCCTAAAATGCCTCTAAGATTGACACATCATCCTAAACTCTTCTAAATTAAGAGTTTATATAGATATAGATAGTTATTAAAATTAAAGAAAAAAGAGAATTAAAGGAATAAAGAAGAAAAAAAAGAGAATTAAAGAAAATCAAAGAAAAATGGCAAAAAAATATGATTGGTTAAAACTCCTAAAATGCCTCTAAGATTGACACATCATTCTAAACTCTTCTAAATTAAGAGTTTATATAAATATAGATATAGATTAGTGTATGTACGTACGGTGTGTGTTGAAACTATTTCCGAAAAAATTATAATCTAGCTAATATAATAATGAGAGTAGTTGTTATAAGAAAATATCCCCAGATTTGAAAAATAATCAATTCTTGAAATTAAAAACGAGTTCATGCATGTACACTTTTTAAAACATACTGTAATTGATATTTGGAATTCGATACGATAAGAATATATATATATATCGATAAAAAATTATTTAGAATCCATTAGGATAAGAATATGTCGGTCAGAACTTATCGATCAACATATAAAAATGATCAACATACATTTTCAAATATCGATTTATTAGTGATATATATATTTAGTCCATTTTGGAAGGGACAATTTTACAATAATATCAATGAAATATCAATGAAAGTGCTATCATCGATTAGACAATTTTGCCATTAAATCATTATAAATTGATTTATATATACATATTTTAAAACTGATACGAATGATCTAAGGAAATTACCCATTGAACTAACAAATGAGTTAATAGTCGTGGACTCTCGGTTGCGGATGGTCTAATGAAACTTTTTTTTCTTCACCGAATCCAAACAAGCGCGCGTTCAAACAACGCTAACAGGGCCGAGAGAGAAGAAGGGGCAACCGAGGTTGAAAGGCCGGCGACCCGAGGCACCAACTTGGAGGTAGGAGCCCGGAAGGAGCTAGGAGCATGCCGGATGCGAGGGTTGTCCCGACGGTTCGGCAACGTGAGATACGGAGAGGGTGGGCGCAAAGGATGCGGCGGAGCCTCGGAGAGGCACGGAAGAGGATGACGTACGTCGGTGGAAGACAGGAAACCCATGGTGATGGAACCCGTACGGATGGGACGGTGGCCATAGGAGGAGCGGGGTGAGTTTGGCGAGGAGGCGGCGGCGGCAAACACTCAAAGAGAGCGTTTTAGACCTAAGGTGATAAATTGTTGTTTTTTAGTTAATAAAAAAAAAAGAAAAAAAAAGGATGCCATAAATGCTGACGTAGTAACTCTTCACCAATTAAAATTTTCTAAATTCATATATATATAGAATCTCTCATCACACTCTTGTATAGAGATAGCTGATGCCCTATATATTACTAGAAACCCTACAAATACAAAACACACTCTCTCTTTCTGTTTCTTGAAGGTATACATATAACATATATATACGTACGTACATGGTGATATTGATACACCTCGCCCGAAATTTCAGGCGAAGCTTTGAGCAGTAAAAATTCCTCTTCGATCAACAAACCGCCCTTTCTCTCTTCAATTCCCTCTTTTTTAAATTGACGTTGATTGCTGAATCTCTCTCCCCTTGCATATATTCGCCTCCGTCCCTTTCGTACCGATATCGATTTTCTCCCACCCCTCTTTGTAGCTATAGATTTAACTGAGATGGGAGATAGTCTATGCAAGTGGTTCGAAGACCCTGAGTTTGGCGATGCCGATGACCTCTTCAGCATCTTGGAGAGCCTGGAGGAGGTCACCTCCCCTGCAGTACTGCCGCTCCCGGCCAACACCTCTAAGCCCACTGCCCTGCAGCCTCCTTCTCATGCACCGGTTGGTGGCGTTGTTGTTGTTGAGGCCGACGAGTTTGAGGAGTACTTGTCTCCCAAAGGCACTAAAAGGCGGAAGGTGGCCGACGATGCTCAGGCCACCGAAGGTGGGGTGAAGATGTCGCATATCGCGGTTGAGAGAAACCGCCGCAAGCAAATGAATGAACACTTATCGGTTCTTCGTACTCTCATGCCTTGCTTCTATGTCAAACGCGTACTCTCTCTCTCTCTCTCTTTCTCATCTTCCATATCATGTAGACATGCATATACATATTGTTATAATTTTTTATTTTTTATTTTTGATGTATAAGAACCTACAATGGATGGGGTGGGGATGGTGACGTACAGTGATGGTGACGGTGAGGTTTCCTCTAAGGCAACCATCCCAATTTAAGTTATATACAACCTTTGATTCATCCATTCCAACAACTAACACTATGTAGTATTTGATTTCAAACAAGTTTTGGTGCTCACTTTTTGGCACTACCTACCAAAAAATACATAAATTTAAACTTCCATGAATGCATGTTTTTTTTCCCGAAATAAGTTTTGTGAGCTAGTAATTAATGTTAATTAATTTATTTATATGTTATTATTAATGGATCAGGGAGATCAAGCGTCCATAATAGGAGGAGTGGTGGATTACATAAGTGAGCTTCAACAAATCCTGCAATCCCTTGAAGCCAAAAAGCAAAGAAAAGTGTACAGTGAAGTCCTAAGCCCAAGGCTTAACAATGTCCCAATTAGTCCAAGGCCCTCCCCAGCAGGTGTCCTTAGCCCAAGGAAGCCACCTCTAAGCCCAAGGCTTAACCTACCCATATGCCCTAGGACACCTCAGCCTGGGAGCCCTTATAGTAGGCCCTGCAGGATCCAACCTCCGTTGCCGCCGCCGCCACCGCCGATGTCCCCTACACTGGCCAATTACCCACTTGACCTCTCCCCTTGCTCCTCCTCTACCTCCTCCATTAATGAGTACACCTCCAATGAGCTTGTTGCCAACTCCAAGTCGCCCCTCGCCGACGTCGAGGTCAAGTTTTCTGGCCCAAACTTGGTGTTAAAGACTAGGTCTCCTAAGATTGCAGGCCAAGTTGTGAAGATAGTCTCTGCACTTGAGGATCTCTCCCTTGAGATCCTCCACCTTAACATCAACACTCTTGAAGATATGGCACTTAATTCATTCACCATTAAGGTAATTAATTTTACAATTAATTTTTTATTTATATATATATAAAATTTCTCAATCTAGGTTCTTATAATGTGGGTTTTTTTTCATGCATGATTTATACATAAAATGTAGGTGTACCAACACCTAATTACGGGCTAGATAGGTAGGTTTACACTTTACTAGGTGAAGCATCTTTGTCTTTGCTGATTTAAAGGTACAACACTTTGTTGGTCCCCTTTATGGGTGGTACCCATGTTATATAAATGATGCAGCTTTTTTTCTTTGCTTTGTATAGCCATGCATTTTGACTTAGGTGCTATCTAGAAGGACAAGTACGTTTTTGCTAACCCATATAAGATATAGTTAGTTTCCTACCAAGGCATGAAGTGAAATTGGGTGTAATATATATCATGTAGATCAAAGCATATATGCATTTGGAAACCTAGAAACATATTAATAGATATTGGATGTATACATTGGAGGTATATGAGTAATTGAACTAGGAGTCCTTACCTTTTATACATTTAATTTCCCCTTTTTTTTGTTCCACTCACCATGTCATGTCACTAAATGAAATTTATCTTTCCATAAAAAATACATATATACATGTAAATCAAGTCTGGGGTTTAGGTAGAGTAATTTATGGTGCCAAAATTCAAATTTTCATGGGCTAGGTTACATTTCAACATATGTAGTGAGAACAAAACTAGTACTCAACTTTTTTGGTTAAGAAAAGCATACAAAAATAGTTTTTTTTTATTTATTTTAGTCCAGTTCGATCGACTCAGTCGTATATTCCATTAAAGAGATTGACCTTCCCACTCACAAACGACTCCATTTTTCTAAGGGGATTCGAACTTCAAACCTCTTGAATATCTGATATACCCCACAACCACTGCAACCTGTGATTGGTAAAAAAAAATAGCATTTATTTGTTACCCCAAAAATGCGTGAACTGGGAAACTAGCAAATAATAAAACTGTAGAACTACCCATAAATCAGTATAATAAGTGTATGTGTGTATCATATATGGTGTGTGGTGTCTGGAAATTGTGAATTGAAGCCCACATGCATTTGCTGGCCATTTTGTCTTTATGTATCAGAAAATTTATTACTGTCTTTGTAAATAAAAAAAAAAAAATTCCCCATGGCCAGAATTTGAAATCAATTCAAATAAATTAAAGATGCCAATTTCAAACTCTACAAATTAATATATAAAACAAAAATAAAAAACCGTAATCATTGGACTGTTTCTCATCTGTGTGGGGGTGTGTTTTTGTTGCAGATTGGAATTGAATGCCAACTGAGTGCTGAAGAACTTGCTCTCCAAATTCAGCAAACATTCTGCTAAATTCATTGAGTCCACTTAGCTTGTAACAGTGTATGATCAGCTTTGCATCAATAATGGAACCTAAATAGTTTGTGTTGGATTGTTTATTTGTCTTAGTTGATCGATTTTATATATATGGGATGATGATGATCATATCTAATTCTATATATATGTTGATGATCAATGTTTTTATTTTGGTTTTGGTGTTAGTCTTGATGAGCTAGGCTAATTAATTAGAGTCATAGCTAATTGTGTAAGATTAGCAGCTTCTGATGAGGAGTATCTGTCATTGTTTTTTTTTGGGAGTTGTATGTGTTAGTAATGATTCATATAATGACTTGAATATATTTGGGTGTTCTTATATACACTACAAATCACGTCGCTAATTAACGTTGAAAAGGACTTACAAAAGGTTGGATTGGACATTGTTAGTGGAGAAGTTGTCAACGTTGCTCGATGTGCAGTGAAGGATCGAGTCGAGCCGAACCGGACTAGCAACGTTGGATTGGACGTTGCTAGGTAAAATATTACACAATCTCTCTCTCTCACACAAAAAAAAATCAAAATTTTTAATATTTTTTTTCAGATTTTTCGCGAGGTAACTTTGTGGTATAGCGTAATTCGGGTGGTAAACAATGATTTTCAGTTTTTCGTCGGGTAACCCCCAGGGGTTTCAAAACTTTTTATCTCGCGCCCAATACTTTTGTTTTGGTTGAAAAATAGGAGTTTCAACTTTGATAGGGTAGTATTTTGTAATATTAAAAAATTATTGGGTTTTTAAGTAATTAATAAATCCTATTTTCTTCTAAGTTTCTGAATCGATGCTCAGAGCCAGAGGCGAAGATTTGCCAACGAGAGAATAACAAAGAACCAAAATGTGATAGACACGAAGAAGAAGGTGAAAGTGACAACGTCGAAGGGGGTGGCAACGCAAGCTCCGGACCTGGGCGGCAGGCAGCTCCTTGTAGTCCAACTTCGAAAACAAGTAAGTTTTGTGTTTTGGGTTGAATAACTTCGAATAGCTCCAATTTCCCATCAAAATTTATATTCATGTGTTCACATTTGATTAGATTAACCACTTGTATGAAATCGGGGCCAAATGGAAGGGGGGGTTCATGTGTGTCCTAACAAAAATCAAAATGCTTTTCATTTATGATTTATTTTAGCATGCCTTTCTTTTCTCATCTACTTGATTTGCGAACGGATTGTCTCAATTCTTTTTCCCATTTATATATGATAGTTATCTTTTCTATTATTTTCTGGATTTATGTATCCTATAAATAGGTTTGTAAGCATTTTGTTAGGATTATCTTTGAATGGAATAGCATAAAGAAAAAAAAAAGACAGATATCCTATTTTGTTAGTAGGTGTTATGTGATTCCATTGATTAGTTTGCTCGAGGCTATTTCATTAATTAGTATGTTTGAAGAGATATTAGCTACTCACATGTTTTCATGGAATCAGATGAGTTTCACCTCCATCTTGCCTTTCTTTGTCAGAATAAACACTTTTATACTTTTTTTTTTATCAGATAAACACTTTTATACTAGTTGAATTGTATTAGTTGCCTGACAATTTAGCTTTTATTTTTGGCCATATATATTTCCGAGTGTCTGTATGACAGCATTAGGGAAATGTTTTTGGTCAAAGTAAAACTCATCAATATATATAGTTGCATTAATACAAAAAGTGTCTTGTGTTTACACCCCTCTGGCAATCAATTTTTGGATGTATGGGTAAGTAAGCAACAATCCCTTTCTTGATTTCATAGTAATAATAGTATTGCTAGTTTGGTCTGATTCATTTGTGAATAATATATGCCTACCAAATCTATTTTCTCTAGGAGCTCTTCCTATATTGTATCATCTTATTGAGTTGTTTGTGGTAATTAACCAATAAGTATTAACGAATGATGTATGCAGTTATGCACAATACAACATTAAGTAATACTGATTTTTTTGCTTGCACAATAAAATATTTGTGTAATTTTAAGCCTTTTAGCTCAAACAATAGCAATATGCGCACGCACATATATAGATGTGAGTTCAAATCCCGTATATCAATGGGATTAAATGTTATGTGTAATTAGGATGAAGTAATTGACACGATCAACCACCGTTAAAACAAATATCATAAGTCCAGTTTTCAAATGAGTTTTGGTAATCTTTAAATTTTTCAATACTAATCATAATAGCGTTATAGTCTTAAATTTAATGAGATTAGCCTATACGGGATTTGAAACGGTTTTAAGCGACAAGTTGTACCCTGATTTCCGTTGCTTTCCATTGTGATTTTCAAACGGTTTTAAGTGACTTAGTCACCTAGGACAGGTTGTGGGTACCCAACGACCCTTCGCACCTTTTGGGGTAAGAAATCCCCTCTTTCAAAACACTAACTTTTGAGGTTTGAAACCTCGACCCATACTTGGATCGCAAGATCCGAATGAAGGTATCCAACCTTCGAAACATAACCCGAATATTTATATTTGGGTCGTTACAATCATCGCCCTATCATACTTTTGGTGACAATGCTATGTTTTGTTGCACAAGATATTTATTTTGGGTGACAAAATATTTATTTTCCTCGCTGTTTATTTTACTTTTTATTGTGGGGTTAATTTTAGGAAAAATCACAGTGACAAAAATTTATGCTTTTGTCGCCCATTATGCTTTTGGGGCACTAACCGTACATTTTTTCGCCCAATGGTTTACTAAAAAATTAATTAAAAAAAAGAAATACATACCTTAAGCGGAGAAAAGAAACATACAATACACAAATTACACACACATTCTCTCTCTCTTCAATTTCTCGATCGCCGTGGTAGATCTTCCCTTCTCTCTCTCGCTCCCATTTTCGTCTCCATAAGTTGTTGGTAGATCCTTAAGGTGATGACTGTCGCTTGAAAGGTGATTCAATAGCTGCGATTTCTGCTTTAGTTTCTCTTCTCCGGCATCAAGTGGTTGCTTCAATTTCTGCTTCATCCCAAAAATCTCACCCTCTCCTCATCTCTAGCCTTCCTTGCCGCAATTGGACACATGTGGTCAAGGATCTGTTATAAGCTCTCATTCATCCGTTCTCTAGTACTGTAATTTGTGAAACCCTAACAAAAAATTTGGTTTCTTAGTCTTAGGGTTTAGACGGTGAGTAATTAGTCTAAAATCTGACTAAAATCTGATTCATTACTTATGTTTCTTTTTTTCCTATCTTGTGTCATCATAAAATTTCTTCCGTGCAGGTTTACCTTCGCTTTTGTTTTCTTTAGTGCTATATAGTAATCAACTCAATTCCAATTTGCGTTCCAGCCAGGTAAGCCCCTCTCATAGTTAATTGATTGTGATATTTTTTTATCCATTAATAGGATATTTGGATACTTGTTGATATCAATTCTCAATGTGATTCTATTATATTTGGTGTAGGCTTAGAAGACCACTTAGATTAGAGACTTCTAATCTTATCTGTTCATAAAGAAACAAGTGAGACCACATATCAAAGTTCCATATAAAGCATACCTTATGGTCTTTTTTCTTTAGAAGCTTTAATTTGCCGGTTGTCACTGCCTTTGTTAAAGTTAAATATATGCTTTTTTCTACCAACCACAATACACATGTCATAAATCGAATAACTCACTAAATAGTTGACAATGGTTGCTAAAAAAGAACATAAGTACAATGAAGAAGAAAATTCCAATGACATTAATTATGTACTCCATGTAGTTTAATTTGCAAAGTAAATGGTTTTTTTTATCATTTTTATAATCAAATGGCGATCTCATCTTGCCACTAGATTAATTAGCTAGTGTTTTTTTTTATCACTTTCAATTGAGCTTTCCTTTTATCTTTCTGCAACTTGATTCACAATAGTGTGAATGGTAGCTTTCCTTTTAGTCAGCGATTTCTTCTCTTTTTTTGTGTGTCCCTTCGTTCATTTTCTTTCTTGATTGATTTTAAGGATGGTTGATGATCGAACGTGGATGATCAATAGGGGTGCATCAGATAGGGTTCAACCTAAATATATAGAAGGGGTTGAGTCATTTTTGGAATTTACGTTTAAGGATAAAGAGGAAAATGCCATGCTAAGGTGTCTTTGTATGAGTTGTTTGCTTGCTTTTTTTCTTGATCAAGATACAATGTGGACATACTTGATGGAACATAGAATTATGAATGACTATGATCCTTGGGAATTTCATGAAGAAGATCATATTCAAAGTACACCAACTTAATTTGGATCTAGTGGAGATGATTTAGATGTCGATGATGATATGATGAGAGATGATATGTCATATCTAATACATGAGGCACTTAATGTTAGATTTCCTGGTGTTTTAGAGAGTAACAATTCAAATACGGGTGTCGATGTGGAAATAGATGATGTGCCTGAAAATTTGGAGATGCTTGAAAATTTTGAAAGATTGATGAGAAGTGCAGAGGAAGATTTGTACTAAAGATGTAAGACATTTTTGAAGTTGGAGTTTATGGTAACTTTACTCCATATAAAAGTAAGCCACAAGTGAAGTGATAAGTCCTTCTCCATCCTATTGAATGCATTGCACGGGGCATTTGGTTTTGCTGAAACTTTTCCTAAAAGTTCATACGATGCAAAGAAGTTAACAAAAGATTTAGGTTTGAATTATGTGAAGATTGATGCATGTATAAACTATTGTGTTTTATATCGAAAGGAGTATGCAAATTGCAATTTCTGTCCTACTTGTGGATGTTCTAGATGGGAAGATACCACTAATGTACAAGATGATAGTGTTGGTGGAGTTGAGGGGTTGGAAAAGAGAGTGAGAGTTTCTCGGTTAGTATTGCACCATTTCCAATTGATTCTCAGACTTCAAAGAATTTACATGTCATCAAAGTTAGTTGAACATATGCAATGACACAAGCAAAGTCGCACTAATGATGGGTTGTTAAGGCATCCAGCAGATTCGAAGGCTTGGAAGTTTATTGATGAATGTTTCCCTCACTTTTCTTCTGAGTCGCGTAATGTCAAATTGGGTCTAGCTACCAATGGTTTTATTCCTTGAGATCAATTCAGTAGAAGTTATAATATATGACCTGTATTTCTCATTCCTTACAACTTGCCTTCATGGATGTGCATGAAATGTTCAAATATGTTGTTGTCTTTGTTAATCTCGGGCCCTAAATCTCCAGAAAATGAAATAGATGTATTTCTTCAGCCACTATTGATGACTTGTAAGAGCTATGGGAAGTTGGGGTTAAAACTTATGATGCATTTAGTAAGCAGATAGTTATATGCATGCATTGTTAATGTGGACAATTAGTGATTTTCCAGCATGTGCTAATATATCAGGTTGGAGAACTAAAGGTGCTCTTGCATGTCCAAATTGTCACAAGGATACAATATCTGCATATCTAAAGAATGGTCACAAGTATTGTTATATGGGCAGCTTTAGATTCCTACCATTATCCCACAAATGGAGGAAGGACAGAAAACAATTTGGTAGTGTTTAAAAGAGGCCACCTCCTAGATTCCTAGAAGGAGATGAGATTGTGGAAGAATTGAGTATATTAAGCAATGTCACATTTGGAAAATAGGAAGGAGGGAAAAGAAAGAGAAGTGATCGGTATGTGATCCATCAACGGAAGAAGTTTAGTATTTTTTTCCAATTGCCGTATTGGAAGCATTTGAAGATTCGAAAGAACTTGGATGTGATGCATGTTGAGAAAAATGTTTGTGACAACATTGTGAGCACCCTGCTTGATATTTCTGGAAAAAACAATGATTCATTAAATGCACGATTTGATCTTGGAATCTTGAAAATGCATGAAAAGATACAAGCTAAGAAAGTTGGTGATAAGTATCAAGTCCCAAAGGCACCTTATAATTTGACTTTAGGGGAAAAGCATCAGATATCAAAGTTGTTGTCCATTTTGACACTCCCTAATGGATATTCATCCAATATTGCAAGATGTGTAACTTTAGAGAATGGTAGGGTACAAAAATGAAAAGGCATGATTGTCATGTTTTCATACAAGATTTGTTTGTGCCAACTTTTTGTGGTGTCGTGGATGATGTTGTGTTGGAGCCTTTAGCAGAGATAAGTATGTACCTAAACAACTTTGCTCAAGAACTTTGAGTGTGTATTTGTTGGAGCAAATGGAAAAGAACATATCCATCACCCTCTCCAAGTTACAAAGGATTTTCATTCCTGCATTCTTCAATGTGATGGTTCACCTCGTGGTACACTTGGCAACTGAGACTAAACTAGCAGGTCCGGTTCATTATCGATGAAAGTATCACTTTAAGAGGTAATTAATGTTTGATTGCAATACAAGTCATTGGTTGAGTTTACTTTCAAATCCATACATGTGCTAATTAAATAATCATGTATTTTCTTTGGTAGGGAAATGCATACATTTAAATCATATGTACGCAACAAAGCTCGACCAGAAGGGTCAATAGTAGAGGCTTATATTGCAGATGAATGTCTTATATTTTGTTCGAGATATTTGACTAAGACAGAGACACAATTTAATCGTGTACAATGAAACAATTATCCAATTGAGTCATGCTCTTTTGGCCTCTCTATATTCTCAAAACATGGTAAGCCTTTAGGAAAGGCATCTTACAACCATTTAAGTTTTGATGAATGGAGACAAGCTCAGTCTTATGTCTTCAAAAATTGTCCAGAAGTGGATCCTTTTTTGAGGTAGTTTTTTTACAAGAAGCTTTTAAGCTTGTTTATCAAATCAAAGACTTCCTATTACAGTCAAATTATTAATTGCAAAAAAACTTTAATTTTGGTATTTGCAGAGAATATACAAAAATATTGAAGGACAAACAATTGATTTCGTTTGATGGTTTGAACAAAGAATGAAAGTATTTTATATTGAAGTAGTGAGATTTTATTTGTGATGTACACATTTGCACCTTCTTTTATTGCATCTTTTGACTTCTTATTACATTCGATCTCCAAAGAAAAGGTTCAAAAGAATATAAACTTGTGTAAGAATGGGCTAAAATGCAAGAAATAGAGTCTACACAAGTTTTGAGCTAACCATGCAGGAATTCGAGCGAAAACGGAGTCAAAACGGAGAAGCCAAGTGAAGCTGAGCAGAGGTAGATATCGACCCTAGACCCAGATATCGACCTCTGGGGTAGATATCGACCTTCAACATAGATATCGACCTCAACATAGACATCAAGTGAAGCTGAGAAAGAGGTAGATATCGACCTTAGACCCAGATATCGACCTCTGGTGTCGATATCGACCCCTTATCTCGACAGAAGATAGACTCGATTTCGAATGCGGATTGGAACTATATCTTCAAAGAGGCACGGGATTATCTCATACTTTCAAGATAGATGGCAGCTGAAGTTTTAGTCATCTTTTACCTTTAAGTTATTTAATTTTATCAAAATAAAAGACTTATCCTAATTGTTCGGATAGAGTTATTAGTTTAGATAGGAGTTACAATCCTTGGATAGCGAGGATTAGTAGCCTATAAATAAAGCCTTAGGGGCTGATTTGTTAGATCATCCAATAATCCAAGAATCATCTTTCATACAATCAATTAACAAGACAATAGACAATAGAGTTAGAGTTAGAGAGAAGTTTTAGGGTTTGACGTTTGCGAAAGTTGACGTTGAGTTGTAAAGCTTCGGAGTTTATTTTAATACAAGTTTCTTTCCTTCAATTAATGATGAGTTCCATGATGAGAAGCGAGTAGTCCCCCAAAGCTCTTAGGGTCGGGGTGAGCCCGACGTTAGCCATGCGCGCTTGAGGTAAGTATTTGATGTTGATATCGTTGTGTCTATCTCTCCTCCTACGATTCTATGTTTAGTCCTTATCGAAAGAAAAGGGATTCATGCTAACAACTTGAGTTATAAACATGAAATTGGTAGAGACAATTAGGTTTATTTGAAAGAGTAATCCTAAGAGTTGGTGTACGGCGAAAGCTCGTCCCTCGGGTGAAATAGCGCAATTGTCCGTCTTATTTATCTCATCGCATGCATTGGTTAACGTTGTGGTAAACCCTAATCCTAGGAGTTGCTTTTTACATAGTTTATACACTCAAAAACCTCTTGTTATTTCTGTTCATTGCTTCTCTCTCCATCCTAAAGTCTTCGGCCTTTCTTTGCCGACGAAGAACTAACTCACTGCAGGGAGACATCGATATCGACCCCAGACGTCGATATCGACCACTGAGTTTGTCGACAGTTTTCTGAGTCGACGACGAACATCACTGCGGAGTTTTGCTGAGCATCGATATCGACCCCTCGTATCGATATCGACCCTTTTGTGTCGACTGGCAGTCTTCTGAGCCAGTGTATTTCGTGGACTGACATCGATATCGGCCCTCCCCAGTCGATATCGAGCACTTGTTTTTGTCTTTGCAGGTGTTCTGTTGCAGAGAACATCGACAACCGAGGTCGACATCGAGGCCCAAGGTCAAAATCGAGGCTTCTGGTCGACGCAGACGTGAAATTTCCAACGCTACTAGGATCCCGCTGACACGCCTCCTCGTGGATCGATCCTGACTACCCTTCCACTACAACGGGAGGAAGTCTTGTAATTATTTGCTTAGGCCAGGAGTTGGATTACATTTATTACATCTTTATTATTTGTAATTACTTGACATATCAAGCCTCCTGCAACAACAAATTGGCGCCGTTGCCGGGGAGGCAATCAATCGCGTCCTAGTAGTCTATCTCACGTCTTTATCCAGATTGGCTTTGCAGGTGTATGCGACGCGCTGATCGCCCACCTGAATTTGAAGGAGTAGACGACCCTGAGCGTTATTTCCATCTAAGGGCCCAAGCTCAAAGAATCATGGCGGAAAACGCGAACCAAGCAGAACTTATTGAACAACTAAGGAAGCAGGTTGAGGACTTAACGACTAGAGATGCGGCACTTAAGGAGCGTGCGGATAGGGAGGAGGAAGGCCGGAGGCAAATAGAAGCCCAAATCAATGCCCTCCCTAGGAATGCCAATCAATATATGCACCCCGCTCTCACAGTGCCTGAATCGGCAATTCTTATCCCTGCCTCTGATTTTGAAATAAAACCTAACTTCTTAACAGAGATTAGAAGGCACCAATATGAAGGAAAACCTAATGAGTGCCCTATGGCACATATTTCTACCTTCTTAGACCTTTGTGATACTATTGCTGATGGACGAAGTCTTGAATATGTCCAACTAAAAGCCTTTCGATGGTCTCTTACAGGTAAAGCATTACAGTGGTTGGAGAGCTTAGCCCCAAGATCACTCCGCACCTGGAATGAAGTCAAAGACGCGTTCCTCAACAAGTTCTTCCCTCCTTCTAAGACGGCGTTGATCCGACAGAAAATCACGGCTTTCAAACAAAAGCCTGGTGAAGCTCTGGCGACTGTTTGGGAAAGGTTCAAGGACCTTCTACGATCATGCCCGACGCATGGCCAACCACCATATGTAATTCAGGAGATCATTTACAATGCTCTTGACGCTGCAACGAAGGAGAGGATCAACACCTACACCTCCTATGGCTACCTTGAACTCGCTCCACAAGAGGCTTGGGAGACCATAGAGAGGTTGGTGGAGTTTGACAACACATATGGGACTCCTGAGGCTTCCGACACATCATCATCGTCGAGGCCTGCCCCATCTATGCCCTTATATGAACCCTCCAATGTAATCGATCCGGATGTGAAGGAGCAATTCCACAGAGATCAACTTAGAAAGCTCCAAAAGCAAGTGAGGTTCCTTTCAGCGAACCAAGATTGCATCGAATGCGGATCGCAGCGGCACACCACCATCGAGTGCCCACATGCCGAACAAGTACACCTAGCGGAGACTCACCAAGAGGCTCGCTACATGAGGGGTCCCAATCACCAATATTGGGGAGACCAAAGGTTCCATCAACCACAAAGGAACCCGGTTAACCCTAGGGACCCTCCGCCTTATAGAGCTCCTGGGCACCCGGAGAGAGACCAAAAGAAGGATGATCTTCAACTTGTGCTAGATGAAATCAGGAGGAATCAAGCTAAGAATGATCAATCCAACAATGCTATCCACTCTCAACTCAATCACCTTACCACAAGGATTGGGGAGATGGATATTTGGAAGAAGAACGTAGAGACCCAACTGGGTCAATTGGCGGCACAAATCCCTAGGCCGTCCGGAACACTCCCTGGGCAACCCACTACAAATCCTAAGGGGCAATCCGGGACGGGCCATGTCGCAGCCATACAATTAAGGAGTGGCACCAAAGTACAAAAGCCACGGACGGAAACGGAGGAGAAAGCAGCAGACCCAGTCGTCGTCGACAGACCAGTCGATGTCGACCCAGAGGTCGAAATCGACCCCCATGTCGACCCCCTGATCGACGTCGATGACACTGCAGAGCCATCAGAGCCACAACAGAGGTCGAAATCGACCCTACCAGTCGATATCGACCCAACTCCAGTCGACATCGATGTTCAGCAGGCCCCTCCGACCTCCGTTTTGGCCCCTACTCCAAAGAAGACGTTGTCATTCCCTTCCAAAGCATTGGAGGATCCCACCAAAGGCAAGTTTAGGCGCTTCATAAAGATACTTCAAGGACTCAACATCACTATCCCTCTAACAGAAGCCCTAAGCGAGATGCCCGCCTATGTGCGATTCCTCAAAGACATCCTGAGCAAGAAGAGATCAATGGCAGAGATCGCAGAGGAGTGCTCAAAGATGGACTTCCCTGAGAAGAAGAGTGATCCAGGGAAGTTTGCTATCACCGTGGGACTTGGCCAACATCGCTACAAAGCCCTATGTGACCTAGGGGCAAGTGTAAGTCTCATGCCTCTTTCTATTTGGCAAAAGGTGAACATTGGCGCCCTTGAACCTGTGGACATGAAACTTTATATGGCTGACAACTCATTCGTCAGGCCCACAGGTATAGTTGATGACGTTTCGGTAAAGGTAGGTAAGTTCTTTGTGCCTACTGATTTCATTGTATTGGAGATGCCTGAAGATCCTGTAGTGCCTATTATACTTGGTAGGCCTTTCTTAGCTACTGTAGATGCCAATATCAATGTACGTCGAGGGTTACTAACCTTTACTATAGGGAACGAAGTGATAGAATTCTCTTTCAACCCAACCATGAGCGAAACAAAGCACCTGGAGCAAGTAGTCCTCTCGCCGGCTAAGGAGAAGCTTAGAAAATTTTTGTTGGCGAGGAAGGAAACAGCAAGCAGGGTCGACATCGACTTGAACCAGTCGATATCGACTAAATACATCGAAATCGACCCCCCTTGGTCGAAATCGAGTATGCCAGATCGTTGCCAAGAGCTTAAGTATGGGGTCACGGAGGTCGATATCGACCCCCACATGTCGATATCGACCACAGCACTCGAAATCGACCCTCCTTGGTCGAAATCGACCACCCCTCAGCCCGAAGATTTCTGTTTCGGGCCCAAACAGGTAAGCCCAGGTATGACTCCTAACCCTCCTCCGTCCATTATTGATGAATCAATTAAACCTATTATTGATAATTCTACTAAAGAGAGGGTCAAAGCTCCATGGTTTGCCTATATTGCTAAAGTTAGTTCAAGAAAGAGAAGAAAAGCGCCCAAAGAAGAACCTAACATCAAAGAAGCCTTGGTCGCCGAACTTCGCTACTACCAAAAGGACCTAGATGATCCAGGAGAAGGCTCACGCTCGAAGGGTCCCTACATAAAAGGGTCATGAAGAATTGACGGAGAAGTCGGCCTAGCGACTCAAAAATCTAGAGCATGTACATAAAACATTTAAATTTCGCATAGATGGTTTTTAGGATTTAACTTTTGGCTGTTTGAAACTTTTAAAAACTGAGATAATTCGTGCTTTATCTATATTTCTAACAAGATTTTAGGTTATCAAGCAAAAGGAATGACGAAGAAGAGAAGAAGCTTCTGCAGAGGCAGTCGAAATCGACCAGGCCAGTCGAAATCGACCTCCCCGGGGTCAAGCCATCTCCTGGAGTCGACATCGAGGACTCAGGAGCGAAAAGCAGAGGTCGATATCGACCCTAATATTCGATATCGACCCCCATCAGGCAGCCCTCGTCTTCATTTTCTTCCTCGAATTCGACAGATGCAGTCGACATCGACCTCTGACCTAGATATCGACTTCTGGCATCGACCCAACTTGAAATCGACCTGAATCCGCAGGTTGCGCTGTGAGTTTCTCTCTACCCTTGTTCTTCTTTTTAATACAGTGAGGACACTGTATATTTTAAGTATGGGGTGGGGGAAAGACATGTCTTATGGTCATAACTTGGTTTCTTCTTCGCATTGCATTCATGTTTAAATTTTTGTTTTTAGTTTTACTTTTATAAAATGTCAATGATTCCATAAAATGTCACAAAATCCAAAAAAATAGAAAAAAATGTCAAAACTACAAAAAAATGCATGTTTATTTTAAAGTTTGTGTTTTTTAAACCCTACTTAGATGTCCTATGATGAAAACTCAATAGCTGACTTGATCATGTAAATCCTATGGCATATTTGGATGGTTTAGCCTAAGTCTTTAAAATTTTTATGTAGATTGTGAACTTGTGATGAAATTGAGCACATATGATCCTAGGCTAAAAAGCAAACCCAACAAAAAATTGTCCTTGTGAGAATTTTGACCTATAGGGAGAACATCAAAAATCCCTCCGCTTTCTTGAGTGAATTTACTCTTCCTATGCATCTCTAAATGTTGTGATAGTTATTCAAAACCAATGCATATATATGATTATGTTTACGAGAATTAAATGATGGAGGCATCTTTTAAGCCATTTTTACCCTCTCTTTACCTACCCTGCATTATCCCTGCTTGAAGCCAGAACATTAGCCTGAGCCTGAAATTGCAAACTCCACAAAATTATCCCTATCCGAATTGAGCCTGACCCCCATTTGGGAATTGAGACTTAGATTGGTTGGACTAATGCCTTGTGGAAAGAAAAGAGCATAATGTCCAGTTTTGAGCAAGGAAATTATAGGATGGCGCATATTTACATTTTGTCATATTTTGTAAAAGGGTTTATGGCTCAACATATAAATGCACATATTTACTTATTATTTTCGAAAAAAAAAATCTGAAAAAAAAATAAAAATAAATATATATACATAGTGCATGAGCCAAAATCCTTAAGTCTTTTATTCATACAAATGTTATATTTTTGAGAGGTATATTAGAGCTTGGAAGAAGGTTGATGGAACGCATCTTTAGAGCTTACATTGAAGAGTTATGGTTTGGGTATTACAAGTGTTGAGATTTAGGAGTCTTGATTCCCGAATTATAAAAGCACCACATAGCCAAATAATTCCATACCCTTTATTTCATACCAAGCCCCATTACAACCCCGCCGAATGGAGTCTTCTATGAAGTCTTCCATTGAGCGAAAAGTCCTCCTGATGATTCTTATTGCATTTTCATAATTGGTTGCGAAGTGGATTATTATAAATTGCAATGTTTATGAGATTGTATATGGAATTGAGTTGAGAGTTGATCTTCATAGCCTAAACACATGAGAGTTGAGTGCAAACACATTATCCCTGTGAGGTTGGATCAAAATTGCATATGCCTATGGATCACCAAAATATGTGCTATGACGTTAAATTCACTTGCTTTGCTTTGCTACCGCTTATGATGTTGCTTTTGACAAGGGCGAAGACTTGAAGGATGTGTTGTAAGTGTTGGTTATTGCTTGGTTATTGCTTGAGGATAAGCAAGTCTAAGTATGGGGTGTTTTGATGTACACATTTGCACCTTCTTTTATTGCATCTTTTGACTTCTTATTTCATTCGATCTCCAAAGAAAATGTTCAAAAGAATATAAACTTGTATAAGAATGGGCTAAAATGCAAGAAATAGAGTCTACACAAGTTTTGAGCTAACCATGCAGGAATTCGAGCGAAAACGGAGTCAAAACGGAGAAGCCAAGTGAAGCTGAGCAGAGGTAGATATCGACCCTAGACCCAGATATCGACCTCTGGGGTAGATATCGACCTTCAACATAGATATCGACCTCAACATAGACATCAAGTGAAGCTGAGAAAGAGGTAGATATCGACCTTAGACCCAGATATCGACCTCTGGTGTCGATATCGACCCCTTATCTCGACAGAAGATAGACTCGATTTCGAATGCGGATTGGAACTATATCTTCAAAGAGGCACGGGATTATCTCATACTTTCAAGATAGATGGCAGCTGAAGTTTTAGTCATCTTTTACCTTTAAGTTATTTAATTTTATCAAAATAAAAGACTTATCCTAATTGTTCGGATAGAGTTATTAGTTTAGATAGGAGTTACAATCCTTGGATAGCGAGGATTAGTAGCCTATAAATAAAGCCTTAGGGGCTGATTTGTTAGATCATCCAATAATCCAAGAATCATCTTTCATACAATCAATTAACAAGACAATAGACAATAGAGTTAGAGTTAGAGAGAAGTTTTAGGGTTTGACGTTTGCGAAAGTTGACGTTGAGTTGTAAAGCTTCGGAGTTTATTTTAATACAAGTTTCTTTCCTTCAATTAATGATGAGTTCCATGATGAGAAGCGAGTAGTCCCCCAAAGCTCTTAGGGTCGGGGTGAGCCCGACGTTAGCCATGCGCGCTTGAGGTAAGTATTTGATGTTGATATCGTTGTGTCTATCTCTCCTCCTACGATTCTATGTTTAGTCCTTATCGAAAGAAAAGGGATTCATGCTAACAACTTGAGTTATAAACATGAAATTGGTAGAGACAATTAGGTTTATTTGAAAGAGTAATCCTAAGAGTTGGTGTACGGCGAAAGCTCGTCCCTCGGGTGAAATAGCGCAATTGTCCGTCTTATTTATCTCATCGCATGCATTGGTTAACGTTGTGGTAAACCCTAATCCTAGGAGTTGCTTTTTACATAGTTTATACACTCAAAAACCTCTTGTTATTTCTGTTCATTGCTTCTCTCTCCATCCTAAAGTCTTCGGCCTTTCTTTGCCGACGAAGAACTAACTCACTGCAGGGAGACATCGATATCGACCCCAGACGTCGATATCGACCACTGAGTTTGTCGACAGTTTTCTGAGTCGACGACGAACATCACTGCGGAGTTTTGCTGAGCATCGATATCGACCCCTCGTATCGATATCGACCCTTTTGTGTCGACTGGCAGTCTTCTGAGCCAGTGTATTTCGTGGACTGACATCGATATCGGCCCTCCCCAGTCGATATCGAGCACTTGTTTTTGTCTTTGCAGGTGTTCTGTTGCAGAGAACATCGACAGCCGAGGTCGACATCGAGGCCCAAGGTCGAAATCGAGGCTTCTGGTCGACGCAGACGTGAAATTTCCAACGCTACTAGGATCCCGCTGAAACGCCTCCTCGTGGATCGATCCTGACTACCCTTCCACTACAACGGGAGGAAGTCTTGTAATTATTTGCTTAGGTCAGGAGTTGGATTACATTTATTACATCTTTATTATTTGTAATTACTTGACATATCAAGCCTCCTGCAACAACAATTTGCATGTCCTAATTAATCATAATCTTATATATATCTTTTTTATTACATATATTAGATAAATGAACTTTGGAGGCAAGGAGGTCAATGTTTCATGTTTGGCAGCAGGTCCAATGAAAAGTGTTGCCACTTATCATGGTTATAAGATTAATGGTTATAGATTTCATACTAGAAGACGTCAAAGAAGAAGAAAAACACCAAATAGTGGAGTAGTTGTAAAAGGAGAAGTGGGTAGTGATTTTAGAGACTTTTATGGAGTATTAAAATAAGTGGTGGTTTTAGAGTATGGTCGTTTATCTAATAAAAGGATTCTTAGAGTTGCTTTATTTAGATGCAAGTGGTTTGATGTATACAATGATAGGAGAGGGATCAAGAAGGACAAATTTGGAAATGTACGTCTTAATGTGAGCAGAAGGTTACAAACAGATGAATCATTTTCTTTAGCAATGCAAGCCTGCCAGGTGTTCTATATCAACACTTATAGAGAACCAAATTGGAGGGTAGTCATCAAGACAAGTTCGCGCAATTATTTTGATACTCCAATCAATGGTGACATAAATGAAGATGAAGAATAAGCTAATTTAAGGACTTGGGAAGATGAACTCCCAAGCATTCAAGAGGTAGTTAAAGAGAGTGGTAATGTGATTTCTATTGCTAGAAATGACATTGAACCAGAAGTTATTAGAATTGATGAGGTTGATAGTGTTAGAAATGATATTAAAGAGGATGGGGATGATGGGGAGGATGAGTATGATGAGGAAGATGATGGGGAGGATGATAGAGACAATGGAAATGATGATGATGATGATTTCGAAATTGAGGATGATGGTGACGAGGGCCAAGGCCTAGCCCAAGGGCACATCCCTTGAACTTCTCTATGAAAACCTTTTTGTACATAAATAAGAAGGGAAAATTCTTTCAGAATTGAATTTTTTCATTGGAATTTTGTTAAACACGGGCTGTAATTTACAACTCGAATGATTGGCCCCTTAGTCCAGATACTTCAAAGTGTTGAGTTTGATATCAAGAAACAAGCTTCTTGAGAAACTTCCAATGCTACTTCTGGTGGCTCCCACGAACAAATTTAGTATGATTTCTGTTTTTATAAGATTCTTATGATTATTACACTTCAGTTGGTTAACTTATATGGTTATATATATAACTTATGATTATTACATGTTTACCTACACTAACTTATTATTTATGTAGGTCCATGAGTTCTTTACAATCTCACTCACAATCAGTTCAGCAAGACTAAGGGTCTATCGGGTCTATCTATTCAGAGGGATCTTGCAACTCTTATCGGGAAAATCGAAGATTATAACAATCACAAGCAACAAATGGTAATATGAACCTTCTGTACCTTCAGTTGTTGTACCTTCTGTACAGAGAGTTTAATTTGTAATTGTTGGATGACATTTTCCACTTTGCTAGTATGATTTCTATGAAGGTAAACTTTAGGACATTGCATTACCTTGTGAGCAGTTCATTATGTTGCCTGTAATTATTGAATATTCAGGGAAGTATGCTAGATTGCAACCTGAATTTAAAGTGTTGTTGGGTGCAAGCTAGAAATATATGCAAATATGGTGTTACCTTTCATTTGTTGTACTTTTCCCATGTTGTTACCTTTCATTTGTTGTACTTTTCTCATGCGGTTACCTTTCATTTGTTGTAATTTTCTCATATTGTTACCTTTTATTGCAACGGTACAAACCCAACAAAGTTAGATCCTTTTCTTTCTAAAGTGGACATGTAATCTGTGATTACAGTTTTCTGAAATCAAATGGAAGTTACTTTTTCTGAGGGTGTATTGATAGATGAAGAACATTGTTTTGTTGCAATTTAGTCTATAACATCTCTTATAAACATCAATGGTTATAGATTTCAGTACCTTCTATTATAATCATCACATTTGTAGATTGCTAGTGTGTGATTATCATTTGTAGATTGCTAGTGTGTGATAGTGTATGTTATATAATATCAACTTGGTATCTTCCAATGATAAGAAAAAATACACGAGGTCGAACGAGAGGTATCAAGTGGCAGATTGAGAGGAAACACAAGCTTGGTGTTAAGCCTTCATGTCATATAACGATGGATATGAAAAGAATAATTGGTGAGAATGCAGATCAATTTATTACTGAGATTGATCATTGGGTTAGAAACATTTTATCATTATGATGCATGTATTATAACAATCACCTTTAAAAAATAAATATATTATTCATTCATTCTTTTATCATATGATACCCTACAATATATTCTAACTATATCACACAAATAATTATAGTATGATAACTCCACTCCCTTGATGAAAATCGGAATAAGTTTCAAAGGCCTTGACAGTCTGTTTGTGTCAAAGGTCTTGAAGCTTTAAAAGTATTGATGAAACACAAAACCTGTTCTATATGATATTATGTTCGAATATTATTTTATGTTATTATATGCTTCCATTATATTATTATATATACACTAACCTTTCAGGAAGTATTTTCGAATATTATTTCCTTCCTTATGTTGTAAATTGAGAAGATTCAAATTGGAAGATCATGGCCTCCGAAAGTTTCCAAAGATAGAAGATCCAGCTCAAGCCATGATCCTCTCTAGCCGTTGGTGAAGATCCTTAGGCGCCGATTTGTTTCAATAAAAAGAAAAGGAAGAAGAAGACAGCTATACACCTGTTGAACACAAGTTTTCATACACTCAAGCCTTCAAGCGAGATCTGTCTTCTTCGTGTGCTCTCTGCTAGTCCTTAAGAGTCTGTTATTTCATTTCAAAGCATTTGAGAGTTACACTGTGAGCTTATAGGATATATTTCTAGAGAGTGTTATACTCAAGAGTTTGTAACTCGGGAATTAGACAGTAGGCGATTGATTCACTAAGTGTAAGAGGATTGTACTAGATAGCATAGAGAGGTGGGGCTCTTCTAGATTGGTCTAGGACTCCAAGGGAACGTGAGTTGACTAGATTGCAATTGTATAGGAGAGAGGCTTCTCGGTGAGCTACTAGGATCCTAAGTCTTGTGAATCAATAAAAGCCGGTTGAATCCTAGGGTTGTGGAATAACCCTAGGCGGGGACGTAGGCCAAGTTCGTGCCGAACCTCGTAAACAACTCATCGAGTCCTTTACTTATTGCTTTACCTTATTTCCGCACTTGGTTCGACTGTTTAACTTTGTGATTCAGGTTTTCAGAGAAAAGACTAAGTCTAATCTCAAAGGATTTTGCACGAGCTTCAAAAGTCTTGAGAATCTGCGAAAAACCGGCATACTCTATTCAACCCCCCCTTCTAGAGAATTTCTATATTACTTTGTTTTACATTATCGAATCTTCATAGTAGATGGAAGGCGATGGATGACATGTATAGAGAGAGATTATTAAAAAAGATCCAGGTAAAAACTCTTCTCTCTTGTACCTGAAGAATACATTATTTTTCATATTCCACCCTTTTTCATATCTAGGTAAAACTACTCTCTTGTAGGCCGAATGGAATTTGCCCGGTGAGGAAATTGTTAATCAGGTTGTGGAGAACCAATGCAAGGCACTTTATTGGCATTGACACTATAGGCTTAAAGAACAATATTTTGATGGATTTTCTATAGCCGAAGCACTCAAAAATTGTCCCAAAAATGTTAACCCCACTGACAGGAAGTGGATCATAGAGAATTATTGAGGTTCAGAAAAGCAAAAGGTGAATTGATTTGTAGTGTATTTTGATTGATTTTCAATAGTTAAAGTTGTTATTCTAAATCAAAGTGTGTTAATAAGATGTATTTTATTATGTGTAAATTTATATTAATATTGAATTGATTTATAGCGTATTAGTCAAATCAATTGAGACAATCAGGCAAACTAAAAGGTGAAGGTTGTCCAAGGATCAAAGTCAACCGCTAGAATTCTTGACCTGTTGGTAATAAAAAAAACCTTTTTCTTTATCAATTCTTATTTTTATGTGTATATAATTAACTAATTTACTTTGCAGAGAAAGACTCGACGTCTAACAGTTTCATCTAAAGCCTCTGAAGAAGCCCCCCAAAGTACCGAAGATGGAAGTGAAGCATGTCAAGAAACCAGTGAAGGAGCAAGTGAACCGTCAT
Source organism: Persicaria maculosa (assembly GCA_963922045.1). NCBI lineage: Eukaryota > Viridiplantae > Streptophyta > Magnoliopsida > Caryophyllales > Polygonaceae > Persicaria > Persicaria maculosa. Next base: position 62,337,781 of record OY998257.1, on the reverse strand, counting down.
CACTTCATGAATATTTTTGCTTGTGCATGGGAACTCACCAAAAGGTAATACTCCCTGCGTTTCCTTTTAAGTGACTTTTTCAAGTCATGCACGTAGTTTTAGAACGATCAAAACTATATTAAATACTCCCTCCGTTCGGCAAAACTTGTCATTTTAGCTTTTTTCACAAGTTTTAAGGCAATTAACAAATGTACTAATTTACCCTCAATTATTACCATCATTTTTTACTTTATTGAAAACTACAACTAACAAATTATCAATCATGTCAAGGGCATTTTTGTAAAGTAAATGGCAAAATACCTACAATGACAAGTTTTTTTGAACAAAAATAACACCCTAAAATGACATGTTTTGCCGAACGGAGGGAGTATTAATATTTTAATAATATTTTTTAATAATATTATACTTATCACTAATAAGTATGAGATTATCGAAAAAAATATTTTAAAAAATTATTATTTCATAGTTTTTCACACCTTAAAAAACGTGCATGAATAGTAAAAAGTCAATTAAAAGGAAACGAAGTAGTATAATGATATTTTTTTATTTCTAATTATATTTTCCTAAATACTGTAGCAGAGCCAATCCGGGTAAATTTCTGAATATATTTCCTGATATTTCTGATATTATTGAATATATTTATGATATTTCTTAATATATATCTATCTGAATATATCTATGAATATATGTCTGAATATATTTTCTTATTCATTTACAAAGGCTCTTCAATTGTTATTTGCATCCATTCATTGATTCATTCATTCATGAGAGTTAGATATTATCAGATTGATGATTGGGCTTCAGAAGGCCAATAGTTGATGATTTTCTACCTTACTTTTATTTCTCATATGGAGCAAATCAGTTATTGTATTAGTTACTAATTGTGCGAAAGTGTGTACTTGCAATTGATTCTGCATATATGATTTTTTTCAGTTTTTATTTTTAAAATATTGGGAAATATTTGTATATATTATTTTCAGAAACAAGGATAAATCCATGGAAAAGTTTGTAGAGGATAAATTAGACGAGTTTAAACAACTCCATGAGAACCAACTATAAGAACATGGTGTTGATAATCTAATAGTAGAGAAGGCTTATATGCGAGTGCTAGGTACATCATCGGGATATAGGCTTATATGCCAGTGCTAGGTACATCATCGGGATATATAAATGGTCTAGGGTATGGCCCGAAACCACCCAAGGCAATTAAAAGTGGGAGAGTTGCCTATGAAGAATCCATAGAGTTGAAGAAGCAAATTCAAGTACTTCAAGACAAAATTACCATGCTTGAAGAAATCAAGAAGATGAAACAAGATGCCATGGAAAGAGAAGAGAAGATGAAACAAGATGTCATGGAAAGAGAAGAGAATATGAAACAAGATTCCAAGGAAAGAGAAGAGAGAATGAGAGAAGAGTTTCGTGTAATGATGCAAGAACAATTACGTGCATTCACATCGGACAAATGAATCTTCACAGATGAGGAAATTACTAGAAAATTTTGTATATTAGTTCTCGTTTTTTATATTAATGTTTTTGGGTTCTGCTTGAATGAACAAGAACTTGTTGTTCTAAGCATACATACATTATAATACAGTCAAACATTAGCCAGTTTGTATTACAGGCTTGTAGCTAACCAAATAATAACAGACCAATAATCTTAAAATAATTATAACATTACCGTTTGCTGAGCATAATTATAATGCAGCTCAAATCAATCAGTTATTAGCAGAAATCATTTTTTCAGGTAAATAATATAATAAATAATACTCTGTACATTAATAGATAATACTTTGTACATTGAATATCCTAAGTACTAGTAATGGTACAAACGACTTACAGGATAGAACAAACTAAAGATAAGATATCATAAGGCAACCACAAATGCTAAACTAAGCTTTCTTTCTCCCTCTAGTTCATAAACCATCCCAATCTTTAGAGAATTCATGAGTAGCTTTCTCAATACTTTTGTGCTCACTTTTTGTTTGTAATCTCCACTGAATTTTCATGATCTTTTCTTCAATTTCTTATTACAATGATATCTGATTTTGCTCATGATTGTGAATATGTTATCACGAAGTCTTGAGAAATAGAAAGAAATGTTTATATTTGAAATCCTCTTTGCCAATGAAATAGCTTCATCTTTATATTTTTTTTCTTGATGGTTGTGATTGTACAAGATGTCAAAACAGAAAGAAATGTTCTTTCTGCTAAATGGGTCTGTGTCTATGATAGATGCTCCCTTGGCTCATGTTTTGTAATTTGATAGATGCCATGAAAATGTTCTTTTTGTTGATAGATTGCTATTTGCGATGGTCTTTGTTGAGTTGGCTTGTATCGACACTTAAAATACCATTGTTGAATTGTTTTGATGCTATAAATAAGAGTGAATGAGCAATTTTTGTTCCAAGGTGTAAGTTTCCCGCCCAAGGAACAAGTAGATACAAAATATACACAAAATTTACATCCTACCCATGGTTATTGTGTTTCTAATTTTGCCATGATTTACTCTTTGCCATGGTTATTGTGTTTTTAATTTTGCCATGATTATTTTGAGCAATATTGCCCCTTTGCTAATCTTTCTCCTTTTATTTTCAGGCATATTTTTTAAGCACGGTAGAAGAAACAAGTCATGGTCATGGAGATTTGATGAACACTTATTCTAGGAGATGTGATGGAGCAAGTTGAGAGTGGACACTTATTTTATGGAACCTTTAGTTTTCAAATTGATCTTTTGGTACTTATTAGGAACCTATTAATATTAAAATAAAAATGGTTTGGACTTAATATATTTTAAACCAAGTTTTTTTAATATAAAAACATTGAGATTAAACTAATTGGCTACTATTGTATTATAATGCATGTATGTTTTGTGGGTTAAAACAGGTTAAATGTGCAAATTTAGGGAGAAATCATATTTTATCACTTTTATCTTTTGTGACAAAATAAAATAATTCTCACAAAAAACAGGGGGAGAATGGGTGACAAAAGGTCAAATTCATCACAAAAATGAGCTACTTTGGGCGACAAAAGGAAACATTCATCACAAAAAATGGGCTACTTTGGGCGACAAAATTGTTACTTAGGCGACGAAAGTAAAATATTCGTCACAAAAACTGTAGGACAAAATTCAAATTTCATCATAAAAGAGCTACATATGGCGACGAATTTTATTTTGGTCGCCCAAACTTTGGGCGACGGGGCTGAGGCGATAAATAGGAGACCACTTTTTGTCACAAACCACTTTGGGCGACGAAAAAATGACTTTGGGTGACGAAATAGTCTGTCACAAAAAAAAACTGTTTTTCTTGTAGTGTATTGATCATTTGAAGAAGCAGGTCCCACTATTTATTACTAAATCTGCCTTGCCTTTTGTTTCCATTCTCCTAAAGTTGTAGATTTTTTATGGGGTTGCTAATGGGTTTAACTTCATACATCACCAATTTCATTGAGCAACACTAATAATTCTTGCAGCCATCTAGAGTTCAAAATTGACCCTGCTCCCAGTAAGAAGACGATTTGCCTCATAATGGATGGTGAAACACACCCTTGTAGAGTTTTCCAAAGAGAACCGGTGGTATTTTAGAGAGCATTTTAGTTCTTTTAGGGTCCGTTTGGTATCCATATACGTATATCAGATATCGGATATGGGTATGAGATATCGATATCAGAGATATGTGTATCAAAGTTGATATCTGATATCTAATATCTTGTTTGGTATGTGCATAGTATATCAGATATAGGATTTGACAGTACCTTTTCCTTCTCCTCTTTGGCTTCTTCCTTCTCGCCCAACTCCTCGCCCTCACACTGAAATTCTGCACCACCACACCCCATGAACGGAGTACAGTGAGTAGCACCTTCACCTTTACCTTTAGAATCAAATTCGTCATCTTCATCTGAGCCTTCACCTTTGCCCCTAGCAACCGATTTCTGAGAAAGTTTGGGGAATGAGGGGTTGAGAAAGAAGAGATTCGTTGTCGCTCCCCATCAAATTCGTGGTTGGAAAGCTTGATTTCCCATCAAATTCTTTGTCGGTCCCCAATTCATACTCCCTGGCAAACGATGGTAAGCGGTGGCTTCGTCTCCGGCAGACGATTTCTGAGAAATTTTAGGGATTTTTAATTTATGATTAGATTTTTGTGGGGAATTCTTGTGAAACGAGATTGCTTGTGGGACGAGAAAGTGTCTGCGGAGAGAAGGAAGTGTAGAAGGCCGCCATTGCCAAGCCAGTCGAAGCTGTTTGCAAAAAGCGATGAAGGAGTCAGAAAGAAGCTCTGAGGAAGGAGGAAGTGAGAAAGAAGAGATTTTGATATCCCTGGTTAGAAGGGTATATGAGATTAGGGGAAAATACAAAGGAAGAGAAATATGGGTATATCACTTTGATATTCATATACCAATTTACCAAACAAAGGTATGGGTATGAGTGATACCCATATCCATATCTGATATACGTATATCAGTACCAAACGGGCCCTTAAGCTTCTAATAAGAAGATTAGAAAATATTATGTAGCAATAAGATGGTAAACTCTGACATTGCAATCCCTTTTTCTGCCATTTACTCATAAACATTAGATAAATTTTGTGTAAAAGTTTATATGTTTGTAAAATATTATATAGTAATAGGCATGTTTAGGCTTGTATTTGAATTTATCTGGTTTTTGAAGCAATTTAATATACATGAAACTAATGTAATGTTTAGGCATATGTAAAATGTATATGGTTGAATTTCCTCATGCGAAGCACAGGACAAATCAACTAGTGCTCTTAAAAAACCACTTTCAATTACTTTATTGTTACAGATTTTGTAACACTTGTTCTTTATAATACAGGTTAATTAAGCCTCCATAAATAAAAAGTATTTCATGGATTTTGTTGTTTTTTATTTTCAATTCTTTTTGAAGTTCTTTTTTTTTAAGATTTTGTTTCTAATTAAGTATGTTTAATCGATGGCCTTGTTATGGGCAAATTAATATTATTATCAGCAAACAACTATGTACGAATATTTATGCTTCAAATTAACTTAGAAAATTATACTGGAGCTTTTCTATTTGTATATGCATCTATGAATGATAGAGACAAAACAGTATTCTAGGAGGAGATCTTTCTATTGTCAATAGACACATGCTCTCAGTCATCCTAATAGGAGACCTCAATGATATCGAAAATGATATAGAAAAAATGGGAGGAGCTACACCTTCTATAACCAATTTTCGTTGACTCAAAGAAATAAAAGAGAAATTGAACCTTCGTACTATCCCTTTTTAAAGGCTCACATTTCACCCGGAGAAAAAACAACAATACGACAAACAACACTTTTGAGCAATTAGATCAGATCTTGGCTCACAAGGATGTCATAGCATATCATCGAGATCTATATGTGCACCATCACCCTTTTACTTCTTCAGACCACAGTATCATTACGTTAAAAATTAGGCATAACGAAAATAGAAAAAGGATCCCCCTTTCGGTTCGAAATGGCCTAGACTACAAACCCTGATTATGAAAAACTCATTCAACAGGCATGGGAAAATAAATTAATTGGTTCCTTTGCCTTTAAATTAATGCAAAAACAAAAACTTCTAAAAAAAATCAAAAGAATGGTGTCAAAAACACTCAAATAACATTCTCAAACAACTTGCAAAAGTAGACAATGATCTTCAACATCTCCAACAAGCTCAACCATGGGGAACATTAACAAACCAGGAAATGATCAAACTAGCAAGATTAGAAAATAAGAGGAATCAATTGTTATCCTTTAGCCAAAAATTATGGAAACAAAGGGCAAAAATCAAATATCTGTTGTTTACAGAAAGAAATACCAAATTCTATCAAACCATGACCAAAATAAAAAACTTCAGAAATAGAACAAGTAGTTTCCAAACATAAGGAAGGTTCATTATAGATGATAAAGATCAAATCACATATGAGATAACCATTTAAATGGCAGAAAGATTTAAACTTCATAATAAGCCTTCAATTGAGTCACGTCAGCTGCAGAACATTCAAGCAGAAATTACAAATGAAGAGAACGAGCGTCTTATCAAATATCCCACGAACATGGAAATAAAAGACCCAATACTTAGCATGGTAGAGTACAAGACACCTAACCCTAATGGTTATCCTCTATAATATACTCTAAATTCTGGCATATTGTGGGTCCTTCGATCTGCAAAGCAATTAAAGCATTCTTCCATTCGGGAAATATGCTCACTAAAATAAATCAAACATTTATAGCATACCAAAAGTTGATAACCCGATAAATATAAATCATTATAGGCCTATTAGCCTGTGTAGCACAGTCTATAAAGCAATAGCCCAAATATTGGTAAATAGACTGAAATCCATCCTCCCAAGAATCATCAACCCATTTCAAGACACTTTTGTCAAAGAAAGATCTATTCAAGACAACACACTTATAGTCCATGAAGTATTTCACAACTTCCACAAACAAAAAAGGAAAAAATGATGGATGGCTCTAAAGCCGGATATGGAGAAAGCCTATGAGAAAAGTGACTGGAACTTTATTGAAGTGGTCCTAACAAAACTAGGATTCCACCCAACTTGGATAAATTGGGTTATGAAATGTATCACCACCACCCTTTCAGTCCTTGTTAACAATGCCCCTAGTAAACTGTTCAGACCCAAATGAGGGATTAGAAAGGGTTATCTCTTGACACCTTACTTCTTTGTCACAGTTATGAAATCTCTGGCTAGAGATTTACATCAAGAAGTAATACTTGATCATCCTTTTGTTGGAATCAGGCTAACCCCGCAAGGAAGCCCAATTCATTTTCTTACTTTTGTGAATGATACCCTCATTTTTGCAAAAGTATCACAAAAGTCTCCATACCATCCAAAATATGCTAAATAATTTTTCTAATCTGTAAGGACTAATCATTAACTACAATAATAGTTCTTTACAGGTCTCAAAAAATATCAACACACAAACTACGCAAGCACTTGCACAACAGATGAATATCCTTGTCTTTAAAACACTGGAAAAATATCTAAGCGTCCCTATAATTAATGACCGAATATAAAACTATGTATTCGATGATGCAATTCAAAATCTGGCAAAACAATTATCAAAACGGAAAGTGTCCTCATTGTCCCAAGCAGGACGCTCAGTACTCGTATGCGCAAATCTAAGCTAAAAAAAACTATCTTATGTAGAGTTTCTTTCTCCCAAAAGGTATTCTACAAAAGATTGACCAACTAAATAAAAATTTCTTTTTGAATAAGCTCCACTCTTAGCGATATACACCTTTAATTAGCTGGGATAAATTGTGCACCCCTAAAGAGTTTCGAGATTTAGGCTTCCGAAAATATGAGAATATGAACATTAGTTTACATATGAAGTTACTTTGAAAGATTTTTACGAATCAAGATAATTTATGGGTCAAGGTCATAAAAGAAAATTACTTACATACTTAAACAATTATGCAAAGAACAATATATAATACTTCCTAGCAGTTTGGACGCCTGCTAAATCTTAGGGACAAATTTTAGCAGGGGCTCTATTGAATTATAGGTAATGGAAAATCTATTAATGCTTGGTTTGATCCTTGGATCAATGACATCCCCCTAGAAGATTTCAAAGGAAACCATGATTTGAACCTTAAAGTAGCAAACCTGCTAGACATCGACAAATGTTAAAACACAAACTGACGATGCCCGTTTTTAGAATTCCCCCATCAAGCTCCGGGATCGAATGAACCACCGACTATGGGGCTTACTTAAGATGCATGGTGGCCTTGCCACCCGCGCACCATTACCCGTGCCGATCCTGTGATTCCTGATTATGCGTTTTCGATTAGGTCGCAATTTCGATTGTCCGATTTCAACCCGATCGTACTCGAATCTAGAACGATCCGAGTTATTCACAATCAACACGAGATTGGCCTCAAGAGAGACCCGGTGTGCACCGATTTATTTCTAGAAAGATTACAAAGAAAGCTAAACAAACTAAAACCTCCGCTTTCGCTAAGCCTTCGGTGAAGTCGACATCACCGATTCCGCTGCTGAATCCCACAGCCACAATCGCGAATAGGAACACCTCTTTTTTGTTGTCACTCGCCTTCCAGATCCAAACGCTCTTGGATCTCTTTCGTCACCTTTTGCTTTCTTCTCTCTCGCTCTCTTTCTTTCTCCTTCTGTTTCTTTCTCTCTCTGTACTATTGCTTCAAAAGTTCCAGTTATCGTGCTCTGTTGCTCGACTCTCCTTTTGTAGCTGCTAATGTTGAGATGAGGTCGGTTTGTCAAAACACTGCGTTCAAGCTCCGTCTGTCAAGTGATAAGAAGCTGCAGTAGTGTGCTCCTGTGTGGATCCAAGTTGGGCTTCAAGCTGGGCTTCACAAAAGGCCCAATGTCCACTCAAGATACACAAAACCTTCGGTATATACATAAGTATATATATATATATATATATCTAATTTTCCAATCTTCAACAAAATACAAAGCTACCCTATAAACAAACTCATTGTAGGAGATAAAACTTATACAAACTAAGAATATAAAGGACAAACTAGAAATACAAATCCTAACAGATCCGGACCTTGGGCTATTGCAGTCCATTCCCCTCCCTCGGACATCACCAATTGTCGGCTCCCTCTCGAGTCGAGACAACCCCCGCTCGAATAGGCTCGTAGAGCCATGGACCCCCGACTTCTGCCTCTCGGGATGATCCAGAACCGACCCCAAGTTTAGAGGCCTTGACCCATATTTATAGGAGAGCTTATGTACCATTGTTGACAAGTGTCTTGAGGTCGTTGACGAGTGTCATGTGAGTTGAGATAAGTGTCCCTCATGTGAGCTTTCTTCCATATTTTAATGTGTTTAAGTGGGTTTATCTATTATTTGGTTGACTTATTATTATTATTATCTTATAAGCTGGTCTATTTATATAGCGGGAACCCGATTATTTACTCGTGATATCATATACGATGATAATACAAGTAATATTTATGCTAGTGCATCATCACAAATCTATTGCATTAGCTATTTTCGTCACACATAACAAAAACAATACAAATAATTCAAACTCCAGATTGGGATACACCAGAAAAAATGATATGAAAATTAAATGCAAATGAAATCTTCACCACCAAATCTCTCATTTTTTGAAGCCCGAACTCTTGCATGCAATTGTTTCTCCTTCTCCGTGGATGGATTAGGAATATTCTGTTTTCCATCTTCGTGTTGCGTTTACTTAAAATTGATCATAATCTAAATTCGACTGAATCTCTCCTTTTAGTTTTGATACAAATTCAAAACCCCAATCCAAAATTTCAACCCCTCAGCACCGTTACCAAACAACTGCCCCCTCTCACCACCTTCGGCCACCACCTCCGATTCCAGTCAAAGCCAACTACTTCATCAACTTGCATGTAAGTCGTCTAAGCCGCCGAACCAGATCTCAAGATGTAAGGGCTCGTCGAACTAGATCTCAAGAAACAAAGACTCTAATTTTTAGTTGTTTTAAATATAAATTTATGTATCTGTAATTTTAGCTTTTTTTAATTGGTGATCCTGCATGGTCTTCCAATTCATCTTTTGATAACTTAGATGGCTATGTTGATTTTTCTTGCCTCCTGTCCAAAAAAAAAAAAAATTATTCATACTCCGAATTTGATGTCTGTGGCCTGTGGGGTTGAGTCTCCCCTAACGACTTCCACTTCCAGTCTTCCACCCAAACGTCAAAACCCTCATTCAGCCATTTCTGGTTCAGATCCCTCCGATTCGCCACCCTCAGAGCTGCGGATCTTTCTCCAATTTCTCCATTCTGATCCGTGTAAATGCCGATCTCTTCCTACATCGGCAGCCGCAGCCGGGGAGCAGGCGGAGGTTGGGCGTCTGCGCTCCTCCCCACCACCACCTCCGGCGCCAGCGGATCCTCTAAATCCAAGCACCCTCGCAAATCCCGCCGCCGCGCTCTTCTCCGCGATTTCTTCTTCGCCAATTTCTTCACTATCGGCCTCTGCCTCTCCGTCTTCCTCTTCCTCGCGGTCCTCTTCCGATTTGGCGGCTTCTTTGGCTTCGCTCACTCGCCTCCGCTCTCCTCCGCGACTTCGCACTTCAATTCTCGAGCCTCTCGCCTCCTCCATCGCAATCGGAAGCCCTCCGTGCGCTCTGCCTTGTTTAACGACGCCGTTTCTGGCGCCTCGGTGGATATTACCACCAAGGATCTCTATGATAAGATTGAATTCTTAGATATAGATGGCGGAGCCTGGAAGCAAGGGTGGAAGGTCTCTTACACTGGAAATGAATGGGATCGTGAGAAGTTGAAGATATTTGTGGTTCCACACTCTCACAATGATCCCGGCTGGAAACTCACTGTGGAGGAGTACTATGAGAAGCAGTCCAGGCACATACTTGATACAATTGTTGACACTCTCTCTAAGGTTAATTCTTCTTTATAACTCAATCTTAGTTCCTCTTTCGGGGATTTATTTGCGATGGTGTTGGATGAAATTTACTCCTGTATATCTGAATTTGGATGGTCTGCATTCAGCCTGTATTTTTCTTGCTTACAATTTGATCCGTATACAGTTTATTGACTAAGGTATTACTGGAGAGTTGAGACTTAACGTTTGAGTTTTCATGGTTGCAAGTGTCTATCGTCTTTACCTAGATGATTTCCGTCCTCATGACGGCTGAATATAGAGAGAAAGAGAGATGAAATACAGCCAGAAAAGATAGCTTTCACTACTTGATTGATGTTGCATCTTATGCTTCATTATATACAAACTAATGCTAACAAACTCTAACAACCAGCTAACTCTACCATCCTTTTATTCCTTAGTACCAATTGGCTGTCTTAATTGATCCACTAATCAGTCATCTATGATGTATTCCGTTGAGGTATTGAAGAGTAGGTAGAGCAGCATGAAAGTAAGGTTGCGGTGGTGTCTGCATATATTTACTAAGATGATGGTGGGTATCTGTGAGAAAATTGAGTTTGCCAATAAGACGATGATGGACGATGGGGTCTGGTAATAGATCTCTTTGAAGATGGTCAAGCTTGCGCCGTAAATCCAGATGAGTAATAAGAGAAGTGGCATCTAGCGGAAGAAACAAAAGGAGTACACCATGAGAATGTGGAATGAATTCAATGCAGAGGAAGAAGTGCAGTAAACCCATATCTTTGATCTGAAAATCAGCATCAAGGAACTGTTTAAGTTGATTGGTTTCACTCAATTTGTCACTATTGATCAAAATGTCATCAACGTAGATGACCAAGAGCATCACTTCATAAACACATTTCTTATGGAAGAGAGAAATCATTACGAGATTGTGTGGAACCTTGAAACTATAAAGCATGAGAGAGGATGAGCGTACCACTGTCGGGATGCTTGCTTGAGCCCATAAAGGACTTAGTAGGCTTGCAGACAAGGTGAGACGAAGGCAGAGATGGCCAAGAGGAGGCTCCATATGTACTTCTTTGTGCAACTCTCCATTGAGAAAAGCATTATTAGGATCAGGTTGGAAAACATTCCAATGCTTCTTGATCGCCACGGTATCTAAGTTCCTCACTGTTGTGATTTTACAACCGGAGAAAGAAGTTTCAGTATAGTCAGTACCCTCTTGCTATGAAAATTCTTGAACCACTGATGGAGCTTTGAAATGCTCAACACTTCCATCAGCTTTCTTTTTAATTTTGTGTACCCTCCTGCAACCTTTGGGTTTCTTGCCAAGTGAGAGAGGAATGAGCTCCCAAATCCCAAGTATGGTTTTGATCAAGAGCTTTAAACTCTTGGTCCATGGCATGTACACATCTGGAATCCTTAACGGCTTTGGAGTATGTGGAGGCTCAATGTAAGGTTGGTAGGGGTCAGGTGTTGGAGCATGAAAGGAGAAGAATTCAGAGGTCAAAGTGTGAGGACATGAGGAAGATCGATCTAAGAAAGTTGTTGCACACATAATCATTGAGGTAGGAGGGAGGATGAAAGGTTCAAGTAGATTACCTAATAGGTGGAGGAGGAAGATTATTTAACGTGGGTGAAATAAGAGGAATGTGGTTATGGATAATAGGAGGTGAAATAAGATTATTTGAAGTGGGTGAGGAAGAGTCGGTAGATGGGGTAATGAAGTGTATTGTTCAGTGGATCAAGGAAAGAGTGAAGGAGATTGGGATTTATTAGATAAAGGAAAGAGTAAAGGAGATTAGGATTTGGATGAAAAGGGCAAAATGTTTTCATGAAAGAAAACATCCCTTGATATATGAATTTGTTGGTGGATAAGTCTAGAACTTTGTACCCCTTGATGGCTCTTGGATCAAATTTATTCTTTGTAGAGAAAGCAATTTTCACTGATATACGCCATTCGTTGTATGATCTTCCATCAAAAGTATGAGAAACGAGCATCGAATCTTGTTCATCGGGCAGATGAACATAAAGAGGATTGCCGGGATCCACAATCGAACTTCTGATCCAGAGCGAGAAATTGCATTCTCCATTGTGTGTGGAAGAAGATGATTGATGATCTTCAGGATGACGATGACAAGAAAAACGAACTGATCTGATTTGTGAAGACGAGGCACTAAGGATGAGATTGATTTGAAATTGAAGGGAAAATTTATGCAGAAAGATCTTGTTGCTCAGATACCATCTTGATCTAAATGATTTCTATCTTCCCGAGCCAGAAAAGATAGCTTTCACTACTTGATTGATGTTACATCTGATGCTTCCTTATATACAGACTAGTGCTAACAAACTCCAACAACCGGCTAATTCTAGTGGATGCACTTGTCACTCAATGGCCATCCGTTTATTCCTTAGTATTATTTTGGCTGTCTTAATTGATCTGCTAATCAATCATCTATCATGTACTCCTTCGCATCGTTTTCTGGTTTTGTTTAGTTGTACTCTATTCTTTTCACTAATGAATTTATGGATATACATTTGTCTGTGGTATTTTGGTTCATGTTGGCTTCTAATATATGCTTATGCATCTGGGATCACCTGACTTGCTTTTTTAATTGTTTGGTTGGAGTGTAAGTAACTGGCATTGACAAAGTTCTACTTTGTAGGATCCCCGTCGTAAATTTATATGGGAGGAGATGTCTTACTTGGAGAGGTGGTGGAGAGATGCCACAGACATGAAGAGGGAAGCTTTCAAGAGTCTCATCAACAATGGGCAGCTTGAAGTAGTTGGAGGTGGTTGGGTGATGAATGATGAGGTAAGTTCATGTAAATCATCTGCTCCTCAAAAAGAGTAGAAAAGGTTTATACTCCGTATTATATATAAGAAGTGTTATGTTATTTCACAGTTGAATCTCAAAGGTATTATTATAAGGTTTTTATTAGGCATGATAAGGTTTTGCCCTTGATCTGGTTATATTGCCCTTTAGAAATGTAGCTTTCATTGTATTCCTTAATTTTTAAGTGATCTTGTCCTGTGTTGTACATTATACCTCTATGAATATTGCACTTTGAGGAGATTTGGTAAACATGTATTGAATTTTGTTGATGACTTTGAGCACATGCTCAAATTATAAGAACTTCATTTTCTCACTCAAATATTCACTGACATCTTGTTTCTTTTTTTTCCCCTTCCGCTGCTGCTGTTTTGCAGGCTAATTCACATTATTATGCTATCCTTGAACAGGTAAACAGAATTTTTATTACCCTATTTCGGCATGAAACTTTAACTGTATGGCTTTTTGCTTGTAGTCCAAAAATAATCCAAAGTAAATAATTGTATGGTTATAACCAAACTAGTTGAATATATTCCAAAACTAAGCTGGTTATTAAATCCAATTTTAGAAAATCTTTTGCTGTTATATTATTTTCATAAAACCACTAGTTTTCGAAAAACCTCCAACCTTTTTTTTAAACCCAAAACACCACCTATTGATTACTCAGTTGAGGGTTTAGACCATGGTGCCGATCCCTGATCCCATCTAGGTAGTGTTGAAGGATGGGTCTTTCAACGTCATCTCCGGCAACAATTTCTATCTTTGTGGTGCCCCCCATGGCCCTATGCCATGTTTGCCAGGAAGGATGCCAATCGTACCCTTGCTATGACGATCAAGAAGGCTGGGAAGATGTTTCTCCCTCCTTCCGTGGCTCTCCTACAAGGAGCTCGACGTTCTTGCCAATTGGGAAATGAAATCAGAAACTTAAGTATCCTGTACATAGTTGGTCGCATCTTCTAAGTTAGAATTCTGATGTGCTCTGCCCAAACGGATTTAGCGTTGTTTGTTCTCATGCAATGTGAGAATTTGTGTGCTTTTAAGATATCCAATTCGGCTTCCATGATTTGTGTGCTTTAGCGTTGTTCGGTTCATGTTTGCAAAAGAGTGGGTGATATCTATAGGTTGGAGGTAGGAAGACTTATGGTCTTTGCCAAAGGCTGCATTTACTTGCAGAGATGGTAACCTTTGCCCTGACCGTGAGTTTGATGGCAAGTCATTCACAAGTGTGACGTGTTCAACCTCTCGACCACCGCCTTATGGCTCGCTCGAGATGATGAAGATGCTAGGTTTCATCCTCGGGATGGCCATGACTGTGATCATTGCGTTATAATTCCATGCATTTCTTTACTTTGTTCTCCTGTGGTTTGTGGTATTTTTTAACAGGACAAAAAAGTGGTTGTTTTTGGAAAAGGTTGATGATTTTCTTTAATCTGTTTGGAGTATATTCAACTAGTTTGGTTCATAAACATACATTTCTTTACTTTGGATTATTTTTGGACTATAAGCCATAGATCTGATTATTTTTGTACATTTTTCCTATGGGTAATAATTTAGAGTTTGTAAGTGTGGTTTCAGCAATGCATCTGTTTTTCATATATTTATTCTTTGTTGGAACTTGAGTTATAAAAAAATGAGAGAAAATGATGAAGGAAGTGATAATATATTGCTGGGCTCAAAACCCTTTCTTTATAATTACAACAGAGAACTATTCAAAAGATTGTTGTAAACATTAACTGCACCTAGGAACTCACAGAATAAATGTTATAGGGAATAAACTATAGCAGCTAATAACTACAGAAGAACTAACTTAATATAGGGACTTGTCTAACAGCTGTATTAGCTTTTATATTAGCTAACACTCCCCCTGCAAGCTTGGTTATACAGAATTGTCCATGCCAAGCTTGGATGTAAGCCACTCAAATCGGCCAGGGTGAAGCCCCTTGGTTAGAAGATCAACCAACTGATATTCAGAGGGAACATGCGAGATTCGAATGATGCCTGCATCAATTTTTTCTTTGATGAAATCTCTGTCTATCTCAACATGTTTACTGATAGCAGATTTGTTGTTGCAGAACAGCTTCATTGGATCGTCCAACTGAATTCTCAAATCATTTAAGATAATTCTCATCCACAATAATTCACAAATTCCATGAGCGGCATCTCGAAACTCAGTTTCCGCACTTGACCTTGCAACAACTCCTTGCTTCTTACTTCTCCAAGCAACCAAATTTCCGCCAAGATAAGCACAATAACCGGTTGTAGAACGCAGGGTTACAACATCACCTGCATAGTCAGCATCCGAGTAGGCTTCAAGTTGGAGTTTGTCGCTCTTAGTGAATAAGATGCCCTTTCTTAAAGTGTCTTTGAGGTATTTGAGAATCCTATAAGCTGCCTGAAGATGTGGAACCCTAGGATCTTGCATAAATTAATTGACTAATGACACTTAGAGAAGGCAATATCCGGTCTGGTGTGAGCAAGATAAATCAGTTTCCCATATAATTTCCGGTACAAGTGCTTGTCAACCGTAGGTTCAGTCTCAACCTTACCAATTTTTGAGTTAGTCAATAGGAGTAGTTACAGGTTTGCAATCTTCCATTCCTGCTTCCTTGAGAACATCGTTTGTATACTTTTGTTGGGAGATAAATATACCCTTTTTGGAACGAGCTACTTCAATCCCCAAGAAGTATTTCGGTTGACGAAGCTCCTTGACCTCAAATTCTAGAGTCAATATGGTCTTTAAGTGGGCTTGCTCAATGGAGTCATTTCCTATCATAATAATATCATCCACATAAACAAGGAGGATGCTTACCCTCTTGGAGTCACCGTGCTTTACAAACAAAGTATACCCTAACTCTGAATATACCTTGCAGACCACATCACCCCACAAATGCAACCAAACCATGCACGGGGAGATTGTTTCAGTCTATACAAGGCCTTGCGCAACTTGCAAACGTGTAGGGCAGGTGGATGAAAAGCCTGGAGGCAAGCTTATGTAGATATCCTCCTTGAGATACTCCTTGAGGAATGCATTCTTCGCGTCAAATTGTAACAACTTCTAGTCAAGATGAATAGAAGCAAACGATCAGCAGACATCTTGGCTAGAGGTTCAAACCTTTCTTCATAATCCGGACCATAAGTTTGAGTAAATCCAAGAGCAACAAGGCGAACTTTGTACCTAGCCAAGGAACCATCAGCATGGTACTTGCCAGCAAATACCCATTTACAACTTACAATGTTGTGGTCAGGCGGTCTGTCCACAAGATCCCATGTGTGATTAGCTTTAGCGGCCATCATCTCCTCCGCCATAGCATGACGCCACTCAAGTGATTCAAAATTGTTTGTATTGATCAGAAAATCAATCCAAAGATGCAAAATTAGAGAGAGGATAGAGAGGCCTTTTAGTAGAGGCCCTTGAACCTTTTCTTAGAGCAACCGGCAAGTCAGGTGATGGAATCGGGGAAGGTTGTTGAGTAGTCACGGGGCTCGGGTCAATAGCTGGATGGTGAGAAGGGGAGGGGGGGGCTTCTGAAGTAAGTGTTATTGAATCTAGGATAAGTTATAGGTTGATTTTGTGAAGATTGTGATGGATGTACAGTGGAGGATGAAGGCTGTTGGGTGGGTTGAGCATTGAGTTGCTCTTGAGCTGGAGAGAAAAGTGGCTGATTTTGTGCAGGTCGTGGTGGATGTTCGGCGGAAGATGAAGGTTGTAGGGTGGTTTGAGCATTGAGATGCTCATCGGCGGGAGAGGAAAGTGGTTGATCTAAAGGGATTGATGGGTTTATTGGAGAAGATGAGGGCTGATCAGGAAGGGTATTAGTACTTAGTAGTACAACCAGGAAATGGTAGTGCCTCAGTGATGATAGGGTCCAAGGATGAGCTGATGGGATTAAGTTTACTTGTTGAAGTGGAATGTGCAGATTTAAGGAAGGTGGGACCTTGAACTGGACTAGATGGGGGGCTGTAATCTGATCTGTTTTCATCAAAGGTAACATCAGTAGTCACGTAGGTGTGTTTGAATGTAGGACAATAGCACTTGTATCCTTTCTTAGTGTTGGAATAGCCTATAAAGATACATTTTTCAGCCTTGGGATCAAGTTCACCCCGACATGGAGTATGAATATGGACATATGCAGTGCACCCAAATATCCTAGGGTCTAACCCATGGTCAATTTGGAAGTGGCTAATTGGACTTTGGTATTGGAGGGTTTGAGATGGGGTTTGATTGATGAGGAAGACTACCATGAGGGCAGCTTCTCCCCAATAAAATTTGGAACCTGAGACCGAAACATCACAAATCTAATGACATTAAGAATGTGACCATTTTTACGCTTAGCAAGACCATTTTTCTGGGGTGTATACACACAAGAAGACTCATGACTAATGCTTTTTGAGGTGAAGAAGGACGACAAGGTGTGATTGAAATAATCCTTAGCATTGTCAGATTGAATGCGTTGGATGGATTTATCAGATTGATTGAGAATCATAGTGTTAAATGCTGGGATAATGGTGCTAGCTTCTGATTTGTGCTTAAGGAGGAGCAACCAAGTCACCCTTATGCAATCATCAATTAATGTAAGAAACCAGGAAGCCCCATTAATATTTTTCACCGGTGCAGGACCTCAAATATCACTATGGACTAACTCGAAAGGAAGGAATCTTTTATTGCAAATGGGAAATGAGACCCGTTTTTGTTTGACCTTTTCACAAGTAGGACAAACAAGACTCTAGACTCTAATCCAACAAAAAAAAAAGACTAGGGACAAGTATCATAAGAGAAAAGGATGGATGACCTAGGCGGCGGTGTTGGAGCCAAAGGTTATCTGAATTTGTTGTGGTCATATAGGTAGTAGCATGAGGTTTCTCCAAGAAGTAAAGGCCCCAACCTGAAGGAGAGAAAACAACTTCACGGTTAAGATCACGAACCAACTTCTTAATAGATAAAAGATTAGATGAGAGAGTGGGAATGAATAAAACATCACAAAGAGACAAGGAGAAGAAGGCAGTGAGAGTGCCACTCCCTAATATGGGTGCTGAGGTCCAATTGGCCATGATGAGTTGCTTCTTATGGGGAAAAGGCCGATATGAAGAAAACAGAGACCGATCATTGCTGGCCAAAAGGTGATTTTGCGTAGCTTTGAGAGCCAAAGACTCACAATACACCAAACCAGATGAAACTTGAATTGATTTTGATATATTTTGTAGTTGTTTGGTTTCAGCTACTATTTCAGCAGGAGAAGGATTTGACATAATGGCAGAATATGTGGTGGATAGGGTTTGGTGGCAAAAGGTGGCGACCAAACTGATGGCGGAATAGGTGGTGGATAGGGTTTGGCAGCAAAAAGGTGGTGGCCAGAGGTTAAAAAAAAAATCTCTCAATAGAGCTCTGATACCATGAGAGAGAATGATGAAGGAAGTGATAATCTATTGCTAGGCACAAAACCCTCTCTTTATAATTACAGCATAGAACTATTCAAAAGACTATTGTAAACATTAACTACACCTAGGAACTCACATAATAAATGTTCTAGGGAATAAACTAAAGAAGGGTTAACTTAATCTAGGGACTTGTCTAACATTTGTATTAGCATTTATAGTAGCTAACAAAGATTTAGGGGTTTCTATTGTCAAGCTACCTTGTAGTCTTTTGACCATTACATTTTGCTTTAATAACTATGGTATTTGTTTGAACATACTTTTCTTGGGTGAGTATCATTTCTCCTCCTTTATTGTCAGCTTTTGTTTGAGTTTTCCTTTTATTATCTGGACAATCTGTTACTAATGTTTTGCTAATCTTTTCTGGTGCATTAGATAACCGAAGGAAACATGTGGTTGAATGAAACCATCGGAGTTATACCAAAGAATGCTTGGGCAATAGATCCATTTGGATACTCTCCTACCATGGCTTATCTTCTCCGAAGAATGGGTTTTGAGAATATGCTTATACAGAGGACCCATTATGAGCTGAAAAAAGAACTAGCTTTGCAAAAGAACTTGGAGTTCATCTGGCGACAGAGCTGGGATGTTGAAGAAACAACTGATATGTTTGTCCACCTGATGCCTTTTTATTCATATGATATTCCACACACATGTGGACCTGAGCCTGCAGTGTGTTGTCAGTTTGATTTTGCTCGAATGCGGGGTTCTATCTATGAACTCTGCCCCTGGGGGGAGCATCCAATTGAGACGGATCAAATGAATGTGCAGGAGAGGGCAGAGAAGCTTCTGGATCAGTATAGGAAGAAATCAACATTGTACAGAACTAATACACTTCTAGTCCCTTTAGGAGATGACTTTCGTTATGTTAGCATTGATGAAGCAGAAGCTCAGTTTAGGAACTATCAGATGTTGTTTGATTATATTAATTCCAATCCCAGCTTGAATGCAGAGGCAAAGTTTGGTACACTGGATGACTACTTTAGGACTCTTCGTGGGGAGGCTGAGAGAGTAAATTACTCGCGTCAGGGTGAAAAAGGATCTGGGGAGATTGAAGGATTTCCATCACTCTCAGGTGATTTCTTCACCTACGCTGATAGGCAAAAGGACTATTGGAGTGGGTATTATGTCTCAAGGCCGTTCTTCAAGGCTGTGGATCGAGTGCTAGAGCACACTCTTCGTGCCACAGAAATCTTGATGGCTTTAATATTGGGGCATTGTCACCGGGCTCAGTGTGAGAAGTTTCCCACCAGTTTTGCATACAAGTTGGCAGCTGCTCGCCGGAACTTGGCGCTATTTCAGCACCATGATGGGGTGACTGGCACTGCAAAGGATCATGTTGTTCGGGATTATGGAACCCGAATGCATACTTCTGTACAGGATTTGCAAATCTTCATGTCAAAAGCAATTGAAGCATTACTAGGCATTCGTGTTGAGAAATTGGAGCAAAGTGCAGCTCAATTCGAACCTGAACAGGTGAGATCCAGGTACGATGCCCAGCCAGTTCACAAAGGAATTATAACAGAAGATAAAACCGCTAGATCAGTAGTTGTTTTTAATCCCTTGGAGCAGAAAAGGGAAGAGGTTGTGATGGTTATTGTTGACAATCCAGACGTGGTTGTCCTGGACTCAAACTGGACGTGCATGGAGAGCCAAATTTCTCCCGAAATGCAGCACAGTCAAGGAAAGCTATTTACCGGAAGACATCGTCTTCACTGGAGAGCATCTGTTCCTCCAATGGGGCTCCAGACATATTATATTGCCAATGGATTTGTGGGTTGTGAAAGAGCAAAGCCAGCGGAGCTGAAATTTTTTACAGATTCCAATCAGATATCTTGCCCTGATCATTATCTTTGCTCAAAAGGCGAAGGAGATTTGGCTGAAATTGAGAACCGGCGTCAGAAGCTTACTTTTGATGTCAAGCATGGTTTGTTACTGAAAGTTACGCACAATGACGGCTCTCAGGTATTAGTTGGTGAAGAAATTAGTATGTACTCCAGTAAAGGTGGTGCATACCTTTTTTTACCTGAAGGTGATGCACAGCCCATCATTGCAGGTTCAGGGGATATGGTGGTAACTGTGGGCTCGCTGGTGCAAGAAGTCTATTGTTATCCAAAAACACAGTGGGAGTCTCCGCCTGTTTCGTACAGTACCCGTGTGTACAACTTCGAAAACACAATACAGGAGTTCCTTATTGAGAAGGAATATCATGTTGAACTCATTAGCTGGGATTTCAATAACAAGGAGCTTATAGTTAGGTACAAGACTGATGTTGATAACAGAAAGGTTTTCTACTCTGATCTGAATGGGTTTCAGATGAGCCGGAGGGAGACATACGATAAGATCCCAGTGCAAGGGAACTACTACCCAATGCCTTCACTTGCATTCATGCAAGGAACTGATGGTCATCGGTTTTCTGTCCATACAAGGCAGTCTCTGGGCGTAGCAAGCCTCAGAAATGGGTGGCTAGAGATAATGCTAGATCGCCGTCTTGACAGAGACGATGGACGTGGCCTTGGACAGGGAGTTTTGGACAACCGTGCTATGAACGTTCTGTTTCATGTCCTTGTTGAGACTAATGTTTCCTCTACTTCTTATCCCATCTCAAATCCTTCTGCTTTGAACCCTTCTGTACTCTCTCATCTGGTTGGGGCACACTTGAACTACCCTATGCACATGTTCATCGCCAAAATGCCCTTTGATTTTTCAGCACGTCCTCCATCAAGGTCGTTCTCCCCTTTGGCTTCTTCCTTGCCTTGTGATCTGCATATTGTTAGTCTAAAGGTTCCTCGGGCCTGGAAGTACTCTCAGCAACCAATCGAGAAACCTAGGTACGTTCTGATACTACGCAGGCGAGGATGGGATTCTTCCTACTGTAAAAGGGGCGGGCTCCAATGCTCGACCATGGCAGATGACCCTGTAAATCTACTCTCCATGTTCCGTGATGTTGAGGTTTCACATGCAAAGGCAACTTCTTTGAATCTTCTCCATGAAGACACTGAGATGCTGGGGTACATTGAGCAACCTGGAGATATAACTCAAGATGGGCATGTACTGATCGCCCCAATGGAAATCCAGGCTTACAAATTGGAGTTGCAGCCTCGGCAATCACAATAAACAGGCCATCACTACTCATGTGTCTACGTTTCCTAACAGGAGGTCATCGGCTATGAGGAAGTTGCAGAATACATCACCGATCAAATGGGTACCACACCCTATCCCATTCGCTGCACTTGCATCTCCCCTGTTAATAATGGTATGCAGATAAGAGCAGCTCTGGATCACAGGAATTGTTGGCTTTTTGCTTGCAGATACTTTGTTTAGCGGCGTAACACTGTAGATCAGATCTGCTTCCCATGATTCCAATGGTTGTATCAAATTTGTAGTAAGATCATTTTTGCTGTTGTTAAGAAGGTTGCAGATCAGTAGAGGTGAGAACTCTGCGCTCTGGTGTTGTGCTGCAGTCAGTAGAGCTTAGAACTACTGCGCTACGGTGCCTTGTAAGACGTTCTCTTTGTGTTAGGCATCTTCCCCCTTGTAGGCATGACTATGAGAAATAGCTTACAAAAAATGAATATTCTATAGAATATTCTCTTTTGACCTAGGTCAATTTTGGCAGGCTAAACTTCCTATTGATACTAATGTCATCATGAACTTTCACATATCATTTTCGTCACTTGATCCTATATTTATCCACTTGATTTGAATCAATAGTGAATTCATCTCAAATATCATCATCAGCTCATCCTTCTATTTCTTGAAGAAGTAAATCCATAGATACGGGAAAAACGTAATTACAAGTAAGGTAAGACAATCGGTCTTACCTGCAAAAGCAAAAGCCTACCATACCCACCAATCCTACCGGCTACCGGTGTGTGAGCTCACAAAAGGGAGGCCAAGCTCCTCGCTCCAAGCACACCCAAAAATATACTCCAATCTACGTCTATACCCCAAAAAGTATACCAAGTATACTACACTACTTAACTACTCGACTAAACCACCTTCTCTTCTTTGGTGACTTGCACAAACACCTCAAGGAGAGACTAGTTTTACAAGTGGAGATGATACGATTTGGCCAATTAATGGGAGAGCATTTAATACCTCTAAACACCAATTCATTTATGCTTAAACAAGTAAAATAAACAAATTAAGGCAACAATCATAATTAGTACTACATCCGTTTTTTAATATAAGTCCTTTTAGATTTACATGTTTTTTAAGAATCTAAAAATTATATTAAAATATTAAATTTTTTTATCAATTTTTTATATTAATTTCATACTTTGACTAATAAGTATCAAATTATTAAAAAAATTTGATAAAAAAGTTAATATTTTACCATATTTTTTAGGTTTTTAAAAAACATGCAAAATCTAAAAATACTTATATTAAAAAATGGAGGGAGTATATAATTTATACCTTCGTATATTATACATTTTCTAATCAATCTATAATATATCTATAATCTATAACAAGTAAACTAACTATTAAAAGGGAAACATTTTTAATGCTGTCGGGTAGAGCTTGCTCACCCGAATTCTTTCATAATAAAAAAAAAGGGTTTTCAACCAATCAAATTATGATAGATTTTTTTTCTAATCAATTGGTTCGATTTAAAACATTAAATTAGTATATAATGTATTCCTTAGTATATTATACATTTTCTAATAAATTGGTTCAAATCAAAACATTGAATCAAACATATTTTATTTTATTTTATAGTAATTTGTTATATTATTGTGATTTTATTTATAAAACATACGCGCCATATGTGTGGCGTGGGCATTGTACTAGTTTGCATTGTTTTGCAACAGATATAAAATTGTAGCATTTGTTATATTTTGTGTGGATGTTAGGTTTGGACGTGACAATGATTTCCAAAGAACAATTTTTCAATCAGGATAATGAAGATGATGTTCTATGCCCAGAAAATCGTGATGATGCGACTATTTGCTATGGTCGAAGAATCACCCGCGGGTATGATAAGACTTCTAAAAAAATGTCTCCTATGAGAAAATTATATTTCCTATATATTCTTGGTTGTTGAACTAGTACCATTTAATATTGTAGTAATCTAATTATGTCCCTAAAGAAGTATTTTGTGATGTTAATGCCTTTCTATATGAGCAAATTGTAGTTTATTTTTTTTATTAAAAAAAATCTAGCCTATTAGCTCAATAAGTAGATCAATGTGTTTAGACAAAAAGATATGAGTTCGAATTCCACATAGGTTATGTAGATAGTGAGAAATATAAAAAGATCTATTCCATGTTGTCTTGCTAGATTTTAGCGAGAATGGATAAGAGTAGGCAATAACAACTCATTCTCAATTGCGATGTCAAGAAATGAGAGTCGAAGAACTATGTGTGATTCGAACCCACGTAAATGGGTACAAAACATTTCTCTAACAATTGATCACTTAAAAGATTTAATGTAAAACAAGTGTCATTAAACACTATTGAACAAACTAAGCAAAACATCGTGGGATGAAAAGACACAAATCAAATCATCATGTTGATCCAAAAGAAAAAAATACTAATAATATCTTTCTGATTGATGCCAACAACACAAGGAACAAAAATGAATGGTCCTGAAACTTGGAGGTTGATAAACTCACAACTAGAAAGCGACTCCTGTCCAAAATCTAGAGTTATACCCAAACATATATTGTGGCTAATCTCGGCAAACAAAAAATCAACCCAACAGTAGAATGAAGTTTGTGGAGAAAAGAATTTCCAACATTTAGGACCAAAAAGGCAAAATCCCAGTCTTCCTTTCCTTCAATCCATAAGAACTGACCACATAGATCAATTGAATTTGAGTTTTGAGACCCATGCTTAGAAGTTCAACACTAACCGAGATCCAAAAAATCAAAATTAATCACAATATCAAGCATCAATGTTCTATTTAGAAAATACAAAAGACAAAGTGGGGTTCAATATAATTTCGCAAATTATTCTACACTAGTTGAGCCTTAAACTTTAATCTGGGGGGAATTTCAGAGAAGATGTACCTATATTTGCCCACCTAGTCGAAATCTTCACCTTCGATCAACATCGACATTGGTTGAGCTTCTTCACCCTCACCGGTAGAGATTTCTTTTATCCCCTTCTACTCTCAATCTATTGTACACCCCGCGAAATCTACCAAATTATTGTACACCCCGCGAATTAAGCTATATCTCAAGGGGATCTCATGAATTTTTTTTCTTTATACATAATTATATTATTAAAATAAAGTATTATTTTTTTGATATTGAGTGCATAATTGTTTTGAAAATGAACATAAATTATAAGTTAATAATGATGATGATAATGACAACTGATTTATAATATGATAGTAATTTATTTTAGAATTTTTTAATATAGAAGATATGTATACAAACTTATTAAAATGATTGATTTTTTTTTCAAAATATTCACTTAAAAAGAATTATTTACAATAATATTCACCAACTCAAAATATTTACAAAAATAAAATATTCATTTTTGTTAGAAGTCACAGAGAAACGCGGTTTGAGACCGCGTTTCATTTGAATTCTGAAATGGAAGAGAGGTGGAAAAAAAAAACGCGGTATGAAATCACGTTTTATGATAAATTTTGGATAAAACGTGACTTCAAACCACGTTTATTTGAATTTGTATTTTAAATTAAAAAAAAGAAGAAAAAAAGTAGAAGCGCGGTTAAGCGCGGGTTAAAACCGCGCTTCACGTGTCATCTCCTAACTTGGCACATGCTTCCACCTCCCATCATGGCACCTCAGCTCCCACCTCCTTGCTTAGGGCTGGGCAACCAGTCTGGACCGGACTGGAAATTCCTGTCTGGTCCAAGACCGGTGGGCCGAAAATTCTGAGAATATGGATCGTGAATCGGACCGGGGTCGGAAAATATGGTCTTGGATTTTTCGGTCCGCGGACCGGTTGGACCGTTTCCCAACAACCCCAATTCCAAACCCCAACTTCTCCACTTTCAATTGAACAACAAATCCTGAAATCCATATCTAATCCTATTAATTCCTAATGTATATACACTTATCATCATCTTCTATGGATGTTGGAGTGGTGTCGGACGTCGGAGGGATTGGGAACGACGTTGTGTCGGTGGGGCTGGAGATGCAAATGCCATCGGCAGGTGGAGAGATTCAGGGAGAAGATCGAGGATGAACAGAAGATTCGAGAAGACGATAAGCGCAGAGACTCGGCCGAGGATCAAAGGAAGGCTCGCGTCTTCGGGAAGCGGACGGACATGGAAGTAGGAGCGGAGTTGGTGGCCAGATCTGGCGGTGGCCGGTGCGAGTACGATTGAAGAGGTGCGAGATCGAGGGCCAGCTAAGAGATTTGAAGAGAGAGAGAGTCGTGAAGAATGAAGTGCTGAAGTTGAAGAGAGAGGACTGAATGAAAGGAGGAGGTTAAGGATGAACACGCTGAATACAGAGAGAGGAGAGTGCACGGTGTACCTCTTTTTATTTTTTAATTAACAAAATTTGATCCAATTTCGGTCCAGGGTTTGGATCGGAACCCGGAATCTATTTTTTCTTGGACCATGGACCAGACCGTAAAAATCCTGGTCCGATCCAAGACCGTAATTTCCGGTCTGATCCAACTTTTGCTCAGCCCTACTTTGCATCATGGTCGACCTCCTCCTCGCTACACCGTGCCTCCTTGCTGCACCTTCCACCATGGCCTCCTCCTCGGTGCACCGTGTCTCCTCGTTGCCTCTGCTCCCACCTCCCACCATGATCTCCTTGGTGCATCATACGTGTCTCCTCGCTGCACCTGCTCCCACCATGGGTTACTCCTCGCTGCACCGTGCCATTGGCTCGCCCATCGGCGTCACTCTATCTCGTACCTCCTCCTCGTCGTCCACTACCACTTCTCCATCTTCGGCGGCGATGAGACAACTCCGGTCTGCGGTGGGCTGCGAGTAAGCAGGAGGTGAGTGGCAAAGGTTGGAGCCACTGGGAGGTGGGAGCAGGTGCCAAGTTGGAGATGACACATGAAGTTTGGTTTCAAACCGCGCTTCTGCTTTTTTTTTGTTTTTTTTTTAATTTAAAATACAAATCTATATAAACACGGTTTGAAATTGCGTTTTACCCAAAAAAAAATTATAAACGCGATTTCATACCGCATTTCTTTTGTTTTTTTTTTCAATTCTCTTCCATTTCAGAATTTCAGTGTTTGTGAATGAAACGCGATCTCAGACCATGTTTCTCTATAAACCCAGATAAAAATGAATATTTCTGTAAATACTTTGAGTTGGGGAATATGTTTGTAAATAATTATTGAGTGAATATTTTGAAAAAAAATTCAAAATGATTATAAATAAATGTTATTTTTTTTAACTTAGTCCAGTTCGATTAACTCAGCCGCTTTACAAGCCCATTTAATGGGTTGACCCTTCAACTCACAAGCGACTCATGTTTCCAAGGGGATTCAAACTTCGAATCTCTTTACATCTGGTGTAACCCCACAACCACTACACCAATTTGTGATTAGTATAGATGCCATTATTATTTAATTATATGGTAAAATCTAGTTGGACAAATTTTTAACTAAAAAATGACATTTATTAAAAAAATAAATTTATTTTAGTATTTGTATAAATTGAAATTGAGATATTAAAATAAGTTTGGCTGGAGATCGAAAAAGGTTAGAAACTCAGTAAGACCATCCGCAACCATAAGGTTACCTCTTATCCAATTTTTTTCCTCTCTCCTTATAATATTTTGACACCTCATTTATTTTTTCTTTTAAATAATTTTCTACTTTATCAACCTCTTTCTTTAAGATTTTCATATTTTTACTCCACAATCATGAGTTTACCTCATTCTTCTCTTTTTCCCATTTATTTATACCAACTATATGATTTCCACCAATCATAATCTTATTAGTTAAATATAAAAACATAAAAATAAATAAAGCATCATGCTTTTACACATGCTCCAATGCACTTCCTACCTCTCCACACCAGGTAACCCCTTTCCTCTCTTTACCTTAAGGTTTTGCCTACAACCATGGGTTACCTTTTAGCAACTAAGCAAAACTCATGTTGCTCATGCTCTAATACGGAGTAATTTACAAGAAACAAAACGCAAGGACCCTAGGTCGTCAATCTCTCCCTCCCCAATCCGTAGATCTGTACCCGCACGGCCGCACCCCACCCAGGCCTGCCACCTGCTGACTACCGCCGGAAACCGCCCAGGCCCAGGCCGTTCGGCGTCTCCAGCGATGTTCATTCTCTGATAGCTCATCGCCTTCTCCGATTATGTGCGCCCATCCCCCTAGTCTCCTGTACACCGCATTCTCCGCGCGCCTCTGAGTCTCCGACGGCATCTTCCATGTTTTGATTTTGGTGAGTAACTAGTTCATATCTTCATTTTATTAATAACTGCTTCGCAATTTCGAAACTGCAAATTCGATTTAGGGTTTGTAGGCATTCTTTTTAGTCGATTATACATATATGCTGTCACCCCATCTGTTCGTTGCAATTCTTTTGTTGTTTTTTTCCAAGGTTGCAAGGGTGGGTTATAGATTGCTGATTATTTTGGGCTGATTTCATTATTTTGAATTTTTTAATTTGTAATTCAAAAACCAAACAAACCAACACAGAGACATTTAATATTTGGCTTGTGAATTATGATTTGGTTATGGCTTGTGGAAGCCGGTTTCAGAGCTTGTGACTTGATTATTCCTTCTTTTAATCTTCGTATAAACAAAGTTGTGCTAATTCCACTATTCCTGAAAGAAGAAAACGAATAATTGAAGCTGTGGTTGCTCAGATTTCATGTTTCTAAGAATTCTTTCCGCTACAAAGGCTATTTTTTATTTTATTTTTTCCTGGTTTGCAGGCTATCCAACTCTTGCTTGGGAAACACTAGTTAAAGGCCATCCATCCGGTTGTTCAGTATTTAAAAGCTATTTCATGTTTCTAAGTAATATTCCAAACACCAGTAATTGGTCAAGTTCTCTTGTGGGAATTAATAATGCCCACAAAAGGAAACCAAAATCCAAAAAAAAGCTATACAAGATGAACCAGTCCGTGCGGTGTGAGATTTGTGACATTGTTTGCACTAGCGTAGAGTTGTACGAGAAGCACTTGGCAGGTAAGAAACATCTGAAGACTTTGAAGAAAAAGTATGCCCCAGATACAACATCAGTGCAACCAGCTTCCCAGAACTTGGGTTTAATACATTTTGTAAAGGAAAGTTCTATTCAAGATGCTACTAGTGCATCCATGGGAGAGGATCATGTTCCTGGGAAAAGGAATGGGAATCAGGTGATTTTAGTTGAGTTTAGACATGCCATTTTTTAATGATGCTTTTTCTCTATATTATGGATTGGACTTCATTGTATGAATATTGTACATAGGCAAGCATTTGTTTTTTAAATTTAACGTTTTAAAGAAGTTCTTCTCATGTGTACTTGTGCAATTTATATGGTAAGCGTAAATAAATCACTGACTAACAACCAAGGTTGGAAAAAATATTAATGCATTCATTTTCTTTTCTTTTCAAATTTAAGAAAATGAGTAAAGGTTATATCCATCCTTTTGTCCAGGATAGCATGATGCATATTAATTTTTTCTGAAATATGGCCATATTCTTTTAAAAGGCATTTCAGTTTCCTTATGCTTGATAGTTTATTCTATGAATTCAGTGTCTTGCATATTGAAGGCACCGAGGTTAGCATGCAACATTGGAATTTGTCTTGGATTCATTAGCATGCAACATTGGAATTTGTCTTGGATTCATTATTCCACTCTTATTTCAAATCTTGTAATGATTAGTTGTTTTTAACATTTTTTTTTTGCTCTCATGCATGTATGTTTAACCTAACCATGTCCATTCATGTGGATCATTTCCTTGCACTTGTATGGATGCAAGGAATTATTCCTACCAGCGCAATAATTGACATACTTGTGTCTCTCATTTAGCCTCGTCTTGTTGCATTGGAATCATTTATAATCCATCTAGGCCCAGGCGGATTAGAAATTTTTGGGTTATTTTCTGGTATTTTAGGTTCTAGCACTTGTTTATAATCAATATACAATAATAAATCGCAATTTCATGCATAAAGTGAAAAATCATGGTCCTTGTACGATTCAAGATCAGGTAAACTCAAATTCATGTGTTGGACTCAAACTACGAAAAGAGCCCATGTGCAAATAAATAAATAAATAAAATTCTAAAGACCTAGAACTTGAAATTGGAATTGAAACATGATGTGCACGATCAATTGAACCTTATATAGGAGTAATTACTTATAAAACTTAAGAATAAATGGAAAGGAGCCTTCTTAGACAACCTCTGCGCAGATCCGCCCTCCTAGCCAAGATCTAGGCGGTGACCCCCAGCCTTGCGCCTAGGTGGGCTTGGGTAGTGACTTTTCAAACACTGCTTGGAATAAACCTATAATGCTCCTCTTTTGAAGTAAATATTTGGGTGAAATACATGTTTAGTTATTAAATTTAAGAGTGTTTTGAGGATAGTCCTTAAACTATTGCTCATCATATTATGGCCTCTAAGCTTTTGGAAATGCTGCAAAAAACATCCTTCTGTCAATATAACCCTTATTTGATAATCAGTTTCTTTAATGTCCCATCCTACTTATCTAGTTTTAGGCACATCTCCCACTTCTTCCTTGTTGGCTGATCTGCGAGATTCTTGCATTTCAGATTTCTATTTCGTAGGAGCAAGATCTTTCTCCTCTTGGTTTCTATCAGACTTCGTTAGAATGATTAAAAGTTTAGGAACTAACATGAAAAAAGTGCATCAGCACATAAACAACCAATATTTTGATTTTGACAAGAATCTTTTTGAATATATTATGCTTTGGCAATTATTGACAGCTTGGTGAACGATAGAATGAGGTAGCATATGCAAATTTTCTCTGCATTTTATGTTCCTGTTTGTTTCCTTTTTCTCTTGCAAATAAATATGTTCCACATGAAGGAATCATATTTTTTTCTCTGATTTCAAAAGGGGGTGGCAATTACCACCATGAGTGAACATGGTATGGAAGGAGCTTCATCAAGGGGTGTTGATGAAGATTTGGATGCAAAGAAACAGAATGTCATGGAAAGTGGAGTTGTTGAGGCATCTATGAATGTATGCAGTTCAGGCGATGCCGGATGCAAAATTGATTTACCTTCTGCTGATCACATTACTGGGGAAAAACGCACTCTTCAGGTAAGACATTTATATCTAAGATGACTTCTCTTACAATTTTGTTTATTGGCTTTGATACTATTTGCTGCCACATTATTTTTATTTTGTGAAAACTTTTCTATCTAAAATGTTAATATATGATATCTTATGTCGTATAGTCTTGTCTATTTTTCTTTGATAGTGCAAACCTTTTATGAAATCACTGAGTTGGTCAAGAGGATTCAAACATCTAACCTATCCATTGGCCACATATCATATTAGAAGTGTTTTGAATACAAAAAGGCTCAAGAAATGTCCTTTTTTTCATTTGTTTTTAATGTCATTGAAAATTGACCTTTTGTTAAAGGATTTTTTTTAGCTTTCTCCGTTCTAAAAGAAAAAAGTGGGGAAATAAAAATCTCAGATTTGAAGGATGTTATAGGGAGATGACTTATGGGCATGACTTGGTGGAACTTCTGAACGGGGTGGGGATAGAAAATGATCCAATGCAAAACAAGTAGTCTGATTCTATGGCCAACTGTATAATACAAAAAACGGGAATCATACTCAGATTTGACACGACAAACAGGTTGGGTGGGTTGGGTTTAGGTGAGCTTGTCTCGGGTTTGGGTCAATTGAGGGTTGGGTGTTTCGGGTTCCGGGACATGAAATGCTTAAGGTCATGAACGCTATGTTGTAACGGTGGACTATTAAAATTGTTATATTACCCTACTTCTAGTTAATATTTATTGAAAAAGAAGTAATTAATATTATAATAGTTATATGTATTTTTATATATGTTGGGAGTTGAAATATTAGATTGTAAAGTCAGTTTGATGATAAATAATAATATTCAATCCCTCTTATTTATTTATTATTATTATTATAATAAGTTTCAATATGCAAATTCTGGATGACATACTGCATATGTTATGTTCATTGTGAATATCTTGCATATATAAAATCAGTTACACAATAAGTAACTTTAATTGAAGAAAAAATCAACAGAAGGTGAATGACGTTGACGGTTTTTCTAGGCAGGGGAAGGAGGTCAAGGAGTAGAGATTGAGAAGGGAGTCTCCCTAGTTTTGACCATATTGGGTTAAATTTTACCCTAGACCTTGACCCTGACCCAATAGGTGACCCAAAGGTTGAACTAGCATGCCAAATAAAATATACAAGGGCATTAATCAGTGTTTAAAAAGGCGAGGCAATAGTGCGCTATGGCACACTTCGGCATAGCCTCCGCTTGCCTTGACCAAGGCGACTATTAAGGGTAAAGGCACTCCATAGGCGCTTGAGGCGTGCCATAGGCGATGAGCGCTCTATAATACAAGGGTGGTTGCTTTCTCATTTTTTCTTTAAAATCCCTATTTTTGTAACCGATAGATTACAAACTTTCCAGTTTTTTCTTTTTTTACCTTTCATATCTTTTTACTTTTTGAAAATATATTTTACATTTTTTAAAACCTTTTCATAGACTTTATCCTTCTCCCTTCATTGTTGTTGAGTTCCCTTCATTACATGTCTGGTGACAAAGGTGATGGGAACTTCACTCCATGTCTTGACGTTGAGGAAGAAGTGGATGCAGATGGCATTGATGATTTTACTTGATCCACTAAGAACCATCCACCCCATTCAACTTGAAGTCTTTCTTTTGTTTAATCGCTTATGCTTTAGAATTGCATTTATTAATCTATGATGCTTGGGTTTTTTTACATGCGGTAGATAAAACTTGGTGTTTTGATTTTATTTCATCATGAACATTTTTTTATAGTATTAAACTTGAAAGCAAAAAAGGTTTTAAGGTGTTTTGACATGATTTGTGGAAAGACGATCATCTTTGCCTCTTAGGCGAGCTATAGTGCTAGGCTTGTTCATTGTCTTTGGTCGCTTCTAGCTATTTTAAACATTGGCATTAATGACTAGAAGCTTAGATTGGACAATGAGGCTGGATCATTCTCACTATCACTAAACCACTCCTTCCATTCCCTAAAGTTAGGTGCCCTGTACCCAACACGAGCCTATGAGACTACAATGTTGGCTACACTGCAGATAAACAGACAATCAAAGTAAAGGTGATCCGCTGTCTCCTCTGAATCCCCACAAAAGATGCACTGTGCAGAATCACAAAGTTGACCAAAAAAGAAAACCATCCGAGCAGCCAGCTGCAGGTATGCAGTCCATCCTGAATCTCCAACCAAGTAAAAAAAAACTCCATACCATAAGAGATTTCCCTAAGGCTTGCCCACACTATGCTGCCTGAGCACATGGAACACTTTGTTGCACTTTAGCCTGCCATCCTTAATAATATAATCATGCCAGGGGAATGCCCCCACCGCACTGGTTCTCTGCATGTGTTTTGATTGAAACTCCTGAACCACCCGAAGAAGAGACTTCAATGCTCAAGTATCCATCATGTTGGTGGAACAATGTACTTTTGTAACTTTGATATTAGGGAATTTGGCGAGATAGCAAACTAATAACATTAATCATATGCATGTCAAAAGCACCGAAGTTGAAGTTGTACTTGTAATGCAAACTAGTGGCAAGTATGGTATGGTTCTTTAAAGTTTTCTTGAATGGAGGGAGGCTCCAAAAGGTAAAAGAAACGGCTAGTGAAATCTGCTCAATCACAATTTCCAGAATTGTTATAGTCAGTGTGGTCAGTGAAGAGTCACACAGAAAATCAACCGCAAACAAGAAGCAAACCACAGATAACACTGCACTACTCTCACAAGACAAAAAAAGTGAGGGGGTAAGCAACTAAAAAGAATGCAAATTGGCAAATCACAAATGGTTTGATGTTATTGGTAGGAATAATTTTTGTCCAAACTTTTACATTAGTACACGCCTTGTTTATACACAAACCCCCTTCTGCCCTAGTAAACACACTCCTTCGCTTGGTAACCTTGCATCTGATGCCCAAGCAGCAGAGTAAGCAGACTGCTTTTTGACCTTGATCATGTTCTCTTTCTGGTCTTCGACTTCTTCCTTCGTATGTTGTGATTGCTGGCTGCTACCTTTTGAGCTTGTGGCACCTTTCTCTCTATTCGTGACAAAAAAAAAAGGTAAGAAGAAGTGCTCTTTCTCTCCCTTTATCTTCCAACACAAATCCAAGGCTTGGCACCATTGAAAAAGGAACAGGCTTTTGAAACAAGAAAAAAGAGGGAGATATGCTTCTGGATGAGATTCTTTACCAAGAATCTGTAATTATTGGATCTTAAAGGTGTCAGGCAGGCTACTCATTAAAAATCGGTGTTAATGGTAACATTTCTCCATCACGTATTCTGCAGCCTTCAAATCCTTGCTGACACTCGTTAGAAGAGACAGGAGGGAGGGGAGGGGAGGGGGAGAGTGGAGAGAGGAAGTATTCATGAGGAAATAAGACTTTTGTGTAGAGAAGAAAGTTGTGATAAGTAGAATTTCATTTGAATATGTGCGAGGAGAGAACGGTTACGTTAGCCTTGTGTACACATTGGCTAACAATGTTTGGTTTGAAAACTGCTGTTTTTTTATTATTATTTTTATTTTACCGCAACTGGATGTAGTTGGTCCATACTCGTGTAATTCTTGCTGCTGATGTTTGATTTTGATGCTCTTTATCTTTTTCATATTTATTATGTAGAAGGACCACTCATCCATTGGTTGATTTCCTTTAGGGACTGAGTTGCATACTTAGCTTCATCTTTGGCTTATTCAAGCGGTGCTGTTAGAGGCTCTATGGTGGTTAATATTAAAGATGTTTTGTGATTCTTTTACGATTATAGAACACCTTGCCTGCTGTGTATATATATAGAATTGTTAGTCTTTTTATCTTTATATGAAATGTTGATGTATCAGTTGTTTATTGGTTAAGCAAACGAGGAAGATTCATCCTGTGAATTTGGGATTTTGCTATTTCTGCATATTTATTCAATGATTTTTCACAAAGGAGTCTCACCTTTTCCCTACTTTGACAGGGGGCATCAACAAGCGTTGTTGGTGGTTATAATAACAATGAAGCTTTAAGTGTCTCTTCTGGTCAAAACCTAGGGACCAAGAAGCAGAAGCTTATGCAATGTGGTGTTGCTGCAGGGTCTATGCGTGTTTGTACAGTATGCAATATTGTATGCAACAGTGAAGTAGTTTTCGCAGATCATATTGCTGGGAAAAAGCATATTGCACAGGTGATATATTGATTTCCAAACTTTGCCATGCCATGCGTAGAATCTCCAAGTACTAGTTTCATTTATATCATACGTGACCAATTGATGATAAATGATGCCAATCTGAGCTTAATGTTGTCAGCTAGAATGTTGTTTGGAATAAGAAAGGGGGGCATCAATTTTATACCCATTTTTGCAAAATCATTTGATGCTGGAAAAAAAAAACATGATCGCCTCATTTCCAGGGGTTTTTGACCTTGGTACATATTATTAACCACATCTACGAAAGTGTTCCCTAATACAGTATTGATCAATGGCCAGATGCAGAAGGCTGCTGGGATTGCTGTGACTAGCGGGATGCCTGCAGCTGGAGTGCGAGCCTGCGTTCTGTGTAACATAGTTTGCAATAGTGATTCCGTCTTCAACTCTCATTTGGCTGGCCAAAAGCATGCTTCCATGGTTAGGAAGATGGTTCAGAGTCAAACCTCAATGGAACCGGCTGCACCACCTGCAGCCGCTTCCTGAAGTGCATTCATTCACGCAGGTGGTGACGTGGTGGTCGTTGTTGCAAGTAACTGTTTAGCGACATTGGTTGTGGTATTATGCAATTAGCCATGCGGGAATGTTGCAATATGAACTCTTTTTCTGCATCCAGGAATTCCTTTCGAAATTGTGAAGGTGGATTTAAGATTTACAATATAATGTGTTGTTACTTTCTAGGAAAAGATAATGAGAGGGCACTAGTAGCCTAACTATGCAGATTGTAATGGGTTTGCAAATGGAAATGTGAGGGCGAAAAGAAGGAACTAGTTATTAATATTATCATGCGATAATTTGAAGGGGACGCACTAATTTCATATAGATTAACTTCTTACTGTATTTCTTTGGCCTAGTAATTTTAGGATGATTTGACAAGTTTGCATTGGAGGTCCGGAGGAAAGATAATATAATATAATATAATATAATATAATATAATATAATATAATATAATATAATATAATATAATATAATATGTCAACAACCCTTTTGGTGTATTATGTTAACAAATCTGGTTATTAAACTAAAAAGATCAATGGTTTGAGATTAAAAGTAACTCCTAATTGTTCGATGGTATTGAGTTTATTTGTTGGAATGAATTTATTCGGTAGTGTTGATTATTCGTTAGAAAATAATTTATATTTTTTTACACTTTTTTATACAGAAAAATAAATACATTGTCGTAGACGAATAATTATATGAAACCAGATGAATAATCATGAGAAAACAAACATAATTTTTGTATATACGATAAGACATATGTACACCGGAATCAACATATATATAGAGAGGAACTTTTCAGAAAAACGACTCTTACAATGAAACGAGGGTAGGAATCCGGTGTGTTTGAATAAGAACATTCAATGAATAAGATTATTTGTGTTTTTCTTTTACTTAAAAAGCATAAGGGTATATTTGTAATTGAAAAGAAAAACACCGGCCATATTCTGCTTCTCTTAATTGGCAATTTGCAACATATCAAATTTTTATAGAGGAAGTCTATCGGCAAGGCGTGTTTTGTTTATTGTCAAGACGAACTTTACGTAATTGTATTCAGACCCTTTTATATTTTCACAAAATAATTACAGATTGGCCCGAAAGACGATGAAGAATCGAAATACCGATGTCTCAAAAATATTGTCAATCTTGTTGAATGTGATAAAAAAACAATGTTTCGAATATGTTTTGGGTTTTTCCCTTTGAGATTGGTGGATTGCAATCGTTTAAAATTTTTGAGGCTATATTATTCCATCGAGATAGTTCTTCAAGCATTTAGAGGAACCTCTGCCAATTTCTATGAGACAAATACAT
The DNA here is from genome assembly GCA_963922045.1 of Persicaria maculosa. Classification (NCBI taxonomy): domain Eukaryota; kingdom Viridiplantae; phylum Streptophyta; class Magnoliopsida; order Caryophyllales; family Polygonaceae; genus Persicaria; species Persicaria maculosa. Next base: position 62,301,010 of record OY998257.1, on the reverse strand, counting down.
ACCCTCGGCCTAATTCACCAAGCCTATGCCTTCTCCTCGACTAGGTTTGCCGAGTCCATCTTGACCTATAAGCCACTAAATTGAGCATTTCTAACCCACATTGACACCCAAATTTGCAAATACAACCCTCCTATCATAATAAAAATAACAAAACACAACAAAAACCTCAAAAAACAATAAAAATCGATTGAGATTTCGGATTTAAAAATTTTCTGCCAAATTTTAAAAACCCCTATTTATATGTTGAACTTGAATCCGCCCGAAATCAATGAGATTTTGACATTATATGAGATAACATATCTCTTAGTGATAGATCAATGTAGATTTTGGTTAAAAAAACGCTCTAAAAATAAGTGGATCTAAAGAGGATGGGTGAGGTTGAAGAAAGATGGAAGAGGTTGCGATGATTGTGTGGGTTGAAGGGGGAGGCAGGAGGGTTGTTAAAAATTAGGGTTAAAGGATTTTTTTTTTGTCTCGGGACAATCCATAATTATTCGGTAAAAAATAAAAAGAACCCATGTGCAATTATGTAAAATTCATTTTGCCAATAGACGAAACACGTCTTGGCAATAAGACTTTATGTTTGTTCATGTTTATTATTCCATTATTCCATGTTTTTTTTACAGAGGAAAGATTTTGGGCGGAGGTCAGGTCATGCTAACACTCCATCCAATAGCGTCCTTACGAACGAGAGTCATGTGCTTAGAGTGAGCTAAAGAAGTTGCTTTGTCAGCCAGTTGGTTAACCTCTCTGAAGATGTGACAGGTAGGAGCATATTGAAAGTCTTGAAGTTGAAGGATTGCAGAAAATTATTCATTAATTAGCAATTCCATTTTACGTGATCTTTTTCAAATTTGCTTTGGGGTAAAAATATAAATTTATCCTTATTTAGTGGTGTTTTCAGTTTTCAATGTTGAATTAATGAAATGCAACAACTTCTTTACTATACGACTTCTTCTTATTGAATCCGAACCGCTTTTTTTTATTTGTTGGATATAATTTATCCTCTCAGGTAAGATATGTTTCACCATTATGATAGCTTTAAATGAATAGTAGAATATTGAAGTTTGTTAGTTTACTTGGAAGAATGAGAGAATGAAAGGCAAAAGCTCTTGATTCAAACCTCAACATTTTGTTTTTTTTTTTTTGGATTTTTTTGTTATATTTTCATTACTCTGAAATATTTCAATTTCAATTAAAAATGACACATTTTAATGTCAAATTTAATGTTTTCTTTCAATAATATTTTTTCAAAAAATTCTTCTTGGTTTGATTATTTCAATTATTTCAATTAAAAACAATAAAAATTTTAGTGTTATTTCTACATTATATTTTTTTGAAAAACTATTCCTATTATACAAATACACAAAAACAACGTTTGGAAATTTTTTTCAATACCCCACTAGCGAGATCCTGGCTCATACACTTTGATATCTCTCTTGAGTTTCCATCCAAAAAGAGTTAATCTTAATTCTAAGCTCAACAATCTTCTTGAATGTGAAGAACTTGCTCATAAACGTATTCTCATATTAGCTTGTCACAAGCTGTAATTGAGTCGTTTAGAATAGACTGGTACCAATCTTTCTCTAAATCCATTAGAGAAAAGTGAAAGTAATATCGTCTATGGTAATCCCATTGTCAAAAAAGTCTTGTATATGTCTCCCGAGATCCTCTATTGATCCATCACTAAATTGATTGCATTGGATCATGTGTATTAACCAAGATTTGAGTCCGTAGTGAGGTACGTACACAACAAAAGGAACAATACATTAGATATGGGACATCAGAGATATCATATAATCTCGGCCATTTGCCATCATGCACCATGTTATTAGCGACATTCAAGGCATCATGTGCCTTTTGTCTTTCTATCTCAACAACAACCCTTTCTTGTAGCTCTTCAATCATCACTTGATTATATAGCAACATCGATTACTTCTTGATCTTCCATGATTTCTAAATGTTTCAGGTGACTATTCTTATGCCAAACTGATAGGTTTGGTGTCCTTTGGTGGTTGTACCAATGGTTTGTTTGAGCTTTGTGTTGAGGGCATAAACTAAAGTACATGGAAAAAAAGTAGCAATTGTATCTAGAAAAGTAAGCAAAGTAATTATCTATGTAACTCCCCAATAATGACACCAAAATTTTGGCGATAAGTGGAGATTGGGGATATTAGAATACCGAAAACAACAATCAAACACAAAGAGTTAATTTGTAATAACCAAGTTTACTAATTTCGGAAAATAAGAGCAAAACTAATTAAGAAAATAGACTAACGTGTAATTCATATGGTAGCTAAATTAGAGAGATTAAGTGTGTTAAATATATGTTAAATTAGTGTTTTCCTAAGCTAGTAAGGTGTTTGGTAACCCAGCCGATAGAGTAGCTGAAACAAACTAACTGATGAGATAAGAAAAAAATGAATATATTTGTGAAAAGCTTGGGGTGAGTAGATGTTGAAATCCAATTTCAAAAGCTAATTAAACTAAAATCTTATAATTAACTTATTTAAAACTATAGAATATTAAAATCACAAGCTCTAAAAAGCTACATGCATTACCAAACAGACCTTAAATGAATAAGATAAAACACGGATTCTAGAGCTTTGGATCACTAGATGTCTTCCTTGCATGATTTCATCGAATTTACTAAATGTATAGTTTTAATTTCAAGAGCAAAAAGACAAACTTTATTCTTTCTAGTGCAATTGGCATAGAAATTTGCCTAATTAATGACTAGTTTTAGACAAACATTATGAATTGTGCCAACTGAGTGATGGGGGGTTGATGTTGATCCCTTTTTTGAGATCTATAGGGGTGCATCCGAGACACTGGAGCATTTATGGTGTGCTTTCCCATTCATCCAGGAAGTGCAAAGCATAGTTTTGGAGTAGTGTGACATCCCACAAAGGAGGTGGACGGTGGGAGAATGACTCATGGTTTGCGTATGAGCCACCAAGGTTGTGTAAGTTGCATGTTTATCAAAGCAAGCTAATGGCTTTCTTAGCTACACTATATGTTGTATGGGGGATAGGAGATAAGGTGGTTTATGAGGCCTCAAAGAAGGGCCATGGGAGTGTGCTAGGGGGCGAGGGGATCTCCTTAGCGAAGACCCCTCGTTGGCTTACAAGGTTTGCCTGGTATGTTGTTGACAAATGTTGAGATTATTTGATGGCTTATAAGGTTTTGCAGTAATATCAATATAAGTTTTGACTTAACCAATTACATTTGTGTATAATAAATGTGATGGGGGAGTAAAAATTATTTGATGGGTATTTAAAGGTAAAAGTAACATTTCTTAATCTCCGTGCATTTCTCTAAAATATCAAATATTTTCGACCGGAGGGAGTAACATTTTTCCATATCTAATCTAAGAGTATCCATCCATATTTTTTCTTGTGGAATGAGGGAAAAACTTCATAGACCAAAATAATATTATCTTGAATCAGACATGGTTCTACAAATGCATCCTGAAGAGGGTGGATGATTTTATGTAATAGCGGCTTTAGGCAATTTGTAAGAATTTTAATGCTTATCTTGAAGATAGTGTTGCAAAGATTACTCAATCTATAATGGTTAATTTTTATGGGATTATCAATTTTTAGTAATAGGGATATAAAAGTGTGGTTTATTTCATGTAAAACATTGCCAAAATGGAAGCTAACAAAGCTTGTATCCACTAGAAACCCATGTTAGTATTTTTTTTTTAGAAGTCCACTAGAAACCCATGAATACTTGATAGTTGTCTTCTAAGAGTTCTAACAAAGTATCTTTCACTTATTTGTTAGTTATATTTTTACACATAGTGTGATTATCAATTGAAGATATATTATTTTTTTAGCATGAAAGAATTCGAAAAACGTCAGGTTCACGCACAACATTATCCAAGAGCATTCAAGCAGATAAGGTATAAGAAACCTTGATTGTTCCATAGAAAGGGTCCTTGGTTTATGTGACAAAGGTGTGCAACCTTATCAACCACGCCATTTCCTGAACAAGCCACATGAGAGAACGCAATATCGCACACTTCGCGAAGGTGGAGTCGGACATTGGATACTATCATTTTGATTTCCCAATGGTATTTCCAAAGTCCCTTCAAACGATTAATAATCATGAATGAGTCGCCCTTAATATATAGGGTCTCAATCTAGAGCTCTCGTGCGTTAACTACCCCATGGAGAAGGGCGAGGGCCTTCACTTTTAGAAGCACTTATTTGCTGACGTTCTCAAATCATATTTGAATTGGGTTTCCATTTCCGTCCCGACTAATGTATCCAATGGAGCTCAAACCAGAGGATAGAGTGGTACCGTCAAAGTTAATTTTTAATTTACCTAGTTGCTGTTTTTGCCACCTCGCATGTTTTGGTGCGATTGTCCTATGCGGCCTTTCCTGTCTACCCATGCGTTTCTTGCACTCCATGTTGAAAAGGGATGTTGCCTTCTAGTTTTGGCTTTGTATGTACAAAAATTTCTTAGTTCTTCCTCTGGTGGACAATTATTGTTGTCGAAAAGTATTTTATTTTGGAAAAATAGATCATCCACCATTTTAAAGCGAGGCTTTCTCTCTCCTTCTTTAACATTTCCCCAAGGTTAACGAATATGTTCCTAATGCATCTATATTGATATTGTCGGCTATTATGAAACATTGACACCATTGGTATCTGAAAAGATGGGTATTTGTTGAAGTTGCATTATGTGAATAAATGGACAACATTCTCATTTGAGCTTCCACAGAAAGCACAAGCTATGGGTACAAAGATCTCCTTTTGTGTTAGTCTTGTTTTAGTCGAGAGACCCTTTTGACACATCCTCCAAATAAAATTCTTGATATTGAGATAAGTGTCTATTTTCCACAACCAAGATGTTGAGCCGTCATTATGGAGTGGTTAGCAAGCACATAACATTGGTTGCATACTAATTATACTTGTCAGACCACTAATACAACCTGTCCTGAAAACCGTAGGTCGGGAGTGGGGTTACAAGCACATCATCGACCATGTTGTGCAAGACATAGTTATGTAATTTAGTCTTGCCCCATTTTCCATTTTGAATGTACTCATAAACCTTGACGTTTATGTTAAACCCAATGGAAGGGGTTATCCTGTCTATAAGCGAAACTGTAACAACCCAATTTTTCATCCTAAATTTCACAGATCAACCATGACCTATATTCCAAATCAGTCATTTCTTAGAAATATCAATTAGTCTGCTGAGTTTTCCTCATTTCCATGACACAACCCCTTTTCTCTCATATTCTAGGGGTGTGCCATTGACGTACTTAGCATTGACCAAGCGGACCCAAATCTTATTAGGTTCCACCAAAATTTTCTATAACAGTTTCATCTACACTGACTCGTATACATCCTTTATTTTTTTGAAGCTCTAATCCAAACTTATCCTTAGATTAGGCTTACATATCTTATCCCAACTAATTAAAGGTTTGTGTTGAAGATCTTTATTCTAGAAGAACATTATGTTGATTTGGTCGAGTTCTTGATGCACATTAGAAGGGAGCATAAAGCTTTACATAATATAGTTCGATTTTGCTGATAGATTTGCCAATATCAAAACCGCTCTCCCCTCCTACGAAAAGGAATTTGCTCTCCATTTGGTAAGTTGTTACTTTGACTTGCATATCATATCCTCAAACATCGATCTCTTAACCCTCCCGTTGACCATTGGGCAACCTAAATATGTCTACGAAGTTATGGAATTCAGAATATGACGTATCCCCTATATTTCTTGAATTATTCGGTTTGATACGCCCGTGACTTGGAAAGCAGATCAAGTTATAAAAATTCACCTATAATATGCTTTATCTGACAATATGAGATAGCACTTCCCTTTAAAAACAAGATAATATCATCCATGAAAGAAAGGAACGAGATTCTTCGACAACCCCTCCCACACTGGAATCTTATAGCTCTTTGATTTCTCATCAATTCATACAACAACTTCCTAGCTAGTAGTTCAACACAGAATAAAAAGGAAGGGTCATACACTTTTTTCAAGTCTAGTTTGATTGTCATTTACCTTTCACGTCCCTTCCGAAAACAAAAAGAGTGGATTATCTCATGAGCTATAAAAACATTATCTTAAATAGCACGGTTAGACGCAAACGCACCTTGGAGCGGGTGTCTAAGATTTCCAACCACCTGCTTAATTCATTTTTTTTGTAATTATTTTGGAGATTATTTTATAGATGGTCAAACATAAGCTTATTGGTCTATAATTGTTTGTTGTAGTTGGGTTTTCGCACTTTGGTAACAAGGTGATAAATGTGTGGTTAATCTGTCTTAGCAATTTTCTAGAAATGAAGAAACTTTTAATCCCTTTTATTACTGAAGGGCCAATAATTTCCCAATAATTCTTATAAAATTATTTTGTCATGTCGTTGACACCTACAGATTTATTGTTATCCAAACTAAAGAATGTCAATTTTATGTCCCCATTTGTGACCGACTTTATTGGCTCAACATTCTATAGATGTGATTTTGATCGAAATGAGATTTAACTAACTCTAAAGAAGGTTATCGATGGTAGTCCATTGCTTAAAACTATTGGGATAGAAACCACTTTTCCACCACACTCGGAAGCGAATTCGGGTAATAAGAAAGCCGACAACAATTATCTAGCAAACCAATGACCAACTGATAATATCCATCTAGAAACCAAACAACCAAGCAACCACAAACACAGATAAAAGCACAAATATTGACACAAGATTTACGTGGAAAAAACCCTCTCTAACCAGATGATCAAAAAACCTACCTTCCGACCTTTAGAGCAACCAATCCACTAATCAACAAATCGGTACAAGTGTTTAACAATCCAGTCTCAGATCGAGACAAACAAACATGGAGATCTCAAACACCAATCTAAATACAACCTGTATCTAGAATGGATTCCCCTCTGAAAATCTAGCTAAATGCTTTTAATCAGATTGGATTTCTAGAAAGAGAAAATACCTATCAACAAATACTCGTTGTTGACTTGCCGAAGAAAGAAGACGAATCACCAGATCAAGAGACGAAACACCCGCTCAAATCTCCTATCTTTCCTATCCTTTCTCCCTCCTCTCTCTCCTTTCTTTCTCTCTCCTTTTTTTCTAGTTGCTGGCGGCACTCCTAGAGCTCTCCTTGTGTGTTCAGATCAAAGGAAAATATAATGCCTTTTATATCACAAAGAAGCCATATATCAAGGCTTCACTTTGGGCTGGACCCAAAAATGGGTCATGGGCCCAACAATCTCCCCTCCAAACCAAGAGGAAGACGTTCATGCTCGTCCTGGCCTCACCTGCATCCCAGTCCTGTCTCACCCTTGAGACACAGAACTGATGCTCGCTAGATGTCATCATCACCCTCTAGTTCCCCCTCCTCCGTAACTCTCTGGTACTCCGACGTAGAACTCCTGGTGAATGCATGACCTCCACTCTCTAACCATCTGGTAGTTTCTTCTATCCGTGCTAGCTCAACATGTTCAGATCTACCACCAGTCATAGCACCTGATGAACTCCCCTTGACACGGCTATCCCATCAGCACAATCCTCTGAAGCAAAATCCACACTTGTGGCATCCTCTTTTGATGTCTCAAAAGTTCCACTACATCCTGTCTAGAATCCAGACAATTCACGAGTGCTCAAGGTCTCCTTATCAACAAAAGAAATGAGAGACTTTCTCTTCTAATTCTGCAACCCCTTCCTACTCAAGCATCCTGTAAGTCCTTGCACCAAATCAAGTGAAGCATCACACTGAACCTCTGTCACATCTTCTCTGATTTCTTCCATCTCAATCCGGTACAATGTACCACTCAAATTACCTCTAGCTATCACCATTGACCCTTTCTTGAGTTTCCACTTCATACTTCCAAAGAAGTTATCATAGCCCTTTTTATCCAAGACTTGAAAAGTGATCAATTTCTTCTGCAAATCTGGTATGTGTCACACATATGTTAATGTCATCCTGCAACTTGTGTTTGTCATTACACAAACATCTCCCATACCAACAATATCAGACAAGCTTCCATTCCCCATCTTTGCTTTGTCAAAGCATCTCACTCGGTATAAAGTAAACGCTTTCCTCCTTGATGCAGCATGGAAGGATGCAGCTCCATCAGCAATCCACTCTACACAAGAATTAGGCTCACCATCATGATCCTCCAAGCATGTGAGAACAACATGCTCATCATCACTTTCTTGCAGAACAAACATTGTACCCTTCTGATTTTCCTCTTCCTCTCTTTTCTTCATCCATAGATTGTAATTCCTCTTCATGTGCCCTTCCTAGCCACAATGATAGCAAACAAAGCTCTATCTAGTCTGAGATCTCCCTCCCGACCTGCTCCCTGAAACCATCACGAGAGCATGTGACGAATTTGTGCCCATATCCTTCCTCCTAGTCTCCTCGTTGTAAAGACTATCCTTCATTGCATATAAGGACACAACCCCACCCACGTCAGAGTTTTTAATCGACACCACTAGAGTCTCCCAACTATCAGGTAAAGAGCTCAAGAGCAACAACGCTTGTAACTCATCATCAAGGACTAATTTCATGGTGTTCAACTGATTCACCAATTCCTCAAACTCACTCAGATGCTCTACAATAGGCTTTCCATCTTTGTACTTGAGATTCACCAGCTTTCTTATCACAAAAGCTTTACTCTGGGCTGATTTCCTTTCATATATCTCCTCCAATTTTTTCCACAGTACTTGTGCATCTCTCTCATTGCTTATGTGGTGATAATTATCTACCCACATTCTAATGGTTCCAACCGCCTTCCTATGCAGTTTCTTCCAATCATTATCAGATGTCTCAGCTAGCATTCTCGATCCCAACTCAATTGGATCAAACAACTCTTTGCAATACAAAACATCTTCCATCTTTGACTTTCAAATAGAGAAATTCGAAGTCGTTAACTTTATCATTGTAGAGGCTCTGATACCACTTGTTGGGCTAGAAACCACTTTCCAGCCACACTCGGAAGCGACTTCGGGTAATAAGAAAGCCGACAACAATCAGCCAACAAACCAATGACCAACCGATAATATCCAATCCAGAAACCAAACAATCAAGCAACCACAAACATAGATAAAAGCACAAATATTGACACAAGATTTACATGGGAAAACCCTCCTAACCAGAGGATAAAAAAAATCCACCTTCCGCCCGCCAAAGCAACCAATCCACTAATCAACAAACCAGTACAAGTGTTTAACAATCCAGTCTTAGACTGAGACAAACAAACATGGAGATCTCAAACACCAATCTAAATGCAATCTGTATTTAGAATGGATTCCTCTCTAAAAACCTAGCTAAACACATGTAATTAGATTGGATTTCTAGGAAGAGAAAATACCTATCAACAAGTACCCGTTGTTGACTTGCCGAAGGAAGAAGACGGATCACCAGATCAAGAGACGAAACACCCACTCAAATCTCCTTTCTTTCCTCTCCTTTCTCCCTCCTCTCTCTTTTCTTTCTCTCTCTTTTCTTTCTAGTTGCCGGCGGCACTTCTGGAGCTCTCCTTGTGTGTTTAGGTCAAAGGCAAATATAATGTCTTTTATATCACAAAGAAGCCATCAATGCTTCACTTTGGACTGGACCCAAAAATAGGTCATGGGCCCAACAAAAACTTTTATCAAAATCGCTTCGGATTTCATTTGTAATACCCCCGCCCAATTGGAGTGCTTTCAGATGAGATGATTTCTCCAATTATTTTCTTATTTCTTCACCAACTTAATGTATTTGACCTTTTCTCTTTGGTTCATTATTTTTTTGCAGTGCCTACAGAATCATGCCTGCTTTGCTCTCGATATTGAGCTTGAAGCTCCAATTGCAGGCCCTCAACCTCTTTTAACTGTCTGAAAATGTTACCAAAAGTGACTATGTTCCTAGCCTTTACATGCTATTTAAATACCTTTGTTTTGTGGACTAAATTGTACGTAGTCGACCCATTGCAGGATGCACGTGAACCCTAGTTCACTACATAATTGAAATATGCTCTCTGCAACCACATATTTTCTAGTTTGGAAGGGGGATGGGTGGGGGGCATTAATCAAATGCGTCAAGGTCTCCCATAACTCATCATTTTCCACTCATCAGGTGGACCGTACACAAAGAAGATTAAAGCCATGTTGTTTGTATTTGTATTCTGATTTGTATTTGAGCATCCCAGCAGAAATCTCACGGCTAACTGTGGCAGTGGCGGTTGCATCAGCGGAGAAACAGGGATGAGTGTGGCGGTGGGGGTGCAGCAGCAGGGCAATCAAGGTGCAGGAGGCTGAGCTGCGGCTTTCTTGGGAGTTTCCGGGACTACAGTGGAGAGGATTCAACACGGAAGCATACTTCAATCCAATACATTAACTACCCTTTGGGGGAACTTCAGAAGGCTCACAAGTCTGGTAACATAAAATGTAGTCATTGCTCACGGGTCACAAAACTATAAAGCAGAGATAAGGGTAATCCAAACTATTCTGGGTGAAGTTAATAGGTATTTTTCCGACATTGCTCGTAATTTTCACTCAGGAAGAGTATTTGTTTGTCCCTTGCCCATCACAATATGCACTTGAAACTTAGAAAGGGGGAAAAATGCACTTGAAACATGTTCAGAAATTGATCATATGGTGGGGAAATTGTCAACATTCACCTCACTAATAAGCATTACACAGAACTTCCCAATGTAACTCAAAAGCTTCATATCCAAAATTTGCTGCTTCTCTCGCCTTTTATAGCATTCCAAGCATATTACCATTGCTGCTACTGGTGTTGTTGTCGTCATAAGTTCCACTAGACGGACTAAAGCTATCTCCTCCAACGAGCAAATTAATAGGGTTTGAACTTCCTAGCAGCTCGTAGCTGTTGTATCCGCTTCTTGTCCTCCTCAAACTTACTTTGCAACTTCATAACCTCTGTCAAGTGAATAGAATTCGTTATTCAAAGGGAAATGATCCAACCGCATATAACAATAATTCATCCCAACTTATTTAAAAAAGAAACAGGAGCTCTTATGTGGTTCAACAATAGGTTAACAGGTAAAAGCGAAGCAATCAAATATGCTGCTGCAATCTTAACATGTAAAAAGGCATCATGAAAATATTTCCAACTATATAAAAACAACATCGACTGGGGATAGCCCCCCGTTATTTCATACATAATGTTTCTTTGAGAGGTATTTCACAAGGAATGAATCAATGGTATGGTTCATGTTAACCTGACCTTTTAGGATCATTTTATGTCGTGGATCATACCTATACTTAACTACTTTCATTGGTTTGGAATCAACTAGTTAAAACTCTATAATAAACTCCCAAGCTTCAGGGAAATTTTAAGAATATAATAAAGCACTGGAAATGTAAGCGTACCACTCCTCTGAGCTTCTCTTCTTTGAAACCGATAGAAATCAATCCCGACTTCCTTACTCTTCTTTTTATCCATTTTGTGAAGCACAGCTCCCTGAGAGACCGAACCTACAACAACACCACTTTCAGGATCACTAGTCTTCTTCCCACCTTTTCGGTGCACAACAACTGTCCACCCATCTTCTGCAATCTCAGCCTCCCTTTCTTTCTTAGCCTGCATTCACAATCATCATAATCAACCAAAACGAATCATGAATATAGAAAAGCACATTCATTTTTATGCATGTGACAATCTAAAACAGAAAGCAGGAAACAAACGTTTATCAGGTACTTTTTAATAGTTACTCAGTTCTATGCACGTGACATAAAAAAAGAAGGTTATGCTGAATAGCTAACAACTTGAATTAGCCTACGTTTGGGGTAGGGGTCTGGGGGGATTTTCACCAGTTTTCTACTGTAAAAATCTACATAGCTGTGTGTTTGGTAGGATGAGGGTTTTGGATAGTGTGATGTTCGGAGGAGGTTTTTGGTGTTTGGAAGCTCAATGGAGCTACCTAACAAACCTACAGTTATGAAGAAACTTTCAATTGTCAAACACACTGAAAGCTTTTCAACTAGCTTTTCGAAAAGCAAAGAGCTCCTGGAACAGTTACACAGTCCACTAACCAAAACCGTATAGCCCAAACCACTATCCAAAAACTTAATGCTGCCAACCCAGTACATCCAATAAACCTAGGGCTGCCCAAATCACTACCCAAGCACCCTAATTCCCCAGTCAACCATACCCATCATCTAGCACAAAATAATAACTTAACACTGAAACAATATAGAGCATAGGAATCTGATACTGTGTTTGAATAATTAAATAAACTGCCAGTACAAGACTAAGCCAATTTCACTGGTAAGCACAATATACCTGCTCCTCCTGCTCCTCATATGCTGTTATGAAATCATCAATCCTTTGCTGCAAGACCTCAAACCCAGGTCTATTCATATGGTATTCCTCGATCCATTCTGTAACCAAAGTAAGCTTATGTAATGATTAAGGGCCCGTTTGGTATAAGATTATATAAGGTATACAGAATGGAAATAAATTTTCTATGGGAAAATATATTGTAGAGAAGTTTTGTGAGTCTAAATTAGAGAAGAATCCTCATTTTTGCGTGAAATATAAGATAAGAGGGGTAATGATTAGAGGAGTATAGGGTATATGGTTACCCCTTATTCAAACGGGTGATTGAAAGGAGGGACAACAACAACAACCCAGTAAGTCCCGCGATTAAGCGGGGTCTCGGGGGTCAGGATGTACGCACTCATACCCCGACCAGGTCGAGAGAGTGTTTTCGAAAGACCCATAACAACACGGAACAAGGAGCACAAGGGTGCAGAAGGTAGAAGGACAGTAAAGAAGCTAAAAAAGGGGGCACAGACAATAGGACACAACAACATAGCCTAAAATACTAAACATCGGCAGCCCGTATACACCTCCTCCATTGGTCCCTATCCAAAGCCACATCTTCCGAAAGATTCAGAAGAATTAGGTCATGGCGGGTGATTGAAAGGAGGGAAACAAAACAAAATTTGAAAAATTAGGAGATGGAGTTAATGATTAAAATTTCTAACAATATATCTTGAATTACAAATAGACCACATTCGTCTCGTTTCCATTTACCTTTCCAAATTTTATACCAAACGGAAGCTAAAGACTTTCAAGAACATAAAGTTTGAATGAACTGTTTCAAAACAACTCAGTTGAACTGGGATGACAAATTTATCATGTTAGGGATTTTCCCTTTTCAAGGGAAATGGGACCCACAAATAAGCTAGCAGAAAGAATGAATAAATGGTGAAATAGAGAAATACACTGCACTGATGGAAGTTTAGTACAAGCTCATATTACATTAATCACAATATTGGCAACTAGGAAAAAAAGAAATCATGTTGATACTTGATAGTTAAATATTGGCAACTTCAGTAACACTCATGGAAATGCAATCAAAATGAACTGGAATAAACAATCTGCAATAGGTTGAGAAAAAATTATTGATGTATGGTAATGAAGAATTGGTTTAGTGCACATATGTTCATTTGGACCACCCCAAAACACTTACTTTTCATTCCTCTAGAACAGTCTTCTTCTCCAGAAGAAATCTGATATATCTCGTATGGTTCATCTTGTGTTTGAACGGAATTATTCCCATCCTTTGGTGAACTGGGATCTTTCCTTTTACTTTTGCGAGTTCTTTTCAGCTTATCTACATAAAAATTAGAATCCACAATAAAAATAAAAATTATGGAGCAAAACTGGTTTTCAAACATCACACTGACCATCCAAAAACACAGTATGTGAATGCAAAACAATCCATTAAGAAATTTTTTTCTCATTTACAGAGAACCAAGCATCATTTATGAATAAAAAAACAATCCACAAAAACTGGAAAAAATAGAAAGATCATCACCCAAACATGTTTATAAAAAGAAAGGGATCAAAATCATTTACTTTTAGTTACTCCTGAGCTGATATCCCGTCTAGTAGAAATCTGATCACTGTTATCCCTTTTATACTCTCCACCCTCATCCATCAACTTGCTTTCTTTGTTTGGTGTCACACATTTCTTCTTTTTACTCTTATGAACTTTCTTCACTTCACCTGCTAATAAAACTGAAGATCATTAATGACTACAAAAGAAGTGTTATCATGTATATGTGATCGGTAATGAGAAAGGAACCAACACGAGTAGAAAAAATAGAAGGTTTGCCACCACTTAAAACAGGTTTAAAAGAAAAGAGGAAGCAAAAGTCAATTACTTTCAGTTCCTAAAGTGCAACTGTCTCCTACAGACAGTGTCTGATCACCTGCACTTTTTTCAGGCTCTCCAACATCATCTGCTAGCTCACTTGCTTCATCCGTTGAGACACAATGCTTCCTTTTATTTTTACGAACTTTCTTCGCTTTACCTAGAACTCACACCAAATTTCATTACAAATATGCAGAACGAACCAGTAAAGATGTTGTTGCTCCACATTTACAAAGAACCAAATATCACAAACGTTTGTTCAGCAATGAGAAGAAGTCAGCAAGAGCACGAAGGTGGGTAATGTTGCCAACACTCAAATATGTTTTGTATGAAGAAAAACGAAGCAAAATCAATTACCTGTTCCTGAAGAGCAGTCATCCTTCCCACATTGTATCTGGTCATCCTCATCTGCTAACTCATTTGCTGAAATACTTTTCTTCTTTTTAATTTTACGAGTTTTCTTTGCTTTACCTGTATTGTAAGACAACAAGATATTGTATTTGTTACTGAGAATAGTCAGAATACAATGCGGTGCAGATAGAAAAATAAAGATATAACTAGACAGCATGTTCTATTTTCAAAGAAGATGTTTGTACATACTTCCATTGCTGATCTCTGTTGCAGCCACAGCCTTCATTTTTGGATCTACTGAGAATAAAGCCACCATATTAGTTCCTGTAATGAAAGAAACCCTATATTATAATTGCTGAACTGGAACGAGGAAGATGCACCGTATCTGATACGTTGAAAACTGGTGATAATTTACAGGAGGGACTCAATTAGAGTTACTTATGTACAAATAGCAAGAAAACAGACACCAAAGAACAAAAGAACCAACCGATAAAGGGTTTCAATGTCATTTAATTCAATCACATACAAGAAGACCCGTCAATCAGGTTAAACGGGTTTAGGATCAATCGGGTTTTGAGTTGTGCCGAATTAGGACTAACCAGGTTTTGGGGCGATTCCAGGTTTGCCAAGTTTTGAGTTTCCAATAAAAAAAAATTCACGATTTGACAACATACCAGACAAGGTTGCCCTCTGATTTTCCATTCAACAAAAAAAAAATGAAGGAAAAAGGTTACGCAACTGAAGAATTGAAATTTAAAAAAAAATCATCAAGACACTGAGAAGGGCATTAACAAATGGTCGAATACACAGAGATAACTTCAACCTTGATTTATTTCTTCTGTCCATTCTAATAAAAATTACAAGACACTGAGAAACCTTGATTCAACAATGGAAGTCACAAAAAACAACACCATGCGCCATCAATTTCAATAAAATACAATTCAACAAGTTGAACAAAAAATCCCAAATTAAGAATCTAGGAAGTCGAATACACAGAGGTACCACTTACAGGTGGGAGATGAGAGAGGCTAGAGAGAAAGATGCAGCAGCGGAGACTGGGCGAGGACGATGAAGACGCAGCCGCAGGAGCAACACTTGGGAGGCGAGGGAGGAAGATGAAGCAGTCAGCCACCACTTCCGAGTTCCGGCGCAGCTGCAGGACTGCAGGAGGGAAGACGATGGAGGCGGGAGAGAAGAGTTAGGGCATAGAAGTGCGGGCGTTTCGGTGAATTTTGGGAAATTTTTCGAAGCGCCTTTTTTTTTAATTAAGTAAGAATTCGGGATCACACAACCCTGATTCTCGAGAGACTGAAAAATTGGCAGACGAAAACGGCCTAAACATACAATAAAAACAGAAAATGATAGCAATGTAAAAGACAGAAATAACTCTACAACAAAAACGATCTAAGAAGAACTATTCCCAACAGTTGCGGGCGACGGCGAAGAACGAAGTCAAGCACCTGAACAGTAGTACCGCGTTGGACAGCAAGAATCTATCTCCTATGGGAGGTGCAGATGAAACTCCAAGGAAGCACCTTCCGGGATACGGAGTCGCCCTGAAAGCACCACCACGACCCCAACCAGTCCCGACTCCCGATTTCATGCCCCCAACCAAGCAGAAAACCTCCTAGAAACGTCGAAAGTAGAGTCACACACCGCTCGAGCAAAAACGCAAAAAGATTTAGCCAATCGGAATTTATTCAAGCTCTTTCAGGATTTAGTCAAGCCCTTTCGGGATTTAGTGCAGACCCTTTCGGACATTTATTTGTACAACCCTTTCTGGAATTTAAATCAAACTCTTTCGGGAATTTCAATCAAACCCTTTCGGGATTTAGTGCAGACCCTTTCGGACATTTATTTGTACAACCCTTTCTGGAATTTAAATCAAATTCTTTCGGGAATTTCAATCAAACCCTTTCGGGATTTTAGTTGACCTTTTTGGGTGGTTTTATTTATTTTAGGAAAAATGACTTAAAATAATACCAACTATGAGATATAAACAAAAAATAATACGAACTAAAAAAAGTCTCAAAATAATACAATAATGAAATTTTGACTTTAAATAATACAAATTAAATTAGGATAAGATTCAAAATAAAATTTTATTTATCAAAATTATAAAAAAAATCTATAATTATTCATATTTTGCACAAATCCACTTTTTATATTTTAAATACATCAAACCCTCTATTTGGTTGTCCAACTTTGTACAATACAACCCCAATTTTTTATAAATTACACAAAATTGCATGAATTCTATGATATGATTCTTTTTTTTTTGAATAATTATGGATAAAGTGGATGTGATTTTATTTCATTTCAAAATAAAAAGTGGTTTTTTGTAAAGTTGAATAAATAAATAGTGGTTTTGGTGTATTTAAAAATAAAGGGGATGCAGTTGTGCAAAGTGTGACTATATACACATATTTTTATAATTTTGGTAAATAATGTTTTGTTTTGATTCTTCTCCTAATCCAACTTCAAAAGTTTGTATTATTTGAGTTAAAAGTTCATAGTTTGTATTATTTTTAGTTGATTTTAAAGTTTGTATTATTTTTGGTTTATAGATGGATAGTTTGTATTATTTTGAGACTTTTTTTAGTTCGTATTATTTTTAGTTCATACGTGATAGTTGGTATTATTTTGAGTCATTTTTTCGTTATTTTATTTACAAATATATATTTAAAAATATATATTATATATATAAATATATAAAATAAAAAAGGGGTTTTCCTAAAACGTGGCCCGCAAAACAACCGGCCTTGCCGTGCAAGGCAAATGGATAAACTTGCACGCCAAGCAGAGGAGCCAAAATGTCCAGCAGCAAGCCGAGGAGTCCACGGTCCAACCGACCACTAGACAACGAGATGGAGATCCGTGCCGGCACCGAGCATAGAAGGCGACGACGAACCCCACCGGGCCAAGGAGCAGATACACTAGAAGAGGCCCCAACCATAGGCAAGAGGGAGCCTGTAACGAGATCAAATTGGAAGAGAGATTGGGGGTTTTCGGACCCGACAGAGACCACGAAGTAGGGGTGTAGGTGGCTGAGAAGGGGCCAAACAAAGAGGAGCAGCGGGAGCCACCAAACAGCGATTGAAGGTCCGGATTGAAGACGATGGGAGGAAGAAATTGTTTGAAGGCGGAGAAGAACTGCCATTGAAGACAATGGGAAGAAGAGACGGAAATCCACATGAAGAGGAAGACCAAAGCCGCCCAAAGATTGGAAAATTGGAAGAATAGGACCCGATTGAAACAATCAAGACAACCGAGAACGGTTACACCAATCACGAACGAACGAAGCAAACGCCGAGAGCAAGGCCATCTGGGTTATAATCCAAACAGTGATGAACGGGGAGGATTAGGGGCACCGAACGAGAGATTCATCCCATCGGACTAAGATTCGCAGATGAGATTAGAACCCCGTAGGGATTTTCACAAAACTCTCTCTAGAAATCTAGAGAGAAGAGAGGCTCAATTGCTTATCATGATTCTTCTTGTTTTTGAAGCGCCTTATTTCTTAGTCCCGATTGGCATGAGTGTTGTAATCGGAATGGGAATGGGAAGCGGAATAATAATAATAATAATAATAATAATAATAATAATAAAGTTATTATTATTATAAAAAAATAATAATAATGGAAGGACCTATCGTAGTGTGATTAGCTATCGACTGGGGTTTGTTGTTCACGGTGTCTAGGCCCTGTTTGGCTTGTTCTCGGGTTTGTGATGGTGATATATATGGAGATCATGGTGTGTCCTGCGTTAGTACTGTGGGCATCAAGCATCGACATAACCTTGTGCGCGACACCTTATTGGATATTTGTTACATGGATGGGATTTCTGCTGATAAGGAGGTTGATATCAGTTTGGTTGATGGGCATGATAAGCCCCTTCGTCTAGCGGATTTGCTTTTGTATTCCTAGGACATGGGGTGAGATGTGTGTTGATCTGACAGGATCCTCCCCCCTTTCTCAGTCTGGGTGTCTAATTTTGTACCTGGGCGTGTTGTTGTTGATGATGCTAAGTGCAAGTGTGTTATGTGTATCGGGATTTATGCATGGGGACTGGTTATGGTTTCCTACCCTTCTCCTTCTCTTCGTTGGGAGAGCCAGATAAGGATGTTGTTGACTTGCTAAAACGGGTTCAAAAATTCCCTATATTTCAGGACGTCGGGGCTCGTGCGGCTGCTTATATTTTTTAGACTTAGCTTTGTTATCGCTAAGGGAGTGGGTGCCCAGATAGTATCTCGGCTACTCACTAATTTCTTGTAGTATCTATAATACATAAAAAGCTGTGTTCAGGGTCATTATAATAATAATAATAATAATAATAATAATAATAATAATAATAATAATAATAATAATAATAATAATAATAATAAAAACAACAACAACAACAATAATAATAATTTTAAAAATAAATAAATAAAATATTGATAAAGTAATCATAGTATTAGAAATATAATATCAAGTTATCAATAATAAATATTATTATTTTTATTAAAAATTAAATATATATATATATATATATATAATATATTAGATAACAAAACCGTGACAAAATAATACTAGTAATAGTACTATAATGATAATTACATATTATTATTAAAAATATAATATAATATAATATATATCAAATAATAAAATTTGATAATAATAATATAAGTATAAATATAATATCATATAATTAACGATAATAATAATATAAAACTAATATATATATTAAATAATAAAATACTGATAGAAATAATAATATTAATAGAAATATATTATTATTATTAAAAACAAATATAATATAATATATATTAAATAATAAAATATTGATAAAAAAAATAATAATAGAAATATATTATTATTCTTATTAAAAATAAAAAATATAATATAATATATATTAAATAATAAAATATTGATAATAATAATAATATAAGTATAAATATAATATAATATCATATAATTAATGATAATAATAATAAAATTATAAAACTAATATATATATATGTGAAATAATAAAATATTGATAACAAAATAATAATATTAATAGAAATATATAATTATTATTATTAAAAATAAAAAATATAATATAATATATATATAAAAAATAATTGTAATAATATAATATAAGTATTAGTATAAATATAATATAATACAATATAATAATAATAATAATAATAATAATAATAATAATGGAGAATTGATGGATTTATGGGTTGGAATGGATGATTGCCTAGTATACCAAACAAGCCCTTAATAAGTCTTGCCTCCAACTCCCTAAGTCCTCTCCCATCTGCCTAATCAGGATTCAGAGCATCTCCAACATATTTTCTATTTTGGAAAATTCTAAGACGTTTTTTAAAAATTTTAAGGCGTTTTTTGGTCTAATAAAGTCCACATCTTATTCTTCAAAATGGGAAAGCAGCAAAAAAATAATAGAGAGAGGCTTTTCTAAATTTGCAGCATTCTCCAAAAATAAATCATTCTCCAAATCTTAGAAATGGAAAAATCGTTAGAGTTGAAGCAAAAATAATTTGAAAAATATGTATTTTGTTTCTCCATTTGGAGAAATTTTGGAGAAGTTGTTGAAGATAGTCTCAAGAGACAAGAAACACAGGGTAACCATCTAACATAAAAAACTCTCTTCTCTCTCTAGATTCTAGATAGAGGGGCCTCAACCCCCCTCCATGGGGCCAAATCCCCCTCTAAGCGGGCTCGAACCACTAAAGCCTATATGCTTTTCGACCTCGGTCTCCTCCTCGGAACCACTATCACCACTTCTGTATCTTCCAACCTCCTCCTCAGTCCTCTTTGGAGGCCGCCTCCTGCGGGTACTCTCCGATCAACCTCGTGTATGTGTTTAGGAGGGGTATGAGCTCGGGTTGTGGGTCGGGGTTTTCATCTCCCTTTCCTCCTCATCATCTTCCTTGGCTCTTATGCACTCCACTCTTCCCTTGAATGGATTCTTACTAGGAGTGCGGTGGGGCTTATTTTCCATCACCCCCTTCCCCTTCCTCTTTGGGGTTGGTGGGGGATCCAATCTCGATTTCGGTTCTCGATTCCCCGGCATTGCCGCTGTCTCCTGGTTTCTTGTGAGTCTACACGTTTCGTCAACTTGGCCAGTTATTCCGGGTTCGCTCCTCTTCGGTGCCTTGGTTGGGGGTTGAGTTGCCTGGACAGAGGGCTCGCTGTCCTTCGGTTCGCTGCCTCATCCTCACTCTCTCCGGTCTGGCGCCGTTGGATGAGTTCCCTCGCTTCCTTGGGCACCAAGTCGGCTTGAATTTCCGGGATTCTCCCGGTTTTCCGCCGATCTTGTGTTTGCTTACAAGGCAAGTGTTGCCAGTTGTCACTTTATTATCATATATATTTATATATTTATATATGGAACGATATATATTTATGCTTTTGTATTTTGTTGTATAAATGACCCCTTACTTGCAAGGTTCGATGCCCCTCTTTTACGGGTGTTGAAATCCGTGTCTTTATTGGCCAGTTATCAGGTGTTTTCTTTGGGTCGTGTGTGACTTTGTCTTTGGTGTTCCTAAGCGGTCTACAACTTGGTTTTGGTGTGTTGCGTACGAAGTCGAGACAGGTTGGGGTTGTGGTAGTGTGTAAAGATAGACTCTGTATCTGGGACATTGGTGCTTGGAGTTTCATCTTCACTTCCCTTTGGTGGTGCTTGGCTTTGTTCTTCGTCGGCGTTCTCAATCTTTCGGTTTTAGTTCTGCTCAGCTTCATTCATTTCAGAGTGCATGTAACGTGGTGATTGCACCTTTTTTCTTTTCTTGTATTTTTGGCTTTATTGTATGTTCGACGGTTCACCCATCTGCCGACTTGTCGGCCTCTTGAGCTTCAGGTGTGTTTGAGTTCGAATTATTACTTAATAAAAAAACAGGGTAACCACCTTTTTTATACGTTTGGAATCCCCGATCCTTCGCATGTGGGCTCGGAATCAAGAACACCAACTTGTTGATGGCCCGATCTTGCAATTATCCTTGCTAATCTCGAGTTTACAATCAATTACAATCAAGACTTTGAACTATTGTGAAAGAAACGAAAAAAAAACAAATAAAACTAAGGCAAAAGGCAAAGAACACTGGACAGCGACGGAAACAGGTGCACAGCGACAGATGCTACGGACGCTGCTAAAGTGCCGCGGCCGCTGCTACAGTGCCACTACAATCACGCGACGGCTGGGTTTTGGATTTGGCGACAGTTTTCGCAGCTTTGGTGATCTTTGTGTTTGACGTGTGTTTGAAGGTTTGTGTTTGGATCTTGGTTGAATTGGGTAACAAGAACATAAAGGATAGTGAGGGCTTTTGGATTGGAGGAATTGTAGAAACCTTAAAATCCTATTAAGGTTCACCAATATAATTTTCCAATCTGATTTTTATTGAATGCCAAAGAACGTTTAAATAGAATCTTAATCTCTATAAACCCTAATATGTGGCCAGCCATCCTTTACAAAAGGATAGACTTGGCTGACATAATTCTAATATAATAATATAAATAAAATCATAACTAGATAAATCATAAAAAAGATGATAATTAAGAAAGCTTAAAGATAGACTCTCCTAACCATCTTATTTAACATAACTAAGTAATACTATAAATAAGACATTCCATAAATAGCTCCAACTAACATAGGAGTTACTAAATATGGAAAGAAAATAAAAACTAATAATAATAATAATAATGATTAAATAAATAAAATATCTTTTCTTCAAGCCATGGTGACGCCTTCTTCTTCCTCTTGAGGACAACACTCTTTGCCATCAATAGCCCTCGAATCGATCCTGAGAGCTCGCCTGGATCAAGATCATTGTTTGACCCACAGAAGGTCATCTTGATCCGCATCATTTTTTCGGCTCCCAAGTCCCACTCTCCCTTTAATTTGAAAAAATATATTTAATTTTGGATATGCGCAAATGATATGGGTCTATGTGCACCCTAGGGTGCGTATAAGACGTTTGACTTTTTTTTTTAAACTGTTGGTTTGTGCGCAACCAGAGTGCGACTATTTTTTTTAAGCACACCCAGGGTGCGTTCAAAATAGGTTAAAACGCACCCTGGGTGCGGCCGACACATAGACTTCTTCATCGCCTTCTTTCTCCCTCACTGCCGCTTGGTTCTCTCTCTCTCTCTAGTACGTCTCCGGACAATAAGCGCACACTCCTTCCACTTGATGCAACACTCAAGTGTAGGTTTCTTCATTTTCATTTGTCATAATTGTGCAAGCTAAGTGAAATGTTTGCATTGTGGTAGCCACGCCCACTATATCTAGCAAAGACTTATCGACCCTACGAGACAAATATTAAAAAATAGGGTAAACTGCAGAAAACCACCCCTTAAATACCCATTATTGCTCAAAACCACCCTTTACATGCATAATTACCGAAACCACCCTTTAAAAGGCTTCTGTTAGCAATCGACCACCCCTTGTAGATTTCCGTCACAATCTCAGTTAAATCAATGAAATTACAAAATTACCCTTGCTTTTTTTAATACAGTATAAAATAAGCTAAATAAACCTTGAAACTTAAAAGAAAAAAAAAAGAAAAGAAAAAGGTTGGAGATTTTTTTACCTCCTTCATTCATACACAGATGACATATCAAAAACAAAATTCAAAAGAAAAGCAGGGAAACCTAGGGCCGGCCAAAAAATAAGAGAGCATTTGCTCTCTGCCTTGCCGCCAGGCGTCTCAGGCCAGCTCTCAACCTCACACACACTCGTCTTGTCTACCAATGCCCACCACAAGGGTCTGTCGACGCCGGCTCCCACCGCCGCCGCCAACACTGAGTCTCCACCGGCAAGTTTTCGGTCTCCTTCAGGCCGTCGCGACCCACCACTGTCGCGACCCACCACCGCCGCCACCCACTTGGGCCACCGTCGGCCCGTCGCCACCACCGTCGGCTACAACTCCTAGCCTTGAAGCTCCTCCGCCTCCGCCTTTGATTTCGGTCTCTGAGCCCTACTGCTCCTCAGTCCTCCCACTCTGCCGTTGATTTTCAAAGAGGAATAACTGGGCGAATTCGCTTCTTCACTCTGCATTTTACAATCTCCATCCATGACTCCATGTCATGCCATGCCCGATTTTGATTTTGAACAGAGACTTTTGATTTTGAAAGGATGCTTCAAGATTGGAAGCTATTTAACTAATTCTCTTATTTTAATTATTTTTTAATTCATCAATTTGTTTTCCCATTTTTCAAAAATAAAAAAATCTCAATTTCTTGAAAAGAAAACAATAAAAAATGAAATGTTGAGGCAAGGTTGACGGCCAGTGATGGAACAATGTGAGGGGTGGTCAATTACTAACGGAAGTCTTTTAAAGGGTGGTTTTCAATAATTATGCATGTAAGGGGTGGTTTTGGACAATGTTGGTTATTTAAGGGGTGGTTTTCTGTAGTTTACCCTAAAAAATATTGCTAGACAAAATAAAACAATATGCAATTAGTATGGAAAAAAAGCATGAATCACTTGTTTGTGTTGTACGTCGAGTCCATCACAAGAACATACAAAAACATATTCCACAACTACAAGGAATACTTGTGGAAAAAAAAACAGATTCGCAATACGACATTCAACGTCTAATCGGTATTGGAAGGAGTATTCCTTGCGCATCAACTCTGACAAAAGATATTGAGTCGCTTATCGATCATCCAATAAGTTCTTCTTCACTCGAGCCCGTGCATCGTATATTTGACCCTTCGAAGCCACGGTTGTTGGCTCATCATAACGCAACTTGGTAAGCACATCTTTCGGTCTCGCTCCCGTCATAGTGTTGTTTTTAATGTCATTCATTTGAGTTGTGTCCAAATGGCCGACGAATGAATGACCTACCAACATAGGAGGATGCGCGTGGTTATGAACAACTTGTACCACCCTCACTTTCCAACTATCTCTTATACTCTCGACAATCCAACTCAAATTTGCACTTGCTTTTTTTTCGTTCTTGTATCGAGACCGGTATCTTCATCGTCTACATCATCATCATTTCCAACAACCTGCTCACGACACTTCGATACATCCCATAGTCTAAAACGATAAATATATATAGATAGGTGGATAAACCAGGATGCAAAAAGTAAAATCAAATCAAGAGTCTTGCAGGAAAAAGAAAAGCCCACTAACTATCAACCATAACTACCCATCGACCATGACTAACCTACATCTGCATACACATAGCCACGCCAAAAGCACAAAGTTTCTTCTACGAGCTCACAATTCAAAAACTATTCTTCCATGCCTGTTATCCAAACTATTCCACAACTTGAATGTGGTAATCACAAAGTTTCTTCTACAAGCTCTCTTACACGCCCAACTTCTCACTGAATTCATATTAGGCAATGCTCTTATGGCTGTGAAATTCATCGTATTATCTATTCCTTCATTTATACACTTACAGATCTACAAAAAATAATAAAAAATGCTCTAATTTCTTCTCCTCGTGCTAATCTAATCTAAGGCTAAACAATCGTCTAATCTAAATGAATATCATTTCAATTCTTCTATTTTCAAAAAATATTTAAGATAAATGCTAAATCAATATGTCTCTTCTAAATGAATATCGTTTCACATAATAATAAACTTAAAAGCACTCAAATAACAAAACGAAACTAACATACCCGTTCGTTTTCTCCTTATAATCTAATCAGAGGCTAATCAATCGTCTAACTAAATGAATATCATTCCATTCCGTCTATGTTGATAACATAATAAATCAATCATCTAATCTAAAAGAATATAATTTCGTATAATATAAATACACTTAAAAGCGTTCAAATAACAAATTAAATGAAACAATCATACCCATTCCTTCTCTCATTCGCTATTGGATCTATCTTCCATAGTAGACATATTTTAATGTTTTTAACGAGGGAAATGATTGAGAATGGAATATTTGATTGTGGGTGAGAATTGTATATGAAACTAAGAATATATAGAGTGGAGGGAAACTAGCCAATGCTTGCAACAATTGTTTTTACCTGTACCCATCTAAGGTGCGCATAAAAGGGCAACTGCTCGATTCACCCCCCTTATGCGCACCTATCGAACCTATAAATTGGCTCCATGACTGTTCATTCAAATTAAATTCAATGGTTTTCTCTACTAAACCCATTCCATGATCGTTTTATAGGATCATATAGAATCTTGAGCAACAACTCCCTATGCTTGTACGACTATATATTTAATGGTTTCTGACTTTTTCTTTTTGTATAGATATCTAACTCCATTGTTGTTTTGGTGCAACGACTCCCTCTATTGTTTGGAAATGAGTATGGACTGACACTGGGACGTTTTGCCTTCCTTAGGACCCCTTTCGGGGACGAGTTCAACTTTAGGGTCATAATGGATATGAACGATCATTTTTGGTTCACTCATAGATGGAATGACTTTGTGTCATTTTATCACCTTCATACGGGGTCAATGCTTGTTTTTATGTACGAGAGGGGTTCTTTTTTTTGTGACTATTTATGATGGGACGGGCACGAAGGAGGACTACAATAAAGATGACCCATAAGAACTTGACGAGCGGTGAACTAATCGTTGGATCTCGCCAAAGAATTAATCATAAACTCAAATACTAGTATAGTAAATAAGTCCGGGTATTGTCCCATAAAGAGCATGTGATCGGTGGTTCTTTTGCTAACAATTCAAAACAGAGATTGGAAAGTAAGTAAAGACATAGATAGTAGAGAGAGAATCAACAGTAATGAAATAAAGCAAAGTAACGAGCAAAACAATAGAGAACTAAGATGGTATGATAGATGAGTTGATAGCTTCACCCGCTCATCGCAACATGGTTGGTTTCTCGATCCTTGGGCTTCTTCTTATTATTCCCATTTCAGTTTATACATAGAATTAGGTAGGCCAAACTTGTCAATCACCACCTAACTCCCTAAACTCTTGCATGGGGAGTGAGTAGCACTAGACCCCGGAATGCAACGACATCATGATTGGATACTCTCGTCTCTTCGGCTTTACCACCTGGGTTGCCAATTCGGCCACCACTTCAACTAAGAATAATTGCTTTTCATAAGATGTCATTTTTTGCAATTAAGATGTCAATCTCTCGACACAATCCAATTTTCCAAATTGTTCCTACAAGATATGTTTGCCACTAATGGATTTTGACTCGCAATGGCGGACGTAGTAAAAAACCCTAGCTTGATGCACGTAGTCGATGTGATCAATCAAGACAAAGAAACAAATAACAATATAAAGCAAAGGAGATTCAAATAAACACAGATAGATAAAATCTAAATTCAGCCCTCATGATATACCAAACTAGTCTTGAATCGCGGGCAAAACAAAAGAGATCAGCATAGCATGACTGACTTTGAACTAAATATGAAAAGATAATAAAAAAAAAGTGTCGAATGGTTCGTCCCAAGTGGGAGGCGGAACCATATTCTAAGTGATGATTGAAAACCTAGGCTAGAGGTCTTTATATAGTGCTCAAAAGATGCTAAAAATCCTAGATGCATCAGATTAAAATAGAAAAGAATCTCCCAAAAGATAAGATTTTATCCTTGGGGATCAAGCAAATCCATGCTGGCAAAAACCCTAGAATCCGATGGCTCCCGCTGGCAGCGGATCAAGTCATGTATGAGGCTCAGCATTCGTGACCTTCCTGTCAGGTACCTACTGGTAACATGTCCTGCATTTTCTTTTCTTCTCGTGCTGGCTAGCTTCCGCTGGGTTTTGAGGCTCGTGGGTAGAGGGTCGTGCCCGCAGCTTGGCTTGCCGCGCCCGCAACTTTTGTAGATGGTTGCTTCTTGTTTTCTTGTCTTGATTTCTCCTCTTCTTCCATACTTCTTTCTCATTTATTCTTTGATTCTTTCTTCGCTTGACTTCCTTGCTTCCCTTTCCACCATGTCGTACTCACAAATCTGTATAAACCATTAAAATAGTGTAGATTTCGACTTCTTCCACGAGGAGGGTAGACTATTGACTTAACTAGAATGAAGACTATATTACAATGCAAATGCACCTAAAAATATCCTATCATGCATGTAAAATTATGCATTATCAGAAATGTAATGGGGATCGTTCGTATGAATTCAGTGCAACGTACGTTTAATCATGTGAGTGGCCCCTTTTTTTTCAACTTTCGTATTGTTTTGTCATATTGTTGTATTAATTTCAGTTATATTCATGGCTCATACTATTTGATGTTGTTTTTGATGAAGTTATGACATGAAGATCTTATTTGTGAGGTGATTGATTTTGTTTTTGTTTTACATTGCTTAAGGACAAGCAAAATGTTAAGTGTGGGGGGGTTTGAGAACGCGTATTTTGTATAGGTATTCTAGGTTTAGATTACATTTAAATATCACATGTTTTAGTATTAATTTTATATTATATCATTCTGGTGGTCAATTCGGAATTTTTAGTGTTTTTTTGCAGTTTGTGGAGTTATCGGAGGCCTCAGATGTCCGATCGACTATTGTGAGTATACGTTGGAAAGTTCTTTTCAAGGCCTACAACTTTCATGAAGACATCAGGACCACATTCAAAGTGATCGAGGGATAAAAGAGGAAGTTCCGACCTGGAACCATAAAGTTCTGATCCGAAATCCTAGTGGCACCGGCGGATCCTTACTAGCGCCCGCCGATCCTACATCCTGAAGGTCGACGCATACCGCTTTTGATCGGCGCCCACCGATATGAATAAGGTTGAATCAACGACGAATCTTTCGAAGTTTATCTAAAGAGATATATGGACTTTATTTTAGAAAATATATATTCATAATTTTTTTATCCAATAAATATATTCATAATTTTTTTAAAAAAATTATCAAACAATAAAAAATTTTAATTTATTTAACCATTATTAAATTTGGATTTTATTTTTATCACTAAAAGGGAAATATATAGACTTTCAGTAGTATATGAGTATGACTAAGGCAACAATCTCTCGGTATAACACAACAAAAGACTACGTTTTTTTTGTCAAGCCTTACTAGCTTAGTTGGTAAGGATGACACGTAGTGACTAGTAGGTCATGAGTTCGAATCCCCCCTCCTCCATATTGTAATAGGCCTAGTGCCTACCTACGAACAAAAAAAAAGACTACGTTTTTTAGATTTACCAATATACTTATTTACTAAATTTTATTATATTTCCTTACAAGTCTTATTAAAACACGTGAATTTTTTAGTGAGAAATAAAGGTGAAAAAAATATTTTTTAGTATTCTATGACTTGTTAGATATTACGGAGGTTCAGTGAGCACCGTACCGAATCTCTCTACCATTTTCGGACTGGACTCCTAAGCAACTCTATGAACCCTTAGGGCCTTTCCCATAAATGTAAAAAAAACATGGTTAAATGCTTAAAATATCGCTATTTTGCAAATTTATCCAAATAAAATATTATAATCACTTAAATATATTTATTAAAGTAGCATAAGTTATTACTTAAAAAACCACTCGTTTTTGCATTTATAAAAAAATTGAAAGATGGAGACTTTTTAACACTCTTTGTCGTTGATACAAAATATTGAATAAATTAATAAGTCATATTACAAATGATTTTTTTATGTATAAATTTTGGTAATTTTTTTACATGTAAATATAATAATACATGATACATTAATTATATATATAACATTTTTTTGGGGGCCCTACTCGATAGGGATCCCTAAGCGACCGCCCCTTGGGCCTACCTAGGGCTGTGCATAACCGGGTACCCGACACGACACGGTTAACCGTGTCGGGTACCCGAAACCGTTAACGTCGAAAGCATCGATCCGAATACGATACGATTGGTACCGGATATCCGACACGAAATACCAAACGGTTCCGTGTCGGATACCCGTGTAATCCGACACGAACCGTTTGTTGATTTTTTTTCTGAATGTATTGGATGAAAATAGCCATCGGAGAAAGAGGGAGAGCGAGGCATTGGAGTTGAAAATCTCCTCGACGAGTCGACGACCTGGAAGGGTATGGCTGGAGGCAGAGGGAGACGACAAACATCTGGTGGTGATTGGCGCTTGGTGCTTGGGCCAAAGAAATCTCGCCGGAGATGGAGAGATCTGGCCAGATCTGAATTTGCAAGAGGTTGAAGGAGAAGGTTGTCTGATAATGAGAGAGAAGAGAGGTTGAAGAAGTTTGTCGGACTATTAGCATTTAGGGTTTATAGATTCACCATTGTAGTCGCCAAAATACAGGAGAAGCCGAGTATTGGAGGCGCCGGAAATGGAGAAGTGGTCATTCCACCGTCCCAAAGTCGTCGTCGCTGGAGAAGATGGATAGGGACGAGGCTGAGATGACTTGGACTTGAGGGAGAGAGGCGGATCTGGAGTGAATTTGAATCTTTAAGTTGAGGGAGAGAGAGGACGAGAGGACAGAGGAAAGGGGCGGCGAAGGCGTGAAAAAACTGAAAATGATTTATCTGGAGAAAGGTGGAGTTAGGGTTTAGGTTTTTTTTTTTTTTAAAAAAAGCAAAACTAAAAGTAGGGTGCTGGGAAGGATCGAACTGCCAACCTCCGTGTGCATCACAATTGGATTAGATAAAGCTTACCATCTGAGCCATTTCGACATCTTGTCCTACTACCAACCTATATTAATAATATTACATATTTTCTGTTTAAAAATAAAAAAAAATTAAACGGTTTGTGTCGGGTATCCGATAAGGGAATATGCCCGATCCGAACACGAACCATTTAATGTCGTGTTTTAGCGGTTCGTGTCATTTTCGTGTCGTGTCTTTTCGGTTTCGTGTTTTTTCGTGTCGTGTTGTCGTGTTTTCGTGTCGTATCAGTCGTGTCGGGTTTTTCTGCACACCCCTAGGCGTACCCCAAGGTCTGGCCTTGCTTATTAGCTCGCCTCTTTTCTCAAGGATTTTGGATTTTATGTCGAAATTGGATGTTAGGGTTTGAAATTGGGGGTTTGGGTTTCATGATTTGAAATAGGATGAATATGCGGTGAAGGGGTGGTTGCCATCGGCGGGGCTAGGTGCCTAGGTGTAGTCGACCACAATGTGAGAGGTTGTGTAGTCAATCGTGGGTTTCTGACTGTTCAATGAGGCTGGAGGTCGTTAAAAAGGTTGTAGGTTTTAATCATTTCTTCCACCCCCCATTTCATTTTGGTGTAGCTATATGCACCCGGCGCACGTGTTATAAGCACTCCATACGGATGGATCCTGAATCCGTTTCACCCATAGCTTGGCACAAGTCCAATAATCTTTGCAAATTGTAAAAAAAAAAATACACGGACGAATTTAGGATTCATCCATGTTTTGGGGTTTTATAGGATGGTCACAGATCCATGATTCCTTGTTTTTTTTTCTCTTTTTAAATATACCAAGGGCAGAATCATGATTCACCTTGTTGTTGTTGTTTAGTCTTTAATTTTCTTTTTGCTTTTTAATCTATTAGGACGCATCATTTGGAATTTTTTAATTTTTTTACAGCGAACGAATCTTAAATCCATCCGTGTATTTTTCTTCATAACTTTCAATAATTATGGGACAAGTGTCATACTTTTGTTGAAACGGACCCAAGATTCGTACTTTGGAGTGCATATGACACCTATCTCTATTGCATATAGCACAATCCCCTCATTATGTGGTATCTGTTTAGAACATGATAAATATCCTTTTCAGAACACAATATAATTACCCTTCAATTTTAAATAAATTATAAATCAACCTTCTCCCCCTCCCCTCTAATCTTACTCAACCCTAATCTTCACTGCTCTTCTACACCGAGAGGCAAGGAGCAGTTGGCTCATCAGTTCATAGTCAAAGGAGTGATTGGAGAAGGCATGCGACTCCGGCGACGAGGAGTCGCCGCCACAGCCATCGAGCAACAACCACTTCCTCATCTCCGCTCTCCTCCTCCTCTCCTTCTCTATCCTCTCAATATATGTCGTCTCCCGTCCCTTCGTCCTCATCCGAGAGCCCACGATCTTCGCGACTCCGCCACAATTTGAAATTCAATTCGAAATTTGGAGACAATTTGAAAATTAAAATCCTAAAAAATACTAGTTTTAAGAAGGCTTTCGCAAGATGAGATCTTGCCCCAGAACTCGAACGGTCCGATTAAAGCACACCAGGGAAGAAGATGGGACGAAGGCAGAGGAGATGGTGCACAAGATATGCTTGTCGTCTTTTTTTTTAAAAAAAAATTAAGCCAACTTTTAGCTCGGTTCTAAGAAGAACCGAGCTAAAAAGGGTAATGATTTAGTCCGGTTATTCTAGAGCAAAGCTAAAAATAGTTTTTCTTAAAAATTAAAAACTGATCATTGCAACCAAGTCACGGTATGATCGGTGCGACCAAGTTCGGAACAAACATACATATGTTGGTCGTTGTGATCAAATACTACATGGTCGTTGCAACCAATTATTTTATGTTTAGTGTGACCAACTATGCACCAAACGACAATTATACCCTACGCTAAACAGGCAAAAATGTATTCTTATTCACTTTTTTTAATGGTTGAATCGACATCAAAATACAATAAAAACCAAGGCCACGCACTTTAACTGGGTTTTGGACAGAAAATTTAAGAGGGTGGTTGATTGGAGATGAAACCTATTGAAAGGGTGTATACATTTGAAAGGTGGTTTATTGCAAATGAGCATATTTAAAGGGTTGTTTTCTACAGCCTAAATATGTTGTTTTTTTATGAGATCATTGGAAAATTTTCCTTCTTTCTTGCTGAATGCTTAATCTTTTGTTGACCCTGTGTTTGCATTAGCGTTCACTAACACACCAAGACAACAAATGCACAACCTACTTATAAACAGAAGCCAAAAACGAGAACTGATATTTATTCCAAATCATAACGATAAAATTCTATACACGGTAAGCATCGCGGATCAACTTCGAAAAAACTTCAGCTTGCAACCACTGCCAAGCTCCCTTCCTTTCGTAACCCCTGTTTTGCAGCAGGCGAAAAAAATGCGGGAGTCATGAACCTTTTCTGTGCATGGAACTTCGTCATTTCAGTATTGTATCCACCCGATCGATGACATCGAGTGCCTTGATACGGTCGATTTCAAAGTCTATTACGGGAACGGAGGACGGCCTCCTTGTGGAATAAACCTCCCTCTTGTGCTCCCTTGTAGGAGAGTGGCTGCTACTCTTGCTCAGTCTGTGGTGTTTGCTCAGCCTCGTCTTCACCGTATCGAACTCCTGGCTCTTGCTTATGCCCGGCGTGAGCTTCCGCTTTGTCACATCCCTAAGCATCTCCCGGTCCTCTACCGTTAGCATTGGGGAGGGGCACATGGTGTTATGTGATGACGGCTGCACCTGTGTGATCTGGTTGGGCGAGCGGATAGGTGATTTCACAGGTGAACGCATCTCATTATTTGAGGTAGCTCTTGACTGACTGATGAGGTGATGAAGCCAGACAACAAGGTCAAGAATGTACTTCTCAGTCTTCTCCTTGTCTGCATGGTGGAGGGTCTCTATCCGGAGCAAGTGTCCCTGCCCAGCTGCGTTCCTGCCCACTTCGGAACTGGGGAATTCAATCAAGCCAATCAAGTTAGAAAGCTCGATATAGAAAGACCGTCAAGCTTGAGAACAAGATTCATACTTACCCAGTATTTGCCCATTCTCCGACCCAACCAAACCCATGATGGGCTCTGAATCGCACCCACATGCAAGAAAATCACCAAAGTTAAAACTTCAAAGCAATAAAGAAAGTAACATATCAGATTAACACTTCAAATGTGAAAAGTCGAAATTTTGGACCATTTCAGTTGTATAATTGCCTCCCCAGAACCCAAAGGATGAAACTAATAACATAAGCATAAGCTCACTTGGATGTATTTGCAGCAATTGGAACAAGCCAATGCAGAGTTTTCTCCATTTCAGCTTTGATTTGTGGGATAGTAAGCTGCACAAGAAAAAGAAGCGGAAAAGAAAAAGACAACCCTCCAATTAAGCAGGACACACAATCACCTCTCCCAAACTATTGAGTTTTGGAGCAAGGGAAAAAAAAGGCATTCTTTGCTGTTAATGTTGTTTAGTCAGCTATCTTCAAAACTAGAAGCAAGAAACAATGATTCAAAAAATCCATACCTCTTCCTTGAGTTGACATGCTTGCAGCTTGGACCTCAAGGCCGTCTTTACATTGGGTGGCAATCCATGGTACAAAGCATCCTTTGTGCTTTGTGGCACGGAATTGGATCGAGATACCTACTTGCAAACCAATGCCATTAAAGGTTAAATCATAGTTTCGAGTATTCTAATAATGTACTAGAACTATATAAAAGGAGTCGGGAAAAAAAGGGACACCCTTTTGTCCATGTATTGGAAAAAATTACGGGTATCTAGCTCTATTAAAGGAGTAGGCCATAGATAATGGCTACCTTGAAAAATCTTCAATGGTTGTGTGCAAGTGTGTATTTTTTAAACATTTTTTGGCTCCATTGCTTCATTTTTTGATGTTCAAATGTACACATTTGAATGTGAGGTGCAAATATTAGACATCACCTCCCCGTGTGTATAAACTTTTTTTTTCTGGTGGGAACCCGTGTGTATAAACTTTCATAAAGTCCAAACAATTTTATTGATTCATTTTACTTTATTTTATTTTTTGTTTTAAATTAATTTGATTTGAAAGTTGGGTAAAACTGCACATTTAACCAATATAGCAAAATACCAAAACGTGACTATTTTTACAAATGTGTATATTTTACCCAAAACAATTGTGGATGTCTTACTAGTGTATCTATTTGAGTGATCACGTTTGCATAATGCAAGGCAAGGCCTGCGGACCCGAGCTTTTGATGATTATACATGGCTGTCTTCAGTGGCTTGTCACCATCTGCAAAATGTTACATCAAAAAGAGAAAGACAATGATAAAAGCACCTCTATAACATCCAAATTATAAATAGGCATGAAGCGAATCTTTGAAATACTTCCTGTCCAGGTTGAGGCAAAGATTTTGCAAAACAAAAAAAAATAGGGAAAAGGATTCTCACTGCTTCATTATACTTTCCATCCAATTTTTTATTTGTAGTAAAAGATCAGAAATGGTAGGGATGCTAAGAAAATAACACTATATGTTCAGCCCCACTATATTATCTTCATACTCACTCTTACCTTCAAGGTATGACCCAGATTCCCCAATACAATGGAAAAAATTGGAAAGATCTAAGAAGAATAATAGTTGTTTTTCTTTCCATTTTTACATTGAGACTTGCATGATAAAATAAACTAAGATAAAAAGGATAAAAGGGTTAGATGTATACCAGCACTACCAAATGCTTCATGGATCTCCAAATGCAAAAAATGGGCAATATCTACAAGTTTCTCCATCACCTGCAACAATTGCAGCACTGTATTCTCACAACGAACACCCAACATTAATTAAAGCGAAGAATGTTTGGCATGGGCATGTACAGTGAATCAAGGGCAGCAGAGCAGTTAGAAAGCAACAGCCTGGGCATGAAAAGGCTCCAGTGAGTTGAACAAAATAAAGAGCTGGAAGTAGAGAGCAAAATGGGCTCTTTGATACGCGTTTTAAAAGAGCCTCAGTAGATTGTGTTCTGTATGGCGAAACATTGTTGCCTTTCAAAAATCCATTTACTTCTTGATTGCACAAGTTAAAATGGTACGAAGCTCCTATGGAAAGTTACTGTATAAGTTTGCAATTTCAAAAAAAAAAACAATTTAATTCAGAAGGACAAGAGTAAAAATATTGGCTCAACTTCCTTAAGCAGAATATATCAAAATAACAGCATCTTACCTCTTCCAAAATCCGGGACCATAATGATTTCTTCTTCAAACTCTTTACATGCTTCCTCTGACTCTTTAATTCTGCCCTCAAAATGGCAAGGCTTTCTCCTGCATAGAAGAAGCATGAAAACAAATTTCAACAACTTGAACACACCATAGGAACTACACGTAACACGACTCCATGAGGAGAAAGGCTCATGGAGCACATAGCATCTCCTTTGGGAAGTTTGAATTTTTCTTTCAAGCGGGTTTGCTATTGTCCTATGGTGTTTCTTCCTTGCATCCCTCCATAATCTGATATCTTATATCTTATATCTTATACAATGTTAAAATAAATGCGGTTCTGCCACATGTCGAACCCACATTGAAAGTTTTCCCTCCAAAACCTTCGTTCAGTTATATGTTGCCACAATATTGATTTCATTCTAGATTATGTCATATCATTACTAATATAAACGTTTCATTGATAACAAGGTGAGTACCTTCCAAATCTATATAATTTGTAATCATCTTTTAATATCATTTAAATTTAATTAATCTAAATCTAAATGGCAAAACTAATTAAAATAACCTAACCTTTGGAGGGATGTTACAAAAATATCCCGACCTTTTATCGATAAAAAAAATAACTCAATCTTTAGGTGAGGTGGTAACAAAGTATCCCAATTCTTTTATTCAACTATATATGCGGGAAAAAACTATTACACATAATTGACGAAATTAAGATTTTAGTGAATTTCATTTTGGGATGATAATGACTTGTTTTTATCGAGGATATCATTTGACTAGTTCCATGTCATTATTTTGGCCCAATTTATGGTCGAAAAAATGATCCGTATACTTTTTTACCACCTCCCCAAAAGGTTGTATTATTTTTCTACCGGTTGAAAGGTGAGGATATTTTTTTAACACCTCTCCAAAAGTTAAGTTATTTTAATTAATTTTGATATAGTTTCCAAATATATTATTTATATCTTTTAAATTTATAGTGTTATAATTAGAATATTGAAATTGTGGCTAATGCAATATTCTTAATTATAGTGTCATTGAAGGTAATAAAATACTACTATCTTTTAATAAATTAACTTTATTTAGTTAGGTAAATTATATTTATAATAATTTCAATAAATTAACTTTATATAGTTTTAAATTTATTTTAATTAACTTTATATAGTTTTAAAGAGTGATTTTAATAAATTAAAAACTATAAACACTAAATTATTTGAAATGATTAGTACTAGTCAAATACTCGTAGGTATAACAACTTATTTTGTATTATCATTTAAGTAAAAAATAAAATATATATATATAGTGCTTATTAAATGTCCAGGACTAAATAAATAAAATGATACAAGTGATAAAATATTAATTGTGTGATATTTAACATTTAAAAACTATATAAATAACATGTACACTTGGTGTTGTAAATAGCAATAATTCAACAATTGCATTAGTGTAATATATTTGTATACGAGGGGTCCAAATTGTTTGTCTCCAATCTCGTCATCCTCTCTCACGATTCCTTTTTTTCCTTTTCAAGCATTATTTAATTTTATTTAATTTTAGTTTTTTTTTATTGAGGTTTGTGAGCGTGGAGGGAGTTAGGGTGATAGGAGGGGGTATAGTTTGAGGATAAGTGATTTGGAGTCATATATATATGAAAGTTGTGGTTCTTTAAGGAACAACCTCAAAACGGTAAAATAAACAATAAAATATCAATAATGAAAACACTACACCTAGTAGAAATACAACCTAACCAACTACTTACCCGTTTGGGTCAACTAACCTCTACCACTGACATTAAATCTAAAAATGAATTATAAGATTTCATCCATAAGGATGTTTTAGAATGGACTACATTAATCAATATCTCTTTTCTAATTTCTTTGCTTAAAAAAAAAAAGATAAATACAATACATTATAATTGGGTTTTGGGTACTCCCTCCGTTTCACGATACATGGGCTTTAAGATGATAATTTTTGTTTCAAATGTTTTCTACGTAGGGGATTGTAATGATTTGTATTGATTTGTATATTATTGACTTTTTAAAAGATTGTGATTGGTTAAAATGTGTAGTGGGTATTAAAAAATAATAAAATTTATGAAAAAATTAGTGGAATGATGATTTTTTTTAAAGTGAGGTGTTTTGTTAAAATTTGTGCAAATGTCTAAAAGACCATGTATTGTGCAAATGTCTAAAAGACAATGTCTAAAAGACCATGTAAGAAACTTTTTTTTTGCAATAGCATAAAAATAAATGAATAAAAAGATGAAGCAAAATCGTATGTCAAAAAAATTTGTGGGTGGTTGGGGGTGGTTTGTGTTTGTGGTAGGGGTCGGCGAAATCGGGTGGGTGGGTAGGGTTTTCGATATGCATAATTTTGATTCATTATTCGTCAATTATTCAAACGTATGTGTCAAATTTTGGTTACTAGTGATAATGAGTTGATAAATTATTCAATGAAATCTGATTTATTATTCGACAGAATATGGACTCTTTCGGTTTGGCAACAACATAAAACAAAACATTATTCAGTGAAATGTGAGACATTATTCGGTGAAATATCAAGCATTTTTCACATAAATTGTGAGTGGGTTGGATATTTGATGTTTTTTTATCTGAAATTAATTGACAAAAAAACTAATCATTATTCGGTAACATGTGACAAATTATTCAAGTGGAGTTGATAAATTCTTATCTAAATTGGATGGAAACAGATAACATAGCATTATTCGATGGAATTGTCAAATTTTTAAACAAACGAAATTACATGAGTCCTGCCAATAAATCACCCATAATAATTTATTTTTCACAAAATCATTAAAATTCTCTATATTTTAAAGAAAATCAGCAAAAAAAAAAAAAGATAAAGGGGGTTGAGTTAAACGTACATCATTAGAGGGCAAGAGGAGAGAGTGAGTGCTTTTTTTTAGTGGGTCCCACAAGATTTTTCAGAAAAACCAAAAAGAAAACCACTTAAATCATGGTCATCCATTCCATTAGATCAAAGGCCCATAATTGTGTACAAGGTAAACCCTAAGGGGTGTGTACAACCGAACCAACCCCTATATATATATAATATTCAAATTAAGCTAATATAATTAGGGCAATTAAGAAAAAAGATAAAATAGGTAATATAACAAATAAGATACCTACATAATCAATTATATTGACATAATTGATACACTTACCAAAAATTGTATCTTAACTAAATGTTTAAAATGGTATGTATACAAAAAAAATTATAATAATGATATAGCAAAAAAGGTGGCATTATCCTCAAACATGGCAAATTATGATAAATTTTTTAGGTGGGAAAATTTTTCAACAAAAGCTGACATGTGATCATTAAGCTTTTATTTTGAGTATTGTATAATTAAGATATTCTCTTATGCTTTAAATATAGTTAAGTTATATTTTAATCTATACATTTGTTCTAAGCTCAAAATTATCGGTTTTTTTAAACTATATGCTCTATTGGTATACGTTAAGAAACCACATTGGAAAAAAAAAATCCTTAAATCTAATGCATTGACACTAAGAAATCTTTTTAAAAATGGCTTAAAACATTTAATATTTGAAAATGTTTCTTAATATGGATGTTTAACCTATATCCCAAGGGTCTAGGCTAGAAAAAATGTAAAACTAGAATTATAATTGATATTGATATGTTTTAATATTGTATTCATATCAAAACACTTACTCTTCTAGATATAATTAATGCCCAAAAATTATAATTTTATTCTATGTCCTATTTATTAGTTTTGATTTCCATCAATTTTTCATTAATTCTCCAATTTCTCATATCCTTCTTTGTTCATTAGCCAATTTGATCATTAATTTTGCTTACGAGTATTTAATACGAGGCTTTACCTCTTTATAAAATTTTACACGTTGATTATTTCATTATCAACGTACTCATATTTTTATAAGGAGGTAATGGCCTCTTCATTCAATTTTATGATCATAACACATAAATTATCTCATTCGATTTCAATGTGTTAAATGTTAAGATCAAGGATCAAGTGCCCTTTCTTATTCCATTCCTGAGAGCATAAGCTTGATGTCGAGACCAAGGAAACAAAGCATTGGCCAGCATTCCAATTTCCAACATACCACATTAACAAGGTGGTCTTTGATAATATATCCAAATGATGCCTCTCCACCCGGGAGGAGGGATGGTCGAAATTAAACTTAAAATATTTTGGTTTAGGTTTAGGTTTTTTTCATTTAATAGTTGATTTTTTTCCTTCGTAAGACTTTGTCTGATGTAAAATGTTTATAGTCATGTTCTTCATCTTCGTCTTCCTTGTTGGCTTTTTGCCAATTAAGGATTCAAGCTTTTGCATATTCGATGTACCTACTAATATTGTTAGTCTCCGGTCCAAAAATAATTTTATTTCTAAAATGCCAAAATACTCCACCATATAGTAGCGAGTGTAATCATACTCTTTGAACCAA
Organism: Persicaria maculosa; assembly: GCA_963922045.1. NCBI lineage: Eukaryota > Viridiplantae > Streptophyta > Magnoliopsida > Caryophyllales > Polygonaceae > Persicaria > Persicaria maculosa. The sequence continues at coordinate 62,261,345 of OY998257.1, read as the reverse complement.
CCTCATTAAATATATCTTGTAAGATAGTGTCTATCCTCTTATTGTTCTTAATAACCTCATAGAGATTCTTAATAATATCTGAATTAATGTGATAATTTGAGTCGTTGATGGGAGGTTATAGAGTAAGTATAGTAGTGTAGTAGATCCTCTTGTGGATGATTACACAATACACATTGCAGGGGTACTGCAATTCAGGCAAATGTTTATAGCCATTTTTTGATATTTTCCACAAAGTTTTTAACTTTATGATATATGTCTAGTCCCCATATGGAGGCACAAGAGGAGGTATAGCGCTCCTTTTTTAGCATGTCAATTGCAAAACGTAAACAACTCTTTGCTCTTTGCCTAAGACCTTTATGTGGTGAGAACAAATCTATTGGTTCATTGTTTATCGGGACCGAGAAGGTAAAAGTAGTAATGCTTTCTCAAATCCAATGCACAAAGATAAGGTGGAAACCAAAGTTGTTTAGCACCTAAAGCACGAAATCCCACTCGATTTTATCATAGGTTTTCTCCATATCCAATTTGATCGTCGTCCAACTTTCTTTACTGCATTTATTTTTTGGATGTGTTAAATATTTCGTGAGCAATGGGAACATTATCTTGTATTGTTCTCTTTGAGATAAACACACCTTATAGCGAGTGAAGTTTTTGCATGACTATGATAATCTGATTAATTTTTTATATGATCTTGTGAATTGTTGAGCACAGACTAATAGGTCTAAAATGATTAGTCATACATGGGTTATCACATTTGGAGATAAGGGTAATGAATGCATGGTTTATCTGTTTAGGTGTTTTCCCACTACAGAAACAACTTTTGACAACCTTTGTTTTAGAGGGTCCAACAATATGCAAGTATTTTTTATAAAATCTGGCGAGGATAACATCTAGGCCCGAGACTTCTCACATCCAAGTGCATCCTTTATTTCCTTATTTGTGTCCGGTTTGATTGGTTCTATATTGTCATTTTGGGCTACTTCTTGACTTATTAGTCCAAGTAGTTGGTGTCTTTGTCTTTGATTGTTGTGGACCGATTTAAATCTTTTTTCCAAGTATTTCTTAATTTCCGTTCTAATTTCCTCTTCATTGGCAATAGAAATGCCCTCGAATGTCGTAAGATTTTTATTAAACTGAATTGAGTTTGTTTAAAGTTTGTTTTCAAATCCGTTGAGTTTGATTTTGTCTAAAAAAAAAAATTCCAAGCAAGATTCTTAAATCTTTAAGAATATTAGGAAACGGTTTTATGGATAACATTTTTTGAAATATTTTATATTCTAATAGTGTAAGCTAATATTATATTGATTTTCATACATAAAAAAATCTAAATATGTTAAATAAATATACTAGTTATTTACATATAAGACAGATTGTGCTAAAAAGGAAGGCAAATGGGCACAATAAATAATGCATTCAATGACATGAGCTGCTTTTTTCCCATTTAGCTTCACCTTCTTTGCCTTTGTAATTTTTTTCCAAGACAGTGGAACAAAGAATGCATATCTAGGTATGATTTTGAGGAAGTGGACATAAGAGGATACAATGAAGATATCAAAAAGTACATATACATGAGAGAGTTCAGCCTTTGTACCTCTTTGAGCTGCACTAGGATTGTCCTCATCTTGGAGTTTACGTCGATAATCTTGCTCAAATCTATCCAATGCATGCATTTCATGATACAACTCCTAAAGTAGACAGACATCTTAATAATTAAGTTGAAGATGCAAACCATAGTGATGAATGCATTGATAATTTACCACTCAAACCTAAACATATCCTTTTTCGATTTTCTAAGTTATATTTTTGTTCCTCTTAATTGTTTCATTTTTTAAATTTATTATTCCATAGTAAAGCAGGAGGATAATTAGTTTATTATGATTCATTATGAAGTTAGCTTAGGGCTTAATAGATTCAAACTTAGCATCTTAAACATGATAAATTGAATAACTGAATTTTGCTGAAAAGCACCAAAATATTGAATTCAATAGATTGTATTATCTAGGGTTGCCAAATTCGCTCATCCCCCCCCCCCCCGTGAATTCCGAACGAGGTCGCCCGAATTCATCAAATAAGGCGAATTCATGTTGTGTCGAGAGAGGTGCTAGATTTTCGAGTGTTTCTTAAACCTTGAGGCATGGAGGTCGGGAGGAGGTGTGGGGAATGAGATATGGCCATCAAATCTGTTACAGGGGAGGAGAGGTCGGGAGGGAGGAGGCAGATGAAGAATATGAGGTTATATTGATTAGGGATTTAGGGCTAGGTTTTTAAAAAATTAAAAAACTTACCCCTAATTTATAAAAATTTATGAAAAATCACCTATAATTTTAATTACAAAACATTACCCTTTTTGATATTTGGGAGATGGAAGGGAAAAAGAACTAGAACTGAATTCAATTCTAGTTCGCAAATTCCACTTGTGGAATTCCGCAGGGAACTGAATTCTCTCCGAGGAGTGAATTTCGAATCCGTACGACATTTGTGAATTCAACGAACTACGAATTCGGCAACCATGTTTAAAATTATTTAGTGAGAGGAACCCTCTAAAGAAAAGTGGTGGGTTGGCTTGTCTCTAGAAATTGGTTTCATAGCTAGTTATTGGCAAATTGGCGGATGATCGGGTATAGGAGTTAGGTTTGCTATACCCATTGTCTTGGGTCACGGTTCTACAATTCCTACCACTCTACAGTCTACAACTTAAAGATCGAGATGGATGTCACAGGAGAGACCAATTCCTGAAGGCCAAATTCACGGCAAAATTATTAGAAATGGATGACCAGGAAATTACTCACAGCAGTGTACTGTACTAAAGTCATCAACTGCTGCATTAATATTCCAGCCTCTTCCTTTAACTGCTTTTCTGGGGTAAGCTCTGCAGCCAACCTAAGAATCACATAAAACCACATCTTTAGAAAAACAAATGCATTTCTAAGATATTTGACATGCATAGTATACCAAGGTATTGGCAATGCCATTACTTCTCAAAGTAGCGATCCAAGTTGTGCCACTGAGGATCTTTACAACGATTTCCAAAGCGCACCACCTCTCCACAGAAAATTTTCAATTCTTCCCTAACAATGCCCCACAACAAGATAAGTGTCCATGAAAATGATACAAAAGCAAGCTGTACACATATAATCAAGTCAATCGAGATCAATTCATTGAATGGTATGAGTGTCCTATGAAATCTACCTCTTGTCCAAAGCAGCTAGTCTAAGGACCTCATCTACATCTTTTGAAATCAAATTCCGAACTCCTTCTGAAAGAAGCACAACCTCCTTCAGATGTTTGATGTTCTCCTTTGAAAGAGCCTGCATTAGGTTTGCACCCTTAACAACTGTGTTGGCGACTTCAAATGCCAATATTGATATCTTATTCCCTTTGGTTGTCATGCCCGAAACAAAACCACCACTAAGATGCAAACTCGTCATGCTACTGGCTACTGTGTCCAGAACATCCACAGCCTTTCCTAGACTGGTGGTACCAGCTTTTCCCAAAATGGAGCTCACTTCTGTGACCTGCTATGCAGATAGCCCAAATAACAGGTTGGGGAAGAGCAAGACGTCAGTAGGATTCAAATAAGGTCTGAATAAGACATATTAATAATATATATAAAAAAAATATCTAGAGATGTACAAAGTACAAACAAACAAATGAACACGAACACAGACGACTCCAGAAAAATGTTATAAACAAACTCAAATCAATGAGGAACCTAGGCAGTCTGGCTATCTGTGTCTACTGCCTACTAGAGATACATAACCAGTTGTATGCACATTTTAAGGGCATTTGACATTCATGAAAGTTTAATAGAAGCATCATGATAGCTCCTTTGGCATATAATTAGACAAAGTTTAATGAAAATATCTACCTACCAATTCTTGAATGTAAGAAAGGCTGACCAGCTATATATACATCAGAAAGGCAGAAACTTTAGAGTTGCATTATGGACTTATCCAGCCAGAATTTAGCGATCTCTGAAATATGAAGAGACCCTAAATCTTCAACAAATTAGAGGACTATGAAAAATACAAGAACCATAAAAATTCACCATGAGGGGAGCATGGAGTAGGAGCAGGCTTTATCATTAAAATCATTCTAATACTAGACTATTGAAGAGATGATGATTGTAACCCTAGCCAAATAAATTTAAAAACCCTTCCTTGTGCTTGTTAGACTAATCAGTCCATGAAAGCATATTGCATCAGGTGTATAATATTAATATCAAATATGAAATGGCAGTATGAGACCCACGGTTTTGAAGAGGTAAATATATAGAAGTGTGTAACGAAGTTACAAAGGGTGGCCAGGACCAAACCAGGGTCTAACCGGTTGAAAAATAGAAAAGAAAAAACCCCCACAGGGGCTTCCAAGATCACCCAAGCTATTCGCTAGCTCAATCCCTCTCTTTGTCTAACAAGCTCAAAGTTGTGTCTAATCTCCCTCCACCTAGATGTTCCCAAAGTTATGACCAAACTAAACCAATAATAGTCTAAACTACAGTCAGAATTTTTACATTAAGCACATTATTATTTAAAGAGATACAAATATACAATTAACAAGATTTTCCCTCATGAACATCACAACATTACTCTATAGGATTAACGAGTAAAATATTTTTCAGCTAAAATCCAAACCAATTGGCACATACTTCAGGCATTAAAATGTAACTATCATTGAAACAAACCAAATAATAATGATTTATAAGAACTCATACATTAAATCCAACATCTTTATCATATTGTCTAAGTTAGTAGCATCAGCAGGAAAACTATCTTCATATAATATAAAAATGCAAAAGGAACAATTACCATTGCAACAGCAGGCTGCTTATATTTTGCTGATCTAGAATTGACAGATAAACTCCTGGAAAGGTACGGGATCCCATCATCGATGTCGTCTAGGTTCATCCCATACGAAATAGCACTCCCCCCACATGAATCCCCGTTTCTTATCTCGGGAAATGAGAAGGGTTCTCGTTGGTGCTTGTTGGTATTCGATGTTGTTGAACTGCTGTTCGATTTGAGAGGCAGCCCACGACACTCTGGAACTAGCCCAGAGCCATGATCATTTTGTCCGTTCACATTGGAAAAGTTACTACTTGGAGCATTCTCAACAATGGATCTTCTTGAGCAAAACCCACCCATTACTTTTTTTTTTATTTACCAAAACCTAACACTATCTTTTACTACAGATCACAGGCACTAACTACAAAATTCTCAAATTTGAAGCAGAAGTCCAGTGAGTCTACTAAAAAGTGTTTCAGGAGGTAGATCAACTGCAATTATCCAACAAGAAAGCAATAACGATCTAGAGACCAATCACATAAACATGTGAAAAACTGAAAACCTGTGAGCAGCGAAGTAACCCTGAATGGGAAAGCACAGATCAAGAAGAACAAAACCAACAGTTGTGAGGATTGCAATTTGTGGTAAGGGACGGACACGGCAGTTGAAGGCGTGTCCCGTCTCCCACACAGGACGATACGCGGAAATGGCCGGAAACTCCGTCGACACAGCTGAATTAGATCGAACACGGTCAACGTATCGTTGACCCAACTGAAACGGGTACGAAACGGGTTGGGGTCTGTTGGACACGGCTAGATGCAGTTTGGAAATGGCCAACGTCGATGAAGAGAGCAGAACTGAGTTGACTTACATGGTGGTCACCGGTTGGTCGACGAAGAGATCCACGAGTCGCCGGTCTTGAGTCCGCCCATTTAGAGAAGTGGAGAAGGAGAGAGACTTGAGGTTAGGTAGCGATTAGGGTTTTTGTTCTTTATCCCCTTTTCTTCTAATATATTTTTTTTAACAAGAAAGAATTTGGCAGTTGACAAGGACAACTAGTCAAGAGCATCCTTGCGGATGATGCTGCTTAGAATTGAATCTGAAGGGATGGTCAAGTCGGAGAAACTAATCCCAAAATGAGATAGACGGTCAGCAGCTTGATTGAATCTGAAGAGATCTGAGTTTCTGTGAACAAACGTAGGGCGCATAGAGTGTCAAATACAAGCATCTCTATCTCCCTAAAGCAAGACGCACCTGACTTGAGGCTTTTGATAATGCTAAGATTATCACCTTCAATGCAGATACGCGAAATATTGAGTTGTACTCCTTTATGCACACCTTTCCACAAACCAAAGCATTTTGATCCAATAATGGAAGAGATAGGGGAAGATTCAGATTCTGCGTGTATAGTACCTCCCGGGCTATCTCTAATAATAAAACCGTACGAGCCTAAATTGTTAGAGGAAAAGGCTCCATCGAAATTTAATTTGTACCAATTATTTCTCGGCTTAGTCCATTTTGATGTGCGTTTTCTAGTTTTCCTTTTGCTGTGATCGTTGTTATGAGTGTTTTGTTCTAAGGTTATGTCATCAACTTTAGCCTTCTCCCAATTGGTTAATTGATCCTTTATGAATGAAACTATTATTTTAGGGTTAGATTTAACTTTGTCAAATAGGGCTTTGTTCCTGAAATACCAAGAACACCACCATGCTGTAGCAAGCGTTGAAAATTCCGATTGGCTAAGGGAGGTATGAAGAGCGCATAGAGTTTCATTTATGTTGGTAGTAGTTCATAGACATCACGAAGAGTGATATAGATTTTTGTAGATAGATGTAGTATTACATGTGTTATTGTTGGGCAATGAAATAGCAAATAGTCAGTGTCCTCAAAGCTCATATCGCAAAGAGGGCAATATGTGGGTATGCCAACTCCCCGAGGCAAGTTTGACAGATGTAGGTAGACCGGTTTTGGATATCAGCCATAAAAAATCTTTTATTTTTGGGGCTACATCTAATTTCCATATCCAGTGTATCGATGTTGTGGAATGATTTCTAGTTTTATTGATGAGTTCAATTGCCGAAGCCATTGAAAACCAGCCGTTTTTACTAGTGGCTCAGTATAGTCTGTCTTGGTGAATATGATTTGGAATTGGTGTTTGTATTATATGTTCCAATGTTTCTCTGCTAACTAGGTTATGGATAGTGTTTTGTAGCTTGTTGGAATCCCAAAAATGATCATCTTATATGAAACTACCAACCATTAGGTTGTTGTCAATTGAGTTTGGGTCTAGTGCTTAGGTCAATAGGGGGATTTCCCAATCCAAAGATCATGGCAGAAATTAACTGATTTCCCATTAGCAATGCTCCAGCGTAGACCGCTTTTGAAGAGTGGAATTAGAGAGATTAGTTTTTACCATTGCCATGATGCGTTCCCTTTTTTCTCATAATTGATAATTGTTTTATCTCTCGAGTATTTTTGGGATACTAGTTTTACCCAAGGGTTCTCCGATTCTGCTAGAATTTTCCAGAGTAGTTTTAGCGGGAGTACCTTGTCCATATCTTCGGAAAGACGAAGGCCAAGTCCCCCATTAGACCTGGATTTGCATACCTCAAACTAATTAATAAGAGGTTTGTGTTTAGGGCCCTTGTTCCAAAGAAAGTTTCTATTGATATTGTCTAGTTCCTTGTGGATATGTGACGGGATAAGGAAGCATTGCATAATGTGTAACGGTTTTGCTGCTAGGTTTGTCTTGATTAGAGTGCATCTTCCGGCTTGTGATAGATTGTTTGTTGTCCATTTAGTTAGTTGTGCCTTACTAGAGTTTGTAATGTCTTCGAAAGTGGAACTGGTGACTTTACTGGTAATGACAGGGCATCCTAGTATTTTCCCATATTGTTTGTATATTGGATCTGAAGTTCATTTTTAATTGTGTTTATTGTAGTGTTTCTAATGTTTCGTGTAGCGTAGAATGCAAATTTGTGAAAATTAATACGCTGGCCCGAGAAATGACAGAAGCTTTGTGTAATTGCGTTGATTTGGTCGCAGGCTGTTTTAGTGGCACATGCGAAAATGATAATGTCATCAGCAAAAGCATGAGAGGGATCCTGTAGCAAGCACGCTTGATTTTGATGCCTAGATGGCTACCCGAAGAGTCCGCTGCCGATTGAAGTCCTCTGGCAAGAACCTCAGAAACCAAGAGGAAAATGTACGGGGATAGTGGGTCTCCTTGTCTCAGACCCTTAGATGGGGTGAATAGGTCAGTGGGTTCATTGTTAACTAGGACTGAGTAGGAAACTGTTGTTATGCATTCTTTTATCCAGCAGCGGACTTTACTGCAGAATCTGAATCTATCTAGGATTTGAAGGAGGAAATCCCATCGGACCATGTCAATGGCTTTTTCCATATCCAATTTGACTGTCATCCATCCGGTTGATCCTTTCTTTTGTTGAAAAGAGTGAAATATTTCGTTTGCTATAAGTATATTGTCTTGGATAAAGCGTTTTGCTATGAAAGCACTTTGGAGTGGATGTATTATTTTGGGGAGAATTTGTCGTAGTTTGGTAGCTAGGGTCTTAGAGATTATTTTGTACACTGTGATTGATTGAGTTAGCCCGTCATTGCCTGCTGTTGTGATAGTTGGTGTGATGTGGTCTAAGAGGTGGCAGTATCCCTGAATTTGAGGCGTAGCAGAGTAGCGAGCGTTAAAATCCGATTTTATTTCATTTCGAATTTGCGGTGTTATATTGAGAGTAATACCATCCTTGGTGACGAGAGTTCTTATTATGTTTCAGTTTCTTCTACGAGTTGCCACCCGATGAAAGTACTTGAAGTTTGTATCCATATTTTTAATGTGGATTCTTTTCGCTCGTTGTCCCCAGTAGGTTTTTTGAAAGTGCACAAGGTGATTGTATTTGTTTAATAACCTTTTCTTCTAATATAAATAAATAAAAATGTGTGATTTATTTGTTTTAAATTTTAATTAATTTTTTTTGGAAGCAAGATAAGAATTCAGTTCTCTAGACAAGCCTAGAGAAACCGAGAGACCGGACAAGCCGGTAGATGGACTAACCATCATGTACAACCAAATAAAAAAACAGAAGCAAATGACATGAAGGAAATAACACCAAGCAAATAACAGAAATGAAAATGCAAAACTAAAATACACGTGCTAGCTATCCTACACCATAAAACAAAACCAACACGACAAACGAATCAACTAGCCAATGGAGGACACACCCAGAGAACCCTGGGGATACAAGCGGACACCTCAGATTATGGACTTAGAAGAGCCTTCAGATATCGATCGCAAATCCACGACGTCTTCGGATACAGCAAATCAAACATCGTTCACATGAGGCCTGCATCACAACAAGAACAACACAGCACACCAAACCGCAAATCCAAACCCAGGCCAAACCATTGCTCAAAAAAAATCCCCAACCCATCTCAAACCCTCAAGGACGATAACAAAATCGTAAGCGACTACTAGGTAGTCAAAATAGAGGCGACTCAGATAGGACAAAGCAAAGAAATTGAACAACAATCAAAAGGCAAAGGAAAAGAAAGACGGAATGGAAAAGAAAACCCCTAAAAAGGCGTTATTACAACGCAGGAACAAAGGATCGCTGAGTGGAGCCGATGGAGCCGCCGAGAACCGAGGACGGAGCCGAGGTCAAAGTCGAGGGAGACCTCGAAGGAGGAGCCGGATGCAAGGTTATTCAAGCGTGAGGAAGCGGAGGAGGGCGGAACCGATGGTGGCAAGGGGAGATGACGGAAGCCGAGGGAGGCTAACATAGGCTAGATTTATTAGAGGTGGGGAAGGTGGCCGGTGAGGGCGCGGGATGGTGGAGCCGAAAGAGCCACTGCAGTGGCCGGAAGCCAAGGTAGAGCTGAGGTAGGAGGCACGGGAACCACATCGGTGGTCGAAACCAAGGGAGGCGGAAAGACTGTTGGGCGGGGCCGAGGTGGTGACCATGGTGACCAGGGGAAGGTGGCCAGAGGGCCGGGAAGCCGGGTGGTGGCTGGCGAGCAATACCCAGTGGAGGTGTTGGGGATGGTTGGCGAGGCGGCGGCAAAACGCTCCAAAGGGAGCGTTTGACCTAAAGCCCCCATTGTTGCCTTCATATTTTCCACCTTGTTTAGGCCACCTTGGAAGTTGGAAGTTGCGCGGGGTTATCAATTTTTATTATTTTTTAAATTTAATTAATAATCCCTTGGTCTCTCAACTTTAGCTTACTTTGGTTTTAATTATTTTCGACTTTTGTTACACGTTTGAATATTTGAATGATGTTGATTGCTATCTTTTTATATGGTATTACTAGTTCAGGAACTCACGTCTTATGCGAGTTTTTTAAAATCTATATTTATACAATATCACACTATTTTTGACATAATATTTTAATCTCGGGTTGAAAATGACATTGGTTATAACTATTAGAATGACATAATTATTTTTAGACAAGGAGATATGCGTCATCAAAAAAGACAAGAAGATATAGATCTATATATGAAAGATTTTCGTAATCCACTGTATCTAAAAAAATCACCATTCGAGAAATAATTTATGAATATTATAATGATATGTATTTATTACAAATAAGAAATATTGAGCAATAATAGTGTGGTCGGTAGTTGATTGACGAGTGACGTTTACTTGTAGTTGGAGGTGTGGCTGCTAGAGTTTGCAGTGGAGAGTTGTCATTGACGTCAAGATTATTTGCTGGTATCTAGAAGACAAAATGAAAGAAATAGCAAAAGAGGGTAGATTTATATTATTCACAATTTTAGGCAAATAACATTGAAATTGATAAATTACATAGATGAATGAATGTATATTAAGATGGACTATTTCTTGTAGGTACTCAAAGAAAATTAAATGAAAATTTCACTAGGCATACCAAGATAAGACGCATTTCATAAAGTGTACAAAAGTTTTACATATTTCCCCCGGTACCCCTAAGTTTTATGTTAAATTCGTGTCGCGCCCTTTGAATGTTAGACTTAATGGATGTCTAGACCTTTCGTTTGATTTGTATGAAAAAGGAAGAAATTGCTACTTGTCCCACTCTATTCCTTTCTCTTTATCGATCACGTTAAAGATCTAAGTGTCGGCAACATGTTAAAGATCCAATTAAGGCAAGGTTAGATCCTCACTAGGGCTTAGTTTTTAGGTTGGTTAGCGATTTTAAATAAAGGCTTGAGCAGAGAATGAGATCTCATCAATCTTAATTAGTTTCTGAATGGTATGAAACTAAGATGACCCTTGTATGCAAGTGTGAAAAAAAAATTCATCTTTGTTGGGAGCTAGAGATTGAAGAAGACAAATGGGTATCACTTGCTTAATTGACATTCGAAAGAAAATAAATGAATGTTGAATGTATAGATACAAGCTATGCAACAAGTTATGTATCTCTTCTATTTATGTGCACCTATGCAACAAGTTGGTTGATGTGCATCTGTGCAACAAGCTGATTCTTTTTTTTTTTGCTATTGTTGTTGTTCTGGTTCTTCTCTTTTCGATATTTTTGTGCATCTGTTGTTTCGGTTGATATTTTTGTGCATATTTGTTGTTGTTATTTCACACTAATATCATCTCTGCTGTTGTTTTTGTACATGCTTCTATTGTTAATATGTTTGTGCATTTGGTGACATGTCTGTTCCAAAGCAAAATTGTCCTTGGATTATATGATGCCACTAGATTTCACAAAGTTTAGGGATGTTGAAGTTAGTGGATTGTTAGGAACAATTTACTAAATGTTTGGTTATGGCTATGTTTGGCAAAAGGTAGCGGATAGAGTAGCTAAAGCTGATGGGATAGTTGAAGTTGATGGATTATTTGTGTTAAATATAGGTTAATAAGCTAGTGAATAAAAATATATAAGCTTCGAAAAGATTGGGTGAGTATTTGATGAGAAGTTGTGATTCCAAAAGCAAATTAAACTAAAATATTAGGGCCCGTTTGGTATTGATATATAGATATCAGATATCGGATATCAGCCCCAATATCTGATATCTAGTGTTTAGTATCCCTTAGATATCACATGATATATGATATCTATGTTTGGTACAGTCAGATATCAATATCACTTGATATCTAGATATTAGATTTATGCCTATTTGATATAGTGATTTTGAGGGAGGTATCACTTGATATCGATATCACCCGATATTGATATCTTGATACTGATACCGATATCTTGCTACCGATACCGATATCTTGATATCAAGATATCAATCGATATCGATATCTAGATATCAATACCAAACGAGCTCTTATAGTTATTTCATTTAGAACTATATAATATCAAAATCATAAGCTTCGAAAAGCTACTTATTGTTGCCAAACAAAGCCTATAAATTTTGATTTATATCCAAATTAATGGCCCAATAGAACTCTCTAAACCATGTCATCTTCTTATAAACCCACTTTAATTTTATAACATAAGATTATAGAGTTCAATTTTTTTTAAATGGTGTAGCAGCCAACGAGAGGAATCTAAAGGTCTATTTGGTAGCATGTAGCTGATGGGATAGCTGAATCTAATAGAGGAGATGAAGTTGATGGATTAAGGATGTTAAATATATGTTAAATTAAGGTGTTTATAAGCTAGTAAGGTGTTGTTAACCCAGATAATAAAGTAACTAGTACAAACTAGCTGATGAGATAGAAGAAAATGAATAGAGTTCTAAAAATTTTGGGATGAATAGTCGTTGAAAATCCAATTTCAGAAGCTAATTAAACTAAAATCTTGTAATTAACTGATTTAAAACTATAGAATATTAAAACCAAAAGCTCTGAAAAGCTACCTGCATTGCCAAACGGACCCTAACTTAATTTTTTTTCTTGGCCTTATACTTGGATTACATTTCTCCATGTGAAATAACCTTTGTTTCTCCGTGTGAAGTAATCGCCATTTCTCCGTGTGAAGTAACCGTCGTTTGAAAATAAGGTTAGGAACTGCCTATTTCCAAATGGGTTGAAAATTGATAACTCATAGCTAGTCATCTTCTATTCAGATTGTTGAGATTTCATTGGATTTAACTCATTTCCTCTCATCTACAACTTTATACTAAAGAATTATGTGCTCTTTTAGGATGCCCTTCCATTTTCATATCATCTAACAATCTACTTTTGGTAGAATTTTGGCCAAACGAATATGGAAGTTCCTAGCATTTTATCAATCTATTTTCTTCTTTGCAGGATTTGAAAAGTTTCTCCGTGTGAAGTAACCTTGTTTGGAATTCTTATCAGTTTATCAAGCTTCTATGTAATGGTGACGAGTTTAATAAAGTACAAGAATTCAACCCATAGGTGACAAGATTAATGGTGATAAGATGCATCGAAGAATTTGAGCATTAATGGAGTAGATGCAATTGGATCTTCAAGTCCTCGGTTAAAAGATCCTTCATATTGATTGTACTAGATCTCTCATTTGGTTTTATAAAGATGGGAGTGTCCCCTACTTGGATAATGTACTGGCAAGAAATGTCTTGCGCCATAATCCATGTTTGCATCTAACGACTCCACTAGTCATATTGTCCAACTTTTAGGAGTGTAGGTTTGCTGCAGGTGACGCCTAGGTATATAGTTTAATTCTTGTCATTTTTCTTCAATCTATACACATTCTCGAGCAAATAGGCTTTGATATCATTGTAGGGTTATGCATAATCGGCTATCCAACATGACATGGTTAACCGTGTCAAATACCCGAAATCGATAACATTGAAATCATTGAACCAAACACAACACGATTAGTGGCGGATATCAGACATGGTTACACGAAATGGATTCGTGTCAGATATCCAGATACCCGCCACGAACTGTTTATTTTGTCAAACAGTGAAGAAAAACAATCAAATATAGAATCATTATCGAGCCTAGATTTGAAATTAAAGCCATTATTGTTCAAATTTGACAAGGAGGATGATAGATCTAAGAATGTTGACCTAGAATCTGAAAAGACGTACTTAATCTAGTCTTCTTCGTGATTGAAGCTTGAGATAGAGTTTGAGATTTGGGTTTTTGGATGTTTTTATGCTTAACGGTATCTATTGCATTCATCATTGCCTTGTTGTCGTGAGCCACATCTTTGTCTCGTCATCGTCGTGAGCTACCTCTTTGCCTCATCATCATCGTGAGCCGCCTCTTTGCCTCGTCCTCATCGAGAACCACCTCTTCGCATCGTCATCATCATGAGCCGCCTCTTCGCCTCTTCGTTTCGTCATTGTGATTCGCCTTGTCACTGACTAGTTGTGATTGAGTGGAAGGCGTTGTCTCTATTTCGTCGCCTCATTTCTGCCTCATCGAGACAAAAGAGATAGGTAAGATAAGTAGTTGAGACTTGAGAAATTTGAGAGGGAGAGAGAGTGCGAAGAATGAATATGAGATTTGGAAAGGAGATGAGAGGATGTGAGACTGAGAGAGTAGAGATAGTGCGGTTGCTGGGAGTTCTAATGTTTCTAGGTTTTTTTTTTGGGAAGTTGAAAGGTCTTTACACACTTTAAAAAAAAACAAAGGAAGAGTTAAAAAAAGATTCAGATTATAACCTGGGTTGCATTGAACACATGTGGACGCGCTTGGGCCGTGGAAGGAACTTCTCCGTCTTCTTCATTGAGAACCATTTCATGGGTAATGAGCTTTCCGAGAAGGTCGTCCAAAGGCAATGAAGTAAGGTCTTGAGCTTCCTCAATCACCGTCACCTTGGGTCCCCACTTGGCTTTTGGCAGGCTCCTTAGAACCTTCCGTACCTTCTCTTCATTAGTGAAGGTTTTTCCCAGTGAGTCCAGGTTGTTTACGATTTGAGTGAACCTCGTAAACATTTCCTTCACCGTCTCGTCGAAGTTCATCTTGAAGAGCTCATACTGGCAAAGAAAGATACTGATCTTGATTTTTTTTTTACTTGGCTAGTTTCTTCATAAGTGGCCACCAGCTTGTCCCAGATTTCCTTGGCACTCTTGCAAGAAGAAACACGATTAAACTCGTTAGCATCAAGTCCACAATATAATAAGTTCATAGCTTTATAACTTTTTGCCACGTTCTCCAGATTCATCTGAGTGTATTCACTCTCTTCTTTGGGCACATCTTGTCCAGTTGGGCCAGTCTTCTTTGGAACATGTGGCCCTTTCTTGATAAGATCCCAAAGCTCAAGATCTTGATCCATAACGAACATTTGCATTAAGGATCTCCAGTGTACGAAATTGTTGCCTTTATTTCATTTTTATTTATCTTTTGACTCTTAAGGATATTTAGCTAGATTTATGTAATTGTGACATATACTCATATCTTATTACGTACGTGGTAGCAATGACATTTAACATTGAATGAAGAACCAACTCATGTGTTTTGTGACATGTTATGTACGTATGTATGTAGAGTGTTATATTTTGATAAATCAATATGCAGGTGGTTCGACTGTGCACAAAAGGATCTAATATGGTTTTAGACGGTACTTACAATAGACAACATTTAAAAGATTTATATTCAACGGTTAAAATAAACCTAGACAATGATTAATTGTTGCTTAATCAACGGCTAGAACACATCAACAACAGGTATATATATTTAGACAACGGTTATAATATAATTAGACAATGGTTATAAAGTATTTAGCTAGCATTTAAATGGTTCATATATAGTGGTTGAAAGTTACTTAGACAACGGTTTAAGTATGGTTGACATGATACGATAACTACAACAAAATGGTGATTACCACGTACCAACCACAAGTTGTGGTTACCACATATGTTGGTAACCATAATTGTGGTTACCATTGGTACATTACCATAGTTACCAAACTATATTTCTATTTATATTTTTTTGAAACCCCGCGATTACCAGACGATAGTCATCAAGATTATCGAAGGAAAAAAATATGGTTACCACATGTTATGAAGTCTAAACATTCAAGTATTCAAACAAAACAAACCAAGTTCAAACATTCATAATGTTATTGCGACTGAGAGGGGAGGCCGAAAGCCTTAACGATCAAATGGATAGCGTCCTCACTGAGATCAAACCTGCGGCTGGTGTAAGAGGCGGATGTCTTCAACAAAGATATGATTGGGAACATGGAGGCTATGACCGCACATTGGAATAGAATTTAGGTCAAAAAAATCAAAAGTCAAAAGTCAAAACTTAAAAACTTAAAAGCTAAATACATTAAATAATAAAAAACAAAAATAAATATATAAATATACTCGGTAACCATGGTATTTCAGATATCATTACCATTACTATACCAACTTCACGTGGTTACCACTATGATAGTTACCACCATGTCGGTTACCATCAGAGTGGTTACCAACACAGTCGGTACGTAGTTGGTATGGTAATTTCTGTACTATTTGCCATCCCTAGGTTTAATCGAATCTAGCCAACGATTTTTATGAATTTAGGCAACGGTTAACAATTTTATAGACAATGGTTAAAATATATGTATACAATTGTTTCAATGTACTTACACAACGGTTTGACTTTAAATAGCCATTAAATAATTTTATCTATACAACGGTTGCAAGTATTTTAGACAACAGTTAACATGTACCTAAACGACAATTAGAATCTCCTTGGACCAGGGTAATGCGGAATTAGCAACGGGTAATGTATACCTAGACAACAATTACAATCTCCTTAGACAACAATTAGAATGTGATTAGATAATGGTTAAAACCGGACATCCTAAATTTGAGACAACATTTAAAGTGACCTTAGATAACGGTTATAACCGGCTAATATGATTCGGACCCAAGTTGGAGTTGCATAGACAACGATTATTTGGAATATATCACAATGGATATAACCGTTGTCTTAGTGAACAGTTGTTGTTATATTTTTAAAAACCACACAGGCTGATACAACGGTTCCAAAATCGTTGTGCATTTTGTAAATCAACCATTGTCTAAGGGTTTTTTTTGTACTAGTGTATGTAATAAAAGGTGGAAATAGCTCGTTGCTTCATTCATAGGTGAGGAAAAACTTCGAAGGTAATAACTGAGAAGGGAAACCCAAAATTTTAATTTTATTGCATATATAAGGAATTGAATGATCAATAAAATAATTATAAAATTAAGATCGAATTAAGCAGTTAGTAAAGTGTCAAGTTGACTTTTCAACGTACATGATTAAATTGAATGGGGGTTAAGTCATATGAGCTTATCTTTTCTATATTGTATTTGGAAAAGAAGATTTGTTCGAACATACTTAACTTGAATCTAGTGTCATAAGAAGCAATGATAATGAAATAAGATATAGATAATTCTGCATATTCTTTGTAAATTATGACTTAATTGCTATGAATTCACATGAGTATTTAATATTAATTAAATATTACATCATCATCTAATATATATAATAAACCACATTGTTAAATTTGAAACAAAAGCTATGAAAGTGCCTAGAAGCGAGTTGACCTTGTTGCTTTGAAAGTGCATGAGAAAACATCAGATTATCTCATCTAAAAGCTAAAACTAATTATAAATTAAAACAAATTTCAAATTAAGATTTGCTATAGAAAAATGAACATCAATTAATTCTATAATATTTATTTGAAGAAATTGATATAGTTCTTTAAATTCCAATTCTTCAATGATTGTTCTACCGAATTTTGTATAGCGGACAAACATACATAAAACAGAATCAATTCAAATTATTTTGACAACTAATGATTTTAAAACATGTGTTGTAACAAAAATTGACAAAATCATAGATATAGTTATAAAAGGAATTGAATTGAATATTTGTGTGTTTGGATTTCATTGTGTTGTGCTTTTTTTCCCTTCCTATCATGCATCATAAAAGTTAGAAAAAATAGTTGTTGATAGATCACAAAAAAGCAATGGGTAAAATAAACAAAAGTATAAACAATATAATGAGTAGCGACTTTATTAACAAGAAGTGACAACATATGAAATAGAGAAAAAAAAATGATTGATTTTGAAAAATATCAAAACAATCTCTTACCTTCATGGAAACTTTGGTGGTAGGAGAAATAAGAGACAAATAAATATGTAGCGAATACGATTGAAAAATGAATGAGCAAAAACTATCTAATAAATAGAGGTGTTAAAAAATTAGGTTAAATAATCAGTTAAAAAAATGATCATATTTTAAAGAGTGAGGCTATTGACAAAAGGTTGAAATGACTATAGACAAGATGAATTCTACCAAATTGCACAACTAAGTCCTTCCCACTTTCAGTAGTCTACGAAGAAAGAAACACTCAAATAAAAAATTCAAATCCTAATTTTTTTCCCCTAGAACGATCCTGCTGGTTTTTGTAAATATAGCTTTGGCAAAGAAAACATTAATTGAATCAATCAACAGTTGGATATATATATATTGAAGTAAGGAACTCAAGATCCGGTCGGGCATCCTATATGTGAATAAGATTTTTCCTGACTAAATTACTCATACAGTTAATGATGAAGATGAGTTGACAGGTGGTTGAGTTAGCCTCAAAATTATAGATATATATTTGGTTCATTGGTTGAGTTGAAGAATCCAAAGCACAAAGATCGAGTCACAGATGTAGGCGATGTAATGAAGATGTACAAGCGTTAGGGAGAACAAGACGGGTTGCCCACCTTCCAACCTACCATTTTTTTTATTAGGAAATAATTCGAGGCTAGACAAACCTGGACCTCGATGGCCGACAAGTCGGCAGACGAAAAACGTCAAAAAGAGACAAAATACAACGAAGGTGCAAGAAACAAGCACAAAGCTCTACAAAGAGAAACAAGCCCCACTAAACCGGACGAGATGCGGACGTAGACGAACGAACGAAGCCAAGCGTCACCCATGGCAACACCGCAGGCCAGCGGTACATCAGGAAACACCTATGGGCAGTGAAGACGAACCTCCAAGGAAGCAGCATTCCGGGAAAAGGAGACGCCACGATACACACTGCCACGACCCCAGCCAGACCCGACTCCGAACAGCCAGAACCCCATCAACCGAAGAAGAAAAGCCAATCCCCCCAAACCGCAGAGCAACACCGCCTGAATCGAAAACGCACCAGAAACCCAAACGGGGGGTAAACTAACCCAAAATGGGGATTATTTTTATATATATATATATATATAAACATATATATAGATATATCGTAATATTCCAAACCGCAGAGCAACACCGCATGAATCGAAAACGCACCAGAAACCCAAACGGGGGGTAAACTAACCCAAAACGGGAATTATTTAATACATATTTATATATACGTATTTTTAATTTATTTTATTATTATTTTTCTGTATTTTTCCAGGCCTGCTTTAGACCCAAGGCATAGACCTTGGGCCCAAAGAGCACACCACGGGCCCAAAGAAGTGACACTTGGGGGCCAAGGAGAACGCTGACCATGGAAACAACCTTGTAGGCACAACAGCATAAGGCGATGGGGCGAGCCACACCACGCAACCACCAACCATCACCCAAGAAAGGGATGAAGGAATAGGGAAGTGGAGAGGGGAGGGGTTTCGAGTAGGCTCCAGGACCGAGCCCTAACACCATCGATAGATGGGTAGAGGAGTAGCGAACAAGGCACCGGGTTCGAATCCGACGGGCGGCGAGACAGCCCCACCACCACATATGTGAGGGAGAAGGCGAGGATGAAGAAGAGGGCAACCATATATTTGTTTTTTAGGGTTTCGACTACATTATTTTTGTGATACTTTGAATTTCAATTAACGGAGCCAATTCAAATCAAATTACAAAGTCTCGATCAATGTCTTTTTGGATTCCTAATCATAATCCCTTGCGGCTCGTCACCCTTCAACTCATCATACATTAATCCTAACCTTTAACCCTAAAGAATAAATGGAAAGGACTTAGTTGTGCAATTTGATAGAATTCATCTTGTCAATAGTCGTTTCAATATCTTGTCAATAGCCCGTATGTATTTTAAACTATAAATAATTTGGCCTAATGTCAACTTAAATAAACTTATTTAAGTATTTGTCCACCCTAAATCCATTTTTAAGTAAATGTCCAATTTTTTTTATAATACCAAGTTTATCCTTGCTTCAATTTTACCCTCAATCCCACCTTCTTCATTCTCTCAGATCTTCCGTTTCAATCCCCTTTTCCCCCATTTTCCATTAACGCCTCGACAACCTCCTCGGCCTCGTCCACCTAAAATGAAAGCGCTTCGAGCCATTGTTGAAAGGGTTTCTTGATCAACAAATAAATTTATAAGATCAAGACCCCGCTATAGTATAGTAGAGTCAATTTCGTTCGTATGGAGATAGTCAGTTCCTTCGTTTAGTCACACTTTGGAAAGGTAAAGAAGTAGAGATTTCTGGGTATAAAGTTGCTGATTTTAGAAATAAAATTTAATAATAAAAATGCTTCTAAGGCATTGGGATCACCGCAACAACAATCATTCATGCAACGTACCACAAATCACATAAAAATCGCACTTTTATCTATAGAATAAGTTAACTTTCGTCAATCAAGCAAAAGCAATCAATCAGCTATGGCATTGTCACCACCGAAAGGTAGTTTAGATGCTAAACTTAACCATCTACCCAATCTGAGAGTGGGAGGTCTATATTCTAAATAGCGCATTCCATCCAAAGCTCCATCAGCTATGACACTGTCACAACCGGAAGACACTGATAATTCTGAAGCTTGGGGCGGCGTGAAGGAAACACTGCACCTAACAGAGAGAGCTATGGACCTAAATGGATCAAAAACATACTCACGAGGTCTCCCTTCATTTGGGAAGAGAGAATAAATAATGATTTAGGGGAGTTCCAGAATCACAGCTCCAATCCATATTCACTTCAAGAAAAGGATAATTGATACCAGAGGGAAATTTCAGGTTCCTATTTTTGGCCGGACATTCAAGGCTTCTCGTGAAAACTTTGAAATCATTTGCAGAAGAAACAATGTGACCATCTCACTGTTGGATCTCCATACGGCCGGACACAACATCAAGTTTATCAAGCTTCTCATAAGGGTCAGTAGTTCCAAGGATATACCATTGAGTTTCAGACAAGATCAAAGTGATATTTCCATGTATATAGTTCCTCATGTCATCCAACCATGGCAAGCTTTTTTTCTTTTTTTTTTTCGGAGGATGAGGGGGCACATTAGGATTTTTAACACTCAAATTTGCCCTACGAAGAGCAACCGTAAAAACCCAGCTTATATCAGCAAAGACCGGCTCATTAGCCTACTCCAAATGACACTTCCCCTTTATGGAAATGAAGTGGTAAATCAAAATATGTCTTCATTGGAGAAGTAGTTCCAGTCTCCGAACGGAGAAAACGAACTTTCCTCCACTTGCCAACGTAGACCTTTTGTTGAACTTGAGGTTGGAAACTGGTTGCCTAAAGAGGAACAGTAAATTAGAATGTTGGACATCATCAGATGTGTACACAGCAAGCTCGCAGGACCAATTTATAATATTAAATCAATAACTAAGTAGATAAACACAGCCAACATGCTACAATTTTCTGAGGATGTAACAAACTTCTCGTATGGGAAAGAAGACTAGATAGTATGAGCTATTTATAGAAAAAATAAACCGAACAGATGAGAGATTGGAGACAGTTTCTGAACTTACCTGTTGTGCAAGTACAAGACAACCTTCACATTTCGCAAGTGTACCTGAAAATAGAGGAAAAGTGTAGTTCCTTATCTAAGCAACCAGCGTTCCGATTAGAAAAAGATATGTTGCTTTCTCGAGCAACAGGATCAAGTTCTTTTACAACATTTACCATCCCATCTTCGCCTCCTTCAATCAACATTAGGGCTAGATCCAAGTTTGTGGCAATAACAAAAAGAAGAGAACCTATTTCTGTGCTTGGTCTAAAGCACAGAAACCTTCCTACACAAGCTTAAAAGAAGAGAAACCTTCCCTCTATGCTCCTAATCCTACACAAGCTTTCAGGTTTTGGCATGCCTGGTAAATATGAAAGGAATGACTCCTTGTACATGTCCTCTCGCAGTTTGTTAATCAAAGATGAATCTTGAAGATCAATTTCAACACCTTTGTATGCTATCTTTTTTCATGGGTAGCTTCACTGTTATCAGATGCACCGGAATTGTTACTACATGAGACTAGATCTTCCAGAAATTTTAACCTTACAGCCAACTCAAAGACTTCATTCTTCATGAGAAAGAAGTGATAGACATCTCCTACCAGTTAAGTAGAGAAGATGTCCTTCCCTCTGTAACATAATGCTGCTACTAAGAACACCTCATTTATCGGTGCTAATTGAAGCCTGGTCAATTCCAACTTGTTCTTCTCCCATATAAGTAGTAATAGATGAAACAAACAAGTTTAAAAACAGATTTGTATTTCTTCTTCCATCTTTAGATATACCTACTCGGAACTCTTTAACCTAGCCTCTAAGGTAGCTTTCGGAGTCTTCAATTTTTTAAATCAGAATTAGGATCTTCAAGTAACAAAAGACAATATATAAATTTTAACCACTCAGAAAATTACTTGAATAAAATGTGATGCAACAGAATGATAAAAAATATCTAATATTCTATTATCAAACCATTAGTAAGTCAACTCTTTCCGCACAATCAAGAAGTTGCTTTAACTGAACTATAGCAATGAAAGTAATAAAAAACTTCATGGCTATAAAGGTGAATCTAAAAGGTACCCTACTTGAGAGACTCGTCTACAATTTAATCAACGTCGTCGATAATGGGAGGAGGGATAAGCAAAAGATGGGAAGTTCATTTACCATTGAATTTGCTAGTTAAAACTAGCCATTTTTTTTTCAATAAGAGAAGCATTTGAAAGCAACAAACATACATTTTTTTTAAGGCAGAAAGAAGCACTTATTGATAAGAGCATCACATAAGCAGTATATATTGCAAATGAGTGTCTGAATTTTACTAATAATAAAATGAGTGAACAAATAGAAGCAATTTCATAATCACTGCAATTCATGATCATGGTATATATTATGAATAAAAATTAAAAGTGACATGTTTTAACTAATGGAGGGAGTAATATTTAACAATAGGCAAAACTAATTAAAATAACCCAACCTTTAAAGGGGTGTTAAAAATATATCCCCACCTTTAAAATGTAAGATAAATATCCCGACCTTTATAAGTGATGGTAATATAATATCCCAAAATTTTCTCCCCCACAAAAATGCTTACATGGCACATATGTGGCAAAAAATAATGATCATATTCACAAGCTTGCCCTTGGATCTTAATGCTCGAATTATACAAAGTATAGTCTAAATTGTCATGATAATTTAAAAATAAATAAAACTCTCTTTTGTAACTGAAAAAAAATCATTCAATTTAATACGTATTTATAGATTATAATTAAATTTAATCAAAACAAGTACAATAAAACAAGTAAATATTTAAAATATAATTTTCAATATCTTGATTGTGTAAAATATCATTCAAGTTTCTTAGATTAAATTAGATTGGTTTTAAGTTTATCTTAATTTTTTTTTATTTTGGATTTAAGAAAAAATAAAAAATAAAAAATTTACATTCTTTTATATATTTTTAATAATAATAATTTACTTCTTATATAGAAATGAACACCATTGAATAATCTAAACAATTAAATTTTCATTTCAATTTCGTAGTAACATAAAGTTTATAATTGACAAAATATTCTTCAGTTTTGATGAGTTAAATTACTAGCTAATCATTTACTAATTGAAAATATGTTATTTTGCTTTAAAAAAAAATTATTTGGCTTGTTATAGATATTAATTATTTCGAAAAAGATATAAAAAGTTAGGTACAAATTAAATCTAAAACTACAAAATTTTATTGAATAAACTTTTAAACTCATCTAATTTAATTTTATATGTGTTATTTGAATTGAAAATACATGAGTAATACAATACAAAAAATAAGAATTTTATTGAAGAGAAATCATTAGGATATTATATTACCATCACTTATAAAGGTCGGGATATTTATCTTACATTTGGAAGGTTGAGATATATTTTTAACACCCCCTTAAAGGTTGGGTTATTTTAATTAGTTTTGCCTTAACAATATTAACTATGCAGACGCGACGACACAAGAAACATACCTACAACAACTACTTCAATAACTACGAATGTCAAACAGTGGCGGATCCTGAAACTTTTATTCGAGGCGGAAGATTATCATAGAAAATTTTTCTGTAAAATTAAAATCTATTTTTTTTATGAAGAAATCCTCAATATCATTAATGTGTAACTAGAATAAAAACATTAATTGTGCATACTTTATTTCGTGGTTTTCAAATATTTCAATATAACCTACTAACTTGAAGTTATTGAGTTTATTTATAGTATTAAGGTATAAAGTGTAACAAACGATAATTATGATAGAACTAACTCAGGTTGGAAAATCGATGTCGGAAATAATTTATGTTTGTTCTATCTTAAAACGTGTATAACTTTTTTCTCAAGTATCGGATTTGAGCTTATAATATATCAAATCGAAGCTATCGACAAGAGAAACATATATATGAAATTTTATTTTCGATTGGGTGGACGACTACCATCCTTGACCCTAATATAGATCCGCCTCTGATGCCAAAATTAGTATCCTGGAAAGATATGGAAATGGAAGCTCCACGACAACAACGAATAACTAGACGAAAGAAAAATATCAGATTAAAAAAAACTTTTTGTTTAATTAAGAGAGATATACTCTCACGGTCTCACCCATTGCACAAAAATTCACACATCTCAACGGTAATTTGCGGTGTATATTCTCATTCCCACGTAGAAGCTTCTAATCGAACCCGAAGACCCGGTTTGACCCAAAGAAAGCAAAAAAAAAAGAGACCCGAGTCAGGCAGCCAGCCAACTGGGACGCCTCCCATTTCCCCCAATTGAAAAGTCAAAACATTCATCTACTCTCAAGTCTGAACCCTTTCTCTATTTCATCCCTTATCCCTCCCTCCAAATTCAGAAACCCAAATCGTCGATCGAAAACCCGGAAACCTTACAGAGATCAAATCCGAAGATGTGGTTCGATTTGTTTCTCCAGGCGGTGATGATCCTCTCCGGGATCTTCATGTTCCTCTGGATGCACGATATCCCGGGCAAGGCTCACTCCAGATTCCGCCACTGGCGCAACCGCAACAAGTTCGATGCCAAGCGCCACTTCGTCCGCGGCGCCCAGCTCCTGTCCCAGGCCAGATCCTCCGGCGACCTTTCCCTCGCCAGATCCGCGGAGGCCGAGGCCGAGGCCGCCGTCCGCCTCGACCCCACCGACGCCGCCGCTCACGTCCTCAAGGCCCTCGCCCTCGAGTTCCTGGGCTTCAAGACCTCCGCTCTCGACTCTATCGCCGCCGCGCTCTCCCCGCTCGCTGCCAAGTCGCTCTCCGACGAGGAGAAGGGCGACGCGCTCCTGAAGAGGGCCGAGCTCAAGGTGGAGGTGAGCCGGCTGGAGAAATCTGGCGCCGGCGGACTGGCGGATCCGGCGGTGGAGGAGGATCTGGTGGAGGCGGTGAAGCTGAGGCCGGAGAACGCTAGGGCTTGGTGTTTGTTGGGGGATTGCTACGAGGCTAAGGGGAAGGAGGAGTTGGCTAAAGAGGCTTTCGAGGCGGCTCTCAAGGCTCAGCCTGACTGCAAGGCGGCTTCGAAGGCTCTTGACCGGCTCGGCTCGTAAGCTCAGCTGGCTTTTTAAAAGCTTCAATTTTTTTTTTACTACTGTATTACTTTAGCATTTTGTTTTGTTTTATTTTTGAAATTTCGCTAAACATTGTAAACCTAACAAGATTGAAAGGGGACAGTGCGGTAGGAAGGATGATACTTCATACTTGGTGGTGTTTGGTACAAAAACAAGAATAGATAATCGTTGATTTGTTGTATTCAACATCAAAGTTATATTTATATGAATTGGGTAACAATGTTTATACAATATTACAATCTGTAACATTTCTAATTCATGTGACTGCATTTATAACCATCTATTGCTTAATTTATTTTGTTTTTGATTGTATGTTTTGACGTTCATCGAGATTTAAATATATTTGATCTTAAATTCTTACTTAATCAAAAAAATCTATTTCTTTATTTCCAGCTCCCTCACGTAAAGGCTATAATGGTGTCTGGTGACCAAACTGAGAAGGTTGGTTCACAACGCGTAATGAAAATTATAACTAACCCTGATGGAGTACTAGATGATCCATACACGTCGACATAGAAACTAAATACGATCCCAAAAGTTAAAAATTTTCTTTGGAAAATTGGTCAAAATGGTAGGTCAGGTTTTTCAAAATGTAGCAAGGCCTGAAAAACAAACAAAAACTCGATTTCAGGCCGGCTTGGGTAGTATACGGTTCGGGCTTCGGGTCCAAAAAAAAAGATATCGATTTCGGTTTTTCCAAAATTTTTAGTTTCGGACAAAAAATCATTATTATTTAAAAAAAAACCATAATTTATTGTACACTGTGAACTTATGAAATGTGACATCTGTACTGTAGTGTCGGTCATTAACTCATTCATCCCTTTCGGCCTTTCCCGTTCAGAGCAACACACACGCCTGCCTCGCCACCAGCCCCGCAGGAGCCGTACCTTCCTCACCACTAGCTTAAGACTCGCCGTCACCGCCGTCTCCTAACCCCGCTCTTGTAGTCTCGCAGACAACCGTGCACACAATCGCCCTGCCCCGCTGATAGGGAGATCGATTAATTATGTGGTCTTATAGTATCATGTTAACAGTGCAACACTTTGTGAAATTGCTTGAAAAGCTATTTTGTAGTAGGGAAGACATAGGGGGTCAGCAATCAGTGGTTCACGATGTTCCGACAGTGGCTCGTGGTGGAAAGGTGGATCGATAGTGGCTCGTGGTGGCAAGGTTGGTAGGGAATTTGAAGGCAAAAATGATTTTGATGGAGGCCGGTTTTGATTCGTTGGAAAATGATGCTGCAGATGGTATGACAACAAATGAGTATGAGATCATGGACACTCTTCTTCCACATGTTGATTGTGCTGATGGGTGTACTCGCACAACTGTCAAGTACATGATTCTCGATACAACCGGGTGGACACGATGATAGATATCCGGGATTTGATTTTTGAAGAGGGGACATTTGTGGGGACCATGTCCAGTGTGTTGTGCCCATTATTAGCATCGGCACCGAGGATTGGGAGGATGGTTGGTTTGACGGGTACATCAAGGGAGGCTGAGATGTCGGACCATATGATGCCGTCAAGGGTGGCAGAGACATAGAGATGGAGACAAACAAGGACATCTGGGGTGTAACGACCCAGATTATAAAACTCGGGTTTCGTTTAGAAGATATGATTACCTTCAGCTAGATCTTGCAATCCAAGTACGAGTTGTTTTTGGAAAAGGAAGAGTTAGTTTCAAAAGGAGGGATTTCAAAATGAGTGATAGTCCATTGGGACTTGTGATTTTGCAACTGGTACCTGCCCTAGTGCCACTACTCGCAACACAATTTTAAAAATCACAAAAGAAGAGGTGCAAAATTAAGAAAAGAATACAAGTATCTGCCACGACAGTGTCGAGTCAAAACCAAAACAATAAGTAATGTATGTAAAAATAGCCAATTTGTAGAGTCAGTCTCTCAAACTTTCTCTCTCTAACATAAAGACACGATCCCCGCCATAGAAGGATGTCAACAAGCATCAGAAGGGTGTAGGGTACTTGAACTAACCATGGAGTCAATCGTTGAGCCACATCACGCGTGTGCTGAAGACACAACCGAGAGCTATACAATACACATCCCAATCCTGATAATATGTCTAATGCGATGCACGAATTTAAACACACAAGCATGCTATAACATAATTTAAAGAAATGCGATAAATGGGCCCGCAAAGAATGCTAAGTAGCATATCCCTCTAGTCCTACACTACACCAATGGGCTCGTGATAAGCTGAGCTCCGATCTAGTGCAGCGCCCGAAGGCTTAATTTTCATCTCATTTCCTTCCATTTCATCATCTATCCTACACTCTCAAAGGCTCAATTCTCATCTCATTTCAATTTCATTGACTTGATTGAGGACTGAAATGATATGGAACATGAATGCCCTTATATATGACCCTAGCAAAGACTCCTAGATTCACATAACGGCTGTTCTAAGCATGCTAGTACATGATGTTTGGACACCTAACATATTATATAACACTCAGGAATGAGAGTCCGATGTCATGAGTAAGTCCCGAAGAACTTACTTGGATCAGCAACAAAAGGTACAATGTCCCTATAATAATCATACACGAGAATCCATATCATATTGATTGATCCAAAAGATGAACAAAATCAGTGAAGAGATCGATGTTGTGCTTTCTTTCCACATGTCATTCTTTCGACTCTTGTGAACTGTATTTATAATTTTTTGTTTTCAAAATCTGAAAATTGATAGACTTTTTCGTGTGCCAGATTAGTTTAATTAATTAAGAGTTATAAAAATCTCAAACAAGTTGTTACAGGTTTGGGGTATGGTTTCCTTAATTGAATTTTGGCTTGTAAAATTTTGTCTTTACAATATTTTCGCTCATCTAGCTTTGAAACATTAAATCCACCACTGTGTGATTGATTATTTCTCTTATCAGGATTGTGCAAGTGCTTTTTTTCTTAAAGTTTCCTTTGTGTCCAATTTGTAAGCCTCATGTAGTCTTAAGATAATGTAGGGTGCATGTTAATTTAGCATGCACTTTCTATTTATAATGGAAAACCAAAAAAATTTCTAAAGCCAGTTTCTTCAGCTCTGCTTTATCTAATGCTGTCTAGATTCAACATAAGTCCATTCGTGTTAATTATACAATATCTTTTTTGTTCTTGTTCGGCTGTCTTTTATTGTACGTGATTTTTTTAATCAAATTTATCGGTAGAGGACTAGAGTTCGTTATAAAATTGGAACTCTACCAAACATGAACTCATGTCTCAATGGAAAATGAAGCCTCTCACATTGGGTATCAATGAAATGTGTCAACAATAAAAATGGCATCAATGAAGTGTAATCGCATTTTATCCTCGTATGTTATCAACTGTATAAAAATGTTATCAATAAATTAAAAAAGTCATCACAAATGATTGAGATCAATGAGGTGTAATTACAAATGTCATCAATGAATAAAAGTCATCATGAAAAGATGTCATCAATGAAGTTTAATCACATTTTATGCCCTTGTGTCATCAATTGTATAAAAATGTCATCACACATGATTGCATCAATGAAGTGTAATTACAAATGTGTCACCAGTGAATAAAAGAAGAATCAATGGAAATATATCGATATACAATTGATTAATTTAAAAAGTGGAATTTGATTAAAAAAGTGGCATCAAATAATTACATTAGAAAAATGGCATCAAAACACTACTTTGAAAAAGTGGCATCACATTAAAAAAATGTCATTAAAAAAATGGCATCAAAACATTACTTTGAAAAAATAGCATCACGGTAAAAAAAAAGACATAAAAAAGTGGCATCGGTGATCAACGGTAAAAAAATGGCATAAAAAATTGTCATCATAAAAAAAAATCCGAGTAAGTCAGTCACTGGTCAATGTTGATCGGTCAATGGTCAACCGTTGACCAGTTGATGGTCAAACAGTTGACCATTGACCATTAATACTCTATTTGGAGGAAGGTACATTTCACATAATTTTTTTAGAGGGGTCTAATTACTTAATTAGATTTTTCTAAATGTCTAGTTAGCTAAATCACCCTATAATTAAATTATAAAATTCTAGATCATTAAATGGGGGGTGAGATGTTGGGGCAGTAGCAACTGACTTTACTAGAGCTGGAGTAGGCAGATGGATATGAGTCAAGTGAGACACAGAGGAGACGAGCTTCGTAGGGGGGTCCCGTATCACAGCTTTACTTTTGAGCTACGCGGATCAATGGCTTTGATTATTTGGGCGGCTTTTTATTCTCTCCTAAAGAAATTTGATGCTTATTGGCGTGGGATGATGAGCTGGCTTATGACTCGGATGAAGGGTGGACTAGATACTCGAGTTGTATTAGTGCATCAGAGCAGGCTAAAATACCTTGTGAATTTTTAGTGGTCCTATGTTGACCATGTATTGTTGCATATGTTTGTGGCGAAATGGCACCCAGAGACGATTTCATGTGGGATTAGATAACGGTGAACCTCCACGACATCCAGCCTTTGCTAGGGCTACTAATAGAGGGTGCATAGGTTACAATGGATGTTGACTTGGGTGCGATAGAAGCTTGGCTAGCGTACAATTTTGGTTGGGGAGCTACAGACGTGGAGTAGTAGAGGAAGGACGAAGGATAATTTGTTGTAATAGTGTCTGAAGGACTTCCTAAGGGTAGGGTAGGTCAACATCCGATAGAGACTTTATGGCTGACATACTTTGTCTCTTCAGCGGTCCTATGTTGACCATGTACTGTTGCTTATGTTTAGCACTTTTGTTCCCGCCTCATAAGTTTGTAGCTCCACTACTGGATAGAGATTTTAATTTCATGTACACAATTTGTCCATAGATGCTTCTTGCAACAATGGTGGAGCTTTCCATTCGATAGATGATATCTCAGAGTATCTGTTAAAGATCTTGGGGTCATCCACTGTAGAAGACGCCCTACAAATCCTCATAAAAACTTCACGAACAGATGATAGCAAATCGAACCTCACTTCAAATTTTGTTCCTCCAGTGGCCCTTTTGTTTGTTCTTCTAATCTTAGCATTTTTAAAAAAATTATATATAAATATACCTTTTAATTATTAAATGTAAATTTATGTTCAAAATAAATACAGTAAGTGTTATACCCAATATTATATGTGATGTAACATGATATCGGACTTGATTTGATGTGTTCAAGCCAATTTCCATATGAATCCAATTATGAAATCCGAGACACAAATAGTATGCAACACTCGATGCACCACTAAGTTATTTAGGGTATAATTTTACTTGAAAACCCCCAAAACGGTAAAAACCACAATGAGCTTGAAACTTAGATTATCACCAATAACAAGTGGTTACAATCTTCTCGAGAGAAATGAGGATTTGTTCACCGAAGTGTCTCCTTCGACGGAAAAGCTTGGGGAGGCTTCGTTTGGGCTCCGGTTGAGCTAGATCTTCAACGAGGTATCCTAGGAAGCATGTTAGGAGGTTAAAGCTGGACCTTTATGAGGTTTGAAGGTGAAAGGAGTGGAAAACAAGACCTTACCAAGCTAGAAACCAAAAACAGGGAAAAGGGGTCGGAGGAGGGATATGCTCTCGGCCTTTCGGCTCTCCTGGGTGGCTCGGGCTGCTCGTCAATGTCGAGGATGATGTTGTTTCTTATTGGACACAAGGGAGAAGGTGATGGGGGTTGCTGCTCAGCTTGGTCATGCTCGAACACTAAACAGGGAGCTTGGAGCTCATTGGTCTTCAAATGGAGGAAGGAGAAGAAGATGGAGTCGGAGGTGGTGGTGCAATGGAGGGCTGCTGTGGTGATGTTGTGGTGGTGCTCAGATGAAGAAAAGAGGAGCCTTGGGCTCTTCTTTCACACAACAAGGGAGAAAGGAGGGAGAAAAGAGGGAGTTTGGATAAGGTTTTTAGAGCTTCTTTGCTAGGGTTGTGTTTGAATCTTGTGGTGAGGCATAATGAGACACAAAATCAGACTTTTATGGAGTAAAAGAGAGCTGGATGTGGGCTGAATCGGATGAAGCCAAAGGAAAGGGGGTCCATTGCTATTTTTGAAGGGTGCAAGGCAAGGGAGGGAAAAAGAGAGGTGTGGGTGTTTGCCCAAATCAAGAAAAGAGGAAGATGGATGGACATTGATGTTCAAATTCAGCCCAAGGGGGGGGTGGGGGGGGGGGGGGGACCAAGGGCTGTCCAAATTCGGATGTTAGTGGGAGAAAGAGACGAGAATTGTGGTCCCGAAAGCGCTAGTTCAAATTTTTGAAAGTTAGGTTCCCGATTCCCGCTCTCTCGATCTCGTCCCTATTCGATCAAATTAGTGTTTCAAACCTATGAGAATGTCGACATCCAAATTCAGTTCAAATCTTGAGGTGAAATGACGAAATTGCACTTGAAGTTCAAAATTTGGCCTCGTTTTAATGATTTTAAAATACGATTTTCAAGGTGAGAACGAGGATTTTCAAAATATCCAAATTTTCCGATTTATATCCATTCCCGATAAAATATATTTAAAACCCGAGGTCCTTATAGATCCCATAGAAAATTAAGTATTCCTATGTAATGTATACTACGAGGTATTTAATAATTAGTAGAAAGGGGTTTTTGATGATTGAATTAGAAAGAAAACAAAATAAACTATAAACAAGTTGATGCAAAACAAATTAGATAGAATAGTTCCACCTACTATCCACTTTATTTGGTTAAGCTGATCCTTGTAACTTTCTTTTCTCCGTTTTGTGTTCCTATGAATGTCCTTGTCCCGACCTAATATAGTTTCTAGTCCAACGAGTCATAGAAACCCTTATCTCTTGAGCAGTCCCTAAAGAAGGATTTAAGTCAATCAATAGCTTTAAGTCAAGAGATTAACCAAGATATTTGCAACCCCTAACGAGGGATTTCACAACACATTCAACTTCATACCTATCCAATTAATTCAACGAGACCTAAAGGGATAAATTTGCTACTTGGGTTAAGGTTCACAACTAGTAGTCTACAAAACCCTAGCAGTTGGATCAATTCTAACTAGTTGTACGAGCTAGCTAGATAGAATAAAATAATCAAACATTCAAGCGCAAAGAAGTCAAAACATATATTTAATATAGGAAATAAGGAACAAGATTTAGAAACTCACAACTCAATCCAAACAAAGCTTCAAATATATTGCAAGTAGAACGGAGAGAGTTTAGTTATTCATGACGAACAACACTAGCTCTCAAAACTAAACTAAAATTGTCTTGGATCTCTAACCTAATTGAATGAATGAAATCTAAATCTACTCTATGAATTGAATTAAATTCAAACCCTAAGGCTAACCCCTTCTTAAATAATGCTAAAAGTTGGTATAAGATAGATAAAATAGGTTTAGAAAAGAATAAAACAAAGCCGCGTAAAACCTAGCAGAGTCTCACTGACGGTAGTTGCGACGGCTGCCACCGCAAGATTGAGGCGGTTGCCGCCTAACTTCCTGAGCATATGCATCCGGCAGTAGCTGCCTGAAATGCGGTGGCCGCTACATTTTTCTTTCACAGAAAATGTTGATCAAATTTGGTCTCGTCATCAACATGAAAGTTGTAGCTCTCGGAAAGAGATTTCCATCACATACTTATAATAGTCAATCGAACAGCCGAGGCCTCCAAAAAGTGCAAAAAAAGTTCAGCTTGTTGGGCGACAACTTTTGTAGACTTGTTCTTCGTTTAGACTCTCTTCTTCTTCTTCTTCTTCTTCTTCTTCTTCTTCTTCTTCTTCTTCTTCTTCTTCTTCTTCTTCTTCTTCTTCTTCGGACCTCTTTAAATCTTCATTTAAGCTTCTTTGATCAACTTGACTTTCTCAACCAATGCGTTATCAACCCATGTCTCCTCCTCAGATCCACATTTAGCTGAAATAATCAATAAAACTTTGTAGATTCCGACTCCACCATCATAGCAAGTAAATATGCAAATTATACTTAAATCATGCATGTTATGCATCTTAACTAAGCTAAATACAACCTATTATGTCTACCTAAATGCATGCTATCACCGCGAGTTGGACTCCAAATTTGGTAAGTGTTCATTTGGATTTAATTAAAAAACTCAAGAATTGAAATAACTCATGAAGTAGATTTCAATACATGTGTTTGGATTAGAATTTTGTTTTTCAAAAGCCCAAGAAGTAAAATTCTTGGAAATTTCAATTCCTTCAAAATGGAGGAATTGAAATTAACACGTGGGGTGGGTAAGTTGAATTCCACCTTTTTATTTATTTCAAAAAACATTTTTTTTCTTTTTAAGCAACAAATTACTTATTTGTCCATAATTTAAATAAATAATTTTTATTATTAAGGGGTACAAAAATAATTTTACACAAATTCCTATAAAAGTTTATATTCAACCAAACAAACCACATTATTTTACTCCCTCTGTTTCAAAATAAATGTCACTTTACTATTCCGCCCGCATTTTAATGAGGTAAAAACTCTATAAAATATTTTTTTAATCAATTTTTTCATAATTTCATACTTATTACTAACAAGCATGAAATTATGGAAAAAAATTGATTAAAAAATAATATTTTATAGAGTTTTTACCTTCTTAAAAAGCGTGCATTAAAGTCCAAACGATTTTTATTTTAAAACAGAGGGAGTAATTCATATGAAGTTATACTTATTTCAACATATTTTTCAATTATAAGAACTTCAATTTTGAAGACTTCAATTCTTATTAATTAAATTTTTAAAAAGTGAATTTCTCGTGTTCATCCAAACGAGCACCACTTTTTTTTTAAAAAATAGATATTTGTTGTGAAGAAAGAAAATGAAATAAGAATTGGGTTTTGAAATGGTTGCACGTCTGATATAAGTTGGAGGGTTATGAACACGCGATCCGATCACTGGTTAAATTAAGGAGAACATGCTTATCTAATCCATCGGTTGAATGAAAGGTAAAATTAGTCAACAATGGCAGGGGAAGGATTTGAGATGATATCTCCTTTTTAGGCTGTCAAACAACAAAAACATAAAGACAAGAATATCCACTCCCAACTTTTTTTTTTTTTTTGATCGACGATGAATGATTTATGGCTAAATCCATTATCTCTTTTTTTCCTCCATCTATTTTCACGAGATTTAATTTATTTTTCGATTTAGTTATAACCCATTATAATTATATTGTTAAATATTGTATACAAATCAAATACGTAGTAGTATATAAGTTCCATCTATTGATCTATCTCTATATCTCTATATATTTATATATATAGTAGACATAGAAACTCGAACTAAAGGAACTCGAACAAAGCAAAAAACAAACCTAGAAAATGAAAACTTCAAGTCCAACTCAACTTCATATAAATAATTTATAAATTCACACCTAATAACGAGACAATATATATGTTTGCAATATGAAATCAGTCCTGAAATCTAAGCCCAACCACCTCAGCCAATTCGCTGATATCAAAATTGGCATCTCAAAGAACATTTGTGAGGACAGCAAAGTTTCAGTGTCTACATCAACCTAAATCTAAACTAATTAGTTCTTTTCATAAACTTACACCAGATCAACAACAATTCCTGTTGTGCTCAATTTGTTTGGGTGGGACATTTACCGTCCACACCCATAACTAGAGGTGGCAATCGGACGACTCGGGTCGAGTTCGAGTCGGGTTATTCGGTTTTGGATTATATCAGACTCGGGTTGATATCGAGTGTGATGACAATTCGGGTCTGATCGGATTTGAGTATTCAACCATTATTTTATCGGATACAATCGAGTTTTCGGGTCCTATTCAGTTCGAGCGAATTGGGTTTCAATCTAAACAGGATCGGGTGAATCGGACTTCAGTCTAAACGGGTTTGGGTGAATCGGGTTTCGGTCTAAACGGGTTCGGATGAATCAGGTTTCGGTCACAACAATTTTGGTCAAATTGGGGTCAGTAAAATCGAACCCGAAAGAATCATATTGGATAAAACAAATCAAATTTAATTTCATACTTATTACTCATAACTACGAAATTATAAAAACTAGTGGACGATCTTGTGCTACGCACGGGTTTACTTTGAAATCATGTGATTTTTAATGGTTTATTTTAGAAGTAAGTTTACTTAGTACTCATTGGAAAGTGATTTTTAAAAATATATTTATTTTATTATGTCAATTTTTTTGTTGTATATATAAATATAAGGGTAAATTACACATAACCACCCGTAAATTATGATTCTTTTCACATAACCACCCATAAATTTATAAATTACATAAAACCACCCATAAATTAGATTTTTTTCAAAAGACCACCCATTTGTTAAATGTTAATTTGTTTCATTTGTAAAGACAAAATGCCCCAATATTTTAGTTTTTTTAAATTAACTAGTACAATTCTCGCGCCGTGACACTGTTTATTTAAAATAAAATCTTAATAATAAATTAAATTAATATTATACAATTAAATAAAATATTATTTTAATATTTTGAATTAAACTTGTAATAGCAAACTCATAAGAGAAGGGTATAATAATATTATTCAAGATGAACTCTATTATGATAATATATAAATATTTACAAATAGATAAAGGTTATATATTAATTTGATATTTTGAATTAACGCATTTGTTATGTGAAATATGAAAATCGATTGTAAAAAGGGGGGAAAAGTGATTTGTTAAAAATGAGATGATTAAGGTGGATATGACACATATGCAAAAAACTATTTTGTTTTAAGAGTTTATATAGATATGGATATAGATAATCTGTTTTTTTTTAAATAATAATAATATGGGTTTATTTTAGACTCATCGACAACTTATTCAACATTTGAAGGAGAGATCGTCAAGATCCATTGCAGATCTTTGTTTTTCACATTAAAAATATGATGTAGATATATTGGTTAGGACATTTATATATATTCTACAATGTTTAATTTCCTTACATTTTTTTAAGGAGGGACATCAAATTGAATAGCAAAATTCATATAATAGTTTTTCTATAAAAACAAATACACTTGAATAAGGGGTATTTTAGTCTTTTCAAACAAAAAAATAGAGGTTTAATGGGTGGGTGACCTTATGAAAGCATATTGAATTGTAATTTCGGATTTTACGGGTGGTTATGTGAAAAGTATCATAATTTACAGGTGGTTATGTGTAATTTACTCTAAATATAAATATTATATTTTTATCCATTATTATCTTATTTTCTCAAATAAATTAAATTAATCTATGTTTATCCATTTGCTATTTAGCTATATAACATTTATTCTAATTATTTTTTTACTAAAATATAATAACATTTTTTTAATTTTCTCCTTATTTTTATTGAAAATATAAATAATATTATTTTATTCTTTTAGTTTTTACATTATTGTATTCTTGTAATTTTCTTCTCCAATTTACTCAATTGATTATTCTATAAGATTCGTAATTTTATTTAATAATTCTTTTATTCAAACTAAAATTTCAATTTTATTTAATTTGATAATATAAAAATTTATACTTAATGAACACTTCTTTAACAATTGTGGCAGAAGAAGAGTTTTTATAAATTTGAAAAGAAAGAAAACTTAAAAATATATAATTATAATGGTTAAATAAATGGGCAATAATGACCCAAAAAAGCTTACTTTACTATAGAGTAAGATAAGATAAGATAACCAAGAAGTGATATTTATATAGTTTTGACATCTTAAAAAAATGCTAAAAAAGTGACTTTTTTTAATGAAGGGAGTACAAAATTACATTTAATTATACTATATGTAGGATAGTATTACCATCCATTATTAAGTAATCAATAATTAGGTTGTTTTGAGTATTTTAGGGAAAATGCTAAGCTTTTTATTGGTTTCGGATATAATCGGTTTTGAGTTATTTCAGGTGTCGGTTATAATTGAGTTCGGGTAATTTCGGGTTTCGGATATGTTCAGGTCGGGCAATTTTGGGTTTCGGGTCGGTCCATTAGGATATAATTGGGTTCGAGTTATTACTGGGTTCGGATTGCTTTCGGGTTCGGGCTTAACTCAAATCGGGTCGGTCAGTCTCGGATCCAAACTTTTTTTTTCAATTAGTTGGGTGTCGAACGGGTTCGGGTTGGATCAATTGGATCGATTTTCTAGAGTCGAGTCGGGTATTGCCAACTCTACCCATAACTTATTATCAAGGTATTATTATATCTTATAGTTAACAGTTTGTGTGAAGTCGCCATTGTGAAACAACCTTCCCTAACAGGTGATCAGTAGAGTCTGTCCTCGAATTAGTTCACCGACTGCAAAATTGCAAGAATATCATCTACTATATTTTGTAGTAGTTGGACCTGTAGTTTTTTCACCCACCATTTATTCCCCATAATGTAGTCACTTACTTTGTCATCTATATTGAATATTGTAGGACATACATATCTTTACTTGAGTGACTGAGTAGTTATCTAGTTATCTCCCCAAAATTTTACAAACCCGCCATTATCAAAAGACCAAATAAGGTCGGCAATTAAGGGATGCAACTTTGACCATTGCCATGATGCACCCCCTGATTTTTTGTATTCAAGGAGGTGGGATGTTTTTAGGAAAATTGTGCTTGATTAGTTGTGCCCAGATGTTGTTTTGCTCTGCAATAATTTTCCATAGGAGCTTCATTTGTAGTGCTTCATTCATTTCGCTGGATTTTCTGATCCCTAGCCCTCCGTATTTCATTGGTCTTCATATTTTTTTCCAACTAATCAATGGTTTGTATTGCAAATCCTTGTTCCATAAGCACATTCTGTTTATCTAATTTTTTTTATATAATTATGGTTGGTAGCATAAAACATTGCATAATGTAGAGTGGTTTGGCTAATAGGTTTGATCCAATAAGGACCACCCTACCATATTGGGATCGTGTAGTGGCTCTCTACTTGCTTAAATGCTCTTTGGATCTACACACTATTTCTTGGAAGGTTTCTCTATTAACACGCCCGTTTATAATTGAGCAATCTATATACTTTTCCAGCGATCGTTCATTTGAAATGCCAAGGCACCTTTCTAACTATGTGATCCGATGTCGGGTTATTCCAGCTGACAGATTAGTGAAAATTAACTTTTTGTCTAGATAATTTGCAATATTTATCTAAAATTGTTTTTGTTTTTTTTGGCACGCTGAAATATCGCCTTTTGTGGAAGCGATGGTTGAGCTAATAACCGGGTGAGAAGATTGACGATACGGGGGAGATGATGTCTATGTGCTAGGAGTTTGGGACCTATTGCTACTCACCCCATGGTAGAGTAAAATTGCAATAACTTAAAAAATTGAAACCATCTTCAAAGTTCCAACTTCCAACTAAGTGAAAACATAAAAACAACTTACTTCCTACAATACCACTCGTTGTTCTGATCTTCTTGGGATGTTTGTTCCAAAGGTGCTTCACCAAATTCTCGTAGCCCAAATTGTTCTTCACCTTGTATCTATGACCACAATTCATGCAAACAACGCGCTTCGATGTAGCCAAGCGCGATCTCCTCCTTTTCGAAATGCCTTGTGAACATATGTTCTTGGGGAACATCATCTTCACTTTGAGATTGATCTATCATGACAAAATTAACAAATTTGGAAGTGGAATCAAGGATTTTTGATGAAAAAATTGAAATGGAGAGGGATAGGAGGGATTAAGAGGTATTTTATAGCAAAAAAATAGCCTCCAACGAATTTTTTTTTTTGAAAAACCACTCGACCAGGTGTGGGTCCTACCCCAACGTTCATTTTTTTAAAAAAAGATCAACCTAGTGGGTCTTGGGAGGCTTAAACCTAACCCCAACCCGCCTATCCGTCCTACCCATCCACATCCGTCAACCCAGACTTGGTGTGTCGATGACCAGTGGTGACTCGGCGGGTCCAGGTTGACTCGTGATCTTTGGCCATGCCAAGATAAAGGTGTGCACATACAAAATCCATAAACTTTTCTTCTTTTGCCCTAACAAAT
Organism: Persicaria maculosa; assembly: GCA_963922045.1. Taxonomy (NCBI): domain Eukaryota; kingdom Viridiplantae; phylum Streptophyta; class Magnoliopsida; order Caryophyllales; family Polygonaceae; genus Persicaria; species Persicaria maculosa. The sequence goes on along the minus strand of OY998257.1, from coordinate 62,222,083 downwards.
CAAAGCACTATTAGCTAATAGATGGAGGTGTGCACATACAAAATCCCTAAACTTTTCTTCTTCCACCCTAACAATTCAAAGCACTGCTAGCTAATAGATCTAATCTATTAAGTAATTAGAAGAAAATTGTGCAAGAAAGTGATGAGATGGTTGTAGCTTATGAAGTTGATTGATACATGGATGCTCCCTTAGACCCAACTAATCGAAGAAGATCACTTTGACATCTTGCCACTCGGACTTCAACCATGGCCTCCAAGACATGTTTTTCGGACTTCAACCATGGCCTCCAAGACATGTTTTTCAACCAGGGTAGAGTTTCAATGCTTTTAGGTGATCATTAACTCCTAAATGAGTAGAGGGACTTATTTGCTTGTAAAACTATGTATATATTAACAAATGACATTTCATATTTTGATGTATATGGGTGAACCAACAATTGAAAACACCAGTTTTTATAATGACCCACGTCGAGGGACACATAATATATCCTTTAATTACCTCAATGTTTTTTTTTACAGTAGACAATAAGTAGATCGACAAAGCGATCTTGAGTTAGATGGCTTGATAGACAGAGGGTGCTTAATTACATACTTTTTGTTTACTTGAAGGGCTATAAATAATTACTTAAGTGTTTTCAAAATTGTTAACTTTTTTTTTCCGTCTGTTTTTTTTAATGTAGAGCACGATACCACAACCTCAAGTAAGAACACACTTAAAGCTACAATTGTGACACGAAAGGGAAAATCAGTTAATACTGAAGTGATCGATCAATGTTTAAGTTTTCAAGTTGTATGAACATTTTGGCCGTATCATTTATGAACTTTGGTCTCTATCATGAATTACTCTTAATCAGTTTCATGAATTCTGGCTTGTATCACGTTAGGACAATTTAGTTGGCAGTATTTATACATTTGGATATTCTTGTTGGTAGTGTTGGAAACTTTTTACACCTTACGGTATTAGGGAAACACATATCATTTTAGAGTGTTAACTTTGTTCAAGAAATTAAAACCTGTCATTGTAGGTATTTTAGTACGTATCTACTTTACGAAAATGCTTTTGCAATGATTAATTGATTGTTAGTTGTAGTTTTCGAGAAAGAAAAAAAAATAGGTTAATAAAGAAGACTATAATAGTATATTTGTCAATTTTCTTAAAATTTGTGAAATAAGTTAAAATGACATATTTTGATAAACAAATTAATAGATCAAATTGTGTATTTGTAGGTATTTTTAGATCTGTTTTTTGTTTAAGACACTAGGTCAGTCCAATCCCACGAGAAAGTGCCAACCCGAAATTCTAAAAAAAAAGGAAAAAAAGTGAAGCTCATGCTTATATCATCTCGTAAAAATTAAACGGGACAAGACGCAGAACGATGAAATCCCATCTTATCTTTTGTCCGCCCCTAAAATCTGGTAAAAACGCATGATATTGAGATGTCTCATGAAAGGGATCGAAGCGATCTCCAAGGTAAGCGCCATGCGATGCCGCCTCGCCTAGCTCCTCAAATTGAAATGATGAATGGATTCCTTAACTTATACAGTACTGTAGTACCCTAAAATCTACGAGTAACTCTTAACTGGCCTCTTTACCTTAATTAATTAATTAAGTTTGGTCTGAGACCAAAAGGTTTCATAATGGCAGCTTTTGCGCATGTCTCCGGACGCACTCTCTTTCGATCTACTTTTTCACAAACAACAACGCATGGTGTTAATTAATTTAATTAACATAAAACAAGTGATCAACTCAAAGTCCCAAAATTCAATGCTGCTGTCTGACAAAAACTAGGGCAATCACAGACCACCAATTGTTGGGGATACCGCAGATCGGTGTGGGGTAGGGTTAAACCCCAATCAACTTTTGAGATTAAGGCTCCGTTTGGCAATAATAATAAGTTTTTCGAAAGTTTATGGTTTTGATATTATATACTACCTCCGTTTATAAATATATGTCATTTGACTTTTTGACACGTTTTAAAGAGCTACCAACTATATAAAATATAATTTTTAGTAAAATTTTAATATAATATAAATACTTATTAATAATATGTGTCATATTATTAAAAAAATTGTTTAAAAAGTTAATATTTTATACTCCCTCCGTTCGGAAAAACTTGTCATTTTAGGGTGTTATTTTTGTTCAAAAAAACTTGTCATTGTAGGTATTTTGCCCTTCACTTTACAAAAATGCCCTTGATATGATTGATGATTTGTTAGTTGTAGTTTTCGATAAAGTAAAAAAGAAGGGTAATAATTGAGGGTAAATTAGTACATTTGTTAATTGCCTTAAAACTTGTGAAATAAGCTAAAATGACAAGTTTTGCCGAACGGAGGGAGTATAGTTTTTAGCTCATTAAAAACGTGTCAAAAAGTCAAACGACATCTATTTCTGAATGGAGGTAGTAGTTTTAAATGAAATAAATATAAGATTTTAGTTGAATTAGATTTTGAAATCTAAGTTTTTCAACAACTACCACACAAGCTTTTCGGAACTTTTGTTTTTTTATTCACAAGTTTTCATCAACTACCTTAATAGCTAGCTTTAGCAAACATCATATTAGCTTAATAACCAATATTTAACACAAATAATTCATCAGCTTTAGTTACCCCATCAACTTCAGCTACTCCAAAAGCTGCCATTTTACCAGACATAGCCTAAAACGCTAGAGCACACGTTTTTTAGTTGTTAAAATAAATTGTGTTGGTATTTAATGAGTTTTTAGTATTTACTCTCTCCGTTTCTTTTTAATTGACTTTTTCAAGTTACACACCTTTTTCATTAAAAGTTTTAAAACAATATCATACTTATTAATAATAAGTATGAAATTAGTTTTACGAAATTAATAAAAAAATAATACTTTATATAGATTTTATTAATCTAAAAAATTGTATTGAGTATAAAAAGTCATTTAATTAAAGAGGAATGGAGGGAGTATGTAGTAATATTGCGGACTAAAGTTGAGCAAGTTATAAGGGTTAGGGTTCTATGTCTAGCAAACATAGAAAATATTGAATCAGATTTTACAAATGACGCACTGAAGATTTAGAAAAAGAGGAAAGACAAGATCATGATGGCGGGAAGAAGATCATATGCAACAAATTAAGAAGGTTCCTTGGATAAAATATATGAAATTATGTTTTATCCAAAGAACAAGAGATTGAGTTTCCTTAATTTTGAGTTTGAATCTTAGGAAGTTGTATTAGTATTTATGCCAGTTTATTCCCCGTGTTTTGCACGGATTTAGTATAAAAATATTATAAAATTATAACACCAATGTAGTTTTTTTAATGAAAGCTCTCTCATTAACTAAAATAATAAATTTAAAACTAAAACAACTTTAACAGGTAAAACCGTAAAAAGGAGCTACGAAAAAAACAAAAAAAACTAGTGACATTTCTAATTCGAGAAAGAAAAGACAGTTGGCATGAATTGTCCGCATTTCTAGCAAAAGACAAACTGCAATCTTCAAAACCTCTTTATTGGGTCTAACCAATGTGAGATAGAGTAAGCCACAAGTTTCGACCAAAAAGTGTGTGTGTGCACTCGCGTGTGGAATGCATCTACGATCCCTAAAACGAGGTCAAAAGGTCAAGGGTTTCTGTTGAGCAATTAGATCATAGGCAAGATAAAGGTCAAGGGACCTGACAATCTTCAAGGAGTTGATCTATAGACCATATGTAAACTAGTTGGAAAGTTAACTGGTAGGGTGGATGCTCTTGAAGCTGAGGTGAGAAAGTTAAAGTGGGATGTAGAACCCTCTTCATCCCTCTCCCTACCTATTATCCCTAGTTGTATGAACTTTTCTTTTGATGAACTTTATGGTTTTGATTTTGGTTTCTCCCGTAGCAGATTAGTTTTGCGCCCTTGATTGACTTTCTGATATTGAACTATGTCCATCAAGACTTGTGTCCTAAGGACCCTTGAAATATTTAGCTATTTCCCCATATGCTTAATGGCTGCTTTTGTGTTTAGCCTAGCTATGATGTCATGATTAAGCTAACCCTATATAGGTTCGTCTAAGGGGGCTAAGTTTGGTATATTAGTCTTTGTTTTAGGGAGTACTTGGGCATCTATGAGCCATAAAACCAGGTCAAAAGAGGGTTTCTATTGAGCGAAGAGACCATAAAGAAGATGAAGGTCAAGTTACCCAACAATCTTCAAGGAGTTGATCTATAGGCCATATAGAAACTAACTAGTTGAAGAGTAGATTGATAGGGTGGAGGCTCTTGAAGTTAAGGTGAGAAAATTAAAGTGGGATGCATAACCCTCTACTTCTGTTCCTGTCACATGATCATGTCGATCCAACATGGAAAGAAGATACTAGATCGGATCTTACAGAAGATGTGCTGAAGATTTAGAAAGAAAGGAAAGAGAAGATCATTAGAGTTAGAAGAAGATCATATTCAACGGATTATAAAGGTTGCTTGGATAAAAACATATGCATTTATATTTTATCCAAAAGAAACAAGAGCTCGAGTTTCCTTATGAGTTTGGATCTTAGGAGGTTGTATTAGGATTATACATTGCCTAGTTTGCGTTTTAATTGGGGTGTCGAGTATGCGAGAAGAATGATTGTTGCGTGCTTTCAAGTTAGTTGCGTAGTTTGTGTAATAGGTGTGCTTGAAGTTTTATTTTTGGTAATGGACAAAAATAGTGCATCATGGTGTACTAGTGGATCCGTAGATTTTTCAATTAATAAAATAAGTATACCTAGTTGAAACCCTTCCCAAGTCCAATGGAGGTGGTGGTTTTCATCCCGAACTACAAACTTATCTATTGCGTTTACTTCCGCCTAATTTTGTTAGAAATACTATCGCACCCCAAATGGTCTTATATAAAAGAAATTCTACCTTGGACTCTAAAAGTACATTAACGATTTTTCTAATGTGTGATCATGGACACATATTATACAAAAAAAAAAAAGATACTCTAATTTCAATGGATTGATCCTAAGGGCTAATGCATGTAACAAGAAAAATTACTTTTTAAAGTGAATCTTTCAATTTTGAGATTGCTTAATGTGTAAAAGAAAATAAAATAAAAGTTCAAATGTTCATCTGAACAGGTGTGTTACATGTGAGGAAGCATGTGGGGATATCCCACATCAGTGGAATAGAGTGAAACACCAACACACATATATAATTCGATTTTTCTATCCTATGCTCTTATCTAGGGCATATGAAAAAGATTTATATTTGGAAGATATTTCTCACAAATACACCCAATTTAGTCATTTTTAAAATAAATTCTAGGGTTCACCAATGATATTTAGGAAGATTTTAACCTATACCCATTAAGACATAGGATAGATGAACAATAGATGTCAATTTTATAACTTGCATACAAAATAAATTCGATATAACTTTCATACCATCTATCATGGATTTTAGCGAATGGAAAAATATCTAGAATCTCCCATTATTAATAGCAAAGTTAATCAAAATAACTTTTGAAGAAATTTTGTGCAAAACAAAGGACCAACTTTTATATAGGTCGCGGCTCGAAGAATTTTCATGATATACAAAAGCATACCTATCAGCAAAGTCAAACTAACTAACCCAAAGTACCATGCTCCAAGCCAGTATTCATCAAGAACATGATCATATTAACAGAAATGTTCTTTTAGAACAATGACCTAAATCACAAACCCCTCATCAATTGTGATAGAGTATGTAAGCCAAAGGAACAAAGAGGTATGGGGCTACAGAAAGCTAAAGATATAAACAAAAATGAAGATCCTATGGAAAATCAATCCTCATAGAACCAAAGAGTATATGGGTCAGAATTATCAAGGAGAAATAATTGAAAACCGCCAAAATTTCAAAATGGTCTTATCTAGAATGTTGAGAATGAAGAGTCTATCAACTTTTGGACAATTAGATGAGTCTCAATCGGGGAAATTATTGAAGTTGTATAATCTCAATATGGACATCTAATTAAACAAAAAACTAAGTGAATTCATAGAGAACAATAGAAGATGCAAACTGAAGGCATGATTAGACAAGTGTTGCTAGATAAAGTGGGTAAAGATATATTAATTAAAATTTTATATTATACATAACATATTTCAAGACAGACTCTATTGGTGGCCTAATTGGAACGACTGATTTACAATGACAAGTGCAATGAAATATATCAATAATCTTTCTGGATAAATCGCCTTCAAGGCACAACATGGTATTAATGGAAAAATGATGTGGAAACATTATCAAAAAGGACTACCAACATGCAACAACGAAACTAACCTAAAAATGAGTGGTGGCCTGGTGCCCCCAAGCATGTCAACTGTGTAACAACTCAACAAGGATATTGTCCATCTCTTTTCGGAATGCAGACTTACTCATCAAGTATTGAAAAAACTACAACAAAACATCTACAACATTATTAGGAGTGTAAATAATCCAACCATGGATATAGCCAATATAATGCAACAATTGGAATTGGAAAAATAATATCCTTTTTGAACAAGCAAAACAACCACAAATTCAGGTTGTAATCCAGAATATATACAACATATATGTATATTAGTTCCCAATCTAAGAACTTCCATAAAGATGCAGAACAACCATGTGCCATGGTACATAATAGGGACAAACGAAATCCAAGGCAATACAGAACATGAAATAAACCGAGGTAGGAATATATCAAACTAAATTTTGACAGATGAACTATTCAATCATGACAATACAATTAGTTTTGTTATTTGAGACAAAACTGGGCAACATCTAACAATTGGCTATGAAAAAATGAGGAAAGCAAACACCACTAAAAGTCGAAGCTAGCTTTAGTGGCCCTTAAGGGCATTGCAACAACAAGAACCCTAGGATTCGAAAAAATTGAGATTGGGTACGACAACCTTATTATCATTAATACTCTTAAAGGTCCTGGAATTGTCTATTAGAAATTGAGATTCATTCGATCTGAGAGATTTCCATCAACTGTGTTTTATGCGAAGGAGATCAATAAGATTCCACGTCTTATCCACAAATGTGATGGAGCTCAAATCCTGAATCATTTAACTTTTCTTGATCTCATCCGTGACGATGCTTGCGGAAGGCAAATAATTCGGTCTAATTGCCTCATCGAAACATTTCCTTATATAAAAAAAGGATTTCAAGGAATCCAACACGGATCACTAGTAAGAATTAAATAATTAATCTTCCAACATCCTAAAAAATATCAAAATAAAATAAACAAATTATTATGTAAAACAGTTCTAATTCCAATGCAGAAAAGAGGGGAAAAAGCCAATCCAAATCGCCTTTGCATCGTAGTATAAAAAGAGACATATACCATGGAGTCTGGTGTGAAGGAGCTGAAACAAAAGCAAACGTTAGTAGCCAAGTTAATACTAAATATAACATAGAGGTCGATCGAGCTCTTCAACTTACTGTACAAAGATCGACTAGTACTGTAATTATTATTAGTTGGTTATGGAAGAAGGGATGATGAACCCTGGGTTTTGCCTCCAATCAAGGGGGTTCCATCAGGCCGGCGCCGGAGGAACCAAGTGCGGGCGGTGGAACCCTACTGCAGAGCAAGTTAAAGTCCTGACGGAGCTGTTTAGGGCGGGGCTTCGTACACCGACCACCGATCAGATTCAGAAGATATCAGCTGAGTTAAGCTTCTATGGCAAGATTGAGAGCAAGAATGTGTTTTACTGGTTCCAGAACCATAAAGCCAGGGAGAGACAGAAGCGCCGCCGAGTAGTCTCCAAAGATGTCGACAACAAACTTGCTTCCGCCGCTGCTTCTGCTAAGTGTTAGTTTCCCCATCATATCTCTTTCTTTAGCTATACATTTTCTGAACCTACGTTGTTATTGTATGTTGTGTTTTTGCTATATACAGAGGCGGAGCTAGGGGGGTCCTAGGGGGTCATGTGACCCTCCCCTCATCCGACAAATTACCTAGGTGTATTCTCCTCGTCGATAGCTTCGTTTTGATATATAATACGCCTTAATCTGATATCTGAGTAAAAAATCATCGTTTGACACTAGTTTATACTATCGAACATGTTGTGTGTTTTACGATTTTTTTCTCGATCTTATTGTCTACTATTACCGTTCAAAACTTTCTGACTTCGTCGTCCCTGGCTATATATGTAGATTTTGGCGACAAAAATCAAGTTTCGAAGGAGAGCGCGGATAGAGGGATAGAAACACTGCAGCTGTTTCCATTGAGCTCATACGACGACGACGAATCACCGCCACAGAAACTCACAACCCTCACAAAGGACTACTACTTCAAGGAGAACACCTGCCCACCATTTGTCTACAACACCAACGGGATTAATCAAGTCCAGTTGCTTCCACAACTTGATCTGCGCTTAAGTTTCTTATAATATATATGTAGCTACCTCTAGAACCTGTTGTAGTGTAGCACATAGCAACTTACTAATTACTAGGGTTAGTTTCATACACATTTGAAAAAAAAAAAAGAAAAAAAAGATTGATGGAGATGCATGAGATATGAGCTTCTGTGTAAAAGGGGAAAGTGTCATATTAATCTCTCGGATTGCAGCATCGAGATTGCAATTGCATCCACGACGCGTCGTTTAAGGCATTTTTATTTGTTTGGAATCTTGTAGGGGGATTGGGAATGGGTTGAAATTGGATTGGGACATTCTCCTCGGTTGTGTGTTACGACATATATTTTATGTTTTAAAATTAATCGATCTTTAATATATATTCTCTATGCTTACTATGTCGGACGACTGATATTTATGTAATTTTGTTTTAAATAAAATATTGAACCCTAATTTGCTTTATATGTGAAATATAGAGTGGTCAAACATTGGGAGGTGATTAGTTTGTTGAATACTGTAAATTGATATGTCCATATATATAAAATTAGTATATATGAACATGCACGTCGTTATCATGTGTAGCCTAACCTTAATATAAGTCCTAAAGTTTCAAGTTCAGTTGGATTTTTACCAAATGAGAAACAACCTATGTTTATTTTTACATTTGCATTACTTAGCTTTCATTAAAAAAAAAAATGGACATTTTTAGAACAAACAAGGCATCAAAGAAAAAAAAAATTCCCATAACCTCACCCGCGCGGTCCAGTCGAGACCTCGCACCAGCCCTTCATTGAGGGGCTGGCACGACCCGTGTTACATGAAGCCCTGCTCATGCCCCGACCCTCGGATCCTCGATTTCATATCTTATAAAGTAAAAAGTTGTCTTTTAATTATGTCCCTATATTTTTCAAAGAATTTTCAATACAAAAAAAATTATATTTAACCCAAGAGTGTCCTTTCAGACTTTACCACAACCTAAAAGTATCATTTCGAAAATGAGCAAACAACTCAGGATGTTTGGCAAAGGAAGTTGGACTTCTGGAGAACGAAAGTAGTCGAATCACCTGCCTATTCACCTTAATTTTTGAAAATCATAGGCGAATGAAACCCTCTCGAAGTATTGCATAAGGAAAAGCGAGTATATTCGCATTGATGATCTTGATTTCTCAAGGGTAATACCGGTACCACACGTCATTTAAGTTATTTATAATGATAATCAGGCAATCCCCTTCTACTTTCAATTGAGCAATCCTCAGGTCATGATAGATCTGTCAAAACACAACCCGACCCTGTCGACCCGAACCCGAAAATTTTGACCCGAACCCGAAAAACCCGGAAATTTTCTAGGTAATCTGGGTTTCGACCCGGTGACCCGATTGACCCGGTAATTTTGACCCGATTTACCCAATTGACCCCGTGACCCGATTGACCCGGTTGATTTATAATTATATATGATTAATTTTTTTTATGGAGATTCCAATTTATTACATTTTATAATTACAATCACTTGATCTTTCATTTTCAAATCAACTTTTATATTTATTTGTATTGTGTAATACTCCATCCGATTGATAGTATTTGTTTTTTTGTTTTTCAACATAAATTTTTAAGAAGATAAAAATTCTAAAAAATATTAAAATATTAAAAAAATTCTATGCTTATTACTAATTGCATGAAATTATTTTTAAAAAATTATTTAAAAATTTGATATTTTATATATTATTACATTTTATTAAAAATTATGAGAAATAATAAAAAAAATCAAATGTTTTTTAATCAAATGTAATAATATATAGCATATCAATTTTTTAATAAAATTATTTTTAAAAAATTATTTAAAATTTTGATATTTATATATTATTACATTTTATTAAAAATTAGGAGAAATAATAAAAATCAAATATTTTAGATCAGATATAGTATATAATTACAAGCACTAGAACTTATGAACAATGTCTTTAATTTTAATAAATTTTAGATCAGATATAGTATATTATTCGCCCGTTGTGCGATTTTTTAATAAATTTTATTATATAAAACTTATTTGAATTAATATAAATTACTACTCCATATAAAGTAAATATAAATTATTTTCTTGTATCAATTATGTTAATTTTTTTAAAAAATAATTATGAAGGCCGGTAAGATTTTAAATATAACTATCTTAAATCAAGAATTATGTATTATTTTTTGTTGATTTTAAAGTTTATATTATTTTTTGTTTATAGGTGGATAGTTTGTATTATTTTGAGACTTTTTTTAGTTTGTATTATTTTTGGTTCATATGTGATAGTTAAAAACCGTAAGCACACCAAAAAATAAAATTGTCGGCGTGAATAATACAGTATTAGGTAGTCACTTGAGGCGCGGTCTTGCAAAATCTTCTAAAAAATTATACCGGCAACAGATTTTTTGTGAAAAAAGCTCTTTCATTCAATCTATAGTTTCATCCAACAACAAATTAGCAATACTAATCGGCAAAGTTTGAATTGAAAGGTATTTATACCGGCAAAGATTGTGGTTTATTTCTTTATGAAATTCGCATACGTGTCATATGCTGGATTAATATGGTGTTATCTTTTTTAGCCATGTCAATTAATAAGTCAATATAATTTTGTTAGATATTTTATTAAATATCTAACATATGCTCGCTCACTTTACCCAAATTGTTAATTTTTTTTTTAAAAAAAATATGAACCATATGTTTATCGTTAGCTAAACATTAATGATAAGTTTTACCATTCTAAATGTCAAATAATAAGACATTCTACGATGTATAAAAAAGAGAGAGAGAGATCGAGAGAGACGTTTACCGTGGGAACATATTAAGAAGTTGTAGATGTAGAATAATTAAATATTATATTTGTTTTAGATTACAAAGTTAAATAATATTTTACAAAAATAATATTGGATAGATTATTTGATTTAAAAAGATAAGTTTTTTACCCAATTATATTCGTTTATTAATTGATGTGGCCCAGAAATATAATACCACTTTAATCCAGAAAATGACACGTAAGCAAAAATAATCCCGCTTTAATCCAGAAAATTTCATGGACGCGAGATCGCACCAGAGCCCGTTTCAGGCCTCTGTTTTAGTATTTTACTAGTATTCGTTACCCGCGCGGTTGTGCGTTTTGTTAATAAATTATATTTTATTATATTAATTATATTAAAATATTATATTAGATAATTAATTGACGTGGCTTAAAAAAATAAAATCAAATTGACGTGACTCACAAAAATAAAACCATATATAAATATATTATATTCAATTTGATCTAAAAGGTAGAATAACGCACCAAATATTCCTTCTTCATCTTTTAAAATAATAAATAATATAGTTTATTAACAAAAACATGAAAATAATAAATATGTATAACAACTAATTCAAGTTATATTTGATAGATTATTGATCTAAAAAGATAAGTTTTTAGCTAACTATATTCATTTATTAATTGATGTGGGCCAAAAATATAATACCACTTTAATCCAAAAAATGCCACGTAAGCAAAAATAATCCCGCTTTAATCCAGAAAATTCTGTGGATGCGAGATCGCATTAGGGCCCGTTTCAGGCATCTGTTTTAGTATTTTATATAGATATAGATTTTTAAATTTATCACAAAATTATCAAATTATAATTTTTTTAATTTAAAAAAGAAAAAATTGATCAACCCGAAATTGACCCGAAATGACCCGAAATCCGGTCAAATTCGGGTTCGATTCAACCCGAAAATACCCGAAATCCCTATTACCCGGGACCCGAAGTGACCCGACCCGAACCCGACTCGAATGACCCGTTTGACAGGTCTAGGTCATGAGCATCCACAAGACCAAGATGCAGTCCGAGTGCTTATGCTTTCATATATATGAACCCAACTAGCCCCCAATTATAAGCAAGCTATAATATATTTCAATAGGAATAACTTATGCATTGGTTCATAATCTTGATACGGGTTGATACCAAGCACCAAAATGGTTTGATAATTCAAAAGTGGGTTGTGAGCAATCAATCATATGGATGCAAATACAAGCTCACCGTGGTGTTTTGGTTCAGCTCGATAAGGAGGAATATTTTGGAGCTCCAAAGAGCATTAAATGCCTTATTACACTTCCAGAGAGCTTCCTACTTTAATAGTTATATGTTTTCAATGTCCATTCTTGCTTTTGTACATACTCTTTAGTTGTTACTAGCCAAGGCATACCTGTGCTACGCACAGGACGTACATATAAGTTTTGCTATTTTATAAGTTTATTTAAGAGCTTATTTTATATCATCTCATTGACTAATCTAAACAGTATATGTGTACAAATAGTAAATCTTAATTTTATATACTTCATAATTTGATTTAATTTATTTATTAAATCTTTATATTTTTATGGGGTTTTTATCCAAGAAGACACCTTATAAAATATTTTTTAATAAAAAACACCTTTTAATTTTTTAAAAATAAAAATACCTTTTATAATATAAGGTATTCGATCAATAGAGAAGCACCAAATTTTATTTTACAACTAAAATTTCAATTTTCCAGTGATATTTTTTAATCTATAACCGAAATGCCCTTTTTTAATTAACGTTTTTTAAAAAGGAATTGTATATAATAATTTTTTTCTTAACAACTTGCCTTTGTAGTTTTTTTAAAAGGAGTTGAATTATATTATATAAAATATTTTTATTAATTAAATAATCAATTTGAAATTGTTTTGTTTAATAAAGTTATTCTATATGGTGTTTTAAAAAATATTAGTTAAATAAGAACATTTTGGTTGTAGTCTTATTAATTTTCACCACGTTTTAATTAGGAGATTAGAAATACGAAATATAAAAAAGTGACATAAAAAAGTAATAAATTATTATCCATGCTAAATTTGGATTAACTTATATGTTTTATTACTTATATAATTACATTTTAGATCAAAATTGTTAGGCAAAAATTAAAATGAATTTATGAATTATTTTATAATCCATTAAGCTAGGATTCTAAAACTAACAAAATATATCGATAAAATAGACTCTTAATATTCGGTTTCAACAAAAAAAATCCATAAATTGGGATCGTAAAGATGCTTTGATAGGTATAGATATAAAAGATTAAGGATTAATTGATTTTTATATGAATATATGTTATTCGAATGATATGAATTTCATAAATATATTGGGGTTTAAAATGATGTGAATGGAGTTATTATTGAGGATAGAAATTCAGGAAAATATAATTAATTTTTTATAAGTTAGTAAAAATAATAAATCATTTATGAATACATTAATAAATGACTAAGTGATAACAATTATAAAATTATAACATCATCTTAAAAAAAATTATAATATCAATCAAATTAAAGGAAATGAAAAGGATTAAGAAATAAAAATGTCTTTAATGAGAGCCATTAAGGGACTTAGGACACAATTTTTATAGGTATATAGATATATAGATAGATATAGATTTCAAATTTATTTTAAATCCATTTTCGTGAGGGTTTCATCTTTTCTTCTTCACGTACTGGACCATCGACTAATCAAAAGGCATCACTATCCTTTGTGGTGTCTTTAATTATAATTAGTGCTCTAAAGACTTATTACTTTGGGGTGTCCTTTCATATCACTTCCAAGCATGTTTGCTCTAGCTTTGAGGAGAGTCCTTTTTAATTTGTTTGTGGGTTTGATGTCTTATTTCTCAAGTATTCAGATCAATTGGTATGAAAGCTTGGCTATAGAGTTTAGAAAAAGAATTGAATGTCGTCATTAAATAGTCATCCAAAACCGACCCTAAAAAGATAAAGTATAAGACAAATAACATATATTTCAGAATTTTCAATGTCAAGGACCAAAGGGCCATGGGATGGCCTTCTTTCAGCATAGTTTTTAGTAGCTGTGCGGGTGAGGTCTCTTTGGTTATGGGCACAGCTAGGCTTTCCAACTCAGAACTTAGAAGTTTCAACTTGGAACATGTCATTTTCTCCCAAGAACTCTTCGAATTTGGTTTTGACATCAACAATGAAGTTGCAATTCTAAAAAAAAATCTTTCCAACACATACTCATAATTGTTGATCAGACCACCGATGCTTCCAGATAGTGCCTTATAAGATTAGTATGCGAGACAACTGACTTGTACTTCGTTTAGGCTTTCTTCGTCTTCTCTGACTACAAGTTCTTCACTAGTGGCTTATCTTGACTCTTTTTTTAGCTATCACTACTAGAATTCTGTCATTTAAGATCGGGTGATTAACATCTGTTAGAAAAACGCGTGATGTTAAATACTTTTTTAACATCGCTTCTTAAATTTGAGATGGCAAAAATAAAATAGACACCACCCTATTTATTTGACTGATGTTAAAATTTTTTTTTTTTGAAAAAAAATTCAACCGTGAAACTGAATTTCCAAAACATTTAAAAGCTCGTTACCCAGAATCCCAACACTTTATAAATTTTCACCTCTAACTTATTCCCTCCAACACTTAATAAAAATTTGACCTCAAAATCGAAATTTGCCCAAAACACTTTTAACAAAATAAAATTTCAAATCCTTCTCCCATTTATCCCCAAAATACTCAGTGAAACACTCTCCTCCATTCTTCATCCATACACTCAGAAGGAAATCCGACCCCGATGTCCTTCGCAACTTCACTTGCCCCGTCAATGGAAGCCAGGAACCCTAACCTCTTTATTGGCGAGATCCCATCTCCAACTTCATTCTTTGGCAAACAACACTCGTCACTCGCTCTGCAATAGGTACGGTATCCTTCTTCTCTTCTCTTCACTTTCTTTCCTTCTCTTGTTTCTCTTCTCTTTCTTTGCTTTGCTTGCTCAAATTTATGGCTAATTCCAATTTGGAAATATAGGATTCTTAAGCTGTGCATTTTTTTTGGTAGATCTAGTGTTTGTTAAGTGTTTTCGGGTCAAACCGGTCCTTATCCACTTAGGGGTCGTTTGGTATTGATATCTAGATATCAAGATATCTAGATATCAAGATATCGATATCAGTATCGATATCAAGATATCGATATCGGTATCGATATCAAGATATCGATATCGGTTGATATCTTGATATCAAGATATCGGTATCAGTATCAAGATATCGATATCGGTATCAAGATATCGATATCGAGTGATATCGATATCAAGTGATACCTCCCAAAAAATCAGTATATCAAATAAGGCTAAATTTGATATCTAGATATCACTTGATATCGATATCTGGCGATACCAAACACATATATCAGATATCAAGTGATATCTGCAGGATAGCAAACACTAGATATCGATATCACTTAAAGTGATATCGATATCTAAGCCATACCAAACACTAGATATCAGTTATCGGGGCTGATATCCGATATCTGATATCTAGATATCAATACCAAATGACTCCTTAGTAGTTAGTCCTGCAGAAGACCACGCTCGAAGAAGACGGGGGAGACAAGGCACGTGGCATCTGCTAGTTCGACTCTGTCGGCGGGTCCTCCTCCCTTTCCCGACGATGACGAATCCTCTTGGACCTGTAAAATAACCACTTTTGGCTTTCAATCTACAGTTGGAGTTGGAGTTCATAAATTTTATTGCTTCGAATTCCTTGTTAGAGTTAGGGTTTATCAAATTGTGATTTCCCAAAGTATTTGGTCGCTCAATAATTTACTGATTTTCAACTTTTTGTTGGATTTCTGCTTGAATAAGGTACATGAATATGGTGTTGGAAACATTTTGCAGGAAGAGTGTCATTTGAATTTTGGATTTACTTGATGGATTTGTGTAAGAATATATAGTTTTGAACTTTTGATTTTCTTTCTGAATTATAGGTGTATAATAGTTGGCTGAATTTTCTAGTAATAGCTATGATGTTACTTATTTACTTGAATGTCAGAAGATGTGCTATCGTTTTAGTTGTCAATATTAGTGCGAGGAAGATAATCTCTGCCTTCCTTTGTCACTTGTGAACTTTGGTGTTTATTTACCAGCTTTAGTTTGAATTGATTCCTGTTTTTTTTTATAATTTCTTTTCACTCTCTACCAGTTGATTACAAGTTTTAGATGAATTGGCTGAGTTAACAAGTAGTAAAAAGCCACACTTGAAGTCTTAAATTTACTATTGTACACCTTGTAATCTATTTTTCTTTATTCTGTTTTGGTTTGGAATAAACTTCATGAAGGTGTACTGGAAGGTAATTATGAGCCATATATGTTGTCATCCTAGTCAACTCAAGATGTGGGAAGTGAACATTAGAATCTTTTGAACTTGGGTTAGGAAATGTTGTTTCTTCAGTCCAGTGGGGATCGATAGTGTAATTTAAATCATTCTTTCCAGATGAAATTGGTTGAAGTTGTATTGATAGTATGCCTTTCAACTCACTTGTTTTGGTTCTCTGACATTAGACTACAGTGGGTACCTCTATGGCTGCAGATATCGTGCATCGCCATGTTCCATCAGCAATGCTAATTAGTGAGGTAATACATCCATTATGGTCCACTTGGTTTATGTTATAACATTCTTGAACCCTCCTAAAATTTCGTGTCTTCTTCTCATCTTTCTTACTCTTTTGTTAACTTTTAAAGTGATGTGAAGATTAGCCAGTTAATGGCTTCTATACCAATGTACTCAATTTTTGCTGACTGGTTATTTAATTAATTTAACAAGTAGCCCTTAATCTTCTTTTAGCACTGCTCATTCCAGTTCATCTATCCATATTTCTTGCAGTTTTTATACCTACAATTATGCTAGACACTTTATGAGTGTGTGCACTCGTATACTTGGGTTGGAGGGTACTCCTGAAGGGGTGGAAGATGATCAAGGAAAGCTCACTCTTGTAGCTTCTGTAAGTTGAAACTTAAATCCTCGTTGTGTAATATCTTTTGCAGCTTGTAATATATTTAAAATGAAAATATAGAAAACGAAAGAGCAAAAATATTTGTTTAAACTCTGGAAAGATTCTACATCTTCTTAACAGATGTTAGTTTATTAGTTTCATTCTGACCCAATTTCATTTGAAAAGAGACATCTTATCTAAGACGGAGTGTAAATTGTATTTGAATTTTGTTAATGTGAATTTAATGATGATTTATAGATTGCAATTAGTAAGCAATTTGGTTAATGTGATATATAATATGGACACTTATTATGATAACTACTTACTCTATTTTTTTTTCAGGTATAAAATCTCTCGACAGTGGGAGCTATTGGGTATGAATCTACCTCCACATTTCATGGTGAAGATCAGCTTAGAATACTTTAAATGTTAGGCGTTGTAGCAGTTTTATTCACTTACCTTATTAATTTAAATTTGAAGATTAAACATCAATCTATTTTTAGAAAAAGTATTCATTTTCCATAAAAGAAATCTATATTCTTAAGTTAAGTTCTAAGATTAATATTCTTTTAATTTGTGCTTCCTCATATTTCAACCCTTGATCTTCTTAAGTTTTTGGAGTTATTTATGCTGCAGATTGAGAGTCAACTTGAGTGGACATGCTCAATTATTTATGAAGTTACTGCTCTTGAGAAGGCCTCCCATAAGGAACTTTCAACAGACGTAACAAAATATAATCAGAAGTTGAGACAATTGCTTTTTAATCTCAAGCTTAGTTATCTGATATATATGAATATATGTTCTTCCTCGTTGAGCACGGAGTATGCTAGTATATCATGTGTCAGTTTTATGTAATGAGACTTGTCTTCTTCCAACTTGCATGTTATAGCATGTTGCTTGGTGAGGTTGAAGTTGGGGAGTAGTAGTTACATTTATTAATTTGAAGTAGAAACCAATTCATTTTTATTTTAGCTATAACACAATATGTTTTGTACATGTGTGATAAAGTATCTTTTGTCTTTCATCTATAACACAGTCAACTATAACACAATCTGGCAATGTAATCTTTAGCTACAGGTATTGTGGCAATGGGCTGCAGAAGGCTGAAGGTGATTTTTTGTTTTGTGTTTTCTTTAAAGCATTATAATATTTACATAAGCATAGTACTATACTGAAACTTGTGATAAATTGGTAGAGCATAGTTTGTTTAGGGTGAATCTAGAATAGTTTGTTAGGTGTTTTCTTTTGGCATTAGTACTGGATTAGTAAATGATGTAGTAATTTTTTATTATTATTGCTAATTTAAAGCCTATTAGCTCAAATTGGTAGAGCAATGTGTTCAAGCACAAAGGTATGAGTTCAAATCCCGTATAGGCTACAACGACAAAAAAAACAAATATTTCATTTAACATCGGCTAGTAACTGATGTTAATCAAAATAAAAAATCAATGTCTATGTGGGTGATAATAAAACTCAAAATTGTATAACATCGGTCATAGCCCGATGTCTTTGTTATATAACATCAGCTATATTTTATAATCAATGTTATAGGATAACAAATACATTAGATTTCAAATTATAAACGATGCTATAATATACAAAGACATCGGATTATGGCCGATGTGAAAAACTTTTGACTTTTTACATCACCCATATAGACATCGATTTTTTTTTGAAAAACATCGGTTATTACCTGATGTTAAATGACATATTTCTAGTAATGGGCGATCTTCTTTCCTCTACTGGCCTTATCATTCTTAATAAAATCAACGTGTTACTTAAAATCATCGATAAAGTGAGTAGATTCTAACTCCACCATTAAACGAGTAAATATGCAAAATTTACCTAATTCAAGCACAATGTGCTCCTAAACTAAATGTGTCCTATTATTACCATCTAAATGTGTGCTATCAAAGTCCAACACACTTAAACCTTTTACTTGTCCTTAAGCAATGAAAAACAAATCAAGTTAGCACCCCACAAAGAAACAATCCATGCATTTATTTCAATAATCATTTTTGAAAGAAAATAGCAAATACAGTTGCCAAATAACATCATAGTATGTATCCTAGGTAATCAATGAACCAAGAAGATAAATCCATTTCAAACATCACTAGGATAATATATTTCACTCATACTCATGTGTTTAAGGGTTAAGCATTTTCACTCAAACACGGTCTTTGAAAGCTTTGCTACATTAAGCTTGAAACAATAGTCTAATTATGCATCGCTAGTGACTTCACCCATAAAATAAATCATGAGGATATTGCATAGGTTGTAATAGAGTTATGGTAGGACCATCGACTTATCAAAGGGCTGATTCACAGGAGGAAATCGTTGTGTTTCCTATCAAAATATAGCGCGCTCAAACCTACAAACTAGTATAACAAACAAGTAAGAGGTTGATCCCACGTAGAATCAAGTATTTCTATGTAATGTCTATTTACCAATTAGTAGAAAAGGGGGTTTATGAGTGATGAAATTAGAAAGGAGATAAAATAAAATATAAAAAAGTTGATGCAAAACAATTCAGATAAAGTTGTTCCAATTACAACTATCCACTTTATTCGGTTAAATTGATCTTGCAACTTCCTCTTGTCCTTTTTGTGTTCCTATGAATGTCCTTGTCCTGGTCTAATTTAGTTTCTAGTCCAACCATGAACCAGTCCTAGAAACCCTTATTTAGCAGCCCCTAAAGAAGGATTTAACTCAATCAATAACTTTACGTTTAGAGATTAACCAATGTATCTGCAACCTCTAAAGAAGGATTTCACACACATTCAACTTCCTACCTATCCAAGTTCAACCAACCCTAAAGGGATAGGTTTGCTACTTGGGTTAAGGTTCACAACCAGGATTCTATAAAACCCTAGCAATTGAATTGTTTCTAAATAGTTGGCCAGACAAGATAGAATAAAACACTGAAGAATTAAATGCAAAGAAGTTGAAACATTCAATATAGGAAATAAGAACAAGATTAAGAAACTCACAACTCAAACCAAACAAAACCTCAAATTGTCGACAGAACGCCGAGAATTTAGTTGTACATGACGAACAACGCTTTCAAAACTAAACCAAATTGTCTTCAAATGAATGAAACCCTAGGCTAAGAGTCCTTAATTATATAATGCTAAAAGTCAGTCATAAGATAGATAAAACTGGTTTAGAATAGATTAAAACAAAGCCGCGTAAAATCTAGATGCGTCGGGCCGACATTCTCCTCCTCCCCACTTCTCTCTGGTGAATTCATTTCTTATCATAGGAATGTCTATGAGTTTGCAATTATTTTTAAAGTCTATTAATCAGTTTAATTTGTTCTAGTTAGGTGTGCATCCTCCCCACTTATCTCTGGTCTTAAATTTCATTCAAATCCATGAGAACAATACAAGGATGGAAAAGACCATTAATATGATGTGTAATCTTTTGCCATAATTCATTCTTCTCCCTTTCACTCAAGGGAGCATATGCAAAGTATAGTGCAATTCCAATATTTTCCACATGTATCATTAGTTTAAAAGTTATGAATCTTGTATCTTTGGACATACAATGGGGTTTTCCACATTTTGAGGAGTTTGTGGACTACAGACAACTTCTAGGTACGAAGAGTGTTGATATGGATTTCCATATTTTAGTGGATATGTTGTCCGCTTGCGGCTACACGTCACCACCCTCACTTTTATGGACTTTTTACCAATATGATTCTAAGCCGTCCACGGATGCTTTTTATTATATTTGATGAGTTTTTACTTTTATAGCGGGAAATCTCACTCATGAATGCGTTCCCTCAGATTTACTCATGGCATCGTGAATACTACTATTTATGCTAGTGCATCGTCCAATGTCCATGAGGGTGAGTTAGGGGGTTTTTCCACATTTGACCATTTTGGAACGCGATCAGTTTATCATCCGTGGATGCCGGCCTTGAGTCTGAATCTCCACTCTCGTCCGCCCATTTTTTACCGTGCATCATCATATTCTTCCAGCCTTAGCCAACTTATTTGTCTTTTTTTCCTTCATATGCACTTCCTGAGATTTTTGTTCATGTAGCGCCTTTTTTGTTTATACAAGCTCATGAAAGGAAGGCAAAAGATCCTCAAAGTAAAAGTAGATACATCGAGGCATGGGAAGCAGATTCAACATGTATCATCCAAGCAAGCTTACAACATTTTTTCGTTGGTCTATTTGGATTGTAATTTGGATCAACCAATTATTCAAACTATAGACATTCAACCTTTAGAGACTAGAGTTCAATAACCAAAACGTACAGAGCAAACATTAAATTGATGAAAGCATCCAACATGATCATATAGATGAGATTTTATCCTTGTTTTTTTTTGTTCCATTTCTCTTGTCGGGAATGTGTTCTTGTTGAAAGAGTTGGTTCAATTTTTGGTTCACACTTTTATATGATCTTTTTTCTTGGTGTCAAGAACTAAAATGATGGTTCGAGGATCAACCCTTATATCAAAGGACCAACTAAGATTCACAACTTTATGCTCACTATGAAAGTAATCAATTTCTTTCTTTGATTTAAAATTTAGTAAAGAAATAAGAAAAGAGTGTTCATGAATAAATTGACAAACCAGGGAGCAAGAAAGAGACAACCTAGGAGGAGTCCAAATGAGATAGGTGTGCAAGGGGATCTTCAGGATCTGAAGAGAGGTCGCGAGTTAGACACTACTGGGTCGTGACCAACCTGCAAAGGGATTCACACTGTACCAAAAAAACCAGGACGTGGTTGAGAAGGAGGGCCAGAAATGGAGCCACCACTACCAACTCCACCAGGAGAGCCGCTAGGACCCAACAAGAGAATGAAGGCATAAACAGAACAACTTTGAACCAAAATTTCTCAAATCTAACTTCCAGAGTTTCTTATTTGTGCAAAGATTTCTTCTTTTCCTTTCTTAATCCAGAAACCTTAAATAAAGACAGAAAAGGACGACGAGGAGGAAGATCCTTATTACCTTTCGATCTTCTCTTTTGGCCATATTTGAGATTCACTTTCTTCTTCAACGCCCGATTTGAGTCATGCTCTATCTTTGACTTGTTGAATGCTTCAAATCTTGGATTGATGTTCATCTTTGGAGTAATCTATAAAGTACGTTCAAGTTGTCAGTCTAATTTTATTTAAAATTTAAAAATCTAAAGTATGTTCAAGTTAATGCATTTATCATACTAAATCTAATTTGGAGATGCAAATAGATTACTTGACAATTAATGAATTAAATAAGTCTATGTGGGATTCGAATCTACATCTATGTGTATGAGCACATTGCTCTTCCACCTGAGCTAATAGGCTAAAATATCCAACAAAGAGTAGTATCATCCACATTAGAGTCTACAAGCAACAAAATCATGTAGAAAGTCTCAAAAGAAATCTGCTAGCACTTGTGTTTGCTAACATATACAATCTGAAATCACAAAACTCCTAATTCAATCCTTCAACTTCAATTTATAAGCACACCCTAGTTCAAAACCCCTAATTCGAAACTACAATAACAACTCCAATATTTAGAAGATCCAACCATTAACTGTCATCCGACTTGCAAGATCTCTATGTCGCCAAAGGACTTTCTCTCTCAGTCGCCTATCGAGTTTCTCTGTCACCTCTTCAGCTCTCGCCTCTATGAAGATTCAACCGTCTCTTTTTTAATCACAACAAACGAAGACATTTAAACTTAACACTCAAGGGCGCAAGATGAAATATTCTTAAACGTTAGGGGTACCACACAAAAAAAATATAAATATTTTGTACATGGGAAAAACGTCATACCTCAAGGGCACCTATCAGAATTTTTTTTAGAACGCCGAAGCCACACACATAGATGTTTATAGTTCTCAAACATTTTTTAAAAATGTCACGTGCTATGGACATAACATTTTTTTTAAAAAAAAATCTAAGGCACATGTATCTCGAATGCGCGTGACTTTCATCGATTTCGAAAGTATTTTTAGCTAGATTCAATTATATTGTTCATAAATCATGTTTTTTTTTAAATCCAAGCCACACACATCCTATACATCCTGAATCATGTGTGTTGGGTGCCAAAAAAAGTTCGATGGAGTGCACCTCAATTCCTTGAAAAAAAAAACAGAAATTTCGTGTGGTACCCCTGAGGTATTGGCTTTTTGGTGAGGTATACAAGAGTTTGTCATATTTCATCAAATACCCTTGAGTTTTATACTAATTTCGCAGCGTGCACTTATGAAGTTAATCTTAACAGCACATCCACTCTCCGTTAGTTTTTACTCCGTAATAATTAAAAAAACACAGAAAATTTGAAAGAAAGGGAGAAAGAAGAACACGACTGTTAGGCGAGGTGGAAGAGGCGACACATCAAGAGAGCCGATTGAAGGGAGCAGCAAGCCACACGGGGGCGATCAATAGGCGTCAGAAGGTGGTCGGCGCCGACAAAAGCCTGGGAGCTAGGAGGTAAGTTATTCATTCTCAATTTCGGCTTTAGAGATTTAGGGTTCGGGGATTACGAGTTTGGGGAATTCTAATTTTCGGGATTTTGGGATTCTATATATGATAAAACAGTTCAGATTTGGGAATTTTAGGGTTTGGGGTTTTAGGGATTTTTTTAAATTGAACTCTATTTCACCTTTGTTGAGATTTATGATTACCCAAAGAGCTCGTAATTCATGGTGAAGGAATGGATGATATCCGTAGGTTCCATCACTTTAAGCATGGCCATTGCTCTTGCGGAGATTTTTGGTGAATAGGAATGGCTGATATCTACTATCAAACTATAAAGGCACAATTAGCAATTGTTTCATCTATGACAATAGGTAACAGTTGGAAGCTATTTTTTTTTCCGTAGCCTCCTAGTTGGCAGAATTTATTTCTACATGATTCAAGGACTCAATCGACTTTAGTGTTGCATCATATCTTTTTAATGTTTTATGCTAGATGGGGATTAATTCACATATTGCATTTGTCATAGATGACATGATTCTGTTTCAAATTATTTTGTTGTCAATTTACTTATGCCTAGCATTATCTATTTTTTTTGTTATTAGACCCTACAGACTAAACCCAGTTCACCATTGTATTCGGTCAAACAACTAATGTCCGTTGAAAATTGGTATGAAATCATGTTCAGGATCGGGAATTGAATCTTGATCAATGAGAGGTTGGAGCACACCCTTTCTGATGCAAGGAATGTTGGTTCATCGAGTTCTCTTTAAGATTCAGTAAAGTGTTCTCTTTATTCTGACAAATTTTATTGCATGTTATTTGTATTTTCGAATTTCTAGCACTTAGGGTTCATCGAGTTGGGAGTTCCATTTTCATTTTACTGATATATAATAACTTTTTAAATTGATAGAACTTTTCTAGATACTGAAATGAACATATGATTTAGTTCAAATCTAAAGGTTAAGTAATTAATTGAATGATAGTTTCATTGAATGAATGTGTTTAGAATGCAACAGGCTTCCCCTGGACCTTGATCCCGAATGTGAGAATGAAGGCTTTCTTGTATGTAATAGGCAAAAAGATTAAGGGGTTACCAGGGTGTGAGTTTAGATTCATTTCCTACAAGTCTTTTATGGGTTGGATTAAACTCTTTGATCTTTATGTGTGTTTTCAATGAAGTCTATTAGCTCAAAGGGAGAGCAATGTGTGATTACACATGATGTGGGTTCGAATCCCACGTAGACTCCAAAATTAGAAGTTAAAAATTAGCAATTTGTTAGAACAAAACCTTATCTCTAAAGTATGAAATTTTAACCTTCCCTCACACTGTCATTTTTTACAGTAAGCCAACTTTCACCTATAGGTCAAAATTACTTTTTTTTTTCATGATTCAACAAGATGAAATGTTTGTAGCTTATGTGGGATTTGAACCCACATCTATGTGTATTTAACACATTGCACTACATTTGAGCTAATAGGCTAAAAAGTGAAATATGTCAGTTTTAAAACTTCCGACATTGCAACACTATCCCACTTTATCCATGAATGCCATGCTAATGACAAATGTGCCACAAAACAAAGATGAAGGTCAATATGAAAGCACAATAGACACACAAATAAGCAGAACAAATAAGCAAGCAAAAAGCTAACTTAAGCACATGAAAGCACAATAGACACACACCAGATGCAAGTTGCATAGAAAAAAATCAGCACCAAGTAATGCAGCATAGGCAATGATGTACGCGCAAGTTGCCATATTTTTCATATACTTTTACTTCGATTTCTTCTATATTTTCATGCATATTGGTTGGGAAAGCATAAGATTTGTGTAGTTTATGTTTATTTGCCAATTATAGAGATCTACACGAGTTATTGTGTTATTTCGCATAAATCGAGGCAAAATTGGAGCGTTTTGAAGAAGAGAAGAAAAGCTGAAAAATAACTCGAAGTCTACTGAGGAGTCGAAATCGATCAAATGACTCGACATCGAGTGGAATTGAACACCAGAAATCGAGCCAGGAGAAGAACAATGCAAGTCGACACGGACTGGTCGATATCAACACAAGTGGTCGATATCGAGTGCCCCAAATCGAGTGAAGAGATAGAGTTCGAGTCCAAATCCGAGGTCGAGTAGAACTGGCTTGAGATAGAAGAGAAGTGGTCGATATCGACTAGAACCTGTTGATATCGAGTGCTGCTGCAGACAGATCCGACAGTTTTTGATAAAATTCTATCCAAAGGAGTTTACCTCTATCCTAAGTCGAGATCTTTTATCCTTTCTTATCAGACATTATATCCTTTAGGGTGAATTCATATTTACCAAAAGTGATTTTATTTATTTACTTTATTTAGTTTTATCTTAGGAATAAAGATAGATTTTCTTATCCTTGGATAGCAAGGTTTGAAGTCTATAATTAGAAGCCATTAGGGCTGAGTTTAAGGATCCACAACAGCAATTGCATTCAGACATACAATCGCAGAGATTTAGTATAGAGAGAGAGAGGCCGAGTGGAGTAGAGGAGAGCGAGAGCGGATTTTGTTTGTTCAGTTGTACTCTTTCGTTTGCAATTTCAATTCAAGTTTATTTTCCATGATGATAATGATGTCAATAATGATGAAGCGTGAGTAGGTCCCCTACTTTTAGGGTCGGGGTGAGCCCGATGATAGCCATGTAAGTTTATGCATCAAAGGTATGATTTTTATGCGATTCCGTCTTCTATCCCTTATGAATGATTCTTCTACGAAAGTAGTAGGCAATCCTTATTTGCATCATTGAAGCGAAAGCCAATCATATTGTGAATTTGGATTAATTATGAAATTGGATAGTAACTCTTAGGGTTTATGCGAGAACCTCTAATCACCTAATTGTTGGTAACGAAAGTTATTTGACGGAAATGCATCATCTTTCATGAATTTGACATAAGTCTTATATGGTTATCGTTGTGGCATGAATCCCCGATCTTGGAGGTTCTTTAGTTTATTGAATTTTATAAAAATTTGAGTTTTTATTCTGTTAATCTTTCCCTCATCATTCTTAATTTCTTCGGACACTTTTCTGACACAAAGGTTACGTTTTACATTTTCTGTTGAAGACTCGAAATCGACTGCAGAGGTCGATATCGAGTGGCTGACCTGATATCGAGTGCTCTACTCGATGTCGACTATTGCTTTTGTCTTCTGCTGGAATTTGTTGGAAATCGACTGGAATTGTAGTCGATATCGACTGATCTACTCGATATCGAGTGATCTTCTGGAGTCGAAATCGAATGTGATTGCAGGCTTTGGAACAGCTGACATTCCTCCTCATGGATTCGATCCTGAATACCCTACCACTACCTCAGGAGGGATTCTTGTAATTTTATTTGCTTGGACAGGGAGTTGGTTCAGTTTATATTTTATTTCATATTTATTTCGAACTCGATTCCCCCCCTAAGAGGTAACAGATTCAACAATTTCATAACCAATTCCCAAAACTCGGCAATATATAAAATCAATTAATCCCAAAACAAAGTATAATCAAATAAACGAATTCAGTTCTAGATGGAATACAACCAAATTGGGAAAACTTTGTTACAAATAACACCCAAACTCAGCAGACAGCTAATTTCAAATCTCTTGCACACAAATCTACCAATATGTTATCACCAATTCAGTAAATTAACAGCCTAGAATGGAAAAGGGAGATCACATACATGCACTTACCCGGTGGAAATCTAAGTTAGACAACTCTGATTCGAATTGAATCTGCAGAGATCAGCGATTCCCAAGTAAGCCTTCCAAGAGCGGTGGTGAAACGATAGCGGTGTTGATGGACTCACGAGCCACCGGAGGAGATAGGTTTGGGCCGACATCTAGTGCAGTTGTTGGGCTTCGTTGGTGTCGGGGATGAGGCAGGTGGAGAAGGGAGAAGCGGGTGCTAGAGGGAGTAAAGGTCGGGTGATGTGGTGAGGCGGCGCTGGTGAGCGACAGCGATGGAGAAATAAGGGAGGAGAAGGTTGCGATCTGGAGAGAGGCGAGGGCGGTGACCTCTGAGGAGGAGTCGACTCATTGGCAGGTGGGTAAACAGGAGAGGGAGACAATGGGTGGGGATCTGAGAGTTTTTTTTTATAAAAAATAATACTTTTTTTTAAACATCTCCGTTAGTTAAACGGTCAAAGGGCACGAGGCGAAATGTCCTCAAACTTCAAGAGTCTTTGATGAAATATGTCAAACTTTTGTAAACCGTGTAAATTAGCCTTTACCTCAGGCACCTGGCGAAATTTCCGAAAAAAAAAAGTGCATAGATATTAAAATTCGGCCGGCCGAGTTGGTTCTTGTTCTTACCCATCGCACTTTACTGTGGTGGGATCATAATGCTTGCAGTCGCAGATGCCAATACGTCGTCGTCCGTAGTTCTTACCCGACGAAACCCAAAACCTTTCGCTCATCCCTCCCAAATCTCCAATCCACGAGATCCCTCCCCTTATGTTCAGATCCATGGCGACACCTCCATTTAACACAGGATTTACGATTCTGTAGTTTCCTCATCTGATTCTTTCGTCCCCTACTCCTCGATTCGTTGAAGCCCTAATTTTAATTATTGAGTTTTTGGGAAAGATTTTGAAGTTAGGGCTGAGGAGGAGGAAAGAGATGAAGAGTTCTAGCAAGCTGTTCACGATCGGAATGGTCACGGCCTGGTACTCGTCCAACATTGGAGTATTGTTGCTCAACAAGTACTTGCTCAGCAATTATGGGTTCAAATACCCGATCTTCCTCACCATGTGCCATATGACCGCTTGTTCCCTTCTCAGCTACGTCGCCATTGCTTGGATGAAGATGGTTCCTATGCAGACGATTCGATCTAGGGTTCAATTCTTTAAGATCTCCGCCCTTAGTCTCATCTTCTGCGCCTCCGTAGTCAGTGGTAACGTTTCTCTCAAGTTCCTCCCCGTCTCCTTCAACCAGGCTATTGGGGCTACCACCCCCTTCTTCACAGCTGTTTTCGCATATCTCATTACGTTTAAGAGAGAAGCTTGGTTGACGTATATGACTCTCGTTCCGGTTGTTGCTGGGGTCGTCATTGCCAGCGGGGTATGAACTCTTCCGTTTAGTTTTTTTTTCTCGCAATTGATGCTAATTGGATATTAAAAATAAAAGTAAAAATACTATCAACCTTTCTTTCATTTCTGGTGAATTTGTGGTCACAAGAGGATCTTGGAAGTAAATCAGCCATCTTCATTGCATACTTTATGTTGTGGAACGATTTCTTGGATGTGTAATTGATCCAGCCAAGTTAACTGCAGATTTAGCTGTTTGTACTATGATGAAAACACACTACTACACTAGATAGAATTCTTTAGTATGTTGATTTTCTAGAAATTTCAGCAACGTGTGGATATGGATGTTTTCATCTCCAATGTTATTAAGATGGAACTTGATATGTCTAATTAGATCGTTCACGTCTCTTTTTTTCTTCTTCTTTATTTTATATATGTTTTTGCAGGGAGAACCAAGCTTTCACCTTTTTGGATTTCTCATGTGTATAGGTGCAACAGCAGCCAGAGCCCTGAAATCGGTTGTTCAAGGCATTTTGCTTTCTTCCGAGGGGTAATGAATTCTTATTCATAATTAGGTCATTGCTCGTTTGTGGCATTTTACTGACACTTTCTTGAAGGGACTATAATATTGGCCCCTACTTATATGTAGGGAGAAGCTAAATTCTATGAACCTCCTCCTCTACATGGCTCCAATTGCTGTTGTGTTTCTCCTTCCTGCAACTCTCTTAATGGAAAAAAATGTAGTTGGGATTGCAATAGCACTTGCAAGAGATGACATTAGAATTGTCTGGTATCTGCTCTTCAATTCTTCGCTGGCATACTTTGTCAATCTGACTAATTTCCTGGTGACAAAACACACCAGTGCTTTGACTCTCCAGGTATGGCACTGGTTTCATGCATTATTTGAATAATTTTTGCAGATTCTTTTGAACAGTATAGCTCTTAATAGGGGATGGGGAAGTGAATTGAGTGTCAGAATTTATCTCTTATTTTGGTCTGTTAAAGAACTTTGGGCCCTTCCATTAACTTAGGATTAATGTCAAGTCTTCTAGTATTCGATTTAGGAGAGCTCCTAGGACTTTGTGTATGATAAATTATTGGCTCAGTTCACATGGGGTGAAGTTCTTCATACACAGTAGATGAGTTCATCGAGTAGCAGATGTAGATAGTTTGGTTATATTTCGATCAATTGAAGCAACAAATTCTTGCATATGTGAGAAATATTTTCGTTGCTTATTTTGTTGATTTTTTTTTTTGGCATGATGTGGAAGTCTTCGATTAATTCTCTTAATATTGATTTTCATTATTATACAAAAATTAAAGGAACGCAGAATTTGGCGACTTCCTTTTGCTTTTAATGTTTGGAAAGCAGAATTTGTCAATTTGCTTGGTATAGGTTGGAGGGTCTGGTGTGTTTGAGAAGTTGTGGTTCCCTTTAAAAGCTGGCTAAACCTAGAGCAGACTCTATTGTGGTAATTAGTTATTCATTTTGGTTAAATGCATTAGAACGATGGTATTTGTAGCCTGTAAAGATTTTGGGTTTTTTTTCTCCTCTTCGTGGGTATTGTATCTGTATTCTCATTCTTCGGCGAATTCCAGAAGATCTTGTGGGTTTTTTCTTCATAAATTTTACAACCCCCCCCCCCCCCCCCTCCCCGGTTTGTTTTTGGGTAGAGAAAGGTAATGGTTACCTTCAATCTAATTCATATTTAAGTTAAAGATTCATTGGTCACTATTCTAACCATTACCCTCCTTCCCCCATTTTTCATAAAAATTTGCTACCTTTCCCCATATTTCATTCCCTGATTTTAGGGAGGGTAACTATTTCCCTAGGATACTCAAATCATTTCACTCACCCCCTCCTTTAGGCTCACAAAAAATGATGATCATATACATTTTATATGTAAAATTAAATTACTTTCCTTATCATTCTCTCCTTTACAAACAAGCGAGCTCTTAATCTTACTTGTTCATTTTTTAAGTAAAATTTTTTCTTCTTTTTTGTTATTAAAACCAGTGGTTGTGTTGTCGGAGCTTTATCTTTATTACTTATTTTGCTTCTATGCTAAGTATGCTGCGTTTTTTTTAGCCCACAGAGCTCATTTCTTGCTTATTCATAATAATTGTTGTCCACGAGTAATATTTCTTTATCTTCCTCTGAATCTAAAGATTAGGAATGGCAGCATAGTTTCTCTACTCCCTGTTTATGATGTAACTATGACGAGCCTCAAGATTAGCAGGATAGAGAAATTTAAACCATTATCGTAAAGAAACAGATCTCTGGGGAAATGGTGCTTTATTACAAAGAATTGATAGAAGATGAATTCCCATAACTAATAGATCTATCAAAGCAGTTGGATACACACTATTCCTTCTTCTTTGCTTTTTTAATCAAAGAGATCATAACCACTACCTGCATTCCATGATATTGTGCACCACAAATAGGAACTCATAAAGAGCCAGTGATCCCATAGAAAGTCTTGACAATCCCTTGTGGAAGAAAAATGATTTGTTGACAGTATAAAGATGTCAAACTCCTACCAAGATATGTAGAAGTTCCAACTAACAAAAACCCTAATGAACTTAAAAAAAAGGATAAACGCCCACCAGAAATTACTTGTTTTTTGAGTCCCTCTTATAAGTTTTATTTGAAGTGACTCATCAACTGGCACTATCCTAATGTGAACCCTATATGGGTAATTCATAAAATTCGTTAGACTCGATGATTGTGACAAAAATCATGATTTTTCCGTAAGGCCTCCTTAAAACTGGTCCCTGTTTCCCCCAAAGCCTGTCCTACAGTGGATTTCTACTACCCCTGCAAATGGGTGTTTACCTCTTGAATTGTAATTTCTTTGTTTTGCCTGATCCTTTCTGTTTCTCCAATTACATTATCCTTGCACCAACATCTGAAGTTTTCTTTTATTTAAACTTTATGTTATTGAATGCTGATATATAAATCATTTACTCGGATTTCAGGTACTGGGAAATGCGAAAGGGGCTGTAGCAGTAGTTGTTTCTATTCTGATATTTCGGAATCCGGTGTCAGTCACAGGAATGCTAGGCTACTTGTTGACCGTCATCGGGGTAGTGCTATACAGTGAAGCCAAGAAACGAAGCAAGTAAACTTTCTCCTTTTGCTCGAGCAAGTTCAGCTTTGTCAGCTTCTCACCTTCATTCAGAGGATAAGTTGACATTCACACCAAGTAGGCCAAATGCCATAATCTGTACTTGTACCCCTGGATGAACCATAGGGGAAACCATTTTGAGCATGTTCAGCGGATACATAATTTGCCATAAAGAAATGTTAGTGGGGATAAAAAGCTTCAGTAAGATAACGTCTATACAGCTTTTATTCTTGTTTAAAATTAAAGTTGGGGTTGTTTTCTGGGGAGACATTATGTGATTCTTTTAGGGGCCAAAGGGAGTTCGTGTAATTTGATTTTCTTGCAATCAATCTGTTCTTCTTTTGACGTTCTGGCTGCCATCAAATTGATTAATTGATTCAAATGTTTCCTGTAACTTTTCATATCTTCATCCTGGTGCGACACTGCTGTTACATTTCGTTTATTTTGGTTGAGATTTAGCAAGGTCGCCCATCTGCTGTAGGCTCAACGTATTATTTATTTATTTATTTTTGTGTAAAAACCACCACTCCAAGGGTATGTTGGCGCTGCAACACTACCCTATGCTTTATAAAAGGCGGTGTTGTACATTTTGTGCCCTGCATCGGTTGCAGTTCACATAGTTCAGCTCATCTTCAAACACAATGTTGCACACCCTATCACAGGACGAGCTATCCCATTTTGGCAACCATCATCCCTGATGTGCCCACAACTCAGGATAGCGGATCTTTCAATGCAAGTTCGAAAATATCATGCATCTTTCATGGACTTATGTGTATGAATTAGGATGGTGGAGTTGAACAAACAAAACAAACATAAACCTGGTCCAGCTCTAACTATCAAACAAGAGATAACCCCGCACCCTTTTCCCCCCTCAAGATGTGGACCTGATTTGGACATCAGTCCTATCTTGGGCAAAATTGAATGAAGTTAGAAACCAGGAATGTTCTTGGTAAGAAAATCGGTGCTGGGAAGATGGAGTGTGTAAGTCAAAGAAATCAGACCATCTAACAACTTCTCCTTGACGAAGTGGAAATCCAACTTTTCCTTAACCAGACATGGTGGTTGAGCCGGAAAGGACCTCAAGGTAAGTACTCATAGGTCCCCGGTTCGACTTCCGGATGTGGCCGCTTTCTATTTACCAAAATTAAGGATTAATGGGTTGCGAGCTATGCAAATGATAACTTGGTTGTTACATCGAATAGGAATTGTTGTGACAGTTGAAACCTCGAGCTCAACAAATCAATGAGCCAAGCAAGCTCAGTATCAAACCCGACGCATTGAGCGATTCTCAACCTCAGCCTAAGAAATTGAAGTGCTCTGCTGTTTGTTGGACTTCCAAGACAACAAACTGGATACGAACAGAACCACAAAACCGTTGACCGACTTCCTTGAATGTGGGCATCTCGCCCAGTCAGCATCACAATTGGAAACGAGCTTGGAATCGAAATTAGCAGAAAGAAACAAACCCTTGTGAAATGTCCCCTTTAAGTAACTAAGGACATGAAGAGTAGCTTCCATGTGAGGTGCCCTTGAAGCCTGTGTAAACTTGCTTAGATGTTGGAGTTTAAAGGTGAGATTTGGACTGTGTGTACAAGGAAATTCAATTTCCTCATAAGCTAACTATAAATAGAGGTAACAGGAACGTCGTAAAGAGAGTTACGAAGTTGACACACATGATTTAGACTAGACACTGTCAATTAAGGTGGAGCTCTCGTGTACACTTCCTTGCCTAGGTCTCCATGGAAAAATGCATTGTTAACATTGACTTAAAACAAACGCCAACCTCGTTGAAGAGAACCGAACACCAAGGCCCGTACAGTAGCCATCTTGACCATGAGGGAGTACATCTCGTTGTAATCAATACCATTTTGAGTGATGGATCGCTTAAATCGATGGTTCTCTTGCCCTTAAGCAACTCAACAAGCTCCCATGTGTTGTTTAAATCTAGAGAGCCAAACTTAACTATCATAGTGTCCTGTCACACTTGGAATTTCTAGACTTTGTGTAAGAGAAAGGCTAAGACTCTAGCAACCAAGTGACTCGTGTTAGCCAATGCAAGCTTCACACATAATCTCAAAGATGAGGAGGCAGATTATGCACTCTCTCAATTAACATGCGAAGTGCTTGAGGTGCTTGCTGTTGAGAGGCAATAGATGTAGCAGGCCGGGGTCATAGGAGCAGCTCAAGAGGATTGTTCATGTGTAACATAGACATATGAGAAATAAAAAACTTCATAAGAAGAAGGTATAAGACCTAGGGTCTTAAGAGACATCAGCCCATGCCTCCTAGCCTTTTCAGGTCCATTGTGTTCACGTGTGATAGGATGTTATAATCTCCACCACTTAAAGCACTGACCACCCAATTAGGCCCAAAGGACTGCCCTCCGGATGGAGCGTACCTTGTAAGATCACGAGATTGATCATAAAATCCTCCTTGAGGGTTTCCATTAATTGATAATCATATATATAGGTTACAAAGGTATTGGGCCTTTGGACCCACTATACAATATAGGCCTATGTAATCTATCAAACCCCCGCAGTCGAAACTGGAGGGGGCCGTACAGTGAGACTAGATCGAAAATCAATGAATAACTGTCAAGGTAAACCCTTGGTGAATATATCAGCGTACTGATAGGAGGACGGGACTTGTAAAACACGGACATGTCCAATGGCAACCCTGTCCCTGACGAAGTGGAGATCAAGCTCAATGTGCTTCGTGCGTTGATGCTGGACTGGGTTGCTAGCTAGGTAGATGGCGGAGACGTTGTCAGTGTAGACCAGAGTGGCCTTCTGAAGAGGGCAACGAAGCTCAAGCAGGAGATTGCGGAGCCAAGAGCACTCGGAGACAACGTTGGAAACACCTCTATATTCTGCCTCAGCGCTGGAGCGAGACACGACAGACTGACGCTTTGCTGACCATGATACACGTGTGTCGTTGAGGAAGACACAGTAACCAGACGTGGAGCGACGTGTGTCAGGACAACCACCCCAATCCGCATCAGTGTAAGCAACAAGGTCAAGCTTAGCGGAAGGAGTGATCGTGGTGCCTAGCTCGAGGGTGTCGCTGATGTACCGAATGATCCGCTTCAAGGCCTGAAAGTGTGGTTCCCTAGGTGCATGCATAAACAAACAGATCTGCTGAACGACGTAACTGATATCAGGCCTGGTGAAGGTGAGATACTGAAGAGCACCAGCGAGGCTCCTGTATAATGTCGGATCATCAACCAAAGGACTAGAATGATCACTGAGCTTGGTGGATGTATCGATAGGGGTGGCGACAGGATTACAGTTAACCATCTTAGCCCGAGCTACAATCTCAACAGCATACTTACTCTGTGAAAGAAACAGACCAGATGCATGACGCTGAACAACAACCCCCAAGAAGTAGGATAACTGACCCAGATCGGACATGGCGAACTCGGCACTCAACTGCGAAATAATCGACGTCCGAAGAGCATCAGAAGAGGCGGTGATAATGATGTCATCGACATATAGTAAAAGAAAAGCCGTGTCTGAGCCTCTGCGATAAATGAACAGAGACGAATCTGAGCGGCTGCCAATGAAGCCTAGGCGTAGCAGATGAGAAGCAAAGCGCTGAAACCAAGCTCTAGGCGCCTGTTTCAGCCCATACAGAGATCGCTTCAGGAGACAGACGTGCTTGGGACGCTCAGCATCAGCAAACCCTGGTGGCTGAAACATGTAGACTGTCTCATTCAGATGACCATGAAGAAAAGCATTCTTGACATCCAGCTGATGAATGGCCCAGTTGCGCGACAAAGCTAAACTCAACACCACTCGGATAGTGGCAGGCTTGGCGACGGGGCTGAATGTCTCATCACAGTCAATACCTACCTGCTGAGAACGACCGTTGATCACAAGACGGGCTTTGTAGCGCTCCAAAGTCCCATCGGAGCGGAACTTGTCGCGGCTGTGCTGCGGGGCATAGGTCTCGTCAATGTCGCTTGACGAGACCAATGCCGTCTTGTCCTTGGCGGCGTCGGTGGTCTGACGGTGAAGGCGAGTCTCTTCCAGGATCAATTGAGACCGGGTCTTTTCGAAGGTAGGGAGGGGTTCTGTCTGCTGGATATGAGTAGCAGCGGCGTTGTATTCAGAGGGAAGACCCGCAAGTACCTGGAGGACAAGGCGGGTGGCGCTGGGTTTGGACAAGGCGGGGGAGGGAGTTGCGGCGGTGGGGGGGAGCCGGATGGGGGGGGGGGGGAAGGGAGTTGCGGCGGTGGGGGGTGCTGAGAGAGGAGGTGTTGGTGGCCGCTAGGGGGCGGCGGCGGTGGGGAGGGGGTCGGTGGCTAGGGTTGCCGAGAGGAGGTTGCCGAGAGGAGGGCTAGGGTTTTGCGGTGGGAGGGGTGCGGCTAGGGTTTTTTGTTTTGATTGTGGAAAAAAGATTAGGGTTGAGGGATCTTAGGCTGTGATACCATGTAAGATCACGAGATTGATCATAAAATCCTCCTTGAGGGTTTCCATTCATTGATAATCATATATATAGGTTACAAAGGTATTGGGCCTTTGGGCCCACTATACAATATAGGCCTATGTAATCTATCATACCTGATCATACTATATATGTTACACATGAACAATCAACTACTCTCCGGGCGAAGCGTACCCGATCATACTGTCAGAATACCTTCAATCACGGAGACATTTTCTAGTCACAGAGTACGAGATAGAAGCTCGCCACGAGCAAGTAAGGCTCATAACTGAGTTGAGCTCCCCTAAATGTTTCAAGGATAACTAAAGGCTCACTTGAAGAATTGTGCCATAAATCGATTCATATCCAAGTGTTCAGATCATTGTAAGTTGTTCTATCATGTACTAAAGAAGAACATGGCCTTTGAGTGGATGACCAAGCATGAGAAGCCTTCAAACAATCTAGGGAATACTTATTGAATTCCATCGTCCTAGCTATTGGAAATTACCATATTTTAGGATATCTTAGTTGTTATAGATAGATAGATTTATATCTTTCCTATTATCTTCTTTACTAAGATAGAATATTCATTGTAATTGTGTTATTTAAACACACCTAAATCAATCAAAGAGATCAATCATTCAGCCTTAAACAATTCTTCATGGTATCAGGCTTTCTTTCGATCCTCTAAAATAACCCTAGCCGTCGGCTCTTCTTCACCGCCGTCGCCTCCTACACCAGCCTCTCTCACCGCCTCTACCGGCCCTACCCAAACCCTATCGCCGCCGCTGCTATGACTACTCCCGCGGCTCTCACCCCGGCCTCTCCATACTATCTTCATCCTTCCGATCACCCTGGTCTCTCTATTTGCCCGGTGATTCTCAAAGGAGACAACTATCAAGAATGGACCGTCACCATGAAAAATGCTTTCTCTGCGAAGCGTAAAGACGGATTCATTGATGGTTCTATTACTCAGCCGATACCCACCTCTACCGATTTCCAGTACTGGCGCCCTGTTAATGCCATGCTGATTGGTTGGATTACTCAATCGATTGAGCCTTCTCTTCGCTCCACCGTTACATATTTCTCTACTATCAAGGAACTCTGGGATGATCTTTCTCAGCGGTTCTCTATTGGCAATGGTCCTCGCATCCTTCAACTGCGATCTGAGATTGCTAGATTTCATCAAGACGGTCAGTCCGTCGCCGCATACTTCGGTCGTCTCACGAAGCTCTGGAACGAGCTTGACAGCCAGCTTACACCCCGGGCCTGTACCTGCGGCAATCACGCCAAGGAGCGTGAGGAGGAGCGCACTCATCAATTCTTGATGGGGCTCGATGACCTCGGCTATGGGACTCTGCGTTCCACCATCGTCGCTCAGGATACCTTACCCACTCTCAACAAGGTGCACTCTCTCGCTGTCCAGGAGGAGCGGATGCTTTCTATGCGCACTACTCCTCAATCGGTCACGGATGCGCTTGCCTTCGCTGCTCAGCGCCGACAGCCTCGCCCATCATCAGGTACTGTCGATAAGAAATCTTTTTTTTTGTGTCCACTGCAACAAGACAGGACATGACAGTGCCGCCTGCTTCAAAATTGTCGGCTATCCGGAATGGTGGAACAATGGGAGAGGCGTTGCTGATCCTGTCACTGGCGCCCTGCCACCTCGGAACAAATAGCCTCTCGCTCCGTCTTCGTCTGATTCCGGCGTCGGCAGGGGCCGTGGCAAGGCTGCTGCCGTGAACTCCATCGTCACCAATGGTCCTGCTGCGTCTGACTCTCAGTCTATCACTGCTGCTGATCGTCCGGGCATCACCATCTCTAACGAGCAATGGGATCACATGCTCGATATGTTTCAGAAATTTAATTCTAAATCCAGGACTGATACTCTAGCAGGTATTTCTTCTACTCCTTGGATTCTTGATAGTGGTGCATCGATCCACATGACAGGGGACTACAACTTGCTTCGGAATGTTCATCCGGTTGATGATTGGCGCATCAAATACCCGGATGGCTCTATTGTTTCGGCTAATAAGGCTGGCTCCATCTCTATTTGTGACTCTTTTGATATCACTGCATTATTTGTTCCTGGGCTTTCTTGTCATTTAATCTCTCTTGGTTGCTTGACTGCGGATCTACGATGTGTTGTTACCTTGACTGATAAGCTCTGTGTGATACAGGACCGCACTTCGAGGACGCTGATTGGAGTGGGTGAAGCTCGGAATAGGATCTATTGGCTATGCTGGGCGCCTCCTGCCACCACCACCGTCACCTCTGCTTGCCACACCACCCAAGCCGAGTCCCCCTTACTTTGGCATCAGCGTCTCGGGCATCCGTCATACTCTCTGCTTTCTTCTTTTTGCAAAACTTCTAGTTCAGTTTTACCAAATCATAATGTTCCTTGTGATGTATGCTACAAGGCCAAACAAACACGTCTGTCTTTTCCTGTTAGTCTATCAAATACTTCAGCACCTTTTGATTTGATTCATTGTGATATTTGGGGACCCTATCGTGTTCCGTCCTCGTCTGGGGCTTCTTATTTTCTAACCATTGTTGACGACTTCTCTCGTGCCACCTGGGTTTATCTTATGGTCCACAAGTCTGAAGTCTCTCGACTCCTACAACAATTTTGTGCTCTTACTGTCACTCAGTTTCACAAAACTATTAAGTGTGTTCGCAACGATAATGGTTCCGAATTTCTTGCTATGCGATCATTCTTTGTAGATCATGGCATTCTCTTTGAATCTTCTTGCGTTGCTACACCTCAACAGAATGGTCGGGTTGAGCGTAAACATCGTCATATTCTCAATGTTGCTCGAGCCTTGCTGTTCCAAGCCAACCTTCCGGTTAAGTTCTGGGGTGAGTGCACTCTTACAACTTGTTTTCTCATCAATCGCACCCCTTCTTCTATCCTTAAAGGACCTCGGTCATCTGAAGGCCTACCTCCACTCCTGTTTTCACATGAAGGACCTCGGTCATCTGAAATACTTTCTGGGCATTGAGGTCTCACGAACCTCTTCTGGCATCACTCTGTCTCAGCGCAAGTACACTCTGGATATTCTCGGCGAAGTTGGTCTCCTTGGTGCCAAGCCTGCCGATTTTCCTATGGAGCAGAATCACAAGCTTGCTCTAGACACTAGTGCTCTTCTTTCGCAGCCGGATAGGTATCGCTGCATCGTCGGTCGTCTCATTTACTTGACGATCACCAGACCAGATCTGTGCTATTCGGTTCACGTCCTCAATTCATGCAGCAGCCTCGCCAGGCTCACTTGGATGCGGCATTTCGGGTTCTGCGTTATCTCAAGGGTCGTCCTGCTCAAGGTGTCTTTCTCTCCTGTCATAGTAATCTACGCCTCGTGGCCTATTGTGATTCTGACTATGCAGCTTGTCCTCTGACTCGTCGCTCCTTAACCGGTTACATCGTCAAACTTGGTGAGTCTCCTGTTTCTTGGAAAACAAAGAAGCAGACAACGGTCTCCCGCTTTTCTGCTGAGGCCGAATATAGGGCGATGGCTACGACTTCCTGCGAGCTTGTTTGGCTCAAGTCGCTTCTGCGCTCTTTTGGCGTCACTCAACATGGGTCTATGCGTTTATGGTGTGACAACCAATCGGCGATTCATATTGCTAACAATCCCGTCTTCCATGAGCGCACGAAACACATTGAAGTTGATTGTCATCTCGTTCGTGATCATGTTCAGTCTTGTAATATTGCTCTATTTCATGTTCGCTCCTCACAACAACTCGCGGACATCTTCACCAAGGCGCTTGGGCATCAACAATTCCATTTCCTATTGGACAGGTTGGGCATTCATTCCAGCCATGCTCCATCTTGAGGAGGAGTATTGGAAATTACCATATTTTAGGATATCTTAGTTGTTATAGATAGATAGATTTATATCTTTCCTATTATCTTCTTTACTAAGATAGAATATTCATTGTAATTGTGTTATTTAAACACATCAATCATTCAGCCTTAAACAATTCTTCACTAGCCAAGCCAACCGAGAAGGAAACCTCGTTCCTTTATTTAGTTGTGACAGAAACCTCAGTCCTTTCCATCATCCCTAACTCTATAGGAGCAAGTATACTTTATCACCCAAATACTCGTCCCATAAAAAACCCTAGTATTTTGCATTGGCCAAACCGATCATAGCATTGGTGACAACTTTTAGCAAGCTCCGACTCTACTTCGAATCCAATTCAATTGAGGTAAGAACCAATTATCCACTAAAGAATGTTATGAAAAGACATGCTATGCCTCGAGGACAATAATCAAGTTGTAGGCAGTTGCCGATTTTATGGTTGATTCCAATCCAATGTTGAATGGGTCTAGAAAAAGGAAGTCGTGCTAATTAGCCAACCAACACCTTTGGGGCATTGGATTCTCTACATAGATGGGGCTTCCATTGTATGAGGAGTTGGCATACGGTTGTTCTAAAATAAACATAAGGGGATAGGATAGCCTAGGCCATCAAACACGAATTCAAAGACACCAACAATAAGTCAAAATACAAAGCATTAATCTTTGACCTACATGTAGAGGTACGTAATGATTCCTTGTTAATGGGCAAGTACTAGGGAAATTCGTAGCAAAGAACTTCTACATAATGGCCTATGTAGAAATCGTTAAAGAGAGCACGAGCTATTGGAAATTGTGACATCAAATAGATTCCCAAGAGCATAATGCCCAAGTCGGTGCCCTGGCTAATCTTGCATCTTTCATCATGGCTTCCACCTTCATAGAGCCAAAACTTCAAAGGATTGATTGCCACCACCAAAATCCATTGAAGTAAGCTAAGATCCCTTGCTGGAGTAAGCCCCATCAAGCATCTCTAACACAACCTCCTCTAATTCGTAGGTCCGGTCATACCTCAATTCACTCCAAAAGGGAATCCTCTTTGTCGATCATGTGAAGGCATCATAATTTTATGTTTTCAATGCAAATATCTTTAGGAAATTGGCAAGAAGAATACCACTTAGGTGCCTCAAGGAGAGTGAACTTCTCAGTGTCCTACAGAAGCTACACGAGCGGAGGGAGAATGTGGAAACCATGCTGGTAGGTAGAAGCTTGTCAAATACCTTTCTCGACCTTTTGGCTAAGATCAAGAGTAGAACTGCGTTTTAAGTTCATCTCATCACGCGAACAACTTTTGTGGGTCACTGTCATTTCAGCTCTTCTTGTCTCATCTTGTCTTTGGGCTTGGTCCTTGACTTGTCTTGGGCTTCTCTTGGCTTGTCCTAGCTCTCCTTAGCTTCCATTGATCCATGATTTCTCCACCATCCGAGCTTGGATCCACGATCTGTAAATAAACACTAAAAATGCGTAGATTCCGACTCGACCACCAGAATGATAAAATATAGAATTAACAGTAAAACATGTGATATTTACATCTAACATAAGCTAAGATGACGTAGAATGCTTATACAAAATACGCATTAACAGTATCCCAACTCACCTTGCACTCCTTAGACGAATTAAGTGGAAACACAACATTAACCTAGCTATAAAAGGCCTCCAACTGCTCAGCTTCGCCCCTTCCTCTCCTCTTCCAAAAACACTCTGATTGAAGAACTTCTAGGGTTTTCGATAGATCGGCCCTTTTCCTCCAATCTTGGACCCAGTGTGGAGAAGACGGGGGTGGGACGCCGTCCTCTGGTGGTGCAGGCATACTTCTACACAAGGCATTGGGTGGCTGCTCCACTTCTCAAAGGGCTCTCGGGTTGAAGATCAAATAGATCTTCGATCTTCGGTTCCCACAAATGGGGGATTTTTGTCTCTCTTGCATATCTATGAGATTACTGCATGTTTAGATCTAGGATTGCTTGTATTCTTACTTGTTTGTCCCTTACGAATTGTTTCTAGTGGATTTGGGTCAACTCTTGAGTTCCCAGGAGTAGGCAATTAGCCGAACCTCGTAAAAGTTCTTGTGTTGCATGCTTTATCTCTCGATCTTTCGCTTCCGCTCAAAATCGTTTTCGTTTTCCTACTCGACTTGCGATTTACAACTGCAATATGTATCAGCGCCTCATTTGAAAAATGTTCCAACAGAAAACTGATCACATTGCTCACTTTTTGAACAAATAAACGAGCTAGAGTTCTAGACTTTGCGGGACAAGTTGTTATTTTAAAAAAATAGAAAAAAAAATCGTTGAATTATATAAACGTGCGGCCTAGTTAGTGGCACGTTAATTTGGAATGTTAAAAGAGAAACGAGTGGGTATACGTAATTAACTAGCTAGCAGGGATGGATGGATGGATGGATGATTAGAACTAGAAGAGGTGGAAATGAAGCTATAGCTAGCTACCAGCATCAAAACTAAAACTTTATGTAAGATTAAAGAAAACACGCACATAGTGAGGATTATTATTAATAAGACCCATAATTATAAAAACGAGGATTAAACTCCCGCGCAGTTCCAATTGAGATGAGTCACACACCTACCCCATCTAAAACGACATCGCATCTTCGGTAATTGCATCTCTGCACTCTTATTGGATACTGTTGTAAGCTCCCGGTGACAAGTCTTTTCATGCTAGCTACCTGCTAATTACCTATATTATGACAACTCCAACTAATATAATGCATATATGTTTAATTACCCACCTATCTACTAGTACTACTACTACTTCAATCCAATTCAATTTTATTCACTTCAATTCAATTCATAAAGGGAAGGAGATCGAGACAGAGTGTAGCTAAGTACAAGTTAAGTTAATCATCAAGTGATCGATCATCCGTAAATTTATTATTCTCTCCATTTGAGAGGCCACGAAATCGATCAAGATCGGTATTGATGGAAGTATGGGTTCGAGCTGCCATGGTCTTGTTCCTCTTTCCGGTGATGGCAGAGTCCATCATCCGGCATTACCAGTTTAATGTTAGTATATAATCTCAATCAGCCGATCCCAATTAATGATATATATATATATGACTATAACGCATATACATATATATACATTGTAGGTTGTCACCAAGAACTTCACTAAGCTATGTTCGAGCAAGCCTATCGTCACAGTAAATGGGAAATTTCCGGGGCCAACACTCTACGCTAGGGAAGGCGACACTGTCCTTGTGAACGTTACCAACCATGTTCAGTACAATGTCACCATTCATTGGTACGTACTACCTTATATGAAACTCTGTCGTTGATCTTCTAGCATATATATATATATATATATATATATGGTTCTGTCTTACGACGTTGTGGACTGTTTTGATGTGTGAATGCAGGCACGGGGTGAGGCAATTACGAACGTGTTGGTCTGATGGGCCAGCGTTCATCACACAATGCCCCATACAGCCGGGACAAACGTACGTCTACAACTTCACGATAGCGATGCAAAGAGGAACGCTACTCTGGCATGCGCATATATCGTGGTTAAGGGCGACGGTGCATGGAGCCATTGTCATCTTGCCCAGCCGTGGCACTCCTTATCCTTTCCCTAAGCCTCACAAACAAATCCTACTTGTTCTTGGTCAGCTAAATTAAATTTATACCTTCCTTGTACATTTATGCTTTATATGTCTCTGTGTGTGTATATATAT
Source organism: Persicaria maculosa (assembly GCA_963922045.1). Classification (NCBI taxonomy): domain Eukaryota; kingdom Viridiplantae; phylum Streptophyta; class Magnoliopsida; order Caryophyllales; family Polygonaceae; genus Persicaria; species Persicaria maculosa. Next base: position 62,178,417 of record OY998257.1, on the reverse strand, counting down.
ATATATATATATATATATATATATTAAACCGGGTACGTTTATATACAGGTGAATGGTGGAAGGCAGATACAGAGGCTGTAGTAAACCAAGCTACTCAATCAGGGATGCCTCCAAATGTGTCTGATTCTCACACCATCAATGGCCGCACGGGACCTGTTCCTAATTGTTCTTTTCAGGGTATTTTCATTACACTATATATCATATCCCGGCCTAGCTATATACTCCCTCTGTTCGGAAATAAATGATGTTTGACTTTTGTGCACGTAGTTTTAGGAGCTAAAAACTACTCCATCCGTTCGGAAATAAATGATGTTTGACTTTTCTGCACGTAGTTTTAGGAACTAAAAACTATATAAAATCTTATTTATTTTAATTAATTTTTTTTCACAATTTACTACTCCCTCCGTTCGGAAATATAAGATCTTTTACTTTTTGGCACGTAGGTTAAGGAGCTAAATACTATATAAAATATTAATTTTTTAAAAATTAATTTTTTACAATATAACACTTTTTATTAATAAGTATTAAAATGTAAAAAAATAATTTTAAAAAAAACAATATTTTATATAGTATATAGCTCCTTAAACTACGTGCCGAAAAGTAAATGATCTTACATATTTGAACGGAGGGAGTACTTATTACTATTAGATATTAAACTATGAAAAAATTAATTAAAATAAATAAGATTTTATATAGTTTTTAGCTCCTAAAACTACGTGCACAAAAGTCAAACATCATTTATTTCCGAACAGAGGGAGTATATAAAATCTTATTTATTGTAATTAATTTTTTTTCATAGTTTAATATCTATTAGTAATAAGTATTAAATTGTGAAAAAATTAATTAAAATGAATAAGATTTTCTATAGTTTTTAACTCCTAAAACGACGTGAACAAAAGTCAAACATCATTTATTTCCGAACAGAGGGAGTAGTAATTAATACTCCGTATATATATTCACCCCGTTCAAAATACAAGTCCATTCATTTTTTGAAATAGTTTTTTACAGAATACAAAAACTAAATAAACTATCAAATCAAATTACTTATTAATTTGTTTTATAAAATTTAAAAATATAAATATTTTATGTATTTTTGAACTTTTAAGAAAAGTTCAATTTACACTAATATACCAACACGTACGTTTTCTCATTTGGAAAAAAAAAATAAAAATATAAAAAATAACGGGGTGGGATGAAATTCCCGCCCAATTTATGTTGTAAATGGCAGTATATATGGAGATGAGTCGATGGCAAAGGGAAGGGTTCATTATAAAAAAAAAAGTATTCAAGTGGGTGTATGGAGGGTATTAAAAAAATATTGAAAGAAAACAAAAAATTATGCTATAAATATAATATTTGATTATAAAAATTCATAAAATAAAATTTTTTGGTATATATTTGTAGCATGATATATGAATACTTTTTTTAAAAATATCAAAAGAAAATTATAATTTTATTTAAAAAATATGTCATTTGTAAATGAAAAAAAAATTGATAGGTTTAAAAAATATCAAATTTAATTTAAATATGACATTAATAATAGGAAAAATTAAATGATGAGTTTTGAACCCATGACATCTTGCATTATTTATGCATCATTTTCTTTCTTTACCAACTAAGCTAGACGATATTTATGTTCTTTTTCACTTTTTTTTAAATATTTTTTTACCTTTATTTTTTAAATATAATGTTTTTGTGCCGTCGAAGGGAGGGTTTTGCAGTTGTAGTGACAAATAGCTTCGCTTTTACTTGTCAACCAAAAGGAACATCGTGACACCAAAATAACCTTATGTGTAAAAAAAAAAGATGGGAAATTCCGCGTGGTGGCCACAAACTTTTACAATTTCCGCGTGGTATACAAAGTTTTGAAAAATTCCGCGTGGTGCCCACGAAGTTTTGTAAAAGTTCACATGGTGCTCACGAGATTTTTCAAAAGTTTATGTGATAACAATAATGAGTTTTAATATTGAAAAATTGAGATTAAAAATTATATTATTGTACATTATAATTTGGAAAAACACTCTACATTTAACCATTGAAAAATTACCCATTCACCATTGAAAAAAATTGATACAAAATTTAAAAATACAAGAAGATATAGACACTTTTCCCCATTAAACCAACTTTCATATGAAATAATTTTTCGGTGAATTTTTTGATGTAGTAACCGGGGTTGAAGAATTTAATAACGTGGTGTGATGTCATAAATTCCCAAAATTCATTTTTTTTTGTAAAAACTAAATTTAACAATTTAATTTTATAAATCGTATTTTAGGGAAAATTATTTACTTATCAAATTTTATAAAAATTAAAATTGGGCATTTAAGAACGTGGTGTCATACTATTTTCCTATTTTTAATACTCAATTAAAATGTGAAAGTTTTAATTGTGTATTACAAATTATCTCATATGAAAATTGGTTTAATGTGGAAAAGTGTACTTGTATATCTTCTTGTAATTTTAAAATTTTCTATTAATATTGGTTCATTGTAAATGGGTAATATTACTACATAGTTCTTATTATTTTTTCTTCATTTGCTTATAAATAAAATCTAAATATTAAGAACAAATAAAAATTAAATACGTAAGATTTTTGAGAAAAAAATTTGGTTAGTTTATAGGTAAGAAAATGTACATAAAAATTAGTTTTAAAAAAGATTCAAACTAATACACAATCTTGTTAAGTGTTTTCCATATAATGTACAATAATATAATTTTTAATCTCAATTTTTCAATATTAAAACTAATAATTGTTATCACATAAACTTTTGAAAAACCTCGTGGGCACCATGTGGACTTTTACAAAACTTTGTGTGCACCACGCGGAATTTTTCAAAACTTTCTATACCACACGGAATTTGTAAAAGCTCGTGGGAAACACGCGGAATTTCCCAAAAAAGATTACCCATATCATTAAGATTATTAGAAAACACAACCTTAAATTAGATAAGTTTAGTTAGGTTGTTCCATCTTATTCATACTCCTACTTGAAAGTACCAATGACCCCTTACTCTAGTGGTAAGGGAGAGATAACCCTTGCAAGAGGTCAAGAGTTCAAATCTCATTCTTTACCCATTTGTGTAATTAATAAGTGCTCGGACCCGTTGGGGATTAGTCGACGACTTCGAAACCCCCACGTTACCAAAAAAAAAAAAAAAAAAAAAACTCCTACTTGAAAGTGACAAAACCATACTCTCTAAGTCCTTTGTAATACAGTGACTCATTTTGGCAAATCGGGTGTGTTGGTTTATTGAATGTCATTTTCTGATAAAATAGTATAAAAAATTCAATTTAATTATATTTTTATTTATGAGCATATGATCGATTGAACAAATTAAATAATTAACAAAGGATCGGCTTGGTTTAATTTGGTGCACAGAGCCTTACAGGTTGGTCGTTGAAAAAGGCAGGACCTACCTTCTCCGCATTGTTAACGCAGCGGTCAACGATGAGCTCTTCTTCAAGATCGCCGGCCACCGCCTTACCGTAGTTGAGGTCGATGCCTCCTACACCAAACCCTTCACCACAGACACCGTCTACATCGCCCCCGGGCAGACAACAAACGCCCTCCTAACCGCCGACCAGCCACCGGCAGCCTACTCTATCGCCATTTCCTCCTTCATGGACGCCCCCGTCGGCGTTGACAACCTTACCAACTATGCCGTCCTCCGCTACAAATCTGCTGGAAACCTCTCGACGTCGGCGACGGTCTCGACTGCCATGCCTGCACTCAACGCCACCGCGTCCCAGTCCAACTTCTCCGACTCTCTTAGAAGCCTGAACTCCCCGGAATACCCGGCGAGGGTTCCGACCACCGTCGACCACGACCTTTTCTTCACCATGAGCGTCGGAGTGAACCCCTGCGCCACCTGCGTGAACGGGAGCAGCCTCGTCGGAGACATCAACAACGTGACCTTCACGATGCCGTCGATCGCTCTGCTGAACGCGCGCTACTTCAAGATCCCAGGCGTGTACACGGAGGATTTTCCGGGGAGGCCTGCAACGGTGTTCAACTACACCGGCAACTACACGGGGGGCCTGGCGACGCTGAACGGGACCAGGCTTTACAAGCTGTCGTTTAATTCAAGTGTGCAGATCGTTTTGCAGGATACGGGAGTGATCGCCCCGGAGAGCCACCCCACCCACCTGCACGGCTTCAATTTCTACGTGGTGGGGAAGGGGGTTGGGAATTTCGACCCGGTTCGAGATCCGATGTCGTTTAATTTGGTGGACCCGGTTGAGAGGAACACCGTTGATGCCCCCACCGGTGGCTGGGTTGCCATCCGCTTCAGATCAGATAACCCAGGTACACCCCATCAACCTATAATTGTCACTCTGGTCCATTCAAATAAAAAATTATTTCAGGTATAATTTTATTTTTAAAAAAATAAAAATAAATATTTATGTATTTTATACATTTATATTTACATGTTTATAAATTTTAATTATAAAAAATTATGTTTTAGAAACATAAAAAAATATAAACTAATATAATTGATCTTTTAATTATATTTTTTTTTAAACATAGTTTTTCAAAATAACATTTTATAGATATGTAAATTTAAGTGTATGAAATACACATAATTTTTTTAAAAAATTTTGAATGTAAATTATTTTTGTGGTGCATTGAGTGGTGTATATATATAGTACAAAAATTGGTCGTTGTCCACTATAGTCCATAGCGGCGCCAGAAGTTTTTCGTGTGGGGGGCAAAGTTTTGTATAAATTGTTGATTTATGTTTTGATAAATTTTTCTACACCTTAAACCTTGTTTGTTTAGTCAGTTAAAAACCTAGGAAGTTTAAAATCCAGGAAGTAGGTATAAATTCATGTGTTTCGTTGACAGAAAGAAACAAAAATTCAACTTTCCTGAAATTTAAATTCCTCCAAAATTGGAGGAAGTTCACTTACCTAGGAGGGCTAGGTAAGTTCAACTTCCACCATTTTTTCAAGTAATTTTCTTTATTTTCCTATTTATATTTTTAAGCACCAAAATTCAACCAAACAACTTTTTTCAATTCCTTGAAAGTATATTTCATGGAAATTCAATTTCTGAGAAGTAACTTTCCATCAATTGTACTTCCCGCAATCAACCAAATGGGCCCTTAGAGAACCAAAACTATGATATTTTAGATTAAACGATGATATTTTAGTACAAGACAATTTTTTTTAGTTCAAAACACAATGTTTTAATTTTGTTTAAAACGATGGTGCTTTAGTTTAAAACTGTGTCATTAGTTGTTATATATTTTATCTCTTTAAAGGGAAAAACGATGTCATTTTAATCTATAACAACATTCTTTTCATCTAAAAATATATTTTTTGAAACCTACAAAGTCAATATGCAACTTGTTATTCTATTCGCATGCAATAACATGTAACAGGATATACAAATTTTAAAATTTCATAATTTCTTATATAATTATCGTATTTAGTAATATAACCTATTGTTTTGAAGCTCTTGTGTTGAATTATATTACCAAAATATCAAATTAATTAAAATATAAAAGCAACGTGAGTTATTAAAAGACATTTGAAATAATTAATCTGTATTTAACTTTCAAACGTTCATAACTTTTTACTCGACTATCGGATTGAGAGACTTATAATATATCAAAACGAAGCTATCGAGGAGTAGAACAAATATAGATGGATTGATTGGATGAAAGGAGGGACGAATGCTCCCCCTCCTAGCTCCGCCAATGGCTATGGACAAGCTTGAACTAAAAGGGATTTTTCCCTGCACTTAGAACATGAGGTAGCACCTAAGATCATTCTAGCTATCACTTAGAGTTCACAAACATCTATTGAAATAGCGAGTGAGATATCATGAACAACATATAAGTTTGGTGGACTACTCCTCGATCTCATTGCCAATTGGTTTGAGATTAAACCCTGTTAGGTTTATGTGTTGTTCGTGTATCCCGTATGTGGACCAGCACACAACCTCCCTCCAACTTGTCTTGACCCCAACGGCCCAGCCGACTTAACAGTAACACATTTATAATTTATTTTTGATAAACGAGGTGGCTCATACTTACCACATGATACTCCAATAGAGTTTTTACTATAGACGAGCCTTTATAGATAAAATCAATACTAATTGAATTATATCCTAAGTCCTATTATGATTCATATAATTATATCTTAATTGTTAACAGGAATTCTTTATCCTTTAATAAGATCCCAAATATTGTGTATTGCACATATATAGATTTTATATCCATCTTACATTTTTGTTCATTAAATTGGAATAAACTAGCCAACCAAATTAACTACCTAAAATTTTAAAAATAAGGTCTTTCGATCTAACCTATATCATGGATAAAAAAAAACCATTCAAAATAATACCCATCCAAATGATCAATTCAAGCTTTCTTTATATCTAATTCTAAAATTAACTACCTAGAATTAATGACTCAAATATTAAACTTTCTTTATATCTAATATTCGATCAAATGATCAAGCTTTTCATCCAAATGATTAAATCACTCACCCTAGCTAAGGCAAATCTATTCTATATATATATATATATATATATATATATATGTATGTATTCTATTCTAAATTGCCCCAACAGATTATTTAACATGTTAATTTATGGTAACATCAGGGGTTTGGTTTTTGCATTGTCACCTGGAAGTACACACTACATGGGGATTAAAAATGGCGTTTGTTGTAGACGACGGAGAAGGCCCTAACCAGTCTTTGCCGCCGCCGCCGAAAGACCTTCCCAAATGTTAATATTGGAGTACTAATTAATGTGTTTCTCATCACCGATCTTCTTATTGTTGTTGTTGTTTTTTTTTTTTTGTAAATTAAATGATCAAAAAAAAAAAGGAAAATGGTGGAATAGATCGAACATAGGTGTGTCGTTGTGCATTTTCAATACAGTTATTACCTATGATGATTCGATTATCAAGATTGAATCATTTCTCTTATTCTACATCCTATCATTTTTTTTCACACAATTTTCTTTTTATTTTGTTATTAAAGTTGTGTTCATTCATTTGTTTGTATCTGGACAAAGGAATAAAATAAATCAATTGTTGAGTTGCTTGGATTTTGTTTTATGGGTTTATTTTCATTTGATAGAACTTCTACGCAAATTTGCTTTACTTGATCTATTAGTTCGATTTTGTGCAAGGTCAGTGTTGTAAATTAAATTCGATTTTGATGGATATACTTGAGATGAAATGCAAATCACCATCAATGATCGATTTTTGTTGGAGACAAGCTTCCCGCTTGATTGAGTTGAAAGACAACAGACGGTACGACGTCGGTTTGTGCTCGGGATTTTTTTTTCTGTTCATACATGTCACGTGCTCATCACGTGGTCTTCTTGAATAAATAAAAATCTTACCCGTAGTTGTAACTTGTAAACATATTTTCCAATCAATCGAACAACTTGCTCTCTCTCACTCTGTTCTCAGTTTGTTACAAACCTCCATTTTTGTGTTTCTCAAGCTTGAGATCACTATTTTCAACATGGTATCAGAGCCACTGATCCAATTTTGATTCGGTTTTTCGATCTCCGGCTGAGTTTCCGATGATGGAGCATGGTTGGAGGAATGATGATCGTTCGCAGAACAGATCGGGGGGATTGACACGAGAGATCCGTTGTACCTGCATCCCTTCGACAATCCAGGTATGGTTCTTTGTTTCCAAGGTTTTTTATGGTTCTAGCTTTGGAAGATGGAAAAGGTCCATGCTTATTGCTCTCTCTGCTAAGAATAAAACAGGTTTCATTAATCCTTGAATGCTTTAAGTACAGACATAGCGGAGAGTGTGATATATCATGATTATGCATATGAGATTTGGAAAGATCTGTGTACTAGATTTAAACAGTCTAATCTCGTTCCGCGCGCAATTTGCTGCGAGGAAACAATTGTGTGTAATATCACAAGGAAGTAATGATTTCTCTACCTTTTACACAAGAATGAAGCGCCTTTGGGATGAACAAAAGGCATTGCAAACAATTCCTCGATGTTCTTGTATTGCGATTAGAGAGATGTGCAAGTATGAAGAAGATCAGAGGCTTCTTGAACTTCTGATGGGATTGAATGATTGCTACAGTTCAGTTAGAGGACAAATCTTGATGATGAAGCCAAGTCCTACCATCGCAGAGGCTTATTCCATCATAAGCCATGAGGAGAAACAATGGGACTTCAAGAATAACCCATAGTTTGCTAGTGATTCTTCTACTATGAATGCTCAGAGGCCGAAAGGAAATGGTTTCTCTAGTTCTCAGCCTCCGACAAACCATAAGGCAGGCAAATCAGAAGGTGTTGTGCCAGGGAAACGAACACCTTATGTTTGCACTCATTGCAAAAAGACAGGACACAAAGTTGAGTTTTACTATAAGTTGATTGGATATCCAAGTGATTCCAAGGCTTCGATAGTGAAGAAAGTTGATGCTCAAGCTTCCGGTGGAGCGGAGGATCTTTCTCAATCCCGGTTTCACTTTAGAGATGTGTTCACAACTGAGGGAGTTACTGACCAAAGGTGTTTTTACTTCGCAGAGCCAGAACTTGGACCTTACAGGTTGCTCTATGGCAGATAACTCTTATGTGCTTTCTCAGTATTTTGAGTATATGTCTATAAGTGCATAGTTTGATTCAAAGAAAAGTTGTGATACTTGGATAATAGACACTGGATCCACTGATCAAATATGCTTTGTTGAAGCCTTGTTCATCCACCTTAAACCTTTACCTCATCCTTACAAAATTACTTTACTAAATGCTTCTGTTATCATTGTCAAACATCATGGCTCTGTTCAAATTTTGCATGATTTAGTCATCACCAATGTTTTTTTGTCTCTGAGTTCAAATTCAACTTTCTTTCCATAAGTAAATTGACTATACAACTCAATGATGGTGCTTCTATTTCCCCTACCTCTTGCCTCTCGCAGGCCCCTTCACTGAAGAGGCCACTGGCACGTGGAAGCAGAAAGGGGGCCTCTACCTGTTGGATTGTCAAGCCTCCCGCCAAGACAATTCCTCTACATTTTCTATTATTCCTTTCATGCATTCTAGAGATATTTCTACCATTTCTGTTGATTGTAAAACCTTTTCTTGTTCTTCTGACATTTCCATGTTATGGCATTTAAGACTTGGACATATGCCTTTCAATATATTCAAGTTTTTACATGTTGTGATTCTCTACATTTTTCTATGAAAGACATTTCTTATAATGTGTGTCACAAATGTAGGCAACATAAACTACCTTTGCCTCACAGTACAATCGAAACCTCTCAACCTTTTGACTTGATTCATATTGATCTCCTGGGGCCTTACCACACACCAACACACAATGGTCATTGTTACTTCATGGCAATTGTTGATGACTATACTAGATGCACCTGGACCCATCTGTTACCAAACAAAGTTGTTGCCTTCTCTTTTATACAAGCCTTTGTCCAAATGGTTCACACACATTTTTCAGTAACCCCAAACACTATTCGAATAGACAATGCATTTGAATTAGGCTCCAGCCTTCAAGCCATGACATTTCTCAAATCCATTGGTATTTTACATCAAACTAGTTTTGCTTACACACCTTAATAGAACGGGGTAGTTGAGCAAAAACATAAACACCTCCTTGAAACCTCGAGAGCTTTATGATTCCAATCCAAATTACCCATTAAGTATTGGGGTGAGTGTGTTTTGATGGCTACTTTTCTGATCAATAGATACCCTTCTCGAATTCTTGGGAATTCTACTCCCTATGAGAGACTTTTTCACACTCCACATTCATATGATCAGCTCAAAGCCTTTGGATGTTTATGTTATGCCACAACTTCTGAGAGAGGTAGAGATAAATTCCAGCCTCGTGCTCAAGCTTGCATTTTTTTGGGGATTTCCTTTTGGAAAGAAAGCTTTCAAGCTCTTGAATATTTAAACACGATACATTGTTATTTCCAGAAATGTGGTCTTCTATGAGACTACAATCCCTTTTCATTCCATTTCTGAACCTTCTACTCTTACCTTGCCTATGCCTTTCACATATAGTTCTTCTGAGCCATCTCAACCCTCTCCATTTGCTCCCCCTTTACCCCTCATGCCTAGCTCATTCTCACAAACTCCTTTACCCACTTCTCAGGCCAGAAGATCTTCTAGAATGCATGTTCCTCCCTTATACCTTAATGGTTTTGTCTGCACAAACACAATTACCTTTAATTGTCATGCCCTTTTGACCATTTGCGCCAATGTTTTATCTAAGGATTCTCATCTTTTACTTTCGAATCTATCTGTCATGAAAGAGCCTAACTCTTATACAGAGGTTGCACTTTACCTTGCCTGGCAAGAAGCAATGGAGAAAGATTTTACATCCCTTGAGCTCAATAGGACTTGGGATCTTGTTCCCCTTCCTGTTGGCAAGAAACCCATCAGTTGTAAATGGGTCTATAAGATCAAATTAGTACGAGCTGATAGTATGATTGAAAGACACAAAGCTTGTCTGGTTATTAGGGGTTGCACACCGAGGGCTGGTGTCGATTTCCCTGAAACATTTTCTCCAGTGATCAAAATGACAACTATTCGTGCCTTGGTTTCAGTTGCTTTGAAGAGAGACTGGCCAATTTTCCAGCTTGATGTCAACGATGCGTTTCTTCACAGTGATCTACATGAAGATGTTTACATGAAGCCACTCCTGGCCTTGTTGTCCATGATTCTTCTTTAGTATGCAAGATGAATAAGTCCTTGTATGGGCTGAAGAGGCATCGAGAAAGTTGTATGCCAAATTGTCCGATTCTCGTCGTCCTCAGGGCTATCTCCATTCTCAAAATGACCATTCTTTGTTCACAAGAAAGTCGGGTTCCTCAGTTGTTCATCTTTCTATCTATGTTGATGATATTCTTCTTACGGGGAATGATCCTCTTGCTATGATAGACTTGAAGAGTTTTCTGGACAATAAGTTCAAAATCAAAGATCTTGGTGAGTTGCATTATTTTCTGGGAATTGAGTTCATCAAAGTTTCTCAAGGGATGGTTATGGCTCAAAAGAAATTTGTTTCTGAGTTGTTAACTGAATTTGATTGTGCTTCCACTCCTATTGCTCCTGCTCCTCTTGAGACTGGTTTGAACTTGCATAAATCTTCAAGTCCTTCTCTATCTGATCCCACAATTTACAAGAAGTTAGTGGGAAAACTCATCTTCTTAACAAACACTCGTCCAGACTTGGCTTTCGCTGTTCAATTTTTAAGTCAATTCATGCAATCCTCTACTTTGGACACCATGAAAGCTGCTCTACATACCCTCAGGTACTTGAAGGGTAAAGATTTGGGGATTTTTTTGAATTCTTCATTTTCTCTTGGTATGGTTTGTTATAGTGACTCTGATTAGGCGGCCTGATCGCACACCAAAAGATCTGTTAGTGGGTATTTCATTTTATTTGGAGGTTTCCCAAATTCGTGGAAGGCCAAGAAACAATCCATTGTTACTTTATCATCTGTTGAGGCAGAATATCAGTCATTAAGGAGGTTGACTGCTGAACTTGCTTGGTTGTCTCGATTAATTGCTGAGCTTATAGTTAAGGGCATCACTCCCATTCTCATCGCCAAGAATCCGGTTTTTCATGAGCGAACCAAACATATGGATCTCGACGGCCATTTTGTTCACCATAAGATGTGTGAAGGCCTTATCACTTTGTCTTACCTTCCCACTGCAGTTCAGCTCGCCGACATTTTCACTAAGCCTCTCCCAGGACCTCGTTATCTCGAATTGCTTGGCAAGCTACAACTGATCTCCCCACCTTCAACTTGAGGAGGGGTGTTGGAGACAAACTTCTCACTTGATTGAGTTGAAAGACAACAAATGGAACGATATCGCTTTTTGCTCGAGATTTTTTTTCTGTTCATACATGTCACGTGCTCATCACGTGTTCTTCTTGAATAAATAAAAATCCGACCTATAGTTTTAAAACAAATTTTCCAATCAATCGGACAACTTGCTCTATCTCTTACTATGTTCTCAGTTTGTTACAAACCTCCATTTTTGTGTTTCTCAAGCTCGAGATTGTCATTTCCGAAAAAATTCAAGAGTCAAGATATTGACATCATATGGATTAGGAACTCAAATTTAAGCGGTGTACACACAAACACATCAATAAATTTTGCCTTGTAGTAAGAATATGTTCAAACAATAGGAAATTAAAAAATTGTGAAAATTATGATTAAATGATAAAAATCTTTCTGTAGTACGTACGCATAATTCTCTAATATATCACTCAGAAACATTATGTTATCACTAAAATATATGTTACATTATGAAGATGGTAACACTTTTTGAAGATTACGGTTGTAGCTGTTGCATTTTCCCTAATGTAACAATTTTTATTTTCTAATGTAAAATTATTTCATTAGTGAGATAAGTGTTATATTTGATAAAAAAAACTATTATATTTGAATCAAATCAAATGTCATATTTTAATAAATGTAACCTTTCTTGCATTTGTTACCTTTAACTAAATATGTTACATTCAAATAATAGTGTTGCATTTAAAAAACAATGTGGAATAAATGTTATGTTTGTAGGGATTGCTACCTTTAACTAAATATGTCAGGGTGCCTTTAGTCAGAAATCTCCCTAGCCCACCCTTATGAAGGAGGGCTACTGTAGCGTCTAATAGTCCTAGATGTTATAGAGTTGTGGCGTCGAAAATTTCGTCGACGCATATTTTTGATTCTCTATTCCTAGCCATCTCGTTCTAGCTACTTCTAATAAGTTATAAGGTTCTTCAATGAACCTAATTGTAGTCATGATGGCGGAATAGGAAGGAGAGGAAAGAAAACTTACGACAAACAACAAAAATGAGTTTTTGTAGGCCGAGCGACGGGCGCCGATTCTGGGTTTTCGAACTTGCAGGTGAAAACGTCGAATGTTCGACATAAAAAACCTCTTCCAATCCCTATGCTTTCTTCACAAAAGTCGTTCCTTCAATGAGTTCCGATTTAAATCTTCAATCAAAGTGAGGTTTTGGTGAGTTTTGGTGGTGAGAGCGAAAATAAAAGATGGGGTTTGGGAAGTTGGGGAGTATGAATGTGTAGATTGGCATGAGAGGATCACGATGGTACAAGCGGTTTTTAGAACGGAGAGCCGACGGGACTGCAAATCGAGAACGTGTTAGAGATGAAGTGGGGAGGCTATGGCGGCACCAAGGAGAGGGAGATGGGATGGATAAGGGTGTTTGAGAGGAGGAAGAAGAAAGGCTCGAGTTTTAAAATTGGGGGGTGGGGGGGGGGGGGGGCACAAAATTAAATCCGCTTTGCTGAACGGGAACTTCTGGGCAGTATCCGCCAATTTGGAGCTGAAATACCCCAAATTATTTTTGGGTTATTTCTTATTTTTATTTAATTAAATAAATCTATATTATATTAAACTATAGTATATATCTAGTGAATTTGGTCATTCAATAAATTCACCTAAGATATATGGTATGAATTAGAATAATTAAATTATTCTAAAGAGTAATGATATAGAGTTGATTTAATTAGATAAAATATCTAGATACTCCTATTATTTAATTTATAAAGTTAAATTAAATAATATTCATTCCGCTAAAATGGAGAAACCTATCTTCTATCTCCATCTTTATCCGCTCCTTTTATTTATTTTCATTAAAATCTATCTTTTTATCTAAACCTAAATCAACAATATAGATACACCGTCAAAATTCTAGGGTTCCCACAACCCAAAACCAATTCAACGTCCGGCTCTCATCTCCCTCCCCCATCAAGTCCGTACCATCACTCCCGGGAGCCGACCTCCTCTGCCTTTCACCATCGCCGGCGACCTTGAGTCCGAGCCCCTCGCTGCACTTGCCCTTCGCCACCGAGACCCACGGCAGCATCCTTGTCCGGAGAACGCCCAGGTCAAACAGCCGCCCGAGCCCGTGCTGCCTTTGTCTTCGATTGCAGCCGCATCACAGCAACCCGCCTCCGTTTGCCATCGCTGCATTCACTCGGATTGCCGCAGCCTTCGTGCCCGAGCGCCGCGTTCGACTGTTGCCGGAGCCATCGTCCCCAATGCTGCCGCAAAGCGCCTCCGATCGTCGCCTTCGACACTAGCCCATCGACGCCGGAGGAGAGCCGCGCCGAGCCATCGCCCCTGCACCCCGTTTCTCCTTCACCCGTTCTTCGGTTTGTCTGTACGTGAATCAAAACAAAGTTTTTGATTTGTTTTCTGAAAATTACAGAAACTTCTCATATGTTTATTCTATTCTCATTTCTGGTCCTAAGTTAATTATTTATTAAATTAGACGGCCAATACTTTTGTACTAATTCGATTCTTGCCCGTTTCAGCGACACCAAACAATTTCGAAGCACCCACGTCGGATCCCGCTCCCCAAGGAATTTATATTGGTATAGATTCTTAACTTTATAGAATTAACTCAATTTCAAATTGAGTTAAGTAAGGTTAATTGTATAAAGCATCAATATTAAGTGTTTCTTTTTCGTTGGATTCAATAGGTGCTAAAATCTCGTCTTGTTGTCGTCAACCGATCAACGAAGGTTAAGGCAAGTGATTTCGTTCAACGCCCTTTAGTGTTTCGTGATTCTTTTGACGTGCCTTTTTAACTCTTCAGTGTCGAATGCGGCCCTGTGGCCAATTTCCTTGCTAGTTTCGATAAATTGCATATTCGTCTGCTTGATGTAATTTATCTCTTTATTCATAAACTGGCATGAGTATAAATTGATGGGCGATTTATTAAATTAATTATAGTGATATGTGAGTTTAATATGTTGTTTGTTTATAACTTGAGATAAGTGAAAATTGCCCATTTTCTTCTTCCTAAATTGCATGATATCCTGCTTGTTTCTTTCATGCAAATTAATAGCATGCGGTATTAAGATCCTTGAAATATCCACGTCCTTGTTGGTTTAATGTCGTTATTATGATCACCTAGTATGAACTGGTTATGTATGTTAAGTTAAGATATGCACCATGTGATGCTTAGGTATGATAAGTTAAAATGCGCACCACGTGATGCGAGTGACTATAGGTCATTAGCAAGTTTTACAGTAGAAGGACTTGCAGGTTGTGGTTCGTTAAGCCACCGCCTTACAAGGTTTCATGAAACATCTATCCCGGAATGCATTCTCCGCGGGGTGGTAAAACAACGATCTGATGTAGGTCGGGATCCTTGTTAAAGGCTCGACCGGTACCACGTATTATTATTATTATTATTATTATTATTATTATTATTATTGTGATTAGTGTGATTATGATTATTATCGATTATTAAATAGGTGATCACTTCAGTTATTATACTCATATGTTTCGGGTATATTTCCTTTTCTTATCTTATAATCGATCATTATGATCATCCGAGTCAATGTGTGAATTTTTACCTTTTTATTCAGTTTCCACATTAAATATTCGTGTCTTTCCCTTAACCTATGACATACCGTTTTATGGTCACTGTATGGTTAAAGTCTGAACATTTTCCTATCATTTGCTAGTCTTAATTCTACTAACCATCCTATTTATTGGATGGCTGGTGTCCTTCGTACTCACGAAACACCAGGCCATATTCCACAGGTTTAGTACGAGCAGTGGAGCAGGAGAGAGCTAAAGAGAGGACTATCATCCACGGCCTTTTAAACTGCAGTTTCTAAATTTTTAAAGTTTCCGCGATGCTACGCTGGTTTTATGCTACTTTAGATGTTGTATTTATAGTTTATGGTTTTGGTATTTCAGTTATGTTATTGGGTTTGGATATTTCAAACTAAGATATTTATTTGACTTTCGCTTATTTTATTTAATTGCTTGAAGTATCGTCTTATTTATGGGAGCATGGTAGCATGTCCCTATAAGCCTCAGGTGAATTCAAAGACATTAAAGTTTGCGGATTCACTGGCGATGTAACGTTCCCTAGTGATTTAAAAAGGGGGTGTTATAGAAGGTGGTATCAGAGCCGTAGGTTTTAAAACGTTTTCATTCGGATTTCAAAATGATTTTTAAAGTGAATTTCAAAACGGCTTTTATCAAAAATAAGTTCTACTTACAAAAGTAAGCAGTTTTGGAAATGATTTGAAAATACTTGTCCGATAGTCCTGCTCAAGCTCCTGCACCTGCCATAGAGTAATCTTAGAATGTGTATTCTTGTTTCCTCTAAATCTTGCTTTCCTTGATTATCTCGCTTGAGCACTGATGACTCCTCGCCCTCCTTGATATATGTCTAACAGTCGCATGACCTCGGAACTACATCCACGGAATATGGCAAGAAGCTCATCCGTGAGTGGTACAAGGGACATAACTTGGGAATTCCTCGATTCTACAGCAAGGAAAAAGCAGTAAGGGAAAATAAAGTAATGCTAACTCATCTGGACGACAATAGGAGGAAGTACCTCCATAACCTCGTCCGAGTGTATGGCTTGGGACCATCCCCAAAACCTCAGTGAGGAGGAGCCCAAGAAGAGATCCTTTTTGAAAATCCTAGTTGATGAAAAAGCATACCAGGCTTACGGGCAAGAAAAGCGAGGCAGAGCCAGCTCTGCGTGAGGGAGGCCGAGGAAACATACAAGAATAAGGAGTGGATTGTGGATAAGCTGGAGGAAACTCTGTGATCGTGCTATGGATGAGATGAAAGAGATGTGTGAGCATGCCGAGTCGAAGAGAGATGCAGCATCACAAAAGCATAGCTCCGAATTGGACAAACTCGTCGAGCTGTATGTCTTTGCAGAAGATGACGAGGATTAAGATCTCATCAGCAGCAGCACAAGCCTTAGTAATACCAGCAGAATACCCAGATTCCTGCAGGTTCACAGTCGACTGTGAACAAAGGGTAGAATGTCGCCGGGCCATTTCAGCAGGGTCCGCGACTATATGAGATGTGTAGGTTGGACGACACTCTTTTTCCTATGGCCCAAGGTATTATCTATCTTCGGGCTGAGCCAATTAATATTTTTTTTTATCCAGGTGCTTCTCATTCTTTTCTAGCCGAGCAAACTGTTGAAAGACTCGGATTAAAATATGTGACTCTAGATGATTCCTTTATTATGAAATTCCCTAATGGGGATAGAATTCGAGGTAGGAAAATGCTATTCCACTTCCCCGTCGCGATAGGTGGCGATGAGTACTTTTTCGTTCTTGTTCTGCTTCCGATCCTTCCTCAGGACATCATCCTCAACATGGATTGGCTTACTCGCCAGGGTGCAATCATTGATTGTGGTCGGAGAATCGTGACCCTCTCGCCGGATGGTAAGGTTGTGTGCAAATTTCGTAGGCGCATCCCCGAGGAGGATGGCCGTGTTATTAATGTGATGCAGGCAACCAAATTATTACGTCAAGGTTGTGCCGGATTCTTATGCTATTTGAAGGATCAGCCGTCTGACCCGGTCCCTATCTCCGGTATTTCTGTAGTTCGGGAATTCCCTGACGTTTTTCCCGACGAGATTTCTGGTTTACCTCCAAAGCGGTTCATTGAGTTCAGCATCGACTTAGAGTCAGGAACCGCTTCTATTTCCAAAACCCCGTATCGCATGGCTCCGGTGGAGATGCAAGAAATGAAGAGTCAGGTTTAAGATTTGTTAGAGAATGGTTACATTCGACCCAGTACTTCACCTTAGGGTGCTCCCGTGCTGTTTGTGAAAAAGAAAGACTGCTCTTTCCTTCTGTGTATTGATTATCAGGAGCTGAACAAGGTGACGATCAAGAACAAGTATCTGCTGCCACGTATCGATGACTTGTTAGATCAGCTTCAGGGAGTAAAGGTATTCTCCAAGATTGACCTTCGATCTGGTTACCATCAGCTCTGAGTTCGTGACGAGGATATTCTAAAGACTGCTTTCAGGACACGTTTTGGGCACTATGAGTTCGTGGTGATGCCCTTTGGATTAACAAATGCCCCAACAGTCTTTATGGATCTGATGAACCGTTGTCTTCACCAATATTTGGACAAGTTCGTCATAGTCTTCATCGACGACATCTTGATCTACTCACCGAGTGAAGAGGCTCACTCTGAACACTTGAGAACTATTTTGATGACACTGCGAGAGCATCAGTTGTACGCAAAGTTGTCCAAGTGTGACTTTTGGATGAAGCAGGTGACATTCCTAGGCCACGTCATCTCAGAAAAAAGGGGTGATGGTCGACCCCCAGAAGATAGCAGTTGTAGCGAAGTGGAATCCGCCAAAGAACGTCAAGGAGATTCGCAGTTTTCTAGGATTAGCAGGTTACTACAAGGGGTTCGTGGAAGGTTTTTCTAAATTGGCCCAACCACTGACCTTACTCTTGCGTAAATCCTAGAAATTCGTCTGGAATGACAAGTGCGAAGCAAGCTTCCAGGAGCTCAAGAAGCGGTTGACCACAACACCTATTCTGGTACTTCCTAAGGAGTAAGAGGATTATGTGATTTACAACGATGCTTCCAAGCAAGGTCTGGGTTGTGTATTGATGCAAGATGGGAAGGTGATAGCCTATGCATCACGATAGTTGAGGCCGTATGAGGAGAACTACCCAGTGCATCATCTGAAACTAGCTGCTGTGGTATTTGCTCTAAAAATATGGCGACATTATCTTTATGGAGTTCGTTGCTAGATATACACCGACCACAAAAGCCTCAAGTATGTGTTCACCCAGAATGAGTTGAACATGAGACAGAGACGCTGGTTAGAGCTAATCAAGGATTATGACATTGAGCTTCTCTATCATCCTGGAAACGCTAATGTCGTAGCCGATGCTCTGAGCAGCAAATCTCAGCACGAGGCTATGATTAGCTGTTTGACATCAAGTCCTGTTCTACAGAGGGATCTGCTCAAGTTAGAGGTTGATGTTTGGTTTGAAAGAAACCGAGGACAGTTGTGTATGGTGGAGGTTCAGTCAGATTTGTTAGTAGAGATAAAGGCAAAGCAGACAGAGGATGTTGTGTTACTGCAGATCACCATTGACTTCTCTGATGGTAAAGCCCCGAGCTTTGTCGTGGGGGATGATGAATCCTTATGGTTTGGGAATCGCATCTGCGTCCCCAATGTCCCTGAGATCCGACAGACCATCCTTTAGGAAGCTCATGCATCCGGCTTTTCGGTGCATCCTAGAGCTAGTAAGATGTACAAGGATTTGAGGAAGAACTACTGGTATGGAGAATGAAGTAACCAAGAACGGGGCCAGATGCTTGGTATGTCAGCAGGTCAAGATTGAGCACCAAAGACCTGGTAGGAAGCTCTAGCCACTTCCAGTGCCCACATCGAAGTGGGAACAGATCTCGATGGATTTTGTTATGGGGCCCCTAAGGGTCAGGGGCAGAAGGATGCCATTTGGGTGATTGTTGATCGACTCACCAAATGTGCACACTTCATTGCTAATCGATATAACTGGAAGTTGGCAAAGCTAGTAGAATTGTACCTTTGGCACATAATCCGCCTTCACGGTGTTCTGTCATCCATTGTCTATGATCATGATGGACGATTCATCTCATAGTTCTGGAAGAAGCTCCACAAGGGACTTGGCACTCAGCTGAATTTCAGTACCCCTTTTCATCCTCAGACAGGTGGTCAGTCAGAGAGGACCATCCAGACACTGGAGGATATGCTACGAGCTTGTGTCCTGGATAGGCCGACAAATTGGGAGACCGGTTTGAGTTTGATTGAGGTCACCTACAACAATAGCTGGCATTCATCCATAAAGATGGCTTCTTTTGAAGCCCTCTATGGACGGAAGTGTTGATCGCTAGTGTGTTGGGATGATGCGATTGATGTTATCCATATAGGTCCGGAGATGTTAAAGAAGAGAGCTGAAGAAGTTGCTATGATTAGGCAACGAATGTTGACCGCTCAGGGTCGCCGGAAGTCTTATGCTGACCCTAGGCGTAGAGAGGTCAACTTTGAGGTGGGCGACAAGGTGTTCGTGAAAGTGTCACCTAAGAAGGGAGTCTTCCGGTTCAGAAAGCGAGGGAAGTTGAACCCTTGATATGTTGGGCCATTTGAGATTCTGCAGCGTGTAGTCAATAATGCCTACCGTCTTGCTCTACCTCCGTCAGCTCACCCAGTACATGACGTCTTCCATGTAACACTGCTACGGAAGTACGTGCCTGACCCGACCCACATCTTGAGCTATGTGGACATTGAGGTCCGCTCACCGAAACCTACCAGGAAGAACCGGTGCGGATTCTAGAGCGACGAGAGAAGCAATTTCGCACCAAGGTCGTTCCGCTCGTCAAGGTGCTTTGGTCAAAGCACGGGACTGAGGAGATGACTTGGGAAACTGAGGAAGAAATGTGGAAACGCTTTCCTCAGTTGTTTTCTACTTAGCGCGAGTCGCATAGTGATTTAATTACCTCATTTATTCAGATATTAATAAATAAGGAAGCTTGTCAGAGACCTTGTGTGGTAGTTCCTTTGGTTAATGTTTTGGATTCATCTTTACAACCTTACAGGTTCAATTCAGAGTGGGGAATTGGTGTGAGAATTGGCAATATTCTAACGTTGAATACCATATAAGCTATGAACACTTCCCTGCTAATATTCCTTTCATTTTATATAGTCGGCTCTAGTATGTTGATACTTTTGGTTCCATACCAAGCTGGTCAACCTGTATTTTTTATAGACATCGAAAAAGAGTCGGGAAGTGCTCCTTATAGACTCTAGAAAGCCTCATCTGTTTCACTTTTGTATAAGCAGGAATAATACCTGTTTGTGAAATCAGTGATTAATGATCGATATGTTATACGTAAGGTTCTTCAGGAGGATAATTAGTAACTTTTTAGGTAGGTAGGTTCACATTTCCTAATATCGATAGGATTAAACGATCATGGGTTACATATTCCATTTCTCTTTTCCATGATCGAGCAACCGAACTCTCATTGGTAAAAAGTTTGAGAATAATAATTTTAAATATAGATATACGCGATTTATGGTTACGAACAAGACAAGGATGCAAGGACACATGTGCTTAAGAACCGGACAACATTCGTGATGATAAACCAGAAGACGAAGACTCACAACTCATCTCATATGAATGAGGCTGACTACTTTTGTCACAATGGTTGCCTTCAAAGCCACCCGGGCCATTTCGCAATCTGGAAAAGGAAGCCAGATGGGGCTGAGACGAAAGCCAATGACAAGCTAGTTAACCCCATTTCTTATGTGATGCTGGTTCACTTATCCTGAGCAACGGGAGTGAATATTAAGAGATATTTCTCAAAATTTTATTATCCTTATGTTAGACACTTACAACCATAGGAATACACTATATTCATAGGATTAAAAATTTCAAACTTTGCCATTGAGAAGTTCGGAAAGCAATGAGTTACTTTAGATGTAATTCTCATCGCTCACGTATTCGATAAGTACATTAAGCGAATCTTGCTTAAATTCTACCCATTCAGGAACTATTGTTAGATACACCTAGCTTTGTTTTGATCAATCTATATCCTCTCATCTATTTCGAGGTTACTATCCTATCTGCAATTCATTTCTCATTTCTTTTCTAAGTTTCGGGATGAAACTTATTTTTAGTGGGGAGGTATGAAATACCCCAAATTATTTTTGGGTTATTTCTTATTTTTATTTAATTAAATAAATCTATATTATATTAAACTATAGTATATATCTAGTGAATTTGGTCATTCAATAAATTCACCTAAGATATATGGTATGAATTAGAATAATTAAATTATTCTAAAGAGTAATGATATAGAGTTGATTTAATTAGATAAAATATCTAGATACTCCTATTATTTAATTTATAAAGTTAAATTAAATAATATTCATTCCGCTAAAATGGAGAAACCTATCTTCTATCTCCATCTTTATCCGCTCCTTTTATTTATTTTCATTAAAATCTATCTTTTTATCTAAACCTAAATCAACAATATAGATACACCGTCAAAATTCTAGGGTTCCCACAACCCAAAACCAATTCAACGTCCGGCTCTCATCTCCCTCCCCCATCAAGTCCGTACCATCACTCCCGGGAGCCGACCTCCTCTGCCTTTCACCATCGCCGGCGACCTTGAGTCCGAGCCCCTCGCTGCACTCGCCCTTCGCCACCGAGACCCACGGTAGCAGCCTTGTCCGGAGAATGCCCAGGTCGAACAGCCGCCCGAGCCCGTGCTGCCTTTGTCTTCGATTGCAGCCGCATCGCAGCAACCCGCCTCCGTTTGCCATCGCTGCATTCACTCGGATTGCCGCAGCCTTCGTGCCCGAGCGCCGCGTTCGACTGTTGCCCGAGCCATCGTCCCCAATGCTGCCGCAAAGCGCCTCCGATCGTCGCCTTCGACGCTAGCCCATCGACGCCGGAGGAGAGCCGCGCCGAGCCATCGCCCCTGCACCCCGTTTCTCCTTCACCCGTTCTTCGGTTTGTCTGTACGTGAATCAAAACAAAGTTTTTGATTTGTTTTCTGAAAATTACAGAAACTTCCCATATGTTTATTCTATTCTCGTTTCTGGCCCTAAGTTAATTATTTATTAAATTAGACGGGCAATACTTCTGTACTAATTCGATTCTTGCCCGTTTCAGCGACACCAAACAATTTCGAAGCACCCACGTCGGATCCCGCTCCCCAAGGAATTTATATTGGTATAGATTCTTAACTTTATAAAATTAACTCAATTTCAAATTGAGTTAAGTAAGGTTAATTGTATAAAGTATCAATATTAAGTGTTTCTTTTTCGTTGGATTCAATAGGTGCTAAAATCTCGTCTTGTTGTCGTCAACCGATCAACGAAGGTTAAGGCAAGTGATTTCGTTCAACGCCCTTTGCGTGTTTCGTGATTCTTTTGACGTGCCTTTTTAACTCTTCAGTGTCGAATGTGGCCCTGTGGCCAATTTCCTTGCCAGTTTCGATAAATTGCATATTCGTCTGCTTGATGTAATTTATCTCTTTATTCATAAACTGGCATGAGTATAAATTGATCGGCGATTTATTAAATTAATTATAGTGATATGTGAGTTGAATATGTTGTTTGTTTATAACTTGAGATAAGTGAAAATTGCCCATTTTCTTCTTCCTAAATTGCATGATATCCTGCTTGTTTCTTTCATGCAAATTAATAGCATGCGGTATTAAGATCCTTGAAATATCCACGTCCTTGTTGGTTTAATGTCGTTATTATGATCACCTAATATGAACTGGTTATGTGTGTTAAGTTAAGATATGCACCATGTGATGCTTAGGTATGATAAGTTAAAATGCGCACCACGTGATGCGAGTGACTATAGGTCATTGGCAAGTTTTACAGTAGAAGGACTTGCAGGTTGTGGTTCGTTAAGCCACCGCCTTACAAGGTTTCATGAAACATCCATCCCGGAATGCATTCTCCGCGGGATGGTAAAACAACGATCTGATGTAGGTCGGGATCCTTGTTAAAGGCTCGACCGGTACCACGTATTATTATTATTATTATTATTATTATTATTATTATTATTATTATTATTATTATTATTATTATTATTATTATTATTATTATTATTATTAATGTGATTATTGTGATTATGATTATTATCGATTATTAAATAGGTGATCACTTCAGTTATTATACTCATCTGTTTCGGGTATAATTCCTTTTCTTATCTTATAATCGATCATTATGATCATCCGAGTCAATGTGTGAATTTTTACCTTCTTATTCAGTTTCCACATTAAATATTCGTGTCTTTCCCTTAACCTATGACATACCGTTTTATGGTCACTGTATGGTTAAAGTCTGAACATTTTCCTATCATTTGCTAGTCTTAATTGTACTAACCATCCTATTTATTGGATGGCTGGTGTCCTTCGTACTCACGAAACACCAGGCCATATTCCACATGTTTAGTATGAGCAGTGGAGCAGGAGAGAGCTAAAGAGAGGACTATCATCCACGAACTTTTAAACTGCAGTTTCTAAATTTTTAAAGTTTTCGCGATGCTACGCTGGTTTTATGCTACTTTAGATGTTGTATTTATACTTTATGGTTTTGGTATTTCAGTTATGTTATTGGGTTTGGATATTTCAAACTAAGATATTTATTTGACTTTCGCTTATTTTATTTAATTGCTTGAAGTATCGTCTTGTTTATGGGAGCATGGTAGCATGTCCCTATAAGCCTCAGGTGAATTCAAAGACATTAAAGTCTGCGGATTCACTGGCGCTGTAATGTTCCCTAGTGATTTAAAAAGGGGGTGTTACAGGAGCAACGGGTGCTGATCCATGGGTTGGTGTGGGAAGGCGTCGATCCCTTGTTTTCCTAATCTCTTCCTTTTTTTCTGCTTGGTTAGTTTTCCAAACGCAGAGAGACATCTTCAAAAAAAAGAAAATAAAAACTACTTACCTCGGGTTACCTCCTGAGCAATGCCTTTATTTTAAGTCGCTATCTCGACTTAGTTACTCTCAGTTGGTCTATAGTATAGTTTTAGACTTTTCCCGGTGACCTTAGAAATGTTACCACTTCGTTTATCCTTTATGCCACTGGCTCCGTGAGGATAGATATGCATGACTATAAAGGGCCCCCTTCAACGGGATAACAGATTTCCTGCGTAAATTTTGAAACGACACATGAATAGTAGAACTTTGTCCCCCACGTGGAAGTGTTTTCTTCGAATGTGTTTGTCATGCCAAGCTTTCATCTTATCTTTGTAGATAATCACATTCTCATAGGAGTCCAGTCCAATTCTTGCAGCTATAGCTTCATGAATTCTCCGACCTCGTTTATCCTCATTTTTTCTTGTTTTACCGCCCAATATGCCTTATATTGGCGTTTGACTGGCTAATGACATGTTTCACCATAGATCATCCTATATGGTGACATCCCAAGGGGTGTCTTATAAGTTGTGCAATATGCCCAATGCGCATCATTCAAATGTAGACTCCACTCCTTCATGTCTGGGCTGATTGTTTTTTCGAGAATTCTCTTGATTTCCATGTTTGGTAGTTCAGCTTGGCATTTGTTTGGGGATGGTACGCCGTATATACTTTCTACATGAATCTATAGTGCTTAAGCAATGTGGTGACTGTCTCATTGCAGAAATGTGTCCCTCGATCGCTGATTAGAGCTTTTGGCATTCCAAACCCGAGAACAAATCTTTTAGGAAATCTGCAACAACACGAGAATCTTCAGGTTTGGTGGCCTTTGCCTCCACCTACTTAAAGGCTTAGTCCATCACAACCAAAATATACGTGTTCTCAAAAGATGTAGGGAAAGGGACCATGAAGTCGATACCCCAAATGTAAAAAATTTCATAAAATTTCATATTTGTCATGGGCATCGCATTCCATCTTGAGTTGATCCCTGTTTATTTGCATCGATCACAGGATTTGCAAAGTGGGCATCTCGAAAAATATGCGGCTAAAAGAATCATGTGTCAAGGACCTTCTTGGTGGTCATTTGTGGTCCAAAATGCCCTCCACATGCTTGGGAACAAAAAAAATCAAGCATAGAATGTACCTCATCGTCGGGAAGACGTCGGCGAACAACCTGATCAGTGCAATGCTTCCAAAGGAACTGGTCATCCCATACATAATACTTTGTGTCATGGAAAATATTGTCTTTCTTATCCTTGGGAAGATTTGTTGGGAAAGCTCCCGTGAAAATGAAGTTGACTATATCAGTACACCAGGGCCTTCTAGTATTTGCTTCAATAATAGTTTGTATGGTCATTAGATTTTCATCCAGGAATATGCCTAGGTTTCTTGGCTTCTCTCCCCCACCACCAGTCCTCATTTGACTGAGGTGGTCAGCAACATGATTTTACGCTCCTTTCTTATCTCAAACCTCTATGTTGAACTCCATGAGAAGCAGAATCCATCTAATTGGCCATGGTTTTGCATCTTTCTTTGACATGAGGTATCGGAGAGCTACATGCTTAGTATAAACTATTACCTTTGCACCCAATAGATTCTCTCGAAATTTTTCCAGGGCGAATACCACTGCTAGTAGCTCCTTTTTAGTGGTAGTATAGTTCCTTTGTGCCTCATTCAACGTCATTGAGGTGTAATAGATGACATGTGAAGCCTTACAAATTTTTTGGCCCAACACCGCTCCTATAGCATAATCACTAGCATCGCACATTAGCTCAAATGGCTGAGACTAGTCCGGTGCTTGGATAAATGGTATGGTGGTTAAGCAATCCATTAGCTCATGGAAAGCTTCCTTATAGTTATCATCAAACTAAAATATGGCATCCTTCTTGAGGAGCTCATAAAGCATGGATGAGATCTTAGAGAAATCCTTTATAAACTTGCGATAGAAACCTGCATAGCCTAAAAAGGAACGAATTTCATACACGTTAGTAGGATAAGACAGAGATTGAATAAGTTCAACCTTTGTCTTATCAACTTCAATCCCCCTTTTTGAAACAACGTGTCCTAAGACAAGGCCCTGTTCAACCATAAAATGCCATTTTTCTGAATTTAGAACAATATTAGTTTCGATACATCTCTGCAAAACAAGTGACAAATGATGTAAAACAAGAATGGAAATTGTCATCGTGTACAATAAAATCATCCATGAACACTTCCATAAAATTTTCCACGTACTCTGAGAAGATGCTCATCATACATCATTGGAATGTTCCCAGTGCGTTACACAATCCAAAGGGCATTCTATTGTACGCAAATGTGTCAAATGGATATGTGAACGTTGTTTTCTCATGGTCCTCCGATGCTATTGCAATCTAGAAATAACTTGAATAAACATTCAGAAAACAAAAGAACGAGTGGTTGGTGAGGCACTCTAGCATTTTATCAATAAAAGGTAAGGGAAAGTGATCCTTATGAGTTATCACATTCAGCTTGCGATAGTTAATGCATAATCTTCAGCCAATTTATACTCGAGTCGGTACCATCTTCCCTTCTTGATTTTGCACTACAGTGATCCCTCCTTTCTTTCGAACCACTTGTGTTGGGCTAATCCACTAGCAATTTGATATTGGATAAATCACTCCTTCTTGAAGAAGTTTCAGCACCTCTTTCTTGACTACCTCCATCATTGGTGAGTTGAGTCCCCTTTGGGGTTGCCTTGATGGATATGAATTGGCCTCCATTAGGATCCTATGCATACATAGTGTAGGATTGATTCCCTCAATATCTGTAATTGTCCATCCCAATGCAGTCTTGTATTTCTTCAAAAACTGTCACTAACGTGCTCTCCTGCTTCTGGCTGAGCTTATTACTGATTATAACAGGTAACGTATCTCCATGTCCTAAGAACACATATTTGACATGGTTTGGTAGCTTCTTTAGCTTAACTTCAGCTACTTGTATACCAGAAGGTAAAAGTTTCTAGCTCAGAAGAGTTAGTGGTTGGTTTATTGGATAGTCCAGGTGTCTCTAAGGACCATCCAACGCTTGCGATGCTACCTGCAGATTGTTAGGTAGAACATGATTTTTGAAAAACTCACTCAGAGGAGTTTCTAAAGCCACTTGCAAGTCATCATCTTTGCTATTTAGTTCAAACATATCTTTATTGAACACTTCTACTATGTCTATTAGATTTATGGCATGATAGGATCCTCTGGTGGATATGTCATAGCTTTAGAGAGAGAATTCTATCGTCTTAACGTCAAATTCCAATGTCAAGGATTCATTGAAGCAATTTATCTTTGTTCTTGCAGTCTTTAAGAAAGATCTGCCTACCAGAATCGAGTCATCCTTGACATCGTTCTCCATTTCCAAAACATTAAAATCTGCAGGAAAGATTAGTCCGTTTACCTCCATTGATACATCTTCCACCACTCCTTTTAGATAGATTTGGGAGCGATTTGTGAGTTGTATTACCACTCTTGTTTCCTTCAAGTTACCTAGGTTTAAAGATAGATACAAGGAATATGAAATAACATTTATAGATGCTCCTAGATCTAGCATAGCATGCTCAAGTTTAGTGGTTCCAATGGTGTAAGGTATTATAAACATTCCTGGATGACTGCATTTCTCAAGCAGTCGCCTTTGAAATACAATTGATACTTGCTCACTCAAGTTTACTTTTTCCCCCCTCTTTGGTCTTTGACTCTTCTTGAATGTGCATAAATCCTTGGGAAATTTAGCACACCGATGTTATTTTAGGAAGTGTAAGAGGGGGATGATTACCTCACACTTGGAAACATCTTTAAGAGCTCCTTCTTATCTTCTGCCTTTTTCTGACTTTTTAATGCCTCTAGGAATGGAGCTCTCGGTCTGGCATCAGTTGTGGGAACTTCATAAGAAGGTTTTTTTTTTTGCAGTAGAGCTGATGGGCGCTGTGAGTTCGCGGATGTTGCCGATGTCTTCTTCGACTTTAGTTTCTGTAATTTCTTCTGCCCTTAGGATAGGATTTTCTTCTGGCCTACTTTTTCTCTTCACCTATGGGATTTCAACTGCCTTTTTCCCACTTCTTAGAGATACAACATTCAGATCTTCTGCATCTTCTACAAGTTCTTGTATTTCTCTAGTGTTTTCACCCGAGCTACCTGAATTGTCCTCCAAAATGTGTCATCTCTCGACTAGTTCCTCTCTTAGAAAGGTTTCATTTGAAATCTTCGAGAGTGGTTCTGGTCGGTGACGGACTTCTATGGGGAAACTGGTTTTGTACTTTTTTCATCTATTTGCAGGAATAGATCTCCATGCTGTGTTGAGACATCCAAGCCCTTGGGTTGAGGTTGTGCTAATATCTCCGGGCGAAGTGTCGCTAGGAGGTCCCATGTGATTCTTATAGCTTCCTGGTTGCTATGGCCCACTCTATAAACCTTCTGAGTATCTGGATCTTTTCCATATTGGTAGGAGGCGTTCAATAATTTCTTGAATATCTGCATTGCTTCTTCTAGTGTCTGGTCGAAGATATCTCCTCCACTGGTTGCATTCACCTATGTTCGGGTTTTGTTATCTAGCGCTTCATACAGATAGACTATAAGATGAGCTTCCGAGATTCCATGTTGAGGGAAGCTGAATATGAGCTTTGGGAAACTTGCAAGATATTTATAGAGCGTTTCATCTACTTCTTGCTTGATGCTAGAAATCTCCTTTTTTAGTGAATTTCTCCGAGTAGTTGGAATTCAAGAATGCTTGCTTTAGATATACCCATGTTATGATGCTTCCTACTGGTTGATAGTACAACCAGTCATTTGCTTCGTCATGTAAAGAGATCGGCAAGACCCATAGCATGAACTGATCATCATCCAGGCCTGTAGTTCAAAGACTGTTGTAGACACTTAGAAATTCTGTGAGATGCGTATTTGGATTTTCTTCTTTTTGATCGTGGAATCTTGGGAGTAGTGTTGCCCATTCAGTTTTGAACTTATAGCTTGATCATTCTGGCAATTCTGGGAGCTTAATCGAAAGATAATGTGTTGAATAATCAGACTTCTTTTGTTGCCTTATTGTTTTGGCTACCGGTTCCGTCATTTCTTTTGTTTATAAAATTCACAAACAAAAGAAGAAGATTAATAGCAAAAGGTGGGGATCTTCAAAAGAAGATCCACATGGGAGTTAACAATAGAGACACACAAAAAGATTAAAGTGGTGCTTCCCTGACAACTATGCCAAAATTTGGTATGGCCTCTACGAGGGTCATTAATCTGTCCAAAGATAACCCACACTTAATAAGATAGTATAGCTAGCAAGTTTAGTTGTCAATCCAGGGGAAGCGTAACCTCTTCTTATGTTTTTCTCTTGTCAACAAGTAACCAAAGCAGATGGTTGTGAAAGTAGTGGGAATTTGAATAACAGAAATAAGTAAACAGAATAAAAGTGGGTTGTAAGCAAATTGGAATGAGCCAGTTCCTTACAAATTCATAACGGTGGTTGGTATGGCGATCATCGGATCATCTACAGTCACTGTTAATTCTATTAGTTATTCTAATAGATTTGTTTCTGTATGCATAGAATGTGTCTTACTCTAGCAATGGGGGACAAGCAACATTAATTACCCAATCTTTTAGCACTTTGACAATATAACCCACAATTTATAGCAAGTTGTCACCTAGTTATCAACCTAGATCTCGCATGTTATTATACACAATATTATTTAAGTGTCGATCTCCTTACACTATCTAGAATTCCAACATGTTCATCAAGACGTGTTTGTTACTATAGGTTTGATAATCCTTAGCAGGTGTAATCAAAACCTTAGAAAAATGTAATTATATCTAGGTCGCGAAACTAAACATAATCACAATATAAGTAGTCAAGTGCAGAGAAGACGGAAGTAATCATAAATAGAAGTAATTGTAAAACATAATCCTCACAAACCGACCATGTCTAGAATCTGCAATAAACTGAAAAGAGTCTTAAGTACTTATAGCGTGCCTAAAAACATCAAAGCTTGAAAGATCCATGAAAATGGTAAACAGAAAAGGATAGGAAGACGACTTCTGTATTGAACTCGTCTTCAGAAAGGTGAGAGAAGAGAGATATCAGTGAAGAGTGGTGTGTGTTTAGTTGTGTTTTGGAATGGCTAGAGAAGAGGTGTATTTATAGTGCTAGAGTTCAACAGAATTAGGGTAAAAGCAAGGCCCAATGGGCCTGATTTGTTCGCGTTAGAATCTGCTGAAGGTACGGAATCGACGGGTGCCGTTGCTCAGTTGTGGGCTCCGACACAACGAGCGTTGCTATTCCTCTGCGGGTGCTTCTGGATTGGTGGGTGCCGCTGGGGTGCCACGGGCGTCGCCACTATAGAGTACATTTCTCCTTCATTTCCTTGTGTCTTGGCTTCTCCTCGTGTCTTGGCTTCTCTACTGCTTCTTTTGTCATCTTTCTTGACTCTTCTTTAAACTTCTATAGCTCAAAAGGGTGTCCATGTTCCTCTCTTGAGACTTGATTTTGGGAATTTAAATCTAATAGACATAAAATGCTTAGATTCCAAACTTTGCAACTTACGAGAAAATGAATGCAATCTATGCTAAAAACATGTCTAAATGCAACCTAAATGACTTAACAGTGACTTAAATGCCTATACAAATCATGTGTTACCACTTGTTTATATTATTCCCCTCAACATTCGTCTGGAAATAAAGAATTACTCATGGGTATGTGAGAAATTAGATATAGGTTGTTTGATATTGAAAACTTGAGTGAATTTGTTCTTAAAGTGCACAACTATTCGGCAATTTCAGAGGCATTATCCATATATTTGTGAGAAATCATAAAGTGCACAAGTATTCCTTTATGGGTGATGTATGGTGTTTTATAATAACTTGCGTGGGAGATATTGTAGTCGTAACATTATTCACGACATTTTGGGATATTATTCAATAGAATACGTCATTTTATGTGCCCTACACTAAAGCACAAAAAATGATGATGTGGACAATGATTCACCATTATTATTTAAATGTTTATTCCCTACAATGTGTAATATTTATGAGAGAATATATATTTGGAGCATGGAGGAAGATGATGGCAAAATGTGGTACAAAGTCAATAAAAGGGGGAGTAAAAGAAGCATTCTCAAACAAATCAACTAGTATGCGGATAGTAGCGACGACTTTGTTGAGCAGCCATATAGAATTGAAATTGGGAAGAAAAACATATCGCCCTAACCTTATGGTTGTAGAACAAAACGAGTAAGGATGCAAACATCCATTGAAGAAGGTACGACTTAACACCACCAAATAAACATTAAACTTGCGTTTAGGTGATTGATAATGACAAAAAATTGTAACACATCCATGCAGACGGACGTGATGAGGACGAGCCTTCACCCATAGATCTCCAGCAATGGAACCATACTTCTTGTAAAATTCCATCTCAACGCCAATGGTTGGAAGCCTCCTACACACAAATGGCTTCAATCATTCTTCTCAAGTTGAAACTCAATATTTTGTTTTCCCCAGAGATTGTGATTGAACAAAGCTGATTTGAACATCATCCATTATCACATGTTTAAACATGAAAGCTTCAAACTCATCAGCACCATCTCTATTGTCAGCATCTCAATCCTTCCCATTGTCCTAATCTGTTCAATTATTGGGTTCAAAACTAGAGTGTGTCAATGATTTTTCTTGTTCTTCTTCTGGCAAAAATTTTGAACGGAAAGGGCAAGCAACAACTTGCTCATGATCTAGAAATTTAGGGCAAAATATTTTTTTTTAAAAGGTAAAGTATATCAACTAGTTAATTTTAAAAAATTCAGCTGGTCCGACCACATTTGATGTACGGCAATTTCAAAATCAACCCAAAATTGAGTTGTGATGGAGAGTGAGTGCATGCATAGCCTCAAGATAGCGTGGGTTAATTTTTTTAATGGGATCTAATTTTTTTTTTTTAAAAAAAAAAGAAAAACACACAATTAATAACAACCTTTTATTTTTCCTCAATCAAGGGTCTATATTTGTTAATATGATACACCATAAGAGTTTTTTTTAAAAAAGTGTTAGTTAAAAGGGCATTTCGGTCATAGATATAAAAAATTACCAAAAAACTGAAACATATTGCAGAAAAATAGAGTTGGTGCTTCAATTGAATGAATTATATTATATAATGTGTTTATATTTAAAAAATTAAAAGGTATTTCGGTAAAATAATCTATTATATAAGTTGTCATTTAGGGAGAAAAAAAGCTATTTAATATGTCTAATATAATAGTTTTAATAGAGTTTTATAAAACTAATATATATATATATTTTTATTAATATATTGTTTAAATTTTAGTTCTATTTCTAGTTGTATATCTATTTTTTTATATCCAGAAAGAAATTTGATTCTCTTGACAAATCTAGAGAAAGCTAGATGCCGGATTACAAGTCGGTCGATAAATTAATTATCATGGACAACCATAATCAAATAACAAAAGGAAATAATAGAAGCAAATAGTAGAAAGAAAATAACACGAAACAAATAACGTACGGAAAGGAAAATGCAAAAATAAAAGAAACGCACAAACTATATATCCTACACTATAAAAGAAAGCCAACATGACAAACGAATCGACCAGTCAAAGGAAAGCGCACGCAGAAAACTCTAGGGATCACTAATAGACATCTCAAATTATAAACTCCACGGAACTATTAGACGTCGATCGGATTTCCACAACGTCTTCGACCACAACAAGTCAAACCACCGTTCACATTGCTGATTCCGATCTCCTCTCTCGGTGCGCCTAAAAATTTGGACATTTGTATAACGACTAGCTTTTATTTGGGAAGAGCACTGACGCACTGTAAAATAGTAGGGTCAGCTGAAAACAAGTTGATTTGGGCGAATTGGGAAAGCAAAGTCGGTGGCTTTTTTGAATTTGTATGTGCTGATTCCCAAAAATAAAATAAAACAAAACAAAGAAACCTTCTTTAAATGATTCTTTGAATTTCCTATACTGAGAAAGTAGTGTAGTATAGTGTAGGGGTGGGGTGGGGTGGGGTGGGGTGGGGGGTTTTTGTGTATTCTGATTCCCAACCAAGTGGTTCTTAAAATTCACCTCCATTTCCATTTCGGTTTATTCTGAAATTTCCAGAACAACCCTCCACTTACAAATTTGATCCTCCCCCTGTCCTCTATATTTCGCCAAGATAACCCACTAGGTTATCTCTGGACACAAACACATCAACTCAACACAGCACAACACAAACTCTCTAGGGTTTGATCAAGGCCTTTAGTAAGAAGAAGCTGGCTAGCTAGCTTGCTAGCAGTTTTCGGGGTCGAAAAAATATAGTAGTAGTAATAATAATGGAAGCATTAATCCATCCAGCTGCTTCTTTATTTGGAGGCAATTACTGTTGGTTGATGGCAGAAGGGAAGAATAGTATGTGGACGAAAGAAGAGAACAAGAAGTTCGAGAGGGCGCTCGCGGTGTTCGATGAAAACACTCCGGATAGGTGGAAGAAAGTTGCTGAGATGATCCCTGGGAAGTCTGTTGGAGATGTCATCAAACAGTACAAGGAGCTTGAAGAGGATGTTAGTGTGATAGAAGCCGGGTTGGTTCCGATCCCCGGATACCTTCAGACGACTTCTTCGTCGTCTTTCAGTTTCGAGTGGATGGATGATGATAATGCCCCCAGGAAGAAATCTTGTTCAATGGCCGCTAGGCCACTTGAGCTACAAGAGAGGAGAAAAGGGGTCCCTTGGACTGAAGAAGAGCACAGGTACTTTCAAATTCTCCATCGACCTCGATCTACGTGTTGTTGATCGATCTCGTTACGTTTATATTGATGATATGATCATTAATCGAAATTGCAGGAGATTTCTTCTCGGACTTCAAAAACACGGGAAAGGAGACTGGAGAAGCATATCAAGAAACTTTGTCCTCTCCAAGACTCCGACACAAGTAGCGAGTCATGCTCAGAAGTACTTCCTTAGACAGCTCTCCGTCGCAAAGGACAAGAAGAGGCCTAGCATCCATGACATCACCACAACTAATCTGTTTGGCCTTCTTCCCAACAAAGATCCTCAAGGCAGATCGCCAACGCAGCATGTTCATCCCGACCTCATCATCCCAACTTCGATCCTCGATTGGGGTCATATCCCCAATCATCATAATCTATATAGCTGTGGACGAGATGGTGCTTCGAATTCTTATATTGCATAGTTCTGAAAGAGAAGATCGAAATCGTCCCCTTTTCTATAGTTCTGTCATCGGTGTGATTGAATCAATCTAGTGTACACTTGTATAATCTGAAAAAAAAAAAATGAAAAAGGAGTTTTTATTCTACATAGATTGTATGAATTACAATCTAGTGATCACTAGATTGTCTATATGGCTCAATTCAAGCCTCTTTTGGGGATGGATCTGTTCTACAAAAGGGCCTCCTTGATGAGAGCGTAGCTCCTTGGAAAAGCAGATGGTGAAATGGGCGTGACGCAGGACAGGAACCACCATGGATCCAGAAGGGTGGATAGATGAGGTCCAATGATGGAGACAAGCACCAGTAGCTGATAGCCACTAAATGTGAAGTGTACAAAGCTCGAATGAGATCATCTTTGGCAGTTGGTTTCCTCTTTGGAAAGCACTGGTGGTCTTAAAAAGCACAAGTTGACAAATTTGAGGCGATCACAAAGCCACCTTGATTGATGAAAAAGAGCCTCCTCCAACTTAGGTCACACTGGCATGCCATGGGTGGAACCCTCCTAAGGATCTCTCATTGCTTGCTTTTAGACCTCTCAAAACATGACCCAACCCAAAAATCCAAGCTAAACGTTTGGTAATTTTACGGGTTTGAACCTGGTGTTTTAACACAGGATTTGAAATCGACCCGAATCGGAATTTTTCAGGAACTTTATGGTCGAGACCCGATGACCTATTGGGTCAAAAATCGATTCGGTGAGTCGGCAGCGTGTAGATGCCACACAAACACCAAATAGATTCCACACAGATTCATCATGCAATTGTGTTCGTTAACGTTACTCAAAAGTTAAATAACGTATATATTTTATAATTATAATATATTTAGAACACTTATTTGTATAAATGTGATTTTTTATGCTTAAAATATTATTATAATATTATTATAATAATATTTATAAATTTCATAATAATATTATTATAATAATATTTATAAATTTCATAATAATATTATTATAATAATATTTATAAATTTAATTATAATATTATTATTTGGTTTAATCTGACATATGTATATTATAATTTAATTTTGATAATAATTTAATATTCTTAAAAAGACTTTAAAAATTTTGGAGTTTTTTGACCCGTTAGGTTGTGTCCCGAACCTGGGACAAACATGATTTAGTTCGACTAGGAACGACCGATAATCCGACCTACCCGAGATACGAATAATCCGAACCCGATCCGAATGATACTATTAACCGATCTACTTGCTTTTCTTCGCATGTCATATCTCCTTTTTGATATTTCTTTTCTTTCGGCCATTGGAATTGAATATGAGACGCCCCAATTGACGAGCACAGAAGACGAAAACAAATTTAAACCTGCCTTCCAACTCCAAGGGCCGGTCACACTTCCAAATAGCATCGCTTTAGCCATGGATCGATGACTCTGCATTCCACCAGCTGGCTTGGGTTCATCTATAATATATCCCTCCCTTAATTAAAACAAGCCATCTTACCTTTTGGTACATTGTTTAAACATATTATTTTATTTGCGTGAGTGTGAATCTAGGTTTGTTTGTCTTATTCTTAATTTCCTTTTGGTAAAATTAGTTTTGAAGTAATATTACGTTGAAGAAAAATCCCTGGATATATCTGGTGTTGGAGACCATATCGGAACCGAAAGCTCAGGAGAGATTCACGTACCCTATAGATATCGGAGCTTCACCATCGAGTCCAGGAGGAAACCCAATTCTCTAGACTCTAACACAAATATTAATTATAAAACATGATTTTAGAGTTTTGGATCACCAATGTTTTCCTAGCCTGATCTTATTGATAGACAAATTGAAGATATTTCTCGTATTAAGAAAATGTAAACATGAACTTGTTTATTAATTTCCTTATGTCATATGAGGTGTAAATCACCTAATTCATCACTAGTAATTCGTAGACAAACTTTGTAATTGTGCCTGCATACAACATATATGAATAATTATAGATAAACCCTTTGATTGCAATTTATAGGATATATATATATATATAGAAATCTAAGAAATCTACAACAATTTAGAGTCTACTGATCTAACCAATATATAACTGGCAATCACAAATAGCCTGTTGTGATCCAAAGGAATTAAAA
Organism: Persicaria maculosa; assembly: GCA_963922045.1. Lineage (NCBI taxonomy): Eukaryota > Viridiplantae > Streptophyta > Magnoliopsida > Caryophyllales > Polygonaceae > Persicaria > Persicaria maculosa. Next base: position 62,141,892 of record OY998257.1, on the reverse strand, counting down.
ACCAAACTATATAAGAGTTATTTCATTAATTGAACAACAATCTGACAATTAAGAATTCAACTTAATTTCGTTTTACGAAATCCTTGTCTATTTTGATTATTGTATAGTTGTCTAAATCCGAAAAGATTGAAAACAATTTTGATTGTCTTATGTTGTGATGTGTGGATGATTGTCCCACATCGAAAAATACGGAACTCCGTGCCTTGCATATAAGTCAGTGGATTACTCCTCTTATTGTCAATTGGTTTTAGGATGGAACCCCGTTGATCTTAGGTTCGCATGATGCGCCCACGTTATATGGCCCATCGGGAACCTCGGGCCTTGCATATAAGTCAGTGGGTTCTCAACGAACCCTGGCGGCTAAAACATATAAACGGTCTCATTCAGATGGCCATGCAGAAAGGCGTTTTGACATCCAGCTAATGCTAAGCTCAGCACCACCCGTATAGTGGCACGCTTGACCACGGGGCTGAATGTCTCATCACAATCAATACCGACCTGTTGAGCTCAACCATTAACCACAAGGCGAGCTTTGTAACGTTCCAACGTCTCATCAGAGCGGAACTTGTATCTGAAGAGCCACATGCAGCGAATAACGTTCACCTCAGGAGGGCGAGGAACAAGAACTCATATACTATTCCTTGTAAGAGCCCTGTATTCATCGAGCATAGCTGCCTGCCAATTCGGGTCGAGGAGGGCTGTTTTGTGGGAAAGCGAGGCCGGGGTGGAGGGGAGAGGGGCGGGGTGGGCTGCGGCGGCGGGTGCAGCACTAGGCGGTGTTCCAAGGGCGAGGGCCATTAGGGTTGAAGCCGGAGTGCAGCCACCTAGGCTGCGGGCATCGCCCAGAGCGGCGATCGCTGCCGCGGCCGCGACATTGCCCGTGGCCTTGCTGCGGAGAGCATTCCGGACCGGGACCGGAGACAGGAGTCGAGTAGGCGGTGGTAGGGCTTCTGAAGTGGCAGGAGGCGTGTAGGGGGATGCAATTATTGATGCCGGAGATAGTGAGGGCGGAGTGGAATGGAGGCTTAGGGTTGTCGGTCATATTGCCGAGAGGGAGGGGGCGGCGGAAGGGGAGGAGGGCTGTGGTTAGGGCGGCGGGAGGGACTGCTGAGAGGGAGAGGGGTGGCAACACAGGCGGCGGATCGAAATAGGGTTCCGCTAGGAAGAAAGGCCTGATACCATGTAGAATCGTATGATTGATATAAAATACTCCTTAGGGTTTCATTCCTCATAATGTGAATATATATAGATTACAAGAGAGTAAGACTGGGCCTTGGGCCTTAGGCCCATACACTGTACAATATGTAAATATGTAATCTACTAGTAATCAGTCAAGTAGGCCATATAGATGGCTGATTAGCCATAGGTTCTCCACTCCTCTTCAGTTTGTTCATGTCTTGTGTACCCCCATTGTTGTCCAAGTTGCTTTGTATGCGGCCAAGTAGCCCTTTATTCGTCACAAAGCCTCAATACTCGCCCGAACAGTATAGACCAACTAGTCATGGTGTTATTCTTTGATTTCTCTCCACACAAATTTAGTAGCCGCCCAAGTAGCTTTACTCGACCGAGAACCAGCCCAGCTTGAAGCTCTTGTTGCTTTCCTTACTTCTGATGCTTAGCTAAAAAGTCCGTCTTTGATTTCTTCATAGATTTCGCTATTTTTAGTATGTAATTGTACAAACACAAAATGAATACATCCATGGTAACAAAACATAGATTCTAACACATTTTGAGTTTTTGACTGAAACTACCTTAAAATAGTGTAAATCTAAATATCATTACAAAACTATCTAATAAGAAGTGAATACTTACTTTTGTAGAAGTTGTCCATCTAGAGGGGAAAAAATGTAAACTTTTAAAAATAGTATAAAGGAAAGCAGGAAATTAAGCAATCAACATAATATTAAGCATGGTTGCATTTAGACCTGTTAAACGGGTCATTCGGGTCGGGTCACTTCGGGTTCCGGGTAATACGGATCCCGGGTAATACGGGTTTCGGGTATTTTCGGGTTGAATCGAACCCGGGTTTGACCGGATTTCGGGTCGATTTCGGGTTGGTCATTTTTTTTGTTTTTTAAATTAAAAAAAATCATAATTTGATAATTTTGCGATAAATTTAAAAATCTAAAATTAAAGACATTGTTCATAAGTTCCAGTGCTTGTAATTATATACTATATCTGATCTAAAATATTTGATTTTTATTATTTCTCGTAATTTTTAATAAAATGTAATAATATATAAATATCAAAATTTTAAATATTTTTTTAAAATAATTTTATTAAAAAATTGATATTCTATATATTATTACATTTTATTAAAAACATTTGATTTTTTATTATTTCTCATATTTTTTAATAAAATGTAATAATATATAAAATATCAAATTTTCAAATAATTTTTTAAAAATAATTTCATGCAATTCGTAATAAGCATAGAATTTTTTTTAATATTTTAATATTTTTTATAATTTTTATCTTCTTAAATAAGTTTGTTGAAAAACAAAAAATCAAATACTATCGATCGGACGGAGTATTGCATAATACAAATAAATATAAAAGTTGATTTGAAAATGAAAGATCAAGTGACTGTAATTATCAAATGTAATAAATTGGAATCTCCATAAAAAATTTAATCATATATAATTATAAATCAACCGGGTCAATCGGGTCACCGGGTCAATTGGGTATATCGGGTCAAAATTATCGGGTCAATCGGGTCACCGGGTCGAAATCCAGATTACCCAGAAAATTTCCGGGTTTTCGGGTTCGGGTCAGAAAAAATTTCTGGGTCAAAATTTCCGGGTTCGGGTCGGAAATTTTCCGGGCGTTCAGGTCGGGTCGATCGGGTCGGGTTGTGTTTTGACAGGTCTAGTTGCATTGGATGTGCCACATGACCAACTAGGGTTGTGCATCGGTCTTAAACCTAACCGAACCGGGCCGAACCGAACCGAAACCAAAAATCTCAAATTTTCAAACCAAAAGCCGAACCGAAAGAATTGTGTTCGGTTCGGTTATTTGCCGGTTTGGTTTGTGTTCGGTTTGGTTTTAACACAATTGAACCGAATTTCTATAAAAAAAAATTTAAGTATACAAATATAAATATATATACAATATATTTATGTGTATATATATAGATATATATATACATATTCCAATATAAATTATACAAATATAAAGTATGCAAATACGGATTCAAATATATATAAATAGATACATGCAACTATGCAAGTATATATACACTGTATTTGTACTTTATAAACTATACGGGGTACAAAATTACAAATATATATATATATGACTAATTCATGTAAATACAGTGTATGTGTATATATGTAATATATACACTATATATGTATACACAATAAGTATGTGTGTATTTATAAAGTATACAAATATATTTATGTAGTGCATACAAAAAATCGGTTAAACACAAACCGAACCAAAACCGAACACAAACCGAAACGAAACCGAAAAGGTAAATTCTCGAACCGAAAACCGAACCGAAAAACTTCGGTTGGGTTCGGTTAGGTTCGGTTTGTGTTGGTTCGGCCCAAAAATTCGGTTTGGACCGAATCATGCACACCCCTATGACCAACATGCATCCTGAAGGCTCCATTTTTTATATTTGAGCAATTGGCTGGATATTTGGATAAACTATAGAAATGGCCCAAACCTCCATATCAGCTAAATCACGACCCATATCTCCTACGTAGTGATGTCAAAACAAAACATAGAAGGTTTTTAATGTCAAACCAATATATAATACTTCCTCCTATCTATGTTTGATTTTTGACTTTCCCGCACATTTTTTAATGTGTTAAAAAATTGTATAAAATATTATTTTTTTTAAATTTTTTATAATTTAATATTTATTAGTAAGAAGTATTAGATTGTAAAAAAAATTAATATTTTATATAGTTTTTAGCTCATTGAAATACGTGCCAAAAAGTAAAAAATCTTACATTTTAGATCGGAGGGAGTACTAAAAAACATACTTGAAATCCTATGTGACGGACTCTAGTCGAATTTATTTTTGTGTCATTATGTCATATTTTGGCTAAATCTGGTCCTGCTTATTTTAGTCACATCAATTAATGATTCTATCTTTTAGCCACTCCTTTTAACATGTGTACACCTTAATTAAAATTTTTAATTTATTTAATTAATAAATTGTTAGTATCATATTTGTGTATTTACATTTTAAGAATATTTTTATTCATGAATACTATACCAAGAATATGATAGGTAATAAAATATTTAATTTAAAAATATATATTGGTGATTAAGTCAAAATTTAAGTATGAATAATACTATAAATGATAACCATATATATCTAAAATGGATGCATATTAAACTCAAAGAAGTATTAGGACTCGTTTGGTACTGATATATGTATATCAGATATGGGTATGGGTATCACTCATACACATGCCCATGTTTGATAAATTAGTATATGGATATCAAGGTGATGTACCCATATTTTCCTTCCTTCATATTTTTCTCTAATTCCATATACCTTTAAACCAGGGATATCAAAAACACGCTTCTCTTCTTTTTCTCACCGCTTCTCTGCCTCCCTCCTCTTTCTCCTCTTTCAACATCGCTGCCTCCCTCCTCTGTCCCGACCATCGCTGCCTCCCTTCTCCATAGGCAGCACACAACGCCTCCAATTCGCAAAGGGGTGGGGATGGGGTGGGTGTGTGGGGGTGGGCGTAGGTGGGGGCTCGGGAGTTCGAGGCTAGTGGGGGCGACACGAGGGTTGTCACTAGCAGGAGGGAGTGTTTGGTGGCTGCGAGGGTCGGGTTAGGGCTGGGTGGCTGTCTCCGGTTCAGGCAGCGGTCGGGCTAGGGCTGGGTGTGTGTCGGGGTGAGCGGCTTTAGAGAAAGACTTTTTTAATTGATATCTAAAACCGATATTCTCAACATACCAAACAAGATATCGGATATCAGATATCAGATTTGATACCCATATCCATGATATCGATATATCATACCCATATATGATATCTAATATACGTATATGGATACCAAACGGGCCCTTAGACTATTAAGCTATATTGTGTCATCATATTAGCAGTAAATATGAATACGAATCTCAATGAATAGTGGAAATATATTGAGTAAAAATATATTATAGTGCAATTATGTTTTTATATGCATTCAATAAAAAAATGTATTATGATTATATAATGTTATCATTGCGTAAATATTGGATAAGGGATATGATCACATAGAAAAAGATTTGATAAGGAAAAAAGTATCCGAAATTAATATACAACAAATATGATAAAGTTTGAGGATTTTAGCAAAAAAGTACACATCGTAAAATTAAAGAAGTCATGTCAGACAATGACATTATATATTTTATCTACCGATAATCCTATGTGTCCATCTTAATTGATAAATACAATTAATTTTTATTATTTGAGTTACTTATACTTATCAGTATGAACAAGTTAACATGAATTTTAATATTTTAATTTTTTTTATAAATATTTTACATTAAACTATTTTATCTTTATTCATTAAGAGGTGGTTTTCTATAAATATTTTACATGAAAAAAGTCATTGAAAGGGTGATTTTCTGAAAATATCAATTTAAGAGGTGGTTTGTGGCAAATATGTGTATTTAAAGGGTGGTTTTCTACAATTTGGCCAAATGGAAGATAACCCCACTAGCGAGAAGCCAGTAAGTAAGTTCAAGAAGGGGCTCGTTTGGTCAGTGGGCAACGGCAAGTCTATTAAGTTTTGGACAGATTCCTGGCTTGTCTCTGGCCCCATCATCGACAATGTTCTTTGTCCGTCTAAAATCAATACGACCGAGAGTATCAATGATTATATTCTTGGGGGGAAATGGTGGACGGAAAAGCTCTTTCTCGTTCTACCACATGTGTTGGCAGAGGAAATTGTTAATTTTCCTCTTCTGATTAACCAGTTTGAAGACAGACTATACTGGAGGCCAGATAAAAAGGGTTGGTTTACCACGTCTAGTGATTTTAAATTCATTTCTAAGGAGAACAACCACAATTTGGATGCCAATTCTTGGATTTGGGCTATTAATGCCCCCCCTAAAATAAAAAATTTTCTGTGAAAACTAGGCCATCAAGGGTTATCGACTACTTCTCGATTAACACAAAGGGGTGTTCATGTGCCGACCACATGTGTTTTTTGCAATGCCGCTTATGAGGACGAGATGCATCTCTTCCTTGAGTGCCAAGGAAGTAAGGGGTTGAATTATATTAACACAAATATTCACCATGACCTTTTATCGTTGGCCAATCAATCTAGGGATTTTCGTCCTTTGCTTTCTCGTATTGGTGTCTCTTTGAAGGATGAGGAAAAGCGAAATTTGGCTTTCACATGGTGGACAATTTGGTATGTTAGGAATCAAATTACATTCTGTAATGAAGCACCGGTGTCAACTGAAAGGATGGATCAAATAATTAAACATGACAAAGATAGCTGGAAGCGAGCTTCTTGTTACGAGGAAGCTGTGGAAATTAACCATTACGAACAAACCTCTATTCATAGAACAAAATCTTCCAGGAAAAAAATCGGACAAGTAAAGTGGAAAAAACCCGCTCATGGTACTTTTAAGCTAAATTTTGACGGATCTTCCATTCCCAACTCTGACAGCTCTGTGGGGTTTATTATTCGGGATTGGTTTGGTAACCCTATTCATATAGGCTATAGTTTGGTGGGAATGCATAGTCCACTGATGACGGAAGCATTGGCTCTTAAATTGGGTATTATTGAAACCGCCAAATTGAATATAACAAATCTTGTTGTGGAAGGGGACTCTCAAATTATCATAAACCATCTCAACAATAACAATCCCGTTCCTTGGGAAATTGAATTGCTCATGTCTGATGTCAAGCTCTTTATGTCCGGTGTGGGTAAGATTTCTTTCTCCCATACTCCCCGTTCTGGTAACAGAGTGGCCGATAAGGTTGCACACCTTTGCCGCTCTCTTAGGGGTTCGGACATATACAACAACGTTGGTCTCCGTGACCTCATCCGTCAGGATGCCCTCAGGTAACTCTTTACCTGAATTTTTACCTAATCAAAAAAAAAAAAAAAAAAAAAAAAAAGAGAAGCCAGTAAGTAAGAGCTGGCAACAGCCAACGGCTAGTTAAGAAAGAAGTGTGAAATTTTGTGACCGTTGGAGGCAGGCCGCTTATCGAAATTACGGATACGCTCCCATCCTATATTCCAAAATTCCGACCGTTGAGAGTCCGGAAATTAAATAGACGAAAACCAAAACCATCTGCCTCTTTGCTTCTTCTGAGTTGATAAACCTCTGTGTTCCCTCTTTCCCCTAAAACGCAAATCTGCAGGAAGAGCTATGGGAGAAAAATCGATGTCAATGGCCGCCGCGAGTGATGATCGCAGAAAGAGCGGGCTGAATCTGCCGATGGGGATGTCACAAGCGTCCCTGAAGCTGGACACCTTCTCCTCCCCTGCGACTACCACTCAATCTCTCCGATTGATGTCGAACGCTGTTGCTTCCCCTCGATCCATCTACAGCCTCTCTTCCCCGTCTTCAAAGTCTAACTCGAAATCGATTTGCAGCGACAGATTCATCCCTTTGAGATCGTCGTCGAGGCTCCACACTTTTGACCTAATCGAAAAGCCCTCTCCTTCGCCCACCACCAAGGAAGGAGGAGGAGCGAGTGAGGTATATGCGAGGCTTTTGAAACAGGAGCTGTTCGGTCCTGATTTTGCTTCTTCTTCTCCTTGTGCAGGTTACGCATCTCCCAGGAGCCCTAACATCCTGAGGTTCAAAACCGAGCACTCCCCCGCACCCAACTCTCCCTACTCTCCCTCCTCTTCCGGCCGGGATACCGCCTTTTCGGAGACCCCCTCCCCTCTCAAGCCTCCTCGGAAGGTCCCCAAGACCCCGCACAAGGTACCAAAAAAAGCTGCTTTCTTTGATTAGTTTAGTCCTCATAGTTGTTAATAAGTTCTGAGTTGTTGAATGTTTAGAGATTGTGAATTGCTCCTTGTGAAATTCACCGACTTTTTACACATTAGAACAGATCAAGTGAATTGGGAAATTTGCAGGTTTTTTCTTTGATTAGTTTAGTACTCATCATTGTTAATAAGTTCGGAGTTGTTGAATGTTTAGAGATTGTGAATTGCTCCTTGTGAAATCACCGACTTTTTTACACATTAGAACAGATCAAGTGAATTGGGAAATTTGCAGGTTTTGGATGCCCCGGCCTTGCAGGATGACTTCTACTTGAACTTGGTCGATTGGTCGTCGCAAAATGTACTGGCAGTTGGTTTAGGCACCTGCGTTTACCTGTGGAGTGCATCAAACAGCAAGGTAAAAGAAATCATCTTGTTCAGGACACAAGAAGCAACTATAATAACTTGTCACTTGTGATTCTCAATCAAGTTGCCTTCTACTTTTCTCAGGTGACAAAATTGTGCGATTTGGGACCAAACGATGGCGTATGTGCAGTGCAGTGGACTAAAGAGGGTTCATACATATCAGTAGGAACCAGCTTGGGACAAGTTCAGGTGTGTGACTACTTTCTAAATCGTACATTATCATGTCATAAATCAACATTACAATGACATTCGTGATCGAATCTCAACAGGTCTGGGATGTGAGCCAGTGCAAAAAGATCAGAAGCATGGGTGGCCATCAGACAAGAGCCGGTATCTTGGCATGGAATTCTCGCATCCTATCATCCGGCAGCAGAGATCGGAGCATACTTCAGCATGATCTTCGTGTTCCGAGCGACTACATCAGCAAATTCGTAGGCCACAAATCAGAGGTGTGCGGATTAAAATGGTCCCACGATGACAGAGAACTTGCCTCAGGAGGGAATGATAATCAGCTCCTAGTATGGAACCAGCACTCTCAGCAGCCAGTGTTGAAGCTTACCGAGCACACGGCGGCTGTGAAGGCGATCACATGGTCACCTCACCAAAGCGGGCTATTGGCATCGGGCGGTGGCACAGCAGACAGATGCATCCGCTTTTGGAACACTACAAATGGGAATCAGTTGAACAGTATCGATACAGGAAGCCAGGTGTGCAATCTTGCTTGGAGCAAGAACGTGAACGAGCTGGTTAGCACTCATGGATATTCACAGAACCAGATTATGGTGTGGAAATATCCCTCTCTGGGGAAGGTTGCGACTTTAACTGGACATAGCTTGCGAGTTCTGTATCTTGCTGTATCACCAGACGGTCAGGTAAAACAACAAATACACAAGGCAAATTTTGTTATGTGCTTGTACAGATTAACTAAATGAATGAATGAATGATTGATTGATTGAAATTTGGTGTATACAGACTATAGTAACAGGAGCTGGAGATGAGACCCTGAGGTTTTGGAATGTCTTCCCATCAGCAAAGACACAAGTGAGTGTGAATCTGTGCTGTTTCTGCCTTTGTATCTAGTTGTGCATCTACTACTATGACAATCAGGTCTCTGTAAAATACTAAAATGACTATATCTTATCTTACTCAAATAATGACTGTGACTTATTCTGCAGGGACCCGTCAAAGAAACAGGCCTATGGTCGCTTGGAAGAACTTACATTCGCTAAATATACTGCAGAGTTCGTCTTTTTTAAGTACATGTAAAGTTGGCTCTCATTGTCGATATATTTTTCCACTTCCATATACGGTATTCACCTTCACCGCTTACTTTTTAAGTACATGTAAAGTTTGGCCTCATTGTCGATATATTTTTTTCGCAAACCTTACACCACCCACATATTCACGATTTTTCTTTTTCTTTTAATTAATACTAAACTTTTTAATTTAAATAAATTTGATAATAAAACCCGTTTATTCAATTAATTCATTTCTTCTATACTTCCGATTTTCAAATCTGAATAAATTTATACTTTATTAGTATAAAAGCTAATTTATCTTTAGTCCTTACTTGTTACTCCTTGCTAGTATATGAATATATTATGAAAAGCTAATTTCTCAAATCTGAAACACCATATGAAGGGAGAAGACGTCAACACCAAAAAGCTTTCAAGGAAATCGTAAACAAAGTCATAAATAACCTGCAATAACAACACTAAAAAGAAGTGAGAAGACGTCAACACCAAAAAGAAGGGAGAAGATGTCAACGTTTGTGAAATACCATTAACAATCAAAACTATATATAGGTCAAAATCTAAAAATCTTTCCATATATAATAAAGTCCAAAAATATACCTCATAAATATATCAATACCTTCAAGATAGGAAAATTTTTTTTTATCCGCAAAAGCGATAGATCTTTCATAAAAAATTATGATTAAACCTTCCAAAATTATATCCATATCTAAAAAAATTTGGGGAAAATATATTAACAAAAATTGAATTCCACGAGTTGATAATCTTTACACGGCTATGTATTATTTCAATTTACCCAAAAATATGTTCATATATAGCGAAAATAGGTAAAATCTTATCTTATATAATACTATTTAAAATTGATTAATATCTTCTAAAAATATATCCATATCTAATCAAATTGGGTCAAATTTTATCTTTATGCATAGATTATTTCAAAAAATTATGATTGGTTCATACAACTATGATTAAGGAGAAGTCGTCATGTGTCTCAGTCGACTTCTTCATACAACTATAATAGATAGGGATACACTAGTTCACCAAAAAAAACCAAATAAATTGCATATTGTAATAATTATAGTGGTGGTAAACAAGAAAATCAAATCAAATCGTTTGTACTTTAAATCATACTTAGTTTATCTGATTTCTTTCATTCATTTACAACATCCAATATCCTCCTTTTATAGTGGAGATCCACACTCATAACCCCAAAAAATAGCCCTAATTTTGGGGATATTTTACCACAAGGTGAAATATTCACCACATAATATTAAGGTGAAATATTCACCACATAAAAATATTACAACACTCCCCCTTATATCATGAATCTAAAGGGTTTACACAAGTTTAATCTTATTATACGCATAGATGGTGCTGATTCATAAAAAACCTTGTCAGGAAAAACCCAGTTGGATAAAAACCTGATCGAAGGAAAAAAGTGCAGTGCGTATAATTCTCCCCCTGATTTTGACATGCCGACGCATTCCGATCTTGCGTACAAGTTGCTCGAACTTCTTAGGTGGTAATGACTTGGTGAACAAGTCGGCGAGGTTTTCATCTGATCGGATTTGCTGGACTTCAATTTTCCCTTTCTTCTCAAGTTCATGAGTAGAAAAGAATTTTGGTGATATGTGCTTAGTTTGATCCCCTTTGATGTAGCCTCCTTTCACTTGAGTGACACATGCGGAGTTGTCTTCGTATATTACAGTTGAGCTACCTTTGATGGACTTGATTCCAGATTCTTTCTGTATGTGTAGCTTATCACCGATCTTAGCCACACACATTCTCTTCCTGCTTCGTACAGTGTTATCAATTCGACATAGTTTGACGATTTAGCTCCATGATATGGTTGTATCTCCATAAGTGAAGACATATCCATTTTGAGATTTAGCCTTGTGTGGGTCTGATAGATATCCTGCATCTGCATAACCAACAAGAGTGGCATTTGGGCAGTTTTGATAAAATAAACCAAGATCATGTGTACCTCTAAGGTAACAGAACAAATGTTTAATTCCGTTCCAATGTCTCCTTGTTGAAGCTGAGTTGTATCTTGACAACAAGTTTACAACGAAGGCAATTCATGCCTTGTATTGTTGGCTAGATACATCAAGGCACCAATAGCACTTAAGAATGGTGTTTCTGGGCCAAGTATTTCCTCACCATCTTGTCGAGGACAAAATGGGTCATCGTATATGCTCAATTTGTAAACCGAGACAAAACTTGGTTTTCCCAAGTCTTTCATCTCAAATTCTTTCATCAAGTACCTAGATGTACTTGCAATCTCATTCCGGGTTCCACCAATGTTTAAATCATCAACATATACTGCAATGATGGCAAACCCTGATTCATATCTTTTGATAAAGATACATGGACACCTTGAGTCGTTCTTGTATCCTTCCTTCTGAAGGTATTCACTAAGACGATTGTACCACATTCGTCCAGATTGTTTCAGTCCATATAAAGATCTCCTCAGCTTTTTGGAGAACATTTCTCGAGGCTTTGATTTGCAAGATTCAGGCATCTTTAGTCCTTCAGGGACCTTCATGTATATATCAGTGTCAAGTGACCCATACAGATATGCAGTCACGACATCCATTAAATGCATTTGTAGCTTCTCAGCCACTGCCAAGCTAATTAAAAATCTCAAGGTAGTTGCATCAACTACCGGTGAATATGTATCTTCATAATCTTGTGCTACAAGTCTTGCCTTATATCTTGCTACCTCATTTTTCTCATTTCATTTCCTCACAAAGATCCATTTGTAGCCAACTGGTCTAATACCCTTTGGTGTCTCAATCACAAGACTGAAAACTTACACGCTTTTCGAGCGATTTTAATTCTGCTTGAATTGCATCCCGCCATTAGGCCAATCTTTTCTACGACGACACTTTTCAACTGTTTTAGGTTCAATGTCGTCATCTTCAGCCATCATTTCAACTGCTACTGAAAAGGCAAATATTTCATCGACAATGACATCTTTTTTGTTCCATTGCATCCCAGTGGATACATAATTTATGGAAATCTCATAATTGTCGATTTTTCTATATTCTTCAAGAAGACTCTCTTTTTCATCTTCTTTAATAAGATTCTCCTCTTCTGAGGAGTTTCCTTCGCCTTTTAGGCTGTTTTCATTATAGATTTATTTGTCTTTATCATTATCGTCAAATGGCTGAACTGTTGTGGGATCACCACCCTTTTGTCTCCTCGTTTGTCTTGGTTTCAAATCTTTGGAACCAAGTGGTCTACCACGCTTTCTACGTATAGATTCATTAGCAATAGATTTAGGTAGATCCATAGGTACTTCAATTCTCGTAGGGGCATTTACAGCAGGTATATGTGACTTCATCACTTTTGCTATATTAGTAAAGGCACTGGGCAACTGATTAGCTATGCCTTGTAAATGAATTATCTTTTCTACCTCTTGCATACTTTCGTGTTCGAGGATCAAGGTATGATAAAGATGGGTCCCATGTGATCTCACCTTTATTAGGGTCCATTTTACTCTTTTCTCCTCCTAGAATCGGGAATGTATTTTTCATTAAAGTGACAATCAGCAAACCTTGTTGTAAACAAGTCGCATGTTGTTGGCTCGAGATATTTAACTTTTTTTGGTAATCGAGGGGGATTCAAAACCAACATATATTCCCAATCTCTTTGTTCATTTTGGTGGAGCAATTGGAACATACACTGCACATCCGAAAACCTTTAGAGGTGAAATATTTGGTTCCTTACCGGATATAAGCTGCATTGGGGAGTATTTATGGTATGCAGTTTGGTCTCAATCGAATCAATGTTGCAACATATAATACAGCATGTCCCCAAGCTAATGATGTGCTACTGGGTGCTCCACTATAATCCCAATAGTCATTAAATGCTTGGGATGTGAACTCTCCTACATTATCTAGTCGGATTTTCATTATTGCATAATCCTGAAACTGTGCTCTTAATCGTATGATTTGAGCAAGGAGCTTAGCAAATGCGACATTTCTTGTCGACAATAAACTCACATGTGACCAGCGTGTTGATGCGTCTATTAGCACCATAAAGTAGCGAAATGGTCCAAATTGTGGCACAATGGGCCCATATATATCTCTTTGAATTGTTTCTAAAAATGCAGGAGCTAGTCTATTTTATTTTTCGAGGGTCTAATGATCAGTTTGCCTAAAGAACAAGCAGTACAATTGAGACCACTTGTCTGTAGGCTTCCCTTGCCCTTTAATGCATGACCAAGTGAATTCTCAATAAGTCTGTGCATCATTGTTGTACCTAGATGACCCAATCGGTCATGCCACAGGTTAAACATTTTATGGTCGTCTGGACTTCTCTGAAGATGGTAGCTTTTCTACCACTTCCCTTTTTCCAGATACATGTGCAGTCAAGCACAAGTACTCATTTTCATTTTCATTCATGGTTTCAATATGAAACCCATTTTGACACACATCTTTGAAGCTTAACAGATTTCTCTGAGACTTGCTCGAGTATAGTACATCTATTATCAGCTTTGTCCATCTTGGAAGCAAGTGGCAAGCTTTTCCTGATCCTTCGATCAACTTTGCCACACTTGATATTGTGTTGACATTTCCTTCATAGATTGTCAACTGAGTGATGCACTCTTTGTTTTTCAAGATGGTGTGGGTTGTGGCGTTGTCCACTAGACATTGCTCTTTAGGATCATGATTAACTCCAGATGGATTCATAACTTCATAAATTAAGAAAACACAGAGTTAATACCAACATTATATTACATGGTCGACTGAAATTAAAGATACACTGATACCTGACAAGGACACTTATAAGACTCAGACAAGGAAATTTAAGGTTACACTAATAATATATAAAAGGACGCTTCATAGGACCCAGATAAAGACACTCAAGTTACACGGGTATATTACACAAGGACAGTTTGCAAACATGTCTTCAAGATCAAAAGTGAAATTCATCACCAATCTAGACATTGTTTGCAAACATGTCTTCAAGATCAAAAGTGGGAATTTGTGGAGCATTGTTAGTAGCAAAGTTTGCTTTCACATCTTTTCCCTTTCCTTTTTGGGAAGCTTGACCCAATGGCCCAATGGCCAGTCATCCCACATCGGTAACACTGGAGGAGGATTCTCCAGTGTTACCGATGTGTTTGGGGTTCCTGTTGGACCCCTCTGAACCTTTTGCTTCATCCCCTTGGAGGAGGATTCTCCAGGATTGCCATATTTTTGGGAGAAGTGACTTTTCCCATAGCCTTGTTTGCGGTCATTTCCACGACCTTTCCATTTCTTGTAGCCCCGTGAATTTTTACGGCCATCACCCCTTTTTGTGTTGGTATTCATAGCATTCACAACATTTGCATCAGGGCATGGTGCCGAACCTGGAGGCCTCATGTTGTGGTTCCTCATCAGGAGTTCATTATTTTTCTCCGCCACAAGCATCACATTAATCAAGTCAGAGTACTTTTTACAGCCACATTGCATGTATTATTGTTGTAATAGCACATTAGATGCATGCATTATTGGGAATGTCTTCTCCATCATTTGCTCCTCGGTAAATTTCATGGCCACATAATTTCAGTTTCGATGTGATTCAAAACACAACGGAGTTATACTCCTTGATATTTTTGAAATCTTGAACCCGTAAAGATTTCCATTCATATATGGCCATTGGGAGTAATATATTCACTTGATTGCCATATCGTTCGGCTAAATTCTCCCATAATTCCTTCGGATCTTCCACCAATAAATATTCAGACTTTAAGCTTTCATGTATATGGTGGCGAAGGAAGACAATGGCCTTGGCCTTTTTCTTGTGGAGTGGTGGTGTTATTTTCTTTGATAGTCTCTTTCATAACATTAGCCTTTTAGTATGTTAAGGCATCCACCCTCCACTCGAGGTACTTGTCTCCTGACAGGTCCAGAACATCGAATTCCCTTTTGGTGATATTTACCATTTTAGCACTACACATAAAATCATATTGATTAAATTAATTATTGTATAAGTTAAAATTAATTAGAGGTATACAATTAAAAATAAGGTATAAGTAGTAAAGTGGAATACTATTTAGCAAAGTAATTGTCATAAATACCTATACCATCAAATAACAACTTATATATACACTCCGATCGTATGCTATAATTCATTTGAAAAAAAATAAAAGGTAATGATTACATGCAATAGAGATTTGACAATGCAGTAGTAATAGTATATCACTAAACTATCCATATATACAGGTAGAGATTTGACAATGCAGTGCATATACGTAACATATCACTAAACTATCCATATATATATGTAGAGATTTGACAATGCAATGCATATACATAACATATCAATAAACTATCCATATAAATACTATTACTACATGTATATTACTATTGCATGTAATCATTACCTTTTATTTTTTTTCAAATGAATGCATACGATCGGAGTGTATATATGACAATTACTATGCTAAATAGTATTCCACTTTACTGCTTATACCCTTTTTGTTTAATTGTATACGCATATGATTCATATTCACCTTTAATTAATTTTAACTTATACAATAATTAATTTAATCAATATGATTTTATGTGTAGTGTTAAAATGGAAAATATCACCAAAAGGGAATTCGATGTTCTAGACCTGTCAGGAGACAAGTACCTCGAGTGGAGGTTGGATGCCTTAACACACTTAAAGGCTAACTAGTACAATACCCGCGCCATGGCGCGATTTTGTAAAAAATATAAAAAATTAATATTATAAAATATTAATAAAAGTTAGGATAAAAATCATAAAAATAATTACCATAAAAGTATCACGGAAATAATTTTATATATTTTTTATAAAAAAAACTCATTTAAATTAGCATATATAAAAATTTATAGAAATTTTAAATCACTCTTATTGGTTAGAAAAATAATAAAAACATTGTAACTTTTAAAAAAAATATCATTATAAATTTGGTATTAAGAATATATATGGATAGTTACTAAATGTGTTAAAAATAAAAGAAAAAAATTAATTTAAAGAGATAAATGAAAGAAGAAGAAATAATTAAAGGAAAAAATATTTGATTGGTTTAAATAGCTAATTAAAAACACGGCAAGGATAACGTAGGCTAAATTCTTATGTTTTAAGAATAAATATATAGATATAGCTATAGATATAAAGATTTACATATAGATTAATAGTAGGCATTAGATTGCATTCAAAAAAATATTAGATATTTTAATTACTATAATATATATCATGTAATTAATATATAATGAAATAATACTATATAGTTCATATAGTTAATATTACCTTTACTAAAAAAAAGTTTTGAATTAATCTCATTGGTTAAAAATATATTATGAGATGATATTATGTTAATAATGTGTAAATAATATTAGATAGTTTAATTACCATAATTAAATGATATTGTGTAAACAATACCTTACAAAAATAACTTTGCGTGAGGGGACGACACGTGACATAGGTGCTTTGGTTTTAATTAATATATAGATGGTGTGGAAGAGACTATCAAAGAAAATAACACCAGCACTCCACAAGAAAAGGCTTAATGTAAAGACTGCACATAATTTATATATATATATGTGTGATATTATTATTTAATTAAATACGTCATTATTTATTTCAAATTGTAAAAGCGGAGAAAAATCGTCCTCGAGCACGAGTTCAATTTTAAAAATCATTCCGGCATCAATTTAAATTAGGATTTTTGACGGGATTTGATTTTCGACTTCGAGTTCGAGTATTAATAAAATTTAATTAAGCTCCGAATTGATTGAAATTATTTAATTCCGATTATCTTGAAATTTGATCGAACTTTGATTTATTAATACTCGAACTCGAAGTCGAAAATCAAATCCCATCAAAAATCCTAATTTAAATTGATGCCGGAATGATTTTTAAAATTGAACTCGTGCTCGAGGACGATTTTTCTCCGCTTTTACAATTTGAAATAAATAATGACGTATTTAATTAAATAATAATATCATATATATATATATATAAATTATGTGCAGTCTTTACACTTAAAGTCTGAATATTTATTGGTGGAAGATCAGAAGGAATTATGGGAGAATTTGGCCGAACGATACGGCAATCAAGTGAACATATTACTCTCAATGGCCATATATGAATGGAACTCTTTACAGGTTCAAGATTTCAAAAATATCAGGGAGTATAACTCCGCTGTGTTTCGAATCACATCGAAACTGAAATTATGTGGCCATGAAATTACCGAGGAGCAAATGATGGAGAAGACATTCTCAATAATGCATGCACCTAATGTGCTGTTACAGAAGTAATACAGACAGTGTGGCTTTAAAAAGTACTCTGACCTGATTAATGTGATGCTTGTGGCGGAGAAAAATAATGAACTCCTGATGAGGAACCACAATATGAGGCCTCCAGGTTCGGCACCATGCCCTGAATCAAATGTTGTGAATGCTATAAATGCCAACACAAAAAGGGGTGATTGCCGTAAAAATTCACGGGGCTACAAGAAATGGAAAGGTCGTGGCAATGACCGCAAACAAGGCTATGGGAAAGGTTACTTCTCCCAAAAAAAATAAGGCAATCCTGGAGAATCCTCCTCTAAGAGGATGAAGCAAAAGGTCCAGAAGGGTCTAACAGGCCGGAACCCCAAACAAAACCAAGTCTCAGTGTTGCCGATGTGGGATGACTGGCCATTGGGCCAAAAGTGTGTCGTACAGTTAAACACTTGTGTGAGTTGTATCAAGCTTCCCAAAAAGAAAAGGGAAAGGATGTGAAAGCAAACTTTGCTACTAACAATGCTCCACAAATTCCCACTCTTGATCTCGAAGACAAAATAATATCGAGACTGGTGATGAATTTCCATTTGATGAAGGCACTAATATCTAAATTTCTATGTCTCTAATAAGTTATGAATGTTTACTTGTCTAAGTCTTATGAACTATCCTTGTGTAATGTAACTTGAGTGTCTTTATCTGGGTCCTATGAAGCGTCCTTTTATAATATCAGTGTAACCTAAATTTCCTTGTCGTCTTATGAAGTGTCATTGTCAGATATGAGTGTATCTTTAATTTCAGTCGACCATGTAATATAATGTTAGTATTGTATCTTTAATTTCAGTCGACCATGTAATATAATGTTGGTATTAACTCTGTGTTTTCTGAAATTTTGAAGTAATGAATCCATCTGGAGTTAATCATGATCCTAAAGAGCAATTTCTAGTGGACAGCGCCACAACCCACCATCCTGAAAAACAAATAGTACTTCACTCATTTGACAATCTATGAAGGAAATGTCAACACAATATCAGGTGTGGCAAAGTTGATCGAAGGATCAGGAAAAGCTTGCCTCTTGCTTCCAAGATGGACAAAGTTGATAATAAAAGATGCACTATACTCGAGCAAGTCTAAGACAAATCTGTTAAGCTTCAAAGATGTGCGTCAAAATGGGTTTCATATTGAAACCATGAATGAAAATGAAAATGAGTACTTGTGCTTTACTGCACATGTATCTGGAAAAAGGGAAGTGGTAGAAAAGCTATCAGCTTATTCCTCTGGGCTATATTTTACTCATATACTTCCATTTGAGATCAATATGGTGTCTAGTAGAAGTCCAGACGACCATAAAATGTTTAACTTGTGGCATGACCGATTGGGTCATCCAGGTACAACAATGATGCACATAATTATTGAGAATTCACTTGGTCATGCATTAAAGGGCGAGGGAAGCCTACAGACAAGTAATCATTGTACTACTTGTTTGTTAGGCAAACTGATCATTAGACCCTCGAAAAATAAAATAGCAGTCGAAGCTCCTGCATTTTTAGAAAGAATTCAAAGAGATATATGTGGGCCAATTGCGCCACCATGTGGACCATTTCGCTACTTTATGGTGCTAATAGATGTATCAACACGCTGATCACATGTGATTTTATTGTCGACATGTGAGTTTATTGTCGACACACTGGTCACATGTGAGTTTATTGTCGACAAGAAATGTCGCATTTGCTAAGCTCCTTGCTCAAATCATACGATTAAGAAGAGCACAATTTTCGGATTATGCAATAAAGAAAATCCGACTAGATAATGTAGGAGAGTTAACATGCCAAGCATTTAATGACTATTGTATGTCAATTGGGATTACAGTGGAGCACCTAGTAGCACAAAATGGTCTTGCGGAATCGTTAATCAAACGATTACAATTAATTGCCAGACCATTGCTGATGAAATCTAAGATACCATCACTAGCTTGGGGACATGTTGTATTACATGTTGCATCATTGATTCGATTGAGACCAACTGCATACCATAAATACTCCCCAATGCACCTTGTATCCGGTAAGGAACCAAATATTTCACATCTAAATGTTTTTGGATGTACAATGTATGTTCCAATTGCTCCACCAAAACGAACAAAGATGGGTCCTCAAAGAATATTGGGAATATATCTTGGTTTTGAATCCCCCTCGATTATTAAATATCTCGAGCCATTCACCAAAAAAAATTTAAATATCTCGAGCCAACAACAGGTGACTTGTTTACGGCAAGGTTTGCTGATTGTCACTTTAATGAAAATACATTTATGATTCTAGGGGAAGAAAAGAGTAAAATGGACCCTAATAAAGGTGAGATCACATGGGATATAGCAAAAGTGATGAAGTCACATATACCTGTTGTGAATGCCCCTGCAAGAATTGAAATACCTATGGATCTACCTAATAAATCTATTGCTAATGAATCTATACGTAGAAAGCGTGGTAGACCACTTGGTTCCAAAGATTTGAAACCAAGACAAACGAGGAGACAAAAAGGTAATATTGGTGATCCCACAACAGTTCAGCCATCTGACGATAATGATAAAGGCAAATAAATCTATAATGAAAACAGCCTGAAAGGCGAAGGAAACTCCTCAGAAGAGGAGAATTTTGTTAAATGTAAAGACTGCACATAATTTATATATATATATATATATGATATTATTATTTAATTAAATAATAATATCATATATATATATATATAAATTATGTGCAGTCTGACTCGGGCTCCGGCTCCGAATACCCGATACCGACTACCAGACGCACATGGGTTCAAAACGACAAGAAAAAGAGAGAGAGAAAGTTCTCACCGAGAAGGAGGCTCAAGGTGGTCGGGGGTGTGACGGAGGCCCGATGGGGCTCGTCGGAGACGGATCGACGCCCGGGATGGCCTAGGACGAAGAAAAGGGTCATAAAGGCGCACCTTTGATGGGTAAAATCATGGAAAAGAAGGGAAGGAGCCATAACCGACCTTAGGACGAGAAACAGGGGAGGGAGGTGTGCAGGGCAGCTCTGACGGTGGCTTCTGGCGGCGCTCTTGGGGTGCTGCTCTCCGATACTGCTGCTATTGACCAGGAGCGCCGCCAGAAGCCACCGTCGGAGCTGCCCTGCACACCTCCCTCCCCTGTTTCTCATCCTAAGGTCGGTTATGGCTCCTTCCCTCATTTTCCATGATTTTACCCATCAAAGGTGCGCCTTTATGACCCTTTTCTTCGTCCTAGGCCATCACGGGCGTCGATCCGTCTCCGACGAGCCCCATCGGGCCTCCGGCGCACCCCCGACCACCTTGAGCCTCCTTCTCGGTGAGCACTTTCTCTCTCTCTTTTTCTTGTCGTTTTGAACCCATGTGCGTCTAGTAGTCGTTGTCAGGTATTCGGAGCCGGAGCCGGAGTCGGGAGGCTGGCCGGCGGCGGTGCTCCCACCTGCAAGTCATATCGTACTCAACAATCGCAATTCTCGAAGCGAGTTTGTTCCGTCGACCTTGTCGATCCTGAGGCCCGTGGGTTATGGGCCCACGCTTCCGCCGCGCTGCTCTATCGCTATTCGACTTCCCGATCCCTTTTTCCATGCGGTCTCTCTTCCAAGGTAACACGTAGGAGTTTAAGTTAGCGGAGATAGGGGAGTGACAAGAGCGGACGACCCAATATTTCTTTCGGAGACAAAATGGACCAAATCTAAAGATGACACGACTAGAGACAAGACTCCGACCCGAGAATAGTAACGATGCCTTTATGGAAGTCCATTAGGTTACAATGGTGACAACAAGCACAAATCATCATAGAGCATATCCATCACATTAATCCACACTAACATGCACCTATCCCGGGGCAACATTCGTATTCATATCAAGGACACAATCAAGTCCTACTCTGATGTTTGTGAAACAAGCTAACATTCTAGTATTCCATGGAAATAGATCTGCCTAGCATCTTCAAGCAAGATAGACGGAACCAGCAATGATTATATATGATTCGAAGTCATGCGGAATTTAGTGAAGATAACGAGCATCATGCATATGAACAATGTAGGAGCACGGTATACACATCAACAAATGAGTCCAAATATATCATGGCACGTAATCATATGACGAGATACACTTAGAAACATAGGTCCTACATGATACTAGTGATACATGAGGTGATAAAAGCATAGTCAAGAGTCATTAAGAGGAGTTCAACATAATATTCACGAAACATGAGGCATCATCAAAGTAACAAGAAGGACATCATGGATGCTAGATTATAATCATGCTAAGAACGAACCATCATAGAGTGCATATATGGTACAATAGTTGTCACATCATAGAACAAGTACAACACCTGATCATTTAGCGGGCCATATTGGAAATCATAAGTCTTACATGATACTAATAGCACATATCGAACAGGAGTACAACTAAAGTGATTCAACTAGATTCATTCCGGTATTCATGCGTCATGCATATGCAAAATCATGATATAGGGTGGTGTGTGATCATGCGAGGTGTCAAGTCATACATTCATGCAAGTGAGAGAGGATATCATAGAGTAATAGAGAAATAGCGTCGGGCGATATCATGTAAGCATGCTAGGATAAACCCTTACGGAAGGCAAGTCGATCATCGAATTTAACATCAGTCTAATCGGATAGTAAAATATTTACGAGGGTAGAAAGAGGGAGAACCACACTATCAAGAACCTAGCTCAAGAGAAGAATTCAGCGATAATGTCGGCAAGATATAAATACGTTATGCGCAAGTCACAACTAAGGGTCCTACATGATGCCAAAGGCTCAACATGACGTACGATACATGCATGCAACTAATCCGGACGATGCGTAAGAAATCACTCAATCACATTCCAATAATATAGAAGCATGAGCAAGTTTAACAATGTATAACACAATTTTAAATAATGGCCAACATAATTAGAATACGGGGCATGAGTACAAATCAACACATACTAGGGTAAACATGCATTCACCAAGACTCCATTATGCCACATATTCTCCGTCCAACACAACTAACACACACAATATTAACTTGCAAAATAACCAACAATAGTTAATCTCACGAATACGAAATAGATGGGCATGATATAGATTCTTGTCACAAAAGGAATAATGAACATCGAATCGACACGTCATCATCCAGCATGTTAAGGAGATCATTTAAAAGCATTCATACCAAGAAGAGTTGATCACACTATCATGGACCTAATCCAGGAGAAACAACAATCATATAGGTTCATATCATGTGGTTCATGCTTCCAATCAATCATACGAGCAATACAATAGGCCAAGTAGACATGTTGTGACAACATATAACCATGATAGAAAGTCATGAATAACACGAGGCTAAGCAATGCAACTAACCACAACCCGAGCTTAAACAATATAATCATGACGGAAGACAAGGCACAGCATGAGGCTAAGGAATGCAACCACCCACAGGTGTAATAACATGAACAACATTTACTAAGAAGCATTCGCAAGGTACATGCAGGATGTTACAAAATCATGTCATGCAATTCAGAGAGAGTCACCATTACAACCGGACAGAGATCCCTAAGGGCAACCATTGACTTTTCCCAACTGACTCATCACCCCTCTTCCCCGTGGAAGATATTGACATCCGGGAGAAAGACTCGATAGAACCGTCAAAGAGCTAACATAGTGGAAGGGGCTGTCTCACACAAGCTGGGTTTGACCATATAAGAAGAGTACTCCCGCTATCCCGTTTGCACAGATCATTCAATATTCATTCAATAGTTAGGACATACCAATCAATCTTTAGCATATCAAGCACTCAACATAGATTCAGTCAACGTCAATTACAATGCTCCCCTTGGAATCTTCCAGACCCATCTGTAAAGAACAAGCTAGTATTTCGCCTACCCATTCCCACTACATCCAAAAGGGATGGTCTAACGCCGTTTCTACCCACTCGATCCCTATTTGGTCGGTTTTCCTCTTTTATAACAAGTCAAGTTCATTACTTAGTCAAATTGGAGTTAGGCATCTTAAGTTCATTTTGCCCCTTTTTAAATCTTCAAATCCTTTGAAATTCATGGGCGGTTTTCCAAAACATACACTCGACCCTTGCGTACCCGAATTGCACAACCTGGCTCTGATACCAACTTTGTAACGACCCGGATATAAATACCCGGGTTACGTTTTGAAGGTCGGATACCTTCGTTCGGATGTTGGAATTCAGGTACGGGTCGAGGTTTCAAACCTCGAAGATCAGCATTCCAAAACGGGGATTTCGAACCCCAAGCAATCAAAGTCGCGGAAATTCGATTCAAATGAAAGTAAAGAAGAAGCAAGGTTTAGATACAAGTGCCATGGCAGAGTCGGGTCAAAACCAAAACAAAGTGGGTGATTGCCATTTGTCAAGTTAGAATATATTAGTCGGATTCTTCGATTCGCCAAAAGATTTCCCCGCCACAGAAGCATGGAGCAACATGAGCGGTACCTAACACTATCCACGAAGTCAGGCCTGGTGATCGCCTGCGGGTCCTCTGACCGCGCTGAGGCCACATAACATGCCTATGCCTAAATAAAAGATGACTAATGCGGTACAAGATTTAAATCACACTATCATGCCCCTAGTATATATATATAATATGCGGAAAAGGATTGTAAAGGGCCCAAGACAATGCCAAGTGACATATCCCTCTCCTACCTCTGCACCCCTTCCCGTTAGTGCAGAGACTGACCAGTTCAGTGCTATAGCATAGCAATATCCTCGTGGTGGTGCACTCACCCACGATATCATTATATCATATCATCTCATCTCATATCTTGCCCGATGGTGCTGGGCTATCATATCATGCTCATATCGACTCGATAGTCTCAGGGCACCCGATGGGGCTAGGCTACCCTATGACCCTAGCAAAGACTCTAGGACTATCACAGATAACGGCCGTTCTATTTCAAACACACAAAGTAAACACATGCTCAGTTCAATGCACTCCTAGCATGATACTACATGGCATGCTTTAATATGCAACAAAACTACACATTACATGACACATCAGGCAGGAGGTCCAGGTTACTGAGTAAGTCCCGTAGGATACTTACCTGTTGATGCAGAACAGCAAAATAACACAAGCAAGGGCCCAAATGCAAGTCCAAAGCAATCCAAAAGCAATACACACCTATCATCAAGCCATTTCCATAAGCTTCCAGACTAACATTCATACACACGAACCCAAGTTCTCAACATCCTCAAAACCGACCGATAGTGAAACCGTTTTCCAAAATCTTTCCGATACGATCAAATCGACCAAAATCATTCTTTCCGTCAAACCCATTGATAAAATCATACCAACCATATTTTCAAACTCTTAAATCCCAATTTAAGTCAACTCATGTTCAAAATAATTTCTCAAATCATACTTGGCCAAATTCCGACATTAAACATTTAAGCCTTAAAACTAGTATCTCAAAATCACATTATAGAAATTATTCCGGCATGTTTCTTATTTCAAAACATTATATAAATTCCAACATTAAATCATCAAAATAAACCAATGTTCACAATCATATTTTTAAATCAAAACCAACAATTCACTTTAAAAGTCCTAACTCACATATTTAAATCCTCATAAAAAACGTCATATATAAATAATCCAATTAATACTATTTTAAAACAAGATAAACAATATATAAAGATTAATTTCCAGAATATTATAATTATAACCAAATTCCAAAACTATAATAATATTCAAATAATTTAACACTCACTATCCATATATTCTTAAAAATAAACCAAAAATATATTTATAACTCCATATCATTTAATATCACTTTTAAACCCCTTTTAAATATAAATATTAATAATTTCAGAATATATAAATATATATATAATCATTTTCCCAAAATCAGAAAAAAAATAAAACATAAAACATATACATGTATATAACCGAAATAATAATAAAGAAAATAACCCACAAGCCAGCTCAACCCTAACCCAATCAGAAGCCCATGACCCGGATCCCTGGCCCAAAACCCAAGCCCAGACCCGCAAACCCCTATCCGGATCCCCTTCCCCTTTCAGATTAATGAACCGGAAGAATAAACTGAACCGGCCCCCAAAAAATAGAAAATAAAAGAAGGAACCGGCTCACCTGAACCCTCCCTCTTCAATTCAATAGAACAGAGCAGGGGAGCGGCGCCGGAGAAGCGAAGGAAGAAGAAGAAGAAGGAGGCTAACCGGCGGAGCTCCGTTCTCAACCCAACCACCCCCAATCTGGTCGACCCTAGATTCCGACCTAAACCCGACCACAATGAAGGAAACGACGCGAGAAGAGGAGGGAGAAAAGGGGACTTACAGTGGCGATTTTCCGTAGGGGTGTGCATGATTCGGTCCAAACCGAATTTTCGGGCCGAACCAACACAAACCGAACACAAACCGAACCTAACCGAAATTTTTCGGTTCGGCTTTCTGTTCGAGAATTTCCATTTTTCGGTTTCGGTTCGGTTGTGTTCGGTTTAGGTTCGGTTTGTGTTAAACCGATTTTTTTTATACACTACATAAATACATTGTATATATATTTGTATATTTTATATATACACACATATTTACTATATATACATATATATAGTGTATATACACACATATATACACATTGTATTTGCAATTATATATATATATATATAATATATATATATATATATATATATTAATCTTGTATACTTTATAAAGCATACAACTACAATGTATATATATACACTGTATTTGTAACCGTGTATATATATATATATATATTTATTTGTAACTATATTTGTATACTTTATATTGGAATATGTGTATATATACTGTATTTTATATATATTTGTATACTTAATTTTTTTTAATGGAAATTCGGTTCAATTATGTTAAAACCGAACCGAACACAAACCGAACCGGCAAATAACTGAACCGAACCTAATACTTTCGGTTTGGCTTTCGGTTTGAAAATTTTGAGATTTTCGGTTTCGATTCGGTTTGGTTCGGCCCGGTTCGGTTAGGTTTTAGACCGATGCACACCCCTAATTTTCCGGGGAAATTCCGACGTCAATGGCGGCCTCTGGCTATGGTTGACGGGGTAGGAACTTGCTCGAGCCTAGGAAGGGAGGAGAGATGGGTGAGGCACAGTGTCGAGGAGATTCCAACCGAAACAAGAGGGAGTCGAAGTTTCTCACCTCTCAGATTGGAACAGGGGAAGGAAGGGTTTACGCGGCTCGGCGGCGCCGTTGAGGCTCCTGGTTGCTTCTGGTGTCGGCAAGGTGGCGCTTAGTGACAGACGAAGGGGAAAGAGAGGGTGGCGGAGAGATGCAGCTGCTCGGAATCGGAGGGAGGTGCTGCTGTTGTTTGATGGAAACAGGGGGAGCAAGGGGACCCTTGAGGGTGGTGGTGGTGCTCAGGTCTGCAGAACAAAAAAGAGAGGGGGAGAGGTTTGTGGGTGCAGGTTCAGCAGAGGGCAAATGAAAGGGAGAGGGAGGAGAGACTGAGGGAGTGCAAATGGGTAAGAGGGCAGCTGCACCTTGGAAGGGAAGAAGACAAATGGTGAGGGAGGGACCATTGCAACAGTCACCCGAGAGAGAGAGAGAGAGAGAGAGAGAGAGAGAGAGAGAGAGAGAGAGAGAGAGAGAGAGAGAGACTGTTGCAATGGTCCCTCCCTCACCATTTGTGTTCTTCCCTTCCAAGGTGCAGCTGCCCTCTTAACCATTTGCACTCCCTCAGTCTCTCCTCCCTCTCCCTTTCATTTGCCCTCTGCTGAACCTGCACCCACAAACCTCTCCCCCTCTCTTTTTCGTTCTGCAGACCTGAGCACCACCACCACCCTCAAGGGTCCCCTTGCTTCCCCTGTTTCCATCTAACAACAGCAGCACCTCCCTCCGATTCCGAGCAACTGCATCTCTCCGCCACCCTCTCTTTCCCCTTCTTCTGTCACTAAGCGCCACCTTGCCGACACCAGAAGCAACCAGGAGCCTCAACGGCGCCGCCGAGCCGCGTAACCCCTTCCTTCCCCTGTTCCAATCCGAGAGGTGAGAAACTTCGACTCCCTCTTGTTTTGGCTGGAATCTCCTCGACACTGTGCCTCACCCATCTCTCCTCCCTTCCTAGGCTCGAGCAAGTTCCTACCCCGTCAACCATAGCCAGAGGCCGCCATTGACGTCGAAATTTCCCCGAAAAATCGCCACTGTAAGTCCCCTTTTCTCCCTCCTCTTCTCGCGTCGTTTCCTTCATTGTGGTCGGGTTTAGGTCGGAATCTAGGGTCGACCAGATTGGGGGTGGTTGGGTTGAGAACGGAGCTCCGCCGGTTAGCCTCCTTCTTCTTCTTCTTCCTTCGCTTCTCCGGCGCCGCTCCCCTGCTCTGTTCTATTGAAATGAAGAGGGAGGGTTCAGGTGAGCCGGTTCCTTCTTTTATTTTCTATTTTTTGGGGGCCGGTTCAGTTTATTCTTCCGGTTCATTAATCTGAAAGGGGAAGGGGATCCGGATAGGGGTTTGCGGGTCTGGGCTTGGGTTTTGGGCCAGGGATCCAGGTCATGGGCTTCTGATTGGGTTAGGGTTGAGCTGGCTTGTGGGTTATTTTCTTTATTATTATTTCGGTTATATACATGTATATGTTATATGTTTTATTTTATTTTTTGATTTTGGGAAAATGATATATATATATTTATATATTCTGAAATTATTAATATTTATATTTAAAAGGGGTTTAAAAGTGATATTAAATGATATGGAGTTATAAATATATTTTTGGTTTATTTTTAAGAATATATGGATAGTGAGTGTTAAATTATTTGAATATTATTATAGTTTTGGAATTCGGTTATAATTATAATATTCTGGAAATTAATCTTTATATATTGTTTATATTGTTTTAAAATAGTATTAATTGGATTATTCATATATGACGTTTCTTATGAGGATTTAAATATGTGAGTTAGGACTTTTAAAGTGAATTGTTGGTTTTGATTTAAAAATATGATTGTGAACATTTGTTTATTTTGATGATTTAATGTTGGAATTTATATAATGTTTTGAAATAAGAAACATGCCGGAATAATTTCTATAATGTGATTTTGAGATACTAGTTTTAAGGCTTAAATGTTTAATGTCGGAATTTGGCCAAGTATGATTTGAGAAAGTATTTTGAACATGAGTTGACTTAAATTGGGATTTAAGAGTTTGAAAATATGGTTGGTATGATTTTATCAATGGGTTTGACGGAAAGAATGATTTTGGTCGATTTGATCGTATCGGAAAGATTTTGTAAAACGGTTTCACTATCGGTCGGTTTTGAGAATGTTGAGAACTTGGGTTCGTGTGTATGAATGTTAGTCTGGAAGCTTATGGAAATGGCTTGATGATAGGTGTGTATTGCTTTTGGATTGCTTTGGACTTGCATTTGGGCCCTGTCTTGTGTTATCTTGCTGTTCTGCATCTTCAGGTAAGTATCCTACGGAACTTACTCAGTAACCTGGACCTCCTGCCTGATGTGTCATGTAATGTGTAGTTTTGTTGCATATTAAAGCATGCCATGTAGTATCATGCTAGGAGTGCATTGAACTGAGCATGTGTTTACTTTGTGTGTTTGAAACAGAACGGCCGTTATCTGTGATGGTCCTAGAGTCTTTGCTAGGGTCATAGGGTAGCCTAGCCCCATTGGGTGCCCTGAGTCTATCGAGTCGATATGAGCATGATATGATAGCCCAGCACCATCGGGCAAGATATGAGATGATACGATTTGATATTATGATACCGTGGGTGAGTGCACCACCACGAGGATATTACTATGCTATAGCACTGAACTGGCCAGTCTCTACACTAACGGGAAGGGGTGCAGAGGTAGGAGAGGGATATGCCACTTGGCATTGTCTTGGGCCCTTTACAGTCCTTTTCCGCATATTATATATATACTAGGGGCATGATAGTGTGATTTAAATCTTGTACCGCATTAGTCATCTTTTATTTAGGCATAGGCATGTTATGTGGCCTCAGCGCGGTCAGAGGACCTGCAGGCGATCACCAGGCCCGACTTCATGGATAGTGTTAGGTACCGCTCTTGTTGCTCCATGCTTCTGTGGCGGGGAAATCTTTTGGCGAATCGAAGAATCCGGCTAATATATTCTAACTTGACAAATGGCAATCACCCACTTTGTTTTGGTTTTGACCCGGCTCTGCCGTGGCACTTGTATCTAAACCTTGCTTCTTCTTTACTTTCATTTGAATCGAATTTCCGCGACTTTGATTGCTTGGGGTTCGAAATCCCCGTTTTGGAATGCTGATCTTTGAGGTTTGAAACCTCGACCCGTACCTGAATTACAACATCCGAACGAAGGTATCCGACCTTCGAAACGTAACCCGGGTATTTATATCCGGGCCGTTACAGGGTTTGCCATCATTGCAGTATATGTTGATGATTTAAACATTGTTGGAACCCTGAATGAGATTGCAAGTACAGCTAGGTACTTGATGAAAGAATTTGAGATGAAAGATCTTGGGAAAACCAAGTTTTGTCTCAGTTTACAAATTGAGCATATACAAATTGAGCATATACAGAGAAATTCTGAAGAGATTCAACATGGATAAAACTCATCCATTGAACTCACCCATGGTCGTTCGTTCTCTAAATGTACACGATGACCCATTTCGTCCTCGAGAAGATATATGATAAGGAAATACTTGGCCCAGAAACACCATACCTAAGTGTTATTGGTGCCTTGATGTATCTAGTCAACAATACAAGGCTTGATATTGCCTTCGATGTAAACTTATTATCAAGATACAGCTCAGCTCCAACAAGGAGACATTGGAGCGGAATTAAACATTTGTTCTGTTACCTTAGAGGTACACATGATCTTGGTTTATTTTATCAAAACTGCCCAAATGCCACTCTTGTTGGTTACGCAGATGCAGGATATCTATCAGACCAACATAAGGCTAAA
This sequence comes from Persicaria maculosa, assembly GCA_963922045.1. Taxonomy (NCBI): domain Eukaryota; kingdom Viridiplantae; phylum Streptophyta; class Magnoliopsida; order Caryophyllales; family Polygonaceae; genus Persicaria; species Persicaria maculosa. The sequence continues at coordinate 62,111,100 of OY998257.1, read as the reverse complement.
TCTCAAAATGGATATGTCTTCACTTATGGAGATACAACTATATCATGGAAATCAACAAAGCAAACTCTTACTGCTACATCATCAAACCATGCCGAATTGATAGCACTGTACGAAACAGGAAGAGAATGTGTGTGGCTAAGATCGGTGATCAGCTATATACAGAAGGAATCTGGAATCAAGTCCATCAAAGGTAGCCCAACTGTGATATACGAAGACAACTCTGCATGTGTCACTCAAGTGAAAGGAGGCTACATCAAAGGGGATCGAACTAAGCACATATCACCAAAATTCTTCTCTACTCATGAATTTGAGAAGAAAGGAAAAATTGAAGTCCAGCAAATCCGATCAGATCAGAACCTCGCCGACTTGTTCACCAAGTCATTACCACCCAAGAAGTTTGAGCAATTTGTACGCAAGATCGGAATGCATCGGCTTCGAGAAGCTCATTAAGCATGTCAAAATCAGGGGGAGAATTATACGTGTTGCACTCTTTTTCTCTTCGATCAGGTTTTTATCCCACTGGGTTTTTCCTGACAAAATTTTTAATGAGTCAGCACCATCCATGCGTATAATAAGATTAAACTTGTGTAAAACCCTATAGATTCATGATATAAGGTGAATATTCAAGGGGGAGTGTTGTAATATTTTTATGTGGTAAAATATCCCCCAAAATTAGGGATATTTTTGGGGTTATGAGTGTGGATCTCCACTATAAAAGGAGGATCTTGGATGTTGTAAATGAATGTAAGAAATCAGATAAACAGATAAACTAAGTACGATTTAAAGTACAAACGATATGATTCTCTTGTTTATCACTATAATTATTACAAAGGTGAAATATTCACCACATAAAAATATTACAACACTTTGTAAAGATTGTTAATCAAAAAATTCCTTGTTTGGTATTGTTTTCATCTTATTTTGTCTCAATTCCGCACTTGAATTTGAAGTTAATTAAAAAATTAATTAATCTGGAGGGATGATAAGCATTATGGAGTAATTTTAAATGCTATTAGCAATAAGATTTTTAGAAAATTATAACAATTATATTTTGTTGTTAGCAATAAGATTTTAGCTTATAGATCTAAAATTTGAATTTAGAAAATTAGAGCAATTATATTTTGCTATTAGCAATAAGATTTTTAGAAAAAATCCATGTCACCTAGCCCTCTCAGATCTGTTGTCCTCACTTGGTATCCTGAAAATGAAGAGCTCTTGTAACATGGGTAGGGCTTGAATCACTTATACATCACTCCCAACATCCTTATGATATCTGATGTGGAAGACCCCAACAAAGAGTATCAATGCAGAATAAACTATAAGAAGAAAAGTTTCAACAAACAGAGAAGTGTTGGGCAGGCGGAGAATTAAGGCATTATGCTAATGAATGCAAAAAACAAGAAGAACAATAAGTTAACAGAAGCCCTAAGTAATTTACATCGAACTATCAGTAGAAAAGCTTGAAGAAAATGAAGAGTCTAAAAGGGTGAGTCAATTTTTGGAGACATAACTGTCAAAAACAATGAAAATCAAGCAACTAAAGTAAATTGATTAATTGGGCAAATATTTAAAACACAATACAGACAAAAAAATTAAATATATCATCATATGTGGCATCCAAGTAATTATAGCTCCATTACAAGACTATGGGAAGGATGTTCTTATAACTCCATTACAAAATTATGGGAAGGATGTTCTTATAACTCTATTACAAGACTATGAGAAGGATGTGCAATGCATTAATTTTTCTGTGATATCAAACAAAAAATTTAGTATGCATAAGGGAACTTGTCCTTTGCAATTGAAGTGGAAAACTGGAAAATTTGACAAATCCTCCACGAATGTGTCCTATAGTAGAAGCTGAAAAACAGGAAGTAGTAGGTCCCAGTAATGAGGTTGTACCTGTTAAGCTAGGACCGGAGCAATAAGGCTCAAGACCATTTGGGTAAATGCATTTGAAAATTCTACAACCACTAGCAATGATAAGGTTTTAACCACAGATGAAGAAGGTCAAATCCATACAAATGCTAGACCCCCAGTAGGTCTTTTCTAGGTGTCTGAGTCTATCCAGAAATCCTAGTTTTAGGTTCAACCCTTTGTATGATACTTTTGAGACTCGAAGGTCAATTCAAGTAAGGATAGTTGATTATAGTATCATTGTCCATTCTGAACTAGCTTCTGATGTACCTATCATGTTAGAAGGAGTCCCATGTGTAATTTCTACACTCTCGGCTACTGAACAACCTTCTCATGATGTATATTTTAATTGAAAAAAACTTTGAAAGACTTCATTCATGTTCCATGTACCCGACAAGCCTACACACACCAAGCAATAGAGTTTACGCGCACTAAGCCAACACAAAGAGAATTTGCACTCTCTATAGAATTAAAAATGACCAAGGAGTTATATTATGAAAATCATTTGAATGAAAAAATTATTAAAAGAAAAAATGTGCAAGGAGTTTATGTGCACTAAGCGTGGTGAGGTAACACTAAAAGAAAAAAATTATTAAACTCCAAGAAAAAAATTTGCGAGGAGTTATATTATGAAAAATCATTTAAAATTTGGAGATAAAGGCCCAAAAGTTGTCATTGGAGTATAAAGCAAATGGTTTACACTCATTCTAAAGAAAGGTTTAATTAGAGAAAGTAAAAGTCCTCATGCTGAAGAGAAAAGAGGAAAAGTGGTTATTGGCGGAGAGACTATCCCACTTATTGCATTCAGTGCCTCACAAGGACACTATGAATGCACCACAGATATTCTGGAGAAGAATGGATAACGTTTTCAAATAATTTAAACATTGTTGTCTTGTTTACATTGATGATATCTTAATTTTCTCTAAAACTTTATAACAACATAAGCATGACTTAAAAGCTATAACTAAAAAAATGTATTGAAGATCAAAACAGGACAAATTGTGTTGCAAGAACACTAAAAAAATGTATTGAAGATCAAAGTAGGAAAAATAGAAAAAATTCCTGATGAAAGTAAAGATATGAAACAGTTAGAAAGATTTCTAGGATGTCTTTACTTATACTTCTGATTTTATTAAAGAGTTAGCAAAAAATAAGGAAGCCTTTTTACATGTAAAATTAAAAGAAAGATCAGGTTTAGAAACAGGTGCTAGTGATTATCATTGGGTGCTGTTTTGAGACTGAAAAAAGATAACAAGCTTTGCACGTCTAGTAGTGGCAGTTTCAATAAATCAGAATGCAATTACATGGTTATGGAGAAAGAGAAGGCCATATACAAAGGAATCCAAAAATTTTATAATCTTCTTAGCTCCTAAACCTTTCACAGTCAGAACTGATTGTAAAGGGATATTGGGCTTTATAAACAATAATCTTGATAACATGAAGGCGCATGAGAGACTCCTGCTTTAGCAACTAGCCCTTAACCAATTCACCTTTATTGTCGAACCTGTGCAGGGATCTAAAAATTCCCCAGCAGACAATCTCACAAAGGAGCTAGCTGATATCACAAATGGCGAACAAAAGAGCATGGTCGGATGTGCCTTCTTGGGCACTCGGGGCACTCGACCCTGTAGATCGTGAACGACTCCAAATAATTGGAGAATATCAAATTATTTCAGTTAATTTTGGCCAATTTATGTAAAATAGATATTGTCATAGGCTCTTATAAACCAGGCATATGACGGTCGAAAGACTGTTAACATTGAAGATTATCATTGTTGTATTAAAACTACCAATTGATATCCAATAAATCAGAGACTTCTCATTCTTCTATTGGGTGACCGAAGGATTTAGGAACATATGGGCAGAACAACACCATCCATGCGGCAAGGACAATAGAATTTCTTACAGATAATCACGGAGGATTAGGAGGGATAATGTTACCCCTTGATTCACCCAGAAATGAAGATTTCCTCAAAGCATGGAAATATGGAATATGTTCTAAGCTTTTCATCTCTAATGAATGGCCTAAGCGCAATAACTTCTTGTTCCAATATATGACCCGGTTCCAGAGAGAAATCATCACAAAATTGGCAACTTGGGAAAAAGCCAACCAGATTAAATGATTTGATACCATATGTGCATGCATGGAGGTTACCTAGGGGAAAACTCGAGCTCCTATTATCTAATTATGACTGTTGACACAGAAGAGCACTCGTTCATTGAAGATCTCATACAGACCCAGCAAGCATGGATCAGAACACCTGGAGTAGCCAGGGCAATGGGTTTCTTCTACATTTATTATTATATCTCTATTTTCTAGAAGACTGAATGTGGCATATTCAATGTCGAAAATAAAACTTTCATATTCTCTCTAGAGTTTAAAGGGATACTAAGGAAAACCTTAGATAGATCTAAGTTCATCCAAGAATATCTAATAAAAATTGAAGGAGAGAAGTTCTTGTCCGGGGAAGGTCATGAACAGTTAATTAAAAACCTTATCACTTGGAATAAAGAACTCAAAAGGCTTAATACTAGAGCTGAATCTTGATAATTAAGATGACTTGGAAGTGGATTATGATGATAGTGACCTAAAAGCCAATATGGGAGTCTGGAATCTGGACGAGTGCATCTGAATCATTATAGGGAACCATGTCATCCTTCTGCAGACTTTGTCTTTTTCTTTTTACTGTTTACCATGTGAGCCTGTATTATAATGTCAGCACTGTGTGCTTTTATTACTTTCTGATTTTAGCAGACCTACTTGTCGACAACGTGTAAAAGAGACGTTGGAAGGCATCCAATGTTCTCCAATCCGCTCTATAAATGGAGCTCTTCTCAGACTTCTTAGACATCGAATTCCAGAAAAAAGAAAAAGATATGCAAGAAAGAAGAAGTCTTGTAAGTCAGGGAGAGAAAGAGAAGTATTTTTGAAATCATATTAGATAGGTTCTTCATCACTCAAAAGTTCAAAAATCCTTCGATATATCTCTCTGATATGAGTGTTGAGAGTGTTTGAGTGTTTTTATTTCAGGAGTTCTTGTGTGTTGTAATCTTTCGAATTCAATAGAGTTTGTTTTTATGAAAGGCAAAGCTACTTAATTAAACACTATGTTCTAAATATTTTGTTTTCTTGATTCCAATCATTTCACCCTCTGAAAACCAAAACCAAAAGTTATAGAAACTTCGGTCTAAGGTAGGAAACGAAACAGATCTGTGCTCAACCTGGATTAAGGGAAGCATGGTTGAAAGTTAGCCACCTCTAGAAAGTCAGAAGCTACAGGAATGCCGAAGGTCCAGAGTTAATACATTTAGGTATAGGTCAAACCTCTTTAGCTTGAAGTTTTAGGTGCAGAGCATGGTGGGCTTGAAAGCACGGAAAACTTATTATTCATAATATAGTTAGTAGATTATAATAGTTAATAACACCAAAAGTCATTTATAAGCAATCAGTATTAAGCTCGTGGCAATATTTTAAAGTCTAAGAAATTAAGGATAAAATTTATAATTTAGTAAAAAGTACGGGTAAAATTTAGCAACATACAAAGTACGTAGTGATAGTGTGGGTGTATATAGTAGTACCCTATTTTTTACATGTAAAGTTTGGTCTCATTGTCGATATATTTTTTCACTTTCACATACGATATTCGCCTTTAGAATTTTGATTCTCTTTTGGGCCTTCAATTATTTTGTAATCAATTTCGCAATGGTAAAGTCTAGGAAGATTCCATTTACCAAAAAATTGAAAACCTTTTAAAATAACGAGAGAAAAGAGATGAAAGAGAGGGAAAGAATCAAGAACCGCATCAGAGCAATAAGAGATGGCCAAGGAGGTGTGAATTAAAGTAAAAAAGTTGTGCCGCCCTTAGGAGATGTGGAGGCAGCGTTAGTGGTCGCGGCACTAAAACGACCTTAATTTCAAGTAAATTCAATCGAACGTCTCCACCGCCCCTTCGTTGTGGACTACAATGCTGACTGAGCAAAGATATGAAAGACAAGGAAGGTGCTTTCTGGAAAAAGATGACATTCATGGTGGTGAGGGAGTCGAGTGCCAAGGTTGTTTTATGGTTCAATATGTGCACGTTGCTCCGGGGAAGTTCACCACTATGTTGAGCACATAACTGATTGTTGTGGTCAAAAGTGTTGTTTATGTCCCTGTTGCCCTTATCAAAGGCACTTCTCACTTTCTCAGCATGTTTGGGTACAATTTCTTTTGTTTTGGATCAAATTTGCACTATGGAGTTTGTAATTTTGAAATTCCATTGATTGATTGTGTTCAATTCTATATTTGCGAGAACTTGCTTTGATTTGTTTCTTTGTAGAAGTTTTAAGCGGCCTCGGTTTCTTCAAATATCAAATTATTGTGAACTAATAGTTTTTAGGATTGAGGGATGTGTAACTATTTTGAATGACCTTTGGTTTTAATTGTTTTGAGGAATTCAAATATGATTTGGTGTGGAAGAAAGAACATGGATGTCGTCTTTTCTATGTAACAGTTGGAGTGGAAGAAAGAACATGGATGGCCGCCTCAATCCCTCTTGTCATCGACATCCTAGCCACCGCCTTCGCTTTATCTCCTCCTATGTGTGTTTAGTGAGAACCCTAATCCTAGCAATAGATTTGGGGGTTTTGTTAGAAATTGGGCCTTTTGTGAGTTTGTTTAGAGATTGTTTTAACGGGTATTTATATTTGTGATTCGAGGTGATTTTCTTAGGAAGAACATGAGTTAGAATGGAAATTGGATTTGCATGGTTGCTGTTTATTTAGGTCATTTAATGTTGAATGAGTTTGTAATTATTTTATTGAAAGTAAAAAAGGACAACTGTGCAATTTTTGTATAAATAAAAAAGGATAATTGTGCAATTTTTTAGTATTTGTCTTGTCAATAGACAAAATATAATGTTGCTAATAGACTTTATGTTTTAGGGTACTCAACACAAGTGTTCTTCGCCGATTAACAGAGCAAAAAGTACAAAATATTTAGACAATTTAAAATTTTCCTAAATTATTTTTGTAAAGAATTCATTTATATGAAAAATATTCTATTGAAACTAAAGGGGTCTTATACAACGAAAACTCATAAATTGAGGCTCTTGCCCTCAAATATGGTTTAATTGAGGCTATAAACCTTTAATTGTCAAAACTCATAGTTGAGGGAGATTTACTTATCATCGTTAACCACCAAAAAACAAAAACACATGCCCATGGGAAATTGAATTATTTTTAGGAAAAATTACAGAAAACCACCCTTTAAATATGGGTATTTTCACTTAACCACCCCTTAAATTTAAAATTATAGAAAACCACCCTTTAAATGGTATTTGCTTACAACTCACCACACATTCAACTATTTTCTTTAATTTATCATTAAATATATTATATTTTAATATTTTTAAACTCAAATTTGATTGTAAATATATTCATGTTTTGAATTTAAGGGCTCGGTCATATTTTAGGGATTATTTTATTTATTTTAAAAAAATAATAATCAATATAGCGTAGAATTATTATCTTAATTTATGGTTGAAAATGTTTATAAAATTTTAAAATATTATGGAAATTACTCTTATTGATTTATATTTTAAATAAGAGTAATTTACATAATATTTTAAAATTTTATAAACATTTTCAAACATAAATTAAGATAATAATTCTAGGCTTTATTGATTATTATTTTTAAAAATAAATAAAATGATCCCTAAAATATAATTGGGCCCTTAAATTCAAAATTTGAATATATTTACAATCAAATTTGAGTTTAAAAATATTAAAATATAATATATTTAATGATAAAGTGACGAAAATAGTTGAATGGGTGGTGAGTTGTAAACAAATACCATTTAAAGGGTGGTTTTCTGTAATTTTGAATTTAAGGGGTGGTTAAGTAAAAACACCCATATTTAAAGGGTGGTTTTCTGTAATTTTCCCTTATTTTTATCTGACATCAAACTACAACTAACTCACGTGAGGGACGTCTCCTTCTCTCACACTCCCCGTTGCTTTAGCAGAGTGGCTAATAATATTGCACATTTTTACCACTCCGTTGAGGGTGCTGATATATATAACAACACTGGTCTTCGTGACCTTATTTGCAGAATACTATCAGGTAAGAATTTTTCTACCTGAATTCTTACCAAATTAAAAAAAAAAACGAAAAATCATAAAACTTTTAAACCTAATTTTGAAAATTAATGTTCTGTAAAATGACTTGATATTCTACGAAAAGGAAATATATCCATACAATAAACGAGAAGCAATTAGATTTACCAAGATTAAAAATGGACATTTTACCACATCCATTATGATCCATATGCGAGATTTACAAGATTTAAAAATGGACTTTAAGCATTTATCACAAAGAAGGAAGATATGAAAGGCGGCCAGACAAAGCACATTTCACCGAAGCTCTTCTCAACTCATTATCTATAGAGAAAGAAGGTATACAACAAATCCGATCAAGTGATCTATTCACAAAGTCACTACCCAAAAAAGTTTAAAGAACTTGTGTACAATGTTTAAAGAACCTGTTGCGAACTCGGGATGTTTCATCTATGTCGTTACCTTTTTTCTTGCATATTGAGTTGAAAAATGAACACCGCTGTCTGTTACATTCTTGTTGAATGCAAACTTTGAATCAGTCGTGCATGCTCGATCTCTCCCATAACTCAAGCGCGTAAACCTTTACAGATAAGATATATCTCTCTCGATGAGGGTCTCGTTGCTTTTGGTCTCAACCATGCCGATTTTCTGAAGAGAGGTTTGCAAATTCTGTTGAAATCTGCCACATACAAACAGTTTAAAGCCATATGTAAGCAACTAGAAGGGAAGAAGAGAACCAAGGGGATACATTTTGGTTTTATCTTATCCACCTTGCAGATCTTCGCTCTCCAAAAGTTTTACAACAAGATTCCCCTCAGGTAGAAGTATACCACTTTCATTTGAGCTGCAGGAGTCACTTTCTGCTGGTCGTTCTCCCAAAGAATAATTATCTGGAAGAGCTAAGGCAGACCCTCCAATAGCCACGCTCAGAGCTCGCATGCCCAGCTCAGTTGACAAGGCTGCGTCTTTTGTCTTAATCCCAGATACAAGGGGGCACATGTCGGATAAAATCACAGAAAACCCTTTTTGCTGCAGGTGGGTAGATTTAAAATACAATGTCAAGTGAAGATAAAAGCAATCATCAGTTCCTTACTAATACCAGCATTGAAAGATGGCACTACAAACCGATGACTATAGTTGGATGTCAAGGATAATGAGTGAAATACTCTATAGCATTTGATGTCAACAACTTGAATATTATAGTGGCAGAAACCAAACAGAGCATGGATCAACAGGTTTTAATTCACAACAAGCCACACAATCTCATAGCAAACCCACAAATCTTGCAATTCTTGCAATAGAGCAACAAAACAAAAACAGAAATGAGATTAAGGCTTTCCTTGTGAAGCGTTCTAGAAAGAATTAAAGAAACACCCCTCCCATACGACTTTTCTATCATTTATATATTCACAAAAGAGACCCAAGAATACGTTTTTCCCTAGATACTTCTATCCTTTTCTTCTTCTCACTGCTACTAATGATTGGGGTTGGACACTCACCAGCTACTTAAGGGGCCTTGGTTGATCTCTTGTTTGCCTCTCACATTTGACTACACTAACATGAGAGTATACTAGACAACAAGTTCATCTGGGTGAATAAAAGATTAGTGCCTGGGTATATGCATGGGCCTTGCACTTGAAGGGAGGGGGAACAAAGCCCTCACATTAGGCCTCCAAATTGTTTGAGATGTATGCCTCATCCACTTAAGGTGACATGTTGCTTTTCTTTATATAAAACAGAAGTTTGCAACGATATACTATCGAATAAAAGTAATAAAGTATAAAATTACTTCGAAAATATTGGTACGAAGAAAATGTGGCTGAGAAGAATCAGGTACCAAAAGTTGAAGATATGGTTGACAATGATTGGGATAGACCCGTCAGAAATCTGAGACATGAGGACAGCAAAGCTTTCATACATCCGGATGAAGTCACTTAGTGTTTAGTTGTGATTTGTGTAAGCAGGGAAATCAGATGGGGTTTAGTTTACTGTAATAAATGTTCTTCAGCTTGTAAAATTACTTGTGTAATGAATAAGGTGTCACCATGAACGCCAAAACTAGCTGTTCTTACTAATTCTCTCCTCCCCACAATTTTCTCTCAATCTTGTTTGATCTTCTTCAATTCCTTTTGCTTTTGTATCCAAACACAAGTTCTGGTAAATTTGTCATATGAGTTTGATGTGTTTAACTTGCTTGAATGATTATGTCTAAAATATGTTTTTGAAATTAAATATACACTAGCTTTTGTGCGACCTGCTTCTCAGTCAATACTTTGCACCTAGGCAATGGACCACTAATTGTTCTTTACTTTTTTTTCCTTTTTGACCTCTTAAGAATTATGCATGGAGCTTAACAATCAGATTTACAATTGGATTCTGTTGAGGATGGAGTTTTTGATAAAGAGGAAGATGAAGTTACATTTGATGAAATGGGAAAGATGGTGTTTGTGCAAGGAGGACTGGGATTTCAGGATCTCGATTCTTTCAATCTCACCTTATGGAATGGTGATTCTTTGACAGAGAAAACCTCAAAGTGGGATATTTTATTAACAGACGAGAGGTTGGGCTCAGATGGGTTACTACTTACTAGAGATGGCCGAACCGTCAAGATGTGGGGGACAAGTGGATCCTGAGGCCTTCAATATTAAAGCCTTTCAAATAAGGTCAAAAATGAAGAAGAGCCGAGGCCTAAGTGTTTTTTATTTGATCAATGGGGAGGCAAGGCAAGAAAATGGAAGAGTTAGAGAAACTTTTTGTGCTAGCAAACTTGTACAGTGAACTCCATCAATTACTGAACACGAATAGGAATTAAGGAAATACACAAGGAATGTTTGTGAAATTAATAAATTTGTTAAAATAAGCTTTTTTATAAAGTGAAGCTCAAAGTGGGAAATATACATAATAAGCTTCCCATCACTGCAAGAAAAGTTAAGGTTGCTACAAAATTAAAGGAAGGTGAAAAGACTGGTTGCAGAGATTTTAAACCATACGGAGTATTTGACTAGAAAAGAAGCCGTAACATCTTAATAAAACAGCCATACTGATGAGTAACAGCAACCGAACAAGATGTATGAAAGACTGATAGGGAAAGGGATTAATATCATTTCCTAACCCAAGGACCACTTTATATTCAGTTCAGATGTACATGCTAAGGGCTTATCAACTTCCGAAACCCAGCCATACCAGTGATAAGATGAATATGACAGAGTAGACACCATTTTTTAATTGCTCGAACCAATTCAATCTAGACACAATTTCTCGGTTAATCAAGCATTGGCTAAACTAGAAGCATAACATCCACTCTGTATAGTGAACACTAAGGTGACAGATATTTTGCATACAGTGACCTCTGTCTAAAACAAGCTAGTAATAACAGATGGAGAAACAATAAGAATTAAGATGGAGACTGCATAAATTGAGCCCAAAAACATAGTGAGACTGAGGAAACGAAACAAACAAACCTTGGGCGACAAAGACCTGATGTGGTCATTGGAAAGGCTCATCAAATCAGCACTCACAGTTTGAACCCTAGAATCACAAAGTGAGGAAGGAACCTTCACCGTCTGCGCTGATGAAATCAGCAAATTCAGATGTGAAAAGAAATAATTTTTTTTTTAAAAATCCAAACAAACAAGAAAATTACTGAAATTGGCAACCAAACAACAAAATGATTGAAATTAGCCGCCAAACCTTAGCAAAAATAAACAAGGCTTACCTTTAAATCAATGCCCAGCACAACGCCTCCATTTTTTAGAGGACCCAAGCTTTGACAAGCCACCTGATTAGCAGCAAAAAATGCCGCTATAATAACCACAGAGATCCAGGAAAATTCATACAAAATCACATTAAGAAAATAGAGAGAGAGTGGGGGCGGGAGAACCTGAAGCCAGGCACCAGGCGCACATCCGAGATCAAGAACAGAAGAACCAGACTTGATCAATTTGTACCTCTCCTGCATTTGGAGGAGCTGCTCTTGGCAAAACAAAAAAAAAATCAACAACACAAAAATGGCAAGCCCCGCCCGCATTAAAACAGCGTTCGGAAGTTAGAATACCATTTAGGGAGGCACTTTCAGAGAGGGAGAGAGACCTTGAAGGCGGAGCGGGCGACGTAGCCAAGGCGTTGGGCCTCTCTGTAGAAGAAATCGGGAGTACCGGCGCCGCCCATCTCCTCCGCCGCGTTTCTTGCTGCTTTGCTTTTGCACTCTTCCTGGCCTTTTTAGCGTTGGATGCAGTTAGAGCGATTTGATTGAAAGTAACGAAAACAAACCCCAAATCATATGACAATTGATGATATTGAACATCAGCCCATCCCAAAAACTCTAGGCCTTGAGCCCAACAACCTCAAAATAGTCCATTTGATTGGGTGAGTTTGGTCTGGTTTGAATCGGATTAGACCGGTTTAGATAATGTTAATAATTATTTTTAAAAAGAAAAGTGTTTACATCTAAAACCTAGACTATCATAGAACATCCTTCCTATCGACCAATTAGACAAACTACAAACGAGATCTTCCCGAAACTCAGCAAAACCCAGAAGACAATATTAGCTACTATCTGGTGGAGCTTATGGACCATAAGAAACAAGATTATATTTGATGATGACAACTACGCAGATCAAAGAAGACAAGAGATATATTTACGACAACAACTGCAACAACTAAAGGATTCAAAAAAATTGTATTGGGAAGAGATGGAATCAAACAAAATACAACCACAACCAGCACCAAGACGTAGAACAAATCTTAGATGGACCAAACCGGCCCCTGGAGTTGTCAAGATCAACTTCGACGACTCCAAGTTGCCATCAGGTGAAGCTACTGCTGTTTATGTCATTCACGATCACCTTGGCATTGTCAAAGCTTTTGGTGCCTCCGCCTGTGGATCTGTTTTAGCTTTGATGGCTGAAGCCCTTACACTCCACTCTGGCATGTTAGCTGCTAGAGATTTGGGCCCTTGGATCACAAGCGTGCCCTTGGATCTTAATGCTCGAATTATACAAAGTATAGTGTAGATTGTCATGATAATTTTTTTTAAAAAAATAAAAGTCTCTTTTGTAACCAAAAAAAATCATTCAATTTAATACGTTGTTATAGATTATAATTAAATTTAATCAAAACAAATATAATAAAACAAGTAAATATTTAAAATATAATTTTCAATATCTTGATTGTGTAAAATATCATTCAAGTTTATTAGATTAAATTAGATTGGTTTTTAAGTTTATCTTAATTTTTTTATTTTGGATTTAAGGAAAAAAAAAATTACATTCTTTTATATATTTTTTAATAATAATAATTTACTTCTTATATATAAATGAACACCATTGAATAATCTAAATAATAAAATTTTCATTTCAATTTCGTAGTAACATAAAGTTTATAATTGGCAAAATATTCTTCAGTTTTGATAAGTTAAATCACTAGCTAATCATTTACTAATTGAAAATATGTTATTTTGCTTTACATTTTTTTATTTGGCTTGTTATAGATATTGATTTAAAAAAGATATAAAAAGTTAGGTACAAATTAAATCTAAAACTACGAAATTTTATTAAATAAACTTTTAAACTCATTTAATTTAATTTTATATGTTTTATTTGAATTGAAAATACATGAGTAATACAATACAAAAAATAAGAATTTTATTGGAGAGAAATCATTGAGATATTATATTACCATCACTTATAAAGGTCGGGATATTTATCTTACATTTGAAAGATTGAGATATATTTTTAACACCCCTTAAAGGTTTCGCCTTCTTGTAATGATCTTCGGTTTTTTAATCAGTTGCATATTATAGGACTTTGTCATTAATATTTCATGCATTTCATCTATATTTTTTTTTATTATCAATAATGAATATGGGTATTCAACTACCACACCCATCAATAACATTTGGAGTCGTTTATTGACAACAAAAAATACATCCACTACTAGTGAATATATTCTCACATCCCCTATTGTAGACTTTTGAGTCAAAACATCATATAATCCATCTAGACTCACTATGCATTATTACACTTTCCGATGTTGGAGCTACATGTCCAATCAAACATCATGCTTAAATAATCTATCATTGTTTGAATTGTTTCTTTTAAGCTCTTTGTAAACATTTTAATGTCGATCGATATTCATTATTTGTTTGATAATCATATTCTAATGAGCTCTATCGTTTCCCAAGAAATTTTATACTAAAAGCCTAGTAATTTCCCATGCTTTTGACATATTTGAGACTCACTTGATATTCAATTGATTTTGGAGTTACTTTCAGAACATCTAAAAGAGCAAGCGCGATCTTTAACTGTTATATATATGTGACTCTGTCACTTTCTAGGCTTTACTAAATGTATTGATAGCCTAATGCTAAACCTTATCACCTTTTGGATCGTTAAACTTTTGGTTCACTTGTATTCATCCACAAATTTAAAATGATATAGAAGTGCATTGCTATACAATTTCTTGATCACCTTGACGAAGCTTATTTGGTATCAATAGAGATTCAAACATCATGTATGATTTACTTCTTTGTTGTCTTATTTTAGTTCATTTATTTGGAGGGGGGCTTAGAACATATATCGTTGTTCGGAAGGTGCTTCTTTAGAGCCTTGTCTTAATACCACCAGAAGATCATGTCTTATTGTATCCGCTTTTCGACAGTGCTACTCTGGTAGTGCTTAGCTTGTCCTCCACCAGGTTCTTCGGAAGGAGTGTGGGCATTTGGTTATGCTCTGTTTCTTTGATTCATGTCTCTTCCAACTCCGATTCGAGTGGTGTATTAGTGTATTTTGTACCTTAATACAACGTCTTATAATTTGTAAAGAGAATTTTTTCATTCGAGTCACACGTAATCGAGTGTTAGACTGTTAGCTAGCCGTTTTCCCCAACATCCACTAACAGTTACAATTACACATAATCATGTTGCAAGCCCAAGTTATATACACTAGTTGCTCTTTAAAATTAGGGGCGGAAAAGAGGTTATTCCATAGTACAAAGGAATTTGAGCTTTGCAGCAAACTGTTTTCATCTAAGCCATGAGAATAAGAGACACAGTGCCATTGCTCCTCAACTGCACTTGATCATGAGATGACCCTCTCCTTTCTACTCATACTTGTATATATTCCTTACTATCGAGTGTCGGTAGCAGGTAACGAAACTCGTATTCGTAGGGAACAATCTCTACCATGTTCCTTATCGGATCCATTTCAGCACTCAAACACTCCATGATTTTCCTCTTCAACAATCCGCTCTGTGGAAGCTGGCTGTAAATCCATTCGATTAGCGATTCCAAGTCATCCGCAAAATCATGCATGTGCCAGTGCAGAAGCTTCGGCACCAGCACCTTCTTCTTGCTCCTAACTCCCACAGAAGCTTCCAAGTACTCCACCTTCGCCCTCTCCAGCTCATTCACCACTTCTTCAGAGCTATACACCTTCAACTGCAAGCCAAAAAACCACCATTTTCAATTTCATCTCTTCACATTTATGCACATCGAACTTGGGCATCATTTATAACTCACTGCGGGGGAGGACCAATTGCCTCTGCAAAGAGCAAACGTGACATTCGGTTCCGGATACCTCAATCCATAGGCTCGTCGTAACAACATTTCCTTCTCATCTGCTACATCCTTCATTTTTTTTTTAGACGAAACAACATGTGTCAGTTTGGGTGATAATGAAGCCAGTGTGTTCTTTTGGGTGAGGCCAAGAGTTTATTTACTTACATGCTTCGAGTTGTGTGGATGGCGAAGAACATAATGCTCGATAGCTAGGGCGTTAAGCACTATTCCACCAACATTCAACGCAGCCTGCGACAATATAACTAACCGTCAGGTTCAATCTGACTAAAATACAACATTGAAACTTAATGATGCAGCTTACCTTATTCATCAGTGACAGCATTCTTTCCTGGGTTGAAGGTAGCCCATGTTGCAAGTATGCCTAAACACAACATCAAGAAGCGCAAGAAAGGTAACGAGAAAAAGACGTCAAATGAAATAGTACGAGATGACTAGATTAGCTGCGCGGTATAAGCTGTCTTACAGTACATTCATAATGCAAGCGTTGTATACGTTAATCCAGAATGCAAGCTTCTGCTTGTATGTCAAGAACGCCAAATCGACATCACATAGCTTATCCAGAAGAAGCCTGCTTCGAGCAACTGTTTCAGTACTAAGTCCTTTGCACAAAACAAACCACCAAATTTATTTGGTCTCTAACCTTATTCTTCTCAGTATTGTGTTGCAATCGGAGTTGTAGCCTTTGTTCAAGGAGCTTCGAGTGATGTGGGTGTATCCTTTGTATGCAGCTGCATCCCATGGATCGATAGTCAGGATTGTGTCGTTGTTGATGGACGGCCTTGCTTTGCAGGTGAAGGAAGATTTGGTGGGGAAGCCTCTTGAAGTGATGCGGGAAAGGGTGTGCTTCGTAGCAGCTGATCCTTCTGATGCCTTACTGATCTTTAAGAATAAGGTAATAAGAGACCTCAGAAGCTCTTCTGAGATTCTGTTTGGTTCTTCAGTACTAGAAATGTCTATATCCAATGGAGCTGGAATACCTTGAGTGCTTCGCTGAGATCGATCAACGATCTCTTCTGCTTTCCATAGAGACAAGAGAGTGAATCAAGCAAAAGAGTGAGGAATGGAAGTGAATCAAAGACAACCAAGTTGTGAGGTGATACTTGAGTGATGTTTAAATCAACCAAAACAAGCAAAAGAGTGAAGAAAATGCAGGTTGTTAGAGCATCTCCAACATATTCCCCATTTTGGAGATTTTGGAGAATTTCAAGGCATTTTTTTTAGATCATCTCCAACCGATTCCCTAAAATTTTCTCAAAATGGGGAAATAAAATACACATTCTTCAAATTATTTTTGCTTAACTCCAACAGCTTCCCCATTTCGAAGATTTGGAGAATCGTTTAGTTTGGAGAATGATGCAGATTTAGGGAATCCTCTCTATTTTTTCTGTTGCTTCTCCATTTCGGAGAGTGTGATGGGAAATCTGTGGGACCAAAAAATACCTTAAAATTCTCCAAAAATTCCAAAATCCCCAAAATTGGGGAAACTGTTAGAGATGCTCTATCCAGTATGTTCTCCATCTCATTCTTCAAAATGGGGAAGCAGTATTTATCCAAAACTAAATCATTCTCCAAATCTTCGAAATGGAGAAGCTATTGGAGATGGTCTTAGAGGCTAGAAAGAGGAGCGTACGAACCATTGAAGGTGGGATGGGCATCCGAATTATTAGTAGAGCTCACACACAACCTTCTTGTGTGTTGTATAGCTTTACACCTGCTACTGGTACTACCGGGTGACGCCAGACACAACTCCAAATTAAAACTTTGGTCTGTGGCGACGAGCTTCTTCTCTTTCTCCTGGAAGAGTGTATGTTTCAGCCTCCTGACTTTGCGTTCCAGCCATCGTATCTCTTCCTCCACCAGCGCCAGCTCCGTCAGAAGCACCTGTACCTGCTCCAATCACCATAGATCAGTGTTCAAGACGCATTGAACAGGGTGCGTGGTGTTTGAAATTACGACGTACCTTTAACGGAAGAAGCTCAGGGGATAGGCATTGGGAAGAAAGGAAAGGGCTCTTGATAGCGCATCGCAATGCATTGTTTAGCCTTAGCTCTCCGTCCAGCCTTTCCTGCAGCTCCTCAACCTACACCAGAAGTGGAACTAAACTCATCATCCATTGCTTTCCTTCAATTTAAAAACAAACAAACAAACAAAGGTTGCAATTGAGTGCACCTCCTCCTGGAGGGCGAGCCTTCGACGACGACCTTGACTGGGCTGCATCAGTAACTCCTCAAACTTCATGGTCGTTTAGACAGCGCCACGACCACGTGGCCAGGCATCTTTATATTATATGGATGGGACTCTGGGAGGGCGGTTGGGCATGAATGCAGTGGCGGTGGAGGAAGTCTTTGTTTAAGCATTTGGGGGTTGGTTGGGGAGTGTACGAGGGCGGACACAAAAATGTATCTATCTATGTATCTATCATGGAATTCACATGAAAGTGGTATATATGGTTGTGGGAGGTGGACGACGTGATGCCCATGATCTTAAAGTCACTCCTCTTTATCCTCTCTGCTTTATGCGTCTAACATCTATTCCCCGCCAAATTTATAAACCAGTTTGAATTTACATTTTCTGATTTTCAACATAAACTCAACTAGTACAATCCCCGCACGCGCCATGGCGTGCGCAAGAAAAAAAATTCTATTACGAGGACGAACAAAAAACATAATAAAAAAAAATAAAAATAGTGAATTATATTAACAAATATATAATTGGATAAAATCGTTGCGTTAGACTTCGTCCATAGGATTCCTGAAAAAAAAATAGTTTGGTTATATAAATGAATGAACTTGTATGTAAAATAACAAGGTTTTGACATCCGATTTTTTATTGATCTTTGAATGAGTTTAGATTGTTTCCTTAGGATTGCTCGGGGATTTGGGAACCTTAGAGCACCCACATCCCTCGAACCCTCTTGGTTCCTTAACTCCACTTTTTATCTTTCTCTCTCCTCTTTATCATTTTAACAACATATTATACTTTTCCACCCACATCCCTCGAACCCTTTTGGGTTCCTTAACTCCACTTTTTATCTTTCTCTCTCCTCTTTATCATTTTAACAACCCATTAGAGCATGTGCAGTCGTGGGCCGAAGGGCCCTTATAACTGCCACCTCGGATTAAAAAATAAAGGAAATCCCAATTACAGGTAAGGGCCCGGAAAAGTTACGCTTATATAAGTATCCGGTGAATTGAGCTCATAGCTCGTGCAACGAGGAAGCATGTGGGCCACGTGATGTGTTAGCAAGCCGAACAGACCAAAACGATGCCGTTTAAAAATGAAATTGATCAAAATGCTTAATACGGACAGCAACGCAGGCCAAAAAAATAGTGTGGAATTTCCTTCTTTTAAGCCCTTTTTTAGGCAAATATATTAAATAAATAAGTAAATAAAAATTATTTTAAAGTGTGAATTAATTTTATGTACCCATAAACACCTATTTTTGCCTATGTTTAAAATTGATTATCGTTGTATCGTTTAAACCTTGTTTCAAGATCAATGCTCAATGCTATGCTTTGTTTATTTTTCTCCATTTCACACTGTAATAATAATAATAATAATAATAATAATAATAATAATAATAATAATAATAATAATAATAATAATAATAATAATAATAATAATGATGATGATGATGATGACAGTAATAATAATAAATAATAATAATAGTAGTAGTAGTAGTAATAATAATAATAATTGAGTAATTAAAAAAGGTAAATAGTAAAAAGTAAGTTAAGGGCCCGGGTCTGGACTCACGAATGGAGGTGCAAATAATTAAAAGTTGGAATGGGGTCTTTAAACTGATGTGGCGGAGGAAAAATAAGTTAAGGGTCCGGGTGTTAAGGGCCTGAAGTCCCACTATTGTTCATGCTCTTATACTTTTCCACTCACATCCTTTTTTTTATTAATTTCCCAACATGATATAATAATAATAATATTTATAATGTATACTAATAATATTTATATAATGCATTTATTTATTATTTTATTTTATGTTTGTAATAAAATAAATAATTATATATATGCTATAAATGTGTATAATTTTAACAAATAAATAAAATTATATGAATTTTGTTCCACAATTTTAGCACAATCAAGATACTTGATACTTTATTAAAATTAGAAAATACCAAAATACATAGCAATTACATTAAAAACATCGACATAAAAAATCAAATAAGAGGTGAACTCGAAATACAACATGAAATCGGAATACCGAATGAAAAGTTCTAAACATAAGCATGCCTGAATTTTTGCCATATGTGTTCAACCAAATCTTCTTTGAGTCGGTAGTGTGTGCTTCTATTTCGAAGTCGCATTCGGTTTCCAAGTACTTCTCCATTGGAGTTGGTCGAGCGGTAGAGTATGATAGATCGTTATCCTCCGCATGATCAAAATGAGAGAAATCAAAATTGAGACTATATGTCTCTCGCTCATCTTCTACTATCATATTGTGCAATATTATGCATGCTCTCATTATCTTCCCAACAAAAGTGATGTCCCAAGCAAGAGCTGGATTCTTAATTATGGCAAATCGAGCTTGTAGTACTCCAAAAGCGCACTCTACATCTTTGCGAGTTGCTTCTTGGAGTCGAGCAAACAACTTTGCCTTATCTCCTTGTGGGAGTGTGATTGATGGTATGAAGGTCGCCCAAGGTGGGTAAATCCCATCAGTAAGATAGTAACTCATGTTATACTCATGACCATTCACAACAAAACTGACTGGTGGTGATAAACCTTGCAACACATCATCGAAAACTGGAGAACGATCAAGAACATTGATATCATTACACATACCTGGTGTTCCAAAAAAGGCATGCCAAATCCATAAATCGTATGATGCTACTGCTTCAAACACGATAGTTAGTTTTCCTTTTTTCCCTGAGAACTAGCCTGCCCATGCAGTTGGACAATTTTTCCATTCCCAATGCATACAATCAATGCTACCAATCATACCAGGAAATCCTCGCACCTCACCTACATGGAGCAATCGTTGCATATCTGCTTCGGTTGGCCTTCGAAGGTATGTCTCACCGAACGCGGAAATGACCCCCTTTACAAAGTTGGTCAAGCACTTTCTGGATGTAGATTCCCCTAGTCGAAGGTATTCATCAACGGCATCTGCACCCACCCCGTAGGCCAACATGCGTATAGCCGCAGTGCATTTCGGCAATGCAGAGAGGCTCATCCTTCTAGCTACATCCCTCTTTTGCTTAAAGTATTCGCCATCATTTGATAATTAGTTTACAATATGTAGGAAAAGAGGTCTTCGCATTCTGAACCGCCTTCTAAAAATTGTATCGGGATACACCGGTGGTGGATCTTCGGAGAAATAGTCATCGTATAGGCGTTGATGACCCTTTTCCCGATATCGTTCGATGTAAGCACGCCGACGTGGTCTAGAACTTCCACCTTCATCTCTTGCCAGTTGTTGTTTAGCAAGAGACATCCACGTCAAAAGAGTTTGATCAATTTGGTCATCTAGCTCATCAGAGGATGACCCAGAAGAAGGAATCAGAAAATCAAATGAGGGTTTTGATGGCTCCATAAAGGATAGAAGAGTGTTTGCTTGTGAAGTTGGTGGAGATTGATTATGGAATGGTAGAAAATTGTGAGTGAAAATGAAGAAAGCATGACCACTATATATAAAAGAGGGTTTTGAATCTTTTGATGCTTCCCTTGGCTTTTTGTAAAGGTGTGTCACATCTTCTTGGCTTTTGCAGATTTGCATTGGAACTCAAATGGAGACTAGATCTTTGCAAGCTCTTGTCACATCTTCTTGGCTTTTGCAGATTTGCATTGGAACTCATCAACGAACAAACTTTTGAAATGTTTGATGCATGTTAGATTAACAAATTAAAAACTGATTTCATTAATATAAGTCACTCAAACATTAGAACTCATACAAACATAAAACATTAACGAAACACATTACTTGTAAAAACATGTGAAGCTAATCTTCATTTAGGAAACGTAGATGATGAACAAGAGATAAAACATTAGAGAGCATAAAGATCACTGGTTGTTAGGAAATAGCTCAGCCGCAAGCATTTTCTTAATCATCTCATCCTCTGGTGTAAGCTCCGATTTCGCCAACAGTTGTGTTAACGCACTCATATTGGTTGCTCGCATATAGTCAGATGCAATCTTTTGTTGTCTCTCGATATCCTCACTCTTTTTAATAGCCCATGCATCCCTCTTTTCCATTGGCTTATTGTATGCTTCTTCGACTTCTTGAATTGGACCAGCTGAGCTTTCGACAACCTTCTTCCCCTTCTTTGCTGCATTTTTTGCAGCCTTTTGCCCAATAGGCCTAGCTGGAGCACTTGTAGGGGTAACTGATCCACCACTTGTAGAATAATCTCCATGTTCATTTAACTTTGATCGTTTTGAGCTCCCTCCTGTACTTGCAGAGGAAGGGTTGTACAAATTTCTCCACTTCGGGTCATTCCTTAGAACACGCCATGCATGCTCGAACACAAAGTCACATTTCATATCCTGAACAAAAATTTCATGTGCCTTTTTTCATACATCAACCTGACTTTGCCCCTGGATTGCAAATTTGAGGCTTGCTCATAAGCTCCAACAAATTTTGATACATCTGGTGACATTTTATGCCACCTTGATTTGCATGTGGATGTAATCCTCTCAACACCATCCCCTATATGCATGTTGAAGTACTCTGCAACTCGATCCCAAAATCCCGTAAGTGTAGAATTTGTGGTTACTATAGGATTTGTGCTAATGTTAACCCATGCACTAACCAATAACAAATCTTCACTCTAGCTCCACTTGCATTGTTCACCTGTGGAAGAGCCACCTCTGCCACGGATGGCTCTACCACGTCTTCCACGGGCTCTTCCTTGAGTGGATCGTTGCCAAGTAAGAGAGTCATCTTCAGTAGCGGGTTGTATTTCATCTAGGCTTGGCACCTCTTCGTGTGTGCCCCCTTGATTCATTTGAGAGGTGATACTAATACTTCCCGAAGTATTAGAATCATGAGATGTGAACATCTGAAGATAGGAATGATTTGGGGATTCTGTGGATCTTGTGTGTAAATCAAAGGTTGATGGATTAACGAAACCTTGATTTCGATGAAAATATGAAGCACCCATATTTCCTTCAAATGGTGGTGGGGCGTTCAGATTGGGTTGGAAATTTTGAGAGGATGGTGAATCTTCTAATAAATCAAGAAAGTTTGAAGGAAAGTTGATGGAATTCTGATAATTTCGTGGGTGATTTGGATCCATCTCAAAAAACTGAAATGAAATGTTCCAAAAGAACTCACTATATGTGATGCAAAGTACAATGGGAGATGAGAATGAGAGGAAGTGGTTTGGTGGAGGAAGAGGTTTGGTGGTTCCCTTTTATAGAAAAAATTATAATATAAATTTTATCTTTAATATGCATGCACATTTTTTAAATAATTTAACTATAAATATATTGAGTTCATTTCATTTTAAAATTTCTTGCCTTCTTTAACATAATATAATATTGGTATCTAATGATATATTTAAAAAAATTATGAATGAAAAAAATATTAAAAGTTTTTTTTTATTTGTGTGCCCGAAATTAGGCTTTGTTTATACAAAAAAGGATGGGATATTTCATCACAAAAAAAAAGTACATAGAAAACAACCCTTGAATTGGAAAGAAGACCACTCGTTTATTCACAAAAGGCAGCCTTTTTCATCAAAATAAAAATAAAAACAAAAAGAGGTACAACCTTTTGACCCATTTCTTCCCCACTTTACCCTTGCTTTTTCTGAAAATTCAGAGGCAGGCCCCACTTGCATAGAAAACCACCCGTGTTTAAGGGTTTCTACCAAGTAAACCTTTCAAATCGTTCTTTACCTTTAAATGTGGCAGATGGAATATTTTAATAATTTGTTTCTTAATTTCACATTTAAGATACCCCGATGCAGGTGCTCTTAGCGGTCGAGTCTAGATGAACAGGAATTGGGAAGGGAAAGTAGAAGAGGGAAAAAAAATAAGAGTAGAAAATAGAAGATTGTTGAATTAACTAAAATTAAGAACAAGATGACACGTCAACAAAGTCTTCCGATTAAAAGTAGTATATAGATATATCTTACTGCACAAAACAACAAAATAATCTCGAACTAGTTTTTCAACTCCTAGTTTTTTTTATTCTATATTTGTCACGAGGCCTGATCTAGTTAAAGGTAAGACTGTAATTCGAGCCGAACGAGCCGAGTATTGCTGGTTCATATCCCGTTCATTTAGGATATGAACGGGGTCGAGCCGAGAATGAATTTTGACTCGTGTTTAATACAATGCTCATACTCGGCTCGTTTAGTAAATGAACGAGCTCGAGCCAAACTTTTTTCGAGCTTTAAGCAGTTCTACTTGCTCATTATACAATAACTTAAAGGAAATTTTAGAAATTCCATAAAATTCGAGCTATTCGAACTTAATTCTAACGAGCCGAGCTTTGGACCGAGCTTAAAAATGTGTTCATGTTTTGCTCGTTTAGAAAATGAACGAGCTCGAGCCGAGTTATATCGAACCGAGTACGAGTCGAATTCGAGCTACTCATGTTCACATAACACCCCTAGGCCCTACTTAAAGGCCCTTGTTGTTGGGGGCACTCAAGCTATACATTACAAGCACATAATCAACGTCTTATTACCAAAAATGAGTGTTATTACATTACGAATAAGATTTTTTTTTTTTTTTTGATACCAAACTCGCAAACACCACATAAGCATTTCACATTCAAAAGCCACGTCTCTGAAGCTGAACCAACTTGGCGATCTACCCTCTGCAAGTTCATGTGAAATGCCCATAGCAAAATATACGACGAAAACATTACCCGAAATGTTTAGATTTTTGCTTTCGAGTTGTACAATCTGGGAAGTATACAGCTTCCTAAGTGTAGTGCTTAGATTTATGCAAGCTAACAAACATTAACACAGCAGGGCATTATGTTATTCATTCAAGAAGAAGCACACTTGGAGAGTTACAGCTTTTCATCTGGTACTGGTGATCAGAGTTGCGCACTTTTCACAGTGGCAGCGTTTATTATGTTGACGAATTCCGGCTGGTGAGAGAATGATAATGTTAGCGACCATCACGCAAGGAGATACAGATAAGAGTAACGGAACACAGCTTGACCTATTACCTTGAGAGAGGCTCCACCAACCAAAAATCCGTCGACATCAGGCTGTGCTGCTAGCTCTTTGCAGTTTGCGCCACTGACAGACCCTACAGCCGCAAATAAGCAAATGCAAATTAGAAGAGTGACAAAGCTAACATTAACATCATTGATCAGTCGATCAATAGCACTAACACTCGTTTCCATCACACTCCGGTAATTTTGATAGCATTGCCACTTTTGGAACTCAGTGTGATTCTTTCACTGAATCAAAAGGATGCAATAATATTCACAAAGGTCAATAATTTGACGAAACAAAAGGGTGTTTGCTAAGTAATTTAGAGAAACAAAAGGACGCAGTAATATCAAACTCCTATATTTTAAATCACTTGCTGTAAGTATAAAGCCTAAGATATCTCCTTCAAATAATTAGAATGAAAATAAGTGGTAAGGCCGTTCAAACTCTGTACTGAACATAATTAAGCGGTTGCAAAGAGGAAACAGAGCAACTGTACCTCCATATATAATCCTTGTAGTTGCAGCAACGTCAGGACTGCTGTTGGCATGTAACCAATTCCTCAATTCGTGGTGCACCTGTTCCATTCAACAAGAGTCTTAAGTGCTTTGAATTGGAGGTGTGTTGGTTGGTTTGTGAAATTGGTTGAGATAGCCCTTTGGTGCTAGGTCTCAGGTTGATGCACCCATAGTTCCTACTTCCTAATGTTAGCAACACTAGTTCCTTAAAAGTTAAGCTCAATGAAACGGTCGCAGCAATCATGATACACTCTGCAAAAGATCATCATATTCATATCATCCATCTAAAATATTTCTATACTAGATTTTTACATATTGCTTTTTTCTCACAGTAATACCATTTTTTAGCAATGTAATCATTAACAGCTTCAACTTAAGAAAAGAAGCAACACATACCTCCTGAGCCTGGGCAGGAGTGGCAACTTTTCCAGTTCCAATAGCCCAAACAGGTTCATAGGCTACAACTATATTGGACCAATCAGATATGCATTCTGCATAAGAACAATCATAAGTTAATCAATAGACAAGCTGCAGGGACCATAAAAACAAAAAAAAATCAAATAATTATACATTTGATGATGTCAAAAGGTATTCTAATGGTAGTATTTGCATCCAATGTAGGTAGAGCATCATTGCTTGTGCATGAACTTCATCTCTCTCCCTAGGGACACACAAATAGTATGTCGGCATAAAATCTATCTAGGGATAAGATGGATATATAAAGGTCTTAAGGCACAATTATTTGGAGTAATGCTATCTCATATAAGTATGACACTGACATTTTCTTTCCTTTTCCTATATATTGTTCAATACATATTAATTCGGGGTAAGAGTGCGTACATCCTGACCCCTCAGACCCTGCCTTAACGCGGGATATACTGGGTTGTTGTTGTTGTTGTTGTTGTTCAATACATATTAATTACATATTGTGTTTATATACATAAAACTAGAAATGAGTGTCATCCATAACAGTTCAACATTGAAATTTGGCAGAAATTTACATTATAAAACTTCAGTTTCCTTCAATTATTGGAAGCTATAACTTCAACTGATGGCTACTGCATTTAAGGAGATACAAAACATATAATTATAGATCAATTCAAAGTAATACAAACATCCAGTTTAAATATGAAAAAGATGAAAAATAGTTACAATGATTAATAAAATATTTCATTACTAAGCAATAGATAAAGATACAGGTCTCATATTGGACATGTGAAAGTAAAATTTAAGTCTACTTGAATATATTCCTATTAATCTCTCTAGTCATTTTTACATAAGTTGCTGAATGATTAGTGATAACAAAAGCCAGCAGCAAATTACTACAAATTAACATACAACAAATTCATAATAGTAGAAGGCAATTTATTTCTGGGAACACACCAGCAATTGCTTTTGTTTGTGCGGCAACAACCTCCATGGTCGATCCAGATTCTCGCTGCTCAAGGGTCTCTCCAACACAAGCTATTACTTTCAAACCCTTAGATAGAGCATATGCAACCTTTTCCCCTACAAACTTTCGAAAATGCAAAACAAGCATGGAAAATGAGATCCTACTCCTTTTTTTTTTTTTTTGATAAGCACAATACAAAAGCAGCAGCACATAATACTTCGGAAAATGTCTCAAAGCAATTATTTTAACCAAGCTGTAAGCATTACCTCATTGGACTCATTCAGCAGAGCCCTCCTTTCCGAGTGCCCAAGAATGACCCAAGGAATTCCTAAATCAATAAGCATCTCTGCACTATATAAACAAAAAAAAAGTGTTATATGATGAAGAAGAGCAAGATTTATTGTCATCAACAAACTAATAAACTAGTTGGGGAGACTACATAACCAGACCTAGCTTTGTTGACTGGAGCATCATGAAGAAAGGCTGGCAAAAGGTGCCAAAATTAAGGATATTGGCATACTAGATGATAAGAGATGCAAAATTGCAAATTAGATTATATTTCAGGGGAAAATGATTTCCACTTGTGGATTGAGCACAGCTATGCATAGGATGCAATTAAAAGAAGCAAGGATAGCTGAAGGTGAAAAGACCATTACAAAGCTTCAAGAATGGCTGCAATGAACTGCTGACAGGTTAAAGAAAAAGCCAGTGTCATGTCAAAACACAGGTGGCTGCTATCACCGGCACTACCTCAGTTTATTGTGTTTTGTTATTAGAACCCTGATTTTTTTTTAGAGTTGGCAATTATACTAAAAACTCAGAAGGATGATTTGTTCTCTGGCAGTAAAAAAAAGTTAATTATTCAAAAGAAAAGTTTAAGCTAAATGTAAGGAAACAATTAGCCATATCAATCACTCTAGGATGACAGGTTCGGATCAGGTCACCTCGAATTCAAATCACTTACAAATGCGGTCTTTTCGGGGTAAAGTATAAGAAATGTCAAACCATGAACCACAACTCTCAGGTTCAGTTTAACACGATAGGTCAAGAACGCCAATTATTTAAATAGTTTCGGTCAACTAATAAATGGTAAAGTTGTTGTCGAATCAAAGGTTACAGAAACATATAACATAATCTGCTCATTCTTTATAAAGTTAAAGAACTCATTTAACATCTAAAGAATAAATAAGGACGATAAAAAAAATGAGCAAGCAAAAAGGAGTGAGATGTAAACATTAGCTTCTCAAGCATACCTGATCTCACCGGTGAATGCTCCACCTTTTTTAACCCAGCAATTTTGTGCAGCAACATGGAAATCTGGCCGCAGCAAACTCTTCACCAGGGGAAGAAAAATAAAAGGCGGGCTGACAACCACCTCTACAGGGGGAAAAAAAAGACAAACAACAGCATGTCATTTTCTAATGCCAAACCAGTAAAATCCAACAGTCCAGTACAATTAACAAGCCAAAATTGTGCTCCGCATTTGGAATTCTTCCCCGGTAAAAGAATCATCTAAAATAGATTTTGGCAAGGATGAGAAGCACATCAAAGAGCTTGCTGGATTGTCTAAAGCTAAATCAGATGTCACAAAGAAAGAGTTGTACACTCTATTAGGATACATATTGTATGAATATAATTATCCTTGTGATTATTTCTTAGGAAAGATAATCTATCCAAAAAGAGATATTGACAAGGATTATTATATCCATCTTTATACAATACTAAAATAGAAGCTGAATTTGCACATGTCGACTTCTAGTTAAATTTTTTCACTCCAACTATTTTGGTCAATCATACTATTTTATATATATATATATATATATATATATATATATATATATATATATAGGGTTGCGCTTCGGTGAAAACCAAAATTGCGGTAAAAACCTGTGAGGACCGGCTTTTTAGCCCCGTTCACTAGCTTTATAACCCGGTTATAAATAGAACCGATCTATAAGGTCACATATTTTAGCCCGGTTCTGAATAAAACCGAGCTATAAAGTCACTAATGTAATTTTAAAACATGAGTTTTCAGCACAGTTTTTAGGTTTAACCGATATATAAAGTCATGTGTTATTTTAAAACTGGAGTTTTTAGCACGGTTTTTAGGTTGAACTGAGTTGTAAAGTCACTATGTAATTGAGGTTTTTAGCACGGGTTTCAAATAAACCAAGCTATAAAGTAGTCCTCACGGTTTTTACCGCAATTTGAGGTTTTCACCGGAGTCAATCCCTATATATATATATATATATATATACATTATAAATATAATGCCACATATTTATCCATACATTTATGATTTTGTTTTTTCATAATTGTCAATAGCTTTTACTTGGTGATTAAGAATATCTACCTAATTGGAACATACATGAGATATGATGGACTTTATTTAGCCAATTTTTTTTATTTGATTGCTATGTTCCGTAGGAGGTGATTTAACAGGATCTCGTCGCTTTGGGCCTTACGGGGAATTTGGCGCAAGACAAAATTCCATGGAGGACTGCTATTTGTGTTGAAGAGGGCAATGCAATATAGGGAAGGATGTGGTGTATCCTTTTTCGTTGTCCATCTATTGTTTCAGCTTCTTGTTCTTCTTTATGTCTCTATGTCTAAACTTTGTCAAGGTTTTTCGTGCTTGGTGTGTGTGTTTGCTCTTTGTTGTATATGTATGTATGTCGTTGCTGGGTCAATCGAAAACATTCTCTCAAATTGGCCGGGAAAAGGATGCATACACCTCAACCTTCCGAACCTGCTTTAAGCGGAACAAACTGAAATTGTTGTTATTGTAATTTTTATTCATTTATTTTAGAAAAGTTAGCAAAAAAATGTTCATAAAAAATACTTGATTTCTATAAATATTTACAATATTTTTTGCTTATTGTTTCACAAATAACTACAACTTCAATTGATATCCTCATGTACAACTATATTTCAATAATACATATATAGTATTTTAGCTATTTTATCATATCATATGTACATGCTAATTTCTATAGTTTTTTTTTCAAAATACCACACAATCAATACGGTAACGTATCGCTAATAACAGTTTTATTTATTTATTTACTTTTAATAATATATTTTGATTTTTTATTAAATGATAATTGGAATTAAATTAATATATTCGTGCAATGCATGTCTTCAAATAGTACAATATGTATCCTAATACTCCCTATGAAAATAAGTGAACTAAGCAACTCCGATAACACAAATACTCCCATTCCACATGAATCATGATCATGAAAATACACCAAAATCAAATTGACGAGAGAGTCAAGAAAGAGTTACACTGACCAACCACGTCGCTCGGTGGAACCTGCCCTTCATTGAGAGTGTTGACTATCTTCTTCACTTCCTCGGTGGTCCCATTCTAAAAACACCCCAATTAAGAACCAAAGAAATCAGTTTCAAAAAAAAAAAAGCAAATCATTCATAGTCTACGATTCGATCATCAACACGGAATCGCATCTCTGCCTAACAATAAAAAATCAATAATCTAATAATGAAACCCCTAATTTTGGGTTCTAAAGACATCGGCAACGACGAATTTCTCCGAGAAACCAACAGGAAAGACAAATATGAAAAACCGGCGTATGAAAAGCGAGAGACTGAAAACGGATGGAGAAAAAGGGCTAACGCATTTCCAGTTGCCGCCGACGAAGAATTTCCGAGGCATAGCGATTAGCCGAGCGAGTTTGTTTGCAGTGATGGCTTTACGACTTCTTTGTAATTGTACTGTACCACCTTTCAGGCTTCAAGCACTTGCAACTGCATCTTTTTCCTACTTTGCCCTTCCAGCTATTGCTTTGTTAGGACTTGTAACTTGTAAGGATATTCGTGTGAAGGGCATTTTGGGTATTTTAAAAGTCATTTCTCGTGAGATGTTTGGCGTCATTTATCTTCGCGAGAGGCGTGGCGGTGGGTTGCCCCGTAATCAGGGGCAGGATTAGGATAGCCGTTGGGTCCACTTATCTTTGGCAATGTTCATCGAGTTTGGTAAAGGACTTCACATGTTCTCCGTACTCCGTATTGTATTTTATACAACAGGTTTTGTATTTATATAACACACGTTCTCAGTGCTCCGTATTGTTATCTACTACCTCCGTCTCATAATTTAAATTGTTTGACCGTTAACAAATTTTTAATGTATTAAAAACTCTGATACATTAAAACACGGGTACTGATGTATCAACATTCTCATGTCTCAACAATTTTTCTCGTTTTGACCATAAAATGCAATAACCTAACACCTTATCAAAAAATGAACACGTAGATTATATAAAAACATGGACACGAGTTTGAATTAGTATTGACAAACATAAATGGAAACAACAGAAAATCAATTCCAAAACAAATATCTATCTACCACCTAAGATTGATCCATTTATATGCACCGTTAAGAAAGATTGCTTAGAAAACCTAAATCGACATCTAAACTAAAGGGCGATAGAGGACGATAGGACTCCTTGCTGAATACGTTGGATTGGTCCACAAGAGGTATGCGATTAAGTAGTTAGACTTCTCCTCAGTAAACGTCGCATTCACCTCTACCTTGAACGTCTTCATCTCATGTCTATTGTTGAATGACAGCGTGCTTGGGATCACCTTGACAGACATCTCTTCAGGAGCGTCCACCTTTGCCACAAATACTGAGTCCTCCGACCCCACATAAGTCATCGTGCGGTAGAAAGTACTAGTGACCGTCCAGTCCTCGATCTCAAAGAGCTTGTGCATCGATGGGTAGTTGTTAATGCCATCCGATCCAGCAGTAGGAAGGTAGTCAGAGCAGTTTACGGAAGGGGAGCCTTTCCCTGAGATAAGTGCAATAGAGGTCGAGTTGTAGCCTTCCTTGCACAAGTATGAGATGTAATCATTAACGCCCATGTCGTAGACAAGCCCCGGGTGCACCGCCCTCAATGGGTCGATTAGCCCTGCCCCCGAATTTAGGGGATTCTCCGTTCCGCCCCCGTCCACCGGTCTAGCTGCACCCCCACATTATACAAGATATTTTTATTAATCCACTAAAATTCATAAATTCATTGTCGATTTCGTGTTCTAGTAATGAATAATAATACATACCAGTAGTCATGATGGCGGATTTGATGGCAGCCGAGGACCAGTCAGGATGGAATGTCTTAACATAGGCAACGGTACCTGCGACATGTGGGGTGGCCATCGAAGTTCCTGAAACAATGTTGAAGTAGGAGTGGCGAGGATCTGAATTGTATCCTGTCGTGGATGGCTCTTTGGACCAGGCTGCCAAGATGTCTACACCAGGGGCTGCTATGTCCGGCTGTTCAGTCAAGTTGCAGCCAGCTAACCATCAAATACTTATGGGAACAAGAAATTCTAGCATGAAATATATGTATGTTTTTACCTTGAGGATGTTCCTGGCAATGAATGAAGGACCTCTCAAGGCATACCAAGCTATAATCAGAGACACATTCGTATCGGGATTCACTGTTTTGTATATCATTGCGGTAGGGTTCCTGCATTTGATGTCAAAACACAAAGCTAGCATGTGAGATAAATTAACTGGGGTTAATGAGTTCAGTGCATCTCATTACAAGAATGAGGAGTAAGCTGATAAATTATATTTCATACTTGGTGGAGTTGATGTAGCGCTCGATGCGAGTTGCAGCGTCGTAAGAAATGAACGAGGCAGGGATTAGTCCGGGGCTAACATCATCAATGCGTTCATCTAGCGCTTCAATTATACCTATTGCTCCTACACTCATAACATCCGCATCTGCGTCTGAGTCATAACATAGAACTATCTTCCCTTTTACCTTCTTTGCGATCATCCCAGTTGAGTCACATATCCTGCATCCCCAAATTCATTCCACTTATCCATATATCGTTGATCACAAAAGGGAAAAAAAAGTGAAATCACTCAAAGATTTTACGTTGCATTGCTGTCTGATTTGGAGGGATCTTGAGCTTGCCAACCCGAAATCAGGGGCATCATCTGATTCGGCGGCACGAAGGTATTGATCGAAACTCCCTACAAATAACATCACTATTTGAGTGAGACAATATAATGTCAACAAGAGAAAAGGGAGATAGATTACAACTCACATCGATGAATTCGCCATTGCCAAGCTTGACCCTAGTAACAAAGCTCCGATTAATGTTGGTGGCAGTGACTGTGAATTGTCACGGTGCTGCATTTTCGACTGATCCCTGGACACTTGTAGTGAAAATGCCGACATTTTCGGCAGCTGCGACGGTGGGGATGTCGTTCTTCATGGCATGGAACGACCCGATGGCAATAACGTCCTCCAAGAAGTTATGGGAAGCGCCACCCAATGACAAGGAGATCACGTCCACGCCGTCGGCAATGGCCGCGTCGAACGCCGCCAGTATGTTCGCATCGTAGCAGCTCACGGCGCCGCACACCTTGTACATGGCGATCCTAGCGCGGGAGACAGCGCCCCGGGCGGTGCCCCGGCCAACACCGTAGAGGCTCGCCCCTTGCACCGAGTTCCCTGCGGCCGTTGACGAGATGTGCGACCCGTGTCCTTCATTGTCATACGGCGTCGGCTCCATCGTGTTGTCGATTCCGCCGACGTTGTACCAACTCGCCCCAATCACTTTCCGGTTGCATCCGGTGAAGTTGGCGCTAATTTGACACTTGCCTTTCCACTTAGCTGGGATTGGGCCGTATCCTTCATCATTGAAACTCGGGGCTCTGATTTCAATACCTAAACATATATCAATTACAAAATGCATTTCGTAATGTTAAATTGTGAGGGATTTGTTTATATATATTCCCATGAAATTTAAATTATACATAAACGGAAACTAGAGTATCATGAGTGGAAGTGCAGCGGATTGGTACCCAAAGCAAGTTAAAATTTCACTTTCAAATTCAAAAACTTTACCATGATTTTGGCATTTTTCAAGATACAAATTTTTGTAAATAAAATATTTTTCTATGATATAATCAATTACAAAATACACAAATGTGTTTTTCGTACATTTTTTCTAAAAATTTAAAACGAAAAACTTTATAATATCATATAAAGAGCGTAGTTTTGCAATATAAATAAATTTTTCACCTGTGAAAAGTTTTATTTAAAGGGACAAAAAAATTGCATATATATATAAGTATACCTGAATCAAGTAATGCGACGATTGTATTGCTCTCTATTTTGAGATTTCTCTTGGCCATTTTCTCTGTAAATCCTAAGTAATCCCATGATCTCGTTGTCACCAATTGTCTCTTACCACTAGGAAAAACGGATACAACATCCTTCTGTGCTGAGAAGGAATGACATCAATATATTTGTTAATATACATAAGTAACATAACCGCCTATTAGATCGAAAGGTCTGAAAATTAAATTATTTGAGAAATGTGTATACCTCGAAGTTTTGCTGCTTCATGAGGTAAAAGTTGAGCAGCAAACCCGTACAAGCTTTTTCCATAGCTATGTATCATGGATTCCCTCGTCAAAGCTTCACTATTACTGATGAAAACAATTTTGGTTATTTTCAAATGGATAAAATGTGTTGAAATCATAGTAGGAAGTTAGAAAGATTACTCTCCAATGGCGTATGCGAGAATGCTATGGTGATGCTCTTCAACCGATAGGTCAATCTTCGGTACATCTCCCATATACACTATATAAGTCTACACAATAATACATATATGCTTTTACAATATAATATATAACCAATTATAATTTTAGACCATGATAAGAGATTGATAGATAAGTTGTAATGTACCTTTCTCTGATTAAGAGTGGTTGCCCCATCAGTTGCTGCTACTCTTGTTTCAGTTGATAACTTAAGACAGATTAGAAGTCCTACTAGCTTGATAATAATCCCCACTGTTGCCATTGTTGATCGATTTCGGTGAGAAAATGAAAGTATCTCACTCTATTTATATAGTCTACAAAATGGATGGAGTAATAACCTTAATTTTTTTTTTGCAAAATTAATTTAATGAAGAACAAATTTCAGGAGAGATTTTAGAGATTTGGATAGATTTTTCGGGATCAAAGTTACCTACTTTCTCTTTTTGTTCTCATTTTTCCTATTTATTTTTTTTGTTGCTTTTTAAGTATTTCCTCCTTGTCAAAAAAAATTATGTTGCACAAAGTATATTTTTTAATCCAACAATTCAACAAACCATACTTATTCTTCATCTTATCCTGCCAATTATTTCAAATCCGTTTGTCCCCATAAAAGACGATTATAATTGTCAATGAATATTATAATAATTAGTGAGTTTAATAGTTGTGGAGCGATTATAAGTTTATATTTATGGATGATAAAAATGATTTTTGGATGAGGGTCCAAAGGAAAAAATGTCCAAGAGAATGCCAAAGATATGACATTTTATCGGCCACCAGATTGATCTCTCGAAAAAAATATGGAAACGAGAGTCGCATCCGACTTATTTTTGCTTTTCGGTTTCTGTTTTTATAATAGTTTTCGATATTCTCCGTCTCTTATAAGCATAACTCGACTCCCGACTGTATTTTCGTTTTTTGGTTGTAAGTTGAGTTCTCCCATTTTAACACAAAAAATTATGTCATTATTTAAGAGTTTGAACTCCCTTTTATAGTTGAGGGTATTTTCTCCTTGGTTCTCAATGTGGGAGAAGACCCACTAACATCATACTTTTATATGCCTCTATTCAATGGGTTTGGCCCAATTATGATAATCATCGGCACACTAATGGCTTGTAGCCCAATATGTAACAAAACTTCCTCCTTTTTAAAACACTTCTCCTCGAATTGTGAAATTCCACTAAATTGAATAGTTATTTAAATTTAAGATTCACTCCCTCGTAATTATTTACCAAACACTAAATTCATTTTCCTTCCCAAACAAGGTGTTAGAAAATACTAACAAGTCTACACCATATCGATTTTTTTAGTTTCTAGTCGAAAACCCTCGTTTGATTCTTCCATCTTTCCCAGATTTCTTCATGTTTTCTCTCAATATTGCTTATTAGTTATTATGATCAAATTCAGCATGTTTCCTCAGACTACACATAGGATAGAAAATTTAAAGGAATAAACAAAATTAGCAAGCATTAAATGAAGATGCAGCTTGATGGAGTGGTAAGATGGAGGGTATCAAAGAGAAAAGAGGTTTTGGTATTTTATAAACATTAGGAAAAATGACCGATAATAATACGAATTATCAATGGTAAATCAAAAATAATACGAACTTTCAAAACTACCAATTCATATATAATCTATAACACATTAAACCAAAATCGATACAAGGTCCAAAATTCACAAACTATAAATTCTTTTGGTCTCAAATTATAATTACTTAGAAAATTTGAAAAAATTTATAAAATTAAAGAAAAAATTATATTCATCTAACAAAACCCTCCCATCCCCCATCTTCTTAACCAAACAGAAAACCCCTTTGTCCAATTTTTTCCCCAAACCCTTAATCTGATGGATTTCGCTCGGGTCGAGCTCCAACTTCTTCTCTTTCGGTTGGATTTCTGGCTGATTTTGGGTTCTCGTTATCCATTCTCACAGATTCAACCTTTAATTTGGGTATCTTGGCCTCCCTGTTCTCGGTGGTGTTTCGAATCCGTTCCAACATGGCTTCATGAGGAATCGTTGTTCTTTCAACGGTTGCTACTAAGCGTAGTGGCTTCTTGGGGAGAGACAGGAAGAGGAGAAGGTCCTCTTCAGTGAAGGAATTCAACCAGCCATTACATGAGGAGAAGGTCCTCTTCAATGACGGAAATCAACCAACCCGTTCTACACCTTCGTCGCCGTTCTGGAGCAGCGTCGGCGCCTTCCTGTCTGCCCAACGTCCCTCGTCTCGATCCGACCTCGCCTGCCGCCGTTCGTTGTCGTGGCCGGCGACTCTCGTCCAGTTATGTCGTCACCTCCGCCATAGCTGCCTTCAACCACACTACGAAGGGGGAAGATGATGAAATTGTAAAATTTAAATTTTGATCCCAATTTATTACTAATTATATACTCAGTCAAATGAATTTAGAGTTTGTGAATTTTGGACAATGTATCAATTTTATTTTAATGTGTTATAGTTTGTATATGAATTAATAATTT
This sequence comes from Persicaria maculosa, assembly GCA_963922045.1. Taxonomy (NCBI): domain Eukaryota; kingdom Viridiplantae; phylum Streptophyta; class Magnoliopsida; order Caryophyllales; family Polygonaceae; genus Persicaria; species Persicaria maculosa. The sequence continues at coordinate 62,074,415 of OY998257.1, read as the reverse complement.
TGATAGTTTGTATTATTTTTGGTTCACCGTCGATAGTTCGTATTATTTTTGGTCATTTTTCCTAAACATTAACATTCGATGGACATACCATAAGGAGAAAGAGACCCAAAACCCTAGCCTCACGCTTCAACACCGCCTCATAAATCAAAACTAAGATTTGCATTGTTCAAGTCAAGATCTGCCTAAATCAAAGCCATGAAAGGTCGATTTAGATCCAAAAAGAGAGAAGTTGTACTCAAGAGCCTTAGAAGCACTCAATCTCCATGTTGCACTCAAATTGAAGGCCAACATACAAATTAACATAGAAATTTTAAAAGAACAACAATCATGAATTGGATCGTAATAAGTCTCATAAAAGTGGTTAGGAGTTGGAATCTGTAGAAAATTGCTAAGAAAGAGAGGCAACAACAAACTCATTAAGTGTGGAGAAAAAGTGTTTGAAGCAAAACCGATCCGAGATCTGAGCTGGAACTGTGGAGCCGAATGAATTGGGGAAGACGATACTCTACCTCAGCAGAGGACAGAGAGACACTATGTTAATTTTGGATTTCTAGGAGAGCAAACAATCACCTAGAAACACCACATATCCGCTAACAAATCGATGAGAGAAGGGGCAACTTGCCCAATTCGCATCACAGTAAGCATAGAGAGTCAAAGAGGAAGTTTTGGTGAGCAATAAGCCGTTAGAAGCAGTTCCCTTAAGATAAAGAAAAACATGCTGAGCAACAACCATATGGGGAGCGCGAGGGGGCTGCAAAATTGGCTAAGAAAATGAGCATCTAGGTGAGTATGAACTAAGAAATTTTGTTTGCTAATGAATCGATGATACATGGTTGGATCATCGAGCAAAGCACCTTCTATTGGAGTAAGTTGAAGATGAGGCTCAAGAGGACTCACAAGTCACAACTGGGCTACCAGAGCAATGGAAATCTAGAAGAAGCTTATTGATAAAATATTGGTGGGTGAGTAATAAACCATTAGCAACACAAATAAATTCCATGTCCAAAAAGAAACTCAAATTACCAAGATCCTTGATGTGAAACTCATGATCAAGGAATGCTTTAAGCTTCTCCATTTCAGCAACATCACTTCCTGTTATAAGAATATCATCAATATAGCTGACGAATGTGACCAATCCACCAACCTTTCTGAAAAACAAAGAATGATCTTTCTTGGACTGGGCATAGCCACGACATCAAAGAGCAGTAGAGAGTCTAGAATATCATTGCCTTGACGCCTTCTTGAGGCCATACAAGGACTTCAAGAGACGACAAACTTTGTTCTCACCATCCACAACAAGATCAGAAGGGAGTTTCATGAACACTTCCTCATCTAGATGGCCATGTAGAAACACATTATTCACATCTATCTGCATGACTATCCAGTCATTTTGCAAGGCCATCGAAACAAGAGCTCAGACAGTAGTCATTTTGATCACAGGAGAAAAAGTTTCATTATAATCGACACCCTCTTTCTAGGTAAAGCCTTTAACCACTAAGTGGACTTTGTACCTTTGAATACTACCATCAGACTTCCTCTTAACTTTATAGACCCATATCTACATCCGATGGCTTGTTTTCCTTTGGGCAAAGACACAATTTCCCAAGTAGAGTTGGCATCAAGAGCCTAGAACCCCTCCTTCATAGATTTTTTTTCCAGATAAGAAACTTGAAAACTTCCCCATAGGTCAATGGCTCATGATTAGGATGAGCATCAGTGAGAGCCCAAGCAAAAGGAAAGAAACAACTCAAAGTAACAGTGTAAAAACAAAACTCGATTAGTGAGCAGATGAAGCACACATAGTCAGAGAGATAAGCACACGAGTGGACCTCCGAGGTGTAGGAGTAATAGGGGGAAGCATAGTAGAAGAAGGTAAGTTCAACTCATCTCCATCTATAGGAATTGGCTGACCTGGAAAAGACAATGAAAACTTGGGAGAATCTGAGACATTGGGAAGAGACGAAGTTTTATAAGGAAAAATAGTCTCATGAAAGATAATGCCCCTGGGTATGATGACCTTCTATGATTCAAGATTGAACACCTTATACCCCTTCTTTCCCCCTGATATCCCAACAAAACACAGGGAGAAGCCCAAATAGAAAATATTTTGTGACGACCATCCTATAGTGTGGACACAAAACGCAAGAAGCCAAAACACCTTAAATAGGTGTAGACAAGAGCTTGTTTGTACAAGACCTCAAAAGAAGACCTCATATTCAAAATTTTTCTCGGTAATTTGTTGATGATATACACCGTAGTACGAACACTTTCCCCTCGAAACCAAAGTGGAAAACTAGATTCAAACATCAACCCATGGGCAACCTCAAGATTATGTCGGTACTTATGTTCCACAACATCACTTTGTTATGGTGTAGCAGCACACAAACTCTGGTGAACTATCCCGTTGTTGAACAACAACTGAGCATGCTCAGAACCTGCTCCAAGCTCTAAGGCATTGTTTGTTCTAATGGCTTTAAGTTTTGCCCCCAATTGTCTTTCAAGGAAGCCAAAGAACTGCTTTATAGCAGCAAAAGCAATTGCTTTGTTAGGCAACAACTGTATCCAAATTATGCGAGAAAAATCATCCACTAAGGTTAACGTGTACCAAATCTAACACATTCAAGGTTTTGATTAAACTAAGAGCAAAAGGAAGACGTGCGTGTCTTGATCAAGCACACACCAAACAAGGCTTCAAGTTTGGAATACAATCCTTTTTTAGATCAATGGAATGCAAAGATTGAAGTCTATGAGGGGTGATACTGATAATACATATTTTAGATAGACATTATAGGTAGTTTTAGGTACATTTAGATAGGTTTATTGCATGTTTATTAGTTAATTTGCATTGTTACTCATTTGGGCAATCGAGTTCGGAATCTATGCTATTTTGTGCTTATTATGTAGATTTACAATCCGAGCTTGAAGAGAGGATAAGGTTGGCTCAAAATAGGTTAGAAGAGGCTGGTTTGGAGCTTAAAAGGATCTAAGAAGGGACATAAGAGGAGCCAAGGAGAAGAGAATCAAAGACAAGGAAGAAAATGCAACGCATGAAAAGCGGCGCTCGTCGTTATCCAACCGGTGCCCGGGGGTGTGCCCAATTCAACAAATGATGATGTGATCCGAATCTTTAAATTAGGAAGTTTATTATATATTTTTAGGGTTTTATTAAGGCCGACTCTTTAACCTATTTAAGTGGTTTTTTTATTATGGTTTGAGGAGGAGGAGGAGACATCATCCTATCATCCATTATTCATTCACCGTTCGTTAGATTATGTGCAACTAAACTCATTGTTTCACATGCGATTAAAAAACATAGTTGGTTGAATTGTGAGACTTTGATTTCTAAGTTATTCCATTAGTTATTTCATTACCTTTGTGCTCATCTTGTTGATTGTTAATTCTATCTTGATTGATCACCTTGATAGAATTGCGTCTTGCTAGGTTTTAATTGATTCATGAGAATAATTATGCCTTTGTAGCGAACACAAGTAAGTGATCCCCGCAAAGCAGATCTTTGTTGTGTAGGGTAACGACAACGTGGTTAAATATCAGTTCCTAAGTTGTTATGATTAAAGAAGTGACAAGTCTTAACATCAAACTAGTGGGTGCACAAATCTGGACCTTTAATTAAGAGTTGATGGATGGTTAAGATTAATTGGGTATTTTTGTTATTTTTTTAATTAAAAAATATGGGACCCACTAAAAAATTACTTACCTTCCTTAATCCGGCGCGTGTGCATGTTTACTCCGTGAGACCATGACCCATATCTCTTTTTTTTAGAGAATGATTGAAAGTGTTTTTTAATCATTCTTTCTTTCTTTCTCTTTCTTTTTTTTTAAACTGCCATTCCTTTTTTTAAGTTTGCATATGAGTGATTTTTGGGTGGAACCATCTAATTTCGTTTGTTTTGAAATTTATCAATTTAACCGAATAATATTCTACATCCTACCGAATAGTGTTATGTTATTTTTTCCTATCCAGTTTATATGAAAATTAACCTATTCCACTGAATAATTTGTCACATACTACCGAATAATGTTTTTTTTTCCATCAGATCAAATTCAAATGAAAGAAACCTCAATTTCCTAAATAATACTTACGATTTATACGAATAATGCTTCCTATTTCAACGAATAGTCTCATAGTTCATGTGTTGCGATAAAAAAATGTCTTTTATAAATGAATAATCACTAGAAATTCATCGAATAATGTTTATATCCCACCAAATAATGTTTCATGTGTAACGCATAAAATTAACCATCTAAGATTTCTCTAAAAAAATGACAATTGTAATGAATAATATTTAGAGATTCACCGAATAATCCTTGTATTTAGAATTCAACGAATAATATGAATCGACAAATATAACAAGGAATGTTAACCGTTCCCAACCGAGGATCTAATTTCTAAAATTTCACATATGTTCCTCCTGAGCCTCGTCTTCCCATTGCAATTCAATATTACTAATTACAAATTAGAAGAACAGGTAGCATGGACATCGGCTAAGTTACTATCGTCGATCAAGGCAGCAACAAGCAACCAGCTATCAATTTATGCCTTGAACCCCTGTAATGCAAGATAAATTTCATGGCAAAAAAAATAGAGAACCAGTGGCGTCAATTAGATTAGTAGGAAATTGAGAAACAAAAGTTAAAGAATTGGGAATAAACGTATGCCCTCCCAATCGCCTGGATTGGATCTTGCCACCACCGTCGATAATGTCGACACCCTACCATCCCAATCGCCGCCCACCCCACACCCCACCCCACACAAACCCACCCACCCCACCCCATCTTCAACGATAGCATAGAAACATTCCCTGCAACAAAAATGACGATTTTGGAATCTCCCTTTGGTAATTGAAAAATTGGAATATTAGGGCTCCAAAGATTCAAAGAGTTGAGGATGAGGATTAATTCACACAAAACGCAACCTCAAACACAGGCCCTTCAACTCGATTCGTCCAGAGACTGACTCGACTGTCTACTTCGACTCGTCCCTTCAATTGGAAAGATGAGGATGAGGATGACGACAAACCCATCTTCACCCAGATCCATTGCAGGCTCGCCGCCATCGTCCCTCCATCGCCACAACCACCTTCAAACCACCCCCCATCGTCCCTCCATCACCATCGCCATCGTGTCCCTCTGTGGTGGTCGGAATTGGATGCCGGAGGTGGTCGACGAGAAGACTTGGAGCCGTCTCTCTCCCTCTCCTTCGTTACTGCTTCAACAATTTCAAATGTTGAAAAAAATTCATCAGTATACACACGCGCATAGGGGAGTAGCATTGTTTGTTTTCATATGGGACCCACCTTTTTAATTTAACAAATTATAAAAACTCAATTAATCTTGGCCCTCCATCCTACCTCAATTAACGGTTTAGATCTGTGCACAAGATACACCCTAAGGGGTGTGCACAAATGATCCATACTCTATATATATATATAATGCACGATTAATTGCTTTGTTGTGCTAGTTTTGCTAAAAAGATCACCCTAAACCGCTTATTATATCAATTGTGAGTAGAAGTTTAAGTATTTATTGACTTTTAATTACATGTAAATAGTCTAATTAATTTTTCAAAATAATAAATTTAAGTTATATTTATATGGTTTGAGATAGTTTTTATAATTAATTCAGTTATGAGTTTAGATAACAACAATTAAGTGTAATATTTTTTTATATAACAAGTGATGATAGTTTTAAATAAAAATTGTTTTGGAGATATTTTGTAATTAATTTGAATTTGATGGTAACTTAAGGCTATTTTTTATAATTAATTTGAATTTAAAGTTAACTAGTACAATCCCCGCGCCATGGCGCGTATTTAAAAAAAATAAAAATAAAATTCTGTAAGTGTAAAATTAAATAATCTATTATCAAACGTTAACATAAAACAAAAAAATAGATTTGATAAAGTAAGTAAAAAAATAATAAAAATAATTATAAAAAATGTATAAAAATTATATGAGTTTAAGATTTAAATAGAATAGGTTGATTGAATGAAAATCATAAAATAAATGTGGTTATAACACCTGATAAAAAATGCTTATGATTTAATAGTTAGATATAGCCAGATTTATTAGAGAAACGTGTACAAATTACATTAGTTAGATTTTTTTTCTAGATTTAGTTGATTGGGAAGAAATAGTAAATCTAAAGTGATTATAACATATAAGCAAAAACATTTCTCATTTAATAGTTATAATAGATAAATCCCATTAGTTAATTTTTTTTTAAAAATTTATTATTTGAAAATTTATGTAGATTAGGTGACAATCCAAAAATTAAGGTTATTATATTAAAAAAAAATACTCCCTCCGATCGGTAATATTTGATGTTTTAAGAGATTAAATTTAATTTGATCAACAATATTTGATGTTTTAGATGTAATGATTACACTCTTTTTTACTTTTGTACTAATATCAATATAATTTGTACTTTTTTTCTTTAACCAATTACATTTGTGCATAATAAATGTGATGCGGGAGCAAAAATTATTTGATGGAGTATTTAGAGGGGGAAATGACATTTCTAAATTCTTGTGCATATCCTTAAAACATCAAATATTTTCGATCGGATGGAGTAGTTTTCATTGTGTGTGTATATACAGAGAGAGATTTGTTGCTTAAAAAAAGACTTCGTATATTTGAAACTATGTATTTTTTTAAAAAATAAATTGAATTAATCCCATTGTTTTAAAAAAGTTGTATGAAATAATATCATGTAATGAATATATAATGAAATAATACTATATAGTTAATATTACCTTTATTAAAAAAAAAGTTTTAAATTAATCCCAATGGTTAAAAATATATTAAGAAATGATGTTATGTAAATAATATTAGATAGTTTAATTACCATAATTAAATGATATTGTGTAAATAATACCTTACAAAAATAACTTTGCGTGAGGGGACGACACGTGGCGTAGGTGCTTTGGTTTTAATTAATATATAGATATAGATAGATATAGATGTTTAAAAAATGTAGTATGAAATGATATTGTGTAATTAATATTAGATAAAAATAGGATACATAAATATATAAATATATATATTTATATTATATAAATGAAAATGTGAATAGAATAATCAAATATTTATATTGCCAAAAAAACGATTTCTAAATATATTCAATATAAAATATTTCCAAAAATAACTTTGCATGAGGTGACGACACGTGGCGTAGGTGCTTTGCTTTTAATTAATATATAGATATAGATATAGATAGTTAGTAAAATTAAATAAAAAAGAGAATTAAAGGAAAAAGAAGAAAAAAATGAGAATTAAAGAAAATCAAAGAAAAATGGCAAAAAAATATGATTGGTTAAGACTCCTAAAATGCCTCTAAGATTGACACATCATCCTAAACTTTTCTAAATTAAGAGTTTATATAGATATATAGATTATTTGAATTTGAATGAAGCTTGAGACTATTTTCTGCAACTAAGTAAATGCTTGAGGCTATTTTCTGCATTTTTTTTATAGTTCATTCTAATAAGCACAACAACCCCTGAATGTTGGGCTATTTTTTTGCAATTTCCCCTAGTTTTAATGATTCCCGGCGGTTCAGCCAAAAAGAATTTTCAAATAATACCCAAAAGTACTCGGTTCGAATCTCGTGTGAGGTAGCCACCGAAGGTAAAACCCCGTAGGTCCCAGTTCGAATCCCGCTCTATGTGGCTAGTGGAGGATCGTTAATTTCAAGGGGAATGATTAGTTGGGTGCAACTTGCTAGTCAATTATATATAATAAAGGAGAAGTCGCCTGAGACACATGACGACTTCTCCTTAATCGTAATCGTATGAACCAATCACAAAATTTTGAATTAATCAATATATGCATAAGATAAAATTTTATTCTTGCTCTATTTAATCAATATATCTATATATGCCTAAGATAAAATTTGACCCAATTTGATTAAATATGGATATATTTTTAAAAGATATTAACTAATTTTAAAATATACACATAAGATAAATTTTTATTCTAACTCTATTTAATCAATATATCTATATATGCATAAGATAAAATTTGACCCAATTTGATTAGACATGGATATATTTTTAGAAGATACTTTGTATTAACTAATTGTAAAGACTACGGAGTATTATATAAGATAAGATTTTACCTATTTTAACTATATATGAACATATTTTTAGAAGATAATGACTTTATCAATATATTACATGCACATACTAATTAAATAACTTTATCAATAACTTCATCAATATGAAAATATTTTTAGATTAAAAAGTTTTGACGAAATTGAAATAATACTTAGTATGGTCATAATAATTAAATAAATTTATCAATAACTTTATCAATATGAAGAAGATAAAAGGTTTTGGGTAAATTGAAAAAATAATACTTAGCCGTGTAAAAGGTATCAACTTATGGAATTCAAGAAGAAATAAAATTTTCCTATATATCTTCAAGGTATTGATATATTTATGAGATATATTTTTGGATTTTATACACATATAATTATGATAGGTTTTTAGATTTTGACCTATATATAGTTTAGATTGTTAATGTTATTTCACAAACGTTGACGTCTTTTCCCTTCTTTTTGGTGTTGTTATTGCAAGTTATTTACGACTTTGTTTACGATTTCCTTTGTAAGTATTTCGAAATAATGTGCTGATTGGTTACAAGGTATGTTATTTTGGGTTTTCCACTAATATTTACCAGCTTTTCACATTATAGTTTTTCATATGTTGTTTCCACTAATATGTACTAACTAGCAAGGATTAAGTAGTAAGGCCAGAGTAAGGAGAAATTAGCTTTTATACTAATTAAGTATAAATTCATTCAGATTTGAAAAATCAGAAGTATGGAAGAAATTAATTAATTGAATAAACGAGTTTTATTATTAAATTTATTTACATTAAAAAAACCGCACACAGTACGGGTACTGAACTAGTATCTATATAAATTCAAATTAAAAAAAAAGAAGAAAGAACTACAATACAAGTATATTTTTAATGGGCCAAAACCAAAATGATTTAATGGACCAATAGGCCGAATGGACTATTGAGTATTTGATGGAAATTGCTTTGTGCGTCTCGCTTCAATTTTCAATCTCTGTGGAACTCAGACAGAACGATAGGAGGATGAGCGCCGGCGATTTGCCGACGAAGGAGGTTCACTCCCTTAAAGGCCACGAAGGAGCCGTTTTGGCGGTGAGGTTCAACGCCGACGGCAACTATTCCCTGAGTTGCGGCAAAGATCGTACCATACGCCTCTGGAATCCCCACCGTGGGATTCACATTAAGACCTACAAATCCCACGGCCGTGAAGTCCGCGACGTCCATGTTTCTCCGTACTCTCCCTTTCCCCTCTTCTCCCTTCTTTCTTCCCCCTTTCCATTTCATCTTCCTGAATGATTCAGCGCGATTGAAATTTCTCTCTCTTGATTGGCTTACAGCGACAACTCCAAGTTATGCTCTTGCGGTGGGGATCGTCAATTGTTTTACTGGGACGTGTCTACTGGTCGCGTCATCCGGAAATTCCGCGGACATGATAGTGAGGTTTATAAGTTTATTCGTCTAATTGCTGAGTCCTTCCGACATTTTTACTAATTTCTGCATTTTTAATAGTTTAGATTCTGTTGAATGTATGAGCAGCTGGTATCATTTGGCATAAAAAGATTTTGAAATTCGTTTTACTCTCAGGTGAATTCTGTCAAGTTTAATGAGTATGCATCAGTAGTGGTATCTGCTGGTTACGATCAATCTCTTCGTGCTTGGGATTGTAGGTCTCACAGCACTGAACCTATTCAGGTATCATTATGTTTCACCATTTTCGTTGCCAAACCTAATCTATATGCTTATCTTGATGCTGCTGTGAAGTTTAGCTCTGTTGATTTACTTGCCTTTGTGTATTGAATGGTATCCAGATTATTGACACATTTCAAGACAGTGTAATGTCTGTTTGTTTGACGAAAAGTCAGATAATTGCTGGAAGTGTCGATGGAACTGTTCGAACATTTGACATACGTATTGGTAGGTGCGTAGTGTTGACAATCATCCGTCATCTGTCCTTCCAATTAGTTAATGGATATCTTCTGAGTGTGCATGAAAGTGCTTCTTAGAATAAAAGAATCCCAAATATTGTTTCATGCTCTGATCCTTGACCTCATCTGAGCAGAGAAATATCAGACAACTTGGGCAGTCCTGTCAATTGTATCTCCATGTCCAATGACAGTAACTGTGTACTAGCCAGCTGTTTGGATTCTACACTACGTCTTCTTGACAGGTCAGTATCTTACAATAAATTCCCCAAATGGAATGGAAATGGATGGCACTTGTAGGTGCTTACTAATTTTATGGTCCGATATAGGTGTATGCTATTGACTGATTATATAATTTTAGGTCGACTGGGGAGCTGTTGCAGGAGTATAAAGGCCACATTTGCAAGGTACTCACAGTTTGTTAGTTGTGAATTAGGCAATTAGGATATTGCAGTTTTGGATTATTAGCAATATACTCTTTATTGTGGTGCTCTTATGATTTGTACTCAGCTGTGCTTCATTTTATCCTTCTCGCCTTTTTTGTCTTTTGGGGCCCTTGAATTTCCTGTCATAATTGTTTTCTTGATTTCAGTAGTATGAATAGTCACCTCTTTCACACTTGTGCAAACAGTCTTTCAAGCTGGACTGCTGCCTTACCAATGATGATGCTCATGTAGCTGGTGGATCTGAAGATGGTTATGTTTTCTTCTGGGATTTGGTGGATGCATCTGTTGTCTCAAGCTTCCGTGCACACACCTCAGTGGTAATGATTTAATCATTCTGTTGCATATTACTGAAAGATATCATATGCTATTGTTCATGACTCTTACACATTGAGTTCATGGAGCATGACTACATGAGTAACATGACTTGATAGAGAAAAGAAGCAATACACACAATCACAAACTTAGAAGATGGAACACTTATGGAACCCAAATGAAATCCAAAGGATTCCTTGTCCACAATTTCCACTAAGCCACTGGCAGAGCAGCTACCCTCCGACCAATGCAGCACAATAGCCTTTTACAATATTAGCAAATATCTGAACTAATTAAGAGCCCCGGTCCTTTACTTGCAAAGTTAGACTAAGGATATTATTAGACCTCTGTATTAATATGTGGGTAATGTGGGAATGTGACATTTGGATTTGCTTGTGTCACATGTTTGTCATGAATGATAAATGACAACCATGATCATATAAATAAGGGGGTTACCATTCCTAGTTGTTTATCCCGTAGGGATCATTTTGGAGGCTTTTGCGGCTACTTTTAGGTTTTCCTCAACTGGTCGGCTCTTGTGTTCCTTTTGGTTTCCCTGAGATTTGTATCTTATTTTAAGTTTAAATCCACGTAAAATCAGTCTTGTCTGATATTTTTGAGATTCCTGATTTTTACCTCTATCAAATAATCCCTATGATCACCACTAGTACGTGAATTTTACCTTCTCCCCCTCACAGAAAATAACAAACTGGTTCTCTACTCTTCTCAGATATCGGTACTTCCCTGGTCTAGCACTTCCCTATTATTAGAAATGATTAGCGGTAACTATATCATGCTGTTTCATTTTGTTGAAAGATCGTTATAGTAAGGCATATATTATTGTCCGAAATTCATAGGCATTGAGTTCGTGTAACTTGACTTTTGATCCTTAGTATAAACCATAACCAAGTATGTGTGTGTGTGGATCTAGTGTGGGTTTTTCTTATGAATCCAGAGTATGATGTGGAATAGAGCCTTGGACAGTAGCTACAGAAAACAAGGTGGAATAGCAGTAACATTTGTCTACTTGAGTTTGCCATTCAAAAAATCTTGCTGGGTTTGCTGGCTCTCTAGTCCCATTCATCTATCATAATTCATAATCTTAGCATTGTTCTACTGAAGACGAAAAAGGTTCTTATGCTGGTTTGTTCCTCAGGCCTTGCAACTAGCCTGAGAAAGTTACTTCAAGGACACAATTTAGCAGTTTACCTATATTGATGTATTCACCATTGAGTACGGATGTTTTTGTTTACATCTGTTTTTTCATTTCGTCCTTTCTAGATCATAGCTTTTGAGCTTATGATGGATCGGAATGTCATTTCCAAAAGAAAATGAATTAACTGATTCTTTAATTATGGACAGGTCACTAGTGTGAACTATCATCCCAAGGAGCGGTGCATGGTAACTTGCTCAGTTGATGGAACAGTTAAAGTATGGAAAACATGAAGCAATGCGTCTTTAACCTATATCGAAAACCAAGACCATTTTACTACGGTAAGACTGAAATGTTTTAGTGTCCCTCATTATTTTTCATCAAATTCATCAAAGCTTACTATCTATATCGTTCCTTTATTATAGGCATGGTTGCGTCCCAAGGCACCTCTTCCGCCGCTTACACATGAAGGGACAATGTACTATAACCCAAGCATCGATGGATGAGATGCTGCATTTCCGGCTCAATTTGATAGGTTTCAAGTGCTACAAGTAGAGAATGGTAGTCCATTAGAGTATGAATAATTTAGATAATCGTAATGCTTTGAGAATGGTAGTCTTAAGGGCCTTAGAGAATGGTAGTCCAACAACGTCCTATTTGATGTTTACCACATCGGATTTGGTGTTGATGTTGTACCACTTTGGTCTTTGGATCCAACGTTGCTACTTAATGTGGCTGACACAGTTAAGCATCGTAGTTCCATGTCTAATTTGGCGTTGGGACGTTGGTTAGTGAGTTTTGGATTTGTGGTTTATCCGAAGGAATATGGGTCATTTAATAGATGTGTAATTTACTATTAATATAATAGGATTAAATTGGAGATTTATAATATGAATAATTTAGATAATCGTAATGTTTTGCTAGAAGTCAACTACGATTTATGGATAAATTATATTTAATCCATTACTATATTATTCGGATCCTATAAGATCATGCACAATAGAGTATTATGAATTGAATATTTGATTAATGATAGTAATAAGTTACTATTACAATTCCTGCGTCATGAGATGATTTTTTTAAACTAAATTATTTAAAAATATATATAAATATTATAAAATATTAATAAAAGTTAAGATAAAAATCATAAATTTTTTTATCATAAATATATCTTATAATTCTCTTAGAAAATTATTTTTAAAAAAATCTCACGTAAAGTATATTACATAAATATAGATATTTTAAATCACTCAGTAATAATAATATCAATATCATTGTAACTTTGTTTAAATGTGATGTGTCATAACCAATAGTTAGTAAATAAATTTGAGTTAAGCTCAATAGTAATATTAGATTGAATTCAATGTTTTGAATTAAGCCCAATAGTTAGTAAATATGTTAAGAATAAAAGAAAAAAATGTGATTGGTTTAAAGAGATACAAAGAATAATAAAAAATAATTAAAGAAAATAAATAATTAAAGAAGGGCAAAAAAACTTGATTGGTAGAGAGGAGATGACTAAGAAGAAGATGACATATAACGATTAAGTATTCACACACAACTCTCTTCTCTCTTCTTCTAGAGAGAGGAAGAGTTTGTGAAACCCCTTAAGGGAAAGAAAAAAAAAATCCATTTCTTGTTCTGATTTGGGTTTGAATAGATCTCCATTAACATATCTTGAATGAAAACAAACTGATTCTGGAAAACTCCCTTCAAGGCTGCAAAAACTCCCTTCAAGGTCTTGAATAATAGGACGCGATTGCGGCTCCAAATCACTTCCATGGTTGTTGATTCTGTCAATTGGAGACCTAATCTCCACCCCACCACTCCGCTGGTCTGAATTCGGCCTCGACAAGGAATTCCATTAATAACTGGCCATTCTATCAGAGGTCTGACGCCATCTCCGGTCGTCTTCGATGGCGGGATTCATTCTCTGAGTGTCTGGGTTCTCACCTTCTTCTCCTTTAGATACGCAACCTTCACTTTTGGTCACAACTAGGGATGGCAACGGGGCGGGTTCGGGGTGGGGAGTACCCTCCCCGTCCCCGTCCCCGTCCCCGTTTGCAAAAAGTCCCCCCGTCCTCGTCCCCGTCCCCGTTCGGGGATGAAAAATGTCCCCCGTCCCCATCCCCATCGGGTTCCCGTCCCCATCGGGGAATCCCCGTCCCCGCTTAATTTCCCCCGTTTGCATTCCCCGCGGGTTTCCCCGTCGGGTTCCCCATTTAAAACCCATGGTTTTTCCCCATCTAATAGAAAACTATAAGATATTATTAAAGTTATGTAAAAAATATGATATAAATATTACATATAATATCTCATAAATGTAAATTATAAGGTAAAAGTTTAAAAATGAAAGAAAAATTATTTAAACTTATGTAAGATCTAAATAAAAATGGGGATTTTATACTCCCCATCGGGGATCCCCGCGTGGTTCCCCAACGGGGGCGGGGCGGGGCGGGGATCGGGGTGAGGACTACTATCCCCGTCCCCATCCCCGTCCCCGCGCGGGGAATCACTTTGGCCCCCATCCGCGTCCCCGTCCCCATTTAATTTCCCCATCCCCGTCCCCACGACGGGGATTCCCCGCGGGGATCGGGGAGTCCCCACCCTATTGCCATCCCTAGTCACAACCCCACTTCTGGTCGCAACCCCATTTCTATTCTCCGAGCTGTAGTCCGACGTTTCGGATTAAACCCCTTGGCTTTCGGCTTCGATCTCGGCGTTCCCATCTCCTTCCTTCCATTGATTTCGCCGTTGTCACCGCCTTACTTGCCGTCACCTCCTCCGTCCGGGCCTGGTGATGGCAGTGGTCCCCTGATTTGTAAGGCTAAGGCCAGGTTTCGTCGCCGGTGGTGTTGGCCTCGGTCTCTCGGCCCTCACTGAGTCACCTTCTCCCTCCGAGCCGCTGCCGTCCCCATGGCCGCCGGTGGATCTGTCGGATTGCCCATCCGTGCTGGTTGTCGACTCTTCGTTGCCCTTCATTTTCCTTGGGCCCGAGGGTTTGTAGTCTGGGCCCGAAATTTGTTCTTTGGGCCAAGGTTTATGCCTTGGGCCCAAAGCAACCCATTAAAATAATAATAATAATAATAATAAATTTAAAATTAATAAAACCAAAAAATATAATTATAAAATCCCGTAAGGGCTCCAAACCCCGCTCGAAAGGGCGTGTACTAAATCACGTTAGAGGATGGAAAATATTATATATTCATGGGGTAATAATGGTCCCCGAATTGTCCTGTTTGGTTCCGGGCCGGATTTCTGTTCACATTTTCGACGGTGGATCGATCCTCTCTTTTTGGCTTTTATTTGCCCCGTCTTCTGACTTCGGGTCGGTGCTTTGCTATGGCTGCATTTGCTTTGTGTTGGGTTGCAATATCGGGCTTCCTGTTTGATCTACAACGGATCGTGGTTGTGTTCGTGGTCTTCGAAAATCCTTCAATTAGGTTGAGGCAACGTCGGCGATCCACACTTCCTCTGAAGTCGCCCTTTCCGGCTGGGGTACTATCGTGAGTCTTGAACTCTCCCACGTTCTTGGCACTCGTGGTGCATCTTGGTTCTCCATCGACTTTTCTACTAGTTGACGACTTGCATGGGTTGATTGGGTTTTTCTTTCCTCTCTGATGTCTTGTTGTGTTTTATCTGTATTGATGGTTTTCCATCTACCGACTTGATCGGCTATCGAGTTTCAGGTATGCCTGAACTCGAATTTTTATCTAATAAAAAAAAGGAATAAGTGTTCTAAATTAAGAGGATATATAGAATATAGATATAGATAGTTAGTAAATAAATTTGAGTTAATGCCAATAGTTATATTAGATTGAATTCAATGTTTTGAATTAAGCCTAATAGTTAGTAAATAAGTTAAGAATAAAAGAAAAAATGTGATTGGTTTAAAGATATAAAGCTGCGTTTTACCATGCGATGCTGAGATCATATTGAATATTCACTTGGTTGACCCAACGTTGGAGGATTCTCTTGTGTGGTTCCATTCAAGAGATGGCATACTCACTATGAAATCGACCTATCACTCTATTGTGGAGAGGAGACACCTGAGTAATGGAGGGATGGAGGGATCGATGCCGAGCAGAATAGGAGGGTCTTGGAAAAAAGTTTGGGGGATTGCGAGTGGTACCTCGTGTCAGGACCTTCCTATGGCACGCCTTCAAGGGAGTTCTCCCGTGGAAGAGTGTGTTGTGGTGGAGGAGAGCCATATTGGTTCCGAGATGTGAGGAGTGTAGAGCTGTTGAAAATGAAATACATGCATTGTTTGAGTGCCCAGTTGAGAGAAAGGTATGAAAGCTGGTGACGAGCATTAAAAACACGGAGAAAGGGATGAAGGATATTCTATCGATTGTAGAAAGAGTGGTTGACCAGTGTAAGAAAGAGGATAGAAGGTTGTGGGCTTATGTTACGGAGGGGATATGGTACGCCATAAATCGTTGCCAGTTTGAGGGAGTGAGGGAGGATCCAACACACTTATTCGAAGTTGTAGCGCAGCTGTGCAGCAGAAGCCCGATCAGAGGGCGGGGGGGGGGGGGGGAGGGGGGTCATTGGTGGGCTCGATCAGGGAGAGTGATGGTGCGTTAGGGGATTACGCACGGTGGTGGTTGCCGGAGCCGGGGTATACGAAGATCAACTGTGATGCATCAACTTCTGATGTGAGGAGCTACGGGGTGGGTATGAATGTATGATTGCTCGGGACTCTCTCGGTGTGATTATTTGGGCTGCTACAAAAACCATTCAATGGGGGGCGGAGCCTTTTGTGGCTGAATTGGAGGCAATTTTATGGGTCGTTCAAACTGTTGGGGATAAAGATTTACAACGAGTCGTGTTTGAGACAAACTACCTACATCTTGTTGAGTGTCTAAGGGCAGAGGAAAAGCAGCCAGGGGAGTACATGGGGTAGGGTGATGCTGAGGGAGATTCTGTGAAGGACTAATGGTTTAAGTGAGTGCCAGTGGCAGTGGACCTTCCTGCATAGGGAGGGTAATAAAGCAGCATATCATCTGGCATCCCTTAGACCACTCTCGTGCTTTTATTGTTTTTCCGAGAATGATTTACATCCTATGTTATTTGACATTGTATTTCAAGACCTTATGATTGTTTAATAGAAATGGTGGTTTTCATAAAAAAAAAGATAAAGAAAATAATAAATAATAATAATAATAATTAAAGGAAATAAATAATTAAAAAAGGGCAAAAAAACTTGATTGGTGGAAATGAGATGATTAAGGAGAAGATGACACATAAACATTAATTATTCTAAATTAAGACTATATATAGATATAAAGATATATATATATATATATATATATATATATATATATATAAATAAAGATATATAGATAATAGATAGATAGTTAGTAACTATGTTAAAAATAAAAGAAAAATGTGGTTGGTTTAAAGAGATAAATGGAATAATAAAATAATAATAATTAAAGGAAATAAATAATTAAAAAAGGGTAAAAAAAAACTTGATTAGTGGAAGGGATATGATTAAGGAGAAGATGACATATAAGCATTAAGTATTCTAAATTAAGAGTATATATAGATATATAGATATAGATAGTTAGTAAATAAATTTGATTTAAGCACAATAGTTATATTAGATTGAATTCAATGTTTTGAATTAAGCCCAATAGTTAGTAAATATGCTAAGAATAAAAGAAAAAATGTGATTGGTTAATTTAAAGAGTTAAAGGGAATAATAAATAAGAATAATAATTAAAGAAAATAAATAGTTAAAAAAGAGAAAAATAATTTGATTGGTGGAAATGAGAGGATTAAGGAGAATATGACACATAAACATTAAGTATTATAAATGAAGAGTAGACATAGATATAGATTATTGTTGATATAATATCTTTAAGGAAAGATATTGTGGATAAAAAGATAAAACATAAAAGGTAACTTATTAGGAATAAGTTTGACCTATTTTGTGCACTATATAAGGAGACTTAATTAATTTTTGAATATTGTGTCTCTCATCTTCTCCTACCAAAAACCGCTAGCCTCCCTAACTCCTAGGGTGTGAGCTGCAATCCTTCGATCCAATCTCGTGCTCGTGTGTGGACCATTAATTATGACTTTTTCCTTCTATATTTGTTCATGTCGATTCATGTATGAGATCCCGAATTAGATGTTAAAAAATAATTTTCTACAATATTTGATATGATCGATTGATTTTCTTGTTAATTTTGATTCAATTTAACAATATACTAGTACAGTACCCGCGCCATCGCGCGATTTTGTAAAAAATATAAAAAAATTAATATTATAAAATATTAATAATAGTTAGGATAAAAATCATAAAAATAATTACCATAAAAGTATCACGGAAATAATTATATATATTTTTTTTAAAAAAAACTCATTTAAATTAGCATATATAAAAATTTATAGAAATTTTAAATCACTCTTATTGGTTAGAAAAATAATAAAAACATTGTAACTTTTAAAAAAAAATATCATTGTAAATTTGGTATTAAGAATATATATGGATAGTTAGTAAAGGTGTTAAAAATAAAAGAAAAAAATTAATTTAAAGAGATAAATGAAAGAAGAAGGAATAATTAAAGGAAAAATATTTGATTGGTTTAAATAGCTAATTAAAAACACGGCAAGGATAACATATGCTAAAACTCTTATGTTTTAAGAATAAATATATAGATATAGGTATAGATATAAAGATTTACATATAGATTAATAGTAGGCATTAGATTGCATTCAAAAAAAATATTAGATATTTTAATTACTATAATATATATCATGTAATTAATATATAATGAAATAATACTATATAGTTATCATGTAATTAATATATAATGAAATAATACTATATAGTTCATATAGTTAATATTACCTTTACTAAAAAAAAGTTTTGAATTAATCCCATTGGTTAAAAATATATTATGAGATGATATTATGTTAATAATGTGTAAATAATATTAGATAGTTTAATTACCATAATTAAATGATATTGTGTAAATAATACCTTACAAAAATAACTTTGCGTGAGGGGACGACACGTGGCATAGATGCTTTGGTTTTAATTAATATATAGATTTGATATTTGATAATTAGAAATAACAAACTATTACAACTTAATAGCAGTTATAGATTCACGCCGTGACACTGTAATAGTATTTTACTTTAAACCACATAGTTAAAAGGTGAATTGGTCAGAATCTCTCTATATACGAGGCCTCTACATTTATGGTAATTCGAAAGAAGAAACTTTATCCAAATAATAAGGCAACGTGTCATGGTTATCCAATTATCTAATCTAATTAATAGAGTAATTAAGGAAAGAAAAATTTGCTAAATTTAGAGAAAGAATCGAGATATTTGTGTAATACCACAAATCTTATTCAAACAACGTGGCTTCAAACTATTTACTTACACATTTATTGAGACGATAATTAAATATTTTCGATCTGATTTGATTTTTGACTTTGAACATTGCAAAGTGTGAAACACAACTCAAATCAGTGTTAGCAAATTAAACCCTCTCTCTATATATATATATATATTAACGCTCATTTACTCCAATTTACCGTACGGTTATCTATATATATAAACCCTCCTCTTCATCCATTTATCCACACCCCCAAATTACCGTCAAAGTATCCATTCAAACTAGTCCCTTAAGACTAGGGTTATCACAATGACGGAAATGGACATGAACTCCATACAAGGGACTCACATGGAGAAGCCTAGCCCCCTATGGAAGATCATCGTGGTAGCGTGGATCGCGGCGGGGGTGCAGTTCGGATGGGCCTTGCAGCTATCATTGTTGACCCCATACGTGCAGCACTTAGGGATACCACACGTTTGGGCGTCGTTCATGTGGCTGTGTGGACCCATATCGGGGATGGTGGTTCAGCCCATTGTGGGATACTCGAGCGACCGATCGACTAGTCGGTTCGGGAGGCGTAAGCCCTTCATTTTCGTGGGGTCGGGGCTTATCTGCGCCGCCGTGCTCCTCATTGGCTTCTCTATTGACATCGGAGCCCACTTTGGTGATTCCTTTAACAAACCAACAAAGCCTAGAGCCGTTGGTGTGTTTATTATTGGGTTTTGGATCCTTGACATTGCTAATAATATGGTCCAGGTATGTACCTACTCTTCATTAATTTAGTTTCATTGTATTTATTGCGGATCAAAA
Source organism: Persicaria maculosa (assembly GCA_963922045.1). Classification (NCBI taxonomy): domain Eukaryota; kingdom Viridiplantae; phylum Streptophyta; class Magnoliopsida; order Caryophyllales; family Polygonaceae; genus Persicaria; species Persicaria maculosa. The sequence continues at coordinate 62,054,317 of OY998257.1, read as the reverse complement.
AAATTAATTAAGATATAGCTTAATTTTTCCTTTTCTAACACGTACTATTTTAGAATGCTCGATCCATATAATCAAATTAATTATGGATACACTAATTAATTGGGGGACTTAATTGCATATTAGAGCATCAACAACTTCCCCTGCCATTTGTGGATTTGGATGATTATAAGCATTTTTTTAATTCAATACTTTATTTTAAACAACCAACGTCTTCCCCATTTGTGAATTTTAGAGTTTTTGGACGATTGTCAAGCCTTACTATCATAGTTCGTAAAATAGACCTATAGTGATCAATGTTTATCTATGAATAAAAAGAGTTTTTGGATGATTTTAAGCATTCTTTTAATTTAACGTATTTTTTTATGTCATTCTCTAAAATGAAAAAGAAGGCAGAAAATATAAATTAATTAGTTTCTTCCTTTTATAACTAAATGATTTTCAAAAGAGAAAGCTTAATAATTTCAAAAACTTGTATTTTATTTCCTATTTTGGAAATTTTTTAGAAAAAGATATTGGTAATGATCTTAGTATTGTCTCATATTCCATATCATAATAATTAAAGATAATGAATGAATCCCGCAGGATCCAACGAGGGCGTTCTTGGCGGATCTGTCGAAGCACAACCACAGGAGGATAAGAATAGCAAACGCCTTCTTCTCATTCTTCATGGCACTCGGCAACATCTCAGGTTATGCCGCCGGCTCATATGAATACCTCTACAAGCTCCTGCCCTTCACCCGCACTCATGTTTGCGATGTCTACTGCGCTAACCTCAAGACCTGTTTCCTCATCGACATCGCCCTCCTCCTCGTCCTCTCAGGGAGTGCCCTATGGGCCGTCCCTGAACCTACTTTCGAGAAGTCGGGTGAGCACGAGGACCCGTTTGTGGAGCAGGTAAAATCAGCCTTCAAGAACCTAGGGAAGCCCATGTGGTTGTTGTTCCTAGTCACAGCCCTCAACTGGATAGCCTGGTTCCCATTCTTGATGTTCGACACCGACTGGGTTGGGACCGAGGTCTATGGAGGGAACGTCGAAGGGACCCCACTGCAGAAGAGGCTGTATGATGATGGTGTCCGCCAAGGGTCTCTCGGCTTAATGTACACTGCAGCCACCCTCGGAGTCATGTCTTTGTTCATTGATCCCATCTCCAAGGCACTTGGTGGCGCCAGGAAGCTTTGGGGAGCTCTCAACTTTGTGTTGGCTGCCGCCTTGGCTTTCACTGTGTTGGTCACTAAGAAGGCCGAGCATGCTCGCCGGTCTCTGCCGCCCGGTTCGCATCCTTCCAAGGGCATCAAGACTGCCACCTTGTCTTTGTTTGCCGTTATGGGACTACCACAAGCTGTAAGTCCTTACTATACAAACACAAAACCTTTTTTTTTTAATATTTTAATAATACTAATATTTGGACCAAATTGCATAAAACCTCCCTTTAAATAGTCCAATTTACTCACAACTGTCCTTAATTTAAACACATCATTGTAGTAAACCACCTTTAGTTCTAGTAGGGTTTCATTTAAAATGGCAGAAACTAACAACAATATCCTTATTAAAACATCGAATTTTCTTTTGTATGCCATTCAGCAACACCCACCAACCCATTCTTCTTTGCAATTTGTTAGATTATGAGAATAGTGGATTTAAGGCATGATAGCCATTGATTTGTGCATTGCCCGACACCCATACCCCCAGACTCACGCGGTTAGATCAAATTGAATGGGTGTCAGTTGTGAAACCATTAGGGGTGTTTTTGGTATTTTTAAAATTGTTTAACATAACCTAATAGATTTTGAGGGTTAGGTGGTTCTGTGCAAACTTTTGGATTTTAAATTATGTGTTTAAAGGGTGATTTTGAATAAATTAAGCTATTTAAACGGTGATTTTCTGCAATTTGGCCTAATATTTGATTTTTTTTTAATTAACTTTTTGCATGTTTGACACAGGTTACATTTAGTATTCCGTTTGCTCTGGCATCAATATTTTCATCAGATTCTGGAGCAGGCCATGGTAAGCAAAGATTTTGTTATCGATCTCAAGAACAAATATTTAACAAATGTAAGTTATAAATATATAATTAATTAAATAATGTTGGGTGATGTACGTACAGGTCTTTCACTAGGGGTATTGAACTTGGCAATCGTGATACCACAAATGTTGGTATCATTAATAAGCGGACCATGGGATCAACTCTTCGGAGGAGGCAACCTTCCGGCGTTCGTGTTGGGCGCTGTCTCCGCTGCCCTCAGTGGTGTTTTGGCTCTCACTATTCTTCCTCCGCCCAGCTCCAACACTTAATTCATTCATCATTCAACTTCTTTTTTGGTTACTGATTAATTAGTGTGACATCTCCATTCCATCGATCATGTTTCCCTTTTTTTTTTGTCAGATCGAGTTCAGCACTTGTTTATTGGTTTTGTAATTCGATCTCATTTGTTTAACATGATGATTTCAGCTCTTTCAAAACCGTATTTTTCATCTTCATGCCATTTTGTTATTCGTTATATATTGTGAAATATATATTCAAAGATACACAAACCAAAACTTAGTGTAATGCATATAATTCCCATACTTTGTATTATACATGTAACATATAAAAAACCTAAAGACATAGGTAGGCAAATGGATGGCTAATAAACAAGATTATGGAAAAGCAAGTATTGGGCCTTATAGCCCAGACTTGAAGTCCGGCTCAACTTAGCCCATCTGTTGATCCAAGAAGTATGTGTGGGCAGCTAAGTGTTGAAGCCTGAGATACGTTTAGTTGAACCGTTGCGTTTCATCTAAACCTAGCTCTATATAAGCTATCTTCACGTACTTAACCTTAGCTTATCACACTCCGCGACAGCAATTAGGTAAACTCTAATCTCTGAAGAAAGAGAGAGAGAGCGTGAGAGCGAAGAGGCTTATGGAGAAATCGCCATTGGTGATTTGAAGACGAAGGTCCTGTTGGAAGAAGACATAGTCACGACTTAATCTCCAAGCCTGACTCCATCGTCTTCATTGACTCCATCTCAGATCCAAGATCTGAGATCAGAAGGGGGTTTTCTGTTACTTGCTTTGTGTTCCTTTGTTTGTATCTTCCTGTATCTGTGTTGTTGCCTCTGTCTTGCTTGCCGCTTGTCTTGGGTGTTTGTTACCTCTGTAATATCTGCTTTGCTTAGTGAAATCGGGCCCGTGTCTACTCTTCTTGAGACCCCGCGTAGTAGATTCGCCGAACCGCGTCACCAACGTCTTGTTTTCTTTACGCTTCCACATTCGTAGTTTAGATATATCTTTTTCAATGCTTTACAAATCGAATCAGATCTAATCTTACACTTATAAAAAACAATCACAAAGAGCACTTAATTCTTGTAAGGTGGTTTAACGGCGGTTAATCCCCAAATTGTCATCTTGTATAAAAAAAAATAAAATAAAAAAAATAAAGAACACTTAATTAGATTTGTTTACATGCACAATACCTACGTAGTCTCAATTAAGTGGGGATACTCGTCCATTCCATTATAAAACGTTCAAATTGTTCATAATTACAAATTTTTTAGGCAAGGTTGAAGAAAACCACCCTTAAATAGCCACTTTGTATAAAACCATTCCTTAAAACCAAAATTTCATAAAACCACCCCGATTATGCTAACAATTATTGAATAATATTTTTTAATATTATATCCCAAATAACGCAAAACTCATTTTTTATATACTAGGAAAGAAATTAAAACATCAACTACTGGTACGTCCCGAGTAGTCGGCCGTCCTAGAGCATCACGAAGGACGAGAAGTCGCAAATCTGGATATTTTCAAAACTCTTCATTGGCATGAAAACTGTTGGCAAGCTGGGCAAAGCCTATCAACAATGAAATTTACTTCCCTGAAAACATGACGCATATCCGATTGTAGTAGTTCAATAGTTTATGAACATGTACTTCCAATCTCCTTAAATAGATTTAATAACACACATATTATCGCCCTCGGTAACCAAATGAGCAATCCCAAGTTCCCTGGCCTTCATAACCCTTTTTTCGTAGCCTTGGAGCTTTTACAATTTCAACTGATTAATACCCACAAATACTACCTCCAACGACCAATACAGAGGCATTCGTATCACGGATGAGATAACCATAATTGTTAGGTGGCCGATTTCATCTGGCATTGGATGTGCGAGCCCTACTTTTATTGGATTTTGGCATGTCATGGCGTCCATTAGGAGGATTTGAATTCAACATTTAACCACAATCGTCCTCTAGGTGATCACTATTTTTGGTTTTATCCCAGTTTTGAATACTAGTGAATAAAAATACTTTCATGGATACCAAGGATGGTGAATACCGATCCTTTGAGTGGTTTGGAAGACTAATTTGTTTCTAAAGAACCAAGATACCCACCAATAAATGCCAATTTACAAAACCGTTTCTCATCGATACTTGTACAACTGTTATTTAAGGCAATGTTATGCTTTATGGTGTTGAAGTTGAACGACTGATTTTTTTGAAAGACCGAGTCCTAGAAGACCCATGAAGTATTTTGTAACACTACACTCAAGGAGAATATGATTAATATTCTTCATATGGTATTTGCATAAATCACATTGCATGGGTACAAAGATGTGTGATTGATTGATCGTTGTAGTTGATCTTTTGTAAGCAGCCCCTTTCTAACAATTTTTCCACATGAAGTGTTTAATTTTAGGGGGCAGATCAACTTTAATTGTTGATTCCAATTTCCAAAGTTGTGTATAAATTATTTTACTATTGTAATAACATTCGTTGACGTAGGCATTACTAAAACAAAGGAGATAATGGGGCAGTTTCTCAAAACCCCCCATTGTTAGTCCAAAATCTAACAGAACTACTGTCTCCCAAGCTCCATCGAAGCCCCTTTTCAAAATGATGTTTGATAGATATGGCCTAGAGAATTTCCAAGACATGTTTTGTTGTTTCTTGTATTGTAAAATAGTAGTCCCCTTCAAATACATAGTGGTGATTGCTTGTACCCAGATATTACTCAACATGTATTTACTATCTTTGCTTTTTGAATCCATAGGCCCCTAAACTTACTTTCTATACATATCTTATCCAAATGATAAGTAGAGTGGACTTAGCATCCTTGTTACAAAAGAATTATATATTAATCTTGTCTAGTTAGTTAAAATATCTATCAGCAGAAGAAGGGATTTGGTACAACCTCTACGAGTATAACGGCCCGGGCTTATGATACCCGAGTTACGTTTCGAGGGATGAATCCCCTAGTTGGATCTTGCTTTCAAGTATAGGTTGAAGTTTAAAACATAAAGGATTAGTATTTGAAAGCGGGATTTCGTACCCAAATATCGTGAGGTCCGCTGGAGGCCCGGGGTAAAACCCCTGTACCCGCCCTTTGACCTAAGTCATGAAAACCATTTTAGCATTCAAACTAGGTAAGTCTAAAACCAAAATACTTAGGGGTGCCACGACAGTGGCGGGTCAAAACGAAATCCAAGTATCGTAATCTCAAAAGCAATCGTAGTTTGGTGAAGTAAGAGTCTCAGAACTCTCTCTCTCCCCCATGCAAAAAGTTTCGCGATCATAGAGTCATGCATCATCATCATACACACACATATCACATACCTAAAAACATTAGAAGTGCATGGGATCAGATTGAGGCCTGCACTTAGCTGGTCCTCACATATAAGCACACGTTTACGCTAATCCTAATTATCATGATTCTAATGCAGGACAGTATTTAACACACAAGTATGCTAGCAGTTGATATATATATATATATACATATATATATATATATATATATATATATATATATATATATATATATATATATATATATATATATATATATATATATACACGAAAGACAGTAAATTAGGGCCCTAGCACAGAATACCAAGTGGTATATTGATAATGCATATCATAGATAGGCATTATAGACATTTTTAGGCTAGTTAGGTTGCATTTAGTTAATGAATTAGAGTTAAAGTGCATCTAACGATTATTATAGAATGTTCGGATTTTACGCGAATTTGTGAGTGTTGTTACAGATTAGATTCGAACACTATGGGATGCATGATAGTGGAAGACTTGAAGAAGAAGAGCAAAGAATTGAAGATCAAGCTTCTGGCAGTGGGATGAAGCAGCTGGGCATATGCCGCGGCCGCAGCATACATGCAGCGGCCGCTGCAAGGAGCTGAAGCGGCGCCTGAAGAGAACACGCGTGCAGCGGCCGCGGCACCTATGCTGCGGCCGCCGCATCGGTCATCTGCCGCATTTCAAGTTGTGAAACCCTAGTTTTTGTTATTTTATTTTAAGATCGGTTTAGACTTTTAAAAGGCCGAGAGTATTTTAGTTTTGAGTACTTTTCACTTTTATTCTACGTTCATCAGACAATTTAGAGATTTGAGCGATGTCTTCCATGAGGAACTAAATTCATCGGTTCTGCCTGCAATTTGAAGCTTTATTTGGATTGATTGTGAGTTTCTAATTCTCGTTCCTTGTTTCCTATATTTGAATGCTTCAACTTCTTTGCGCTTATTGAATTATTGTTTTGTTCTATCTAGCCCGCGCAACTAGTTAGATCAATTCAATTGCTAGGGTTTTGTAGATTCCTGATTGCGAACCTTAACCTAAGTAGCAAACTTATCCCTTTAGGGCTGATTGAACTAATTGGATAGGTAGGAAGTTGAATGTGTTGTTAAATCCCTCTTTAGGGACTGCAAATACCTTGGCTAATCTCTGAACTTAAAGCTATCAATTGGGTTAAATCCTTCTTTAGGGACTGTTCGATTGATAAAGGTTGCTAGGACTGATTGGACTAGTAACTATATTAGGTCGGGACAAGGGCATTCATAGGAAACTTAATAGGACGAGAAGAAGTTACAAGGATCGCTTCAACCAAATAAAGTGGAAAATTGTAGGTAGAACTACTTCTCTTATTTGGTTAAATCAAAACCATTTACCCTGTCTTTCATAAATTACTTTGCTCTCACAAAACCCCCCATCTGGTTACGTAATCGGCACTTGAATCATACTTGAGCAACAAATCTCACTGTGGGATCGACCTCTTGCTTATTGCTATACTAGTTTGTAGGTTTGAATTTTATTTTGATACGGTTAACGCGACTAAAAACCGTCCATCAAATTGGCGCCGTTGCCGGGGAGATCTTTATTGATTCTTGTGTGTTTTTCGTGCTGATTTTTGGTGTGGACCGTCTTATATGGTCCATACCCGTGCTACTAATTCTTCTTTGTTGCCATTTGATTCAGAGATTGAAAGAACCGCTTCTTCCTTAAGGCGAGAAACTCGTGATCGTTCTCACGGGTTACCTTTTGATCAAGGAAACACTGCAGAGATGGCTAACGAAGCGAACCGCACTCTTAGGGAGCTTTCTGCTCCTGACTTGGCACATCAGCCCCTTGCAATTCAATTCCCTGCGCTAGGGGAAGGAGTCAACTTTGAGCTAAAATCTGGGGTGATTCATCTTCTACCCAAGTTCCATGGGTTGAGTGGGGAGGACCCCCACAAGCATCTATCTGAGTTCCATACCGTGGTAGTTGGGATGAAACCTGAGAACGTTACTGAGGATCAAATCAAGCTGAGAGCCTTTCCCTTCTCTTTGAAGGATGAGGCTAATGAATGGTTCTTCTACCTACCTCCTGGGACTATCTCTACTTGGGCTGAGATGAAGAGAGTCTTTTTGGAGAAGTACTTCCCTGCAACAAAGCTTAATGCCTTGAAAAGGGCAATCAGCAGCATTGAACAGTACGCTACAGAGTCGATTCATGAGTACTTTGAGCGCTTCAAGAAACTCTGCGCTAGCTGTCCATGCCATGGCTTCCCGCAGAAGGATTTGGTCTTATTTCTATTCAATGGGCTGACTGATGATGAGCGCAAAACGGTGAACTCCTGTTGTGGGGGAAATATGTTGAATAAGACGCCTGCTGCAACTTGGGAGGTGTTTAAGGAGCTCTCTGAGGGTTCTAGGCAGTTCAATAAGAACACTCGTGCTAGGGGTGTACTTTCTGTTGATGCTCCTGTGGCTGCGCTTCAGACTGATATGGCAGAGGTTAAGGAGATGATCAAAAAGTTGGTAATCGATAGAACACCTCAACAGTTGAAGGCGTGTGGACTCTGCAATGAATTCACTCATCCCATGGATATGTGCCCACTTCTGCAAGAGCCTAGCGTGGATGTGAATGCCATGGGGAATTTCGCTCCACAAAGACCTAGACAAGGAAATTTTGGCAATCCTGGATACTTCAACAACAACTATAATAGAGGCTATCAGCAAGGCTATGGGAACTACCAGGCCTCTTTCAATCAGCAAGGGGGGCAACAGGGAAGGCCCCAACAACAATTTGAACCTCGACAAGGAGGCCAACCGCTAGCGAATGAGGCTAATGAGGATCCTCTGCAAACTTTGTCACGATTAGTCTTGAAGGTTGAGAAACAACAATCGGATCGGATAACCAATCTTGAGAATCAAATGAGTCAACTTATTCAAGCCTTGAGTGCAAAGGAGGCAAACAATGCTGGAAAGCTTCCATCGCAGACGGTTGCAAATCCTAAGGAGGACGTCAGCGCTGTAATGCTTAGGAGTGGCAAGGATCTGATTGCCACACCTCAAAAGGATGTCGGGGAAATAATGGACGATGGAATTGAGATCGAAGAGGATGATGCCGACTACACAATGCAGCGGCCGCCGCACATATGCAGCGGCCGCGGCACACCAGAAATGCAGCGGCCGCGGCAGGTTGCTGCGCCCGCCGCCCCTGTCTCAGACGTCACATACGAAGATGGTACGCCCTCTAGTCCCTTTTCCTCTTCTCTCCCTTCTACTTCTTCTTCTCCTCCTCCTACTTCTACCTTACCTCTGGAGACTCCAAAGCCGGTTCCACCATTTCCAGAAGCCTTGAAGGATACACGAAGGTATGAGAACGATAAGGAGATTTTCGAGACGTTCAGTAAGTGCGAGGTAAATATTCCCTTGCTTAATTTGATTAAAAGCATTCCTAGATATGCTAAATTTTTGAAGGAACTTTGCACTATAAAGCGGAACCAGAAGTTGAAAAGTAAGCAAAAGGTAAAGGTAAGCGAGCATGTCACTGCCGTGTTTCAGAAGCGTTTGCATGAGAAATGTAGTGACCCTGGTATGTTTGCAATTCCATGTGTGATAGGTGATACTAAATTTGACAAAGCCATGTTAGATCTAGGAGCATCTATTAATGTCTTGCCTTCTCATGTTTATCATGCTTTGGGATTGGGACCTCTGAATGATACTCGGGTAGTAATTCAACTTGCTGATCGATCTACTATCTACCCGAAAGGGATTGTTGAGGATGTCTTGGTTATGGTCGACAACTTGATATTCCCTGCTGATTTCTTTGTGATTGATATGGGTCCTGGTAACAATGAAGGCCCTATTCTATTGGGCAGACCTTTTCTGAAAACTGCTAGGACCAAGATAGATGTCTATTCAGGGTCTCTTACCATGGAATTTGATGGTCAACATAATATCTATGATTCCATGAAATTTCCATCTGATGATCCTTCTTTATGCTTTATGGATGTCATTGAAAGTATGGCACAAGATTGCTTTGATTTAGAGTGTGTTGATGAGTTGGAGGTCGCTTTACAGGCCCCTATAGATGAATTGTCTAGAGATTATGCTTTGTCATCTAATCTGCAGGAGGCTGTATTGGCTTTGGACCATCGATCACCCACCTATGTGCCACCAAGGGGAGAACGCATCGAGCTGACCATGCCAAGTGACAAGCTTCTCCCATCCATTGTCCAGGCGCCTGATATCGAATTGAAGCAACTCCCTAGTCACCTTAAATACGCTTTTCTTGGTGAGAATGATACTTTGCCTGTCATTATTTCTAACAGACTCACTTTTGAGCAGGAGGAGCGTTTGGTGACTGTTCTAAAGGAGAATAAGGAGGCGTTAGGATGGACGATTGCGGACATTAAGGGCATCAGTCCCACCCTCTGCATGCACAGAATACTTCTGGAGGATGATGCAAAGCCATCTAGGCAACCTCAGCAGAGACTCAACCCGCCGATGATAGAAGTGGTGAAGAAGGAGGTGCTGAAGCTCCTTCAGGCAGGTATGATCTTTCCTATATCTGACAGCAAGTGGGTGAGTCCTACTCAGGTTGTTCCTAAGAAGGGGGGTATCACTGTCGTTGAGAACCAGGATGGTGAGTTGGTCCTTAGTAGGGTCCAAACTGGATGGAGGGTCTGTATTGATTATCGTAAGCTCAATGCGGTAACTCGCAAAGACCACTTTCCTTTACCCTTTATTGATCAAATGCTTGAGCGCCTTGCCGGTCGCTCCTTTTATTGCTTCTTAGATGGCTACTCAGGCTATTTTCAGGTACCCATAGCACCGGAGGATCAAGAGAAAACGACATTTACATGCCCCTTTGGCACCTTTGCATATCGCAGAATGCCTTTTGGGTTATGTAACGCACCTGGGACCTTCCAACGGTGTATGGTAAGCATATTTTCTGAGTATGTTGAGCATTTCATAGAGGTATTCATGGATGACTTTACTGTGCATGGAGATGACTTTGATACTTGCTTGCATCATTTGTCACTTGTTCTTAGGCGGTGTGTAGACACCAACTTAGTTCTTAATTCTGAAAAGTGTCATTTTATGGTTGAGCAAGGCATTGTTTTGGGTCATATTGTGTCTAGCAGGGGTCTTGAGGTGGACAAGGCTAAGATTGATGTCATTCAGTCTCTGCCTTACCCCACCAATGTGCGCGAGATTCGTTCCTTTTTAGGCCATGCAGGGTTCTATCGCAGGTTTATTAAGGATTTTTCTAAGATTTCTGCACCTCTATGTGATTTACTCAAGAAGGAAGTAGTTTTTGACTTTGATGACAGGTGTCGGGCAGCCTTTGATGAGCTAAAAGGTCGTCTGACAAGTGCCCCTATAATTCAGGCACCCATATGGTCTCAACCTTTTGAGATTATGTGCGACGCTAGCGACTATGCAGTGGGTGCTGTTTTAGGACAAAAAGAAGGAAGGAGCTCTCATGTCATCTACTATGCCTCCATGACTTTGAATGGAGCGCAAAGGAACTACTCGACCACAGAGAAAGAGCTTCTGGACGTGGTCTTTGCATTGGAGAAGTTCCGCTCCTACCTCCTAGGAGCTAAGGTAATTGTCTTCACTGATCACGCTGCTCTTCGTTATTTATTAACTAAAAAAGAAGCGAAACCCAGATTGATTCGATGGATCTTGCTCTTGAGCGAGTTTGATATCGAAATCAAAGATAAGAAAGGTGCAGAGAACTTAGTAGCGGACCACCTCAGCAGACTTGTCCAAGGAGAGGATAAGCCGGACGGTCAAAGCCCCATTCACGGTGAGTTTCCTGATGACACACTATTTTTCTTGAACCATCTTTCGTCGATAGAGCTGCAGGAAAGCACGGAAAATGCAGCGGCCGAAACACTTATGCAGCGGCCGTCGCACGTCAATGAAGCAGCGGCCGCAACACCTCTGCCGCGGACGCCGCACGTGGCCAGTTCGGTACCTTTGCTTTGTTTTGACGAGGTAAGCCCCGATGCCTCTGAACTGCTGATGGGTGTCCATACCCCTCGACCTTGGTTTGCCAATATGGTGAATTTCTTAGTCACCGGAGAATTTCCACCTAAGTTCACGAAAGCTCAGAAGGACAAAATTCGACACGACGCTCGCTTCTATGTTTGGGATGACCCCTACCTTTGGAAACATTGTGCTGATCAGGTAATTAGGAGGTGTCTACCAGACAATGAGGTACAATCTGTCCTTTCTTTTTGTCATGCTCATGAATGTGGAGGCCATTTTGGTCCTCAAAAGACTGCTAGGAAGGTTTTAGAAGCAGGTTTCTTTTGGCCTCACTTATTTAGAGATGCTAATGCTTTCTGTAAATCTTGCGATAGATGCCAAAGGGTTGGGAACATATCTGCCAGAAATGAAATGCCACAAAATAAGATCATATTCTGTGAAATTTTTGATGTTTGGGGCATTGATTTTATGGGTCCTTTCTCTAGTTCTTTTGGAAATATCTATATTTTGCTTGCGGTGGACTATGTCTCCAAGTGGGTGGAGGCAAAGGCCACCAAAACTGATGATTCCAAAGTTGTTGCAGATTTCCTAAAGAACACCATTTTCGCAAGATTTGGGGTGCCGAAGGCTCTAATTAACGAAGTTCTTCGATATTCCTACACTACAGAGGTTGGGGATGTTACAGGTTACCCAGCAGATGCTTACTCGTGGGGGCCTAGGTGCTTTTCTGAATTATAGCGCCCCCACGTATCCTGAATTAGCCAAGGAGTTTCTCGCTACACTTGAGGTATCTGATGATCGGGTCCAGTTCCATCTGTTGGACCAGGTTTATCATTGCACTTTTGCTCAGTTGAGGGCAGCCGTTGGGATTACTCAGGAGCCCACTGAGGATTGGGCTACTCACGTGCCAGAGCAGCAGGTCCATGATTTTTGGTACGCAGCGACGGGCTCCGCTTTTGATGGACATCGAGGAGAATATAACTATAAGTTCGTCCATCCCTGTTTGCGGTTAGTTCACAAGGTCCTAGCAATGGCTTTCAGTGGCCAGGGCGATGTGAACAAGGTGCCTGCTGGAGACTTACCCTGGTTGTGGAGTTTTTCTCCCCAGTCCGCTATCATTCCGGATTGGGTTGAGATCTTTCTGGACAGTTGCCTGCGGATTCAGAGGAAGACGTCGGGTAGAGTGGGGTTAGGAGGCATGATCAGTCTGATCGCCCGCCGTTTCATTGATCACACTCAGAGCGGGGTCCCTATGTCTGGTGGGTTCACTTACACTGAGGACCAGCTGCGGAGGGCCTATTTGCTAGAGGGCTCGGAGGCGAGTGGTTTTGTATGGAAGGCTGGACCAGGAGGAGTCCACAGACTGAGGTTACCTAGGGCCCTTCCTTATGGCCCTATTGATGATTCATTTTACCTGTTGGCTGATGCGGATGATGATGAGGATGATGATGATGAGGAGGAGCACGCGGATGCACATGATCACCCTATGCCTGACTCTCATGGGGGTGGTGCACAGTTTGCTGCAGGCCCTTCTTCTGGGCCTAGTTCTTCTTATGATGAGTCCACTTGGCGTGAGGACATGTTTGCATAGATGCACCAGCTTTCGATCCGCCAGGACTCCTTTCAGTATGAGCTCAGTGACTTGGGTCGCAATGTTCGTGATATGGCCTCTTCTATAGAGGACATGAGGAGGTAGCAGGAGTACTACTATAGCATGGCGTGGCCCCAGTTTCCACCTTACCAGCCACCGCCGCCTCAGTGAGCAGTTAGTTTTCTTTACCCTCACCTCGTGTTGATTTGATTTATTTTTGTTGTCTTTGATATTTCATTGAGGACAATGAAAGATTTAAGTGTGGGGGAAGGAAATCTATTAGTTTATATAGTGCATTCAGTAGATCATGTTTAAATTTCTGCACACATTTTTTCTTGTTTATTTACATTTCGGTTTACTGATGCAAAAAAAAAAAAAATCATGCATTGCATCCATATGTGTTATTTAAATACCCATCTGGCTTAGTTTGTCCTCTAATTTAAATTTCAGCATGATCATATAAATCCCATGGAGTTCTGGATGTTTTGGCCTTGTCTATATTCTTTATTTTATATGAAACATGACCTTGCAAATATAATTGAGCATTTATGATTGAGCTAAAGTATGATTGAAATCCTACAAACATGACCCTTGTGAGAATGTTTAGCCTTATTTGGAATCATTTATAATTCTCTTGCTCAATTGTGTGATTTACTCTCCTTATGTTGCTACCTCTTGGCATTGACTTCAGTATCTATTTTTCAAGGCCGACTCACATGTTTGTTGCTTGCGGAGTTTATGTTTATAGTTTGAGTCTTTTGTTTGAATTGTGCATATTTAGGGAAATAAAGTGGCAATGGTTGATACACTTAGTAACCGGGTCTACCCATGACACCCATGGGTATGACTCGCGTAAAACGGTGTTGAAAACTACCCACTATGAAAGAAAGCTTGATCATTGAGTAACCAGGTTCATTCATGACACCCATGTTTGCAACTTGCGTCAAAAGATGTTCAAGTGGACTTTATATTAGTAGGTTAAGGTATTGATAGACCGGGGCCATTCATGACACCCATGTTTGCGGCTCACGTAAGGAAAGCACCAAAACAAATAAAAAGAAAAAAAAAGGGAAAAGAAAAGAAAAAAAAAGAAAAAAAAAGTGTTACATTTTATTTAGTTTTCTTTATTTTGTTCCGCAAGTAATGACATTTCGGTAGATATTTGGTGATATGGAGGTCAATGTCTATGAGCTTAGTGCATTTTGGATTGAGTTGAGAGTTTTATTCTAAAGCCTAAATACATGAGAGCATGAGTGAAACACATATCCTTGGTGAGGTTGGATGATTTCTACTTATAAGATTTGATCACTTGTATACATGCTATGACGTTTGTTTGCTTGGTTTATGGTTACACTTGCTATAATGTTGCTTTTTGATGAGGTTGAGACTTGAAGGGATTTCCTGTGGGATGCATTGATTTATGTTCACTCTATCATTGCTTGAGGACAAGCAAAGGCTAAGTGTGGGGGAATTTGATAATGTATATCATAGATAGGCATTATAGACATTTTTAGGCTAGTTAGGTTGCATTTAGTTAATGAATTAGAGTTAAAGTGCATCTAACGATTATTATAGAATGTTCGGATTTTACGCGAATTTGTGAGTGTTGTTACAGATTAGATTCGAACACTATGGGATGCATGATAGTGGAAGACTTGAAGAAGAAGAGCAAAGAATTGAAGATCAAGCTTCTGGCAGCGGGATGAAGCAACGGGGCATATGCCGCGGCCGCAGCATACATGCAGCGGCCGCTGCAAGGAGCTGAAGCGGCGCCTGAAGAGAACACGCGTGCAGCGGCCGCGGCACCTATGCTGCGGCCCCGCCGCATCGGTCATCTGCCGCATTTCAAGTTGTGAAACCCTAGTTTTTGTTATTTTATTTTAAGATCGGTTTAGACTTTTAAAAGGCCGAGAGTATTTTAGTTTTGAGTACTTTTCACTTTTATTCTACGTTCATCAGACAATTTAGAGATTTGAGCGATGTCTTCCATGAGGAACTAAACTCATCGGTTCTGCCTGTAATTTGAAGCTTTATTTGGATTGATTGTGAGTTTCTAATTCTCGTTCCTTGTTTCCTATATTTGAATGCTTCAACTTCTTTGCGCTTATTGAATTATTGTTTTGTTCTATCTAGCCCGCGCAACTAGTTAGATCAATTCAATTGCTACGGTTTTGTAGATTCCTGATTGCGAACCTTAACCTAAGTAGCAAACTTATCCCTTTAGGGCTGATTGAACTAATTGGATAGGTAGGAAGTTGAATGTGTTGTTAAATCCCTCTTTAGGGACTGCAAATACCTTGACTAATCTCTGAACTTAAAGCTATCAATTGGGTTAAATCCTTCTTTAGGGACTGTTCGATTGATAAAGGTTGCTAGGACTGATTGGACTAGTAACTATATTAGGTCGGGACAAGGGCATTCATAGGAAACTTAATAGGACGAGAAGAAGTTACAAGGATCGCTTCAACCAAATAAAGTGGAAAAATTATAGGTAGAACTACTTCTCTTATTTGTTTAAATCAAAACCATTTACCCTGTCTTTCATAAATTACTTTGCTCTCACAAAACCCCCCATCTGGTTACGTAATCAGCACTTGAATCATACTTGAGCAACAAATCTCCCTGTGGGATCGACCTCTTGCTTATTGCTATACTAGTTTGTAGGTTTGAGTTTTATTTTGATACGGTTAACGCGACTAAAAACCGTCCATCATATATCCCTCTCTTACCACCACCCTCCTTCCTAAGGATGGAGACTGGCCAACTCGAGAATGCATTCCATTTATAACCATATAATTGAATTAAGCCCGCAAGCTCAACTCGTAACCATATTCATAACCATTATCACGCTCATATAGGTGTTGTAAATAAATGTGTTGCTAATGACTCGATTGACTCAGGACAATACCTAATAAGACTGGGCTGTCCTATGACAATAGCAACGACTCTAGTTAACTTCACAGATAACAATTGTTCTGTTTACATACGCATACAGAATAAGGATGCTCAGTCATTTATGCATGCCCTAGCTTGATACTACATGGCATGCTAATATGATTATGCAGCACCTAGTATATCATGCACATATAAGCAGGGAAGTTTTCTATTCAATCTGAGTAAGCTCCGAAGAAACTTACTTGGCTAGCAGAGCAACAAAATAGTAGACTAGGTACACATCAATCACAATCAGAGGGTATCACCTAGATGCATAATGAGAATATAACGAGTCTATCTCTATAGCTATCCTACCACACATATATCACACACATCACACAAGAAGATAGATAACCAACTCGCATCATCCACACTTTTCAACTCATCATGATCAACCATCGCATCATAACATCACTTGCCAACCCATCAGGTAATAGTAACTTCCATAACATACTTAGCCACATTCGCATGCTTATAATGTCACACTCATATATAACAGCTCATCAAATATAACATTCCGCAGGACACAATTCATGCTATAACCCAATACTACGATGTCATGCTATTAGCCATGTTTACATGCTATTAGTCACACATACATGGTATTAGTCACACATACATAACATCATGCTAGTTAGTCACTAAATGAGTCACATCCCCAAGTTAGTTCCAAAAACATTTCGAAATCAGAGTCAAAGAGTTAGGACTTCCGACCTTGAAAATACCCGTCAAGTTTATTTTCCAAAACTCGAGTTCAAGTCATCAAGTTAGTCATTTCAGACCCTAAGACTTCAAATTCGGTGTTCGAAAATGTTCGGCAAATCCCCAAGATCCACAAGTTAAACCATTTGGCCAAGGGGATTTTGCTGCGGCGAAACACGCCTAGCGAACACCCCGCGAGTTGAGCGGTGTCGCGGCCGTGAGAGGGGGGAAATCTCCCTCGCGAGAGCTTCGCGCCCGCGAGAGGGGAGTCTCTCCCTCGCAAAGGCCTCGTGCCCGTGAATATCTCTTTCGCAGTCACAGAGCTGGGGAGCCCCAAGGGCCTCCCCTGGGATCCCAATCGCCGCGGCGAGACAGAACCCTTAGGGCTCTGTTTTGACTCGCGGACGCGAGTTCTTACGCACGACGGTGAGACTGGGCTCTGATCCTCAGATTTGAGCCCCCTTTTGGCCTTGTTTGTTGTTGTTAGTCTTCCCCTCTTTTCCCCACTCTTACCCCAACCCACAGAAACGTGTTAGGGACCCTTTGACATGTGAGAAACGAGAGAAAGAGGGATCACTCACCCAAACTTCTTCCTTCTTCTTTGTAATGGCTCGGGAGGTGATTTCTGGGCTTGTCTCGGCTGGATCTTCCCGTTGAGGTGGATGGGAAGTTAGTAGAGGGTTTGAAGGAGAGAAATTTGGAGATTTGGAGGTGAAAGGAAAGAAAAACGAGCTTCTTACCCTTTTAGAACTGAAAATGGACGAGGGAGGCTTCGGGGCTTCGTTCTTGATCTTACGAGGCTGTTGGGTGGCTCCAATGGACCTTTTGGACTCCGGGAGAGGATGAGGGAGCTGCTGGAGGTTCTTTGGAAGAGGAGGATTAAAGATGGATGGGTGGATGGTGTTTGTACACTAGTACAAAGGGGGGGGGGGGCTGGAGTACGCTTTTTTTTATACATGGGAGTACGCTTCTCTTTCTGTACTTATAGCGGCCGCACTTCCAAATGAGTACGCTTCTTATTAAACTGTTCTAAAAAATTTTAAGTACGGTTTTGATGTGAAAGCGTTCTTAAAATTGGCGTGTGATTTAGTACGGTTTTTAAGTACGGTTGCTCTGAAAGCGTTCTTAAAAATTTAGTACGGTTTTGACGTGAAAGCGTTCTTATTAAGTGTACTTAATAATAAAAATAAAAAGCCTACCTTTTTATGCTTTCATATATCTAAGACTCGAACCTGCGACCTCTTGCACCCTCAAATCAAATCGGTTCGCTTCACACGCCTACCACTTGAGCTACGAAATTTAGTTGTCCCTTTGTTCATTTACTTAATCTTATTACAAAAACAAAATCTCAAATTTTGGTTTTGGGAAGACACTTTTCTTATAAAACCGTACTCATTTTCATTTTTTTAAGATCGGTTTTAGAAAAACTGAGTTAAATATTTTTTTACAAATAAACGAGAACGGTTTTAAAAAAAGCGTGTTCCCAACAAGAACACTTTTTATGTAAAATCGTACTCATAATTTTTTAAACCTTCATCAAGAACACTTTTCTTATCAAACCGTACTTAAAACAAAAAAACAAGTACGTTTTTAAAAACCGTGTTCGTAATTGTCAAATTTAACACAGTTGTAATTTCAAGTGTACTAAATTTTCTTTTTTTAACCACGCTTTTCTTAATAACCGTACTAATTATTTTTAAAAGAAAAACAAGAATGGTTTTTACTAATAACTGTACTTATATTTGGTTGTGGGAGTACACTTTTCCTATGAAACCGTACTTAAAACAAAAAACAAGAACACTTGTTAATAAGCGTACCCAATTTAGTGTACTCCGGTCCCCCTTTTTGTACTAGTGGTAGCTTGCGGCAAAAGGAGAGAAAGAAGGGAGGAGGGAGTGACGGTGGTGGTGGAGGTGGATGAAGGTGGTGGTGGTGTGGTGGTGGCCGACTGTAAAAGAAGAGGAGAAAAGATGGAAGAGAGAAGGTGTTTAGGGTTTTGGGTTTTCCAAGTTTTGGATAAGGTTTGTGTTCTAGGGCCTTCTTGTGTTTGAATGAGTGAGAGAGGAAATCTTCAGATTTTATGGAGATGTAGGGCTGATTTGATGGTGTGAAGGGATAAGATCAAGTTTATCTCCTCCTAAAAGAGGAGGGTGTAAGAAAAAGGGGAAGAAAAAGAAAGGTGTGGGTGTCTCACCCATAAGAGGAAAGCATCTTGACTAATTTGAATTCAAGTCACATGTCTCAATCTTGGGTTAGGGTTTGGGTGTGGATTTTCGGCTAGGGCTAGGAGAGGGTGAGGCAAGAGTCTTCAATCCGATGTTGCGAGTTCGAATCCCGAAGTTAGTTCCCTATGTTAGTTTTCCAAGTTCCCGCTCTCTCGATCAATTAGCTTTTAGAAAACCCGAGGAAGAATGTCGCCATGCTAAGTTAGTTTCCAAAATTTCATTTTAGGTCGGAAATCCGTTCCATGAGTTCCAAAGTCGATTTGTTAGGTTTGAGGACGAGTTTTCCTTAAAATATCCGATTTAAATCCATTTTAATTTCCTTTATTCGAAAATCATGATTTGAAAACCCGAGCCTTTATAACGAGGATCATTAATTCCATCCAAAGATAACCTACACTTCAACAACTAGTACAATAAATAAGTCCAGGTGTCATTTCAAGGGACGCTTAACCTCTTCCTATGTATTCCTTTTGTTAATAAAAAAGTAGGCAAAATGATAGTAATAAGAGCAATTACGAAAGTAAACAGCTTAAAGCAACAATATAAATCATATATAGGTCACGAATATAAATATAATAACAATATAAATCATATATGCATAAAGAAGATGAAATAAAATGATAACGTAAATGAGAATCCTCACAAACCAACTTTGTCTACACTTGCAAGAAACCGAAAAAGAGTTTAGTTACTCATAACGTACCAAAAACTCAAGAAATCCATGGAAAAGAGTGATTAAACGACTAAAGAGAATGAGAGATTGTGTGGTGAGTTGATGGATTCAAAACCCTAATGCAGAGAGGGTATTTATAGGCATTGATCAGCTGTTGAAACCCTAGGGATATCGCGCTTGGAGGTTAAGCGAGTCCTATTGGATAAGCCTTCACCGTCAGCAGATAAGCATTCCGGAGATTCAGCCTTATCCTATCGCGGCAGGTGCCCATACATAGCTGGCGAGCGCCGGATCTTGGTGATCTCTGAATATCTTTACGCTGGCGCTCATTGTGGCGGGTGACGACTTTGCATTTTTGTGTTTTCTTTTTCTTCTTGTCACTTCTAGTCCTTGAAAGCTTTGATTTATATAATTCCTTCAATCTTCTGGACTCCTATTTAGCTCATTGAATTCACCTTCGATATTCGAATATGTATTTCTACAAAATAAAAAAAAAGATGTGCAAATTCTAAACTTTTCCCCCTCAAAGCATCTTAAGCGAATTAAGTCTAAAACATGCAATGTATGCGTCCTAACTATGCTAAAACTACCCATAATACCTATCTAAATATTCATTATCAAACTCCCCAACACTTAGCCTTTGCTAATCTTTGAGCAAAGATGGAATAAAACATAAGTCATTCATCCCACAAACATGGTTCTCCATGTACTAGCCTCATTAAAAAAACAACTTAGGAAAGTGTAAACACGAATAAATTAAGAAAACAAACATCCTGACATGTAATTGAGTGATCAAGTAGCCCGCATGCTTATCCATCCAACCTCACAGGGAAATAAGTGTTTCTCTTACTCTCATCTATTTAGGCTTATAATAACAAATCTCAACTCATTCATTATACAAAAAGCTACATAAGCATTGACATATATATCACAAATTCTCCATTGGATATGTCAAAGAAAATAAGAAGCATCAAGAGGACTTTCTCTCAATAGAAGACCTCAAAGAAGACTCCATTCGGCGAGTCGTAATGGGGCTTGGTAAAAACATAAAGACATGAAGTATATTTGGCTACGTGGGCTTTCAATTCCGGGAACTAAGATTCCTAACATTCTTCAAACATCAACCAAAACAACTCAAAAAGAATACATCAAGCTTCCATCCACTTTACGCATAAACTCTTAACCACACATTTCATCCAACTCTCACATATAAAAATGAAACTAAGGCTCTTTATTGCAAGGCATAATATTTTTCTTTTTCTTTTCTTTTTAGATTTTTTTAGAACCACCTAGTGAGTACAATGTGAGGAAAATAAGCATAACATTACAACTCTTTGTAAAGCTTCCAACATTAATGCATAAACCATACATTTTCTTCTCCAAAATGAATCATCCATAACTAACTCTAACTCCTAATCCCCGGATGGGTCAGACTTATTATTAGCTAGGGATAAATATGTATTTGTGGAGCTTAAAAATAAAAAGGCTAAAGGCTCAAAATTGGCTTCAAACAAAGGTATAATGTAGGGTAGATGTGGATAAATCTGGACTAAAAAAATAGCTGCTTCTATCATATGAAACTTATAAGTAATGAATATGTATATAATTGGCCTAAAAAATAGATAATCATGTCAATACTAAGAGATAATTGTATAAGAAGAGTAATTCACACAATAAAAGCAGAGGGAATATAGATGTAATCCCTATAAGGCCGAAAATTCTCACTAGGATAAATTTTGTTGGATTTCAATCATGCCTAAGAATTTGGATCATACATGCTCAGTTATGTTCACCTACTATGTTTCACATAAAAACCAATTTGTGGAATAAGGCTAAACAATCTAAACATGCTGTGACTAATCTGATTATGCTAAGAATGTGAACGAGGACTAACTAAGCCAGATTAGTGTTTAGATAACTACACATATATGCAATGCATCATAACTTTTATATCTTATTATATTGTTTTTATATTATTGTTGGGCCAACTGTTTGAGTCTTATTTAAAGGATATGTTAAGCTTTATTTTGAGGGACATCTTATGCACTTTAGAGAAGATGGAGAGAGCATTATTGTTAATTTTGAGCAACTACATTCTCCTTCTTTCACCTGTAGTTTGAAGCTCTATCCATTTGAATTGTGAGTTTCTTAATCTTGCTCTTATTCCTATTTGAGTGTATTGAGTTCTTTGCACTAAATTATTTTGATGGTCTTTATTCTTTCTTGTCTAACTAACTTGTTATAATTAACTCATTCACTTGCTAGGGTTTTGTAGATTCCTCGTAGCGAACCTTGCCCCAAGTGACAAACATATCCCTTTATGACTTGTAGCACTAATTGGATGTGTAGGAAGTCAATTATATGTTAAACATTGACTCATAGGTGTTGTTGTATGTATCTTGGTTAATCTCTATTCTTAGTGTTATAACTAGATTAAATCTTGACCGTGTTAGGGTTGTCTAGGAATAAGGGTTATTAGGACTCATAGGACTAGTAATTTAAATAAGATCAGGATAAGAACAATTGTTTGAAAAGAAAAGAACTTGAGGAAGAAGCAAGGATCAAAATTCACCAAATAAAGTTTCAAATTACAGGTGAAACTTGCTCTGTCCGCTTGATGTGCGCGCATATTGCCATATTTTCTATGCACATATGAATTCATTTTGTTGTCTTTTGCATGCACATTAATGGGAAAACATGGGAATAGTGTAGTTTATGCTTAAATGTCAAATATATGGGTTTGCACGAGTTTCCATGTGATTTTGCAGAAAACAGGATAAAAATGGATGAATTCAGAAGAGCGGAAAAGGAACTCGAAGTCTTCTAAAGAGGTCGAAATCGACTGAAGACCTCGACATCGAGTACATCGAGACATAGGAATCGAGCAGAAAGGAAACAGAGCATCTCGACACAGAAGAGGTCGATATCAACCCTTAAAGTCGATATCGATGCTGCCAGATCGACCAAGTTGATAGAAGTCGAGTAGGAGAAGGAGAAGCTCGAGATAAGATTTTGGAGGGGTCGATATCGAGGTCCAAGGGTCGATATCGACCATGCCAGCAGAGGAATTCGACTCCGATTTTGATAGAAATATATCCAATGCTTGCAATATCTATCCAAAGGTCGAAATTTCCTATCATCAACATCAGATTTATCATGAGGAGGCTGATTTCACCATGAAGTTTTAGCTTTTACTTTTAGTTTTTTATTTATTTATTTATCATAGAGAATAAAGATAAGGTTTCGAGTCCTTGTCGACATCTACAAATAGAAGCCAATAGGGCTGAGTTTAGGTATTCAATTTTAAAAGGAAGAAGATTCCGAATTCAGTTTGAGAAATAAATTCAGTTGCAATAGAGAGAGAGTGGCCGAGTGGAGTTGTAAAGCGAGAGCGGAGTGGCTTGTTCGGTTGTACTTTCTTTCGGAGTTTTAAATTCAAAGTAGCTTTCTTTCAATAACAATGATGATGATGTGCATGATGAGGAGCGAGTAGTCAACCCACTTCTAGGGTCGGGGTGAGCCCGACGATAGCAATGTGAGGTAAGTGCATCAAAGGTATGACTTTTATGCGATTCCGTCTTCTACCCCATGCATGATCCTTTGCGAAAGTTAGGGAGATTCGTTATTTGCATTATTGAAGCGAAAGCCACTCATATTGCGAACTTGAATTACTCATGAATTGGATAGTAACTCTTAGGAATTATGCGAAAGCCTCTATTCACCTAAGTGTTGATAACGAAAGTTATTTGACGGAAAGACATGAAAGTTCATATCTTTAGCATGAAACTTGCATTGTTATCGTTGTGGCGTGAAACCCCGACTTTGGAAGCTTTTTAATTAATTAAATTCTTCATAAAAGTCTTAGTTTTGTTTCTGTTCATCTTCCCTCTCCATTCTATTTTCTTCGGATCCTTTTCCGACAAATTGGTTACAAAAACAGTTTCTGTGACAAGCGTCGAAATCGACTTTAAGGGTCGATATCGAGTACTAACATCGATATCGAGGTCTCTGCTCGACGTCGACTTGCTGTTTTGTCTTCTGCAGGAACTGCGCTAGGAAATCGACCAGAACTGAGGTCGATATCGACCAGTATACTCGATATCGAATGTCTGCTGAGGTCGAAAGCATTGATCGTGAGTACAACAAAGGAAGCGCTGACCTACCTCCTCGTGGATTCGATCCTGAATTACCCTACTACTACAAGGGAGGGGATTCTTGTATTATTTGTTTGGGACAGGGAGATAGTCTAGTTGTGCTTTATTTTATTCTCCTATTTTACACACCCCACCTCCCCCTACCATAGCGAACAAATTGGCGCCGTTGCCGGGGACGCAATCAATCGCCACCTAAGTTAATCACGATCTTTTTCTAAGCTTATTTTGCAGGTTTATGCGATGTTCTGATCGCGGACCTATCCTGGAACCAATTGACGAGCCTGAACGTTTCTACCATCTTCGCAACAAAGCAATTCGCATCATGGCTGACAACGAGACGCAGGCTGAGATCATAGAGCGGTTGAGAAAGGAGATCGAGGACCACAATGCTACAATCGCTGCTGAAAGGGCCGCTGCTGCTGCTGAGCGAGCCCGTGCTGATAGGGAGGAGGATGCGCAGACAAGCCCAAGAGCGGCTAAATCAGTATCCACAGACGGCGATGCAATACATGCATCCGCCCCTTCATGTTCCTGAATCTGCCATTATAATTCCTCACTCCAATTATGAACTGAAAATTAACTTCCTATCTGAGATTAAAAGAAATACTTTTGAAGGAAGACATAATGAATGCCCCCTGCAACACATCTCTACTTTTATGGACTTATGTGAAACAGTTGCTGATGGAGTAAACTTAGAGTATGTGCGACTAAAATCTTTTCGATGGTCTTTGGCAGGAAAGGCATTACAATGGCTTGAAAGTTTGGCTCCACGATCGCTAAGGACATGGGCGGAAGTGAAAGATGCATTCTTGAACAAATTCTTCCCACCTTCTAAAACGGCGATGCTACGACAAAGGATCACGGCTTTCAAACAAAAGCCAGGTGAAACCCTAGCACAGGCGTGGGAGCGCTTCAAGGACTTGCTGAGATCATGCCCGACGCATGGGCAACTTCCATATGTCATCCAAGAGATTTTTTATAACGCCCTTGATGCGCCGAATAAAGAGAGGATCAATTCATATACCTCCTATCGGTACATTGAGCTTACACCAACGGAGGCATGGGAGACCATTGAGAGGCTTGTGAACTTTGACAACACCTATGGGGCTGCTGCGGCCTATGATGCAAGGCCTGCCCCATCTATGCCACTATATGAGCCTCCAAGGGAAATAGATCCTGAAGTACGAAAACAATTCCATAACGATCAAACACGCCGCCTTCAAAAGCAAGTAAGGTTCCTGAGCAACAATCAACCTTGTCAGGAGTGTGGTTCAATAAGGCATAACACCAGTGCCTGTCCACATACTGAGCAAGTATCCATGGCGGAACAACATGAAGAGGTCAAATGGACGAGAGGCCCCTATGGAGGGGGCAATCAACAAAATTGGGGTGATCAAAGGTTCTATCAAAGGGATCCCCCAACCTATAGGGCACCAGGGCACCCTGAGCGGGAGACTAAGAAAGATGACCTGCAAATCATCCTTGATGAGATGCGAAGGAACCACGCTGAGTTCAAACAAGCCAATAACTCCGTCCATACTCAGCTGCAGGGCATCAATTCTAGACTTGGGGAGATCGACGTTTGGAAGCGCAACATGGAGACTCAAATGAGTCAATTGGCGGAAGCAATGCCCAAAGCGTCCGAATCACTCCCTGGATCCACTGTGCCCAACCAAAAGGGCAAAACCACAGGTCATATTGCGGCAGTAAACCTAAGGAGTGGGCGTCAATTACAAACGCCCGAGCGAAAAGTGGAGGAGAAGGAGCCAGAACAGACGTCGATATCGACCCCCCCTGTCGATATCGACCAAGGTGACATCGATGTCGACCCTCTTGTCGATGTCGACCCTAATTCTGTGTCACCACAGAAATCGACTATTCCAGTCGATATCGACCCCACTGCTGCCGATATCGACCTCACTACAGCCGCAGGAAGGAAGAAGGTGTTGCCATTCCCAACTAGAAAGGTGACTAAGGACCCAGCGGAAAAGAAGTTCCAACGGTTCGTGAAGATGCTCCAAGGGCTTAATGTCTCTATACCATTCACAGAGGCACTTCACGAGATGCCATCTTATGTGAGGTTCCTTAAAGATATCTTGGGTAAGAAGCGATCGCTCTCTGAGATCGCAGAGGAATGCAACAGGTTGGAGCTACCACAAAAGCGGGCGGACCCAGGTAAGTTTTCTATCGCTATAGGTCTAGGTCAATTCAAATTTAATGCTTTAGTTGACTTGGGCGCTAGCGTTAGCATGATGCCACTAACCATTTGGCACAAGGTAAAGATAGGTCCTCTGGAGCCCGTGGATGCAAGATTATACATGGCTAACAATACCGTAGTTATTCCAACTGGGATAGTGACAGATGTGCCAGTACAAGTAGGCAAATTCTTTGTCCCTGCTGATTTCCTAGTTGTTGACATAGCGGAGGACCCTGCTTGTCCAATTATTTTAGGTAGGCCATTCCTAGCAACCGTCGATGCCAACATTAGCGTGAAGAAAGGATTGCTCTCACTCACAATTAGTGATGAAGTAATAGAGTATTCCTTCAACAAGACGGTGCAAAGTCAAGGACCAATGGAGATAAAAGCCATCAAAGAAGCCCAAGTAGAGGAAGTTGAAGCAATCTTGAACGAAGGAGCTCAACAAAACATCGAAATCGACCCAGGTAAGTCGATATCGACCACTAATGTTCAAGATTCTGTGACAGGTCATAAGTATGGGGTCGACGGAGGAAAAGTGGAAGCATCGAAATCGGGGTCAAGGGTCGATATCGACCACACCCTATCGAAATCGACCACCATCAGCGCTGAGAAGAGAGGCGAGGAGACCTCGATATCGACCTCTGAGGGTCGAAATCGACCTGATCATATCGAGTCAAAACTCCCCAAATCGACTGATCCTACAGGTGTACAACAGGGATCGATATCGACCTCTGTACATCGACATCGACCTGAGCCACAGACTGAGAAGAAGGTAAGTCAAGGTACGGATTCCTCTTGTTCCATTTCAATTAAGGACTTATCATTATTTGGAAGAGGTGTGCCTTGGCATGTGCGCTTATGTAGGATATCCGATGATAGATCAAGCCAATATGAGATAGGAGACAAGGTCTATGTTGCCAAATCTAAAGACCATTGGTTCCCTACAAGATTCAAGGATAAGAGCTTAGGTCCATTCACGGTGAATCAAATCAATCCCGGGGGAATGCAGCTGCGGGACAAGAAAGGAGTAATATTTGAGGCCCAAGCCACATGGGCTCTGCAAATGCCGCCTTAAGAAGCGCAAAGGGAGAAGTCGGCCTAGCGACTTAAAAGTCTAGAGCTTGTAACAAAAGACTTAGTTTTGGTTTTAGACACTTTTTCTTTGTTTTGAGACATTTTATTATTTTGCATGTTTTGTGTTTAGTTTTCAAATTGCAGGAGAGAGAAAAGCACACAGAAAGGCATCGAAATCGATGTCGGACATCGAAATCGACCTCAAGGTCGACATGGATAGGGTTTGTGATCGGGGCCGAATCACCCTGAAGCCCGAGCAGAAAACAGAGAGACATCGATATCGATGTAAGGGGTCGATATCGACCTTCCCTGCTGTCTTCTTCGACTCCTGAAATTTGTGACAGTTTAGTAAGTCTTCTTCTTAACCCTAGTTCTAATACAGTGAGGACACTGTAGATTTTAAGTATGGGGTGGGGGAAAGGCTTATTTGCATATTCATGCTTAGTTTAGGGTTGCATATTTATTTATTTTAATTTATTTTAATTTACCCCCATCAAAAATTTTGAAAAAAAAAAAAAAAAAGGAGAGTCATGGAAGTATAAAAAAAGAGCTCTATGATGCAAAATTAGATTCATTAGAGATATAACATGAGATTGCCTAGTTAAGGGAAGTCCCAATGAAGTGCAATTTTTTTGAGAAAATCATAAAGGAGATGGAAATTTGAAGTTGCTTTTGACATGTGCATGATAAGATGATGGAGGACTTTTTATGAAATTTCCATACAAGTGCTTACTTATACAAGTTCATATCCTAGCCTTACCTACGCATATTTGCAAAATCCACGAAGCCATATATGAGCCTTATCATGAACATTATTGCTCCACATATATACATATTGCCCATTTTATACCTTATACCCTATCCGGGGACAAAGTTTTTTGAATGGATGACATCTTTGGAGTTATATGGAGTTGTGCATTTATAAAGTTGTTGGCAGGAATGATACAATATGGAAAATTAAATGAGCGAGAAAAAATCCGATCACCTCAGGAGATAAAGGTAGGTCGACCCTGCTCGTTGAGATAATAGTTCGGCGAGATGGGACACAAAGGTGAGGAGTCCGAAGTACTAAGTATCCGGGGCCATTCATGACACCCATGTTTGTGACTCGCGAGAAGGCAGTGCTAAGGTTAGAGAGGTAAAAGCATTAAAGTGAAAAAAAGCATTGAACGATGAGTGAAAGGTGAGACATTATGAATATTTTGGAAAGAAAGTGTACTTCCCCGGATTTAACACCACATGGCCAAATATTAGCCCACCTTTAGCCTTTTACCAATCCACTTCTCACAAGCTTGAAGAAAGTCCTCTTGATTATTAATGCAATGTCGCTAGAATTGTTTTTTGCATATTACCTCCTTTATAAGTATGAAATTGCTTTGATGCACAGGCATGGACTTGGTTGACATAAGTACCTTCTCGAGGATGGCAATTGATTGTAGGGACATATAAAAAAATGAATCTATGATGTTGAGGGTTTACTTTCTTCCCCTGAATGACCATTAAGAGTATTGCTTGGGGACAAGCAAGCTTAAGTATGGGGTGTTCTCTCCGCTGCATTCAAAACACACTTTACATCTCTTGTTTACTTTCCTCTTTCATAAAAGACAAATCTTTTTTTTTTTTATGGAGTCAAGATTGACATTCTATGCTTCCAACAACGATCTTGATACGAGTCCAGTAAGGTTCGAGGAGTACTTGAGGAAGAGGATGTGCTCCTCAAGACTAACAAGAAGGCTCCACCTTGGGAGTCTATAGAGAAGGGAATTCATTTACGTTTATTTTAGTTATTTTGATAAGTTTCTATTTTTAGTAACTCCTATATTAATTGGAGTTTATTTATGGAATTGCCTATTTTTATTAGTATTTCTTAGTTAGGTGGAAAAGAAAATTCTATCGTTTCATTGGATGCTAAGATCATATCTTATTTAGATAGATTAGATATAGTTAGTAATTCATTATCATAATAAGGCAAGTCTATCTTTACTTAAAAGATATAACCGACCTTTTATATGGAACTAAGGTTTCATTGAGTCTATTTATACATTTATTTAATACTTTGAATAATATGTTGAAATTAATTGAAGAGCACTTGGTTAAGTGTTCTTCAATCCCAACCCCAAACCCTAGCTCTCAATCTTATACTCAAAGGCTTCCAACAAACCATCCCCAAAACAATCACAAGCACAAACCCTAACCAATCTCAAAAGAGGGCTCGAAAAAAGTCCTAAGGTGTTTAGCTAATTACACAAAGCTCCCACAAATGGTGTTTGAGCACCCAGGAGCTTGTCCGAGCATAGCCGAGACACTCTCGAATATAAATGCCGTCCCTCGCAACCCGCTTGCAGATGTTGGATTCCGGGTCAGAACACCCAAGTTTTGGGTCGTAATAGCCACCTTTCAGATTGGAACCCTTGCTTTTATCACCATCGACGTACTTGCTTCCTCGAGCCCTAATCCTAAGTGTTCCTATGAAGTATTTTGGTGTCTAAAGCCTTCCATATTCAATAAAAAGAAGAGCAAAAGCAAGAGTGGGTACTCTCTGACGTAGTTGTTCTTGGTCCTAGCCCCACAGGCGAATTAGGATCGGGATTAGCAACACATTATTTTTCATACTATAGAAAACCCCACTTTGCTAACTTGCAATGAAACATATACTTGAATTACTAAGATTTCTCTATTAGTTTGACCTCTTACTTGCACACTATACTAGTTGTAGCTAGATTTAAATTTTCTTTTGATAGGAACAATAACAGTTTTCTCCTTTAAAAACGTTAAGCACATCATTGATGAATATTTATCCAATATCAGGACAAAAAAAGTAAATTTTCTTAAATTTGCCTTCAAAGTCACAAAAAATATCAAATCAGCAAAAATTAGAAATACATAATGCTTTTAACATCATTAACTCGACTGCACTAGAGAAATATTTGGATTAACCCATTCTCAATGGGAGAGTGAACAAAGAAACCTTTGAAGAAATAGTTTGCAAAACAAAAGAACAAATAAATAAGTGGAGGGCAAACTCCCTTTCATAAGAAGAAAGATCAATCCTCAAAAAACCAAATTCGTCTACAGAACCAATTGCTACCTAATATATATAAAGCTTTATGCTTTCGACAAGCATTCACCAGGAACTAGAGAAAGTCAATAGAACTTTCATATAAATTAAGAATCTAAGCTATAAACTGTTTTTTTTAGCTTGGATAGAATTTGTAAACAAAAAAATAAATTAAGGTTAGGAATAAGATAGTCAAAAGACATTAATGAAGCCCTTCAAATGAAACTTCGTTGGAAAATTCTAGCAGAAACACATAATATTTGGCTAAAGATTGTCAAGAAAAAAATATCTTAAAAACAACCACATCTTTGAGTATAAAAGAAAAAATGTCTCATGGTAATGGGAAAAGCTCATGTATTTAAGAGAAACTTTTCAAAATCACTAATTTAAAATGTGGGAAAAGGAGAATCTATTAAATTTTGGATTGATAGATGGAGCACAAGCATCTTGATTATTAAAAATTAGCACCTCCAAATAACATATAAATCAACCAAAAGGCTATAAATTGAATGAAGATTACATACGTCAAGTACTCCCTAGATAAATAGCGGAAGAAGTACTCCAAGTACACATACTAGACCATGAGATTCAAGACAAATTTATATTGGTGGTCAAATAGAGTCGGGTGTTTTACCGCAATAGCCATGGAATTGATCATTAAAACAAAAACCTATCTACAGATAAATCTGAAAGAATTTGGAGAAACAATATTTACCTAACAATTAAATCTTCTTATGGAAACTATGACAAAAAAGACTTCTAACGAAGGAAACTAGCACAAATAGAGTTGTAGTTCCCCTTGAATGTATCTTTACAATCATCCTTTCAAAGACACAAAACATCCCTTTTTTTAGTGTCCGCACACGCTTTAAATTTTATGTATGTTTAACATTACTTACACTTTGAGCCACTTTGGCAAAAGCCCTGTCGGTTTAACAAACTGACAGGGCTTTTGCCAAAGTTGCTCAAAGCACTGTTGGTTTTATCATTAGAGATGAATTGGAAAATAGCTTCCTTATAGGACTAGAAAAGTGTGAAAATCAATCAGTTCTGAAAATGGAAGCGTTTGCTAGGCATAGTTATTAGGATCGCGATTCGGATCGGTAGGTGTAACGGCTCAGATTTTAAAATCCGGGTTACGTTTAGAGGGAAGAATTATCCCTCTACCAGATCTTGCAATCCAAGTACGAGCTGCTTATTTATCAACTTCAAGTTATAACCCTGTTTAAGTTTTTAGGATTTAATGATATAATTCAAAAAAAAGGATTTCAAACCCTCAAAACAATCAAGGAATCCAATAATTATTTGTGCTTTCGCACGTGAACGTGTCCTAATTCAACTAATCAAAACTCAAAAGAGATAAAACGGATTTTAATCAATATAAATATACATTGCTTCTAAATGTCCAACTAAACCAAAACATTTATAAAGCCAAGGTGGTACGAAATCTTCTTAACACTCGTCCCATGAGAAAACCCCGCCATAGAAGCAATCACCAAGCAAAAGGGAGCGGGTACCTAAAACTATCCACGAAGTCAGGCCAAGAGACGCATGCGGGCCCTAAAGACCTCGCTGAGGACATATAATACGCCTATACCTAAATAAAGGATGTTCTAGTGCAGTACAAAATTTAAATCACACAAGCATGTTGACAGTTTATATATGCAGAAATCGATTCAATGGATCCACACAGAATGCCAAGTGACATATCCCCAATCTCCCAATCTGTGCCCACTCCGGGGTCATACATGTCCGTACCCAACTTCGAGGTAGGACGCTCGGTCGGTGCCGCAAGCATCATATGTCCGTACCCAACTTCGAGGTAGGACGCTTGGTCACCGCCGCAGTCATATCATAATATAAGACTCGACTGGGACCGAAACGATATGAAACACGAATGCCCCAATGACCCTAGCAACGACTCTAAGGACTCACAAATAACGACTGTTTCTCTTTTCAAACGCATAAAGAATAGGGATGCTCATTCATAAGTGCAAGTCCTAGGCATGATACTACATGGCATGCTTGTATGCATATGCAACACCTACATACTATATGACACATCATGCATGAGGTCCTGGTTACTGAGTAAGCTCCCGTAGGAAACTTACCTGGAGTCTTCACATCCAATTAGCAAATACGCCACTCAGATAATCATCCATCGGCCAACAAGCCACTCAGAGAATCATCCAATCACATTAGCAAGTAATAAGCAAGGAACAGTTCATCAATACATATGTAATTAACACACAAGCGAGCTTTCAAGTCAACACAAGATTCAACAATAGTTCATTAAAATAATCTAGCGTTCTCATCATAACCATCAATCTTAAGTAACCTTGTTCCCATCAAGTATCCAACTTAGTTCAAACCCTGTTCAAGATCATTACTCAAACCATCTTACTTCAAACCAAGCTCAGGTTTTCATTAAACATTTTCTCAGGTAACCATCGATTATCAAATACCCGATTACTCAACAAAACCACAGGTTCTCAAAACCAAGGATCAACAAGTCCTATTTATCAAACTCACATAATAGATCATGCTCAACGAGTAACCAAGGCAAGTTGACAAGAATCTCTTTTATCAAATCATTTTCTCAACTATCATATATTCATTCATATTTAAGGACTAAGTCATGATAAGTCGACATTTCTAAAACCCTTTACGAATTCAGTTATCACTAAATCAATCAATGAAAGCTCGAAGTCAACAAAAGCAAGATTAAAACATAACAAGTTCTCAAGGTATCCCTTTATCTAAGACCCCAACTTTACTTATCAAGACAAGTTATTAAATCATATCTCAAGGTATTGGCTATTAAACACATGATAATAACCTAGTAAGAACTTATCATTATCACAATAAGATCTTATTAATATATATATATAACTTAAAGGATTATTATCCATAGCCAAAAAGATTTAGTCAATAAATATAATTCTATAAGCAAATAACAACCAACAACTCATCTATTACTCATGTTTAATAGCTAACTCAAATTATTAACCAATTTCTTAACTTAAGAAAAAGCATAACAACAAGCTTACAAGTATAACAAGTTCTCAAGATGTCTTTTATATAACCTTATGCACTTGACCATATCTTAGCTACTCTTATAAATTTTGCTCATCAAGCACACTAGCATCATAGGGTAAGTTGATATTTTCCGAAATCATTTCTAAAGTCCAAGTATAAGAATTTACTCAACAACAAGAACTACAAGCAAGCTTAGAAGCATAAGAGCATAAGATTAAGAACTCAATTCCAACTCAAGTAGATCAAGGTAGTAATTCTTTAACCAGTTAACAAGTCAAGACATATAATCTTCTCACTTTTATACTCAACATATATTACAAGGTTTCTAAGACTTAACCCTAATCTTAACGAGATTCGCATATAAAGCACACAACAAGGTCACAAGACATCATAATTTCTTAAGACATCTTTTAATCATCTAAACACTCGACAATAACTTACTCGACTCGAAATAGAATCAATTAAGTCCATTAGTTATCATTTCTAACTATCATTTCTAAGAGGATTAACTCGTCACCACATGTCAAGGTAGTTAACTACATTAGAGTGATTCCATAATTGTTATACTAATCAAACTCAATTACGACCTTATACAAGTGGGTTTTTACCCTAAACTATAGAGTCCACCCTATCCGATTTACCTTAATTCATTAATTACTTCATCAACCAAAACCCCTATTCAGAAATCAAATATCCCAATCCATATTTTATCGAGTGGCAATGTTTAATTTAATTTGGTTAATAAGTATATAATATTATTTTATTATTTTCAATCGATATAATAGCAACCTATTCAAGCTCATGAATACACAAGGTAGTTCATGTCAACCCAATCAAACTTCACTCATATCAGCCCAGTTTCATAGTTAATCCAAACAAAACCCCCATGTGAAAGAGTTGTACCCCAAATCGGAGGCTGCTCGTCGGGATAGGAGAAGTGTTGGTGTGGCTACCGGCTTGAGAGGCTGCTCGGAGAAGGAGATTCGCTGGCGGTAGGACGGACGGACAGGCGAGCGGAGCAGCCACCGACTCCTCCTTCAGCTTCAACCCGAGAGAGAGGGATCGAGGGAGTCAAAACCCCTGACTCGGACATGAGTGGAGGAGGTTCATCGAGCTTCATTGGTGACGAGGAGCCTTTGACTCCCTTGAATCTGTGCACAGGAGCTCTGCTTCGGCCCTCGAGAGGGAGAGAGAGAGAGAGAGAGAGAGAGAGAGAGAGAGCATGACAAGGAGCATCGTTTCGAATTCGGTCGAGGGAAGCAGCTCCGTCCTCATTCACTTGCGGCATATGCTGCTCTTCTCTTGCCGGAAGGAGATGGACACCGGATGGCTAGCGAGATCGACGAGGACGGAGGTTGGAGGTCAAGGCGAGGGCGCGTCGACGAAAGCTCGAGAGGCCGTCATTGGCGTCGAACAGTGAGAGCGAGACACTAGGCCAGATTGACGCTCTAGACACAGACGGATTTTTAGTCGTCGCCTGAATCACTTCAAGGGACGAACATAGACTGGGTCGTCACTTACAATAGGACCGGATGTATACCCATCCAAGAGAGCCTTTCAGGAGACGAATAATGAATAAGTTCGTCGCCTGAATATTAAGTGGAAGTTGACCACACCGTTGACCATCGATAAACATGGTGATGCAATAAGGATTGTCAGATGCCAGTCATGCCATCATCATTTAAGGGACGAACATATGTAAGTTCGTCCCTTGAATCAACTCTACTTTAAAACAAAACATGTGATTCTCCGTACGTATTTGGCATATCTTCTTCTTCCGGACAGTGGGGTTATTTGACATCCTCTATTCCAGACAGTGAGGGCTATTTGGCATCTCGTCCTCGATCTCCTTCCTTGTTCTTCACTCGCCCTCACGCTCGATCAGGTACCTCTCTTCTCCTTTCTTGTTCGATTGATCTGTTTGATTCATTGGCTATTTGTTTTCGTTCGGCTTCAATTCCAGATCTGTGATTCCAGATCTGAAACCCAAATCGGCCTAGCCTCCATTGGTTTCATCCAGATCTGTAAAACTGAACTGAATTTATTGATGTGGGAGTGTATTACAACCGGTATTTGTAGAGGAGAATGAGAAAATCATGAGAGTCCTCCACTGCATTGCTTCTCCTTGGCTTGTGTGGCTTCCATTGCCTTTTCTGTTACAGCACATACACTCACACACTTGGTTTCAGTTCCATTGGCTTGTGTGGCTTCCATTGCCTTTCCTTTGTGACATGAGAGTCCTATTTCATTGCTTTTCATCTGGTTTGTGTGGCTTCAGCTTACAATCCCCAATATGTTCAAATCAAAATGGTTTCGATTGGGGGAAAACTGGAATATCCTGAAATCATAAGGATTCGATTATTGTCATGAATTTTCTGGTGTTTCTTATACTCCCTGTTGTTCTGTCCACAGGCATGTCTTCCGGTAGTTGGCCGAGCGGTTGTCCCGAAAAGTACCCATGGATTGGAGGGGATGAGCCATACGAACGTCAGGTAAACAACTTGCTTTTAATTTACTTTGTAATGAAGGTAAGAAATGATTTTGTTGGAGATGAATGTAATTCATTCATGATTGATATATGTTGTTGGAGATGAATTTTTTTGCCTTAGCTTCTTTGTTCCCCTCATTTTATTTTTATGTTGTTGGAGATGAACTTCTACACATGAGTTTGTTGCATATCTTATTGGGTTGATTGAGGTGGTTGTGTACGTATGTTATTGAGTTGATTGTTGGTGCATTGTATTTCTAGATCGAATGTTGTTTTGTTCATAGGAATAGTCATTTTCTAGAACATGAATGTTGATTTGTTCCTTTGGTGCATATGGCTCTTGAAAGGAACTTATTTGCCTTTAAATCATCAAATACATTGTATGAATACATATAATAGTATCCTCGTAAAATGATAGTATGATTGCATCTATATATAAGGTCATGCTTATAAATATAATGTCATGATTCGTAGTGGACTCCCTATAGTGAAGAGATGGAGGAAGTGTCGCGGGGCAAAGAGAAAAAGAACCATGTCACGGCTGCTGAGGAGGATGATGCAACCAGTAGCGAGAATCCATTGATCCGTCAGATGGTAGAAATCAACCAGGATCTATCCGAGCGCAACCAGAATCTAATTGAGCGGCTGCATTATGTGGAAGAACGCAACCGGTGTCTAACGGAGAGCAACCGGGAGCTAAATGAGCGCAACCGGGATCTAACCGAACGCAACCGTCAGATGGGAGAACTCCTCCTTGCATTTGTGAAGAAGTAGGCATGGCCTCCACCTTATGTAATCGTGTCTTAAATCATGTAATGTTGTCGTTCTCGTCATCGGATTCTGTAAGAAGGCAACTAGACTGTTCTAACTTAAGGCTTTTGTATCGTATTGTAGCTACTATGTCGGTTTCTTGAACATCTAATTTCTGATATCGGTTTGTTGAACTTAGCATCAAGTCAAGTAGGTTTTGTATCATATGAGTCATATGTAATTGTTGCTTCAATGGTGTTATATTTGGCCTACAAAAAACAATGGGCCGTTAAATTTGTAAAGCTCAATTACATAGCTGCAGCCCAATTCAATATACCAGCACTTGACTAGACGTTGACCTCATTCAAGGGACGAACAATTATTTGTTCGTCCCTTGAATTCAACTTTTTCAACAACCGCATTAATGAATGTGTACTTGTTACCTTAAATGTTTAAGGTTGTTGTGTTGGGTATACGGGAGCAGTAGTACACAACCGAGCTTGCTCCCTCTTCAACCTCTCTTTCATGGTGGATCTTAACAAAAATAAATTGCACAAATTCTCCCCAAATTTTTTACATTTGAGGAAGTATTGGTTACATTTGAGGTTAGTGATGCAAAACATTTTTAAATCATTTGTGTATTGTGATTATATATATATAGTAGTAAATATGTGTTTATGTTGTGCTAGGGTTGAAATTGTGGAGTTTTTGGTACTTTTGAAAAAGAATGAAAATTGGGCGATGGATGGAAGGTGGTCAATGTAATGTCACATAGGAACATCTATGATGCTAGAACCTTGGCGACAATTGAAGGTGATATCATTCCAGGCGGAGATGAAGCCTATCAAGAGGACGCCCCTGTCATTACTGGGCATTTTAACCTTGCCGTTGATCTCCCACTATTCAACCATGTAGGAGAGAGCGACGATGAAGAAGAGAGCGAAGATACCGAAGCTGAGGAAGACTACGAGGTCGAAACTGAAGAAGAAGCCTACGAAGAGGATGGGATTGAAACGGAAGGCGAGGACGGTGAAGACGTTGAGGACGGGGAAGACGTCGAGGATGAAGAATGAAGCAAAACATATGATCAAGGCCGAGATTTCTAAATTTCGTTTGAGATGAAGATCTATGAATTTCATATTTCCGTTTGAGATCGAGATTTGAGATAAAGATTCAAATCAAGATACATTGGTTTTAGTTTTATATAATATATTGGCGGGATACATACCTTTATAAAAGTTATTATCAACACCTCCAAAGTTACAAACATATAAATATCATATACACATATAAATATCATATACCTTTATAAAAGTTTTTAACCGTAGATTATTGAAGGGACAAACATAACATCCGTTCGTGTCTTGAATGAATGTCAATTAAGGCGGGATTTTTCCCCCCAATATTTTCACTGTCTAGATCTCTCATTTCTCACACGTACTCACTCTCTAGATCTGTCATTCTGAAACCTCAACCCTCCCAAACCCTCCTCTCTCTCTCTCTCCGTCGATTCCTCTTCAAACCCCAAACCCTCACCAGTCACCACCGCCGATTCCTCTTCACTCTCACCACCTCCGATTCCGGCCTCCTCATCTGTCATTTATCTCGCCATCAAACCCCAACCTCTCTTCACACTCACCACCGCCGATTCCTCTTCCATCATGCCACCAAAAAAAGCAAAGAAGGTCCACATTCGCCCAAGGGTTACTCCACCACCACCGAGCCCGGCCACCACTCCACAACCGGCCACCACTCCTCGGAGGTCACCTCGGGTTCCAACTCAGCCCGCGTCACCACCACCTCCGAGGCCAACTCAGCCCGCGTCACCACCACCTCCGATGCCAACTGAGCCCGCGTCACCACCACCTCCGAGGCCAACTGAGCCCGCGTCACCACCACCTCCGAGGCCAACTCAGCCCGCGTCACCACCACCTCCGAGGCCAACTCAGCCCGCGTCACCACCACTTCGGAGGAGCCCTCGGAAGACAGCAGCTCCTCGGAAGCCACCACCCCTGAAGAGACGACTGGTACGGGGCGACTCTTCCTCGTCGGCAGCCATGGCCTCCTCTCCAATAACACCGTCGGCCACCACCCAACAGGCTCCCCCCCCCCTCTATCAGTGGCTGCAGCGGAAGATGAGACCACCACCCCTCTGGACTCTCCTCCGTCTGTCGGTGGCGCACGGGCTCGGTCAACCACCTCTCCGGCCTCCTCTGAGTCAGTCAGTGTCTCACGGGCTCGGTCGACCACCCCTCAACCCCCCCCCCTCTGTCCGTCGGTGGAGAACAGGCTGAGGAAGCACCCCAGGAGGTCTATCTACCAATTCGAGGTTGGTTTTTTTATAATTTTCGAGGTTTTAGGGTTATTTGATTCCCCAATTTTTATAGGGTTTATCTTTGTTTGATGATTTCAGAGAGAGAATATAGATTTTTAGGGTTTATCTTTGTTTTAGGGTTTTCGGATCCCCCAAATTTTAGGGTTTGTATGGGTCTTTGTTTATCTAATCGTTGTATTCATCATTTGTAGGGAAAGGAAGAACTGTGGTGAGTAACAAGACTATGCAGATAGTGAGGGTCTCTGGAAAGATAAAAATTTCGTGGTCGGAGTTCCATGGAAACCCCGAGCTCAACCAATACACCTTGCTGATCAGGGACATAGGGACTGCTGTGAAGACACATGTGCCAATGCTAGCCTCCTCCTTCGAGCAGCTTGAGAAGGAGCACCAGGATACGCTTGCCGCTTATCTGGATGTAATCAATTATTCTCTTCTCTTCTTTTACTATTTTGTCTGCTGGTTTAGGAGTTGTTGTCAATAAATTGAAGTGTTTATTTTGCTGGATTGTATAATGTGTTATGAGATTGGTATTTGCTGAATTTTGATAATGGTCTGATAATAATATATGATAATGTTTTAGGAGTTTGAGGAGTTTGGTAGTTGCTGATAGTTAGTTGTCAATAAATTGAAGTGTTTATTTTGCTGGATTGTATAATGTGTTATGAGATTGGTATTTGCTGAATTTTGATAATGGTCTGATAATAATATATGATAATGTTCACTTTGCTTTCTTCACTTGCATTCTCATGGTCTGATAATGATATGATAATTTCATTTTCACTGAATGTAATAAACTGTTTTCTTCACTTGCATTCTGATAGTTAGTTGTTCTGTGTTCTTTTGTTGCATTCTGAATGCAACAAACTATTTTCTTCACTTGCATCTGTTCATTTTCACTTTGCTTTGCCCATCTCTCTTGTTCTGTGTTCTTCACTTGCATTCTGTATGATCAAGGTTAATCTCAATCTTCATCAAGCTCAATTCATCATCAAGTTTGATATGTGCTGATAGTTAGTTGTTCCAGTATAAAGAAATTTTTATTACTGCATGTAAATTTTCAGAACTGGTAATTGATATATATATAATTGCATTCTTATTTATGTAGAATATGTACGTTGTATCTCCTGCTGATGAAAAATTGAAGAAGTATATTGAGACTCAGGCAGCATCAAGGTACCGTAGTTGGAAGTACAAGTGTCATTCCCACTTCTTGAAGCATGGTCCAGCCATACCTCTTGAGTTCAAACTCCGTCTTGAGCAATGGCGCTACCTTGTGGAGAAGGAGTTCCTAGCCCCTGAAAAACTGGTTAGCTTATTTGTTTCTTTTTCATTCAACTATTTCCATAGCTTTAGTGTTGTTGTTCTCTGATGTTTATATGTTCTTGTGTCTTTGGAGGAAATAAGCAACCGCAACAAGCTCAACAGAACTAAGAATCCCAAGCCTATCAAGCACCACTCAGGGCCTAGACCTGTGTGCTACCGGGCAGAGCAGCTCTACAAAGACGGACACTTGGCCCCTTTTGTGCAAGCTTCAATAGACGAATACCTCCAGGACGATGAAGATTTGTTGACTGTGGTGAGTGTGTACTGACGGTTTAGCTATCTCTGACTTCTAGGATGTGATTGTTGAGTTCCTTGGATGATTTTATTGTGTAGGATGCTAATGTTTTGTTTGTGTTCCCAGGCAATTATGCAGCAAGCAATTGATGACTATGTGAATTCGCGACCAGAGGAAGAAGATAATGATGTCATACCAGTAGCTACTCAGTGTGAGATAATCGTCAAGGCCTTTGGAGAGAGGAGGGGCACTTCTGTACGAGGTAAACCAAGTTATATAAAGCTTTAAAATGAGTTTAATAATTGATCAGTTATATATATATATAACTTGATGATTATATATTATCATTACTATCAGTTATATATAAAACTATATAAAGCTTCAAAATGAGTTCAATTATATATAAGTTGATTCATCTCACACTGAGTTAGGAACTTTACAATCCGATTTTCATAACTTTACATCATTTAAGAGCTACATGACAGCATGAAATCCAACTGAATAAGAGCATGAATGTCATACTGTCATTTTATATCATACATCATTTAGGAACTTTACCATCAGATTTTAGGAACCAATGTCATACTGTCATTTTCATGTTATCAATCTGATTTTTTTACTTTTTATATCCATGTAACTTTCACCTTCTTTTCCTTCATTTAGGGATGGGTGCGGCTGTGAGGAAGCCTCCAAGGAAGCGAGGGGCTGATTGGTCCACTCTAGGCGCGGCAAAAAGACAACAGCTGGAAGACCAAGCCAGGGAGGCTAATGAGCGAGCAAGGAAGGCTGAGGAGGATGCCAAGCTAGCCAATGAAAAATATGATCAGATGAAGGATAAAATGGAGCGCTTTGAGAGGCTGATGGCTCAACACTTCCCTACCGAAGTGCAGGTTTGAGCACTTGGCGATCTAGGTAGGTGACAATTAACAAGAACTTGGTTGCAGCTTGCACAGCTTCTTTGCTTCACTTTTGGGTTAGTTTGTGCAACTTTTGGGTCACAATTCTAGACTTTAAGTGCAGTTTGTGTTTGAACATGGTGTTTCTAAACTTTAATTCCGTTTGTGTCTTTCAACTCAAGTACATTGGTAGGTTGTTTTGCTGAAATGGGTGTTTGGGTTGGTTGATGAACAACATGACATGGTATTGCAGGTTTTAATGTATGGACAATGTGTTTTGTTTGTATGGAATATGCAGTGTTTGTGGGTTACATTTGGTTTGTATGGAAATGGGTGCTGGTGCACTCTATTTTGTATGTAGTGTTTGTGGGTTACATTTGGTTTCGGACAGGGAGCATCAAAAAATGCAGTGTATATTTTTTTTAAATTTTTTATAGACTCAGGCTACAAACCTAAAACGACTAAACTCCTATTAACTGAAGCCACAAACATTTTTAACCCAAAGTTGATCCCCAAAACTCTCAGGTCACAACAAACGCTCTCCGTTGAATGGTCTGAAGGAG
The DNA here is from genome assembly GCA_963922045.1 of Persicaria maculosa. Taxonomy (NCBI): domain Eukaryota; kingdom Viridiplantae; phylum Streptophyta; class Magnoliopsida; order Caryophyllales; family Polygonaceae; genus Persicaria; species Persicaria maculosa. The sequence goes on along the minus strand of OY998257.1, from coordinate 62,012,538 downwards.
GTTCAATAACCAAATGTTCGTCACGTAAAACTTTGAGAGACAACATGACTAACCAAATGTTCGTCACCTAAACACTTTGAGGGACAACATCAATAACCAAATGTTCGTCACGTAAAACTTTGAGAGACAACATGACTAACCAAATGTTCGTCACCTAAACACTTTGAGGGACAACATGAATAACCAGATGTTCGTCAAGACACAACATTAATTCACCTTATGTTTGCCTCCTCAGTTGTCAAGACACAAACTTTAGTGGTGGCCTCAACAATATCATGTCTGACAATGGCCTTGAGGGTCGGTCGCTTGGATATCAAACAAGGGACGGAGGTTCAATTGGTCCGTCTTTTAAGTGCTCTAGGGTCGCTCTACAAGGCACAGACCTCAGGGGACGAATGTACGTCCCTAGAGTTAGTAGGCGTCCAAAACCCTCTTCAGGGGACGAAATTTGCCCGTGTCTAGAACGTCAAACTGGCCTAGTGAGAGGAGGGAGGAGGATAAGGAGCCATGGGAGGCTGAATGGAGGGAAGCGTGAGAGCTTGCCCAGATCCGAAAAGAGGAGAGAGGAAAGTGAATAGTGAGTGTGGCGGCTAGAGTTAGCTTATAAGGGTATATATATACCCGTCAATTAGGGTTAGATCGAGTTATAAAAAAAATCACGAAATTTAACCTGCTATTCTATCAATTATAAGGATTCTACCAAACTTAAATTATTACTAACATCTCTTTAATTTTATAAAATTTTAGAAACACCGAAATGATATTCTCAAAGTCATCTTAATACACTGCAATTATAAAGAACTTAATTCAAAACTCTAAAATTCCCAAAAGTGCTCATTATATACATAAATTGAAACTTACTAAAATTATTTTCTTAAAATTCTAATCATATTCTAAATTTATATTATAGCCCGAGTTGATAATTTAATGAAAGTACTTTTAATAAATTTTAAAATTTCTCGGTCTTTACAGTAGGATCCTACGATCTTAGCAAGTTCCTTATCCGGATTGTCGGTAAAGACTCGTTAGTGCTAGAATCGGGCTAGGATCGTTAGGATCGGCCTAGGATCGGACTAGGATCGTAGGATCGGTCTAGGATCGTAAGATTCTATGTGAGTTTTGACTTTGTGAATATTAAGTGAAATCCATGCCCGGATGACCCTTATTTTTCCTAGTCCATTTCCCTCGTTAGTGTGAGTTTTGAATATTAAGGGTTTAATTTGTTTTTCTTGTTCATTGCCTCCTCTGAGAGATCGAGAATCAGTCGTCCCTCTATCCTAAAATTCAATTTCTTCATATACCATGATTTATGATGAACTTGGATATAATAATTGAATAATTGTATGATTTGTCTCTTTTAGTTATTATTATAATGTAGTATACAACATTTAAGTATGAATGTATTAGTTCATTTAATGGATGTTATGTCGTCTATTGTACCTTTTTGGGATGTTAGCCTTGAACAAGTATGAAGGTAAATGACATTTGATTTTTTTACTTTTTTCATTTTAAAATCATGATATTTGCATTATGTGGTATGGTTGATTTATTTTTATTATATTATATATTTTATTTTACCTCATTTGTAGGATATTACGATCCTACAATCCGATCCTAGGGTCCTACCTTGATCCAATCCTATGATCTCGATCCTAATAACCTTGCTAAAAGGTAATTATGTAGCGAAAGAACTAGGAATCGACTAGACTGAAATCAAGTGGGATGATCTAAACGTTATTAATTCCATCATAGGAGAATGAAATGCCCTTGAGACATTAAGGTGATCATTTCTTACTCCCTATTCCACCTTTGATCTTTTCAGATAGTATCCGTTTGTAATGTGTTCCGTGAATGAAATTTGGGGGTGAAAAAGATTGTACACCTTAGCAACCAGACTAATGGAACCATTAACTCGAATCATCCAGGTCACCTCGATGTCATTCGTTAGAATGATCTGACTAGGCAAATGAGTCGTCTTTAAGTGTCATCCGTAATGTTTCCTTATAAAAAAAATACCAAACATTATAATGGATAAGTTATTGAGTTCAAGGGAAAACGTTTCATGCATCAAAAAGGTTATTTGTCATAGGTCAAGTGATAGGTTTGCTTTTTGTTCCTGTTGAAAATTAACAGTCAATACATTAAATGTGGGTTTTATATATACTAGCTACCCTCTTATATTTTCTTTTCAATAAGAAAAGTATAAATATTCTCAATGCTCCAAAAAAACGTTTGGTGGATGCTTGACAACGAATTGAGGCTAAGTGTCTAGACAGATTTGTTATTTTGACATTAATTTTTACTTGTATACCATATTCAAAACCTATATCAACTAATAAACTTCAATTCCAAGCCTATATAAAATAATAAGCTTCAATTCATAATATAAACGATGATAATGGGAGCAAGGCCACGAGTTGGAGAATTAAGGGAGGAAGGGATCGAAAGTAGAGAGGTTTTTATATAAATGAGTCGTCTTTAAGTGTCAGCTGTAATGTTTCCTTATAAAATAACCAAGCATTATAATGGGTAAGTTATTAAGCTCAGGGGAGAATGTTTCTTGCATCAAAAATGTTATTTGTCAAAGGTCAAGTTAAAAGTTTGCTTTTTGTTCCTGTTGAGAATTAACATTTAGTACATTAATACATGAGTTTTATACGAGCTACTCTCTTAGTGCACTGTTTTCCTTTCAATAAGAGAAATATAAGTACGTATTCACAATGTCCAAAAAAATGTTTGGTGGATGCTCAACAACGAGATAAGGTCAAGGGTCTTAACGATTTTTTTTTATTTTAACATAAATTTTTGCTCCTATGCCATATTCAAAACCTATATCAACCAATAAACTTAAATTCCAAACCTATACAAACTAATAAGCTTTAATTCATAATATAGACGATGACAATGGGAGCAAGGTCATGAGTTGGAGAATTAAAGGAGGAAGGGATCGAAAGTAGAGAGTTTTGGAATAGAGAGAGGGATTAACATGTAAGGTTTTTAGGGGTTAAAACCTTAAAATTAGATTGTTTTTTTTATCCACTGAGCCCACCAAAGTCTATCAAGACTTACCAAGACTCGCTAAGAAATCCGTTAAGCACCTAAATTCTTAGGTGGTCAGCCGCCAAAATCCTAGCTAGACAAAATCTAGGCGGCCACCCAAGGCCTTTTTTTTTTTTGAAAGAGTGCCTATTCAAAATCCTCTCTGCAAAAGGAGATGATGGTTTTCACCTCGCAATACACATGAGTCGTTTAAAGTTTTCCTCCCGCATATATAATATAATTAGTAGTGATAACACATTTTTATAAAAGGTCATACAATATTTAAAAATAGGGTTATTAGAGCATAGTTTTCACAAAGGAATCATGACTGCTTATCAATTTATTTACTTTTAAAAAAAAAATTTACATTAAGCATGGTTTTTGAAACACAATTTCATATAAATTACTCTCTCCATGTTGTTATTACTTTAATTTGTATATTTTTTAGGATAATTAAAATTATATAAAATATTAAAATTTTGTATAAAATTTTTAACAATTTCATACTTATTAATAGTAAGTGCAAAATTATTTTAAAAAATCATTATAAAAAATATGCATAAATAATAAATGACATACTTGATAACTAATAGAGTATTCTCTTTCTTCAAATTGCCCTCACTATAAAAACAAAAAGAAAACGATAAATTACATAAAATCACCCACTAAATATTAAGATGTTTACCTAACCACCTGTTAAATTAAATATTACACAAGATCATCCATTAAATACAATTTGTTAACAAATCACCACCCATGATAAAATTCTATCAAGATTTTTTAAAAAATTATTATAAATCACCAATATACCTTTTTTAAGGGATTGAACATCCACATTTGTATATACTATATGCATATTTAATGAAATTTTACAAATTTAAAGTCTTATTAGTGTATGAATTATGACAACAGTATAAAGAAATACTTTTTTATTTTTGGTTAATTACAGGTCTAATGTGTTTTAATGGTTATGAAAAGAAAGTTTGATTAAAAAATAGAGATAAATTAGTCATTTTTATTAATATTTTCTTATCTGGGTGGCGATTTTTTAACAAATTGTCTTTACATGTGATTTGTATAATTTTAAATTTAGCATATTGTGAAAAAAAAAAGAATATTTAGTAGGTGAAAACCATAAATACATGTTCCTACCCGTACTCTAACAATTAATGTTATCTTTTTGGTCGAATAAATAAATACATGGGGATAGGTATCGTTTTTGTCGTTGTAATATAACAGGTCAATCACTCAAAAACATTGATCCCAGCGCGAACACACAAGCCACGGAGTTGAGATTTTCTACAACATACGGTGCACCCTATGGTACATTACAAAATTATTTTGTAAAATAATGTTAAAAAAATTTCTAAAAATTATATTAACTTATATACACATATTTATATATTTATAAAATTTTATCATAAAATATATGATTTAAAATTTATAGATAATGAAAATATAAATTATTTTAAAAAATAATTTTTCTAATTTTCTAAAATATGATTTTTTATGATAAAATTTTATAAGCATATAAATGTGAGTGTATATAAGTTAAATTTAATTTTTAGAAATTTTTTAAATATTATTTTATAACAAAAATAATTTTGTGGTGTACCATAAGATACACCATATGTTGTAGACGATCCCAACTCCGAGCCACGTGGTCACCAAACACTTGCCTAGGTAGCTCGAGGGTTAGTTATAGCAATTGCATTTTTATTTTATTTTTTTTTAATTTTGGACGAGAATAAAAGCATTTGCTTCTACTGCAAACCCCGGTTAACGACAAGCAAGTACTTGTTCAGTATTTTATAAATTACGCAAATTATAAACGAGGAGAAAAACATAATATATATATATATATATATAGTACAAAATTTTATATTGTTTGGCTTGAGGGCATAATATACGGAGTAGTTCAGTGCTCTTTGCTGGAGAACCATGTGCTCTTGGTGTTAAGACTGCCTTTTGTACATCATATATCTTAAGTGATGTGTATAACACAAAATTGGTTTGAAGGACAAAAAAAGGTTCAGAGTTCATGAAATTGTCTGTGATGGACAAACATGTCTAGTATAACATCAAAGCAAAAAGAAGAATGTTTGGAGAAAAATAGAAACAGAGAATAATTCATGTAATTAATTCAAGGATAGCTATAATATTTTGGAAAGATAGATCCATCTAAAAGATGAAACGACTATATGAAAAGAGGACAAAATGGAGCATAAAGAACATATCTTTGATAAAAATATATGAAACTATATTTTATCTATGTTTAATCTAAGATGGAACTATCTTTATTTTGATCATTCCTTAGATATGTTTTATTAGAATTATATATTTATGTTTTGTATGGGTGGGAAAATGTGTGCCTGAGATAGACTCGAAGATGAAGAAGGAGAGCTTGCTTATACACTAGAGGTGGTTGTGTGTTCTTTAGTTCATATTTGTTGTCGTCGAGTATTAGCTAAGTCTACGGACAAATTTATTAAGATTGCTAGTAGGGTTAGGGTTTACTTAGGGTGGTTTATCTAGATGAGGATATATAGCCTGGATATAGTTCGCACTCTGATTTACTTTGTAAATTGTTGAATGCAATTTACAAAAAGAAGTAAATTCAAAATCCTCCCCATGACAAAGGGAGATATTAATTGTTTTCATCTAGCACTAGTTGGTAGTGAGGGTTTCCATCGTAAATTGACTTGTCCTTCCGTAATTTTTTCCTCTTATAAATCTTTTGTAGCACTAATACATCTCTAATGAGATCTAACTATTGATATTAAATAGGCAAAACTAATTAAAATAACCCGGTGTTAAAAATATTTCTCAATCTTTCAAATATAAGCTAAATATTCCGACCTTTATAAGTGATGGTAATATAATTAATATCCTAATGATTTCTCTCCAATAAAATTCTTATTTTTTATATTGTATTACTCATGTATTTTCAATTCAAATAAAACATATAAAATTAAATTAGATGAGTTTAAAAGTTTATTTAATAAACTTTCGTAGTTTTAGATTTAATTTGTACCTAACTTTTTATATCTTTTTTTAATCAATATCTATAACAAGCCAAACAATGCACGAGACTTTTATTTTTTTTTTAAATTATCATGACAATCTAGACTATACTTTGTATAATTCGAGCATTAAGATCCAAGGGCACGCTTGCGAATATGATCATTATTTTTTGCCACATAGGTGCCATGTAAGCACTTTTGTGGGGGAGAAAATTTTGGAATATTATATTACCATATCTTAAAAAGGTCGGGATATTTATCTTATATTTGGAAGGTATGGATATATTTTTAACACCCCGTAAAGGTTGAGTTATTTTAATTAGTTTCGCCTATTAAATATTGGTTGCTCTAGATAGATTGGTGTGTATTTTTCAAGATGAGTACATGGAAGGACCAAATTCCAAAACTAGGGTCATTGAGCAACAAGCTGCCACTCCTCGAACAAGGACAATATGAGTGGTGGAGTAAGCAGATGGAGAGGTGGGTAAAGCCACAAGAGATATCTGTTGGTATATCATTACCAAAGGAGATGTAGCCATCTAAAAGAAACATGCGGATTGACCTAGCGAAATTGATCGGACAACATTGTCTCAGGAAGACTTGAATATACAAGAACATAAGTCCAAAGCTATTCAATAACTATGTACTGTCGTGTCCCCAAAAGACACAAACAAGTTATCAAATCTTGAGACATCCAGAGAAATTTAAGATGATCTAAGGACATGAACGAAGGATTGGATTAATTGAAGAACACTCAAATCTATATGATTTAAAACGGAATCAAAGACCTAAAGGTATGGTGGACCAGTTCTACTCCAAGATTGCAACCAAAGTTAGCCATGTCAAGGCTTTCGGTGAAAAGGTCCCGGATTAGAAGGTTAATCTTTCAATCCTTAGGGGTCTCTCACCAAGTTATCGGCAGGGCCGGTTTTAAGGCGGTGCAAGAGGTCTATCTGCACAGGGTCCAAATTTGTTGGGGGCCCAATATATTAGATTTTAGTATATATATAAAAAGTGTTTCTTATATTTATTTAAATCAATATGGCGCAGTGGTTTTTGTTTCACTCTTTAGTGAAGCAACCCGTGTTCGAATCCCACCCCCTCTCTTCCGTTTTTTCTTTTGCTCCACTTCCCCTCTCTTTTATTCTCTCACCCACTCTCTTCCGTTTTGTAGCTATTGCATTACTTGCATGCATTTTTTATTTGGCCCCACCTATTGCTCTTAATTTTTTTTCCGTTATTTAAATAAATTTAATTATTTTGTGATTACTAGATATAATAATTTACACAATTAAAAATAATAATATAATTATTTTTTACATAATTTTTTACTTTTAAAAATAGTAATAAAATACCTTAAATTTAAATATGCTGAGAGTATGTTATTCTTTAATTGTTTTTTTTTTGTTGAAAAAAAGTCGTCCAATGACACTAAAAATTAAGAAGTATATATAACACTAATTTCATGTAAATAAACTATAAATATTTTTTTCATAACATCCTTTATTTCAAATAAAATAAATAGATGTAATTCACTAAAAAAATATAGCTATGGTCGTAACAATCATTAAAAAAATAAAAATAAAAAGGCATAATTCGAATTATCGCACCGGGCCTCCGAAAACATCGGGACGGCCTTGGTTATCGGCATATTTCCACTCCCTTAAGACTTGCTAAGAGTCACGAGATCATGATTGCGAAGAAGTTTATGGTAGAACTCAACATCTTCAAAATGGATACTCTTGGTATAATGGGCTCAATGGACACATTAACAAAAGGGCCAATAGGAGTTTCTATCACCACCTCCTAAACAATAGTTTAAAAAAAAAAAGAGGACATAATCTATGAGGGAGATCTTGGAGGCTTGATGATTCTCATAACTCATGCTTTGAAAAGCAAGTCTTTAAACTAAAGAGCCTAAAGGAGACATTTTGTTTCAATTAGCAAAAGAAAGGCTATATCTTAACAAATTTTCCATTAAGGAATGTTGAAGAAACAAAAGATAAGCGAGCTATCTTAATGGTTATGTTCAGTACAGAACCTGATGTCCGCATATTTGACTGTGTTTTGTGCTGATTTTCATTCCAAATTTTTGTCTTTTATTTACATTATGGGTTGGAAATGCTAGGAATTTGTGTAAGATATGAATATTTGCAAGATATGGAGGTCTACACAAGTTTTGGGTTAATTTCACAGAATTTTGGAAATAAATTGGAGCAATTGCGAGGAAGAGATCACGGAAAGAGAGAGCTCGACGTCGACCAACACCACTCGACGTAGGCTAAAGAATTTGGGAAATCGAGCTACTGGAATGAAGAGAAGAGAAATCAAAATTCAAGCTTTACATCGACCACTACTCGAGATCGAGTGCAGCTGAGGAGTGATCGACGTCAACCACTCTGGTCGACGTTGATTGAAGACAGACGTGTTGCAGATGTGGGATTGAAGTCTGAATCTTGGAAGGACTTATCAAACCCACGAGATCTTTTATCTTTCCATATTGAAGATCAAACTTTATATTTAGATATAGATGTTAGATAAAGGATTTTATTTTCTTATTTAGATAGAATTTATTTACTTAGAGAGCAAGATTAGTTTAGTTTAAATAAAGGCAGTAGGTCTAGGGTTTTGATCATCCAAGAACGCAAGCAATTGTGTTCCATAGTTAGAGAGAGGGACAACCGAGTGAAGAGAGAGACGGAGTTGGAGTTTTCGGTTGCAAGCTTTTGTTATTTTAATTCAAGTTATTTTCATATATGTTTATGATTATGTGCATTACGATGATGTGTGAGCAATCGTCTTACTTCAAGGGTCGGTGTGAGCCCGACAATAGCCATGTATGTATGCTTGAGTCTATGATGCTTCTGTGTGATCATCATCTCCTATCTCGTGTTTAATCATTTGCGAAAGTTGAGGAAATTCCTTGTTTGCAATTATGAAGCGAAAGTGAATTAATTGTGAAGTTGGATAGTAATTAGGATTGATTTGTGAAACTTGATTAAACCCTAATTATGAAGAGATAGACACAAATAGGTTTTTATGTGAGAGCCTCTATGATCTATTTGTTACCATTGCGAAAGTTGTCTTTTTGATGATAAAGAATGATCCTTTCTATGATTCTTGTGTGTTGCATTCATGGTTGTTGTCGAGGTAAACCCTAACCTTGGAAGATTTTCTTTATATTGTTCAAACCCTTAAATTTGAGTCTTTTAGTTGTGTTTGAAACCCACAAACACCTCTTGATATTTCTGATCATAGCCTCCCAATTCACCCTTTTTCTCTTCGACTTCTTTGTCGACAAGTTCTGTTTTTACATTTCTGTGCTCGACATCGACTGCCTATTAGTTGACGTTGACTTTTGCGTGTGTTGCTTTTGTTTTGGTTGACAGTCATCTGAGTCGACCGACGCTGTTACTAACTCGACATCGACTGCTCTAGTCGACGTCGACCGATTTTGTTCGCTATTGCTGTGTTTTGTAGGTCGTACTCGAAATCAAGGGCTTCTATTGCATGATGTTGAGATCGAGATCAATTGTTCCCGTCGACATCGACCACTTTTGGTCGATTACAGGGAACGTTTTATGAGCTACTTTGGCGAGCGCTGACACTCTTCCTGGTGGATCGATCTTGATTCCTTTGTACTACAATGGGGGAATCTTGAAATTTATTTGATAGGATAGGATTTTCTTGAGTTTATATTCATATTTACATATTCAATTCCCCCCTCCTTCAGAACCAGAGACTAACGTTCATCCTCAAGGGACGTGTTTCATCGTAGATGTCCTCAATGGACAAGACAAGGTAGATGCTAAATCTATTCTTTCAAAATATATTCCTTCTATAAACCAAAGCTACTTGAAATCATTAAGAAAGTTTGGGAAAAGAATGAGAAGTTGGCTGGTCACTAGTAGAAAGAGGATCTAATTTCTAAACATGAATCTCATGTCTAGGAATTAGAAAACTAATGCTCATTGAATACCAAAGCTCATGATAACTAAACTCTTAAAGGAGAAATAAGTAAATTGATCGATCATAACTTATCCCTTTAACATTTTCTAACTAATCTAGAGATAAAGAAGGACAACGTACTTAATGACTTCAAGCTTGTAGATATTGATGAAGTAGCACAAATGAAAGTTAAAATTACCAAGTTAATAAATACTAATACTAAGAATGAAGAAAAGCTATTTAGTTTGCACTTTGTTAAAGAAAAACAAGTGGTAGATTTTGAAGAGAAGGACAAGATATAGAGTAAGGCTTGATAAATGTAGGATCTTTTTTAGCAAGAACCAATACTTGGGAGAAAGGATAAGAATCCCGAAAGGAGGAAAAGGTGAATAGTACTCTAACTAGAATGCCCATAGGATGTATCTCAGTGAGGCTTGGAATCATGGAAGCTCCAAGATCAACATTATTGAGACTTATGTGGTTGATTAGGAGCTAGTGAAAGAGTTTTATATTAGTTCTCCATGAAGGAAAGATGGAAGGTTAGTGAGGCCACCTTCACTATCTAGGGGACAACTTACATGATCAATGAAAATGATTTGGTTGATGTTAGGGGATTCTTGCACTTCGAGTCAGGGGGTAGGATAAAGGGGAACTGAGGATGATGGCGAGAATAGGCCATCGGACACAAAAGGGCTACCCAGGTGAGCGGAGAGGAGTAATGAGGATCAGTGAGGCAAACAAGCTGGCTGTTTGTCACAAGGAGGGAGCCAAAAACCGAGGGCACCCCGCCTGAAATAAGAGGCAGCCCAGATTGGAGAGGGGTACAACACCGAGTAGGACGATCGGAGATGGCCTAGGCCAGAATTTGTGTGGCCGGGGTCGATTTGGTTTGGCCAGAGCCGATTTTGGACTGGTCACCAGGTTTGGGCTCTCTCTCTAGGAAAAGAGAAGAGAGTTTTTTATGCCTCTTGGTATCATACAATACAACTTTCCTTATTTTGAACATTTCTTAGATGTGGTGTGTTAGGATTATATATTTTCGCTTTCTACATATGGGTGCAAAGTGTGTGCATGAAATAGACATCGAAGATGATCAAAGAGATCTTGCTCATGCACTGGAGGTAGTGATATGCTTTCCTCCTAAATCTTGATCTAGATCCAGATTTATACAGGAGGATATAAGTGGATTGATGGTTTATGAGAAGGGATGAGTAGAAGGGTCATTAAATAAAGCTAGGGGTATAATTGATAATGCATATTTTAGATAGGCATTATAGGTAGTTTTAAGTGCATTTAGATAGGATTCTTGCATGTTTTGTAGTTAATTCGCATTGTTTTCTATTTAGGCATTCGAGTTCGGAATCTATGCTATTGTGTTTATTCTGCAGTTTTATAATATGAGCTTGAAGCGAGGATTAAAGTGTCCAGAAGAGCTGGTTTTGGAGCATAAAAGAGGCAAAGGAAGACCATCAAGGGAGATAAGGAAGAACAACGTCAAAGATAAATAAGAATTGCGAAGCCAAAGGAGCGGCGCCTGCCGCTTTTCCACCGGCGCCTGCCGATTTCACAGTATTGAGCAAATACGATTTCTCCCAATTCTATTTTAATTAGGCTACGAATTTCTAAACTCATAGTTTTGCCTGTGATTCGAAGAAATGGTTGGTTGAATTGTGAGGATTTGATTTCATATTGTTATTCATGAGTTATTTCATTATCCTTGTTCTTATAGTTCTTATTTGCACATATTCCCTCTTGATTCACATTGACGGAATTTGCATCTTTGTTAGTGATTAATGATTTCATGAGAATAGTTAATCCATGGTAGCAAGCAATTGATAATTGTTCCCGTGAAAGCATCAGTTGTCTATGCAGGATAATGACTGATGGTTGAATATTGATTTCTATCAGATTAGGGTTAAGAGATTTATACTCTTTTCATATGCTAATTGCATAGAGATTTGATGTTGCCAATTGGCCAATTAAGTACTTTGGTATTTTATGATGTTGTGTGTTTTAAGAATCCTTTAGGATCACATATAGAGTAAGGGATTGGTAAGCTTGTAAGGGATCTCAATCTATTTAAATCAAAGTCGAAATAATCATTGAGAATAACAATGAAATCATTCCAAGGATCATGAACCCTAACCATTGTCAAGAATTACAGGTGAAGATTTTTCATCATATTGGTAACACTTTACAATCATTACTACTTTTATTTACTTGTTTACTTTATTCATCTCAACTTTATTATCGTTTTGCTTTGAATCATCATTAGAAACACAAATCTATCTTCTTTGTGGGTTCGACCCCTACTTGTCGCTACACTAATGGTTTGTTTCGCTCGAGTTAAGGATATTATTTTCATTTGGGACCAGTACCAACGATACATCACTCTTGACACGTCACCAAATCTTGGCGCCGTTGCCGGGGAAGTTTTAGTATTTGTGTTCTTTTGTTGATTTTCTTCGGTGGTGCCTACTTTGTATGGTCCAGACTCATTTTACTAATTCGTCTCCCTTTCCTTTTGATCCAGAGATTGAAAGATCTTTATCCAGGTTGAGAAGAAGACTTGATTTTAACTAAGAAGTAGAGATGGATAAGAATAATCCCAATAATGGAGGCGATCATAAACTTGAGGCACTGCCAAAAAGGACCCTGAGAAGCTTAAAAGAGCCTAATATAAATTCGCAACCACTTGCGATTAGGCTATTAGCTCTCCCTGAGGGGTCAAGATTTGAATACAAGTCTAATTGGTCAAATATTTTGCCAAGTTTTCATGGAAAGGCCGGAGATGAGCCTAATAAACATCTCGTAGAGTTTGCTAGTGTCTGCAATAGACTGAGAAATCAAGGCCTGAAAGATGATCAATCGATGCTTAAAGTGTTTCTTTTTACTCTAAAGGATGGAGCAAGTGATTGACTATATTACCTCCCTGCATAAAGCATTACAACTTGGGTAGGATTGAAGAAAGCTTTCCTTCAAAAGTACTTTCCTGCCACTCACCTCAACAAACTCAAGAAGGAATTGTCCAGCATAGAGCAATCCCCTGCAGAAAGACTTTATGAGTATGTTGAGAGATTCAAGAAGCTCAAAGGAAGTTGTTCGCAACATGGCATACAAGATGATGATCTAGTCAACTATCTCTATGAAGGCTGGCTTGATCGTGAGCTCAGTGTCATCAATGCTACAAGTGGAGGAGATGTCTTAGACAAGACACCTGAGAAAGCATTGCAAATCTTTGAGGACTTGGCCAATTCTTCACGACAATATGGGAGACACGAAAGTGTTAGAGGAATTCACAAGCTAGACAACTCTAGAGAGAGTCGCAGAGATGATATTGATAAGCTCTCCAAAATAGTGAAGAATATAGCTCTACAAATGAATCAGACACAACAACCTAGAGCCTTTGGAGTCTGTGGAGATCCAAATCATCCTAATGATAGATACTCACTTATTCAAGAATGAGTTGTTGATGTCAATGTTATGGATTATGGACCTCGCCGAATCTTTGGTAACAATTTCTACAATTCAAATTATAATTCCAATTATCAAAGTGGTTTCAATGGCAAGATGAATCAGCAGCAGCAAGCACCTTATCAAGGAAGGAGTCAGTTTGAGAATCGGCAAGGAAACTCTCCATATGATGATAAAGAAGAAACTTTGAGATTTTTTGTGGACAAGATGGGTATCCAAGAGAAGCTATTGAGTCAAATGGATCAAGGGATTGGAGAACTTAAGGCTAAGGATTCAGGCAAGTTACCCTCACAAGTGGTAGTCAATCTGAAAGAGAATGTGAGTGCCATGATAATTAGAAGAGAAAAAGAAGTCAAAGTACCCACAAGAAGTAAAGAGGAAGAGCCTAAAGATGTCATAGACGTGGAAGAGCAAGGTGCAAAGCGAACGGATTCACCAACAGACAACACCGGCGCCCGCCGCACTCAAAACCGACGCCCGTCGTTCCCAGCAGAAGCCAAACTGTTTGTTTTTCCCAAATTTAAAGCGAAGCAATTACCAAAGGAGTAGTCATTTTATGATTACAAGCCCGAACCACCCTTTCCAGAGGCTTTGAGAGTAGATAGGAAGTGGGAAGATGAGAAGATCTTGTATGATACATTCGCACATTGTGACATAAATATTCCACTTTTGAATTTAATTAAGCATGTGCCTCGCTATGCTAAATTTTTTTAATGATTTATGCACGTACTATTAAGAGAAGGAAAAGAATGATCAGGAAGGAAAATGTAAGTTTGAATGAAAATGTCTCTGCTAATTTACAAAAGAGATTGCCTTAGAAGTGTGGAGACCAAGGTATATTTACGATTCCATGTGCGATTGGAAATACTAAATTCAAACAGGCTATGTTGGATTTAGGAGCTTCAATCATTATTATTTCATATAACTTGTACATGTTTTTGGGTCAGAGCACTCTGATAGAGACAAGGGTTACAGTGCAACTTGCTGATAGATCTTAAATCAAGCCTAGATGTGTTGTTGAAGATGTCTTAGTTATGGTTGATGATTTGATTTTTTCTGCTGGGTTCTTTGTGTTAGATATGGAACAAGGAACCCCTGAGACTCCAATTATCTTAGGAAAACCATTCCTAAGAACCGCAAAGATAAAGATTGATTGCTTTGAAGGTTCATTGACCATGCAATTTGATGGAATAAAAGTAGAGTATTCGCTTTTTAATCCTGTTAAGTTTTCTTCTGAAAGTGCTTTGGATATGCCTAATGCTAACAATTTTGATTGCAACGATGAACTTCCGGATTTGTTAGAAATTTTTAAGGAGAAGAGTTTATTCAATGTTGAATCTTCTAACAAATTGCAATTTTGTTTAGGGACAAAAGAAGCTAAGAAAGATGTTGAAAGTGTTGTTGATCCACATAAACCCATACTTGTGCCCTATGAAAAGCTATTTCCAAACAGTGTGGAAGTTTATGTGATTTCAGGACAACCACCAGAAGAAATTCAAGTTTAAGAAAAGAAGTCAATGGAGGAAATAGATGAATGCTTGGATAGAATGCTACATCTTCCAAGGATGCCCGCGCTTGTCAAGAAAAAGACAAGTATAGAGGACCCTGGCGGAGGAACATGATCCAAGACAAGTATAGAGGATCTTGGTGGAGGAACTTGATCCAAGAAGAACAACACGTCGAGCCAAAGACATGAAACAAAGGCGCTTTTGGGGAGACACCCCAAGGTAAGTAGGTAGATTTCTTTAATTTTTTGCATTAGTTTTCAATTCAATAAAGTAGGACATGTCTTTTTGTTGTATATATGCAATATTTTGTGTTAGAACTATAACTTGTAGGAAATTTTGAAAAGAGGAAGAAATGAAAGTTAGGAAACTGTAAGATTGGTGCCCGCCGTTATTGCAAGTTCGTTACCCGATTTGGATTTTTGGAAATAGGCCATGGGATTTATTATCTTTATCTTATATCTTTTCTCTTTTCTTTCTTTCCATATAAATACCTTTCATCTTCTACCTCTCACCACTTTCTCAAACTTTTGCCTCAAGCAACCAAAACCCTAAAACCTCCTACTCAAACCCAAATTCCAAAATCTTAAATCCTTGAGTTTCAATCAAAAAGCCTACATTTTATTGTTCCTCATCATCCATTCACCCCATCTCCTTCTTCAAATCGTAAATTCAATTCCTTACTACCCATCATCCACCAAATTCAAACCCAATTCCTAAACCCCTACCAAAACCAATGATTTTCACCATCACACACATCCTTTTCACCCAAAAAAAGCTTGAAAATCAAGTTTTGTGCATTAAAAAGAAATTGCAAGGAGTTTCGATGTCCGAAAAGCGATGTTGAGATTCGGGATTTTCGGTTTCCGTCGACATTAGCGCCTGCCGCTCCCAGACCGGCACCCGCCACAATTATAGAGGAAGAGTTTTCCACGATTTTTATGAGTTCTTTTGACTTCTCTTCTTGTTTTGTGGATTATAGAAGTGTGGCCAGACATGATTATGCCTAAGTACTTTGATGATGTGGAGAAAACCTATTGGAATAGATTGAGGGATAGAATTTATTTACAAACTAAGTTTTTTTTATATGGATGCTTTGAGACGTCTTGGTTTGTTTGATTAGGTTGTGGAAGTGCTTGAGCATGGTGGATTGAGGGGATTTGTGGGTAAGAGTGCACCCACTATCCATATTTGGTTAAAGAGTTTCTGACAACTTTAGATATACGATCCCCTGAGGATATTTGTTTCAAGTTGATGGGGAGAGAGTGCATTGCAATGAAGAGTTCTCTAGCTTGTGCTTTTAGGATAGAAAAGAAGGGTACTGCAGGTTGGAAAGCTACTATGATTTCACTCAAATCATCTGAAATCTGGAAATGACTGACTGGTGTCTGACGGATTTGAGGGTGGTAAGTTTGATGATTTGATTACTCACCTAGCTCTTCGCATCTGTCATAGAGTTTTGACCTCTTCATTCTTTGGGTCAGAGGATTTGAGTATTTTGGAGTTACGGATGGTAGATTGGTTATATTGTCTTACTGTAGATTCCACAGTTGTTCTAGACTGGGTACAATTGTTTCTTGAAGCATGCAAGAGAGCACTTAGTTGTCGATGTTAGACTCGCCCTAGGGATATCGCATTTGGAGGCATGATCACACTTCTGGCTCATTATTTTGGGATTGATGTTAGTTCTCTGTGCCTCGATAGGTCCTCCTGCACTTTTGATCTAGGTACCTTGATGTTTGAGTATAAGGTAGAGAGAGTGCATCTTCCACATGTTGGTGAGGGATTCCGTTGGCTATCTGGCCTTCGAGGGACACATCACCAGTATCTCCCTACTATATTGCTAGTTGGCCCTACTCTAGTTCATTTCCTCATGCGCCATATAGTAGCTAATGAGGAGGTGATGAGGGTTGTTGAGTCGCTAGATGACTCTGAGAGTGACTCTAAGGACATGTAGACATATTTACCATCGGTTGTTGCCAACACTGACACTACATGCATTGTAGACCTTAAGCGCCGATTGACTGATTTGGAGAGACTACAGACGACTAGATTTCATGAGATGACTCAGCTGCAGAGTGTCCTCACTGACAAGATTGATAAGCTTTGGAGATTGCTTTTTAGCCTAACGAGTCAGTATATGGCTCAATGATTTCCATTCCACCCTCCACCAACCCAGTAAGAATCCCTTCCTTCACCTGAGTTTATTTCATTGTTCTTTATGTTTTTACATTGAGGACAATGCAACATTTAAGTGTTGGGGAGGTGGTTTATAGTAGATTTAGAGTTAGTATAGTTCATGTTTATGATTTCATGTTTATGTTTTAGTAGTTTTAGTTTATTTTTCAAAGTTAAGATTGATATCATGCATCATGTTTATACTTATTGTTGTTATTTAAAAATGAAAAAAAAATTGAAAATTTTCAAAAATCCACATATCTCATGCATTGCATACATATGTGTTATTCAAATACCCATCTAGTTTAATAGTTTGTCCTCTATTTTATTTTGATCATATAAATCCCATGGAATTCTGGATGATTTAGCTTTATCTTATCTATTTGTTTTTATGTGGGATATGATTTGGCATATGTAATTGAGCATGTATAATATATCTAAGTTCCTAGGCATGATTGAAATCCAACAAAAATTTGTCAGAGTGAGATATTTTTGGCCTTATAGGGATTACATTTATATTCCCTCTTCTTTTATTGTGTGATTTACTCTTCTTATGCATTTATCTCTGAGTATTGACATGGTTATTCTTTATTGAAACCGATTATATACATGATCATTGCTTATGAGTTGCAAATGATAGAGACATGTGTTGTTAGCCATATTTATCCATACCGACCTTATGTTATATCTTTTTTTGAAGCCAATTCGAGCCTTTAACCTATTTCTTTGTAGCTCCACAAAATTCATGTATTCTTAGTCTATGATAAGTCCTACCCTTCCGGGAATTAGGATTTAGAGTTGGTTAGGGATTGATCATATATTTTGAGTTGAGAGAGAAGCTAAAGTGAGCGCTTATTGTTGAGAATTTCAAGAAAGAAATGTAATGTTATGTGCTTATTTTCCGCATATTGTATTTCATACAACAAAAAGAAAAAAAATCGGAAAAAAAAAAGAACAAGAGCCTTGTTATTTAATTTGTCATATGAGAGTTGGGAAAGTGTTTGATTATTGAGAGTTATCATCTTTTGAGTGTTTTGATATTTGTAGAGTTTTATGTTATTTTGAGAGAATCAATACTTATTTATGAGTTATGTTCTTATCTGAGCTTGATGTGATTTTGTAGTTGTTTTGTGTTATGTTGGAAGTTTTAGGAATCTTAGTTCCTGGAATTGAAAGCACCACATGACCAACTACAGTTCCTTGCCTTTATGTTTATACCAAGCCCCATAACAACCATTTCGAATGCAGTTTTTTTTATATTTCCATTGAGCAAAAGTCCTCTTGATGTTTCTTATTTTGCTTTGATGTATTTGGTGGAAATTTTGTTATATAAGTGTCAATATTTAAGATTGATGTTTGCATGTAGAATTGAGTTGAGAGTATGCTTAAAGCCTAAACACATGAGATGAGAGAAACATATATTCTTCCTTGTGAGGTTGAATTGATAAGCTTGCGGGCTACTTGATCATTCATGTACATGCTAGGATGGTTATGTGCCTTATTCATGTTTGCACTTGCGTTGATGTTGCTTTTGATGAGTTTGAATTATGAAGGAATCTCCTGTGGGATGCATTAGTTTATGCTTATTCTTCATTTGCTTGAGGACAAGCAAGAGCTTAAGTGTGGGGGACTTTGATAATGCATATTTTAGATAAGCGTTATAGGTAGTTTTAGGTGCATTTAGATAGGATCCTTGCATGTTTTGTAGTTAATTTGTATTGTTTTCTATTTAGGCATTTTGAGTTCGGAATCTACGCTATTTTGTGTTTATTCTGAAGTTTTATAATCCGAGCTTGAAGGGAGGATTAAGGTGTTCAGAAGAGCTGGTTTTGGAGCATAAAAGAGGAAAAGGAAGACCATCAAGGGAGCTAAAGAAGAACAACGTCGAAGATAAAGAAGAATCGTGGAGCCAGAGAAGTAGCGCCCGTTGCTTTTCCACCGGTGCCCGCCGATTTTGCAGTATCCAGCAAATAAGATTTCGCCCGATTCTATTTTAATTAGTTTATTATTATTTTACTTTCTAGGGTTAATAAGGTCGACTCCTATCTTATATAGGCCGACACTATTAGGTTTTGAGGAAACCGCCATCTTAAGTTCCATCGTTTCCTTGATTTAGAGTTTTGGTTTATAGTTTTATATTTTCTTCGTTAGATATTTTTGTGGCCTCCCAATTCTTTAGGGTCTGTTTTGTGAGGTATTCCACGCTTTGTATTGTTATTGTGTTGATATGATCAAATATTTTTCGGGTTCTTCTTGTCCATATGCTCCACCTGGTTGTGGCATGTTCTTTTTTAATTTGTTAAAAATTTCACAAATGTGCCTCTTTATAGAGTCACTGTTCGTATCTATATTTTGTAATATATGTTCAATAGTTAGTTGGGTCAATACTTTTAACCAATTGAAGTGTGTGGTGACAATTGATAAAAAAAAAATGTGATGGGGTTGTAGTTATCTGATTGCACAACATACATTTAGTCAATATGTCGATTTATTTGTTAGTAGCCTTGTTTTAGTTGTTACACCGTCTAATTAATGTCATCTTCTAAATGAAGTTTGTTTTTAATCTTTGGGGCCACATCTATTTTCCATATCCAAGTAAATGTATTTCCCTTAGTTGAGATGTCATGTAAGTTACATTCAGAGGCAAATGAATTGATTCAGATGGGGTGGATTAATTTTCGTCATCCTTCTCATTGTTTTTCTCTATCTCATTTAGGTCGTCTATGATAAAACATAAGGTTCATATTCTGGATGTTTTCTTGAAATGTTGGCCAAAAGTAAGATTTTCCTAGTTCATGGGGGAGTCTGTCAACAAGAAAGATTGTAAAAGATATGTTTCTTAGATGATTTTCATATTTTATGATCACGTATCTATGATCAATGTGTGCAACTCTACAAAAGCATTTCGTAGGGTTTAGTTTTTCTAAAGTACAAACAGGCCTCCCTCACACCCTATCGTTAGTGCCACACCATTTGGTGAATTCCAATGTTTTCCAAATTGCCTCCCGTGGTGGTCTTTTGGTTTTGGTTTCCATTAAAGCCATAATTAACTTGGATTTTTTCAATTTTACAAAATGATTCAATTTTTTCAATTTTACAAAATGATTCAGTTTTCATCCATAGTTACTTTTGACCTATTCCGTGTATATTCCATGCACAGATTTTCATATTATTACTTATATTTTTGAATTTTTCTTGTCTTTTGTCCGATCCATATTTTCGATTCAAAAAAATATGAAGAATGGTACTATCGTACATATGGGAGTGTTTTCAACATATAAATTACATAAATAAAAAATAGCTCAAGTTAGAGCTAGTAACTGGGATAATCAGGTCGGTTTCTAATCGAACTTGTTCAAGTTGGGTCAGATTAGATATCCGATTGGCTTAGGTCAGGTTTGGTCAAAATGAATTTCAGATTGGTCGGATTTCATTTTAAATCGGGTCATGCTCATTCAGGTTTCAGGTCAAATCGGATTGATTTTATTCAGGTTTCGGGTCAAGAGACAGGTCGATCTTATTCGTGTTTTGAGTCGAAGCGAATCTATGTTTGCTTGGGTTGAAATGTTGAATCATGTTCATTAGGATAATTGGTTTAATTAAGTTGAATATGTAGTTCCCGTTATTTGTGTTTTTCAAAAAAGAAATATTTTCCAAGTAATTAAATATATTCAATATATAATCAACTCATTAACTCATGTTATTCATCTTTAATTTCATTGTCCTTTGTC
This sequence comes from Persicaria maculosa, assembly GCA_963922045.1. Classification (NCBI taxonomy): domain Eukaryota; kingdom Viridiplantae; phylum Streptophyta; class Magnoliopsida; order Caryophyllales; family Polygonaceae; genus Persicaria; species Persicaria maculosa. Next base: position 61,991,640 of record OY998257.1, on the reverse strand, counting down.
AAAACATTGCTATCAAAATCATACTCCCTTCTATATCTAAAATATAATACATACTATTTGTGTCTTTTAAAAAGTATTGTTGAAGTAAAATTAAATATAATTCAAGTTATAATTCCATTATACTATCTTTGATGAGAATTTCGGATTTAGAATTCAAGTTAATCATTTATATTTTATTATATGATTTACATTGATCGATATGAATACATGATGACTTTTGGAGTCTCGACTCTCGAGTAGTCGAGTGAACTTGGCTCTTTTGTGATGTATTTTTAAATACTAACAAATTAAACAAGCTATTGCCGATAAAACAGCTAAATAAGATATATAACTTTAATCATTCTATTCATGTATGATTATTAGGTAAAGTTATAATGATATTAATTTTTTTTATTCACTAACCAATGGGAGTAATTTAAAATATTTATATTTATAAATGCTCCTTAAAATGAGATTAACTTTTTAAAAATAATTTTCTGGAAGATTTTTAAGATACTTTTATGATTAAACATTTTTATGATTTTTTATTTGCTTAATCAACTCTATCTTTTTTATTTTATCTTAACTTTTATTATTATTATTTTATAATATTAATTTATGACATTATTAATTTTATTTATAAAAAACTACCTCGAGGTACGGTTATTCAAACTGAAGCAACAGCAGTCATAAGAGGTATGTAGATAGCACGCAGATTGGGACTACGGAAGATCATAATATAGGGAGATAAACAAGAGTTGATGAGGACTCTTAGTCAAGGAAAAGGAAGCATATGGGAAATATTGCGCCATATACAAGAAATCAAGATTATGAGAGCTGATTTCGAAACGGTTGAGTACAGGCACATCTACAGTGATAGATTACATAGGTCTTATCATGTATAGTGAGCCCAAAGGCCCAATAAGACTCAATACCTTTGTAACATATATATATATATATATATATATATATATATATATATATATATATATATATATATATATATATATGTTTATCAATGAATGGAAACCCTAAGGAGGATTTTACATCAATCTTACAATCTCACATGGTATCACTGCCTTTTCTTCCTCACAGAACCCTACTTTGATCCTCCCGCCCCACCCCTCCTCTTACCGCCGCCGGCATCGTCACCTCGTCGCCGCACTTTCTCTCTCTCTCTCGGCCTCCCTCACCGGCCTCTCTCTCTCCCTCTAGGCCTCCCTCACCGGCCTCCACCCCCCTCCTCTCTCTCTCCGCTTTGCGAAACCCTACCTCCTACCCACCTTAGGGTTTCGGAGCCGCTCAAAAAAAAATGTTCGCCTCCGATACTAGTCGCGGCCGCGGCCGCGGCATATGCAGCGACCGCAGCTCTACGCAGCGGCCGCGCAACTCGCCGCCTCACGGCCCTTGCCCTTGGAACGCCGCCTATGCCCCGCCTGCTCCTGCTACGCATCATGCCTTCTCCTCTATGCAACCGACATCTCCCGACTCTTCTTGGTACATGGACACTGGTGCCACCTCCCACATGACGAACTCCTCAGGTAACCTCTCATCTATTTCCTTTAAGGGTCCTGCACACTCTATTATCGTCGGCAATGGTGGTCGTCTTGCTACTTCCGGGATTGGACAAACCAAACTACAGACCCCAACCCACCCACTACACCTTAACAATGTCCTCATTGCCCCAAAGATTGTCAAAAACCTTATCTTTGTCCGTCGGTTCACTACTGACAATAACGTTTCCCTTACGTTTGATCCATTTGGTTTCTCTGTGAACGATCTTACTACGGGGGTTACTCGCATGAGATGTAACAGCACCGGGGAGCTCTACCCTGTCACACCACCTCCTGTGTCCAGTCAGTCATGCCCGGTCGCCCTCTCGGCATCATCGTCCAGCCTCTGGCATGCACGCCTGGGTCATCCCAGTGCTGCCGTTCTAGATGTCCTCCGTTCTCAGAGTCTTGTCACCTGTCCTAAAGACCTACACTCTAGTCTATGTTCGTCCTGTCAGTTAGGCAAACATGCCCGACTACCGTTTCAACGGTCCTTGAACTCTACCCTTGCCCCTTTTGACATCATTCATAGTGACATATGGACCTCTCCTGTGCCTAGCAAGGAGGGTCACAAGTACTACCTCTTGTTACTAGATGATTACACTCATTTCTTATGGGTCTTCTCGTTGCATTTCAAATCCCAAGTGTTTCCTGTCTTTTCCAAATTCCATGCCTACATCAAAACACAGTTTCACACATCCATCAAATGCTTCCAATGTGATAATGGTCGTGAATTTGACAACAAAGATTTTCACTCTTTCTTCGCCACAAATGGGATCTCCTATCGGTTGTCTTGCCCCTATACCTCCCAGCAGAATGGCAAGGCCGAACGAATCATCAGAACCATAACCAACATGATGCGCTCTCTCCTCTTTCACGCATCTATCCCCCTTACCTATTGGCCTTACGCCTTATCCACCACCTGTTATCTCCTCAACATTCTCCCATCTACCACCCTTCACCATCGCTCGCCAGGTCAGGCCCTCTATTGCACTTTGCCTAGGTATGATCACCTTCGTACCTTCGGGTGCTTGAGCTTCCCAAACCAGTCCTCCACCGCCCCATACAAGCTTCACCCGCGCTCCACCCCTTGTGTCTTCCTAGGCTATCCGTCTGATCATCGCGGTTACCTCTGTCTCGATATCAATACCATAAGCTCATTGTGTCTCGCCATGTCACATTTGATGAGTCTCGCTTCCCCTTTGCTTCTCCTCCTCTCCCCTCTTCTACACCTCCTGTGTCTCAGTCTGAGTCAGAGTCATCGTTCCCTCACTTTCTTCTCCCCCAGGGCTCTCCCGGTGCTCCTGCCTCCCCCCTACACCACCTCCACCACCCCCTACCACCAGACCACACACCCGCAGCGTCTCCGGTGTCTTTCGACCCCGTCAGATCGTCTCCATGAACACCGAACATCACCCCGCCTCCTATTCCCACACACACTTGCCGTCATCCCCTCCTGCCGTTGAGATGCCGCGGCCGCAGCAAGATGCTGCGGCCGCGGCCATGCCATCTCCCGCAGCCCACCCCCCACCCTCGCCCTACCCCGCTGCCGCGGCCGCAGCCTAGTGCTGCGCCCGCCGCACATCCCGCCGCCTCACAGCCCCCCCTGCGTCCGTCCCTTCCGCCTCCCTCTCCCCCATACCCACCTCCCACAAAACAGCCCTCCACGACCCGAATTGGCAGGCGGCTATGCTCGACGAATACAGGGCCCTTACAAGGAATGGTACTTGGGTTCTGGTCCCTCGCCCTCCTGAAGCGAACGTCATCCGATGTATGTGGCTCTTCCGCCACAAGTTCCGCTCTGATGGAACGTTGGAGCGCTACAAAGCCCGTCTTGTGGTCAACGGTCGTTCTCAGCAGGTAGGTATTGACTGTGATGAGACCTTCAGCCCCGTCGTCAAGCCTGCCACTATCCGAGTGATGTTGAGCTTAGCATTGTCGCGCAAATGGGCCATTCATCAGCTGGATGTCAAGAATGCTTTTCTTCAGCCGCCGGGGTTTGCTGATGCTGATCGTCCCCAGCACGTCTGTCTCCTGAAGCGATCTCTGTATGGGCTGAAACAGGCTCCGCGGGCTTGGTTCCAGCACTTTGCTTCTCATCTGCTACGCCTGGGCTTCATTGGCAGCCGCTCGGACACGTCTTTGTTCATCTATCGCAGAGGCTCAGATATGGCCTTTCTCTTACTGTATGTCGATGACATCATTCTTACTGCCTCTTCTGATGCTCTTCGGACGTCGATTATTTCGCAGTTGAGTGCAGAGTTCGCCATGTCTGATCTGGGTCAGTTATCCTACTTCTTGGGGGTTGCTGTTCAGTGTCATGCGTCTGGTATGTTTCTATCACAGAGTAAGTATGCTGCTGAGATTGTTGCTCGGGCTAAGATGGTGAACTGTAATCCTGTCGCCACCCCGGTCGATACATCTAACAAGCTCAGTGCTCATTCTGGTCCTTTGGTTGATGATCCGACATTGTACAGGAGCCTTGCTGGTGCTCTTCAGTATCTCACCTTCACCAGTCCTGATATCAGTTACGCCGTTCAGCAGATCTGCTTGTTCATGCATGCACCCAGGGAACCCCACTTTCAGGCCTTGAAGCGGATCATTCGGTACATCAGCGGCACCCTCGAGCTAGGCACCACGATCACTCCTTCCTCTAAGCTTGACCTTGTTGCTTACACTGATGCGGATTGGGGTGGTTGTCCTGACACACGTCGCTCCACGTCTGGCTACTGTGTCTTCCTCAACGACACCCTTGTGTCGTGATCGGCAAAGCGTCAGTCTGTCGTGTCTCGCTCCAGCGCTGAGGCAGAATACAGAGGTGTGGCCAACGTTGTCTCCGAGTGCTCTTGGCTGCGCAATCTCCTTCTTGAGCTTCGTTGTCCTCTTCAGAAGGCCACTCTGGTCTACACTGATAACGTCTCCGCCGTCTATCTGGCTAGCAACCCAGTCCAGCATCAACGCACGAAGCACATTGAGCTCGATCTCCACTTCGTCAGGGACAAGGTTGCCATTGGACATGTCCGTGTTCTACATGTCCCGTCCTCCTATCAGTACGCTGATATATTCACCAAGGGTTTACCACGATAGTTGTTCATTGATTTTCACTCCAGTCTCACTGTACGACCCCCTCCAGTTTCGACTGCGGGGGTTTGATAGATTACATAGGTCTTATCATGTATAGTGGGCCCAAAGGCCCAATAAGACTCAATACCTTTGTAACCTATATATATATATATATATATATATATATATATATATATGTTTATCAATGAATGGAAACCCTAAGGAGGATTTTACATCAATCTTACAATCTCACATACAGAGAAGCCAACAAAGTTGCGGATTACATAGCCACGAAAGGCATCATTAGTGATAGATCTACCATCCCTTTTAATAGGGATCTTTGTACCATCATCCATTAGGATGATCCCGAAGCAAGCTTACATGCATGTTTTGTAATAACTCCGAATGTTTGCATACTGTAAAAAAAAGTATATAGTAATTAATAAATTATAATTAGATACTGATATAATATAACATGCGAGATCCATGTGATCAATATAATTAATTACTTGCATGTGTATATACTGTATTATATACTTCATATATATTTTAAATCCAACTTTCCCATTAGGCTTCAACTTTATTTACACTATAAAAGAGCTGGTCTAGGAGCTAGCTAGAAGAGCACACCAAGAAACTAAGCTTGAACGAAATCCACAAATAAAACAATGAGGCCAAGTAGTTTGAAGCTATTGGGTCTGGTTTTGGTGAATGTGTTTGCTCTATGCATAGCCAAAAAGAACGTCCGTACCATAGACTGGGTGGTAAGTTCTCCTCTTCCATCCTCTTTATCCTCTCCCCTAGCTCTATCTATAATCTGTATATATATGTACGTAGTCATTTTTCTTTAATTAACGATACGTACTGATGGATGGATGGATGAACATGTAAAAATGCAGTTGGAGGAGAAATCATTCACGAAGCTATGTAGCACAAAAACAATGCTGACAATGAATGGGATGTTTCCAGGACCAGCTCTCTCTCTTCACCAAGGAGAATCCATTAAAGTCAATGTTCATAATCAGGGCAAATATGGTGTCACCATACACTGGTTAGTTTGGCTTTTGATTCTTTCATTTTTTTTTTAGAGATATGAATGAAACTAAGCAGGTAAGATACTTTTTCATCGTCAATCATTTTAGGATGAAATCTCATTTGACTTCTGTGTTTGGTTGATAGCACGTACACAAGTGCACGTGCACACAACCCCGGTTACGAGTCCCAACAGACTTCTGATCAGTATGTTTATTAGAGTGGTAAAGTCGTCAAATGTCCCGAGTCTTGATCCTATGCTAGCTAAAAAAAAGAATAAGATGCTAGATCTGTTGTCCAAATGTCAACTAGAGGCAAAAGTCCATAGTTGCACGTTGAAAGATGTGAATGAGACCAAAAGTGTCTACCTCACATCTAAAGTTGAGCATAGCGTGTACAAGTCTTAGTATATAAGTCAGGGGGCTACGTACGTACTCTTCCTAATGCCAATTAATTTTATGATAGAATTTTACTCGACTTATGTATTTGACTGCTAGCACACAAGTACCCGTGCACATAATCGACCTTCGGTCACGAGTCCCAACGACGAACTGATCACTTCCACCACGTTTTTGTTAGGATTAAGATAAAAAAAAAAAGATTATATATGTGTTTTGGCTCAAGTGTGGTTTTAAATCTGGATATATTGTTTTAGATTTTACTTTTCGGGTGCAAGCTAGTATGATTTAGTTCAGTTTCATTTCGAACTAATTTAATTTTTGTTCATACGTTCCGAATTTTGGATTGACAAATTTTGGAGAAATTTCAGGCAAACAAGGGCAGTTGGGGTCGGGTCGGGTATTGCGCTAGCTGGTTGTGAATTATTCAATTAATTTCTTTATCGTGTGGGAAATCAATTTTTTCTATTAATTAACATGATTTGTTGACATTATCTATATATACTTGTGGAAAGATGTAAATGAAATCCCACATTGATAAACTGATTAATCAAACCCTTATATATAAGTCGATGGACAATCATATCTAATGCTAATTAATTTTAGATTAGAACCTCACTCGGTTTGTATGCTTTACTTGATTGATGCTTGGACATTGTGACCTCCATGTTGCATCACCCTCCATTATTTGTTTCTGAAGATTTTTTTTCTTTTTAAAAAAGTATATATTACGTGACTGTATATTTTCAGTTTTCTTGAGATTTTGACAATTTTGTGAAATAAATAAAATTTAATAAAAATGTTACAAAATTATATACAATATTAGTTATCTTGTTTTCGAAAGGTTCTTGCATTCTGTTCATACTACATTACTTCGTAATAAAATGCGCCTGATATTATGCACTTATATCAAATTCTATACCCAAAGGGTATAGGATAAGATGTTCATTTTAGAAAAAATATATCATTAATTAAATTCTATTAGTCAAATTTTAAATTAGATTCTTAGGTCGCTTATTTTTAGTAGGGTATCTTTTTCTATTTAGGATCTTATCCTATACCCTAAGGATATAGGATAGAAAAACCGTATATAATTTTACACCTGAAATTCATTCCTTTTGTTTCTTTATTTTGCCAAATTATACGTTCCTTCTTTTTCTTCACTTTTGTTGACATTTATATATTCTTTCCGCTTTTTCTTCACTTTTGTTGACCAATACCTATATTATTTTAACCTTAATATGGATTGGAGTAGGTGAAAATGATTATATATAGATCCAACTTTAATTATGAAAATTGCTGTCATGCGACTTTATATATCTTCCTCCATTGTTTTTTGTATTTTGTAGTTGGCCACGTCCATTTGAATTTTATACCTTTGGCTGTCATGTAGCCACCATGATTACCGGTTCTATATTTTAATTAATTATTGTTATTAAAAATACGTTAATAATGATGTTAACATTCTTCGTCTCATATTAATAATTTAATATAAACAAGCTGTACGTAAATAATAATAATAATACGGCAAAACTTGACGTTTTACTATTCACACACGTTTTTTTAGGAGCTAAAAATTATATAAAATATCTAGTTTTTTTAATAATTTTTTAACAATTTTGTAGTTATTATTAATAAGTACAAACTTGTTAAAAAAATTTAAAAAAAAATAAATATTTTATATAGTTTTTATCATTCTAAAAAAACGTGCGTGAATAGTAAACGACAAGTTTTGCCAAACGGAGGGAGTAATAATATAGGCCCACTTCAAGATAACATGCATTTTACGATAAAACCACTACTAGGGCTTATCAATCCTCTATCTAGTGGTATCAAAAATTTGTGTAATTTATTTTTGAAGAAATCTTCAATGTTATAAATAAATGTGTAACTAGAATAAAAACATTTATCTTACATATATACTTTAATTTATTTCATCGATTTCTAATATTTCAATATAACCTACTAATTTGAAATTCTTAGGCTTAACTATAATATTAAAGTATGAAATTTATCGAACGATAATATATCAATCGAAGTTATCTACAAGAGAAACATGAATATTAAATTTTATTTTTGATTGAGAGAGCAACTATACATCTGACCCTAAAAAACATTTGCCTCTGCGTGTCTATCAATTCTAAAGAAGTTCATTTTAAACATTGTGTTTAACTAGGATATGTGGTGGGTTACAAATGCAGGCACGGGGTGAAGCAACCACGGAACCCATGGTCGGATGGACCGGAGTACGTGGCTCAATGCCCTATCAAGCCAGGGGCCAACTACACTTACGAGATCATACTGTCGGACGAGGAAGGGACCTTGTGGTGGCATGCCCACAGTGACTGGTCTCGAGCCACCGTCCATGGCCCCATCTTTGTCCTCCCCAAGCTCGGGAAACATTACCCATATCCCAAACAGCCTGATGCTGAAATTCCTATCTTTCTTGGTATGTGCTTTGAGCATGTATTTGGTCAATTTTCATTTTGCTGTCACAAAATTACCACCTTTCACAATTTGTGTGCTGTTTTTACAAATTAAAAAAAAAACAATTCATTGGCAATACTATTGAAAAAAAAAAAGATTTAACAAGTATATAGGTCCATTATTTTTATAAAAAAAACCCATATGGTAGAATTTTTAATAAATACTCAATATGTCTCATAATTTATCTGGTTTGATTTTTCATCACGTTTCTTAATTAATAAGTTAAACATACTACGTACTAAAATAGTAGAATTCTTAATAAATACTCAATACGTCTCATAATTTATATAATTTGACTTTTCGACACGTTTCTTAATTAATAAGTTAAACATACTACGGCGTATGGTATAAAATAGTAGAATTGTTAATAAATACTCAATACATCTCATAATTTATCTAGTTTGACTTTTCGACACGTTTCTAATTAATAAGTTAAACATATGTTAAAATATCAATAGTTTTAAAATTTTTAAAATAATTTTACACTTATTAGTAAAAGATATGAAATTAAATAAAAATTTAAATTTTATCATCTTTAAAAATGTACGAAATAGTGACTTATTTTAAGACGGACGAGCTGAGGGAGGATGTGTTTTTCAATTTCATTTCAATTTAGCTAAAATTTAAAATAAAATGTTCTGAAAAATAAGTGATAATTGTACTTTTAAGGACATTTCAACTTGAATTGTTGTGATGCAAAAAGATGATTTATCAGATATCGAAAATATGATAAAAACTCAAGTATACTGTATATAAAAGTCATGGCATGGACTACTCATGTTACTTTTCATTGGTTGTAGGATCCAATATATCCCTATAAACTTATATTGTGGACTTGAGCTCGTATAGGACGTATAAACTAGCTCCCACATTATATTGATTCATCCAAATTTATCATAAATATATTGTATCCAATAGCTTTTCCCTTTAGATTTTGTGAAAATTAATATCATTTTATTGATATGATATCTCTAATAATATTATTTTAATACCAAGTTGTAACATTTAATTGTTTTAGGCATAAATTTACATTTATAAAATTTATAAAAAAAAATATTTATACTCTATAAACTTATATTAACATGTTTATAAACTCTTATCATGAAAAATTGCACTTTGAAATGTAATAATAATTGAAATATATATTATACTAGAAAATAATTTTTCTAAAACACAATCTTTAATTTCATGATAAAGTTTGTAAACGTGTCAATATAAGTGTATAAAGTATAAATATCTATACTAATTATAAAATTAGAAGCAGAGCACTCATAGGTGGCTTCACGAAAGGGCTTAATATTAGAACTTGGGGCATGCCACGTCATTTCTTACTTCAATTATTTGTCACTTAACACCCACTTGGCCCCATATGAAATCTATATATCTCTAATAACCTCTTCTTAATTACACCCCACTAACCCCCACTAACCCTAGTATTAAGTTATTTATTTAATTAATAAAATATAAAATGAATGATATTATTAAGGAATATTTAATCAAGTTTGATTTTTTTTGAATTTATTAACTACTCTCTTTGTTTGAAAATAGATGTCATTTGGCTATTTAGTATAATGTTTATGAGATTAAAATTTATATAAAATATCAAATTATCAATAATTTTTGAAACATAATTTAATATTTATCAATAATAACTAATAAATATGATATTTTATAAAAAAAAATAACATTTTATTTGGTGCTTAACTTTTTTTAAAATGTGTTAAATAAAAAAGAAACATCTATTTTCGAATATAAGTAATACGGAGTAATCATTATCACTTTTTCTTTCCTTAAAACACATGTGTTTGGAATCTAATGGATTTTAATTATAATGCATAAACATTTCAATAGTGTTTGTTTAACACATTTTACAATGTGTTTAAAATAATATAAAATTTAAATAAAATATCTTATAAAGTGTGTCAATCCTTGCGTAAATAAAATACAATGCTCTGATCAAAAAAATAGGGTGTTGTTTTTTACACCCATAAAATTTACTATTTACACCCAAAATCCAAGTTTTTCTTTTTTTTTTAAATAAACCCTACACCTCCTGAGTCATAGACGTGTGACTCAAGAGGGGCAGAGTATGTATATAGAAAAAAATAGTTGCGCCTCATGAGTCACACACCTATGACTCAAGAGGCGTAGGGTTTATTTAAAAAAAAAACAAAAACTTAGATTTTGGGTGTAAATAGTAAATTTTGTGGGTTTAAAAAACAACCCCTAAAAAATAATGGCTCGCATCGTTGGATCCATAGGTCGGCGAAGTGAGATATTCATGTTCGAAACCTCAACCAATTTTTTATTTTTTATTTTTTATTTTTTTGTACATGATAGCATCTTGGTACAAAGGAAGTGTGATGCAAATCATCGAAGAGGCATTGGCAAGTGGAGGTGAAACCAACAAATCCGACGCTTTTACCATTAATGGGCAACCTGGGGACAAAGTACAGTCTTCTTCTTGCTCCACCATGGGTACACTTCTTAATCTTTTTTATTATATATTATTATTTATTTTATTTTATTATTATTAAGTTCCATCATTTTGTATTACTGATCTAATATATATATGCAATGCAGAGATGTTTAACATGACGGTGGAACATGGCAAAACCTACCTATTACGTATCATAAATGGTGTGATGAACGAAGAGATGTTCTTCATGGTGGCCAAGCACAAGCTCATTGTCGTCGGCATCGACGCAGCCTACATCAAGCCCATCAAGACCGACTACATAATGATCACGCCAGGCCAGACCATGGATGTGCTCCTTGTAGCCAACCAGGAGCCTAGCCACTACAACATGGCCTCTAGAGCCTTTGGTGAGCTCGTCTTCTCAAATGCCACCACCACCGGTCTCGTAAAGTACGCCGGAGATTACCCACCCCCCGTCAATCCCGCCTTCCCTGACCTCCCCGACTACAACAACAGCGACGCCGCCATTGCCTTCACCAGCAAGTTCCGTGCCCTAGCCACCGCTGACCACCCCGTCAACGTCCCCCAAACCGTAGACCGGAGGATTATCATGACAATCGCCGTCGGAACTTTACCCTGTGAGGCGGGGCAAAACTGCTCCGGCCCCAACAACAACAAGCTCTCGGCGAGCCTAAACAACGTGACGTTCGATGCCCCCAAAACCGACGTCCTCCAAGCCTATTGGAAACACCTCAAGGGCGTGTACAAGACGGATTTCCCGAACAACCCACCTTATGTGTTTAACTACACTATGACTCCGATGATCGGGGACAATTTCACGATGTCGGATTTGAACGGGACTAGGGTTATTGTGGTGGACTATAACCAGACGGTCGAGATCGTGTTCCAAGGAACGAACGTGTTAAACGCATCAGAGAACCACCCAATGCACTTGCACGGATACAGCTACTACGTCGTGGGATGGGGTAACGACACTTTCGACGTCAACAAACACCCTAAACATTACAATTTGAAAGATCCGGCGGAGGTTAACACCATCGGTGTCCCAAAGAATGGGTGGACTGCTATCAGATTCAAAGCTAACAACCCTGGTGAGTTCATCACTTCATCTTCTTCTTTGTTTACCTTTTATTGTTCCGTTTGATCTAAATTTCTGTATTTGAGTATGAATGCAGGGGTGTGGTTCATGCATTGTCATCTGGAGAGGCATGCGAGCTGGGGTATGGACACGGTGCTCATCGTCAAGGACGGTCCGACTCGAGAAACAAGGATGAGGCCTCCGCACTACATCAATCCCTGCTAATATAGCTACAGCTAGAGATCGATCATCAGGGCATCGTCGTCTTTCTACCCACCTAATAAATATTATTGGCAGCTTATTTTACAATAATAATAACGTATAGGCTTTTGTTGAGTTCCATCGATATATCTAGTATTACGGGAAATTAGCTGCGAGATTTGTATGACCATATGTTTGTACGTGCTCTTGAGATCGACACAGGATTTTATTTGATTCTTTCATTGTATAATTTGTATTTCGTTATCCAAAAAAAAATCGTGGAAATATTTTACCACGAGTATTAAATTTATTACGGTTTGACCTATGATGTGATTTTACTGTTTACCCAAATTATAATGGTTAAACCTAAATTGAAACAATACTAATTTACCACGGTTCATATTTACCACATTTTATAATATATTGCATTAGGCATGGTTACGGGTCGGACTCGTCGAGTCGACGGGTTCAATCCGCTATGGCTAGCAGGTTGGCCTATTAAAAAAATATTTATTTAAAAAAATTGACTATTTAATTAAAAAAAAGTGATATTAGAAGATTGTATAACTTTGTATCAATGTGGGAGAAAAAAGTTTGAGAGAGGGATTCAGGGTGTGCAGACCCATCTTATGTCTGGTTGGATATTTCTTACATACATTTCTTTGCGGTATGTTACTATGTGCAATTGGTAGGGATGGAAACAATCAAATGTACCCAGTCGCTTGGGTTGTGGTTAAAGCTAAAAACAATGATTCATGGAGTGTTGGCTTTTAGAAGCTTTAAAGGCATATTTATGTACGTTTGGTTGTGAAGAATGCACGATACTTTCAGACCAACAAAAGGGGCTTTTGAATGCTGTTAAGGAACACTTTCCATTGGTAGAGGGTAGAAATTGTGTAGACGTATTTATGCAAACTGGCATAAAAAACACAAGGGAGATCAGATGCAGGGCCTTTTTTGGAAAGCTGCAAAGGTGTATACTAAATCAAATTTTGATATTGTGATGGGAGAAATGAAAACACTTAGTGCTACTACAGCAGAAGATTTCATGCGTCAAAATCCAAGGGTTATACCTGTTATTTAAATGATGGAGGATATCAAGTTGTATATAATGAAGAGGTTATTTAGGAAAAAGATTTTGATGATTTTGATAACATGCATTTATATAGGTGTTATAGTACTTATTTAGCATAGTTTAGGTGTAAATAATGTCCTCTTTCATATGAATTTGCAAATTAGATTATTGTGGTTTTGGATGCGGAATCTATACATATTTGTTGTTAATTTCAGGTATTGGAAGCTGAGATGGGAGATGCATGAAGTGTAAAAGTGGAATCACCGGAGTCAACCAAGGAAATAAGGAGAAGAATGCCGTGAACAATGGAGTCACGCTCGTGGCCAAGGGAGTCGTGCCCGCGGTCAACGCTGAGAGTAGAAGGTTGACTACGTCTTGAGCCGCGACCGCGGCCAAAAAGTAGCGGCCTCTATCAGCACTGAAACCCTACTTTGTCGAATTCCTTATTTTTAATTAGGTTATTTCGTAACCCTTTTGGATGCCTATTTAAGGGGGTTTTTAGGGGATGTTTTATTAACCTTTCAGCAATTGAAGAAACTCTAGAGGAGAGCTTTTATGCTATGGTGCACTAAACTCCTCCTTTGTTCGATTGATTAGTTTGAAGTTTTCGATTTGATATTCCATGAGATCTTCTCTACTCTATTTACTTTTGAGTAATCTTTATCTTCCGTTGTCATTTCTTACAATTGTGTTTAGGGGTGGGCATGGGACGGGACGGGATTGGGGTAATCCCGCGTATTTTTTACGGGACGGGATTAAATATTTTTTTTCAAATCCCGCCGGGTCTTATCTCTCACGGAACGGGATCGGAACGGGACGGGATTTGCCCCTCGTAAAAAATGAATAAAACACAATCTAAAAATAACAAGTATAAATGTGCAAATTAAAGTCATGCTTGATACATAATAACTTAATAACCCCACTAAATATAAAAAAATCAGTAGGTATTTGCTAAAAAAATCAACAAATTGAATTCATAATAGAATGAAAATACATTAGCAACGCTAGTAGCAACAACAGTAAGTCATTTCTTATACGTAGTATATTTTTAGTGTTTTTATTATTATTTTAAATTTTGGGTTTAAATAAATGTTAAGGTATAATATAAATATATTCTTATATATTTTTATTAATTTAATTAAATATATAAATATATATAATTTTATATATATGCGGGACGGGACGGGATTTGCGGGATTCTAAGTCTCCGTCCCGCGTCCCGTCCCGCGTAATTTTTGCAGGACGGGATCGGGACGGGATTGAAATTTTTCTCTCTAAATTCCACCGGGATCGGGACGGGATGCGGGACGGGACGGGATTTGCGGGATTTGTGCCCACCCCTAATTGTGTTTGTGTTTTATTGGAAATGCCACCTAATATTGCTTGAACTCAATCTATCGCTAGATCTATAAGGACGCTAGTTAAAGAACTTAGATCATGGCAGGAACTTGTGATCATCTAGGGCTAGTTGACTTGGTTGATCGCATGAGGATAAAGATACAATTGGTTTATTGCTAGTTGTTTTATTTCAATTGTTCATGTTGAATATCCTTGGTGTGTATTGTTATTGTTGGATTGAATCTGGATAGTTTGTAGGCTATTCATCAATAAGGGTGTTTAGACTCTGGTTGACATATACACTAATTTCAGGGAAGGAATTGAAAGTTGTTATCAAGGTATAATTGATTTTCGCAAGAGGTTGCTCAAGAGTAATAGGTTTAGGGAATTTCAAGGATCGGAATCCAAATTGAGAGTGGATACTAATTAATCAAGCGTGTTTCACAAATATTGTTACCAATCATCATCATTGCATTCTTTATTTACTTTTATCATCATCATTGCATTCTTTATTTACTTTTGTTTTCCTCTGCATACTTCCAAACTCCCCTCCCCCTTTTCACATCATTCACATCTTAGCATACAAATTGAGCGTACGAATTGCATGAGTCTCTGTGGGTTCGATCTGTACTTGCCAGGATACACTAGTTAGGTTAGTTCAGAACTATTTGATAGGGTTTAACAACTGCGAAAATATCTCTATCAGAATGATAGGGTTGATGATATTTGTCCAAGAATCAGAAAAAGACTTCAACAAGAGAAGGATAATGCAAAGAATTGTACCCCACTGGCAGCCAACACTAGAGTGTTTCAAGTCATGCACCATACTGACATGTTGTGTGTTAACTTGTAGGCTAGAACTTGTACATGCAAAAAATGGGATCTCACTGGAGTTCCATGTTTCCATGTTGTTGCATGTTGCAATTGGCTTAGGGTCCCTTGTGAAAATTATGTTTTTGATTGGTTGGACAAAGGTGCATTTCCCGCTTGTTCCACCTCCTATTAAAACTGGAGCTAGTAGACCAAAGAAGAATAGAAGAAAAGATCATCAAGAAAGGGCTAATTAAAAAAAAAAGGCAAGCTTACAAAGAATGGACTGGTAATCACTTGCTCAATTTGCAAAATTCAAAATCACAATAAGAGAACATGCCCTAACATGGGAAATGTTAGAATTGGTCACATGTCTCAAAATGTAAGTGTTCATTCCTAATTGTGTATTTGGTATCATGATAATATTTTAATTACCGAGAAAAAGAAGGTTAGGAAAGGATAATTCTGAAACTATTTCATCTCATTTGCTAAGCCATGCTAGACATAAGGGAAGACCTATAGGAAAGGAACCAACACCATTCTATCAAGCAATATGGAGTATATTAAGTTTAGATTGACAAATAGCCTATAATAGAGTGATGTGTTTGCGCACAAAGACGTGAGTTCGACTCCCACATAGGCTCATATGTTCTCTTAAACAATGTACAAAGGCATTCATTTCAAATGAAGTTATATGCATCAATTCTAGGTTTCAAAACTATGACAGCAAGGTTTGATTTCATTTTGATGCTCTTGGAACTGAATCTACAAACTGACCCATTTTTTCTCATGCCATGGTTTAGTGGATATGCCAGTTATTGTTAATTTTGCCTAGCAATGATGAAGCAAGTGATTTAACAAGTTAGCCTATGTGGGGTTCGAACCCACACCATTGTATAACGTAATGCTCTGTCATTTGAGCTAATAGGCTATAATAGGATCTAGATGATGACGTTACAAAATACGCAAAATTTCAATTGTCGTTCCCCATAATTGAACCATTAAGAGAATTGTAAGAGAGATCCCAGGCCTGCACAACCAAAAAATGTGATCAGAGATGCATAAGAAGCAGTAGGTAAACTTAAAATTAGATAATACAAATGCATATCAAAAGAAAGAAAAAACAAGAACCTCCTGTGGCTTTGGTTCTTTCCAAATGAATATTAGCCTCTTATATTCTCAGTTTGAATACTAAATAGCAATCAAACCTAACTGTCTAGATGCCTAAATATGCACATTAATAAACATGACATGACACAAAATGGATTTATGATCTGACTACAACATTCAACCAAAATCTATTAAAGGATAAAGAAAATGTTTCATCCATGAGATTGCCAAAAATACTTTCATACTCACAAGCACTGAAATCTACATTTAGGACTGTCACATGTACTTGTTGGATCCACCAAGTACTTGTCGGTGGATTTTCAACCGTCTTTGGCGAAGTTCATGCAAATAAAGAATTTTGAAAGAAAGGTTTGAGAACTTGGAATCTTAGAGATAGTAGATTCCTAATTTTGAGAAAGTGTGGTTTCATTTGGCATAACAATTTGAATTATTCTAAAATACAATTGAAATCAAGTTGATCGTTGTCATTGATCGTGCATTACTGCATATATTTCACTTCAAAATGCTAGAAATTTGAAAACCTACGCAATCTCACTAAGAATTTAAATTTAAATAAGATCGTATAGATTTGAACGACACAAGATTAGATAGATAAGAACTAACAAATAGGAAAAAGCAAGAGAACCAAATCTAAAACTAGATCTGAAATTTGAAATCAGAAGAAAAAACAAGCGAGAATTGGTTTACAGATTTTGCAACAACAGCGCAAATTGGAAGGTCTCAAAGTGCTTTAGTGCATAGAAAGAGAAATCAAACTCGTACCAGACGAATCGACCTTAAGCTTAGAAGGAAAAGCTGACATGATTTTCATTCGACGAGCTTGAACAGTACCGGGTGAACCATCACTCGTCAGCCATCTATCGCCAAAGGGGTTTCTTCCTACAAAGCCCTCTCAAGCATTTCCTCTATGCACGCAACATTCTTTCTTTCTTTCTATTTTAAAAAAAAATCAAAACTAACGGAGAAGGTACAAGTCCGTGAAACTTAATTGTCTAAGGGCGCGACGCAAAATTACCCTGAAACTCAGGGGTACCACACAAAAATTGTAAAACCTTTATACACCCTACTAAAAACGCCATACCTCGAGGGTACCTAGTGAAATTTCCATATAATAATAATAATTATTATTATTAGTAAAAATAAGTACTATTATTATAAATAATATTAAGTAATAATAATATTATTATCATGACTTATTATATTATATTTATATTACTATTATTGTTTTTATCACTATTTTATTATTTAATACTCCCTTCGTCTCAAAATTTGAGTCGTTTTATGATTTTGTACAAGTTTTAATAAAACACTCACCTCTCAATCAACATCATCTTTCCACCAATTTTTTCATAAATTTTATTATTTTTTAACACCCACTATATTTTTTGACCAATCAAAATCTTTAAAAAAAGTCATCAACACATAAATCGATACGAATCATTACTATACCCTACCTAAAAAACCTAAACGACCTAAATTTTGATACAAAAATTAAAGGCTAAAACTACCTAAATTTCGAAATGGAGGGAGTATAACTTTTTTCTTATTATTAACTTGTACCCGCACTTTTGGTTTGATCTTAATTAGTGTTGCTTACAACTCAACACCAAAATGAAACTATAAAAATAAGGAAAAATAGATTGATTCAAGCAGGCAGTGTATTTTTATTGGAATTGTACCAAAAACGAATTGTACATAAGTTTTGGGCACAATTATTTTGGATACAGACACTCAATTTAAAACATATATATGTGATATATGATGTTCTTCTAACACTTGACCAAAACCCGGCAAGTGGAAGAAAGCTTTTTGGCGGCAGGGGAGGTAACGTATTGTCTGAGGCTTGGATTCTTGGAGTATTGGCATAGACAAGGCTTCTGCTCCGTCAGCTTTTTGCAGCACGCTTTTGAGGGCGGTGATGATGACATCATTGCCGCCGCACATGGGCTCAGCTCCGTAACGCTGCATGTCACCGCCTCCGCTTCTTTGACTATGGCCAGGAGAGCCACCGTCGCCACCGCCGCGTAGATCGCCATGCAAGCGAACTTGTTCATCTTCCACTCCTGTAGCAAGTACTATGCCTAGAAATATATAGTGTTGTAATGTGTGTGGGAATGGGATGAGGAGGGTTGTGGCTTGATGGGTTGTTTTATAGGGAGAAATGAGGCACAATTTCAGGTTTTGTGGGGCCAAAACTTGTTTTTAAGTGGGGTGGTTGGCCGGTTGGGTGGAGCACTATCACATTTGTGTGATTTTGGTTGCGCGTGTGTCAGTGTGCGTGTATCATTGCCATGTGCTGGGTACGAGTGTGTGTGTGTGTGGAACTTGGAGTCCATAGAGGATTTGTGTGAATTTGGTTCATTATGCTATGCAAAAATATGTATATGAAAAAGTCTCTGTTTCACATTTCTTTTTCCTCTTCATAGTTCATACACATCATTGCTAAGTTTAGGTCCTCCCCTTCATTATTATTACTCTTTGATCTCATTTGGACACTTCACGGTATTAAGAGCATCAACAAAACCCTGGGATAACCTCTTAGTTTTAGCTTATATTTTACGGTAAGAGAATGAAAGTGATTAAGGAGATTATCTTCGTAGATAGAGACAACCTCTTTTCTTTTGTAATTTTGTTTTTTTATAAAAAAAAATAAAAAGGAAAAGATATGATGTTACACGTAATAAAGTGAAAATAAATTTGAAAATGGATAAAAGGTATCCCATTGTTGTAGAACAAATCTTATAGGATAAGGTATAAAAAGTAAAAATAAATGAGGTATAAAATTTAAATAGGAAAAAGGAAAAGAAAATGGATAAGAGGTGTATGATCTAAACCGTTTTTTTTTTTATCAAGGGATTGGATGTTATTTTGGATAAATATTTGATCTATTAGGGCGTTTTTTCTTCCCCACCTTTGTGAGAGAGGTGGAGGAGGTAGAGTGAAATTCCACCTAGCCCACCCCTTAAGTGAAGGTGGTGGAAAAGAAAACACGCCCTTAATATTTCTCATGTATTACACGAATTTATTTTATAAAAATCAAAATAAATTTAACACATCAAAAAACTAAGAAAGATTAAAAACAAAAATAAATTTAACACATCAAAAAACTAAGAAAGGTTCAAAACAGATCTAATTTAAGCGAGAAAATAAATAATTGAATAAAAATAATATATAAAGATACAAAATTATTTTCGAGATAAGATATTTGAAAAAATATTATTTTACTATTGTATAAAAATAAGATAAAAGATATTTCCTTTTTTATGACGATATATTTTGGTAAATTTATAGAATCTTATATGCATTAATAGGACTGCGCCAACGGCCTGTTGTTTACCTAAATTTATCTCATCTAGTTTGAAGCTTAAGCACGCCAACAATAGTTTATTTTCTTCATCAATTTGACTATTAGAAAGCAAAACTCAGCTGAATCTAAAATCCATGGTCTCATGAACCAGATTTCCTTTATTGATTCTATTATAAACACCTCTTCAGTCGCAGGCAAGATTTGCAGTCCCGACCTGCACTTCTCCACAGCTTTACGGAGAGTTCTCGCTGTTCTTGGTTTTGTTGCGAAGCATCTCTGTGAACCCGCCTCTCATGATCCGCCTGAACCTTGTGTCGTCTGCTGGAATGGATGCAGGTTGTTGAGGTGGAACTGGGCTTGGTCGCTCACTCAGTGGCTCCTCCAAGTGTTGATCTGCAGCTTCTTTTTTCCCCAGTAGCCCACCTTCACTGAAGATGCTGCTAACCGAAGAAGCAGCAATCCCTAGGTGTGCACCCATACCCATTACCTTACTGATGGCCTCCATAGTTCCACCTGATCTTTCCTTCAAGATGATCTCCAGGGCCTCTTTGTGAGCTGGATCAAGTGCGTCCTGGTCTTTTAGAAGGTTTTGGATGGCCGGTAAGAGAAATTCCCGAACACTGGTGGCAGATATATCTGAAAATTGATCGAGAGATGAGCATAATGCACATGTGATAATTGCAGAGATGATAGATTCAATAGTTACAGAAATTGATATGCTAAACTAAAAAGCTGCTAAAGATTCGTGAGTTCAATAAGAGTTCAACTTTGTTCAAAAAGACCCAGAGAGACTATCAAATGAAACAGTAACAAGTCAGTCTTACACAATGTCAATGCTCAATAATGAACATATATGGATGAAATATGGTAATTCCATGCCAAAAGATTCAAAGTTCTAGTACAATGCACCTTGAGAGAAAGATAATGATGCATAAAAAAACGTCCAATTGAACCTTATTAGGTTGTTAAATTTAGGGCCCGTGGGATTAGTCTAATCAAAGGCTTGGATATCCACACAAATCCAAAAAATGAGATCAAATAAATAATACTTTGGAGGAAGGAGACTGACCGGAAGCATCAAGAGCACGAATCGCTTCACAAAATGCATTAGCTCTCTCACGGCGACGCATAAGATCATTGGAAGGCTTAAGTGACACAGTAAGATTGAAAATCTTTGACAAAAGATGTATAAAATTCAGGTTAAGGATTCAAAAGAAAAGAGTGAAGAAGGTAGTTTCAAGGCAAAAATTTGAAAACGCAAGCAATGGATATAATCTCTGAGTTTATCTGTTGTATGTGGCACAGCAACCACTAATGCACGAATAACAGCAATGGTAGCTTCATGTGACCCATCTTCCAGAAAAGCATCCATTTGGACCCGTATTTTGTCAACAATCTGAAAAGGCCAAGCTTACTGAATCAATCATAATTACCAGGCAAACATGAAATATGAACATGCATAAGATTACTCAGCTAGGTATACCGAGTCATTTTTGAAATGCTGAGCTACTGATCCAAATGCATCTATACTGGCATACTTAACATTCAGGTTTGGGTCTGAACCAAGGGTGACAAGGGCTGGTAGAACTTGTGTTGAAACCATTTTGACATCAATATATGGAACCTGTTTCATGAGACATTGAAATGAGGTTGCCAGACAAGAGAAAGCTGAAATAGAAAACAAGGAAATATTTTGTCACTTACCATGACTTTTAGCAGATTTGCTGCACTAATTTTCATATTTACACTGGAACTAACAACCATCTCCCACTGTATATTGAAAATCATGTTGTGGTGCTCGGAGAATGTGCTGAAGAACAGAAACTGCACGTTAAATAATATAATTGCAGTAAATGAGATGTTAATATGGTTGTTGATAAGAACAAACCAGAGAAAACGGACTGCATCTACAATATCAGCATCCCTCCTCCGAGACTCTGATGAGGTAGTTTGAACTAACAGTTTTCTCAAGTAGTCTGCCAATTGTTCATACTTGCTGGGAGCTCCTAAAACACCAGCCAAAATAATGGGCATAACGCATATGGTAGCAAGTCTCTCTGCTAAAATACCTTTTGGTTTTAAACCTGCAAGTTTCACCAAATACAAGTTGACCCAAACCACTAGGCAAGCACATCTAAACATCACATAAAAACGAGCATACATACACGCAAATGCATGCGAGTGTGCATGCATTGTGCGGGGAGGGGGAGAGAGACCTCTCATTTTTGGTTGAATAGTGGAAGGGAGATAGGTTAAATCCGTGTCTTCGCCAACAGATACCATGAATACTGGCAGCATTATGTGTGTCAAGTAGCAGTCTCCATATTGTTCGGATACAACCAGCAAAAACTGCATGACCGTGATTAATATCATCGAAAACATAAAGTTCAAATATTTTTCATATATATCTAGGATACTTTAACCAGATAACAGAATTTATGTGCTCAACCTTTGTTATACGATTTCTTAAACTGTCTTCCTTTCGAGGTAAACAGCAGGCTAACTGAATCAAACCTGGAAAGCATTCCATGTGCATCCATTCAAATGCACCCCACTCCACATGGCCCCTAAAAAGACATTGCAAATCTCTTTTGAGTTCAAAGTACTTGATATTCGAACGTAGTCAAGTTAAGAAAAGGACAGTAAAAGAAGCTAAATCTGACCCTGCATAAAGTTCAAGGAGGGACGTGGAAAACAATGTTCCTTTTGATTCTGTAGCACAAGGAAAAGGGCATGTCTCAATTGCCTTTTGATAGATGTATGGAACCAGCTCTATGAGCATCCGGAGCAAAACATCTATATTCCAACGTTCACGTTCACCCAAAATCTTGAGGTTTGACTCAATAGATCCTTCAACACCGGAAAGAGGTGGGCATCGCTGAAAATAATGAAGAATGTAATCACCAACAAACTCTATCTTAAATCTTCGTGAATAGGAAATATTTCGAACTGATCAAGCACAAACCTGAACTAAGGTCAAAACATGCGAGAGTAGAATTAGCAAAATATGGTCCAGTTTGTTTCCCCATTTTATCATGGCAGGAACTATTTCATTGAGAGTAGTGTCCACAACAACTCCAGCAGGATCACAGATCAATTGAAACATCAGCTCCTCAACCTACAAAACAGAGATAGATTCACATTTGAAGGACATAAATTATATTTCCATACATTATTCATGTCTACATATCCTACAACTGGGGGACATGCTCCACTCTCTAGACCATGTTTTATCAACCTGCTCTAGAGCTTACATTGTGGCAAAATCTTCTCCATCATGGCCTCGGGTCTATAGTGAAGCTGACCTTGAAATATTTCTCTGTATCTGGAAAGAGTGGAAGCAGCAATGCTAAATTGTGTGCAGCAGCTTCACGGACAACAGTTGCAGAATCTTCAACTAATTGTTGAACGATTGACAAGATGAGTGAATCACGTATTTCAGGATTCACAAACTGTGCAAGTTCTCCACAAGATTGAGCAACAAGCAGCCTGCGCTCCTCATACATGTGATTAATCTGCATGGGATGGAATTGATACATATGAGCATATCTGATCCCAGGTACAAGATTGAAGATCATAATCAACAGGGACAACAAGATTAGGATCCAAACTTACTTGTTCCCAACATTGAGGAAGCAACTCTGTTTCTGTCCTCATCTCACCCACGTTCTTGGCAAGACTAACACAAGCCTGAAATTGAGAGGTACTGTTTAGAATTCTGAAATCAATAGAGAAGTATCAGGTCAGATATATGTTAGAAATTCTGAGAGATAATATTTCTGAGTGCATTACAAAGGGAGAAACCCAGAATAAATATAAGAGAGGAAGGAAGTCTAAGGGTTACAATCTGAAAGTACAAGGAGTAATTGCATTTAATACCTAGAAAACATAATAATTATGTCTAAAAGTAGACTAGGGATGCTTGTAGTCTCCCTAACACAACTTACAAGAAAAGTAACTTTATCATATTTCCAACACTCCCCTCAAGCTGGGTTTGAAAAGATCTTACAAATCCAGCTTGGAATAAGCTCTTGAAATCATCTCCAATTAAGACTTTGGGGCAACAAATCTGGAAGTTGTTGTGTTGGGAGTTATCTTGAAGATCCACCTTGAATTTTTGTCTGGATGGTGTCCATCTACCACAAAAAATTTGAAAGTGCTGCTAGGGATTCAGTTCTGCTGAACCAGAGATTTTTGGGACCTAAACTAGTCCTTGATACCCACTCATAGCTTAAGGAAGATGAAAATTTTCAGTTGAAGAAAACCCAATTTGCCAAGGTTTAAAAGTCTCAGCAATGAAGGCATGAGAAACAACAAAGTAATTTCAGCAATGAAGGCTGAAAACAGAAGAAATTTTCCAGCAATGAAGGCTGAGAAAACAGGAAAAGATTCTCAGCAATGAAGGCTTGAGAAACCAGAAAGTTTTAGCAATGAAGGCTGGAAAAACAGATTCAGCAATGAAGGCCAAAAAAACAGATTCAGCAATGAAGGCTGGAGAGAGGAATGGTTGAAGCTTTCCCGGTAAGAAGGCCGGTGAAAGGTTAACTTTCTCAGCCATGAAGGCTGAAGAAAGAAACCTACATAACTCAAAGGGGATTCAGCAATGGAAAGAGGAACAAAGCTTAGGAAAAACCTAAGGCGCTGATACCATGTTAGAAATTCTGAGAGATAATATTTCTGAGTGCATTACAAAGGGAGAAACCCAGAATAAATATAAGAGAGGAAGGAAGTCTAAGGGTTACAATCTGAAAGTACAAGGAGTAATTGCATTTAATACCTAGAAAACATAATAATTATGTCTAAAAGTAGACTAGGGATGCTTGTAGTCTCCCTAACACAACTTACAAGAAAAGTAACTTTATCATATTTCCAACAATATACTCAAACTAGAAGCTTACATCCATAATAATGCGTCTTTGCTGCTCATCTGGTCGCTTTATCAAATTAAACAAAGTATGTGTCAAAGAGTCACGAGTATTGCTATCTGGATGGTGTTCAATCGCACACATTATCAGTGGCAGAAGCTCCTGCAGTTACACAAAGTAGATGATAAACAGTGTCTCGTATATTCAACAAGTGCAAATTTAAGATATTTGGATGTGAACCTCTCGATGATTAATCAAAACATAAGGAACAATCTTAGGTAGCGCCTCTGCAAGGATCTGAATAGTCTCTAAACCCTGTGAAAATGTGCATCTTTTTTCAGCAAACGGTTTTAAAATAATTCCATGAAAACTAGATGGAGACAGATAAGTTGCCATCTTTACCGAAGCACTTGCAAAAATATTATCTGTTTTAAGATGTGGACTCGGCAATTCCCCAGTGAGAATGGCAATTACTTTAGCCCTTTGAGCAGAGTTAGCATCATTCAAAATTTTGAAAATTGCTGCCTGCAATTCTTTCTGGGGCTCATCTATCTGAACTGCAAGTGGCTGTGAGTCTTCATTGTCAACTGGATCAGCTATACATTTTTCATTTTCAGGAACCTTGACAGCTGTATCTTCTTTAAGGACAACCTCTGCGGTTGCATTTGAACAATCCGAGAAGTGATTAATATCTTCTGCTGTGGAAACTTCGATTTTGAAGTTTTGGGGTATTATTTCTTCCTTGCTGTTCTCTAAAGATTGCAGCTCCATGCGATCAGTTTCACCAGCTGATGTGCCCTTTCTAGACAGAGAGCCTTCCAGATGTGTCTGAAGTGAGGTGATTTCACTTCTACATTCATTAAGCTCCTGCCTTTGGGTCTCCATTAACTTTTTCATCTTTCTCAACTGAAAAGCATACCGATTTTAGTATCAAGAACTTACAGAATAGAAAGCAACAATTCCAGGATACTGCACAAGTAAACATTACCTGAATCTCCTTATCTTTTAGATCCTTCTGCAGGCTTTCTACGGATTTACTAAGAGCAGTTATTTGACCATCAGCGACTTCCTTGTTCTTTACAAAATATTCTTTATCATGATTGAGCTTCTCATTTTCCTTGGACAAGGACTCAATTTCCTTAAGCATGGATATTTTTTCCTGCAGAGAAAAGTTATCATATAAGCATGGACTCAATTTCCTTAAATTTTTTCAACGTAATTATCTCATTGCAGCTTGTAGAATGAAAATGCCAATCCTCAATTAAAATAATAAATTAGCACCAGAACATTGTATTTTGTAGCCATACGGAACAAAACAAGAATATATATGTACCTCAGCAGCCTGTTCCGTTGAGGAAAGGTATTGATAATAATAGTGGCGCATGGCATCTGGAACCGATGCAGGTGAGTTTGGCCAAACATCCAGGTTCTGGTCACCCACCTACAGTAATTACAGAAAAATCCAAGCTATAAATTAGCAAAAAAGAGTTGCAAATTTTGGAGCACTTGCTTCAGTATCAAAATCAAGAAGCCCTACATAACTCGAACATATCCAAAACGTTGGTTGCAGGATTAAATGACAAATAACCACAAAAGCATCAGTGAAGTTTCTGCAACCCAGCTTGTCCGATTCCTTAAGTATTTCTATACTTTAC
The DNA here is from genome assembly GCA_963922045.1 of Persicaria maculosa. Taxonomy (NCBI): domain Eukaryota; kingdom Viridiplantae; phylum Streptophyta; class Magnoliopsida; order Caryophyllales; family Polygonaceae; genus Persicaria; species Persicaria maculosa. The sequence goes on along the minus strand of OY998257.1, from coordinate 61,965,228 downwards.
ATTTTCTAATTTTAATCATACAAGCAAAGGAGTCATCATGTAGCAATACTTCAGATAAGTTAATTCTATAAATCAAAACAATAAGTGTGCAACCTCCATATATCCAATACTTCAACAAAAATATACAAGCAATACCATGTTGTGCAAGTGTGCATATCCCTTTGCAGCAATTCTGGATCAGAAGTATATCAAATCAAACCCAACCTATAACCACTATATATGAAATTTCAAATGGAGCCTTCATATTTTAACTAAAATCTAGAAAGGATAGCAGATTTGAGACAGTAGTTCAGCATGCACTCCTGGCTTCTAAACCAGAAATAGCAAAACAGAGCTTAGATACAAGAACCTAAAAAGTATGGATTACCTCTTCATAAAATGTCATTGCAGTAAGACGATACCCAGCCAAAAGTAAATATTCTTTCACAGCACAGTTCAGATCTCTCCTTTCATTATCTTTTAGAGGACCCAAAGTAGAGAGTGCATCGTCTTTTGAATGCCGCTTTAGATCAGCTGTATGATTTAAGGAAAGAATTCCATTTTCTCCTGGCAGAATTAATATATTCAAGATATGGGATGATTAGAAAATAAGCAAGTGGCCATGACATGAGGTCTCCCTCTTGGAAAATCATTTTTTGGTTTGGAAAGAGAAAAAATTCAAATTTCTTGATTGTCCATATTTTCTTTCATGCAAACGCTCAACCTTGACAAAAACACAGAAATAAGTCAATTTGCTTTTACAGTGTGAGCACATTTTCTTTCTTTGGCAATTCTTATAATCACCCAAATTCTTCACCATGGCTATATATAACTTATCTCCCATAATAGACCCAGCTTTTGCCATACATGCTTCAATAGGTTAAATTTTTTCTAAATTTCATGGATATCAACCATCACGCTTAAATAAGCAAGATAAACCAGGTAACAACACGAAGTAAATTTCATGAGAATGAATTAAATTAGAAGATACCATTGACTTCACCAGAAGGGCGTTCAGACTTCTGCAACTCATCCCTCAGCCTTGATACATCCTCTTGAGCTAAGCGAAGTTCATATTCACTAATTGCTAATTTCTCTTGCAATGATTCCTTCTCTTCTAACAACGTCTGAGGATCAGCAACTAGTTAAAACAAATCAAAAGGAGAATTAGGGATATACAGAGCTAATAAAGAATAAAGAAAATAGCCAGCAGATATTATATATTTGAAAAGGTTAATGTTGCAATAATTTATCAATTGAAAATTTTAATACAACAACATCAGCCTAGTGTATCCCATAGTGAGGCAGGTTATGGGGGATCATGATGTACCCACTCTTGCCCTGGACTAACCGAGAGGGTGTTACCAATAGAACCAAATGCTCCAGAGCCCTTACCTTTGCAATTCACAAGGGTTTGTTAACGAGGCAATTGAGGGGTTATGAAACAAATTGAATGAGGGACATTGCTAACAGCTTGAATTACAAGCAAGTGGAGTCTTTTGCGCATAAATTAGACATAAGTTTGAAATAATTCCAATTTAGGGACGATTTGAGACCACCTCCAATCTTATTATTTGTTATTTGGTTTGTATTTTCTTATTTTGATGACATTAGTATTTAGATAGTTCTTTGTGTAATACTCTATCTAACAGCTTTAAGGGTAAATTGCATTCATTAATCTTTTAGGATTCTTTCAAATGGGTTCCTAACTCTTAAGGTGTTCTATTCTAGCCCTAAACTTTTTGAGTTATTTCAAACGAGGCCATATGTGTAAGTTCTTTTATTTACTCTCGATTGGTCATCATTTTGCAATAGATGAATGCATCCGCAAGGGTCTCATGGGACAAGGGATTAGTACCAACAATCTATTTGGTTGGTCATGTGAATAAAGGGGCAAAGGGCTTCAAACCTTGTTTCCTGGCAAAAGTTTTAAAAAACCGTAAGAGCAAAAATGCGGGCAGATAAACATAATATACGTCCACTGCATGACAGTAACTCTTATTGAAAAAGCCAGGGGCATTTTTCTCAAACACGTGTATGAGACATTGAGAAATATGTGTGCAACCTAGCGTGAACAATTTCACTCTGAATTCAGAATCATTACTCAGGTGCAAATTGTTTATCCAAATAGATGCTGGTTTTTGTTCCAAATTAGCAGAAACTGTTGAGATTTGTCCCCTCACTCTTAGCTGTATAAACATATGCTGGATAAGTAAAAGTTGTCACAGTGTGGCATAAATTTGGCTTGTCCATCAAATCATTCCTTCCCAATCCCAAGTTTACCTGTAGCTCAACATAGATCAAAGGTTTGCTTGCACAGTGTCACTTAGAACTCCATGTTTCCCACAAAGTACAATTCACACGTATAGAAGAATATAAATTCCAAGACAGAGGCCAGTAAAATACAAGTAGCTCAGGTCTCAGCAGTCATCACGCATTCAACTACCTTAATCAAATCAAGACGCACACTTTTAAGGCATAAGCTGAAACAATTTGGACACAATCACGCAGAATCACAAAACCTAGATCTGAATGATCATGCTTAAACCCGCGGGACGTTACCAAGGAGAACGCAACAAATCAATCAGATCGCTTGAAAATATGACTTGAACTAGCAGAGAGAGACAGACAGACAGACAGACCGACCTTTGAGAGAATTAAACCGAGAGATTTGTTCGGGAGGGAACTGAGAAGGATCGGAGAAGAACTCCTTGAGCCTGATAGCGTGGGCGTCTCTGCCATCGTCTAGGAGTTCATGGAGCAGCTCGAAGGCTGTCAATAGGTAGTTCTCTTCCAAAAGAAAGTTGACTACACAATTGCACAGAGAAGATCTCTCCACATCCATCACCGACGCGCCTCTTTCGCTGCAATGGCTAACAAATCAAATCCGCCATTGATGAACTCGCAAGAGTATTCACTCTCTCTATCTATTTGTTGATCTATGTATCAGTACGAAGGCATGGAACCTGGCTCGATCGGTGAATCTGAGAGATGTCGGCCAGATCGAATCGGGTGTGATTTCGGCACCTAAGCAAGCAATACGGTGCAAATATTTAAATGGTTATATTTTGATATAAATTGTTGTATAGTTGAAAATATATAAATATCATGAAGCTAGATAAGAATTCGGTTCTCTAGACAAGCCTAGAGAAACCGAGAGACCGGACAAGCAGGTAGATGGACTAACCATCATGTACAACTGGAAGCAAAAACTGAAGCAAATGACATAAAGGAATAACAGAAGCAAATGACATAAATAAAAATACAAAGAACGTACAAGCCATCCTACACTGCGAAACACAGGCGAAAAGACGAAACGAAATGATCGGTCAAAGGGACAACGCACACAGAGAACTCTGGAGACCAGCGGACACCTCAGATTATGGACTCAAACGAGCCTTCAAATGTCAATCGCACATCCACGACGTCATCGAACATGACAAATCAACCATCGCTCACAAGAAGCATGCAACACAACAAGAACAGCACAGTACACAACTCGCAAACTCAACCCCAAACCACACCATTGCTTGAACAAACCCCAAGCACTCATCTCAACCCTCAAGGACGATAACAAAATCGTAAGCAGGCTACCATAAAGATAAGCCCAATAGAGGCGGTAAAAAACGAGACAAGGAAGCAAAAACGAGCAATAACGAACAAGTAAGCGAATGAATGAGCGGACTAAAAAACAATCCCAAATTGTTTTTATATTCCTTACAAAAGCAAGAAGGGCTGCAACCCATGGAGAGGCGGAAGAGAGGACAGCTGCTCATACCGGCGAAGGAATAGCTCAGAGCAAGCGTTGCCCGATGCAGGCAAGAGCGAGGACGAATCATGACAGATGAAGTAACGTTTCCCGGTGATGGATAGGCGGCGCCATGGAAGGCAAAGCCTTGACGGCAGCAAACGCTCATCAAAAGAGAGCCGGAGATTAAGGCGGCGACCGAGCTCGGAGTTGATATTGAAGTCGAGGGTGACCTCGAAGAGGGTGGATTCGAGGGAGGAGCTGAGGCATGAGCACGAGCATCCTGGGAAGGCCAAAGGAGGTTGGGGAAGGCGGTGGCCAAGGCAACGGTAGACCGATGGAGGTACATGGGGTGATGTTGAGGGTGGGCGGCGGCGAAAGAGAGACGCTCCTAAATGAGAGGGTTTCTAACCTAGGCAGCCTTTCCCTCCTGTTACATATCTACCCCTCTTTTCTTCGCCACTTGTCATTGATATATATATATATATATATATATATATATATATATTTATATAAATATATAAATATCAATAACAAGTGGCTTAGATGGAAAATAAGAAATTTTTTAGATTTTTTTTATGTATAAGAAATAAAATAAATATGTAACAAATAATGAAATATAAGTAAACATGTAATGCGTGATATGCAATTTCTCTCCTTCACTTAACATTTCATTGTCTTTAATGAAAAATTAAAGATAACAAAAACGTAAAACCATAAGGATTAAAAAAATGAAAATAATGTCTCTGATGAGGTGGTCCAATGATGTGGAGTAGGGGGAGGAGTGAAACCGGTTTACCTAGTGCGTGTCTATTACCGGTTGGTTGAGCCGGTCGACGCAAACCGGTTTACCTAGTGCGTGTCGACGCAAACCGGTTTGTCTTACCTCCTATTAGTTGGTTGAGCCGGTCGACGCAAACCGGTTTACCTAGTGCGTGTCTATTACCGGTTGGGTCACACGCCCGGGATTTGCCACCAAATAATGGGTTTCCTCGACATAAAAAAAAATGAAAATAATCACCACAATCCGATTTACATGATTTAGGCTATGAATTTACATGAGGTCATCCTATTTTAGAAAAAAATGAAAATACTCACTTCCTAACTATTGATGTCATCCTATTATACATGATTTAGGCTATGAATTTAGAGTAAGTTTGAGTCATTTTCTATGGGATTTATGTGTCTATTAGATGCTTTTCGTTTAGTTTCTAGAATGAATATTTACTCTCATTGGTTGTGTGGTGTATCTTTAGGAATTTTAGTGTCATTCGGAGTTAAATCAAGCATTATAAAGGAGACAAAGAAGACAAGTCATAAAGCATTGAATATGATCTTAATGATGATCTAATGAGGTCTTAAGAAGAAGAATAGAGTTTAAATGAAGAAATCAAATCGAAGAAAGTTGCAAAAGTTGTTAATCATATGATTTGTCTTGTAACACATTTTTTAGAGGTATCGGTGGTCTGATCGACTACTACAAATATGCATTGGAAAGCTCTTTTAGAGAGCTACAACTTCTATGTGTACATCAAGCCCAAATTTAAATGGGAAGAGGTTGAAAAATTCTGAAAACCAAGGTTATACAGGTGTTAGGCACACGACCAATTAGTGGGTTAGGCGCATGGAATAGAGTTGATCGAGCGGTCGTGTGGCCTAGTGCACGCGGGTGTGCGTGACGATTTGTTGAACTCTAATTTAGGTTTTTGATTATTTAATTATTTTTTCCAATTTTATTTTAGGAATTTATTATTATTATTATTATTATTATTATTATTATTATTATTATCAACCATACCAGTAGATGCTTCTTTACGCACAGAAATCCCAGCCTTCAAGCAATCATCATACAAAGCATCACGCACCATATTATGACGGTGTTTAACACCGATGTCACCAGCACAAGCAAGAGCATGATCTCCCCACAAATCCAAAATGCCTTTCTCGCAAGTAGGACATTTGGCTCCAGCCTGGAACAACTCAATTATAAGGCGATACTTAATAATAGACCGAAAGGTGGCGGAGTTCATAACTTGACCAAGACCGAGTATAGGTGCCGCCTTTAGCCATTGTTGGGCCATAGGGTGCTTCATGTTTGCAATCAGAGCTTCTTGCCTCCCAGTAAAAGCAAACTTCATCTTGAGGTTCTTGTCGACATTTTTGTAATAACAACTAGCCAATTTCTTCATTAGACAGGGGATTGGCTGTATCACACAGATGTCCAAGTCATCCTTACCAATGACATTACTCCACCTAGAAGTCGATGATCTGAAAGCAGGCCCATCACCAGACACTCCAGAAGCCCTCAAAATACAATCCTGTAGCACACATGACTGGAGTCTCGAAGCAAGAAAAGCATAATGTAGCGTGTCAGCAGCGGTGCAAACTCCAAGTCCACCGCAATCGATAGGCATAGTAGAAAGGCGCCACTGTAGAGGGCCAAAGCCTGAACCCCCAAGCATCACTATATGTCACTATATGTTCAAGTGACGCCCTAAAAAAATTATCAAAAACATCTTGCGCATCTATGAAACATGAAGGCGGGGTTGTTCGCATCGCAAAGTAGAGGCGAGAGATCGACTCCCGAGTAGGCATGCAGAAGCAATAACTCACACTGAGGGTCTTCCAACCTCCTGATGGCCTCCATCAAGGCATTAGTTTTCAAAACCCTCTTCAACATCACCTCATTACAAAAGGAAGGGTCCAAGCTAACAGGCCCATCAAGGAGTTTGACTCCTCCCACTGGACATGAAATATGCTCAGGAAAAACCCCAACTTCCCTACAGCGTGGGTCCTCACTCGGCCATAAAATTTTTGTCTTGTCAATATTAAGGTGAAGTCCTAGGGTTGGGTCAACCTCTTGGATAATAGAAAGTGCTCTGCTAACCATCAAAGTGTCCCCAATCAACGTCTCATCATCAAGATACCAAGCATTAAGCTTCAGCTTACAACTATCCTTAACCTTACGGATCAACGGATGCAACGTAAGTGAGAAAAGAAGAGGTCCAAGAGGGTCACCCTGCTGAACTCCTTGACACGAATAGAGGACCTCATCACCGTAATATAAACGAGCGGGACGAGCATAACAGAACTCAACCCAGTGAGCGATAAAAGGGCACATATGTTGAACCTCCTTGATCATAGCACTGCGATCAACCAGATTGAAAGCATTCTTGAAATCAACCAAAAGCTTAGTCAGGATATTATTGTACCCCTGAGATTCCACTAATCTGTTAACCGCATGCAACACCGCTTCTCACCACCCGAAACACCCACCCCAAATTGTGCATTCTCAAGATAAGGCCCAAGGGTTTTACCAGCTAAAGATGCAGCCACTTTCGACACCAAACGCCGCCAAATTGACCCAACAGCAATGGGTCGAATCCCCCCACTAGGCTTAAGGAGAGGTATGAGAGGGGCACTTGCAACAAATTCACTCAAAGAAGCAGGACACCGGCCGCTGAGAAATAAATTAACTACACTCGTTATCGAGTCAGAGACCTCCTCAGCAATCGCCACAACTGCACCACTAAGAGCGTCCAACAAGTGTTGAGCGCGTAGCCCATCTTTCCCACACGACGTGCCCTTTGGGAAGCTCCTTATTCTATCTAAAACTAAGCTCCTAGACACATGCAAGGGGTCACTGACAATAGGTTCAGGGGCTATTTGGGGTGCCGGAGAGAATGGATGTTTGTCCGTAAGCTCTCCAAGAGTATCGTCCGTCTGCGGAGCGACACCCGAAGACGTAAGAATGCGAATAGCAGTAGAGAAATGCCCATCACCAACCTTCCTCTTGCATTGCTTAATGGCTTGCTCCTCTTGACACTTCTCTCCACCTCTAGAAGGGGCTCTCCCTTCTAGAGGTGACATATTTTTGCTCTCTTTTTCTATATTTAATTTTCTAAACTTTTGTTGAGTTCTCTTTCACAACTTTCTAAAGAATCGACATCCCATTCTAGAGAGAGAGGCTCTCTCTTCTCTCTAGAATTTGTCTAATCCAAACTTCAACCTTTCTTTATTCATCTCCGATCTCACACCCGGATCTCCTCCTCGGCAGTCTTGTCCACCAATCAACTTCTAAGCACAAAGTGTTCGTGTACCATGGCAAACCCTATGTAATCAAGGTCTCAAGCTTTCCCTGTTGCCTAGAAACCGAAAATCCCTTTTTCAATTCCTAACCTGTCACCCCAAAAATCAAACTCCACTGATTGCTCTCTTCAAATCTTGCTAATATTTGCGCTGATTTGAGTGTTGGACAAATATTTGTAGAGATTGCAGCGTTTTGGCCCAGATTCGCTTCATCGGTGTGGTTCGGGTGGGCGTTTTTATGCGTTTGCTGCTCTTGGTCCACCTTCGTTGTCATCTCGGTTCGTCCTTCGATTTTTTCGGCGTCCTCTTCTTCCGGTGGTTCCCGTTGTTGCCCACGGAGCTTCGTTCATCCTCTCCCTTTGTCTTGGGTGGCCTATGTCTGTTGGTGTCGGTTTCAGTGAGCGATGGTGTCTGGCTTTGCCATCTCCACCCCTCCTGGCACCGCCTCCATCCTCCCTCGCCGTCGGCGCTTTGGGGCTTGGCCTCATCAGTGTTCGGCTTGGAGGTGCAGACCTGCTTGGTGTGCTAGCATGTTCTCCACCTCGCTAATGGTGCTCTGCTAAGGTCTGTTCATCTCTTTGGAGGATTTGGGCCTGATACATGTACTTTGGGCCCAAGTCTTTGGCTTAGGCCCAAAGTTGCCCATGGAAAATATTAAAAAAAAATCCTTGGGCACCACGATTTGTCCGCTGCCCTTAACGATGCTTATCGAATAAGCTTGGATAAAATTTTAATTAATTTTATATATATTTAAAAATCTCGAAATGGTGAAACCAAATCCCGAAAAGGCTTGAAAAAGCCCCGAAAGGGTCTCGTGAAAATCTCGTAGTGGTTTTCGGTGCGACTTACAAAGGTGGTTCTCGGCTGCATTTTCGGTTGTTCTTGGTGTTCCTAGTCTTCATTGGGGCTCTGGCATCATGTGTCGGTATTATTACTAACCCACTTTTGCAAAAGTAGACACCTAACCCACTTTTTCAAATCTCTCAAAACTTGGACATTTTTGCAAACTTTTTGAAAAAGTGGTCTAGGTTTGCAAAAAGCCCTTAGTATTATTACTAGTACAATGCGAGCTTACCATTTCAAATGCACTTATGTCAACAATGAATACGTATTGGTATATGAAATTCGAAAGCATGCTATCGGGTAGGTCTTCCCTCCCAAATCATTATCTATACCAAAAAAAATTGTGTTGGTATACAAAAGACTTTTAATTAAAAAAGAATACTATATAGAGCTAATCTTGCTCTATTAAGGTAATCTAGATACAATTTATCTATTACCCTAATAGAAAATAGCGAACCCTAGAAAAAGCTAAAATAAAAATAATGACTATTACTCCCTCCGTTCGGCAAAACATGTCATTTTAGACTATTAATTTTGTTAAAAAAATATATCATTATAGGTATTTTGGCATTTACTTTACCAAAATGCCCTTGTAATGATTAATTGGTTGTTAGTTGTAGTTTCGATAAAGTAAAAAATTAGTGTAATAAATGAGGGTAAAATAGTATTTTTTTTATTTTCTTAAAAGTTATACAAAAAGCTAAAATGACATGTTTTGGCGAACGGATGAAGTAAAATCTAAATCATTCAATTTTTTTAGCGGTTATATATTTTTTTTAACTCTACCCATCGTTATTACACAACTCTACTTTAAGTTAAGCTATAAAAACATGTATATAGTTTTCTAAATATTTGTTATATCATTTTAATGTTGATATATTTGAAATTATAAAAGAGGCCTAAGAGCACTTTTATCAGTGTACTATTCATGATGCTTAATGGGAAAATATTAGTAAAATATTGAAGAAGGGGATAGAAGGATGCTTAATCGATGCTAATTAAGCATCGATGCTTCCGGGGTGTAATAAATGGTGGGGGGGAGGGGGGGACACGTGTCACGCTTTCACTAGCGGTGGGAAGGAGCGGCTGAGATTGAAGGGAAGCAACGACTGAGATTTAATCTAGCACATTTTAATTACATTCAAATAATGTCATTTTCGCTATTTAAAATGTAAATTTTTTTTATAAAAAAATATCATAATGCTAGATTCATTTTTCTCTACACATAGACATCAATTTTGAATAGGTTTCAACATATTTTGAAAAAAATGATTTCTTTCGATATAATTATATTGTAATTTCCTTTTGTTTAATCAATGGAGTTGCAATTTTCTTTTAAATCTCAAAAGTGGATATAATATACTTTTACTTATGCATTTTATAAATGATCTAAATTTTATAATTACATTTTAGTAATTAAATACTAATATAATATTATAATCATATTATAAATATGTTGGAAATAATTGTTATAGAAGGGTATGTTCATAAATTGAATTGGTAATAAAAAGATGGATTGTGGGATGCTAGGGATGCTATTGTTAAAGTGGAAAAAGTGAGTAAGGGATGCTATGCTGATGTGGCGGAGAGAGATGAATAAAAAAATAGTAATTTTAATATCTTGAATAGTAACTGATAAACATGGCCTAAAGACCAAGTTTATTCCAATAAAACTGTCACAATATATATATATATATATATATATATATATATATATATAACTTGGGGATTAAAGTTTAAGATTGAAAAAGAAGTTGCTATTATATATGCTTAGCCGAAAATGGAGGTGCATGTAGCTATTTGAATTGAACAATTTTATTCGTTGAAATTAGAAAGAAGTTGCTAATGCAATTTTTTTTATTAGGTAAAAATTCAGGTGAAAACCTACACGAAATCATCCTTATGGATAAGGTCGTGAGACCTATGTCGGTGTTGACATCGAGACCCCAAGCAGAGCGACAAAGGTGTGCAACGTTATCAGCCACTATGTTGCCAACACGAGAGATGTGAGAGAAAGACACATCTCTCACACTCGACAAAAGGGTTTTAATGTTTAACATAGTCATTTCGATTTCCCAAGGGCATTTGGTTTGTGTTTTAAGATAATTTAGGATTATGAGGGAATCTCCCTCAATATGTAATTTGTTTATACCCAGCAATAAAGATTGGGTGATACCTTGTCTTAAAGCAATAACTTCTGCCATTAGGGGTGTTTGGTTGTCAATCATTCTTGATTGGCGACCAAACATCCTTGATGCAAACATCCTTGATTTTTTTTAAAGCCAAACATTCACATATTCTAACTATATACTCCCTCCGTTCGGCAAAACATGTCACTTTACTATTCATACACGTTTTTTTAGGAGATAAAAACTATATAAAATATCTATTTTTTTAACAATTTCGTAGTTATTATTAATAAGTACAAAATTGTTAAAAAATTTGATATTTGATTGATTACTAACTTTAAAATGAGTTATTTAAGGTGTGATAATTATGCAGTAATGAGTTATTTGATTGATTACTTTAAAATAACTATTTGATTGAGTTATTTGATTGAGTTATTTAAGGTGTGATAACTTTAAAATAACTTTAAAATGAGTTATTTGATTGATTACTAATTTGATATTTGATTGATTACTAATTTTTTTAACAATTTCGTAGTTATTATTATTAATAAGTACATGCCGAACGGAGGGAGTAATAATTATGAGTTATTTAAGGTGTGGGCATGGAGTATCATAATTGTATTATTCATTAGTCTTAATTTGATATTTGATTGATTACTAACTTTAAAATGGTAAAAATAAAATCTAAAATTAGCAAAAGTGATTTATGTAAGATTTAACCCTAATAAACCATCTAAAATTATTAAGAAGATAAGCTTTTTTCTATTGTTCAACATTCCAAATAATGCAGTATTTTTTTTTAAAAGTTGAATATATAGAACTAACCAATTCTGCTAAGCTAACAAAATCATATAAATCAATTAAACTAACAAATCTAGAAATCTAAAGTTGGACTATGTTAATTAATTAATAAAATTAGATTTATCAAATTAAAGAGGGACCCACCAATAATTATAAACCAATAAAATTATAGAAGTCTATGGGGATGTGACATACTTTGGCCGAGACGTGGCGTTTTCAACGTAAGACTATCATGTATTATCTTAAGAAGCTAGTTTAGTATCCGCACCTTCTACGGGATATTGATATAAAATTTGGTTTTATATTCATGTAGCACGCTACTTATAATACAAAATTTGAAGTATTAATTATTTAGTTAAAATATAAGTATGAATTATATAGTAAAGGATAATAATTTTAAGTTATCTCAACCTAAGTTTTAAAATATAATATAATATAATACAAAGAAAAATATTTAATGTTTAAAAAATTATCCAAATTTTATAAATAATATTGTATTTTATTTTTTTTTCCTTAATAATTAAGTTAGATTAGAAAAAAAATAGATAAATATATTAATGGAAACAAAGCATTTCAAAATTATGAAGGAATGGCGCCAAAAAATAACACTTAAATCACTTATTATGGGATTGTTGCTCAAGTTAACATCTAGGTCATCCTCTTTCTTTCTCACTATCCCTATTTTGTATTCTATGTACTTTTATGAGACTCATCAGATCGACTTATCTATCAGGATAAAAACACACTATAGAGTTGATCAATGTTTGAGGTGACAATTGCTTCATATTTAGTTTTTTTTAATTAATTTTTCCGATCTACTTAAGATTATAACAACTAAACAATAGTTGTAAATAGAGCTAAATAAAAAAACCTAAAAATAGAGTTTACAACTTGCAAAGTAGATCATCCACAACCACAAGTAAAAAATATGTCAAAGATGTATATATTTAGAAAAGAGTTTACTCATATGTGCGCCAAAAAGATAGAAAATAATTTTTTTTAAATATTTTCTAATAAAAATATCATCAAAGTTGTTTTAAAATGGATAAAGACAAATAACAACTATTTTATTTATTAGGCAAGTTGTTAAGAATTAGCTTAAAATCCTTGAACATTTGAATTATAAATTAAATCCAAATAAATATTCCTACTTTTTCTGTTAATATTTAATTAGGTTTCATCTAAAAGATTTGTTTTGTTTAATTTTAATCTTTCAATTTATGTTCAAATTAAATCCAAAACGATTTGGGTAACAATGTTTGATTAATAATAATGGTTAAAATATAATGTTAGGTTTTTTCTTTCTGTCATATATCTCAATCTCGTAATTGGTTGAATATTTCACACAATTAATTAGTTAATTAAAAAATCATATGGAAATTTATTAGTTAAATAGATAAATTAACTACTTACTAATTGTAAATGATTATTCGAGTAAAAAAACATTTTAAATGATTAATGATAATTGATTATTTAAGATGGCTCACCATTTATCTTTAACCAATCAAAATAAATAATTAAATTAAAGTGGGTTATGATTAATATTAAGCTGACAGATAAGCCAAAAAATCCGATTTTTTTTTTGAAATATTCAAGAAAAAATAAATATTTACGGATAAATTCACGAAACGAAAATATTTACACAAATATTCAAAAGTTGCAGAGTTTTCAGAGAAACGCGGTCTCAGTCCGCGTTTTATTCATGAGTAATATTTAACCCCCAAAATTTTTTTTCCAAATTTGAAGCTGTTATAGAAACGCGGATTGAAACCGCGTTTTATAATCCATTTGGATAAAAACGCGGTTTCAAAACGCGTGTTTATGATTTTGTATTTTGAAATTAAAGAAAAAACGAAATTAATAAGTAAAACGCGGCTTAAAGCCGCGTTTTACGTTATAAAAAAACAGAAAAAAAAAGTAAAAAAGAAAAAGGGGAAAGGGCAGGATTCAGGAGATGGGGAGGCAGGGAGCCAGAGGCCCATAGCTTCTTCCCCGTCGAGATGAAGGACCCCATCCACCGCTAAGAGCCCGAAGCCTCTCCTCCCTACGCTTTCCTTTTTTTCTTTTTTTTTTCTTTTTTTTTAACGTAAAGTTATTAGATTTTTTTTTATAATCTGAAAATATAAAAGGAAAAACACGAGGTTTCAAACCGCGTTTTATTAATAAAACGCGGTTTGAAACCGCGTTTCTATAGCAATATCAAGTTTGACCAAATTTTTTCAGGGAGGAGATATCACTTATGAATAAAACGCGGACTGACACCGCGTTTTTTTGTAAACTCTGCAACTTTTGAATATTTTTGTAAATATTTTGATTTTGTGAATTTATTTGTAAATATTTATTTTTTCTTGAATATTTTAAAAAAAAATTCAAAAAATCCACCATGTAGCATGTCAAACACCTACTTTAGTACTATTATATAGATACATATTGTTAGTTAAATTGCTTAAAGATGTTCAATAACACCATTCAACTGATAGTCTGATATAATGTTGCCTGTTTTTACTTGCCATTGATGTCAAATGGTGAAATGTGATCAGGAAGGCAGCATCCCAAAATCCATCTAAAACATGCCAGCTAAATGTCAAGCCAACCATCATATGCTGAGTATCAACAAGGCAAGAACCTGAATTTTTGAAAAATAACAAAACCCAAAACAAAACAAAACAAAATGAAACACTTAAACAGGTGATGTTGGGTAGTCAAAAACAGTGTATCAAAAATGGCATCTCCAGAGAACGATTGCTACATATCAAACCGCCCATAGAGAAGGTAAACTCAAATGTAAACATGTAAAAAAAAAAGGCATCCTTTGTAAAAATAAGCACAAAATGCACTTCAATGGCTGCCCCGGAGAGGCGAAACACCGCACTCTTCTCTGCTTCAGGTATAACAAGCCAAAGAGGAAGGCCAAAATTTGGTTCACAAGAACTTGAATGAAAAGACCCAAGCCCAGATGGCTTTTATTCTGAACAAGAAGTTAAGTCCAAGTGACGACTGAGTGATATGGTAGTCTGGCTGTTGTTGATCTTTCACTCTGCATACTTGGTGGCAAGACGTTCATGTAACACACTTGGCACTGCAGGCTAGATCCACAGATGTTCTCGGTACTCTCGAACTATAACAGGCACACTTGTTGGGGGCACCTACAGCCGAAGGACAAAATAACTCAGCTAAGCAAAAGGCATAAATCAGACATACTAGTATCACAAGATTTGAGCTTGTAAAACTAGTTGATCACATTCAAAATATCAAACAGAGTGGAAAAATATATCCTTGCAAAGAAAACAGTTGTAAATGTCAACCCCTGCAAAAATATATGGTAGAAAAGGGTAGCCCCTTCGAGGACGAATATGTTAATTGTAGGTTATAGCCATTATCATCTCCATTTCATGGGAAAAATGCACAATAATTTACATATTGGAAGCAAATAAATTGTTCTTCTTTCAAAATGAAAAGGAGTATTCAAGAAATTTCCCATTTTCTCCATCTCAACCAAGAAAGAAAAGGTGTTCTTTAGAAACAATTTTAATAACCGCACACGCACAATGTAAAGAAACTGCAAATACCATTGTAGCTCTAATTCAGTTTTCTATAATGAAAACGGAACAAGACAATAAAACAGTACTGATTATATCTTCTGCCTCTAGTCCCTTAGGTCAAAAATAACGAAATATGATTTCAATTGAGAGCATATTTGAATGTTGAAAATATTGTCTGACGAGAATTACCATGCCAAAATCAGTAATTATCATTGAGACATAATCTGAAGGAGTTGCATCGTACCTGTAAAACAAAGTAGAAGAGTTTGTTCTTGAAATAACACTTCATAGTTCATATGCTAGATATGCGATGAAACGACTCAGATACACTTACAGAAGATTAAGAAGCTGGAAATTCTCACTATTGGTGCAATCATTCAAGTCGCTTACATCTCTTCTACCAGGAACCTTTGCAATGGCATCTGGGTCACCTGAAGACAGATCATGTCTAACATTAGTCGCAGTCCCAACGAAATTCCTAAACAATCTAGCTATCAATTATCAATTATTAGATTAAAGTGTACACATACCTAGTTCATTAAAACAAATTGAATCCAGTTGCACCCTTTCATGAAATTTATATGCTTCACAGCACACTAAAACTGGGATACGGAAAGCGTGAGCAACCATAGCTACACAGGCAGTTCCCACCCTCGAGTAAACGGTCCCATTCGACAACACTGAAGCTGCCCCCAAGAATACTTTTGTAACTTCATGCATGATATAAGAAACAGCATTTACATGGGTATATGTACAGCTAAGGCCCTTTGCAACTAGTCTTCTAAGTAGCTTTTGCCCTTCAAGCTTAGGACGAGAATCAACTATGATAACACGAAATTCTTTGCCCAGCTCATGTGCATGCAGCAATATCATCTCAACAGCAGAAGATGACCCATAGGTCAGTAAAACATCGCCATCTCTAATTTTTGTGACAGCATGTTTAACTATAACTTTATCTGCAAGCAATATCTTCTCACTAATAAAACGATCAATGTCAGATTGTAGGGACGCTTTTGCTTCAGACTCTGAGAAGGCTAGGGGTAATTTCGTTATAAGGTCCTTCAGGAACCTGATGGCATTTCCCATACTGATTGAAAGAGGTCTGCATTCAATGAGAAACGACACATAACTCCCAATTTTTGCCGTCAAATCTCTACTCAAACTCTTCTGTGGAGGTGTTGTGTAATCCTTAATGGCATCCTGAAATGCTTGAAGCATTGCAATACAACGTGCATTTCCACCACATACATCTCCAGTTAAATAGCGCAAACCAACCTGAAGATAACAGTAAGTTATAATTGCATTAAAATGCACAAGGTTTTGGCATGCACCATCATACGACATTAAAAAGTTCACACAAATTGTAATAACTTTAGAATTAACACAAAGCATCATCTTTTAATATATAATCATCAATAACGAGGATACCAAACAGGAGAAGAAAACAAATAAACTGGAGTATATAATATATTTGTGGCGGTATATGCTCTCAAAGGCTAAAACAGAAGAGTATAAGCAGAAATTGAATCACGCATTTGATTCATCTGTTTGCGGGAAACAATTTCTCAACCCTCGATGAAGCCCGGGTTTACAATGGCATCAAAATCCAGAAGATGAGACTATTTCCAAATCAAACAAAATTAACTGAGGAATTATGAAAATGTATATCTCTACGTTTCAACAAAAAAAGGTCATTAGTATAAATAACAGCGGGGACATTTAGGTTTCTAAAATCTCACCAAAGGATTTTAAACCTTCCTGTTCTCACGCGAGATCGGGTTCAAGAGATGGCCGCCAGGTTTATTGATATTCACTGGTCATCTTTTTTTTTTTAATTACCCACCCAGCGACATTTCCTTTTAACCCACCCTCTTCATCATCTCATCTTCCTAGTGCTCTCTTAGTACTGCATATCGCAGGTCCATGGAGAACAAAAGCCAGATCTAGCCAGAAACAAAAGGTCAATGATCTCTTCTAATGATTGAACTTACTATTTTTGGATATCAAGAAACAAATAGGAGCATAAAGACAGAGACAAGACAAAGAATTAGTGTTAAAAAATCATATCAGATCATGGTACGGTCACACTAGGCACCAGAGATCACTCGGCTACTGATAGGGAAACCAGGTTTTTTTCATAGATCAGCTCTGGTTTGTGGACATACCAAAACAAATATTTTTTCATGGAAAGCATGGGCAGATCCAGGAACAGTGAATGAAGAAGAAAAAGATGAATGTGTTAGCATGCTTGCATGCATGTAATTATTACTTTATTTCTAGGTCTATAGGCTTTTAGAGATAGGCTTTTACAGCTTTTATAGGTATTACTTTTCCTGCACCATTGTTACATTTTAGCTTCTCTTACAAGCTTTCTAGACTAGTCTCTCTATATATTCTGTAACCTTCTCTCAGAAATATTAGAACAGATTTTTCTCTTCTCCAACCTTCTCTTTTACTTTCATGGTATCAGAGCTTTTAGGTATCCATTAACCTAAACCTTTTTTTACTGGAGTTTCAGCCTTCATTGCTGAAATTTTCCATCTCTTTCTTTCTTCCAGCCTTCATTGCTGGAAATTTCATCACAAATTTCAGCCTTCATTGCTGAAAAATCATGTCTTTAAACAAGGAAATTTCAGTCTCTAGTACTGTTCCTTTTAAGAATGAACTTCAAAGCCTTAATTCCTCTTTTCGTTTCAACGGAAAGAACTATCTGCTTTGGTCTCAAACAGTAAGGACTTACCTCAAGGGTAAGGGAAAGGGGATCATCTAATAGACCTTCCCCCTGGGGAAGATGATCCAACTTTCAAAAGTTGGGATGAAGCTGACTCAATGGTTATGTCATGGCTGTGGGAATCCATGGAGCCCAACATTAGCTTGACATGCATGTTTCTTAGCTCATCCAAAGAAATTTGGAAGTTTCTGAAACGATCCTATTCGAAAGCAAAAGATGATGCCCTCATCTATGAGATTCGAGTCAAAGCTGCTAGTACTAAGCAAGGAGATCTCTCTGCAAGTGAATATGTCTCTCTACTGCAAACTTGCTAGCAGGAGCTAGACCAATACCAAGTCTTGAAGATGAAGTGCTCCGAAGATGCAGCTCTTTTCAAGGATTTTATCCACAAACAACGAAGTTATCAACTTTTGGCTGGGTTGAACTCTGAATTTGACCTAATCAGAGTTCAAATCCTTGGCCAAAAGGACTTCCCATCCTTGGAAGAAATTATTTTCACTGTTCGGACTGAAGAAAGCAGGAGAGCTGTAATGCTAGAGCAAAAGATGGTGGAAGGGTCTGTTTTGTTTTGTTTGCTAGAGGGGAGAAGAAAGACGAGCGTTGGTGTGCCCATTGTAAAAGATCCGGTCATATCAAGGAAAGGTGCTGGAAACTCCATGGTAAACCATCAAACAAAGAGTGGAACACCAAAGAGAGACCTAATCCCCAGGTCAACTTGGTCACCGGAGGAGGGGGTGGTACTTCTGGACACACTCAAGGGATTAGTGCTCCTGAATTCGAAAAATTCAGAGCCTTCTTCAACTCCCTAGAAAAATCATCAGTTCTTCTAGTCCACACACTCTTACTCTAACAGGTTACCCTTCTATTCCTTTATGTTTGAGAACTTCTGAATATCCTCATCCTATTCAATGGATCTTAGATTCAGGTGCCACTGAACACATGACCAATTGTTCCCAAAATTTTCATAACTTCCAACTATGCCCTAAGCCTAAACAAGTGTTGACAGCTAATAGTTCGATAGCTCAGGTTAAGGGTCAAGGCAATATAAACCTTTCAGAAAAAATTAGCCTAAAAAATGTTCTCCATGTTCCTACCCTCTCATCCAACTTGATTTCCATAAAAAAACTTTGCAAAGATCTTCATTGTTCAGCACTATTCACTGATTCTGATTACGTTTTACAGGACCGGGACTCGGGGAAGAAGATTGGTCATGCTAAGGAAAAGAATGGTCTCTACTATCTTGATCCTCTTAGGAACAACCACAACCATCTGTTTTGCCATGCTTTGAACACCACTAGTAGCAACAATGTCATATGGTTACTTCATTATCGGCTTGGTCATCCATCCTTTCACCTTTTGAAGCATTTGTACCCTGAAAAATTTCAAGGAATTGACATTTCTTCCCTTCAATGTGAAGTGTGTGAAAAAGCTAAACACACTCGTGTTCCTTTTCCCATTAGTAGTACAAGAAGTTGTTCTCCTTTTGAGTTGATTCATAGTGACATTTGGGGGCCATCATCCACCCTTAACATTTCTGGGGCTAGATGGTTTGTTACCTTTATTGATGATTGTACTAGAGTCACATGGGTTTTCCTCCTAAAACAAAAATCTGAAGTTAGTTCCATTGTGTCTATCTTTCTTTCCATGATTCATACCCAATTCGGGAAGCAAATTAAGAGATTTAGGACCGACAATGCAAGAGATTACTTCAATCAGTCCATTTGTTCTCTTTTTCAAAAGCAAGGGATTATTCATGAATCATCTTGTGTTTATTCCCCACAACAAAATGGAATTGCCGAAAGAAAAAATAGACATCTTCTTGAGGTTACTCGTGCCCTACTTTTTCAACACAATGTTCCTAAATATTTTTGGGGGGAGGCCCTTCTCACAGCTGCATTTCTGATCAACCGCTTGCCCACCAAAGTTCTAAATCTCCAAAGTCCTCTTGATTGTCTTCAAAACACTTACCCGGATTACAGAATATCTCACCTTTCTCTTAGAGCATTTGGTTGTTCTGTTTTTGTGCATGTTCATGGTCCTCAAAGAGGGAAACTGGACCCACGTGCAATCAAGTGCATATTCTTAGGGTACTCTTCCACACAAAAAGGATACAAGTGCTATCATCCTGCCTCAAAGAAAACATATGTTTCTATTGATGTGTCCTTTGCTGAAACTATACCATTTTACCCCTCCAAGGATGACACTTCCCAACCTTTTGACCCTGAACCTCAAACCATTGACACTTTGAAGACCTTACCTCCACTTGAACCTTTCATTTCTGAGACTCTCCCGTTGCAGCAATCAGAGCCGCGGGATCATGAGGATAGTCAGCAACCACCACTTGTCCCAACCACA
Organism: Persicaria maculosa; assembly: GCA_963922045.1. Lineage (NCBI taxonomy): Eukaryota > Viridiplantae > Streptophyta > Magnoliopsida > Caryophyllales > Polygonaceae > Persicaria > Persicaria maculosa. The sequence continues at coordinate 61,945,011 of OY998257.1, read as the reverse complement.
TCTTTCCCCCTTTCTTTGCCATCATTTCCTAAGGTTTATTCAAGTAAAGTAAGACCCATTCTAAACCCAGAGCAGGAGCAAACTTCTTCACCGGCGCCTGGAACCGAAAACATGACAAAAGAAGGTACTCTTTCTACAACTCACTCTATTTCTCATTTGAACAGCCCAGAAACTACTGATTTGGAATTGCCTATTGCCATTCGAAAAGCAACTCGTTCTTGCACAAAAACTCCCCTTTACCCTTTAGCTAACCATGTGTCCTTACATCGGTTCTCTCCCTCTCACAAAAAATTCATTCAAGGCCTAAACCACATTCCCATCCCAAAAAATGTTTCAGAAGCTCTTAAGATAAAGGAATGGAGAGATGCTATGAAAGAGGAGATGTGTGCGCTAGAAAAGAATCATACTTGGGACATTGTTAACAAACCTTGGGGCAAGAATGTTGTTGATTGCAGGTGGATTTTCACATCAAATACAAGGCTGATGGGTCTTTGGAGAGGTATAAGGCACGCCTAGTTGCTAAGGGTTTCACACAAACTTATGGGATTGATTATCAAGAAACATTTGCACCGGTCGCAAAGATGAATATTGTCCGTGTTTTGTTATCCTTGGCTGCTCACTCTAGTTGGCCTCTTTGGCAATTTGATGTCAAGAATGTTTTTCTCCACGGCAATTTGGAAGAGGAAATATATATGAAAATTCCTCCGGGTTTCTCCTCTTCCTCTTCATCTCATTAGGTGTGCAAGTTAAAAAAAGGCTCTCTATGGCCTTAAGCAATCCCCAAGAGCATGGTTTGACAGGTTCACATCTGTTATGAAAGCTGCTGGGTACAAGCAAAGTCAAGGGGATCACACTTTGTTCATCAAACATTCCGCTTCAGGGGGAGTGACTATTCTCCTTGTATATGTTGATGATATTATTGTCACAGGTGACAACAAAATTGAGCAGGAGAAACTTAAGCAAAAGTTGGAAGCTGAATTTGAAGTCAAGTCTCTTGGTAGACTTAAATACTTCCTTGGAATTGAGGTTGCTCATTCTTCTGATGGCATCTTTATTTCCCAGCAGAAATACATCACTGATTTACTTGAGGAAACCGGGAAGAGTGGATGCAAACCAGCTTCAACTCCTATGGAACCAAATCACAAAATTGGAGATTGCAAAGAGGAGCCAACTGTGGATAAAGCAATGTACCAAAGATTGTGTGGAAAGCTCATTTATCTTTCCCATACTAGGCCTGATATCGCTTATCCAGTTTCTGTCTTGAGTCAGTTTATGCATGACCCAAGACAACCTCATCTTAGTGCTATTTACAGAATACTTCACTACCTAAAGGGCTGTCCAGGAAAGGGGATACTCTTTAAAAGAAGGAACAAACTGATCATAGAAGCCTTTACAGATGCCGACTATGCTGGATCCATTGTTGATAGAAGATCAACTTCTGGGTATTGCATGTTCCTTGGAGGAAATCTTGTTACATGGAGGAGTAAGAAACAAAATGTTGTGGCTAGATCATCTGCTGAAGCTGAGTTTAGAGCTCTTGCACAAGGTTTATGTGAAATGTTGTGGCTGAAAATTATTCTGGCAGACCTTAAAATCAAATTGGAAGAGCCTATGGTTCTATATTGTGATAACAAATCTGCCATTAGCATTGCTCACAACCCAGTCCAACATGACAGAACCAAACATGTGGAGATTGATCGTCACTTCATCAAAGAGAAGTTGGAAGAAGGGGTTGTTAGGATATCCTTTGTTAAATCAAAAGATCAACTTGCTGATTTATTGACAAAAGGCTTCCATTGTTCCAGATTTGATCATTTGACTTCCAAGCTTGGATTGATAGACCTCTACCATCCAGCTTGAGGGGGAGTGTTAGCATGCTTGCATGCATGTAATTATTACTTTATTTCTAGGTTATGCTATAGGCTTTTACAGATAGGCTTTTACAGCTTTTATAGGTATTACTTTTCCTGCACCATTGTTACATTTTAGCTTCTCTTACAAGCTTTCTAGACTAGTCTCTCTATATATTCTGTAACCTTCTCTCAGAAATATTAGAACAGATTTTTCTCTTCTCCAACCTTCTCTTTTACTTTCAGAATGCTATAGGTAAATAGAGAAGAGATAGCTGATAAAAGAAGAAAAAACCCTATTTTCTATCAAACTTGGTTACCAACCTTGGATTGGACCTCCAATAAGAAAAAAAAATGGAGGTTTAATTCTCCGTACCATGGATTTTTCCATATCCAAATGTCTCTTTTGTTAATAAAAAAAAATACAAATTTATGCATTTTCAAATGGCCATTGGTTTTTTCTTTTTGCACAAAAAGATAACAAAAGATTTCAACAAAAGCTCGTTATGTTACCTTATACACAGCAGGATGCATCGGATCAAGCTGGAAAAACTTTGACTCCAGATCAGGAAGCTGAGTTCCATGCTCATACTGTGGTAAATGCCTAAAGAGTTCAACCCTGTTCCTTGCTTCTGTTTGTTTTACTACAGCACGCTTTTTAGCTTTCTCCACTCTGCTCTTGTCATCAAACTGCATACGGGGGTGAGGGACATCTTTCTTCCTATCCTTCTCTGATTGACGCTCCCCACCCTTCTTTTCTGAAGCTGCAACTGAAATATTATCCTTATTTTGTGAAGATGCTTTGGTAGTTTTTGTAGGCTTTGCATTTGAGGAAGTCCCTCCTCCAGGGGCAGCAGATGCCTTGCCTGTTTCAGCAGCTGCTTGATCCCCATGATTGAAACATAGATAATATTTAGCAGAAGAGGAAAATATACAAATACAGTGAGACAAACATATTATTTACAAACTTTGTCATTAATCCCACTATAAAGATATTCTTGCATATACTTTATTTTTGGTCAATTATCTATATGATTACTTGTATCCCGATGAAGTAAGATAACCCAACTTCTGTTGCAATTCTAAGGGAAAAACATAATGCCTCCAAACCCTGCACCATCATATAAAATTCTGGAACATGGATAAAAAAAAGGTGAACTTCCCACCTTTTGCAGCTTTAGCAGCTCTTTGAGATTCTTGCATGGCACGCCTTTCTGCTTTTGAGGTTCTCTCTTTTAATGGCTTCGAGTTTCCCAGTCCTTCATTTTGTATTCCAACTGACGTACTACCTGGTTTTTCTACAAATATCCTTTTGACATTAGTTAATGCTTTGAGCTTTTGGAAATACAAAAGCTAAATTACAGCTGATTCAAAATTAGACCAATGCAAATTATTGGAAGCAAACCTAACTCATCAAATGCAGATGAAGGAAGATCTAAAGCTTAGGTAGGAATAGAATAAAAAGCAGCAATAGTCAGCACCAGACTAATAATTCATTCATCATCAATGCCCAAGACCCTTCAAAAATTTCATTTCAATCTTAGCAAAGTTTTTCAACAAAGTCCTTCCTAGGGGTAGGCGTTGGACGGGATGGGGTCGTCCCACGTCATTTTTGCCCGTCCTGGATGGGATTCACTTTTATTTTTGGAATCCCGCATGGCCCAGACCCTCGCGGAACTGGACATGACCGGGATGGAAGGGCCTTGTCCCTCAAATAAAAATGATTATAAAAAATATCTAAAATTCTCTATACATTTTATGATTTCCAAAGACGTAACACACATAGAAATGTGTGTGTGCCTGTGTGTGTATCATATAATTAAAATATGTACGTACATACATACACATTTGTATATATACATCCATACACCACGATGTATACACATGGATGTATATATAGTTGTATAGACTGTCTGCATATATATACATACATGGTGCGCTCCAGTGTGCATCTCTCTCTCTCTCTTAGTACTGCACTTATGTATGTATATGATACATACATACATACACACACTTCTCACTCTCGGTACGGGACGGGATTTGCGGGATGAGGAATATTCGTTCCGTGTTCCGTCCTGCGTAATTTTTACAAGACGAGATTCACTATTTTTTTCCAAATCCCACTGGGATCGGGACGGGACTGGGATTTGCGGGATTAATGCCCACCCCTAGTCCTTCCAATAGATGGGCTTCCCTAAAGTTAATTATTCGGTTTGAAGTAAGGCATCTGATATTAGCAATAAGATCAATGATGCTGGAAAGTGGTCCAGATATCAGCACTTTGATGACATTTTTTTATTTTTCTACAAATAAGAATTTATAATTTGCAACTCCATCAGAAATTTTTACCAGACACATGGGTTTGCTTGGCACAAGTTCTTATCATCACAAATAAAATCCTCATGAGCAATGAGTACATCGTGTCAAATGAACCCTACAAAAGCATGGCAAGTTTTTATCACACACATACATTCTAACTGCCACCCACAAACTCAGCTGTCTACAACATCAAATCCCTCCTTGGGTAGAATCCAACAAAAGTCCCACCAGAAAGTAGAATCCGACAAAAGTACCACCAGAAAGGTTAATCAACATCTCTTACAACGAAAAGGAGAGGCGGATGCTCTTGTAAGGATTGGGATGCTCAAGCATCCCCGAAGTATTTTTTATTTATAGGTATATATAGTGTTATTTTTATTAATATTTAATTCAAGCACCCCCACAAATAAAAGAAAGGGCTTATTTAGGTAGGATTTCAAACAAAAATTACATATATAATTAAGGTATTATACATTATTAAATTAAGATACTCCGTATTATACATTATTATATTTATTATATTTACATATAATAAAAGGTTGATTAATGTGTAGAGGTAAAAAAATAGCTCATTTGTGGTATGACTCGTTAATTTCCTCAATCATTTGAGTCAACGAATGACTCGACTTAGTTTAAATGGCCTTGATCTTTTGATTTTCACCAATAATGCAAAAAAATGTAGTTTTTCAGTAACACGTATCCAATTTTTAAAATTTTATTTGATGGATTATATTATACTAGTAATATTTTGTTTTGATAAATTTTCAAAATAAAGATATGTTTCTTTAAGTGCTAACCTTTTTATCGTACATTTGTGTGCGAAAAAATAATTATAGCACAGATTTGTATCGTACATTCGTGGGAGAAAAAACATTACACTTTTCCAAATTTATTTCCTACTAGCAAATTCATATTTTTTAATATCACTTGCAAGGAAACCTATCCACCCTTGGTAAATAACTGTGGTATATAATAGCAATGGTGTGTAGTATTAGTCCTATACTAGCGAAGGTCAGTAAGATTTTTTATTTTTTTTTGTGAGCACTCAAGGTCCATAGATTTTCTTTATAGTTTATAGTGATAAAAATAAGATCTGAATAAATTTGTAAGTGTTTAATTAAGTTGAAATTTTGTATAGTTTGAAAATTTATCAAAAACAAATTGTGAATATATATCTTTTTAGAAGAACACCAGTTTTCCACTTTGTCTGGAGCTCTAAAATTATTAGGTCGCTTTACACATGGCTTGAAGCATCCCCTAGAATAGAAGACCACCCAAAATCCGCCCGAAAAGTCACTATTTATCACCTGATTTTCCTTCTAATAGTTTTCGAAGCCAATGTCGTGGCAAAGTTGAAAGGGAAATTTCAAAACCATGTTCATGTTGTACAGTTGTACACCCTTAAGTTCCGACAGAACCAATTCAAAGGCAGACAGTTTTCCTCAAATTCATAATACCATATATAAGGTTATGAAACAGCTAAAATCTGAATAACCTCATTTGAATAAAATAATTGACCTAATTCTGTTGATCGGAAAAGAAGAAGAAAACATATAATTACAAAGGGAAAGGGGGAAATCCTCTCAGCATACCAGAAATTCCAGGTGGCAAATTGTTCACCACCGAAACGGTGGTGAAACTGGTAGCCATCAAGTTTCCAGCCGCTGCCAAAGCCGCCACATTGCTGGCTCTCCCAGCCATCAACTCGAAGCTGCCGCCGCCACTCGGAAGACTCGAAGCGAACTTCCCGGAGCCGGACCTCCTGGCTTTACCCCCGGCAGCAGAAGCAGCAGCGGGGGAAGAACCCGCGTTAACCTCCAACAAATCGTCGAACTCAGACGCCGCCTCGGACTGGTAGATTTCGGATGCGTTGTAGCTGCCGACGACCACATGGCCCGCCACGTCAGATGGGCGGCGAAGGGGGGAAGACGGAACAGGAGGGTAATGGTGGGCCGCCGGACGGGAGTTACCAGTGGAGAGAAGGATGTGAGTGTCGGAAGCATGTCGCGCCGGTGGAATCATGACCGGAGAGAGGGAATCTCCGGAGGGAGAGAGCTCAGTAGCAGGAGGAGGAGAAGGGGCTTCAGGGGGCCCAGATTGAGTGCGGTCGGGAGGCGGGGCGCCGGGGGCGAAAAAGCCGACATGGCGGACTTTGGGATCGCTGACGGTACGGGCGCCGCGCCGAGGTTCCATCGGAGAGAATCGGGAATATCAATCAGTAGAAGGGGAGAAGATGAGAAGAAAGGAAAAGGGGAAAGGGGAGGGAATTGGATTCCATGAAATGGGAGTGGAGGAGAGAAATTGGGGGTTTCCTGGGATTCTAGGTCTAGGGTTTTTGTTCAAAGGAATGGACTATGGAGGACGAGGGGGAGAGAGAGAGGATGGACTGATGTAGTGTGGGGAGTGACCGAGTGACATATTTTTGGGAATATCTTTTTTTTTTGAAACAGAAATAATTTGGCCCCGGGACCTAAGTCTCAGCGACCAAGAGCATCCAATCGGATGAAATCACGAAGCATTGCATCGTCAGGCACCACTGAATCGGAGAAGTCAAGATCAAGATGCGAAAGGCGATCTGCAACTCGATTGGCTTCTCTATAAATATGGCGGATCTGTATTGACCGAAAGTGTCCAAGGGAGATAAGACTGTCAGAGACAATCATTTTCATGTCTCCCGAGGGATTCCAAATACCTTTTAGACTATTAATTATGGCGAGGTTATCGCCGTCAATGATGAGTTTTGTGAGTCCAAGATTAGAGGCAGCATTGATCCCTTTCCAAAGAGCGAAGCCTTCCGAACCCACAACAGAGTCGATAGGGGAGAGGCCCGCCCCCATGAGAAGGGGGACCCTTGTGAATCCCTATTAATAAATCCAAAGGTGCCTTTGGATGAGGCAGAGTAAGCTCCATCAAAATTGAGTTTGTAGAAATCCATAGGTGGTTTTTGCCATTTCTGTTGCTTTCTTTGTTTAGGTTTGTTAATTGAGTTGGCTATTTTGTTAGTATTGGGAATATCGTTTAGTTCGCTACTATCTACGAAGTATATTTTTTCTCATAAAAAAAAGGGTACTCCTTGAAACGGTAAATATATAGATATATCGACATAAAGTCAAGGAGTAACAAAAAGCAAGACGTCTTACGTAAAATAATAGGATGGTACAACCCTCGAGAAAATGCTACCCATCCCAAATCTTAGTATCTTACTACTAATTTCCCTATTTGTAACACAATTCCGAGAGAAACCATTATGCTACCCTTTAAATTAACATAAACTAGTGGACTATCCGGTGCTACACACAGGATTATCGACTTTTGTATCAATGAATATATACATTCATATATTAATACAAATAAAAATTAATTAAAATTAAAAATTAATTAAATAGAAACTCGGTCTAATATATTTGATATTTTTAGATATTTTATTTCATATTTTAGTTATTCCTTAAATTAAGTATGTAAGGTTTTAATTTTCCATCTAGATTATACTAAAACTATTTTAGTTTTATTTTTCTATACACTATTTTTTTCTTGTCGAAAACTGAAATTATGGTAGAGCATGCATCTTGCTATTATACGGAGTACTTATATATCCGTAAAAGAAAATTTTATAGTATTAAATGTTTTAAAATATATTATTGTATATAATAAATTATTTTTATATCTGGAGTCTATTTTTGGTAATTTATAATTTAAAAATATTTGGCGAAGCTTATGAATATAATTTAATTTGCTGTTTTCATTGTATATTGTGTTTACTCAAGTGTTGATTTTTTTAATCAAATACTCAAGTGTCGATTTTAAAAATGATAACTGGTTTTCTACTTTCAAAATATTACACAAATAATTGATTAAATATTTTACTCACTACCATATTTCCTACTAATATTTTATAAAATTTAAAATTTAAAATTTAAATTTATGATGAATATATATATATATAATTTATACCAAAACATGTTTTTTAAAAATAGTAACAAAATTTTTTGTTTACATTAATTATACATTTTATCTTCTTTTGAATGTGTATTAATACTTATAAAAAGTTAAATGTACTAAAGTAATTAAAATAAAATTGATGATCACTTGGTTCTCTACTTTTCAAATATTATAGAAATAATTGATTAGATAAAATAAAATTAGTCTCTTTAACTTCTTATAAAGATTATTTATTTTTTTATTCTCTTTAATTTCTTATAAAGATGATTTATTTTCTTTTTAAAATCTTCAATATTTCTCATTTATTTCACCTCATTTATGACAAAAAAGCTTATTTTACTAAAGAGAAAGATTTCTATGAATCAATAGCAATTTATGTTCCTCTAGATTCAACAGATTAATGAATCTTAAGAGCGACCTTTCGTTGATTGAAGTACCAGCTCATGGCAGACAATTTACTTGGAAAAGGGAATGTAATGGAAACATCACTTGTCTTGAGAAGTTAGATCGAATTTTAATTCATACCGATGTCCTACCAGTATTCAATTCACTTCTTACCCAGATTCACCCGTTTGTGAGATCTGATCACGCACCGATCTCTGTAGACTTTCGTCCTAATGTTCAGCAAAAAAACAGACCTTTCAAGTTCGATCTCGCTTGGGCGACTAGGTCGGATTACAGAAATCTTGTCACGCAGGCCTGGAGAGTGAATCCCAATGGCTCTCTTATGTTTAAACTTTTACATAAAGGGCGTTTACTTAAAAAGCTTTCCAAAACTTGGCATAAGAAAATTTTTAATTCACACACAGATATTAGTCACTGACCAAAAATTACTACAATCACAAAATTCTTTACTAACAAATTATAACGATAACGATCTGCGCATCTTAAAACAATTACTAAACAAAAGAGAAAGAATCTTGGATTTTCATAGACGATATTGGAGCCAGCGAGCTAAAGTTAAACATGCTAGATTAAATGACTCCAACACCGGCTATTTTCATAAAATAGCAACGTCGAAACGTGGACGGAAAATAATCAAATCTATCTCACTCTCTAGTGGGGAAACTTCTACTGATTTACATGTTATACAGGAGGAATTTGTTACTGACTTCAAAGCCAGATTTAGATCAGACTCTAACACGAACTCGGACCTATCCTCAGATCTTTCGATTATCCCTCACTTAGTCACTTCTGAAGATAATATAATGCTATCTGCAACTGTCACTAATACTGAAATTAAGGAAGCCCTTTTCTCTATGAGCCCGGACAAGGCTCCGGGACCGGATGGTTACCCCGCTGGTTTCTATCAAAAATTCTGGCCAACAGTAGGTCCCTCTGTTATTAAGGCTGTAAAAGCCTTTTTTAGTTCAGGCAGACTACTGCGACAGGTCAATCATACGTTTATTACTCTTATACCAAAGTGTGACAATCCGACCAAGGTTAACCACTACAGGCCAATTAGCCTATGCTCTACCATTTATAAAATTATTTCAAAGGTTATTTCTGCAAGACTGACCAAGATTTTTGATAAACTGATCCACCCACTACAGGGAGCATTCACAAAGGGTAGATCAATTCAAGATAACATCTTAATTGCTCACGAAGCTTTGCATTCGTTTAAAATGAAAAAAGGAAAAAGATGCATGATCGCTCTGAAGCTTGATATGGAAAAGGCTTACGATCGCATAGAGTGGTCCTTCTTATTTCAGGTTCTATCTAAATTTGGGTTCGACGAAAGTTTCATTAACAAAATTAAGGAATGTGTATCAACGGTTTCATACTCGGTATTAGTCAATGATGAACCTACCACTGTAATTGTCCCCTCCGGGGGCCTTAGGCAAGGAGATCCTCTTTCTCCCTTTCTTTTTAATTTAGCTGCGGAAGTACTAGCTCGAACACTGCACCACCAGGGATGTGTTAACAAGGACATTGGGATCACATTTGGTAGACCTGGCATTAAAATCCCTTTCCTGGCATTCGCTGATGATATTCTAATATTTTGTAAAGCCTCACATTCGGCTTGCACAACGGTCCTCTCCGTTCTTGATCGTTACTGTGCCATTTCGGGACAAAAAGTAAATTTACACAAGTCGAGCTTCCAGGCTTCTCCTAATACCACAGCCACATCAATTACATCCACTACAGCCGTACTCGGGATTCCACAAGCTAATAATTTCGATAAATACCTGGGTTGTCCTATTGTCAACGGTAAGACCAACAGAGATACCTTCGCAGACGTCGTCCTAAAAACGAAACAACAATTAACAAAATGGAAAGCAACCAGTCTTTCGGCTGAAGGACGTAGAGTTCTTATCCAAGCTAATCTCAGTGCAAAACCTATCTTCCTTATGCAGACTTTTTTACTTCCATCGCACATTCTTCATGAATTGGACAAAGTTTACAGACAATTTTTTTTGGAACAGAAGTAACAATGCTGCTCCTTTGATTAGTTAGGACAAAATTTATTCCGATACTATGAAAGGGGGTCTTGGTATACACAAAGCTGAGAATATGAACATTGCTTTACAGATGAAACTTCTGTGGAAAATCTTATCCGAACCAGACAATATCTGGGTCCAAGTCATCTCCAAAAAATATCTAAAGGGCCATGATCTGCTCTCTTATACAAAAAAGGTAGTACTTCTTGGCAATGGGGGCGATTAATGTCCATCAGAGAAAAATTTGAACCATCTCTACGGTGGTCTGTTGGGGATGGTAATTCTATTAAATTTTGGGAGCATAATTGGGCTTTCAATGAGCCTCTTTCGCATAGGTTTGTCCAACCTATACCAGAAAACCAACTTCGTAACAAAGTTTCCTTTTTCATTAACAATGACAGACAATGGAATCGCACCTTAGTGACTAATTCTTTAAATAACATTCTGTCGACCCAGGACATTCAACATATCTTAAGTATTCCACTACCAACAAATCCTATGACTGACCGTCTTTATTGGGGTCCAAGTAAAAATGGGTGGTTCTCGACCAAATCGGCTAACTCCGCCTTAGCGATACACACTGGTTTAGAAAATTATGATTGCGGGTGGATTTGGAAATTGGATGTACCCCCAAAGGTCCGTCATTTTCTGTGGAAAATTTCTCGCGATGGGTTGCCTACCACAACTAGATTACAAAAATCACACTTCTCGGTTCCATCGGGATGTTCTTTTTGTGATAACTCAAACGAAACTCTATCCCATCTGTTATTAGATTGTCCTATGATTGCAACCCTGATGACTACTATGAAAATTAACATTCCTCGTAATGTTTCGCTCTGTCGAGGGAGCGCGCTTTTCAAACTATATGACGTTAAACAAAGACTCGGGAGCAAAAACTTTGCTAAAATGGCTATAGCATGGTGGGCCTTGTGGTTCCACAGAAATCAACTAGTGTTCCAACATACAGATAAGGTGACTTTGACAGACATTCTGTTGCTTTACACAACTACCGAGCACTGCTGGATTCAATCCAAGATTCTCGATTCTGATCTCCTTTATCAGAATCCGAATCATACGACACGTAATTACGGTAACCTCCATACGAGATCAGGTCCTGATGGAAATTCTTCTGCCAAATATAAGAAACGTTCAGATCAATGGGAAAAACCACCACAGGGATGTCACAAATTAAATTTCGACGGTTTTGTTCTACCTAACGGTGACGCTTCTTATGGTTTCGTTATCCGTGACTCGGTGGGGGCTGTCACTTCGTTTGGTAGAGGCCGTTGTTTAAATGCCTCCGTCATCTGCGCTGAGAACTTAGGCCTCAAGAAGGGCATTGAGCGAGCAAAACAATTATCTCTTACAAAGCTACAGATTGAAGGAGACAACCTAGTGGTCATAAAAGCATTATTAGGGGATTGGAAGTGCCCCTGGCAAATTGAACTTCTGCAATCGGATATTTTAATGGATATTTCGTCCTTTTCTTATGTAGCTATTCGTCATATTTTCAGGGAATCGAATGTTGTGGCAGAATGTCTTGCGAGAGGTGCCCATGCATGCCCTGGCGACGACTGCTTTGAGGAGGCCACAGAACTGCAAGTTCTCGTCCAGAAGGACGCGCTAGGAAGGGCATCGGCTTCGGACGACCCGACCTAATTCTTATTCTGCGTCAAAAAAAATAGCAATTTATGTTAAAGAAAAGAGTCCAATGAATCAATAGCAATTTATGTTAAAGAAAAGAGGGTCGGTTGCAAATCGGAATAGCAAAACAAATAGGGGAAGGCAATTAAAGAGCCCAGCTGTAAGGCCCAATCCAATGAAATTATACCCCTAACTCGGCTCACACAGCAACAAAAGGGAACCGGCGCACACAAAAAAATAATTAGAGCCCTATTCATGACAGTACCTAGACCTGTCAAACGGGTCATTCGGGTCGGGTTCGGGTTGGGTCACTTCAGGTCTCGGGTAAAATGGGTCTCGGGTAAAACGGGTTCCGGGTAAATCCGGGTTGACTCAAACCCGGGTTTGACCGGGTTTCGGATCATTTCGGGTCGATTTCGGGTTTGTCAAGTTTTTCTTTTTAAAATTAAAAAAATCATGATTTGTTAATTTTGCGATAATTTTAAAATTCTAAAATTAAAGACGTGGTTCATAAGTTCTAGTGCTTGTAATTATATACTATATCTGATTCAAAATATTTGATTTCTATTATTTCTCATAATTTTAAATAAAATGTAATAATATATAAAAATTAAATTTTTAAATAATTTTTTAAAAATAATTTCATGCAACTAGTAATAACCATAGATTTGTTTTAATATTTTTTAGAGTTTTTATCTTTTTAAAAAATGTGATAAAAAATCAAAAATCAAATACTATCGATCGGATGGAGTATTACACAATACAAATAAATATAAAAGTTGATTTGAAAATGAAAGATCAAGTGATTGTAATTATAAAATGTAATAAATTGGAATCTCCATAAAAAAAATTTAATCATATATAATTATAAAACAGTCGGGCCAATCGGGTCACTGGGTCAATCGGGTTAATCGGGTCAAAATTACCGGGTCAATCAGGTCACCATGTTTAAACCCAGATGACCCGGAAAATTACCTGGTACTTCGGGTTCGGTTCCAAAAAAATTCTCGGGTCCAAAAAAACTGGGTCTTGACCCAGAATTTACCGGGCGTACGGGTCGGGTTTTCCGGGTTGGGTTGTGTTTTGACAAGTCTAACAGTACCCCCTAATTCTCCTAATTCATGACAGCAACTCAGACAATTCATGACAACAACCCAGTTCATGACAGCAACTCGGTACAAGACAGAACCCCCGATCAACCAGGATGGTAAGACTCATCATCGATTGACCCCTCCTCGTCCTCCTCATTTTTCGAGAGCTGGCCAAAGTACTTTGCGACCTTGTCCTCTTACAATGGATCTTTGATAGCGGATAGCGTGTTGTATAGCTCGTCCATAGTTAAGGAGACTCGGATGTCCTTGGGGATACGGTTCGATGTGCTTGGCAGCCAATAACTTCCTTTCTTTATGCCCCCACATCCTGCCAACGCTTAGGCGATGGTGTTCTATATCCGCTTACCCTCATTTGACCATCCTTCATAGCTGACAATCCTGAATCTTCCGCCCAGGCAGTTGCAACAAGCGTTGCACACACCTTGGAAGATACAAAATCCGCCATAAGTTCCTCATCACAATTGCCCACCTTAGTACTCACTTGCTCACTAAGGGAAGACGACACCAAGACCGAGTCCTTAACATCTTTTCCATCATCGCTTAAACTATCAGTCTGAGTAGCAGTACTACACAAGACAACCTTGCACTTACCCGCTTCGACACCCTCCACCTCGGACATTGTTTGGATTCCAATAGAAGTTGTAACAACACGCAGGGGAGTAGGATGAGTAACTGTCGAATGACTCAGGCCACCACCAGCAAACCCAGAGCACCCAACAACAAACTCACCAATTTCACAACCCCCCTCGGTACGACAACCCCCCTTGTGCCCTCTTTCTTTTGGCTAGATCCACCCCCTAGGGCTGGAAATAACTCGCGGGCACTCGCTCCACCCGTAGTAATTTTGCGGGCGAAAACCCGCAAAAAAAGTGGGCGACGGATGGAGCGGGTGCGGGTGAAGCGGGTGATGGATGGATTATGGGTGAAGTTTTTTAACCCATAACCCGCCCCATTAACCCGCCCATTAACCCACCCCACACACCCGCCCCGCACACCCGCATAAAACCCTGAATTATATATATATATATATATATATATATATTATGTGTATGTGATTTTACTATTTTACCCTTTTTAATTTTAAGTTCTAGAAACCCTAATCCTTCACATTCTACTTCACTCATCTGATCTCAGGCTATCAGCCTCCCGTCTCCAACAGGTTCAACACTCCATTCGAACCCTAAGCCTTCATCCACTCTCCAATTGAACCGTGAGTCACGATCCGTGACCATCTCCATTCTCCATCCACCGATTGAAGCAAGGACCATCTCGGCAGCATCTCCATCCACCGATTGAAGCAGGGACCATCTCGGCATCTCCATCCACCGATCGAACCAGGGAAGCCGAAGTCGGCCACTTTGTGAGGTATCTTTCTACTTTCTCTTCGGTGTGCTTTTGTAAAAAAAAAGAAGAGGAAGAACACATAATCTGTGAAACTTGGAAGAAGACAATCATTTATTAATCCTTTCTATAACTTCCATACGGTATATATATAGGGGGTGGTTCTAGAGTGCACACCCCTTATAGTGTACCTTGTGCATAAATCTGGGCCTTTGATTGTATTAGAATGAGTGGCCTAGATTAAAAGTAATTTTTCCCTTTTTTATTAATTAAAAGGTGGGGCCTGTGCCTAACAAGAAGCTTACTCTCCAATATACTGTGCGTGATACAATGAAAAGGAATTTACCCGCATTTCAGTTTTTTTATATTAAGGGACCCGCATATCACTACAATTAAAAAAGGAATGGGTAGTTTTGATATCTCCATGCCAACCCATGTTCCATATCTCCCGATTAAACATTTTAAAATGTTGAACCTACTCTCCAAAACCCATGTGCACGCCTTCATTTCACATAATATACCTAGTAAAAAATAATAATTCTACTTAATAAACTCCCAATTATAATTAAATGTACGCGTTAAATCGACCGATTGAATCGAATAATTCTAAAAATTTACTTGTTTACAACAGTTATGTAATTATTCATCGTGTTTGTGTATCTCGTAAAAATAATAATTCTACTGAATAATCTCCCAATTATCGTTCAATGTACACGTTAAATCAATATGATACATGATAAATGTTTTCAGTTCAGATGAAAACTTCCTAATTCCACTGAATAATTTATAACATTCTACCGAATAATGTTTTATTTTTTTGTTCATCTATTTCAAATAAAAAACCTCAATTCCCTAAACAATACTTACAATTTATACGAATAATGCTTCAAATTTTACCGAATAATGTTTCAAATTTCACCGAATAATAATTAGTTGGGTATTTATACTCATGCGATGAAGGTTTTTTTTTATATTGTTTGTCAAACCGAAAACTCCATTACTGACAAAAAAATAAATCAGATTTCACTGAATAATTAACATTAGTAACCGAAATTCGACACAGACATCTGAATAATTGACGAATAATATTCAACATACCACCACCCACCACCGCCCCCCGCCCCACGCCCCCGCCCCCCATTCACCCTCACCCCCCTAAAAAACCAAAGCAGATGAATCAGATCGCCTTCACATTGTGTAATTATACTCGTTTGATGAATGCTTTTATGTTGTTCGTCAAACTGACGAATAATGTACCAGATTTCACCGAATAATAGACCAACTCAGGACCACTAATAACTTAAAATCGACACATATGTCTGAATAATTGACCACTCTCACTCGATTTCACCAATACCCTAACAAAAACCTAAACCACCCCCAACACACCCCCCGCACCCCCCGGCGCCGCAGACACACACCCACCTTAGTGTTGACTAATTAGGTGGATATCTCCTGGACCTTTAGACATTCCAATTGATTGCAGGATTTCGTTCAGGGGCTCTCGATCGGCTCTTCTGCTTCTTTTTTCCCATCACCGGGGATAAATCAAATCACCAAAGAAATCACCAAAGAAATAAAGAGAGATGGAAGAAAAGAAGCATACATCAAGGAACACCGAGGGAGCCGAAGCCGAAATCCATGGCGCCCAAGCCGGCGAAATCGTCCTCGCCTCTTTTGAAATTGCCTTCCAGACCCTCCATTGGACTTCGCCGTCGCCGATGTACGCAAACCCTTGCTCGGTCGTCGGCCAAGCAGATGAAGAGGCCCAAGCCGGCGAAGTGCACTTTTGGGGATCGCGAACAACAACCACCAAACCTACCGCCGGCGGCATCCTCCTGTGAGGCAAAAGCGGAACCGTCTCGCCTCACCGGTGCTGAAAGTGGCACAACAACGGGAATCGACGAGCTTGGGGGAACCGAAGGGCACCGTCTCGCCTCACCGCCTCACCTTGTCCTCGATTCGCCATGAACAAATACCTTTCGCCGCCGATATTAAACAGCACATGTCCAGTTGCAAATGAAGAAGAAGACTAATTGGGTACCTCCAGATGACACCCGTATCGAATGAAGAAGAAGATAAATTGGGTACATCCAGATTACAATTTGATATCTCTTAGTTCAATACGTCCACTTGAATGAAGAAGAAAGGTAAATAGGGATTTAGGAATTTGTGTCCACGCCACAACACACGCCCACACCCTCAAATGAGAGTTGTAGATTAGTTTTCATTTTTTTTAAAAAAAAAATAGCCGGACACGTGGCGAAATACTCTCCATCCATTACAATCCGATCAATGGCCCACAATTGTGCACAAGGTACATCCTAAGACTTGTGCACAATTGATCCATACTCTCTCTCTCTATATATATATACACTACTAGCATTCTGCTTATAGACATCACATTATTCACATCAGTCACAAATACGCATAATGTAAATTTATTATATTACATCAGTTATTAAATTTGTGATGTTAAAACAAAGTTTGACAACGGTTATTGTTATTGACCGATGTTAAATGGTTAATTCTAAAAAAAATTAAAACACGCGGGATATAGGATTCTAAAAATTGAAACACCGGGACGGAAAAACTTAGAAAAAAATAGGCGGTATTTCAAATTTTTTGGGCAATTTAACACTTAAATAAAATATCATCCATTTATCTCTCTCAGACTCGCACAAAACATTGAACCCCATCGTCTCCTCTCTCTTGACCCTAAAATATCCATCATCATCTGGTCTCTCCTCTCGGATCCTCTCCTTTCCTCTATCCGGCGACTGCAGAAGTCTGGCTCTCCTCTCCTTTCCCTCTTGTCGGCGACTACAAAAGTACAGAGAAGATGGTCGACACCGACCACACTCATCATCTCATCTCCTCTCTTCCTCTGACCGGTAATTACGAAGATGGCTGCTCTCTCAAAACCCTAACCGGTAAGCATTCTCACATATTTTTCAACCCTTCTGTTAGCCCTTTTTCAGATCTGAGTTTTTAGATCTTGTTTTGCCTTTGTCTACGCTTTAATAGGGGATGTTCCCCCCTCTCTCTACCTCGGCTTGTTTTGCCTTTGTCATGTAAATATTTTCTTGCTATAAAATATTATGCAAATTGTCATGTACATAAATATTTTTATAAATTCTATATATCTCCTTGAAAATATTATTGAGGATTCTGCAAGTCACAAGGTAAGGTATGATAAGACTGTTAGGACAAAATTTGGTTAAGGTAATTTATCTGCTCATGTTTCAGTTTATCCCTCACAAGGACAAATCTTATTATTTGGCCCTTTCTGATTTGGAATCAATCTTTTATGAAAGACACCTTGTTGTATAGTTGTTGCTTAACATGAATTTACTTTCAAATGAGCAACCAAGGACAAATCTTATTTGCCCCGTTTTTTGTTTTCATATGTGAAAATAAAATATGTGATTTTGTGATTATCTTCTTTTCAGAACCTACCTATCATCTGTTACTATTGCTTTTGAAAGCAAAACAGAAAATGCCTCTCATGGTGATGAACAATAAATTGCTTCTAAAAATTCAACATTGGAGTCTCCTCTATCATATGTTACTACTGTTGTGGATGCCCACAGTAGCAGAGGTATGTTCTTGCACTGTTTTTTAATGCGATTTGTCAAGTGCTTGTGTTTGTCGAGTCTATGAGCTGAACTCCCTAACTAATGCTCGATTGTGCTTCCAGTCTTCCTCCTAATGAGAAGTATGCAGTTATTCCTATTTGCTAATATAAGAGTTGTGGTTACATATTGGTTTCAAAATACTCCTACTATCTTACATCACTTCAAGTATTTTTGAACTGTCTGGTAATATGCCAATAATAAATGTTTTACATGTTAATGATGGGAGGTATGCACATGTAGTGTTTATCTTTGACCAGGTCTTTTTTCTGTCCTTTTTTTTGTGGGGGGGGCTAATGAGTCCAGATATATGCTTATTTATGGAGCCTTATTTGAATGTATAAGGATGTCTTTGCAGATACTTAAAGAAGATCCTGACTCCTGAGTACCCTGAAGCTTTGATTGGCATAGGGACAGCTCATGCTTTCCAACGGGAGCTTGAGGCTGCAAATTCCGATTTTACAAAAGTATGAAAAGAAACTGCATTATACATATGAATTTGCAAAGTCCTCTCTGCATGGTAGGAAATTCATAAAATCTATAAAAGTGCCTTCCTAGAAATCTATAAAAGTCACTATTTCTTCCGATTTTACAAAAGTATGAAAAGAAACTGCATTATACACATGAATTTGCAAAGTCCTCTTTGCATGGTAGGCAATTCATAAAATCTATAAAAGTCCCTTCCTAGAAATCTATAAAAGTCACTATTTCTTTCGTTGGCATAGCTGTTTTACGCTAGGCAATTCATAAAATGATAGTTTGTTTACCTTAATTTGAACTCTTCCATGTGCAACATGAATTTGGAGATTTGTCCATCTCTTTTTCCTGAATAGTTAGGCCCAACTACTATGGCATCACAATAAATGATTGTTCTGGAGATACTGTGTCATATTTGTTGAATCAAATAACTTAGATTTTCAAAGCTCAAATTTGATAGTTGAACAAATTCTATTTCATTGAGATTGTGTATGTTCTGGATGTTATTCATCTCTTTTTATATTTTTTCTGTTCATAATCTTTCTTTAAACTCATGAATTCTATCGCATGAATGTAGTGAGTTGACTTCAGCGACTAGATGGAGGTATCTTTAGATTCATTCTTCTTATCTTATATGGTTCACATGTTGTGATCTAGATTAATGACAATGTGTGCAACTGTACAGCAAAGCAGTACACATACTTGGTGAAGATGAACAATTCAAAGTTGTTGAGAGATCTAGAGACCGTGAGAATATCTTTGAAGAGTTCATTACTGAGCTAGAAAAGAAGGTTGGCTTTCTTTAGCCTGTTTTGCTTACCGACTTTATAGAATTTTCACCTGGACTTGGAAATTGTTGAGAGATATAGTTGTCAAATTTTAGAGAGTGGTATCTGCTATGAGATATATGAATGACAAATTGTTGAATTTAGCTTACTGTTGTGAAGGATTTTATATGTTTAAGAATATTTACTAGTGGTAACTAATTAGCATCCATGTTTACTGGGAAGTGACTAATGATTTAACTCTATGTGTTGTATATATTTTCCTTTTTTCAAGAGATCAGTGCATATTTTCCTTTTATCTTTGAAAAGGAATGAAGTGTTTATTTTATCTTATTTGCCTAATGATTACATAAGAGCAGAATTTTTCAGAGCCTAATAGTTAGGATATCTTAAAATGTGCATAGTTTCTTGATTGTGGTAACTTGTAAGTTCCTTTTACGAGATTTGGTTAGTTTTTTTGCAGTGGGCTTTTATGGATCCTTATTAGTAAGGATTCCGTATGGTTGAATTTTAAGTTTTTACAATGTCCACTTTATAGAGGGATTCCATTAAATTTAACATTGGGAGAAAGACTAATTTGTTTTGGTTTATGCCCCTTTACGTCTCTCTATACTTTAAAAAGTTGGTGAAAATGATGAGCAAAGAGAAGGTATTGAGAAGTGAGGGTTGTTTTGTGGATAAGGTTCTATTGCTTGTATCTGATAGTGATCAAGGCCACTAGAGTGTCCAGTGGGTGGAGGGAAGCTATATACTTGGGGCTAACCCGTCTTTGTCATGGTATAATCTTCTGCCTTATTTTTGCCTGGATGACTGCATGTGTTTTATTTTTTACTTGATTGTTGTTGTTGCTATTATTTGTGCACTTTTAATTAAGAATCTTTAATTTATATGATGTTCTTGATTCTGGAGTCTGGTGTAATGTTTTTTCTAGCTGCTGTTTTTTCAGCTACTTTTATCTTTTTCAGCTACTGATTTTCCAGCTATGGCTTTTTTTTTTTTCTAATTTCAGCCTTATCTTTGTTTATTTGCATGATAGGACACTGTAATGGATGAGCTCGGTTATTGAAGAGTGAAGACATGCGACTTCCACGATTCTACTACTGTCTACTCTTCTAGTTTCATTCTCATATATTCTAGTTTCATTTTATAACTTTGTACGACGTTATTGTAATATATTACATGTATTCGACTTCCACGAATTCAATTTCTAGTATTTGTAATACAATTTAAGCTTTTATTTATCTTTCAATTTTCTTAAAACAAAGTATAATTATATTCTTTCACCCATTGGGCACCCGCTCCACCCGCATCACCCGTGCGGGTCGGGTGAGGGTGAAAAATTTGCGGGTGATGGGTGGAGCGGGTGAAGATTTTTACCCGCGGGGCGGGTGACGTTATGGCTTCATCCACCCATAACTCGCCCCATTTCCACCCCTAACCACCAGCCTCTCCTCCCTTGAATGTCGATCCTACCCTAGCAGCACACAACTCATTCACATGGGAAGAGATCGACCAAGAGGATTTTGTGTGCCCAAAATAGCAACAAAGTCCGCACTTCCAAGGGAGCTACTCGAAGATTACCTTCAATGAGCATTCGATACCCTTTTCATTCCTTAGTATAACCTGTTTTCTTTTGGCTTGATCGACATTAATTTCAACTAACAAACGAGCAAAGGAGAGCATCTCCTGACTCGAAGTAAACTCATCGATGCATAGCGGCTAACCAATCCCACTCCCAATCAAACTCAGCATTGAATTTGTGCAAAAAATCAGAGGTAAATCCAAAATTCGGACCCAAACCGGCACAGTTTTGAACGAACTCCAGTCCATCATCTCACCAACTGTCCATGGCTTCAACAATAGAGGGGAGGAACCAACAACCCAGGGCTCATGTTCAATCACCCAATTCAAGTCCCCCACACTATCAAATTTGAAAATTAGGATCCCCGAAAGTTTCACAAACAACTTAGGAAACTTTACCTTCCAATTGCTCCTGATGAATTTGGCAATCACACCAATAGGGATTTTTGGACCCATGATAGCGCCCACCATTGTAGCCCCCCAAGAAACACCAGCCTCCGCAATATCCATATGAGTATAGGAGATGCAATCGCCATTAATATTCGGTACATAGTAAAGACGTTCAGCAATGGCGACCCTTTGAGAGCCCCGGGCAACATGGGTGAAAGAAGGCCGACTAGCACGAGCAAGAGGAGGGACACGAACAACATCCCCAACAGAATCGGATATCCTTACCTCACCATCTCTAAATGTGTTAGTTATAGTAGGCCCAGGAACCCCAGTCTGAGAACCCACCGGGGCGGAGCTAGAACCACCCTGCGCAGAAGATAAACCAGTCTCGCCACACCCCGGACTCGGAGCCTCCTTCAAAGCCCCACCACACCCCGGATCCGGAATCACCGGAGCCGCCACAACACTCACAGGGTCACAACCACCGTCAGTCTGCTGTCGATCCACTTTTCTTCTTTCACCCGGTATAAACAGTGAGTCTTGAAGCTCTTTCTCAAGCGCTCGCTTTTTTGTCAAATTCCAGCCCCACCGAAGATCCCTTCTTCTTCCCTTTCCCCTTCGCCATTTTAGAAAAGCGAAACCGGTCACTAGAGACTGGCGCCGCCGCTGCCTAAAAGAGGCACGAGAGTCTCAACGTAATCGCCCAGGAGAGAGGGAAGCTATACAACATAAAAATATTTAGGTTAAATATTTATGATAAAAAAATTCAAAAAATTATATTTATATTATAAATAGCTAATTGTATATATTTGTATAATTTTTTCATGAAAAACATATTGTAAAAAATATTAAAATATAAAAGATGATTATTTATTGATAATGTAAATATATTTTTATGCACATATATATGATTTGTTATTTATAATAAAAATATTTTTTTTAAATTTTTTTATCATAAATATTTAAGCTAATTAATTATATGATGTAGGGAGTGAAGTAGTAAATGTTGTAGAAGATCTCTATTGGGTACAAATTGTCAAAACCAAATATAATAATACATAGACACATAGTATAAACTTTAAAAATAATGATTCTATATACAAACTGGACTTATACTAATTATAAATTGGTTTTGATTTCCGGCAAATTTGTTAAAAAATGCTAGTTAAAATATAAATTAAAATGTAATAATAAGAAGACCAATTTGCACCAATATACCAAAAAGAAATCAACTTTGCAAAAATGTAGGTGACATAGCACAATTTGCATGGAGATAGCAATATGTGATTTTTGCTACTTTTTGGGCCTATTTGCTACTTTTGCAAATTTTAAAAGGGGCTGTCACTTTGGGCCTATTTGCTACTTTTGCAAATTTTAAAAGGGGCTGTCACTTTTGCAAAAGGCCCAAATTTTTTGTATATTGCCTATCATTTTCTCTAATTAAGAAAGTTATGTAAAAATATAAATACTCAATTGTTAATTATTGAGTTTCAATGTCAATCATCTTTTCCACCACCATTAAAAATGTGGAAGAATGGTAACACATACTAAGAAGAGCCGGAGAAAAGCACAAATAGAAGTCCCAGAAGAAGACATGACTATATTTAGACCAAACACCTACCAAAAGAGGACTACTCGACATAAAATAGTAAAATGGAAAAATCCCATAGAGGGATTTGTGAAACTTAATTTTGATGGAGCTAAGATTGTCTCTGACCTTGCCGCTTCTGGCTTTGTTATTCGTAATAGCCTTGGTACAGTTCTTCTATGTGGCGCGCAAGGTCATGGACAGATTTTCGCTTTACAAGCAGAGTGTCTTGGTATTCAAACTGGACTTCTGGAAGCTTCGAAGCGGGGATTTTCTCATCTTGAAATGAAGGGTGACTATTTGAGAGTTACCAACGCCGTGAATGGGAGGTGGAAGTGCCCGTGGGAGGTCGAGATGACGTTATCGTATGCTCTTGGTACGTGTCGATCCTTTCAGAGTGTATCCTTCGCCCACATAATTGGGTTGAACCACTACGAGTAAATGGTTGAACCACTACGAGTAAAATGACTAAACCACTACAAATAAAATTGTTGAACCACTACGAATAAAATGGTTGAACCAATACGAGTAAAATTGTTGAACCACTACAAATAAAATGGCTGAACCTGAACCACTTCTTGTTAACCTTATGAACCACTTCTTATTAATTTTTTTTCCCATAAAACATATACAAAGTGGGTGTCTATGTGTAGATAAAATTAAAATAAACTCAAAAATATAATTTTTTTATATTTTTTAACAAGTGAAAATGTCAAAAAAATAATTTTTAAAAGTTCATGTTGACATTTCTGCATGTCTACGTAGTTTTTCTAATTAATTACTTCGTAGTATGTTGTGTTAGCGCGCGCACATGTGCATGTGAGGGTGTTACTAATTAATTTGTATAAGTGTTGCTAATTAATTTGGAAGAGTGCTAATTTGTCATTCACTTTTAGACCCATGTATCAATTAAATTGTTTCTTTCGTTCTCACCGGTAGAGTTGTTCTCACCCGAAAAAATTTGACAAAGAGAGAACCCATCCCTAACCAAGGGATCCTTTCGGATGAGTTATCCAACCTATATTGATTTGATGTCTTTGTGCAAATTGGCCAATAGACTTTAGACCTGATTTTCTCTGAACTTAATTTCAAATTCTTTTTCGTTCAAATTCCAGGGATGAGATGCTTGAATGCTTCACTCCTGTAGAAGCTTTTGCAACCGAATCAACATCACATACAAACAAACTACATTCACATATTGATAGGCCGGAACCCAACAGTCTGAACAAGTATAAAAAGTGCATTTCGAGGTGAAGCAACTAGAAGTTGCATACCCAAGATTTTAGACATCCAAATAAACAGAGACCGAAGCAAGATGCTTTTCTACAACTAAACAACCATGTTTACCGGCCAAAATCTTGCAAAGTTGAACTCAATACAGCTTGCCCTAAATAACAGTTGGGACCCGTACAGTATACTGAATAGAGCAAATATGCAAGCTAAATGCTCAGAGATTCAGTTGCTCGGTGGGTGCTGCAGCGGTTCTATTTGCCCATTTTTCTTTCCGATGCTGTCTCCAGCCCTCGGGGGCACCCAAACCCCCGCACAACTATTCTATGTGCTTAGTAACTTATTCAACTCTCAAGCACAATCTGGGCCCTCTGACATCAAACGTAAAAATTAAAAAAAAAAAAAAAAAAATTGGGTGCTTCTAAGGTCTTCATCCTAGTTAGCAATAAGTGAGCTTACCCTCAATTTTCAATGGGTTCAGGCTCTTATCTCATGTTTCTGATCAATGGGTTCAGGCTCTAATCTCATGTTTCTTTCTGACCTATCTGTACAAGTTTGCCTTCTGTTAAAATTAGATGTACAACTCACTTCGGATATCACTGTACAAGGGCTACTTATTTGCAGACTGTAACATACTGCATAACCTCTGGAGTCGTATCAGGAAGCCTGACTTCATTTCGTAAGTCTTGCCTCTTGCCTAGTCCCTTTAGATCCCTGCCAATTAAGCAATTTATGTCATTAAATTTTGAAAATGACCAACAAAAAAATGAAAAGTGTGGGCAACCAAGGAAACTAAGAAAGGCAGGGCATACTTGCACCGCGGTACACAGCAGTTCGGATCTCTACATCTCTGTGAATGGATGATCAGCACTCGCCAGGTCTTCTTGCAGTGTGGACATCCTCCAGCCACTCGTACATTGCATATACGTGCATGAGAAAACAGTTTTCTGATCAACAGGCAGTTCAGCTGATCACACGGATGGGCAGCCCTTGACTGGCATTTTGAAGCATGTAACAAGACATCCAGCAGTTCCTTAACCTGCACTGAGCTGAATTAGTAATCTACAAGGCATCAAATTCAATGACGATTCAGAAATAAAAAAGAAAACCATGACATCCCAAGCTGCTCTGTAATAGCAATAAGATCATTCCTGAAAATAATTTATATCTCAATCTACATAGAAATAAATTCATTAAAAAAAAAACTTGCCCTATTCAGGCTTGCTACTAAAAAAAGATATCACTGAAACCTTTGTAGAAGTGATGACTCTCACCATTTTAGCTTTCTTATTCTTCACTGTCAGATTAACTGCTGGCCGATTTTGAGTTAAATTATGGGTATGACAACCAATTCCATTTCTTTGGTAGCACACAGCACAGACAATGAAATCTGGGCACATGTCACACTTCCACTGTTGGTCCACCAATACAGCCTTAAGGCATAAGCTGCAAGTAGTCCCTGCTGTAGCTCCATTTGGATGGTGGAGATGATAAAGGATCATCATGGAGGAGTGTTTTGCTCGGCGAAGTGTGTCGAACTGGTAGTGATTTCCTTGGCAGAAACTTAAAAGGGCATGTCTGTTCTCTAAGAAACAATTATTCATAATAGCATCATTGTCCTCGGTGTCAGCAGGCACAGAATTGACCACCTCCTGAAAAGCATTAAGAGACAAAAAGATTACATATGTTAAATCTACAAATGTGGGGTGCGGGGAGAGAAAGAGGGCTTGTGATGGGAGAGGGGGTGAGGGGTGGGAAGGGAGAGAAAGAGGGCTTGGGATGTGACCTGTGAAAGAAGATGCTTTTGCCCGCTGCTTGAGGTATGTGTGTGTTCAGCATTCTGATCCTCGTCATGGCAACTGCAACAAAAATTATAATGAATAAGTTGTTGGCATTCATTCAACAAAAAGAAAAAATGTTGCATGAAAAAATGTGTACAGCTCAATCAACAGTAAACTGTATATCCCAGTCATTCATAATACACTTCATACTCCTGTGTAAACTATAACTGATTCAAATAACATGCAGTCTTCTCTTCTCCACCTTAATGTGATCACATATTGCTCAGATTCTTCAAACAAGTGGTCTATAGAAGGGTGCAGCTAAACCAAAAACAGGAAAAATATTATAATTCTCTCTGTAGTTGCTCACTCATAAACATGAATCAAGCCAAGTTGTGTTCATATGTACATTTAATGATTCACGGTATTACTCCTAACCCCCCCCCCCTCCCCCCCCAAAAAAAAAACCCCAATCTCCATACGTACAACGCCTTTTTTGATGTGACAATAACAGAGGAAGAAACACAAATTACTTTATTTGAACTTATAACAGATCACAGTGAAAATGTTAATTTGGTTTTCAAATCTGAGATGGAAAATTTGACTAGGGCTCACGGAGCAGCCAAGATGTTAGAAGTAACAGCTTAATAAACAAGGTCAAATAACATAAGCAGGTGATTAGTTGCTTCAGCTGCAATATCTGTAATTTAAATGAGAAAAAATGTCAGATAATTACCCTTCACACAACTGAAAGTTCTTGCATTGACTGCAATACCAACGCTTTCCAGATGATATGACTTCATGACAACGTGTGCAGATGAACTGTAAGTAGACAATGATGAAATCCTCTTTCGCAGACGCGAATGTTTGTCCCAACTATAACCAAATAGAAAACAATATTAATACCACAAAATTAGCAAACACTGACTGCTTTCAGGTCTTCTTCAAGCTAAATTATTGTGAAACCTCATAGTATTCCACTTGGCAGCTTAACCATGACAGTATCAAAGTCGGCAAGTGAACAACTAAAAAGAAAAGCACAAACATCAAGGTAAATGAAGTCTTGGAAAAAACGAGACTGAAACATATAACCAATAAAATGCAAGAATGATGAGGGAGAAAAGGCATAGAAAAATAGGATTGTAACTACACAAAAGATGAAACAATTCAAACTATAATATAGCTGTGCATCATATAACTTAAATCAATCAATATGGAAATGATAGTAATACATGAAAACAAATATATATTATGAAATTCCCTTTCCAGGATTCACAACTTTAAGAAATCTTACTTCTTGCATCAACAAGATATCTTTGGCCTCTTCATTAGTAGGGTTTATATGCCCCATTGCTTTCAGACTCCTCCGTGTCATTTTCTTAACCTTCTTTTGCAAATCTCCTCCACATTCTAGCTCAATCTTTTTTATCATACTGTCAACAACACTGGACCAATAATCACCATCAAAGTACGGTAAACGAGCAGCTGTTACTTTGGTGTTGCATCCTTCACTGGGTACAAAAAACTGCTCATATATATTTGTGAAGTTCACCACAATCTTTTCTTTGGTTGATTTTCTTAGCATTGATTGGTACCTATATTGCAAAAGAAATAAACAAAAAAGAGTAAATATCACTAGTAGAAGCAAATCTATAGGATGTGTCATCTAGAAATAGATGAGCACCTTGACAGGAACATAATGTTCACCAATTTAAATTGATTTAGGCAAATGAAGGTAATGACTTCCTCAAATAACTTAACAAGTAAGAACAATTGAAGAGGAACAGTTATGATAGCTGTTAAGTACATAAAGAAAACAAAACCACAGACGACTAGATGCAGCTATTTTCACGGTTCTAATTTTCTAACTTTATTGCATAGTATCAAATGAACCTTTTGGGAATTTGTCTACTATTTAAAAAAGGGAGAGGGGGTGGACAAAGAGATGCAACTAGATTTGTTGAACATCAAATCCAGAAGAGTCCCTCCCACGGTCCCCTGTGGAACTACAGAAAGTGCAAGCTTTTCCATGCAATGTTCACAAGGAGCAACTTCTTTTGCATGAGTTGCAGGAAAAGTAGTTGCGGTTGTGAATGAGAGAAAGTTACCACTGTCGAAGCTTTTCAGGTTTTGGTGTTTTCTGCGTCTCTGGATGACAGTATAAGATATAATCTTCCCCTTTGACTGGCGGGCATGCCCATATATAGCAGGTTGAGAAACCTCTGCTCTTGCAGTATTCAAGGTATCCAATCTGAATGATCATATTACAAGCAATAAATGTTACAAGAAGGAAGAGATCAGCAATCAATGAAGTACTGCTGATGTATAAAGAAACTGTTGGGCACCTAAACTTTAGAAAGGACAACAAGTGCATAAGCGCATACCAAAATTTCATGATAAACAAAGGTCCGAAGAGCTTCACCAACTACTGTTTTTGCTTCTGGCCTAAAATACTTCACAGAATCAAGATAAGAAATATAGACGCATCTCTGATTTGGGCGGCTGCACTGTGAGCCAAACTCTTGAACGTACATTCCAAAGAGGCAGACATCTACACCTTCGATCTTTTGAAATAAAAGAATAACCTGCAAGGCCATTGCACACAATGAGCAAAATAGATCCACATAAACAAAAAAATATTGACTAAAAAACCAAAAGAGTTATGCCTGAAGCTAAGAATTTCCTTGTTAAGCTCAACCCACAATGAATAAATCAGCAAAAAGATGAGAGCTATCTAGTATGCAGAAATCTCATTCTAGAAAAGGAATGAACATATCAAAATTCAGTGCTGCATCCTAGGTAATAACAAACAAATTCCAAAAAACTCTCTACTTACTTTTGATCTGTAAGGAAATTCTGCTGGGTAACACTTATCAGGGAAGATATCCAGAAATTGCTGCTTGACTTTCAGAATTTTGTCAACAGAGGATACCACACGAACAAAAAGATCAGAAACTCCTGGTACCTAAAAAATGTGGATGACAAAATGAGTGATACAAGAGTAAGCATAAAAAATATTTACATTTCAAATAGTTTACAGTTAAAGTGCTGAAAATGTACATGTTATATGAAGGGTAACTAACAGCTAATGCAGCCAACAAAATATGATGGGCACAGGCATATGCTCGCTTCTAATCATAAATCAATACCATCCTCAGCAAATATGCATGATCAGGATCAAATTGTTGAGCTATGTAAGTTCCATTTAGCAACAAATGGTTCAAGCAATAGGTATTCCAATATGAATAACTCATATTTAAAACTTAAAACCCAGCTGCCATCTTATTTACTAATTTAAATGAGTCAATTAGGTGTATACATAACATACATACACGCACACATTTCAGATAAGAACAATATAATAAAGTTTTTCCTGCAGTCACTTTATAAGCTAACTACAAAAATGATCAAATCCCAACAGATATTCAGATATATATTTCTCTGATCCTACAAAAAATGTATACTTTCCAGAGAAATCAGCTTATGTCAAAGCTAAAACAAACCCTTTTTTAAACATTTGAATCAACACGAGTATACGAAGTTTGGAATATTTGCATGAAGGATGAGTAAATCCTAGTGAACTAAAAATCGTTAGGCGAGTCCTGGGCGGAGGCAGGCTACCAAGAACCTAGGCGCCACGCTGCCTAGGCCGATTTTTAGAGCACGGGTAATTCATAATTCGTATTTGGGGTTTGCACCGTACCTCATCAATATCTTTTTCTACTGCCTTGGCCCTGTCTTCTCTATCTTTCTCGAGTTGCTGAAACAACCTTCGCTCAAGATGGTCACTAAGTATAGTTCGAGGAAGGTTGCTCGCATTAAAACAAGTTGTCCATGGTGAGGGAATGCGATCTCCAGATTCTAGCTCACCTAAGTAGCACTTAGGACAAACATATTCTGCTTTGCCCCCAAAATCTCTTTTATCATTGAAAAGAGCACATGCCTGATGTTGCCATCCTTCACATTTATCACATTGAACCCACTGCAGACACAAATAAAAGAGAGGATCAGTTCATGGAAACAAAACTACTACAATAATTGGCAATGATGCAAAAATATAATCAAAGCTTTTTTTTCTTACTGATTCTTCAGTAACCACATCATTCTTTCTCATCTCCATTTTGGACTTGTTTGCACCGCGTGACTTGTTGTGGCACGCAGAGCAGAAGCAAACCTGACCACCACTTTCATCCAACATCGAGTAGTATGATCCTTTATATTTGATACGATTGCCGCAGGCTGAGCAGTAAATTGGCATTGGTGGAAACCACAGTTTATCCAAGTCGCACAACTGGCAGAAGTTCTCACTAATGCAACGATGCATTGTGTTTATCTCTTGCTCCACCACAGTCTGCAGACAACCAAATTGACTGGCTAAGAAACTAACCCAAATGATATACTTGACTGCAATAATTCCTCTCAATAGGGGAAAAGAAGAGACCAAACCTTAAGGCGTATTTCATATCTGTTGTAGTAATTTTCTCACAATAACAAATACCACTATTGTTTAGAACCTACAATAAAGAATTGAGCCCGAATACAAAACTACTCAAAATACAACATTTTTTTTAGCATGATCTTAGGATTCTTAGCTGTTTGAATCCAAGTTCTCAGTTTCTCACCATTCATCCATCTCAATTTGAGAGACTTACCAATCCACAGATGATATTTGGTAACTCTAAGATATTCATAATAATTCATGTATATTAATAGCAAGGATTAACAATTGGGATAGATAATAAGTTAAATACTCACCCAAGAAACCCTAAGTTGTGAAAATGTCAAAAGACAAAGACTATTGATCACCAATGCCTAACAATTGACCAATGGAAAAGAATCTTGTTCTACTTACACCTTCCAAACTGTTGGTTATAAAATGAAATATATAACTAAAATTGTACTTTAGGCAAATAGATTAAAATAACAAATCTTTTGGGTCTATGGTAAGTTCAAGTAATAAATACCTAGAAAAGAACACAAGAATAAATGAATAAGAAAAAGGAATAGAGAAAAGATATGACGGTAACAAGAATACCTGATCAATATTCTGCTTCAAACTCCACATGTGTTGCTTTATTTCCTCTGCAGTAAAAAATTCAGTCAAAGACACTCCTTGCATTTGCAGCTTTTCTGACTTAGAAAGGGTTCCCAGTGCACTAGAATTTTCAAGTTGTTCCACTGTTATATCCATCTTACTTCCCTCTGAATCAGTGCTAATACCGACATCCTTCTTTTCAGAAATATACTGATGTTCAGACATAGTGATCACACAATTGGAAGAAGGTGAAGACAAACTTTCAATGCCTTTATCCTTCATCTCATTACTGTTTGGAAGCTCCATTTCATTCTGTTTGCAATCAACTGACTCTTCAGACATAGGAGATGCATTCTCAGAACATTTCTGCTGTTCTTCTAACAAATCACTCTTGGGATCATTAACGCTGGCAGAGTTCTGTGTACAGAGAGTATCAGTTCCCACATTTAGCTTTGTTTCGCCGGAACTAGAGGAAAAAGGTGGTCCAGAACACTGCAACGATTTAGGAGAAGCCCCAGGGCTAACAGAATGCAATCTTGAAAACCCTTCCCCTTTAGTGGAGAAGTTATTAAGCTTTCGTAACTTTGAAGGGATGGGAGATACTTCAGGAATAACAGATGAGCTACCATTCAAAGCAAAGTTTCCAAATAGTGTCTGCCCGTCAAAAAATCTTGAGTTCAATCCTTCAGTTCTTTGATTATCCTTTTGAAGATTCAGGACAGGTGCGCAGATATTACAGTGAGGTGAGCTACACTGGTCAGCATGATCCAGCAGCAACTTATACTTCTCACAAGCACATGTATACTTGCATTTTTTTTTATGCATGTACTGCATAAATGGAACTTGACCCAAACCACTGGCATTTGGAGCACTCTTGTATTTGACATAACAAGACAGAACATTGTTGTAATCAATTGCAACAGAATGCTGAGCGCACATCTCAGAAGTTAACACAGGTGCTGATGTTTCCAAACCATCAGGTTCAACTAAAAGTGCATTACTATCTTCTGCAGATCGCCAGCAGCTTTGACCATTTCCAGCAGAAGGTTCATCAAAGCACAATGTAGGCTCATAGCCGTGCGGTTCAAACTGTTGGGACTCAGTCATTTGCAGGCATGGATGCACTTCAGAAGTCGCACTGCCCAGTTTAGACAACATCATAAGCGCAGTATCAGAGCCATCAAAACTTAGTTTCGAGTCACCCTCCAATGTCGATGGTATATGCATCCATGGAGATTTCATCTTAGTTGATACAACTGGATCGAGTTCATCTGATACAAAGAAACCAAGGATGTCACATACGGAACTAAAAAACAAGGATTTTCTTCAAGAGATTGTACGGGAACTAAAAATATGATGTACTAAACATCTGGATTGCAAACAAATATTAAAATACAGTGTGATGTCAGTATGCCCTTGTATGAATCTTTTCCCATTGTATAGTTGTTTAAAGGAGGGAATAAAAACACCTGAAGAGATTCTACGGGGCTTAGACTTAGAAATAGATATAATACGTTAATACCCATCCAACATTAAGGGGAAGAAGCATTACACTAGGATGGCTTGCATTAAAGCAAAACTTTCCATAAGCAATTGAAAAGCAGAAAAGAAGAGCCTGTGTGACCAAGAAGAAAGCATGCATATATACACCAAACTTTTCAACAATAGTAAACTTATGATGGCATAGAGCAAATCAGAAGTTATAGGACAGATAGAGAAGTCTTCAAACAAAAAATCACCTTCTATAAAATGTTGTGATTTGCAATTACTGTCAAATGATGCCTCAGATTCATACTGTAACACACTTCCAGAGAATGTCAGGTTGCTGTCAACACGTTGTATATTGGGAATCCTCTCCACAAGAGGTGACGTATTGGATGTAACATGATCAGGAAATGATGAAGTCATCTGACATGTTCTCTTTCTTCCACAATTATAGCCGTTTGCTTGTGATCCTGAAATTTGAGTATTATTCGTAGAGGAATTAGACATAAATACATGTTTTTTTTTTACCATGGCATAGTGAAAACAATGCAATTGATAAACTCACCAGTTGATGGGGACATCAACACATCAGAAGACGATTGAAGGTCAGAATAGCTATCAGCGCCTACGAAACTGAATGGGGTGCCAGGAGCCATGAATGAATCAGGAAGAGTATCTGCCAGATTTTCACGGGCATTACATTTCAGCTTCTCCATTGTAGGTGGACCAGCAGCATTTGGTGAAAACGAGGGCATAACATTGCATTTCAGCTTCCCCGTTGTAAGTGGAGCAGCAAGATTAGGTGAAAATGAGGGAATGGAATAAGTAGCCTCTTGCTGGACAGACATGTTAAGAAATAGCTTCTCTTGAACTAAATATGACAACCGGTTGACAAAAGTTTCTCTGCAAATGTAGTCCTCCTGAAAACAAAACTTCTATTACTTTAAATGTTTCTATTGATTGCGTTGGGAAGCTCTTAGGGACAAACTTGTGCAAGCACATTGCAACATAGGATAGATATTCTTAGCGCACATGCACACAAACGCACGCACATCCATAATCACAGTAATAAGGCTACAACTAAAAGCTAACATCAAACATAGTATGCCAGCCACAATTTCCAAATTAGACTGGCTACATTCATCCATAATCACAGTAATAAGGGCAAAATAAGGTTTAGAAAACAAATAATAAAGAGCCACTATGTTGAATAGAGTAAGTCTCAAACCTTTGAAGCAGCAGATGTGAATAATCTGCTTTCAAATTCAGCTGAGAGCTCAGTTATCACCTGTCCAAAGTCTCCATTGCCATTTTGTGCAAGAAACTCAGCACTGCAAAGCAACCAGATATTCATTAAAACCAGGGTCTGGAATCTAACGATCCATTACCAAGGCTTAACAACAGATTCATTTCATCTGCTAAACATCTTTCTGTTTCATAGGAACATCAATTTGATAAAAATAACTTAAGAAAATTCACTTATCACATGAACACTCCTGCAGCTAAAAACTCTAATGATGATCGATCATTGATTCAAGTTTCAGGTATAAAACCCGGTGGTAACTAAAGCAACCATCCTCAAGTCTATAAGACTATATAACCATTCTTCCCACAGTGAAAACTAAAAAGCAGAACTCAAACAGTTCAATTGAGAAACTCTATTCTTTCTTCACTCAAAGCCACATGAATTAGTCAAGGGGGTCGCATTTAGCAACAACATCAAACAAAATCATCAGATATTATCCAGCCATAGTAATGCATTGGCTCAAACAAACAAAATTCGATAGGAATTGAATCAATTACGTCAGAGACTTCAGACTAGGGTTTTCTCTTACAATTAAACAGGCCGTTGAACCCTATGAGGAATTACAATTCAACTCCAATGAAGTCCCCACCGGCCCGAACCAAACTCAGAAAATCGGCAAAATTTTATAAAATTAAGTCGAATTCAATGAAAAAAAGAGGAGAAATTGATCAACTTACATCCTCTTCCTGATGAATTCTCGAGCGTGAACAGTACTGGGATCTTGTCGCCAACTAAATCGCATGTCTGATTGGGAGAGACGTTGGCCAACCCCGCAAAGAGCCATGTTCAATTTGTGGTGATTTTCGACGCTCGCCATTGCATAATTGCTGCAAATCGAAACAATCTTGGGGGGCAAAGATGACGAAAGAGGGGAATTTGATGTTTCGATTGATTTGAGGTTTGAGGATCGTATATTGTAAGAAAGCCCTAATCTTCTACTCTCTCTCCCCTTAAAAACAAGGGTTGGTGTCAAACGCGCACGAGCAATCCGGTGGTGAGAGTCTGAGAGGGAGAGAGACTCTCTCACCGACCCGACCCGATCCGATTATTCTTTTTTTTTTTTGGGTGTTGCTATGTACACCTCAAATCCAATGTTAAAATTGCACGTCCTTAACAACGTGCAAGCCTTGTGACTAATTACCATTTAAAAAAAATTAATTAACCCCTTTTAACCATGCACGTCCATGATTTGGGGTGTATATAGCCACAACGTTTTAATGTAACGATCCGATTATTCTTTATTTTCCTTATAGGAAATTTCGCATAGTTCTACTTAGGATAAGGCCTTTTTTCCAACTAAAGGGTAATTCAAGAATAGGTTATCCTAGTTTTGTTATCCGTGTTTTTGCGTGTTTTGTTAATAAATTATATTTTATTATATTTATATATTAAAATTAATTTTTGATTAAATTTTATGTGAAATTAAAATGATTTATTTAAATTTTTTTATGGAAAGAGTAGAAATCCTAATGGATCAATTTTATAGCATACTAGTACAATCCCCGCGCCATGGCGCGTATTTTAAAAAAAATCAAAATAAAATTCAGTAAGTATAAAATTAAATAATCTATTACCAAACGTTAACATAAAACAAAAAAAATAGATTTGAAAAAGTAAGTAAAAAATAATAAAAATAATTATAAAAAATTTATAAAAATTATATGAGTTTAAGATTTAAATAGAATAGGTTGATTGAATGAAAATCCTAAAATAAATGTGGTTATAATAGCTAATAAAAAATGCTTATGATTTAGTAGTTAGATATAGCCTGCTTTATTAGAGAAATGTGTACAAATTTCATTAGTTAGTTTTTTTTCTAGATTTAGTTGATTGGGAGGAAATAGTAAAACTAACTTGATTATAACATATAAGCAAAAAGTAGAGTACAACTTGTCACGGTGAGGCCGGGTAAAAACCAAAACATGAAATCTCAAATACGTGAAATACTTAAGCCGAGTGATAAGGTGAGTTCGATTCGATTGCCTGAGCAAATCCTCGCCATAGAAGCATGGAACATACATGATCTGCAAACAAACCTAAAAAAATATGTGCAGGGCATGAGATCAGACCGAGGCCCTGTCGCACTCTATTCCCACAAGCAAGCATATATATATACGCTATACCTAATAAAGATGCTTCTAATGCAGTGTGGAATATTAAACACTCAAGCATGCTGACAGTTTACATATATGCAGAAATATTGTAAAAGGCCCAAAGAATGCCAAATGGCACATCCCTCTCCTATATCCACCCCCTTCTCATTAGGGTGGAGCCTGGCTAGTACTAGCTATAGCATAGCAATCGCCATCCGCACGCATCAATAGTCTCGTAAACATGCTCATATCGTGAGTAGAGCCCGCAAGCTCAACTCTAATCTGACTCGATGAAAGACAAACCCGATGGGACTGGGTCGTCGTATGAACCAAGCAACGGCTTTAGGACACACAAATCATGACCGTTCTCTTTTCATACACAATAAGTAAACAGATGTGAAGAGTCGTGATAGGTGATGTAAATAGAATAGAAAAACTTATACAATTTTCGCAAACTTTCCGCAGAATAATAAAATTTTGGAGGAGGCTCAATAAAAAAAAATATCAGCAAGAGAATCACATAACAAAAACATCAATATATATTAAAAAAATTTCTTTATCACCAAGAACGATTGTTCCAGTCCATTTATGCTCTTTGATCTTGGTGATCTCCTGCGAAATAACCAAACTTCAACCTTTCTGGCTAGACCAAGTTACAAACTCAGATTCATAATTAGGAACCATGTTTGGTAGTCTAGTCCCTTTAGGAACCCAAATCTGCTTCACCTGTTCTTTCAAATGTAAAGGAAAAGTATTTCGAATAATATAAGGGTCCTTTCTTCTATATGGACAAATCTCTTTGACATGACCCTTCTTACAGCAAAAGAAACATGTAGGTGAACGCCAATATCCTTAGCTTTCACAAAAGTGGTCGTAGATTTCTTTGGAAAATTCTTGTTATAAGCAAGACCACTTTTGTTTAGAGATAATTGTTGTTCACCTAACATCTTGTCGAGATTAGCCTTGGATCTAGTGAATTAAATAAGTGTTGTCAGTCTTTACACTTTTCAGTCAGCTTAACCTTTTCTTTCTCGAAATCGTCATTGCAACGTTTCAGAGAAGAAAGGTTTTGCTTGAGATCAGAGTTTTCTGATGTCAAGGCATTGACTTTAATGTCAAGGGCCGACTGAGAAGTCTTAAGATTTCTCATTTTTAACGACATTTCACCTATGCTTTTCTCCTGATCCTTTAGCTTCTCTTTCAAGGTGTTAGTTTCCATGATGTAATTCTCTTCATTGATAATCATATTTTGCAAAAACTCAGAGAGAACAGCAGTAGGACTAGAGATAAGTTTTCTTACAATAACATCAAGGTGTCTTCTAGGGTTTTCTTCTTGGTCCGCCACCAAGCAAAGATTTGCTGGATCACTTTCCGAATCCGATTCACTTGAAGAATTCGAAGTGCCCTTCTTTCGATCATTCTTCTTCTGCTTGTTCTTCTTCTTGAGGACACTCCTTCATCAAGTGATATGTTTCACCACATTCATAGCATGTTAGAATTTTTGTCCTTTTATTACGGTTAGAAGACTTACCTTTATGCTTTGATGATCTCGGATATTCTCTGTTTGAGAATTGTTTCTTCATCTTTAGAATCCGAGCAAGTCCCCTTGTGATCAAGTCAAAGGGATCTTCCTCATCATCATCACTTTCGTCGTCCTCTGATGGCACATCCTCCTTGATTTTGAGCGCCAGATTCTTTACACTGGAGGATGGTTCACCGTCCTCTTCGTTAAGGACCATCTCATGCGTGATAAGCTTTCCAAGAAGGTTATCTAACGCTAGTGTACTGTTGTAAGGTCTTGAGCTTCCTCAATTGCAGTGATTTTTGGACCCCACCTAGCCTTGGGTAGACTTCTCAGTACTTTCCTGACCTATTCTTCATCCATGAAGACCTTTCCAAGAGAGTCAAGATTGTTCACGATTTGGGTAAATCTAGTGAACATCTCTTTGATAGTCTCATTGGAGGTCATCTTGAATAATTCATATTGTCGAAGAAAGATATTGATTTTAGTCTCCTTGACTTGGCTTGTCCCCTCATAGGTCACTACAAGTTTGACCCATATCTCTTTGGCACTCCTGCAAGAAGAGATACGATTAAACTCATCAACATCTAGTCTACAATAAAGTAAATTCATGGCCTTGTAGTTCTTGGCCACATTCTCCAAATCGGCTTGATTAAATTCGCTTTCTTCTTTAGGAGCAACGACTCCGGTTGCATTCGTCTTAGTTGGCACCCTTGGTCCTTGCCTAATAATGTTCCAAAGCTCCAAGTCCTGATCAATAATAAACATTTTCATTAGCGATCTCCAATGCACAAAATTGTTACCACAAAAGAGTGGTGGTCGAAAGGTCGATCTTTCTTGTGCAAATCCTCCATCACCTATGGTAGACATGATAAAACTCACAAGATGGTTAGATCAAACAGTGAGTCAAGATCTGATACCAATTGAAGAGTCGTGATAGGTGATGTAAATAGAATAGAAAAACTTAGACAATTTTCGCAAACTTTCTGCAAAGTCGATTTCAAGGCCTTGAAATGAATCCCAAAGTTTTGAACCAGAACTCAAGGTCTTGAAATGATTCCGGAAACTTGTTCAGCAGAACCTGTACGAAAATAAAACTTATCAAAGTATAATGTGGAAATTAAATACGAAAGTAAAATTCAAAGAACACAAGAATTGTTAACAAGGTTCAGCACAACTTGGCCTACGTCCGCCTAGGGTTCTCCAACCCGTAGGATTCAAAAGCACTATTATTTCACTTCTTATGGATCCTAGATACAACCGAGAAGATCTTTCCTTCTTCTAAACACTCGAAGCCTCACCCGCTTCTATCTAGTCAACTCAGATCCCTTAGAGTCCTAGATACAATTTAGAAGAACAACCCTTCTCTTAACTCGTAGCCTCACCCGCTACTATCTAGTCAACCCAAAACACTCGTGAAATAATAGCCTAGTGAATACGTTTGAGTAGATGTGTACTCTTAGTATAACACTTTAGACTTGTACAATAAAGCTCTAGAAACTCTCAAACTCTCAAAAGATAAAGCAAGAACAACAATGGAGAAAGAGAGAATCAATGGTGGATGATCGAATGTAATGGAGAACGCTTTGCTTGTAGATTGAATGCTCGAGAGTAGTATTTTTCTTCTCCGCTTGCACCGTCTCTTTTATAGGCTGCAGGGGCTGAAGTTTTTGAACGTTTGAATCCATTTATTCTTTCTTGATTTACAACCATGAAAATCAGGAAATAATCCCACAAAATGAGATCTTTTTATTACGCAGAATCTTCACCATATCTTCATTTTGAATTCAAAAAATCAGCCTTTTATAGAAGATTTTCCGGCCACCAAATCTTCTAGAATCTGAATAGAAAATCTCAGCAACCTTTTCAAATATTTGTTATATAAAATATGCACATAAAAATCTTTAACAAATAAATATATAAAATATTGACGTATCCAATTCGTCCAATTTGCCTTTGCTGTGAAGACCTTGAAACCAGGGTCATGTTTTGTCTTTCATCAACCTTTCTCAAAGACTTGTAGGTTAGCTCTCAAGATCTTACAATCAAGGTGGAGTCTTCAAGGTTCTCAATCACGTGTGCAACCTAAGCATGATACTACATGACATGCTTCAATATTTATACAACACCTAGTATGTCATACGACTACATGTAGGAGGGTGTGTTTAATCGGTCTGAGTAAGTCCATAAAGGAAATTACCTGATAAGCCGAACAACAAAGCGTAGCACAACCAGAATTCACTCAAGTAACTCAATCAACAAGCACATATGATAATAGTACGAAAGCGATAAGGCACAAGACTACTAGTCACACACACATAAGGACTATGTCCCAAAACCATTTCCAAAACCCATTCGAAGTCCAATCATTTCAAACCATCTCAAATCATTCTCAAAGCAGAAACCTCAAAAGCCAGATCATCCGAATAAGCCAATTCTATAATACCCAAGTCCATTTTTATTTCCAAATATCCATCATTTAATTAAGTTTAAGAATTCCGGCACTTGAATTGAAAAAAAAATTCAATACATTTTCCAAGCATTTAATCCAACATTTCAAATTTCGTCAAAATTCCTTTTTTAATATTAAAATAATCATTAAAATTCCAAAATCCCATTTTCTAAAATCAACCTCAACTCAGATCCGCTTAAAAATGATCAGAATAAAAAACCAACAACTCAAGCCAAAGGGTTCAAGGAGCAGCTCGACCAAAGCTTTTGGGGTGGTTTTCGCGGCGGCGAGAGGGCCATTCACGGCTGCAAAAGCCATCCCAGTGCTCCCGCGAGAAGGCACTTGCTGGCCGCGAAGCAGGGTTTTTGTCGCGGCGAAATCCGCGGCCACGGCCGTGAGAGCCTTCTTCTTCCTCTGTCTGTGTTAGAACTCGGCGCGACGACCATGGTTTCACAGCGACGAGATTTGAACCTGTTTGCTCATTTTTGCTTCAAATCTCATTCATTTTGCCTCGATTTAAATCCATTTTAAATAACTTGTTTCAAAATATTTGTAACATAAAACTGACACCAAACAATCATATATGACTCGAACGAGGACTAGAGGGGAGAGCGAAAGAGGAATTACCTATTAAGGAATAGTTTATTTAAGTTTGTTATTTATATTTTTAGATTTTATTAATTCTCATCTTATATAATTTGATTTGGTCAAAAGGTAGTTGAGAGATTATCTCCAACTCCTTCCTCCACTTTCTCATGTACTGGATATTTATATCCACTCTCAAGATAATTCAAGTATGATTTTGTGAGTTAATATGGTATCAGCCTATTGATCCTCAACTCTTATCTCTCCTTCCTCTCGTTGTCAACAACTCAACAATGGCTCATCCTACCTCCGGCCAGATTCCGAATCCGGACGAACCATCAAAACCCTTTCAAATTATCAACTTTCAAAATACCCTCAAACTCTCTTCTACAAACTATATTACTTGGCTAAATCCAGTTAAATCCCTTCTAATTGGCCATGGCCTTCTTCCTTATGTTGATGAAACAATGGTGGAACCCCCCAAAACCATCACCGTCAACGAAACTTCGCAGCCTAACCCGGCCTACACAACTTGGCTTCGTCAAGACCAGTTGCTCAAGGGGGCCTTATTGGCACCCTTTCCCCTTCTGTAGCCTCTCTTGTCACAAGAGCGGCCACATCGCGTCAAGTATGGAAGATTTTGGAGGACACATATGCTAAACCTTCCCGGGCGCATATCGGTCTCCTTAAAGAGAAACTCAACTCCATCTCCAAAGGCTCGCTCTCCATCACCGAGTATCTCCAGCAAATCTCCGGCATCACGGATACTCTGGCCTCCCTTGGAAAGCCCCAAGACCAGGAAGACATCACGGATGCGGTTCTTCGTGGTCTTGATACATCTTACCAGTCTGT
Source organism: Persicaria maculosa (assembly GCA_963922045.1). Lineage (NCBI taxonomy): Eukaryota > Viridiplantae > Streptophyta > Magnoliopsida > Caryophyllales > Polygonaceae > Persicaria > Persicaria maculosa. The sequence continues at coordinate 61,903,568 of OY998257.1, read as the reverse complement.
GATCGATGGCATCAAGGCACGTGACACGGCCATTGATTTTCCAGGGCTTCATGAGAAACTCCTTACTCATGAGACGTTCCTCTAGTACAAATCACCGCCGTCTTCAATTCCAGCCACGGCGATGATGGCTCAATCATCCTACAGGTCTCCCTCCAAAGGCAAAGGGAAAACACACAGTGAGTCAGCTCCATCACAACCGCCTCCGTCGTCTCCATCGTGGGCGCCTTCTACCAATCCGACATCGCAGCCGCGCCCGCCGCCTAAACCCTTCCTTGGCCGCTGTCAATGGTGCAGGACGCAGGGCCACGTCTTGGCTCACTGTCCTGGATTCCGTCAGGTTGCTCCTCACCTTCGCCCACCCGCCAACTATTCATTCCCTAGCCCCACCCATCCATCGACCCCAATCCAAACTCCTCAAGCCAACACGAGTTCCCTCCAACACCCAAACCCCAACCAACAGTGGTTGGTAGACAGTGGTGCAACCCATCACGTCACCAACGATTTAAATAACCTCGCCCAGCATTATCCTTACGACGGTACCGACGAACTCCAAGTTGGTAATGGCCATGGTCTTCCTATCTCTCACATTGGCAATTCCTCCTTCAACTTTGCATCCAAACGTTTTAATATTAATGATGTTTTACATGTTCCAAATATTGCTAAAAATGTTTTATCCGTCTCTAAATTTACTGCTCAAAATCATGTTGAAATATCATTCTCACCAACTTTCTTTGTTGTGAAGGATCTATCCTCGGGAAATATCCTTCTTAGGGGACCTCTCAAGAATGGGCTCTACACTTGGCCAATCTCCGAATCCCCATCCTTCTTCTCTCTGCGTCACTCAATTGGGTCGGCCTGGCATCACCATTTGGGTCACCCATCGCCCTCAACGTTCCGCCTTTATAAATCTATTGATTCCATTCATTCTCTAGATTCTATTTCTGATTTTTGTACTGCATGCTCCACAAACAAAGCTCATAAGCTTCCTTTCCACAAATCGACTCTTGTGTCGACGGCCCCTTTGGATATTATTTTCTCCGATGTTTGGACTTGTCCAGTTTTATCTTTCGATGGATTCAAATACTATATTGTTTTTGTTGATCATTTTACAAAATATATATGGTTTTATCCTCTTAAACGTAAATCGGACACCCACCAAACGTTTGTTGCATTTAAGGCCTTGGTGGAAAATAAATTCAATACAAAAATCAAAACTTTCTACTCGGATAATGGCGGCGAATTCGTTTCCCTCAAATCCTTTTTGTCCTTAAATGGGATTTCCCATCTCACCTCTCCTCCTCACACCCCGCAACATAACGGCTTTGCCGAGCGTCGTCATCGTCACATTGTGGAAACCGGTCTCTCCCTTCTATCTCACTCCCACATGCCCCATCGTTTTCGGCCACTCGCCTTCCAAACTACGGTATATCTAATCAATAGAATGCCCACCCCCACTCTTCAAAATAAATCTCCCTTTTTAACATTATTTGGAACTTTGCCAAATTATCATAAATTAAAATGTTTTGGATGCTTATGCTTTCCGCTTTTACGACCGTATGCCAAAACAAAGATGGATCCAAGATCTGCAGCTTGTGTATTTGTTGGGTACTCTCTAACCCAAAGCGCCTACCATTGCCTAGACCCCCAAACTTATAGGATCTACACCTCCAGGCATGTTACTTTTGTTGAAACGAATTATCCCTTTCAAAAATTAATCCCATCAGATCCCTCTACCCACCCCCCTCCCACCTTACCTCCTCTAGGGCCCATCTCTTCATGTGGCCCACCTTCTCTATCCCATTCCCCCACTACTTTACCAAATACGGATCCCATACCTCACCCATCACCATTAACCCATTCCCCCACTAATTCACTAAATTCTAGCCCACCCACTACTCCCCCGCATCATTCCCCTATTCCCCTGGCTCTTTCCCCGCCGTCACCTATCCATCCCCCATCTCCTCCCTCCAATACTACACCAGCATCGTCGCCCCTCTCTCCTCCTCCTCGACAGATCATCACCCGATCGAAGAACAATATCTCCAAACCCATAGCCAAACTCAACCTGACCGCCCAACTCACCACCCCTGAGCCCCAAAACATAACTCAGGCCCTCAAGGACCCTGACTGGCGCCTGGCTATGACACAAGAATTCAATGCCCTCTGTTCTAATCAGACATGGCATCTTGTTCCCCGTGAATCTGCCAGCAACGTCGTCGGTTGCCGATGGGTTTTCTGAGTCAAAACTAATCCGGATGGTACCCTTAACAGGTATAAGGCCCGCCTTGTGGCCAAAGGATTTCATCAAATACCCGGATGTGACTTCACTGAGACGTTCAGCCCTGTCGTCAAACCGGTCACGGTTCGAACGGTGCTCACCTTGGCTGTCCAATCCGGGTGGCCTTTGAGACAAGTGGATATCAACAACGCCTTCCTCCAAGGCACCCTTGAAGAGGATGTTTTCATGGAGCAACCACCGGGTTTCATTGATAAGTCGCATCCAACTTCAGTCTGTAAATTGAACAAAGCGATCTATGGTCTCAAACAAGCCCCGAGAGCTTGGTACAATGAGCTTCGTCAATACCTACTGCAATCAGGTTTTGTTAACTCTGTCGCCGATCCTTCTCTCTTCATTTTGCGACAACAGTCGACTGTCATATACCTCCTTGTCTATGTCGACGATATAATCATCACTGCCAGTAATTCTGGGTTCTTGGAGTCCTTCATTACAGCCCTATCCGCCCATTTCTCCCTCAAAGACCTAGGGTCCCTCTCTTACTTTCTAGGGGTTGAAGTCCAACAAACTCCCTCAGGTTTGTTCTTGAACCAAAAGAAATACATTCATCATCTCCTTCTCAAATCATCAATGCTTGACAGCAAACCGGTCTCCACCCCGATGGACACCGATTCTGTCCTCACCAAACTCTCGGGCACTGTTCTGGATACCCCCACTGATTTCCGGACCCTTGTCGGAAGCCTCTAGTATCTTGCTCTCCCTCGCCCGGATGTGAGTTACGCTGTTAACAAATTGTCTCAGTTTATGCACTCCCCCACATCGACTCACTGGGCAGCCCTGAAACGCCTTCTTCGCTATCTCAAGGGCACTCTTCACCATGGTGTCAACATCCACAAAACTGGCTCCGCCTCCCTTCATGGCTATTCCGACGCTGATTGGGCTGGCAACAAGGATGACTACACCTCAACAACGGGCTATGTTTTCTTCTTGGGTCGCACTCCAATCTCATGGAGTTCCCGAAAACAAAAGACAGTTGCTCGATCTTCAACCGAATCTGAGTACAAGGCTCTCGCGGATTCTTGCTCTGAGCTAGTGTGGATTGTCTCTCTTCTTGCTGAATTGGGTTCTCCTCCATCCACCCAACCGGTTGTTTATTGTGATAATTTGGGTGCCAGGAGTCTCAGTGCCAATCCGGTGTTCCATTCCCGAATGAAGCATGTCGCTCTCGCGTTTCATTTCATTAGACAACAAGTTCAATCTGGTGCTGTTCGTGTTGCTTATGTTCCTACAGAAGATCTGTTAGTCGATGGCCTGACAAAGCCTCTTCTCCGGTCCAAACACCATCTTCTCATGTCCAAGATTGGTCTCTCATCATCACCCATGAACTTGAGGGGGCATATTAAGGAATAGTTTATTTAAGTTTGTTATTTATATTTTTAGATTTTATTAATTCTCATCTTATGTAATTTGATTTGGTCAAAAGGTAGTTGAGAGATTATCTCCAACTCCTTCCTCCACTTTCTCATGTACTGGATATTTATATCCACTCTCAAGATAATTCAAGTATGATTTTGTGAGTTAATATTATAGCCTCCTTGAGGCTTTCTTCAAAAAAACCTTGAAAGAAGTGAGTCCTTGGGCTCCGATTCAATGATATGTTGCTACGACAAGGCATAGGAGGGATAGATCTTGGTTAAAAGAGAACCTTTATGAAGATCTAGATCCAAAATGAGAGGATGGAAGGAGGAGAGTTTACCTTGCTCAAAAACAAGAGAAGAGGGAGAAATGAGCTCGAATCCACTTCACAAGGAGTTAGATCTGATGTTTCTTGACCTTGGAAGGTAGAGGGGAGAGTGAGGAACAAGAGAAAACAAACGGAGAAGAGAAAGGAGTTAAGACGAGGGAGAACGAGTCGATTTACCGAGCCAATGACGGAAACTGGGCTCCAGTCACGACAGCAAAATGGGCACTCGCAGCCGCAATGATAAGTTTCCTTCTTCTGAGCTTTGCTTTCGCGGCGGCGACCAGGAACTCATGGCAGCGAGTTAGAACTCGTGGCGGCAAAATGGACAGAAACTTGGTTTTTCAATGGAATTTGCTTTCCGAATCCGATTTTTAGGTTAGATATTTGAGATGAGGTCTTCTAGAGGGCGTTTTAGGGTTCTTTTGTGGAGGAGAAACAAGAAATGGAGAGTGGAGAGTGAGGGAGATGGATTGAAGAAGATAAAATTTGGAGCTTTGAATTTTTAGAGTTTTTGATTTTTGAAATGGATGATGAAGAGAGAGATGATGGAGGCTGAGCTAGGCTCAGATTTTTATGAGGATTTTATGAGAATTTTGGGGATTGATGCTTACCTTATATAGTGGCACCTTAAGGTTTTTATGAAGATAAGGACAAACCATTAAGATGCTAGTGGAAAGGAGGAGAGAGAGTGAGTGAGAGAGAGAGATTCCGCTCATCCGACCTTAAGTCCCGACTACATATCCCAAAATCTGACTCGAGTTTTAAATCCATTTCAAACGACTCACAAGACTCCATGTTTTAAATTCGAATAACATAGCGGGATTTTAGCATGACACTCTATGTTTTAAAACATGTCGGGATGATTTCCAAAGACTTTCCATTTTTAGAAATACGCTCGAGGAGGGGTTTTCCGAAACTTTCCAATTTCAGTGATTAAATACTTTTTTAAAATTCCGGTCTTTACATTCATCCACCTCTAAAAACAAGTCTCGTCCCCGAGACTAAAACCTTTCCAAAAACAATCATTTTCTCAAAACGGTTCAAAACTCTTTAAAACCCAAAACATTCATCAACTCAACCAATCTCGGGAGGTGGAGGCATCCACCTCTAAGGGCTATTCCCATATTCTCTTCATATGTTCCGAAGTCAATCAATCTACCAATCTCAACTCAATAGGAATCATCAACCATAATGCATCAACATATATATATATATATATATAATAACCATCATATCTCTAACCACATCGCATGTGGTGAGCTTCTCAAAACACCAATATAGTCTCAAAATATCAAGAGTGTCACAACCTCATAACATCAAAACATGAGTCATATGATACATCTCAAAACATGACAAAGTACTACCAAAGTCTCAACACAATACTGCGAGTCATAAAGTATCTCTACATCATAGGGAAAAACATCACAAGCATAGACGAACCATCGCAATAACCATACCTAGCACGCATACCAAGAGAATCCATCTCCAACCATATCACATCATCCTGGAATCTGCAGAAAGTAATCACACATAAGCACGAAATCACAAAGATAACCCCATCCCAAAATAAAGACTACCAAGACTCACCACTAGCTCACGAGGTCAAGGATAAGTCAACACTCGGCTCGACATAAGAAGCTAAGAGCTCATCTACAACACTCTCATAACTCGCCCATAGGCTATCCTCAGTCTCCCATGTTACCTCATCGGGACTCTAGCCCACTGTAACAGAAGAAGAGGAACCTCCTTGGTCCTCAACTTTTTGACTCGACGGTCAAGCACCCTAACTGGGCTCTCTACAAAGGTGTGGTCAGATCTATCAGGAGGTCGGAATGGTCAAGTATATGACTTGAGTCGGGGACATACCGCCAAAGCTAGGAGACATGTAACACATCGTGCACGCTTGCCAACGATAGGGGTAAGGCTAGACAGTAAGCTACCTCGCCAACCCTCTCAAGAATCTCGAAGAAGCCCACAAATCTAGGGCTCAGCTTGCCCTTGATGCCAAAGCGACGAACCCCTCTAGTCGGTGATACCCTAAGCCAGACATGCAACCCAACCTCGAACTTGATCTCTATAAGTCCCCGATCAGCATACTTCCTCTGTCCATCCTAAGCAACCCTCAAATGCTCTCGGTCTCGGATGCGTCCGACCTGGTCGACTGTCTCTTTGACCATCTCAAGTAGCAAAGTTTTTGTGTCAGCGGGCTCATCCCAACAGACTGCCGACTTGCATCGCTTCCCATACAGTGCCTCATATGGAGCCATCTCAATCGACGAATGGTAGCTGTTGTTGTAGGAGAACTCTACCAATGGTAGGAATCTGACCCAAGGTCGCCCCACTCTAACACACAGGATCTCAGGATGTCCTCTAAGGTTTAAATCGTCCTCTCACTCTGACCGTCGGTCTGGGGTGATAAGTTGTGCTGAACTATAGTCGGGTCCCCAGGGCCTCATGAACCTCCTGCTAGAATCTCGATGTGAAATGTCCATCTTTGTCGGAAACTATCCTCTCAAGAACTCTGTGAAGCCTCACGATCTATCTAATGAACTCATCTGCTAACCTCGAGACCGACCATGTCTTTTGAATGGCAATAAAATGGGCTGACTTGGTCAACCTATCGACCACGACCCAAATAACATCAAATCCTCTGACGTCTCAAATCTGTAGTGGAAGGCACCATGATCCTACTCTGGAAGGTCAGTATCCCATCTGATCTCTCTGTGAGCTCACCCGCTCATCCTTTAGCCATCCGCTCTCTCAAAGCAATCTTTGGACGATAGCTGGGCGCTCTCCCTCTGAAGCCACACCTCGATGCCACAACACATCAGCTCTGCCTATAATATGCTCTACATTGTCAGTTTGACTAAGGCTACCTCCTATTGGGTCTTCCTGCTGAGAGCATCTGCAACCACATTGGCATTCCCAGGATGATAGACGATGTCCAGGTCATAATCTTCAAGAGCTCCAACCAACGCCTCTGTCTTAGGTTGAGCTCCTTTTGTGTGAAGATGTACTTTAAGCTCTTGTGATCTGTCATCACCTTGCATGAAGTACCATACAGATAGTGCATCTAGATCTTCCGAGCATGGACGACAACTGCCAGCTCAAGATCGTGGATGGGGTAAGCCTTCTCTCCAGGCTTCAACTAGCATGAAGCATAAGCAATAACCCGATCCCTCTGATGCAGAACACAACCCAATCTAGCTCGCGGAGCATCAATGTAGATCATGAAGTCCTCCGTCCAATCAGGTAAAGCCAAAACTGGTGCGGTCGTCAGCTTCTCCTTGAGAAGCTCAAAACTGGCCTGGCACTCCTTACTCCAAACGAAAGGAACGTCCTTCCGAGTCAGTTGTGTCCTCGTTTGGGCGATCCTCGAGAAGTTTTAAACAAAGTGACGATAGTAGCTAGCCAATCCTAGAAAAGAATGGATGTCTCATACGTTCTTGGTCACCTCCAAAGCAACGATGGCGTCAATCTTCACTGGATCCACGATAACTTCTGCTGCTGAGATCACATGACCTAAGAAGGTCACCTTGGGAATCAAAAACTCACACTTGCTGTACTTGCCGAACAGCCGATGCCTCCTCAAAGTCTCTAGAACAATCCTTAGGTGCTGCTCATGCTCCTCATGGCTCTTCGAGTATACCAGGATGTCATCGATGAAAACCACCATGAATCTGTCCAGATAGTCTATGAACACCCTGTTCATAAGCTCCATGAAGGTTGCTGGTGCATTGGTCAGCCCGAGAGGCATGAATACAAACTCATAGTGTCCATACCGCGTCCTAAAAGTGGTCTTCTGAATGTCTTCTAATCTCACTCTAAGCTGATGATATCCCGATCTCAAGTCGATCTTCAAAAAGACCACGACACCCTGAAGTTGATCCATCAAGTCGTCGATCCTCGGAAGAGGATAACGGTTCTTTACCGTCGCCCGATTCAGCTCGCGGTAATCGATGCATAACCTCAACGAACCGTCTTTCTTCTTGACGAACAACACTAGAGCTCCCCATGACGAAGCATTCCAATGAATATAGCCCTTCTCAGCTAACTCCTCAAGCTGAGCCTTAAGCTCAGCCATCTCTGTGGGTGTCATCCTGTAGGGTACTCGAGAAATTGGCCTGGTGCCCAGCTTCAACTCGATCGCAAAGTCGACCTCTTTCTGCGGGGGTAATCCTGATAGCTCATCAGGGAAGACATCAGTGAAGTCTCGAACTATGGGCACCTCAGTCATGCTGGGTCGGCCTCGATCCACCTCTAAGGCATAACACCAATATCTCATGCAACCCTGATCAAGAAGTCTCGCTGCTCGAACTGCGCTAATCAGTGCCCTGTTCCTCTTGGGGTCACTACCCCAAACCTGGTGCTCGGTGCCATCATCTGCCAAGATCGTCACGATCCTCGTCTGCAAGTCGATGATCACCCCATAATGGTCCATGAAATCCATGCCAAGAATCAAGTCGTGGGTTCCTAATGTCATCACGATTAGATCAGCGGTCCATGCTAATGATCTCACGACTCATCCTAATCCTAGCCCCATCTGGCATACCCACAATCAAGGATGGACCCCTCGTGCAGCTCAGGCTTAGCCTAGCAACGCACGACTCTACTATGAAGCAGTGTGTGACACCTTGTCAAAAAAAATACTCAAGCACTCATCATAGAGAAATATAGTACCTGAGGCACTTGGAGCGGATCGATCCTCGACTATCATCTGAAAGACGCGGAGCGGTGGGGGCAATGCAGAACCAGATCCTTCAGAAGTCTGTCCTCGCTCAAAAGTGGACCCAGATGGTCCTGCTGTTGATGATCCTCTACCCACTCCGAACGCAGATGGTCCGCGGTCTCCTCTACCCGAGCCTCTGCCTCTACCTCCAGATCTGCCTTTAGCCGATGTGTCGCCTCTCCCCTGTTCGAGGATAAGTCAGAAGTGGGGGACGGGGAGCGGCGGGAAGTCTTGGTGCAATTGTAGCTGGTGGGATCCTACCACCCTGAGGACAACGAGCAGCTCTGTGTCCGGTACCTCCACATGAAAAGCATACGGTAGATATGTTAGGGCAATCTCTCATGTAATGTCCTCGCTCGAGTGGGTAGTTCTAATGATCCCATAGTAGATCCTATATAAAAAGATTCTATGCATAGATCCGAATCGGACTCCTGAGTAAGATGGTAGGATCTTAAGATTCTAAAGATTCAGATCGAGATTCTAATAACAATAGTGTGCCCCTATGTTTGTTAACTGATAACTTTTGTTTCATAGTCTGGACTTTTTCATAAAAGAAAAGAGAGAGACGTGTAAGTGGCTTGAGGGGGATAGAGGCGAGAGAGAGGTATGAGAGGTTCTCAGTGTATGGCGGTGGTCAGAAAGAAAATGGTTTTGGTTAATGTTGACAAGAAGAGAAAACCCTTGTGGTTGCGTTTGGTTGTTCAAACCGAAGCCGAGTAAAGTTTAGACTATGAAACCGTTTTTGTAATTGTGTTTTTTTCTGTATCTATAGATTTACATTTTCAAGAAGCCAAGTAAAGTTTTGATTTGTAGGGTTGGAAAATTAGAGGGTTTGGGTTTTAGATGCTAGAATTGAAGCTAAAAGTTTTAATTGGCCGATTATAATCCTAAGTTTTGAAATGGGGTATTTAATTAATTATTATTAACCTTATCACAAATTTTAATATATCATGTATCTTTTCATATAATTACTGAAGACCATTAAACATTACTACACACCAAGTTTTCAAGACGAATACCTTACTTGTTGACGACCATTACTGCACTACTAGTTTTGTGAGTATTGCCCCGCCTTGTTATTTGCTTTGGTTGACTATCATGTTAAGTAAATTTCAATTTTCTAGAGGGAAATTTTGTTCCCCTTGTTTCTGACTAATTAGTTGTTGCTTGTGAGGATGTAATTTCTTTCAGTTTGTTGTGTAGTATTGAATGTTGCTCACATCATTACGCAATAAAATGCAGTTTCCACTTCGTTTTAAATCTTGTTGCATCCTGTTTAGTTAAGGTTCTTGGACTTCGTTGAATTACAAATTAAGCCTTGGTATATAAAATGAGGGGATATTAAGGTTCAAGAAGAATGAAAGCTTTGTAGAATTTAGTGACGATATGTAATCCTTGATAACAAATTCAAACATCCATGACTAGAAAGGACATTGGAAAACATACTCCACTAAACTATATGCAAAGTTAGCTAAGTTCTACTGAAATCGGATTAACAAGTAGGTTACATTTCTTATATCCCAACTCAAAAATTTTTAGGGATGATGATATTTAACAAACTTGCAAAACGGATGTACAAAAAAGAGGATATTTAGCATATACCTATAACAATCCAATTAAGCATAAATAGTCTTTTCTACTAGAGCATTTGTATCACAATTTACTAGATGCATTAGTATGGTACGACCTTCCTATTGTATTATTAAAGCACTCCTTCTCTGATGTCCATTCAATACACTTGTTTAACATTTAGGCAAGGATAAGGGGTGTCACACATCAAGCAAAAACTAAATCAACACATTTGATGCGAGTAATTTAGGATCATTTACTCAATACCTTATAATCAAGCTACAAAAACTAAATCAACAAAAAACTTGAATTTTGAAGCTTGAACTCTGAACCCTAAATCAACAAAGACAAATATCGATATAAACTTCATACTTGTCATAATTAAATCTCATGCATGGCTCTAAAAGAGTATTACGATTTATCCTCGAAGGACTGAGGATATAAAAAAGCCATAAATCCATATGATAAAATGGATTAATGAAATTCAATTAGTTTTATATTTTTTTTGGTACGGGAAAATAATCGAAAGATCGAGTAACACACGACTTAATCCCTCGAGAGGCCGATGGTTTGACAAACGAATTAACCGTCATGATACTAAAGAATTCAAAACACAAAACCTAAAAAATAAACGGGCAACAACAGGCTAAACCCACAATACTAAAAGTGGCACCCAGACTAAACTACAACCATCAGGAAGAAGAAGTAGACGAAGCACCAAGCCAACACACCATCATGATAGTAATATAACACTGTTGGCCAATGATATAACAGACTCGAACTCATTTGGGCAATTAAGGCGGAACTCTAAGGAAGTGCCTCCCGAATATGGAGTCGTCATGAACACACTATCCCACCCAGTTCCGACTCAGATAATCGCATCTCCAACATAACCAAAGCAACACCAAATACCACAAATAGCAACAACAAGAAACAACTCGAACCACCCACTCTAGGAGATCAAGGCCTTGTAAGGAGGTCAAAAATATAATAATAATAATAATAATAATAATAATAATAATAATAATAATAATAATAATAATAATAATAATAATAATAATAATAATAATAAGAATAATTTTTACAGTGTGCGATAGGTTGGATGTCCTAGCGGCATCCATGATCATCTAGAAAGATGATGTTTTGGAATTCATAGCAACAAGAACCCAAAATGAAATTACAATTTAGAGGAGACTTGGCAACAAAATCAGCTGCTCGATTTGCTTCTCTGTAGCAGTATTGGAAGGTGATAGACTCAAAGTCTTCACTTAAAGAGCTGATTTCTTCGACTATTTGGGCAACTTCCCATGGTATCTTGTTTATGTGATTGATGGCGTTGATGATGATTGCAGAATCACTTTCAATAATGATTCTTCGGATTCCTAATTCAGTTGCTTGTCTTATACCTGCATAAATGGCAAAAGCTTCTGCTAGGATGACTGAGCTCATCCTAATATTACATTTATATATTTTAATGACTTGACCATAGTTGTTCCTTAGAACGCAACTAATCCGGGGTTCACGACCAATTTTTATCGAAGCATCTACATTGATTTTGATTGTATTTATCGTTGGATGTTTCCAGATTAATTTATCAGGAGCTCTTTTGTGTTTAGGAATCTTGTCTTTGATTTGTTCTTTATTCCAGCAATAGATTTTTTCAATTATTTGATTTAGAACATTATTGATATTTGTATTACTGTTATTACAGAAAATAATTCTATTTCTTAATTCCCAAATTGAGTGCCATAAGTGGAAAATGTCTATAAAATATGTATTAATGGTTTTAGTGTTAATGATGTTTTTTGAGATATTATCTGTTATATTTGGTATTATGAATGATTTATTTAGTTTGATGCCTAAATTTTGGATAAGAGATCTGGTGATTTGACATTTGAATAATAAGTGGTTTGTATCTTCTGTGTTAGAGTTGCAAAGAGAGCAAGTGCTAGGAACTCTTTTTATATATTTATTTAGTCGGGTAGTTGTAGGTAAGATGTCTAAGATAATTTTCCGCATAAAGTTTTTAATATTTGGTGGGATATTGAGTTTCCAGATCCAGTTTGCATTATTTTTTTTGTATTTTTGGTATTAAAAAGAGAAAAAGTGGATTTAACTGTAAAGTTTCCATTATTACTATATATCCAAATTAATTTATCTGGAATATCAGTTATTGGAATATGGATATTGGTGATCATTTGAACAATATTAGAGGGAAATATATTCTTTAGTTTATTGATATCCCATGAATTGTTGTTTGTAAAGAAGTCACAGACTTTTAGATTTGGGTCCCGATCATTTTGATAAGGTTCAAGATATTGTTCATTTACCCAAATGTCAGTCCATACATTTATTGTTTTCCCATTGCCTACTAGCCAAAATAGTCATTTAGAAAAAAGATTTCTAATATTGAGAAGTCTTCCAAATTGCCAAGAGGTTTTGTAATTCCCTCTTTCCATTAGTGATTCTTTTTAGAGATAGTTATCTGAGATTACCTTCGACCAAATGTTATCAGGGTTTGCTATAATTCTCCAGAGAAGTTTCATTTGTAACCCAATGTTAGTTTGTTCTGCTGATTTAAAGCCTAAACCACCATCCTTTTTAGGTGTACATAGGTTTTCCCAACTGATTAAATGATGATAATTATCAGATTGAAGCTTGTTCCAAAAGAAGTCTTCCAATAATAATATTTTTGTTGATTCGGCTTTCCTTGCCTTGCCCTAGAGTTGTGCCTTTTTTTTAATGATTTGACATTTCCTTGCCTTGCAAGGAGAGGTTTGGTTTATATATTTATTACTAGGGTCTCATACTCGTGCGATGCACGAACCTTTAAATTTAATAGTAAGTATATTTATATAGTGAAAACTAGTGTAGGTCCCGTCCCGTGTACGAAGAATACATTAATACAATTAATAATAAATATAAATATTTTTTTATTTAGATTCTCTCAAAATATATATAAAATTCACATTTATAAGATAATTTTTTTCTTCTAATCTACAATTAATTGAATCTCATGTCATTTATTAGATAACTGTTTTTTAAAAATATTTTAATATTGTTTTTTGTTAAATATATAGTATATATCTACAATTAATATTGTTTTTCCTATATATTTACTCTTTTATAAGATATTCCATCTCCAGTTATATGAGTTAATGGTAAAATAAAATAATCATTTTTATTAGATTTCCTTTTTGACGGGAAAATTTTTTGAAAGGTGCACTCACGCGCCACCATGTATGCAGATGCACTCACGCGCCGCCACGTAAGCAACAATGCATCGATTTTAATATATGTATACAGATATATAGATAGATAGATGAGAGTAGAAGGAATTGTGAACTTGTTTAAATAAATATTTGATATTTAATTAATTCATTCACAAATTAAGCATTACATACAGATGGCATTTGCTATAGTCAAGCCATGTGCTTTTGTAACAAATATATGAGGCAAGTTTGATCAACTTAGTAAATACCATAAGAAGCAGTATGTACACAAGAGTTAAAGTTGTGAAATCAAAGATCCTGAAGTAAAAAACTTCCAACGATAAATAATTCATGTATTTTTATGGAATCGTCATTTAACTTCAAATATGAAAGCATTGTTTACCTTATCATTATTAAAAAATATTTATTTTCTTGTAATCGCCATTTAAACTCAAATATGAAAGTATTATTTACCTTATCAATGTTTAACCTAAAAAATATTTAGTTTTTTAGAGTCTACGTTAATCCACGTATTATGATTATGAATGCATATATTATTTATCAAAATGAATGCATATATTAAAAATAATATTTCTATTGCATTATTTACCTTATTTATTCATTTTTATCAAATTTAGAACATAATTATAATTTTTATAAATTGATTTTACCAAATTTTATTTTAAATATACTTGGTTTTTTTTTGTCATTTTGGGGGTTTTAATTGAAATTATAATTTAAGGAGTTTTATAGCATTTTCAATTTAAATAAAATTGATTGAATTGCATTTTATAATTTAATTTTCTAGAATTTTTACAATTTAAAGAATAGTGAAATAATTTTGTAATATCCCATAATTTAACCCTAACTAAACCATATAAAGATTATAAGCCCACTTTCCATGTGTGTTATGGAAAAATCATCAAATGGCAAATGCAATAGTATTCGCCATGGACAAAGAAGAACGAATCATTACCTTGAAATTGATGAAAAAACAAAGGATTAATTTTTGCAATATGTTTCGTCTATACCCCTCCTCATGAGCGTGACAAAGCAATTTTTTGGCCTTTGCTGACCTCACACATTCAGAGTTTGACAATGCCGGTAGTTCTTTTAGGGGACCTAAATGAGATTCAAAACTCTAGCGAAAAGATTGGTGGTTGCTTGCCACATCCTAACCATTTCGAAAGATTGATACATTTCAAGGATCAATGGAGCTTACTTGATAATCAGACTATTGGAAATGAATTCACATGGAGAAAAAACAAATCGGACATAAATAGTATTTACGAAAAATCAGACAGAACGCTGGTTCAAGACCAAATTCTACAATGCTATCCAAACATCGCAACAAGAAACCATGTGTTCTCATCCTCCGATCACCTGTCCGATATCTGTACAACTCCATACAAATGATACGCTGAAGGCAGGACCATTTAAATTTGAAAACATATGGCTCAAAAGGAAAGATTATAAAAACATTGTGACCCAAGCCTGGCGAACTGAATATGAGGGCTCTCATATGTTTAAAGTGATGAAAAAAACACAAATCCTAAAAAGATTAACAAGAGAATGGAATAAGAAAACTTTTGGTAACATATTTAGACAACTTAGAGAGATCGAAGAAAAACTGGTGGAAATACAAAAAGGAAACAATCAAGGGAATCAAAATGACAATGACAGACTACAACTACAACTGATAAATAAAAAGGATCAACTATTACCATATCATAAAATCTTCTGGAGCCAAAGAGCAAAAACTAAGCACTTGAAACTATCGGACTCGAATACTGGATACCACCATAGAGTTGGATCTGGACGATGAAATAGGAAAATAATAAGAAAAATTAGAACCCATGAAGGCACAACAATAACAGGAGAATAAAATATCAGGAAAGAAATCAAAGATGACTTCGAAAAAAGATTTAAAAAGGAAAACATTAATAACAGATTACTAGATGAGTATCTCCTCCTAATAAACACTGAAATAACGACAGAGGACAACAAAGAACTCACAAAACCTGTCACTAATAAAGAAATAAAAACCGCAATCTTCACCATAGGAAAAGATAAATCTCCTGGACCGGATGGAATGAAAGCTGAATTCTATCCAAAATATTGGGATATTGTAGGGCCAATGTTCTAAAAGGCGCTAGGCGGTCGCTAGGCGGCGAGTGACCGCCTAGAGCCTAGGCGGCTAGGCGGGTGCCTAGGCAGCGCCTAGGCGGAGTTAGAACAAACTTTATTATTTCCTTATCTTTTAACGTATAACACATGTCAATAATTCATATAATGTAATCATAATCCATAATATCACTCATAAACCCAAATTTGCGGTGCTTAACTAACATTAAAGTAAATAAACGCAAAAGTACACGTCGGACTAATGACTCTAAACCTCTTAAAATCCAAAACCATAGATTTGACTAAAACACAAATATTTCTCGACCTAGGGGATAAAAAAACTCTAAGTAGACTAATCGCATGCATAAAAGCTAAAATTGAAAAATAGTCGGGCTAGGCGGGTCTAGGCGGTGCCTAGGCGGGTGTAGGTGGTGCCTAGGCGGGTCTAGGCGGTGCCCAGTCATTGCCTAGGTGGATTTCCGCCTAGAAGGCCGCCTATGCTTAAAAATTCCTAGGTCCCCTCCCGCCTAGCGCCTAGGCACGATTTTTTTAACACTGTGTAGGGCCCTCGATTACCAAAGCTATAAAAGGTTTTTTCAAATCAGGGAAAATGTTATGACAAATAAATCAAACTTTCATCACCCTAATTCCTAAATGTGATAACTCAACTACAACAAATAACTATAGACCAATAAGCCTATGCTCTACAATTTATAAAGCGATTGCGAAAATACTAGCGGAAAGGATGAAATCTATTCTAACAAAAATCATTCACCCCCTACAAGGAGCATTCGTTTCGAGTCGAGCAATCCAAGACAATATACTTATAGCCCACAAAATTTTTCATTCCTTTAGAACAAGGAAAGGTAGAGAAGGATGGATAACAATAAAATTGGATATGGAAAAGGCCTACCACAGGGTAGACTGGAGCTTTCTATACACACTTATGGAAAAATTTGGATTCTGCCAAAAATTTATGGGATGGATCAATGAATGCATTCAAACTGTATCTTTTTCGATGCTTGTCAACGATGAACCCACCGAAACTTTTCGACCACAAAAAGGATTAAGACAAGGTGACCCTATATTCCCTTTCCTTTTTATTATAGGGGCTGAAATTCTGGCAAGGAAATTACAACAATAATGCAATGAAACAACTAACTCGATCGGTTTCAGGTTGACTCCCAATGGAACAAGAATCCCTTTCCTATCATTTGCGGACGACATATTGATCTTTGCCAAAGCATCACAGGAATCATGTACAAAAGTGAAAAAAAATAATCGAAGAATACTGCCATATTTTAGGACAAAAGGTTAACTTTCATAAATCAACATTCCAATCCAAGTAACAAAAGGTGTCTCAAATAGCTAAAGACAACGGATCCAAAGTACTTTACACATAATGAACCAAATGACTTTAGAAAAATATCTAGGTTGCCCTATTATAAATGGAAGAGTAAACAAAGAAACCAATCAAGATCTCCTACATCACTATATGCTCCACTCCCTACAACACAAAAATATTTTGATATTTATTTAATCTTAAAAAAAATATAAAAATTATATTTATATTATTAACATCTATTTTTATATATTTATAAAATTATATTTTCAAAAATCATGTTTTACACTTTTTAAAAATTAAAAAGGCAATATTTAACAAATTATAATTATTAAAAATTTTAAAATATGATTTTTCAAAATAAAATTTTATGAATATATAAGAATAAATGTTAGTAATGTAAATATAATTTTTATAATTATTTTTAAGATTAAATAAATCAAAAAATATTTTTGTGTTGTAGGGAGTGAAGTATATAGTGATGTAGGAGATCTTCATTGCAAAGAAACATTTGATGAAGTAATAGGTAAATCAAAAGCACATTTGACAAAATGGAAAGCACATACACTTTCCCAACGAGGAAGAACCGTTCTAATAAAGGCAAATCTATTGGCAAAACCAAACTTTGGCATGCAAAATTTCATGCTCCCAGCAATTGTGCACAATGAACTAGACAAGATGAACATATGCTTCACAAACAAAAACCTCTGATAAGATGGGATAGAATATGCAAACCTAAGAAGACCGGCGACTTAGGACTCCATAAGATCAAGGACATGAATAAAACATTGCAAATAAAATTATTATGGAAAATTCTTGCCGAACCGCATAACCAATGGGTTAGAATAATAAAAGAAAAATACATGAAAGAAGTCGAACTATGGGATTATAAGAAAATGAAGAACACGCCATGACAATGGGCAAAATTAATCGACTTAAAGGATGAACTTTGCTTAGGACTCATGTGGCAAATTAGGAACGGAAAAACAATAAGATTCTGGAAAGAACAAACGGTTAGATGATGAAAGAAACCTTGTCGATCACAAGTTACACACGTAAATCAATGAACAAGAAAAAATATTGAACTATATACATCCAAACAAGACATGGAATATG
Source organism: Persicaria maculosa (assembly GCA_963922045.1). NCBI lineage: Eukaryota > Viridiplantae > Streptophyta > Magnoliopsida > Caryophyllales > Polygonaceae > Persicaria > Persicaria maculosa. The sequence goes on along the minus strand of OY998257.1, from coordinate 61,885,496 downwards.
AAAAAACTACAAGAAGTCCTGCCTATTGATATAGTAGAAAAAATAAGCAGCGTTCCTTCCCAATGGATATCCAGGATAAACTATATTGGAAACCAAATAGAGACGGGTGGTACTTCTAATGCGTTGGAATATATTACAAGGACAAACGAAAATGAATCAGACCTATTCAATTGGATATGGAAATTGAATTGTCCATCGAAACTGAAAAAACTTCCTTTGGAAAATAGTAATGGATGGATTACTGGCAAAATCTAGACTTAGAAACAAAGGAATACAGACACCCATGGATTGTACCCTATGTAATTCTATGGAGGAAGATGTTTTGCATTTACTTATGAAATGCCCAATAACCTTAAAAATTAATGGACTAATGGATAAACACATAGAGAGACTAATTAGAAATACTGACAAGAGTAATAAAAACATAAAGACTGTAACCATAGAAATACTACAACAACTAGAACCAGAACAAAAAGTTACATTAACTTTCACTTGGTGGAGTGTATGGACAAAGAGAAACAAGATCATTTTCGAGAATCAAAGTCTAAGAAGAATAGATGAACTAATAGTAATGATCAGGCAACACGTAATAAACTAGAAAAAAGCCCAAAAGGAAAACCTAGATGAGGATGACTCAATAACTACACAAAACAAACCCCCTACTAACCCACGTCAGAGACACACCGTCCGTTGGCGGAAACCCGCTGATGGGTTTATGAAACTAAATTTTGATGGAGCAAAAACCTCTTCGGGCTGTGCGTCTGCTGGGTTTGTGATCCGAGACAACGAAGGGAGGTTGATCGTAGGTAATGCCATAAGATGCGACAAAGTATCGGCGTTGCAAAATGAGGTGTTTGGTCTGCGGCTTGGCTTGGTGGAAGCCCGGGAGAGGGGAATTAGAAGACTTGAAGTGGAGGGTGACTGCTTAGAGGTCATTTACGCTATCAAAGGCGTTTAGCAATGTCCGTGGGAGATCGAGATTCTGTTATCGTACGTCCTCCTCCTTCTTCACTCCTTCGAGGTGACTATTTTTTCCCACATTTTCAGGGAAGGTAACAGAGTTGCAGATCAGATTGCGCATCTTGGACTAGGCTCCGACGTTTCTTCATGGAGTTCTAATTCAGAGCTTTTGGCTCTCGTCCACAAGGACGCCCTTGGGTGATGGTAAAATCGTGGTTGACACCACTCAAACTCTCGCCTTGTAATAAAAAAAGCCCACTTTCCATTGATGCTCCCCCAAATTCTCTCCCAAATTTTCTGATATGAGATATGAGATCTTGGTTTCCTTGCCAACCTCCTGTTCCTCCTCCACAGTTCCATCATCCGCCATCCGTAGCTCCAAATCGAGATCTCAATATCTTCTTTCATGGCTTCTCTCAACAATCGTTGCTTCTCCTCATCTCCAAATTGTCCTCTCTATCTCTCTACACTTTCCACCTCGCATCCTTGTTCTTGAGCTATTTCACCTTCTCACTCTCCGAGGTTGATTGTCGAATACGAGGCTCATATTATTTGCGAAGAAAAAGACCAATCGACATCAGGTTATGCCAAAGCCAAGCCTAGGCTCCTCCTCCAACGGCTACTCTTGTTCTTCATATGCTCGTACCCTCTATGGATGTGTCATCGCTGACCTCGACTGAATTCATGCGCACCAGTAGCAACACTATTGTCCCTAAGCGGAGGTCTTCTCTATTCGTTGGACCGCTCTCTTGCTCGATTCTCGATTAGGCCTCATTCTCCCCATTTGATGACTGACTAACGCAAGACGGAGTCAAGCTAACAACTTATTGATGTGGAGCTGAGCGCGACACCGATCTGTTTTGCCAAATCCAACCGAGACTTGCCTTGTCTGAGCCAAACCTTTGATATCGAATTATGCATTAACCGAAAGACATGCAATTGGAAGCATTTAGAGGTGAGCATAAAGAAGTTGAATCATGTAGTAAGATATGACCAAATCTTGGGGTTGCTACTTGTGTTAGAGTAACTGTTGTCTTATGAATCTTCTCAATTCAATTTTTCTTTCTTCCATTGTGTAGGTGATTGTTTGTTTGTAATTATGAATAAGATATTAGTTGGGCAGACCCTTTATATATTGAGGAAAAAATAAACGTTGAATTTGTCTTATTATTACATGTTGGAAAAAAAGGTAACTAACGTGATCGTGTGACTTGGATGAACCGACTCTCCTTATAAACAAGGATTTGTATTAATATACAAAATTATTTTATGCAACTCTCACAATTAATTTTACACACTCTGGACCAATTCACACTTGCTTACCACACACTCACTCACCCCCTTTATTTGGAGGCTCTCCACTCACCACTCACGTCACTCCTATCACTCCATACTTCACTTCTTAGGACTACTCCACAACTCCCACACACATTAAGGCTATTTATAGCCCACTATAGGTCGGTGACCACTAGCCACCTTTACATATATTAATACAAGCTCTACTAGATAATTCTAGACATCTTCACTCCTAGTCACTTCCCTAATTTTCTAGACTCAGTTAAATAATTAGTTAGCTACTTCCGGAGTCGTCTACTGACACAAATATGGCCCAAAATGGGTACCAAATCAGTCCACCACACCGGCCCATCAACACATCAATATTGGGCTATTTGAAATATTATATTACCCGCAACATTACACAATTAAAGTGGATCAATATTATGATTTGTAAGGTGAAACAAGTCTTATAAAACCAGAAGCAAGAGCCTCCTAGGGGCTTCACAAGAGCTGTCGGATCCATATGTCGAAAAATGAGGTATGCCACATCAGCCTATTACTTTCCTATTTTCTTATTGACCAATACAAAATATCCACCTTATTAATACTGTAATTTATACCAGGTCATCTTGCCAAATCATCCACCCACTTCTTCTTCCATGTTCTGGTAAGTGGTAACTCCTCCACGATCCAAAAACCGCCCCTTAATTCTATCCACTCATCTCTTTCCAGTTACAAAAATTTAAAGAAAGGCCTGTTGAGAGATGTGAATGAGACTATAAAGAGTTCAACATCGAAAGTTGAACATAACGAGCTTTAATATATAAGTCGATGAGCTATTCCTTCTAACCGCTAATTGGTTTTAGAATGAAACTTCACTCAGCTTGTGTACGTCAAGCAGTTGATGAATGGCAAAGATATCAACTATCAAGTAAGTTCTAACAACTTGTCGTGAAAATCTATAATTTTATCGACCCTATTGAAATCTAGATTTATGAGTAAGTTTGTTGCTTATGATTTTGTCTAGAGCATGTTTTTTTCTTGATGATTGATTGAATCAAGACAATAGCTAACTTTGTTGAGCTAACTGCAGTACGTACTTCACTATCAAAGTTGAATTACAGGATGAGGTATGGTTTCCTTTTTGCATTAATGCAGAACTTGTCCATCGATCTGTTTGTATCTCTGTTGAAAAATGATATTACAATCTTTCAATACATGTATGTTTTCTTTGGTGTTGCGCGCATGTACAAGCTTTACCCTATATATCACTTTCGTTTATTACTGAATTCCTACACATTCTTGCATTTTCCGCTCACTAGATAGAATGAATCTATGGATACTTACCAAGCATTCCATCTTCAGATTTGGTCAAATGGGACTAGGTGCACCTTATATGAGAATATATATTGATGATATGCAATTTTGTCCATTTGGTAGCCAAATTAGTGCTCCATTATTATTACCCAGAACATGCATATATATATATATATATATATATATATATATATATATATATATAGTATTTGGTGGATTACGACTGACGAGCAAGCTATGGAGGAGCTGAATGAGCACAGAGCGGCGGTGGATCGGTTGGTAGGGAGCGTGTCTAACACGAGAGAGGAGATAGCATCCAAGTGGGAGAAGCCCCGGCAGGGAGAGCTGAAGGTGAATGTAGACGCATCTGTCGAGATGCAGCGTTGGGTTTCTGGTGAGAATAAAAAATTCTAATTTTCAAATTTATAAAATTTTAAATTCTCAATTATATTAAAGTTCATTAAATTTTTAATACCTTTATTTATATTTAAAATATATGTCATGAAATAAAAAAATTAAATGAAATAACAAAGGTAGGAATTCATTAAACTTTATTAATAAAAATATTTATTCTGTGCTTTATTCTATTATAATAAATATATCCATCGACTAACTAGCCGTATATATCTCATTTAACTACAAAAATAATTTTGTGACTTATGACAAAAATATAATTTCTGTAATAAACAATTATGCATAATTTCCTAATTACAAGTCGCATGCATAATTTCCTAGTACAAGTCACATGCATAATCAGTGTGACTTATGACAAAAATATAATTTCTGTAAACCTATTCGATCAATGTGTACTTTTTGATCAAATATTCAATGTCCACTTAATTACAAGTCACATGCAGAATTTCGTCATTCCATTATTTTATGTGAACTTTATGGCTCCATTTTATATGTATTAACATTTTATATATGTGTAGATCTCATCTAACTACAAATATTAATAAAATTCCAGAATGTGGACTCGACATATGCATAATTTCCGGAGTGGACAACACGTACACGTACAACAGATAGACTTAATTAACAACACGTACACGCACAATTGATAGACTTATCACTTATGTATTTACAGCATGTGATCATCTAGTGCACAAAATAATGTAAACATCACAACAGATCATTATCATCGTCGCCGTCATTCAGAATTTCCACGTCAAATCCATCTTCTTCATCACTATGAACCTCGAACCCATCTTCGTCATCGCTATCACCCTCGAACCCATCTTCACCATCACCACTCTTGTCGCATATGTCAAAGGTTCCTGCCGGATCATGTAATTGCCCTCGCATTTCATCAACGGTGATGTGGATGGCTACGCCAGGAGGCACGATTTCATCATATTAATAGGCATCAAGAGATGGTGGCTCGTTGGATCCCCATCTCTGCTCTATTCTATTTCGAGGTCTTATCTTGCAGACATGCCACCAATACACTCGTTCGCGTTTAGTACCGGGATATGGATCATAGTAGACCTGTACTGCCTTCTGAGATAGCACGAATAGTTCATACTTTAGATACAGTTTGTTATGATTCACTTCAACAAATTGATAGAATGGATGTATTCTTGATCCACGTGGAGTTGGATCAAACCATCGACCCTTAAACAACACAACCTGCAGAGATTTCTCTGGTGCACTCGGGTAGTCAAGCTCAATGATTTCTTCAAGTACTCCAACGACGGCTACATGATCTTCTCTCATTTCATCAACCTCTATGCCTTTCGGTTGGAATCCACCTTCATTACGAGTGTTCGTACGACCATGATTATTGCGAACACTAAACCAAGATGGACGAACAAAGTTCGGGCCTACAACGTCAAACATCAGCCTCTATTCCGCAGTTAATTCATCATACATAGCCCATTGATCCCCTACCATTACCTCAAGATAAGATGGAGGAACGAATGTCTCGACTGGTTCACCATGTGTTGTCCACCGATAATAATCATCCATCGTCGATATAAATGGTCCTTCCCATCATCTGTCAACACAAATTTGCAATTAACACATTTTCTACATGGACATTTTATCTTAACATCATCCATGTAATTCAGTTGAGAAAATGCAAACTGTATAAACTTTTCTACCCCATTGAAGAGTTCATACTTCAATCCTCTACCACCTGACAAGTACATATCATACATCCTGTGTAAGCAAGGCTTACTGTGTAATTTGTGAGCAAATCTGGAGCATCGGATTAAGAAGATCAAATGGTTGAGATTAAAAGTAACTTGTGAATAGCGACATTATCCGTACGTACCAAGTGATTATTCGTATGCACATACATATGAATAATCTTTTGTTACATATGAATAATTACATTTGTTCGTACATACAAATAATTATATTATTATAAACGAATAATTTCTCTGCTCACAAATTACACCGTAAAGGCTGCTTACATCTCTCTCTCTCTCTCTCTCTATATATATATATATATGTAGATTAGTTGTACAACCCTTATCGTGTATCATGTACTCATAAATTATTCGTCTATTTGTTCATGATTATTTGTTTGTTTTCACATAATTATTCATCTGTAAAAAAAGTGTAAAAAATGTAAATTTTATACTAACGAATAATCGCCCAATACCACTACATAATTTCATTTCACCGAATAATCTCTTAATACCAACGAATAATCAAAAGTTACTTTTAATCTCATTCGTTGATCTTCTTAATTCAATTGCCCAAACTTGTTAACATGATACACAATAAGAGTTGTGTATGTATATATATAGTAGATCATATGTACTCAGCCCTTTACATGTATAATGGGAACAAATCAGGGCCCTTGATTGATGTGAAACGGAGGGCTGAGATTATTTGAAGATAATTAATTACTTATAATTTTATCCCCCAAAACATTAACTAGGGGTGTTATATGAACGCGAGCTACTCGAGTTTGACTCGGATTCGGCTCAAAATACTCGGCTCGAACTCGTTCATATTAAAAAAACAGCCGAGTTCGAGCAGGTTCCCGAGCTCGAGACGAGCCCGAGCCGAGCTCGAGAAGCTCGTATAACTCGTTTTGGCCTACCCATATGTATATAGCTACAAACCAAATGTAGCTCATGAGCTTAATATGAGCTCAAATCGAGCTTAATACGAGCTAATGAGCTCAAATCGACCTTAATACGAGCTCTCGAGCTTGTATTAATGCAAAAATTATGAAATCGGCTCAAATCGAGCTTAATACGAGCTCACGAGCTTGAACGAGCTCATGAGCTCGAACTTAGCTTGAGCAAAAAAAGAGTAATTCGAGCTTTCGTGAGCCGAATACGAGCAGGATCTTAGGCTCGAAAAAAAAGAGGCTCGGCTCGAGCTCGGCTCTGTGGGTAAATTAGATGCGCAGCGGAATTGTAGAAAACTATTTTCTAACATCTAATTCGGGATCTCATGCATGAATTGATATGAACAATATAGAAGGGAAAAGTCGTACCTTTCTTGTGCGGAACCTTGATTCGAAATCACCTTTGGAGAATAGAGCCTCAAGCGCGACTCCTCTACTTGGTCCACACGAGCACGGGATTGGATCTCCTTGTCTCCGTTTGCTAGAACGAACGATCGAAGGATTGCAACTCACACCTAACACTTTAGGGATGCTAGTGGCTTTTTGGTGGGAGAAGAAAAAGATGCACAATTGCAAAACTAGGTTAAGACTTATTCTCAATAAGTCTCCTTATATAGTGCACAAATTAGGTCAAACTTATTCATAATAAGTTACCTATTTATCTTTTATCTTCTATCCATAATATCTTTCTATAAAGATATTATATTAACAGTAATAACTTATTATTATCATTAATCAATTATCCAATTCCTAATACTCTTTTGTGTGTGACCTTATAGGACCCGAATAATATAGCAATAGATTAAATCCAATTTAATCCATAAATTATAGTTGGCTTCTAGCAAAGCACTATAATTACCTAGATTATTCGGATTATAAATCTCCATTTTAATCCTATTATATCATTAGTATTTTACACATCAATTAAAGGACACATATTCCTTCAATCTCCCACTTGTCCTTAAGTGGATGTGCAATTTTAATTCCTTTGTCACTTAATGTTCAATTTGATGATATGATAGCATCTCATGTTATCCATATCAATTCAAATTATTTCTCGATCCCGAGCTTGAGCTGTCAAATAAACAAATGATTACTTATTAATCCATTTGAGCATGGCCATGCATTTTACAACTCTTACTCTTCGAGCGGCCAGAACACTATTCCTACTTAGATATCCACATATCCGGAATAGGAGGACTTCTCCAATCTTGCGTGACTATAGCTCCCACTTAAATTTTAGCAACCCCAATCACTGCCTTTATGACTGCCTTTTACGGATCAGCGGTTGACAGTGTCAAAGGCTACCAATCATCAAGTGAGAGGGATATCACACTCATGTCTGAGGAACCTACTAATAATATTTTAACCTTAAATTCTTCAACTTATTTGAAAAAATTTTAAGGCAGGTCTGCCTAACAAGTATCTACCATACTTGTCCATGCAATTGATTAGACATCTCCATGTCCCTATAGCCCGTGAAACTTGGCGCTATCACTCAACTTGCATAATAGCCTATATTAAATCATTTATGTCCTGTTTAATGATTCAGGCTACGGCAACACATAATTCATAATAACAGTTCACTTAATAGGGTTTCAACCACCACGACTTTCGCGGCGATCCTATTTGATAATTATAAATTATTAGGACATTTTATTCAATTCTAAACCATAATTGAATAATAATGAAACTTTATTTCAAACAAACATGATGCAAATATGTTTCAACAATCTTGATCAAATATCTAAGATCTCAAAACATCAAAACTCAAAGTCATTCATCAATGGACTTGAGTCCCTTGGCCCTAGTTTGACTATCATCCTTGGGCCAGGGGAAGGGTTTAGCCAACGGATTTGCAATGTTACTATCCATGTGTATTTTGCACGGCTTTATATCATCTTTATTAGACATAGTCTCATATGATATGATAATTTTGGGTACCTGTCTGGATTCGGGGATCAGAGCTAGGTTCTTTGGAATAAGCAATGACACCAAACTCATCAATGATCGTCCTTATCCATACAACTTCCTTAGCAACATCTAATGTTGCAATGTACTCAATCTTTATTGTAGAATCAACTACTGTGTCATGCTTTGAGCTCATCTAGCTCACAGCTCCTCCAACAAGAACAAAGACATATCCGGATTGAGATCGGAAGTCATCTCTGTTTGTTTGGAAGCTCACATTAGCATATGCTTCAACGATTTACTCATCATGTGCTCCATACAACAAAAACTCATCCTTAGTTCTTCTTAAGTACTTAAAGATGTTCTTAGCTGCACTCCAGTGTGCTTCACCTGGATTCGATTGGTATCTGCTGCATATACTTAAGGCAAATGCAACATCTGGACGAGTACATATCATGACATACATAATGGATCCCATTGCTGATGCATAAGGGATCCGACTCATTCTATCCAGCTCAACAGGTGTTACTGGACATTGCTTCTTGCTTAGATATAGACCATGTTGCATGGGCAAAAATCCCTTTTTGGAATCTTTCATTTTGAACCTGTCCAGAATCTTATCTATATAAGTTCCCTGGCTTAGTCCAATGAGTCTCTTGGATCTATCCCTATAGATCTTGATGCCTAAAATGTACTCGGCCTCTCCAAGGTCTTTCATTGAGAAATTCTTCTTAAGCCAGTCTTTTACAGACTCAAGCATTTGAATGTCATTCCCAATGAGTAGTATGTCATCCACATACAAAACCAAGAATACAACTTTGCTCCCACTAAACTTTTTGTAAACACAAGGTTCTTCTTCACATCTGATGAATTCAAACTATTTGATCACTTCATCAAATTGAAGGTTCCAACTCCTTGATGCTTGCTTAAGTCCATAAATGGATTTCTTAAGTTTGCATACCTTCCTAGGATTTTGTGGATCCTCAAAACCTTCAGGTTGTGTCATGTACACATCCTCTTCTAAGTATCCATTTAGAAATGCGGTCTTGACATCCATTTGCCAGATCTCATAGTCATAATGAGCTGCAATTGCTAGGAGTATCCGAATGGATCTAATCATAACGACTGGTGAGAAAGTTTCCTCATAGTCAATACCATGAATCTGTTTAAACCCTTTCGCAACAAGTCTTGCTTTGAATAGATTTACCTTTCCATTCTTGTCTGTTTTGAGTTTATAAACCCATTTGCACCCAATGGGTACTATCCCATCTGGTGTATCTATCAAGTCCCATACTTGATTCTCAGACATAGAATCCATTTCGGATATCATGGCATCATGCCACTTCTTGGAGTCTGGACTCATCAAAGCTTGCTTATATGTAGTAGGTTCATCACTTTCTAACAACAAAATGTCTAGACTTGCAGTCAATATGAATTCAACAAATCTATTTGGTAGCGATCTTGCCCTTTCTGATCTACGTGTGGGTTGAGCAACTGGAGGTTCCACCACAACATTTTGTGGGTTGTTAGGAATGGGGTCTTGCACCTCTAATTCCACCTTGTTCATTGTATGAGTTTGAGTTCCATCTTCTTCTGGAATCAGGTCCTCAAAGCTCATAGCCTCATTCATGGAGTGATCCATGTCTTCTTGTTGCTCGGTTTGTTGCTTCTCTCGAACTTCTTCGAGATCAACATTTCTCCCACTTGACTTTTTGGAAACAAACTCTTTTTCCATAAAGACACTATCTCTAGCAACAAACACTTTGTGCTCGGTGGGATTATAGAAGTAGTACCCTTTAGTTCCCTTAGGGTACCCTACAAAGAAGCACTTATCTGATTTGGGTGCGAGCTTATCTGCTAGTAAACGTTTTACATATGTTTCGCATCCCCAAACCTTGAGAAAAGACAAACTTGGAACTCTTCCAGTCCATAACTCATACGGTGTCTTTTCTATAGCCTTAGATGGAGTCCAGTTTAGTGTGAACATCGCGGTTGTGAGAGCATACCCCCAGAAAGATATTGGAAGATTAGCAAAACTCATCATTGATCGAACCATGTCCAACAGGGTCCTATTCCTCCTTTCAGATACACCGTTCATTTGTGGTGTTCCGGGTGGAGTTCGTTGTGATAATATCCCACAACTCTTCAAATGATGATCAAAATTCTTGACTCAAATACTCGCCACCACGATTAGATCAGAGTGCCTTAATTTTCTTGTCAAGCTGGTTTTCAACTTCATTATGAAATTCTTTGAACTTTTCAAATGATTCAGACTTGTGCTTCATTAAGTAGATGTAGCCATATCTACTTAAATCATCAGTAAAAGTTATGAAGTACTTATACCCACCTCTAGCTTCTGTACTCATAGGTCCACATACATCTGTATGTATTAGTGCCAACAGCTCAGTTGCCCTTTCACTTACTCCAGTAAAAGGTGACCTTGTCATTTTTCCCATTAGACATGACTCACATGTGTCAAAAGATTCACAATTAATTGATGTCAGAATTCCATCTTTATAGAGCTTCTTCATGCGATTTAAGCCTATGTGACACAATCGACAATGCCATAGGTAGGTGTTATCACCTGTGTCTGATTTTTGCCTTTTGGTACTTACGTTGTAAATGCCGGATGTTTGATCCAAAATGTAGAGTCCATTACTCAACACAAAATCGGCATAAAAATTGTTATCTTTGAAAATAGACAAGCGTTTATCTTTGCAAGAATAATTGTAGCCTTCTAAATCCAAAACAGAAGCCGCAATAAGGTTTCTAGTAATAGACGGAATAAAATAACAATTATTAAGTTCTAAAACTAAACCATAAGGTAAAGGTAGACTATAATCTCCAACGGCAAGTGCAGCAGCCTCTGCTCCAGTTCCAGTTCGAAGATCTACCTCTCCCTTAGCCAAGCTTCTACGCCTTTTTAGTCCATGCACATTCGTAATAATGTGAGAACCTGCACAGCCTGAGTCGAATACCCAGCTAGAAGCATTAGCCGATAGGACTTCTATAACATGCGTACCTGAAGTGGAACTCACAGTTCCATTCTTCTTATCTTCCAGATACTTTGGGCAATTTCTCTTCCAGTGACCCTTGGCATGGCAGTAGAAACAGTCATGGTTAGCAGCTACTTTAGCTTTCTCAGAAGTGTTCTTGGGTTTGGTAACTGGTTTACCCTTCCCTTTTGTGTTCTTCTGCTGTCCAGATGCCCCTTTCTTGAACCCTTTTCCCTTTTGGACCATCAAGATCTCCTTCTTGTTTCCCATAGTTAGATTTTGCTCAGCGGTTTTAAGCATCCCATGCAACTCTTCAAGCGTCTTTACAGCTCCGTTCATATTGAAGTTTAGCTTGAACTGAGTAAATCCATCGTGCAGAGAATGAAGTATGATGTCTGTAGCTAACTCTTGGCTATAAGGATGGCCAAGTCTCTCCATGTTTTCAAAGTGACCAATCATTTCAAAGACATGAGGACCAACTGGCTTACCTTTCTCAAGTTTGCAATCGAGTATTGCCTTATGAGTCTCATACCTCTCCATCCTCGCTTGTTCTTGAAACATGACTTTCAAAGTGCAAATGATGGTGCAAGCATCCATCTTTTCAAACCTCTTTTGAAGGCTCGACTCCATGGAAGCCAGCATAAGACATGTGACAATCACTGACTTTTCTCTGATTTGTCTTTCCTGATCCTTCTCAGCTTGAGTAGAGGCATCAGTCAATTTTGGGATAGGGGTGTCAAGTACACTCTCTTTTCCTTCAGACCTGAGAACTATTCTCAAATTTCTTTCCCAATCGAGGAAATTATTGCCGTTCAACTTGTTCTTCTCAAGAATTGAACGCAAATTGATGATTGTTGGGTTATCGTTTCTATTCATGATATCTACAACATAGAACATGCAAAATATGAATCATGTTTGTCATGCAAAAGCTTAAAATTTAAACATAATTTAAATGTAAAAGCTAATGCCATTTTATCCTTAAAATAAATTTCCCTTTGAATAAAATGATTCCAAGATCCTATTACAGATAAGACATCAGCGTGCTTTGGCACTACCCTAACTCTTATGTGACAAGGTAAGTAACTTTTACTAGTTATAACATTTATAACTCTTGGTTGATAGATCACATCTTATGTAAATCTATCCCATGCCTCAAAATCCAAAACTTTGTCTTTTGGTCTTTTGTTGAGTAGAACCAATTCAAGGCTATAAATCCCTTATATAGATTTACCCGTACTATCCCAAGGTCAAAGCATGGACACCTTGCTTTGGCAAAACCTATCCATCAAATTCCAAGGGCCTCATAGGTTATGAATTGGAAAGGCATACTCTCAATTTTCTTTTAAGGGAACTAGGTTTGTCATGCAAGTCTAATTATCAAGTGAACAAACAACATAATCAAACATGCAAGCATAAACCAAACACATGCACGAAAATAAATTGTGATCCTAGTATGGCCCCTAATGAAAAGAAAACCCAAAAAGATAAATCTTCAAGGTTCTCCTTGCTCCTTGGATTCTCATCATTGATTCTCCTTTTGGATCTCCATCCTAGAATCGTCTTTTGGATCTCCATCCTTGATTCTTGTAGCATCTTCTTTTGTACAATGTATAAATAAATTTACTTTCAAAAATTAAATTACAAAAATACATAACGATACGCAGATCGTGTACAAAAATACATAACGATACGCAGATTGTGTACAAAAATACATAACGATACGCAGATCGTATTTTCTATGCTACTTGGGCCATACTAGTCACCGCATGCAATAATATCAAATATTAAATAAATATTAATCATAATTAATATAATATCAAAATATTAATCAAATTAATATAAATAAAAATAGAATATTAATCATATTAATAAACTATTTAACTCAAATCAATTAAATTATCTAATAAAATAACTAATTTAAATATTCTTGTTATTTTAATTCAAAATTAGCAATCATATATATGGAATTAATTTTATGGTAACTATTACATTGTATAATTGGATAGAATACTTCGTTAGGGATAAGATATCTACCATATCTAATTAAGGCAATTTAGGATCTTACACTAAAATCCCAATATACCTTTCATAACTCTAATTGCCGCCCCATCCACTCCCACTCAAATTTTTGTAACATTTACAAAATCTTTTGACAATTGTAGGATTTAAATGATAAGTTTTCATAAAAACTTAAAACTTTGATAAATTAATGTATGAAACAAATTCCCACAAAATTTATCAAGTTTATGTAGCAAAATCATGAAATTCTCAATTTCATAGATTCAAATCAATTTATACTTTTATAAAATCAAATATTTCATGATTTATACAAGAAATCATATCTCTTGCATAAATTATACAAACTGATTAGAGAACATCATAAAAACAACCTTTGTTTTTCGAAATTAAAAATAAATCGATGCCCGTATTTCACAATTCCTCCGAAAGCAAAACAAATGAGATTTTGATGCCTTGCGTTAGTCACGTACTACAACGATCAACTTGTACATCGAGACTACCGAGTGAACTTGTTTCACTTAATTAAATAGGCGTTGATTCCTAATTAATTAGACATCGGTTGGTGGCTTAGATCGGAATCAAATTCCAATCGTATCAAAGTTTATGCATCCAATCCATCAAAATTATAATTTTAATCATACAAGGTATTCCATATATCAAATATATTACTAAATTGAATTAAACTAACAAGAAAATTAATTGATCATATCGATTTATGCAAGAGGCTCTGATACCACTGTGGGTAAATTAGATGCGCAACGGAATTGTAGAAAACTATTTTCTAACATCTAATTCGGGATCTCATGCATGAATTGATATGAACAATATAGAAGGGAAAAGTCGTACCTTTCTTGTGCGGAACCTTGATTCGAAATCACCTTTGGAGAATAGAGCCTCAAGCGCGACTCCTCTACTTGGTCCACACGAGCACGGGATTGGATCTCCTTGTCTCCGTTTGCTAGAACGAACGATTGAAGGATTGCAACTCACACCTAACACTTTAGGGATGCTAGTGGCTTTTTGGTGGGAGAAGAAAAAGATGCACAATTGCAAAACTAGGTTAAGACTTATTCTCAATAAGTCTCCTTATATAGTGCACAAATTAGGTCAAACTTATTCATAATAAGTTACCTATTTATCTTTTATCTTCTATCCATAATATCTTTCTATAAAGATATTATATGAACAGTAATAACTTATTATTATCATTAATCAATTATCCAATTCCTAATACTCTTTTGTGTGTGACCTTAAAGGACCCGAATAATATAGCAATAGATTAAATCCAATTTAATCCATAAATTATAGTTGGCTTCTAGCAAAGCACTATAATTACCTAGATTATTCGGATTATAAATCTCCATTTTAATCCTATTATATCATTAGTATTTTACACATCAATTAAAGGACACATATTCCTTCAGGCTCAATAAAAAACGAGCACCTAGGTACTTGGCTCGCTTGGCTCGAATAACACCCCCAACATTAACCCACTACCAACTATAGTGTGTGATATCTCATCACCATTCACCACCCACGCAATTGATTCACCATTCCAGTATATTGAAGATAGAAAGAGATTCAATCGGTGGGAGGGCAAAACATCAACACGGTCGTAGGCGGTGAGAGGTGAAGGCCGATGAAGAGGAGGCGCCACTCGAAGAGGAGACGTTGTGTGTTGCGGTGGAGCGGCGATGGCTCTCATGGTCCCTCCTTGATCCCATGGCACCGCCTCTACATCGGAGTCATCGACGCCTCCTCGATCTCCCTTCGACGGCGATGGGGGGCGAAGAAGGCGACGACTCCGGCGATGGCGAAGGTGGTGATGGTGACGATGATGGCGATGACGATTGAGGAGGCAGAGGCGATGGCAGAGAAGAAGAGATCATCAGTCCAAGCGAATAAAGATTGCATACGAAGAAGAAGCCTTATTTTGAATCCCATGGCCACTTCTTAACTTGGCTTGAAATTTCTTTTTTTTTTTTGGTTTAAGGCTTGAAATTCCTATTATTTATGAGATTGAATAAACCTTCTTAACTTGGCTTGAAATTTATGGGTTATTGCATTGACATATCAGGTCATTTTGTTTTGAATCGACGGTTGTGTCTTTGACATTTTTGGGGTTTTGGCTTTCAATCTCGGGTTGTAATTTGTTCGAATTAGGGGGATTATGACCAAATTGTTAGAGATGAATGATTGATTTTGTGGGTTTTCAAGGGATTTAAGAGGTATTCGAGAGGGTCGAATTATTCATATGTATGGATTGATTTTGTACTTCATGAGATGTGGATTTTTTTATATTGGTGGTCATATGAATGAAAAATGCATCGATACCATCGAATAATTATGTGATACCATCAAATAATGCAACGATACCATCGAATAATTTTTAGTTATTTGTTAATATGACTTAAGTAACTGGATAATATTGTAACATCATCGAATAATCAAGCGATACCATCGAATAATTTTTTATTAAAAGTTCAAGACATTTTCAGTGTGCTAGCCGATTAGAATAATCCATCGATACTATCGCATAATCCATCGATACGATCAAATAATCTAGTGATATCATCGAATAATTTAAAAAAAATTAAACTGGGACCCACAAATCCCAAAACACCCACGCCATCAGCAAGTGAGCATAAGTATTGGTGGGACCCACCATTTTTAATTTAAAAATATAAAATTTTCTATTAATCTCAACCACTCATTTCATTCAATCAACGGTCCTACTTTGTTAACATGATACACGTTAAGGGGTGTGTACTCAGGCCTTAGAATGTATCTTATACGTAAATCTGAACCGTTAATAGAGAAAAGATGGATGGTCATGATTAAAAAAGATATTTTTAATTTTCCTTTAATTTTTATGGGGCCCACTTTGAAAAACAAAAGATCCCCCACTTGTAGGCGCGTGCTTTACCTCCCTCCCCCTCTTGCTTTTTTTTTTGTCTACTTTTTTTTTTTAAAATATATAAAATATTCATGGGTGGAACCCATTTGATTTAATTCATTTTAAAGATTTGGCAATTCCACCGAATAATATTTCAAATGCTACTGAATAATGTTATATTATCTTTTTCCATCCAGTTCAGATTAAAATTTACCAATTCTATTGAATAATTTGTCACATGTTACCAAATAATGTTGTGTTATGTTCATCAATTTAAAAGAAACCCTAAATCCCTAAACAATTCTTATGATTTATACGAATAATGATTCATATTTCATCGAATACTGATTCACATTTCACCAAATAATGTTTAGTTGGTTAGTTATACTCGTGAGATGAATGTTTTTATGTTGTTTGTCAACTGAAGACTATATATACTGACGAATAATGAATCGAATTTCATCGAATAATTGACCAACTCATTGCTACTAGTACTCAAAATTTGACATATACGTTTGAATAATTGAGAGAAAAACAAACAATCAATTGCCCAAGAATGATTCATAGCAAACTCAATCAATCAAACGAAGAATGAATTTAATAGAATTGCAAATTTCAAAACCTAAACCGAAATTCAAAGTCAAAATACAATAGGAAATAGAAACACCACAAAGGTCCATAAACCAGTGGACCCTTCACCCCACCCATGGCGGATCCGACCACCTCTTCCACCATCGAAGGCAGCAAACCAGTGAACCATCGTCGCCGCCGTTGCCTCTCCCAATCGCCACCACTCTCCCAATCACCACTGTCGTTTTGACCCTCTGCTCTCCCAATCACTGCCACCGGCCTTCACAAGCGAAGCCGCCTTGCTCTTCGCCCTTGACCTCCCTGCCAATCGTCACCACCGGCCTCCCAATTGCCGCCACCAGCCTTCCCAATTGTCGCCATCGGCCTTTCCATGTCGTCGATCATTTTGAGACTCTATCATCTTTGGCGGCGCCGATGAGGGAAAAAGATGTCGTCGACCTATTCATTTGGATTTGATTCCCCCGGCATCTTCGACCTAGCTTTCGCTAGCCTTCTCCATCGTCGATTGCCCATGAATCGCCTCTCCAGGGCAGGCATCTCATCAACCTTGACTTGGGAACTGATCGAAGACCCCATCGCCGCTGATCATCAACTCCCCCATCACTTTTTTTTTCTAGGCTCTCTTCGGATCGTCTCCATCGAATCGCCTCCGCCTGGCCACACTTTTCCTCTCTTCCTCCGCCGCGTCTGATCGAGCCTAGAACGAGTGAATGGGAGGGAGACGGTGAGAACGATGGTGATAAGGGAGATGTATTTAGGGTAATAAGAGAGTGGAAACACGCAATTGTATTTGGGTTTGGGATTAAATGGGTATGGGGTCCATATTTTTTAATTAAGAAAATAGGTAAAAAAAATCCAATTAATCTCAGCCCTTACTCCTATCTTAATTAACGGTCTGGATCTGCGTACAAGATACATCCTAAGGGCTAAGTACAAATGATCTATACACTCTCTCTCCCTCTCCCTATATATATTATATATATATATTATATATATATAAGATCATATGTAAAATGTCCTTAAGGTATAAAATTCTCTAAATGGGTCTAATTATAAGTAAATAGGCCTAATTTTTATGGGTAAACGGGCCTAATTTATAAGTAAATGAGCCTAATTTAATTAGCAAAATGTCAACCTCATGTGCCCCTACCCCCTCCCCCCCATTGTGCCCCCTTCCCGGGTCATTTTTTTTTTCACGCAACACTTTTTTTTTGTGTCAACACTTTTTGTTGTACAAATATAAGTTTATGTTGTGCGAACATAAGAATTTCTTTTTTTTTTTGCGCAAACATTTTTTTTTACATTTTCAGCACTTTTTGTTGTGCAAATATAACTTTATGTTGTCTATGAATAATAATATGAAGTACATGAATAAGATTATGAAGTGCACAATTAAGATTATAAAGTGTATAAATAAAATGATAAAGTTCAAGAATAGAATGACAATGTGTATGAATAATAATATGAAGTGCACAATTAAGATTATTGTTAATGTGTCTTGAATCATTGTTGATCGGCAACGCATCGGGGGGTCGGGGGGCTACGCCCCCAGTGTGCATGATTAACAATTTTGGGATTGTTGTGTTCTTGTTTGTTATGTAACCTATGTGGGATTCGAACCCACATCTTCGTGCATACGCACATCACTCTACCAATTGAGCTAATAGGTCAAAAATATTCTATCATAGTTGTAAGAATCAATTTGATTTGATTTAGTGCAAGATATTAAGCTGAATAGAATTTGGAGGCTATGTAAAACCAAGGAAAACTCTAGGAACATGGCACAACAAAGAACCGTGGATACTACGAATAAGTACTCATTTTATTGTTATTGGTTTTGCTCATATTTATCTTATTTAACATGATTTATAGATATCATCATGTAGACAAAACAAATTACCTTTAACATAATTAAGCAGCATAATATTCCTTTAAAAAAATTCAACAACAAAAGATCCTTCAATGGTATGGCAGCCCACCAAATCTATCACACCAATAACATACATGCCGTCAAACAACAGCTAGGGAGTGGTAGCAAGAACGTACCTCACATCATTTTCCACAATGTCCTCCTCTGAAGGCCCGAATCAGATGGGAAATTGCAGGTTATATGACAATTGATCAAAAAAGAAAGGTTTAAGCAATCAATCCCATTCCCATCAGAAACAGTTGTCTAATTCAATTGATTCAAACTCCGCATCTCAAGAAACTAAACAGTACCAAAATCAAGAAGATAAAACCTAAAATAGATATGGAACAAAAAATCATTTAAATCAAAGGCGAAGAACAAATCCCGTACCCTAAGAGTCCCATCTGCGCGGCCAAGAATACGTAGACTTGTTCGAGACTATGGAAAGAGGAAGAAGACACAACAAGGGTGGAGGAAGGAGATGTGGCGGAGGTCGGACTATGAGACAAGCCATACATCGCAGCACTTTGGGAGATAGATAAAGGAAGACAAATATGCCGTTCAAGTAGCCATCCCCAAATCCAAGTCAAAATCCCTACATTCAAGCAGATTCACATAGCATTCTTTGTTTGATTGAATTTAAAGAATGAATCACTAGGACAAACAAACCCCCAAATCTAAATCTGAAACCCTAAATTTTCGATTGGTAAAATGAAAAAATCGAACTCACCCAAAACTACCACCATGCGACTATGCCACATGAGCTAGTCACCTTCAACAACATTCAACTCAGGGTTGAGTTCCTTTGAGGAAACAGAAGAGAGCGAGCTAGAAGAGATCAACAACCTGGAATGAGGGAGAAGTTGCCGCCTCAACGCACGGGAAGGAGAAGACAGAGATTTAGATATAGTGTCGGGTCAAGCTGCCCCAAACAGATCCTTTTTTTTCAAATGGGCCGGTTCACTTTTTTTTTTAAATACCACCCACGAGACCAATTTTGCACTAAAAGACAAAATTTTACACCTTAAGGCCATTTTACACATGCGTACCTTTAAATATTACACTAAAGCTAGCTTGCCATATATATAATTTGATTGATCTGTAATTTTTTGAATCGAAATGGGGATAAATTGGGACTGCTCATCATGACATGCTATGCAAATTGGGGACAAATGAAGAAGAAAGCGAAGTACACTCAACACTTATAGCATTCGTAAAACTGAAACACTTCAATTCGATCATTAATGACCCCAACTGTTTTAGTCATGGTCTCTTCCACGGACATATTACGTGGTTGAACGTCTCCCCGCTCTTTGTAGGCAACTTAACAAATATATTTTATGTCGCTATAATCGTACCTATTAGCCACGGATACACCATCACATAAATTTTGAAGCGATATAGCACCCTCTAGCCACAACCACCATGCTCGTCACTTCTATTGGACATGGAATATTGATTCGTGTCTACCTTCGTCATTATATATCCACGTGGAGAGGGAACATGCTCCAAGTCATTGCAAATCTGTCACGATTATAGCTATAGCATCAAGCTTCGTTGCTATTTGTCACTGTCTCAGTGACTACTTCATTTCCACCGGTAATAGCCACGACCATAGCAACGAATGTTATTCTCCGATGCAGTTTTAGCTTCGACATTTTAAATTCATTGCAATGCCATGGCTATTAGCAATGACTTCGGCAACATCAAAATTTCATGATTAAAAGTCGTTGCTATTTGAGAGTTTTTTTAGAAGTGATCTAATATCCTACAAGCACAAAATGCGGACTTACAACGGCTCCCGCTTGAGCACGGGCGTCAAAACTACGTGGCTCATTCCCGTCCTTCGAACCACCACGGAGTTGGAGAATACGTGGTAATTTGGATCAATGCATCATTTGTACTTCTCGCCCGTCGGCTATGATTTTTGGAGCTGATATATTGAGAGGGGAGCTAAAATATGTGAATGGAAGGGCCGAGAAAGCTGGGTATTTATAGGCGGTGTCCATGGCTAGGATTCACCGACCCTAGTGTTCTAAAAAGTGCTCGAATCCTAGGCGGTGAGGGGCCGTCTAGCACCTAGACGGCGCCTAGGCAGTCAAGGCGGGTGCCTAAACGTGCCTAGGCGTCTGCCCAGCTTTAGGCGATATGGGGCCGCCTAGTGCCTAGGCGGGGACTAGGGGCGCCTAGGCGGGATTTTTAGAACAGTGACCGACCCTAGAAGCTTCTATCGACAACGCTAGTGCACTGGTGCATTGAATATTCAGCTTTTGTAGTATGAGATTCCCGCAGAGCATATTCCCTATCTGATGGGACTTACCGACTCCGAAAGTCGAAAGCGGTGGACTAATTGATGTGAAATCCGAATATTGCAAATAGAATCGCACAAAGGCGTGCAATGATTTAACTTGGGAATATTGGAGACGGTGCAGAGGGATAGACGAATTTGACTCCAATCCATTTTACTGACTCCAAAGTTCGGTGGCAGTGGCCAAATCGCCGACACCAAGTCATTTTGGGTAAATTACATAAAAGCCACTTTAAATATTAAGTTTTTCATTTAATTAACCAGCCATTAAATTATGTATTAAACAAAATCACCCATTAAAAATAATTTGTTAACAAATCATCACCCACGATAAAATTTTGTCAATACTTTTTTAAAAAATATTATAAATGACCATTATACCCTTTTTGAGGGATTGATCTGTATTTGTATATAGTAGATGCATATTTATTGAAACTATACAAATTCAAGGCCTTATTTAGTTGTTGGTGTATGAATTATGACTGTGGAATAAAGAATTACTTTTTTTTTATTGTTGGTTAATTACAAATCGGAGGTGTTTCAATGGTTATGAAAAGAAAATTTGAGTAACAAGTTGGGTAAATTAGTCATTTTATTGATGTTTTGATAGATGTTTTTTGTTTGGGTGGTGATTGGTAACAAATCATATTTAATGGGTGATTTTATATAATTTTAAATTTAGGGGATGGTTATGTGAAAATATCAATATTTAGAGGGTGATTTTCTACAATTTACCTTCTAGTGTATTTTTTTGAAAAATGTGAACTTTGGTCCATCCAGGCATTAAATGAAAAGAGAAGGACCATGTGCAATGACAAATCGCACGAATCAAAACTCCATCCCAGC
Organism: Persicaria maculosa; assembly: GCA_963922045.1. Taxonomy (NCBI): domain Eukaryota; kingdom Viridiplantae; phylum Streptophyta; class Magnoliopsida; order Caryophyllales; family Polygonaceae; genus Persicaria; species Persicaria maculosa. Next base: position 61,863,377 of record OY998257.1, on the reverse strand, counting down.
TCAGCCAAAATTGTGAAATGGAGGAGAGAGAGTTAGACGGTTCTGCCCCGACCCTTCTAATTGCGCCGAATCAACTAACACTCAAAGTGCTTTTCAATTTTTTTTTTAGGGGAGGTGTGCTGGCGCATTTCCATTGACTGGATCGACCAATGAAAATGTGTCATGTGTCAAGGGTTTTAATATAATTAAAACCCCCATTTCATAAAAAAATTCAAAAAAAATATTTTTGAAGAGGATTTTTTTTAGAAAAAATTTGAGAAAAAGGCTCAATTTGTGGATTATATTAGGAGAGTGTCCTAACTTTTGGACAAATTAGCAAAATTTCCATCTCCTAAATTGAGATCTGCAATATCTCCCACCAGATCTTTGCTCTCGATCTTCGCTAGGTGATCCTCCACCTCTGAATCTGATCAAATTAGCCATGGCCGACGCTTTCGTCATCGATTTCAAGGATCCATTCCTGTTGATCTCGATTTCTCTCTCCGGTGCTCTCTCTCTCTTGCTCGCTCGATCTTGAACTGACCTCTCCGTTTCCCTCAATTTCACCCTAGTTTAGATCTGCTTTCGATGACGGTGATGAGACAGGTTTTCGTTTTCAATTTCGATGGAGGGGATCAGCCAGGGTAACAACGAGTAATAGTTTGAGATGAATTCGAAGCTGCATCGACGGCGGCGGCTGCCGTGGTGGACGAATTGATTGCGTCTTCGATTCTGCTCCTTTTGATTCCCCAAGGATGTCGATTGGCAGGCTCTTGGCGCTCTTAAGGCCGTGAAGGATCAAGGCCAGTGTTGTGAGTTCTTCAATTTAGTGAGAAATTGGTGATCTCTGCTCTTTCAAGTATTTTTCCTCTTTCTTCATTCTCTAGGGTATTTGCTCTCTCGATCTGTTCCCTGTTTGATTCACTTTTACTCCGTTTCATTTTTTACCGAAGTTGTGCAGTCACTTAGTTGTTGGCCTGCCAGCTCTTTTTGTGATCAAATTTTTCATTTTTCCGCCACTTGTAAATCTAGAGCATTGTAGTTCTTAGGAGATCGATTTGACTCCTAGTATTCTAGCATAGATTGATGTCACTATGTTGTTCCCCAGATGCAATAACTTGTAGTGCATTAAATGAAGTGCAATATGGAATATCATTCCATAATAATAGGAGAAGAAGTTTATCACGATTTTGTTAAGATACTGCAGTTATTACACAACTATGGCTTCCTAGTTTGCAGATTTGTTTCTTTGTTGTAATCCCTAATCTTCTATACCTTCAGAATTATATGACATATACAAGACCTAAAGGTGTGATCGTTCAGATTACGAGTGCTAAAATTGTTGTTGTAATTGAGCAACTCTGGTTTCAGCAACTTTGGTTTCAGCAACACATGGCGAAAAAAGTGTTGACGCAAAAAAAAAACTGCTAAAACGGGAGGGGTCACAAGGGGCAACTCCCGTTTCGAAGTGCTGACGTGAAAAAAAAGAAAAAAAAGCAACTCTAGTTTCACCAACACGGTTTCAGCAACTCCGGTGTCAAAGTGCTGACGCGAAAAAAAAGCAACTCTAGTTTCAGCAACACGGTTTCAGTAACTCTAGTTTCAAAGTGTTGGCGCGAAAAAAAAAACAACTCTGATTTTAGCAACTCCGGTGTCCAAGTGCTGACGCAAAAAAAAAACTGCTGAAACAGGAGGGGGCACAAGGGGCACAGAGGCAAAGGGGACAAGGGAAGGGAGGTGGACTTTTTGCTAATTTGGAAACATTGGTGGACAATTTACTAATATAGGCCTTAAATATGGTCATCCTAGTAAATGCCCCCTTTTTTTTTATCTATCTACATTTTGCATATATTTGGAGAAAAAAAATTTACTAAGTGTAACATATGTTAAGGATTTATAGTCACATAAACAACATTAACTTATTAAATCAACATACTTCAACCATAAAAAATACATAAGTTTCAACATTAAATAACAGGAACGATTACATCTGGAATATGAAAACACACATACATAAAGACATAAATTAAAACATAAAAATATACTACCAACTACACCTTAAACATGAAATTATACATACCCAAAAACTTAAACACTACAAATGAACATTACACACAAACATTAACTTCTTCGTCACTTACTGGTCATCATCGTACAACTCATTGATCAACTTGTTCCTCAACTGTTCTTCCTCCAAAGACAACAAACCTATCCTGGTTTGCAAGTTCATAAAAAGGTTATACTTATATTCTACATGTTTTGTCTTTTCACTAACCTTCAATGCCTTTGTGTCTGCTTCTAGTTTCGTACTCTCGACATCCATTTTCTTCTATACTTGACTTTCAGCATATACCCGAAGATTTTCTTTTCTCATTTCCTTTTCCTTGGCTCTCATCTTTGTTTTGATTTCCCTCAACTCCAACTCCTTCCTCTTAAGGTCATAGAACTCTCCAAGATCAAGGGTTGAGGTTGGCTCATTTAACATAGTACTTGGCCTCTTACCCGCTCTCTTAGAACTTGCCACTTTGAGAGGACGAGCAAATAAACTATCTAGAGTCCCACCTTCACTAAGCGGAGTTTCAGCGTTAGAGCTTGAAGTGTATGCTCCAGCTTGATTAACCTTTGTTCTCTTGGAGCTACTCCCTTTTACGGTTGCTGATATGGTTGAAGGGAACACTGCTACTTTGGTTCATTCTAAAGCATGCGCCATATATGCTAGAGATTGAACTTCACTCTTTAGTTACTTAACTCTCTGTACAACATACGAGCATGAGCTAATACATCGTCCTATGATTGACCACTTGTTTTTCCCCGCAAGTCAGTTGCATATGCCGTTGTAAATTTAGAAACAGACATGTTTACCTTCTGAAAGTAGTTCTTACATTGGCCCTGAGTGTAAAGAGGTCCATCCCCCTTCCTTTCATTAAAGGACGTTGCAACTCTAGATCAAAATATGTTGCTGGATTGGTCGGTTCCTTGGACAACATCTTTGTTGATGTTTAGCCAACCGCTGACAAGCAACTCATCCTCCTTTTTAGTCCACCGTCTTCTTGTTCCTCTGTCATTGACAACAGCAACCTCCTCCATATCTTCATCAGCAGCAACCTCTTTCATATCGTCATCAGCAACAACCTTTTTGACATCTTCATCATCGCTTTTTTCTTCCATGCTTGCATGTGTTCCAATTGTTGGACAAGTAATAGGTGGAGATATTGGGTTGACATTCATATTTGGATCATGGTAAATGTGTGGGATGGGTTGAGCAGTTGGATGCATTTGATAAGGAGGTATGAAAGGAAGATCAGCGCCGGTCCTGTTATTTTGAAGGCCCAGGGCAAGAAAAAATCTAGAGGCCCCTAATTTACAAAAAAAACTTCTTCAATAGTATTAAAAACAAATAGTATCATTTTTTAATTTAAAATGAAACACATATAATTCTTTAAATCACATAGTGTATGGATCATTTGTACACAACCCTTAAAGTGTACCTTGTTCACAAATATTATTCGGTGAAATGTGAAACATGATTCGGTGAAATTCGAAGCATTATTCGGTGAAATGTGAAACATTCTACCGAATACTGTTATGTTTCTTTTTCCGTTCAGTTCAGATGAAAACATTCCAATTCCACTGAATAATTTGTAACATAATAGTATTCGGTAGAATGTTTCACATTTCATCGAATAATGCTTCAAATTTCACCGAATAATGTTTCACATTTCACCGAATAATATTTGTGAATATGGTACACTTTAAGGGGTGTGTACACCCGAACCACACCCAAATCACATAATACATATATATATATAATTGAAATATATCAATCAAATAAAAATAATTTAATTTGATTAGGATACAAATGCTAAAGCAATTAATTATAAGGAAGCACTATGAAATAATATATTTGAAATTTTCAAACGATTAGAACTGAGGGGATTTTGATAAAATTGAGGTAGGGTGTGTGGACTATTTTTTTTTTGAAGCAAGATAAGAATTCAGTTCTAGACAAGCCTAGAGAAACTGAGAGACCGGACAAGTCGGTATATGGACTAACCATCATGTACAACCAAATCAAAAACAGAAGCAAATGACAAAAAGGAAATAACGGAAGCAAATGACAGAATTGAAAATGCGATAATAAAATAAACGTGATAGCAATCCTACATTATAACACAAAGCCATCATGCCAAACGAACAATCAGCCAATGGAGGACGCACACAAAGAACTCTGGGGACCCTAACGGACATCTCAGATTATGGACTACGAAGAGCCATCAGATATCGATCGTAATTCCACAACGTCTTCGGATACAGCAAATCAAACACCGTTCGCACAAGGTCTACATCACAACAAGAACAAACACGACACACCAGACCGCAAATTCATCTCAAGCCAAACTATTGCCCAATAAAACCTCCAACCCGTCTCAAACCCTCAAGGACGATAACGAGATTGTAAAAGACTACAAAGTAGTCCAAATAGAGGCGACATAGACACGATAGAGCAAAGAAATTGAACAACAACACAAAGACAAAAGGAAGGAAGGGCAGAATGGAAAGAAACCCCGACGACCCGGGAAACGGAATGAAAATGAACCAAAAGACACACATACTTTTTCTTTGTTTCTTTCTTCTTCTTCTTCTTCTTTTTTTCTTCTTCTTCTTGGGCACGAAACCCACCAAAGCATTTCAGACGAGGTGCAGAAAGCGTCGACGTCCTCGAAGAGGGCGGAAACCAGGAAAGCCGATGGCTGAGCCATGGGAGAGAAACCGATGGAGATCGATAATCCAACCATGGAGAGCATAGAACTTCCAAAAAGGATAGCGGCTGAGGGTAACGGTGGGAGGAGCCTGGTGAGGCGGTGAACGGGCGGTGGTGGAGGCCAAGAGAACACAAGCAATCTTCCAGAAACATCGCCGAAAGCGGCTAGAAGCTTAGGGTTGGACACGATGGGGATGGAGTATGTCGGTGGTGTACCAAGCGCACCTGAAGGTGACGAGGGAGAGTGACGACGTGCAGAGCTGCGCCTCACAACGGGTCATGAAGGTGGCCGTTTGAAAGGCGGTGGTGAACCGGAGCGGTGGTGAGCCGAGAACGGTGGTGAGTCGAGAACTGGCGGTGAGGTGGTGAAGGGTTGAAAAGGAAGCCATGGTGATGGCGGCGAAGGAAAACTTCTCTCAAAGAGAGAGTAGTGTGTGTGGACTATCAACTAGCTAAGTCAACCTCCATTTCATTAATTAATAATAATAAAAAAAGCCCAATTATTTCATTTTTTTTTCGTTTCAAACAACTTCTCATACTATTTATATAAATTAGGCTTCTTTTGGCCCTTTTATTTTACATGGAAAATATTTATCCATATTTTTGGGCTTCTGGTTATATATCAACTTTAGGCCTCCTATGTAAATATTTTACATGGAAAATATTTACATGGAAAATTAGGCTTCTGGTTATTTCAAACAACTTCTATGAATTGAGGGGATTTTTTGGGCTTCTTTTGGCCCACTTTTTTGGGCTTCTCGTAATATTTACCCATAATTTAAATCAACTTTGGGCCCCTTTGTGAGTTGGGCCTTGGGCCATCGCACCTGTCGCCCTGGCTTATTGGTCGGCACTAAGGGAGGTTGCATACTAATGTGAAAGACGATTTTGATATGGTGGGTGGTTTGGATGCATTTAACCATTCCGGAATGGTTCAACCGAAAAGGAATTGTGGGTAGTAAGCAAAGGTCCCCGGTTCGAACCCCGAATGACCGCTCTTTATTTACCAAATTCAAGGTTTGGATCCATTTTATATGGTAGATGGTTTGAGTAATTTGGATCTTGCGAAGCTAGGCTATGTGAGAAGCTCTGAGAAAGATCGAAAGGATTTGGGAGTGAGTTTCCATATGGATCCATTTTGCTTGCTAGATGGTTTAGGTAATTTGCTTGCTTGATTGCGGGACTAAAGTAACTGCTCCTTTATATAGTGCAAAGAGAGGTAAGAGAAGCATCATAATTTACCCAATTCTGAAGCTTGGAATGAAGATGTGTGGAATCTCATATTTACCCAATTCTGAAGCTTGGAATGACTAAAGCTGAGAAGAATATCATATTTACCCAATTCTGAAGCTTGGAATGAATACAGATGAGAAGAATCTCAGATTTACCCAATTTCGAATCTTGAAATGACTAAAGTTGTATAGAATCTCAGATTTACCCAATTTCGAAGCTGAGAGTGACTAAAGCTGAGAAGAATACCCAATTTCAAAGTTGAAGATGTGAAGCTTGGCTTCACATCTTCATCTAGCTCTTCAACATTTTCTTCATCCCCAGTTTTTCCCCGATTTCCCCATATACTTTCCAAATAATGAGACCGAACTCAATGACAAAATTGAGGAGTACATGGTCAATACAATCCATCAAAGTAGTAGTTCTTCACGTCCACGTCGAAGCCGAACTTACATCGAGAGAAATAGCAAAACCAGACATTCTCGTTTGTTCGAAGATTATTTCTCTCTAACAATAACCTACAATAATGCTCAATTTTGACGAAAATATCGAATGAGGCAAAATGTATTTCTATGTGTGGTGGAGGCTTTGTCCAATTTTTTTGAGTTCTTTCGCCAACATCCGGATGCAACCGGTTGCCTAGCCCTATCCCTGTTGGAGAAATGTACGACAACCATACGTATGCTAGCGTATGAGGTTAGCGCTAATGCCATTGATGATTACGTTCGTGTTGGTGGCTCAATAGCAAGGTCTTGTTTGTCGCACTTTATTGATGGCATCATCATCTATTTGAGGATGAGTAATTGCGGAGGCCAAATGCAATGGACATACAATGTCTATTGTTCGTAGGAGATGCTCATGTTTGGTCCGGAATGATCAGAAGTATTGATTGCATGCATTGGGAATGAAAAAATTGATCATGTGTGGCAAGATCAATATACAAGGAATGATAACGAGTCGATCGTTATGTTAGAACCAGTTGCATCCTATGACTTATGGATTTGACATGCATTTTTTGGAGCTCCGAATACGTGTAATGATATTAACGTTCTTGATCGTTCTCTAGTATTTCATGAAGTGCTGCATGGTTGATCTCCTAAGGCGAATTTTGCTTTAAAAATATGGTAATCATTACAACATGACATATTACCTCGCGGATGGCATTTATCCCCAATGGGCTTTATTCAATCCATCCATTCGACACCCTTTTGGTGCGAAGGATACATTATTTTCCAATTATCAAGAGTCAACACGTAAAGATGTTGAGCGAGCGTTCGGTGTCTTACAAGCTCGATTTGCTATTATATGCCATCCGTTACTTGCCCGAGACATTAATTTGATGGGGAAAATAATGAGGGCATGCATTCTTTTGTATAATATGATCGTTGAAGATGAACGTGATACATATCAACACTTCTATGATCCATTTGACTTCGATTAAGTTATTGTAGCTGAACCTATCATCCCAAATCTAAGAGTTGAAATGAGTTAAATCATACAAATTAGGGCTATACTCCGAGACACGAGTACGCATAATCGACCCAAGACCGACTTGATAGAGCACATATGGTAGAAATTTGGAACTCTCGGAGACGACATTTGATTTTATTGTACGATTGTGTGTTGTTTTAAATTTAATATGTTGTTTGCAAGTTTAAGTTGTGTAATTTTTTTTGGTTTCGTGTTTTCTTAATTTATCAATTTAATAAAATATTTCTAACTTTAATTACGTGCCTTTTTTATTTTAATTATATGTATTAATATTAATATTAATAATATCATTAACAAATTTTTTTTAAGTAAATAAATTAATATTTAGCTTAATAAATAAATAAAATTGTAAAGTGAAATATGATTCGCTTGACTCTTTCTTGTGAATCAAAAAAAGTAAAAATATGAAAAGTTAGTGGAAAACCGACGTGACAGGAATAGTTGCTAATATGACTGAAATGAGTTAAGAGTCATGTGACTCTTCGTTGCCAAGTAGGATCTTCTATAACCCTCCCTACTCCACAAAATTTTTTTTTATCATTTATTTAATCTTAAGAAAATTAGAAAAAACATATTTATATTCCTAATATCTATTTTTATATATTTATAAAATTTTATTTTGAAAAATCGTGTTTTGAAATTTTTAATAGTTGTATTTTGTAAGCCTTTATAATTTTTATAAGTTGTAAAACAAGATTTTTCAAAATAAAATTTTATAAATATATGAAAATAGATGTTAGGAATATAAATATAATTTTTAAATTTTTTTAAAGATTAAATAAATGTTAAATATTTTTGTGAAATGTGTTGTATTAATATCGGTTTAATAGAGAATAGTTTGTATATAAATTTATAATTTTTAAAATTTATATTATTTTTGGTTCACCGTTGATAGTTCGTATTATTCTCGGTCATTTTTTTTATTATCATAGTCTTTTAATTCTAGTTCGATTCAAACATATTTTTTTAATCGGAAGTTTGATTTTATTTTTATTGGTTTGTTTTTTGGAGTTATATGTGCTAAGATCAGCTTAAATTAGGCAATATATGATCTACAGATGTCAAAGCTCAACCCGATCCGACTGACCCCTCGAATGCCCAGAAAATTTTGGGTGAAGATTCAAAAATTTTGACCTGGGTTTTTTTGTTGTCTCAAAACTAAAAAACCGGTATTTTTCTGGGTCAATTGTATTTCGACCCGGTGACCCAGCTAACCCGATTTGTTAAAACAAAACATTGACCAATTAAAAGTCATGAATCCCAAAGTCATATTAGGGTAAGTTTAAAAAGCTAAAAAAAACTCTATAGAATATCAAAATTTTTTATTAAATTTTTAAAATAAATTTAACTCATTACTAATCGGTATGAAATAATTTTTTAAAAAATAATTAAAACTGTGTCCAGAGTTTTAAATTTTAGTAGAAATCAAATATTTTAGATCAAAGGTAGTATATAATTACGTACAAGCGCAAACTTTGGATGACATCTTCTAATAAGTGTAGGAGCCCAAAAAGAACAAGTTAGCAACTACTATGTGTGTCTTTAACTTTTAGTGTTTTGAAGTTAACGCAAAGTAATCGAAATACATTTTTTAATTAAAAAAAATTAACAAACCTGAAATTGACCAGAAATCGGTTAAACTCGAGTTCGAATTAACCCGGATTTACCCAAAATTCATTTTATCTAAAATTTGAAATAATTCAACCCGAATGACCCAGCTGACAAGTAATTACTATCCAATTGTATAAACTATTAAGGAATAGTTTTTGACAAACGATAGTTGGGTAACACATAAATGATAAACGTGGCTATGAATAGGAGTCTGTATATGTTTGATAAACGGGTATGCTATTCGCACGACTCCATCTCGCGAAAGGCACGGTACCGCTGTCGAGTTCCTGGGTCGGCAAGCTCGATGTAGATACCTACTTCCTAAGTCGGCATTTAGGATGGAGATGCCTAATTCCTAAGTAGGCATGCAGGATGGAGGTGCCGACTTCCTTGTTCGGCTTCATGTGATGCTTCGCCAGACGAAAAAATCTTGCAGCTTTTCGGATTTGCCGACTTGGAGACTCGGCACCGGCATAGTCGATGGGACAGGTTGCAAATGTGCAGGTTAACCAGCCAATACTGACGAACTTGGGGCATTCTTTCTGCCGATTTGAGACTCGATTTCGACATTCTCCTTCCCGACTAAAAGAATCGGCTCCAACACCGTGTCGATGGCGAGAAAATCACCGTCTATATAACTGTCCATAAATAATACTCCCTCCGTTCGGCAAAATATGTCACTTTACTATTCACACACGCTTTTTTAGGGGACAAAAACTATATAAAATATCTAGTTTTTTAATATTTTTTTAACAATTTCGTAGTTATTATTAATAAGTACAAACTTGTCAAAAAATTTATAAAAAAATAAATATTTTATATACCAGTAGTTTTTATCATTCTAAAAAAACGTACGTGAATAATAAACGACATGTTTTTGCCGAACGGAGGGAGTTGTGTACTAGTTAGGAGCGTCATACTGAATACAGTCGGAAAATTACAAGGCCGAAGAAGAATTCAATAATGCCGACGAATTAAGTCTGCATTTATTATGAACAGTAGAAGATTTTTTAGTAAGATTAGAAATCATTGCTTATCATTTGGCCCACAACATTAATAGTACCATCCACAGCCAGAGCATCAATTTCCTATTGAGGCCAGAGCAGCAATTCCACCTCTAATAAATGTAGAATCCAAACCAAAATACGGAGTACATTCTGTTTCGTTATTGAGAGGTCAATTTAAAAAGTTAAAAGTAGGGGTGGTCCGGGTGGATATGGGACTTAATGGGTGATAATATTTACACCCATAAATTTTACTATATGCACCACAGCTATGCATCTTGAATCACACCCCTTCTCCTATTGAGTCACACACCTGTCTCTCAAGAGGCGTAAGGTATTTTAATGTAAATTACCATGCGCCTCTTGAGAGGCAGGTGTGTGACTCAAGAGGAGCAGGGTGTATTTTTAAAAAAATATAAAAAGTGAGATATGTGGTGTAAATAGTAAATTTTGTGGTGTAAATAACATTGACTGACTTAATAGGACCAAATTGGGATCATCCTGTTTCGTTTTTAGTGAGATAGGATCGGAATAAGATTTAAAAAATTTTTTTAATCTCATTGGGTCATATTTCTCACGTGATAGAATGAGCCTTATCTCTCGTTAAAAATTAAAAAAACTAGTATAATTTCCGCCCCATTGCGCGATTTTTTAAAACTCAAAATAATATAAAAAATAATATTATAAAATATTAATAAAAGTTAACATAACAATCATAAAAATCTTTACCATAAATGTATCTTATAATTCTCTTAGAAAATTATATTATTTAAAATTCTCATATAAAGTATAATACATAAATATATATATTTTAAATTACTCAATAATAATAATAATGATAATAATAATAATAATAATAATAATAATAATAATAATAATAATAATAATAATAATAATAATAATAATAATAATAATAATAATACTATCATTGTAAGTTGTAACTCTGTTTAAATTTGATGTGTCATAACCAATAGTTATATTCAATTTTTTGAATTAAGTCCAATAGTTAGTAAATAAATTTGATTTAAGCCCAATAGTTATATTAGATTGAATTTATATTTTGAATTAAGCCCAATAGTTAGTAAATAAGATTTTGGTTGGGAAAATGAAAAAAAAAATGAAAAGGAAAAAAAGAAAAAAAAACGTGATTGGGCGAAAGGGAGAGAAGGATGGAGAGCGCGTCACGTAAGCACAAAGTATTATGAATTAAGTATATATATATAGTTAGTTAGTAAATAAGATTTTGGTTGGGAAAATGAAAAAAAATAAAGGAAAAAAAAAGAAAAAAACGTAATTGGGTGAAAGGGATAGAAGGATGGAGAGCGCGCCACGTAAGCACAAAATATTCTGAATTAAGTATATATATAGATAGCAATTCCAAACAAAAAAAAGTTGAATACAATAGCATTGGAGTAAGTACTCTCTCCGATCCAAAATAAGTGTCGTTTTATGTTTTCTAGGCAATATAATAGATTGATTAATGAAAATTGTTATTGAAAATTGTATTTGTTGACTACTTTTTATTTCACACTCTTCACTTATTGGGGGTAAAAGTTGGTAAGCATTTAATAAACGCCCTTACTATATACACCCCAAATCATGCACGTCCTTAAGGACGTGCATGGTTAAAAGGGGTTAATTAATTTTGTTTAAATGTTAATTAGTCACAAGACTTGCACGTCCTTAAGGACGTGCAAATCCTTAACCCGGATTTGCGGTGTATATATCAACACCCTTAATAAATGATAAGATTTAGAAAAAATGTATAAAACCAATGATAATTAATATTTTACTTAAAAATTATGTCAAGAGCTAAAATGACACTTATTTTGAATCAGATGGAGTATAAAATTAGTTTATTCAACTTAACATTACTATTTATAACAGTATAAGTAGTAAGTATTACAACAATTCAATATTCTAAGTTAATTAATGTGTACGTATGCATGTATGCACGTACGTACGTACGTACGTACGTACGTATGTATGTATGTATGTATGTATGTATGTATGTATGTATGTATGTATGTATGTATGTATGTATGTATGTATGTATGTATATATGTATGTATGTATACACGTATGTATGTATGTATGCACGTATGTATGTATGTACGTATGTACTTATGTGCACGTATGTACGTATGTACGTACGTACGTACGTACGTATGTATGTATCTATGTATGTATGTATGCACGTATGTATGTATGCACGTATGTACGTACGTATGTATGCACGTATGTGCGTACGTACGTATGTATGTATGTATGTATGCACGTACGTATGTATGCACGTATGTACGTATGTACGTATGTATGTACGTATGTATGTATGTACGTACGTACGTACGTATGTATGTATGTATGTATGTACGTATGTATGTAGTATGTACGTATGTACGTATGTATGTATGTATGTATGTATGTATGTATGTATGTATGTATGTATGTATGTATGTATGTATGTATGTATGTATGTATGTATGTATGTATGTATGTATGTATGTATGTATGTATGTATGTATGTGGGATAGTATGAGATTTGCGGGATGACGATTCTTCGTCCTGCATCCCGTCCCGCATATTTTTTGTGGGATGAGATTGAGATTTTTTCCCCAAATCCCGCCAAGATCAGAACGAGATCTGACGATGCCTGTTCTTAGAATTTCACCATCGGGCTCCGGGATCGAATGAACACCTGATGATCGGGCTTACCTGAAGTGCATGGCGATTTGGCCACCTACGCACTACTACCTGTGCCAATCCGGGGCTCGGACTAGTGTGGTCCACCTTCCTCCCTCGGACACCATCAAACGTCAGCCCCTTTCCGAGTCGGGAATCCCACTCGGATAGGCTTGTAAAGCCACGGATCCCAGGCCTCATTCCTATCGGGATCCTTCGAAATTGACCCCTAAATCCACTTTTCATCCTGGTATTTATAGGCAAAGGATTAAGTCATCCTTGCATGCCTTTCAATCGACACGTGTCCTTGGTTAGGCCAAGTGTCGGCCTGGCCTTATGACGCCAAATGGAGATGTAGGTCTTTCTAGTGGGTTTTTCACATTTAGGTAGGTCTACGGTCCGCGGATGCCCTAAGTCCGATTATCGACTCGTGTAAGCTCATCTTTTATGCCCGCGTCGTGTTTGTGAGGTTCTATTTGTATAGCGGGGAACCTTATTTATGATCGCGTATTTTATTTACGTTTTGTGGTCGCAGACGATTTCTTATTATGAGGAGTGTTTGATAAAGGTTTCAATACCTTAATGGATATATTGTCCGCGTGAGACGAGTCGCTACCACTTACTCTTGTTGATCCTTCATTCACCATAATATGGATACAAGTTATCCACGGATGGTTTTCCTTATTTGGATGAGGTTCTATTTATATAGTGGGGAACCTCATTTGTGTCCACTTATATTTACTCGTTGCGTCGTAAATAATAATATTTATATTAATACATTGTCAAGATCGAGACGAGATGTGGATTGGGACGAGATTTACGGGATTTGTACCTACCCCCAGTTAAAAGCTATATACTCCATATTATATTAGCCTTTTGTTATTATTTTTTTACTTTTTTTTAATTAGGTAAAAGTCCGGGTGGTAAGATCTACCTGAGAACATCCTTACGAATGAGTTTATGAAGATCTATGTCATTGTAAATAGTGGAGCTATATATTGGTGTCCTTTGGGATGCTAGAGCACCCCTGCCCCGAAAAAATAATATTTTTTTCTTTTGCATATATTTTAGGGGTGGACACAAATCCTGCAAATCCCGAGCCCGTTCCAGTCCCGTCTCGATCTCGGTGGGATCGGGAAAAAAAATAGTGAATCCCGTCCCGGTCCTGTCCCGCATATATATTATATATATATTATATTAATATGTTATATATATACCGTGTTTATATACATGTACAGACTGTACAGTGTCTATATATATATATGAAACTATAAAATATCACATATTATAAATTTATAAGTGTTATGTCTTTTGAAAATTCAAAAATGTTAGAGAATTTGAAATATTTTTTTATTTGAGGGACAAGGCTTGTCTCGTCCAGTCCCGTGAGGGATAAGATCGTGTGGGATTGAAAAAAATAGACAATCCCGTCTTGGTCCTGTCCAGCAAAACTTACGCGAGATGGGACTTGGGACGACCCTTATCCTCTCGTCCCGTCCCGCGCCTACCCCTACTATATTTAGTATTTTTAAGGTAATATAACATCTTTAAATGATATTTTAAATAAGATTGCTATCTAGCTTAAATGGTATAGGAAGAAAGGAGAATCAAAAGGTCTTGGGTTCAAATCTCAACTCTTTCATTTTTTATTTGTTTTACTATATCATTAATTCTTCTTGATTCCTCTCTATATTTTTTGTTTCTAACAACTATTTCATTAAAAAATATCATATTTATGTTTAAATTATACATTTAACTCTTTCTTTCATATTGTTTTGAAAGTAAATCTTCGTGGTTTTTTTCCAATATTTGTTGTTTTCTCTTGTATGGTTTTCATTACTCTCAACTATTTAAATACAAAAAATCATTAAAAAAATCACATATTTTAGTGTTTTTTCAATATATTTTTAAAAAAATCTTCTTAATAGGTATACACGAAAAAAAATATTTCACAAAATCTTTTTACTACCCCCTTAACCGAAATTAATCTTGGCTCCGCCACTGGTTGTAGATATCGAGACCCCTAACAGTGCAGCAAATATATGCAACCTTATCAACCACTCTATTGCCATTATGGGGCACGTGAGAGAATGACACATTTCTCACTCTCCAGATAAGAGTCTGACATAGTCATTTCGATTTCCTAATGACATTTGGTTTGTGTTTTAAGGTGATTCATAATTATTTTATTACTATTTAATACTTGTTAATAAATATTAAGTTATAAAAATTTTTAATAAAAAGTTGATATTTTATATAATTTTTAATTTTTTTAAAATACATGATATAAACGATATGTATTTATAAAATTTAGATGTTAAATTTTCTTACAGGAAATTCCCCTTTTATTTAAATGGTTAAAGGATTTTATCCATATAGTTTTGGGTAAATTACAAAAAACCACGTTAAATATCAAGTTTTTCACTTAACCACCTATTGAATTAGGTATTACACAAAATCGTCCATTAAATATATAATTTGTTAACAAATCACCATCCACGATAAAATTTTGTCAATATTTTTTAAAAATATTTTAAATAACCATTATACCCTTTTGAGGGATTGAACATTCGTATTGTATATACTAGATGCATATTTACTAAAATTTTACAAATTCAAGGTCTTATTGAGTTATTGGTGTATGAATTATGACTGTGGGATAAATAAATACTCCATCCGTCTCAAAATTTAAGTCATTTTAGCATTGTGCACAAGTTTGAACAAAACAATCACACATCAATTAACATCATCATTCCACTAAATTTCTCATAGATTTTTATTGTTTTTAAATACCCGCCATATTTTTTAACCAATCAAAATCTTTAAAAAAATCAACAACACACAAATCAATACAAATCATTACTATCCCCTACATAGAAAACCTAAAATGACATCTATTTTGATACAACTAAACTAGTATAAAACGACTTAAATTTTGAGACGGAGAGAGTGCTTCTTTTTTTATTGACGGTTATTTATAAATCGATGGTGTTTCAATGGTTATGAAAAGAAAATATGATTAAAAAGTAGGGGTAAATTAGTCATTTTTATTGATATTTTGATGGATGTTTTTATTTGGGTGGTAACAAATCATATTTAATGGATGATTTTGTGTAATTTTAAAATTAGCGGGAGGTTATGTGAAAATATCAATCTTTAGTGGGTAATTTTCTATAATTTACCCTAGTTTTTTGACAAAGTGGTGAAGTTAAAAGAGTTGTTCTAACATGCAAATGTACGTCTTGCTATATATATATATATATATATATATATAGCATATATATATATAACTAGCAAGACGTACATTTGCATGTTAGAACAACTCTTTTAACTTCACCACTTTGTCAAAAAACTAGGGTAAATTATAGAAAATTACCCACTAAAGATTGATATTTTCACATAACCTCCCGCTAATTTTAAAATTACACAAGTATATATATATATATATATATATATATATATATATATATATATATATATATATATATATATATAGTGTATGGATCATTTGTACACGGCCCTTAAAGTGTACCTTGTTCACAAATATTATTCGGTAAAATGTGAAACATTATTCGGTGAAATTTGAAGCATTATTCGGTGAAATGTGAAATATTCTACCGAATACTGTTATGTTTTCTTTTTCCGTTCAGTTCAGATGAAAACGTTCCAATTCCACAGAATAATTTGTAACATAACAGTATTCGGTAGAATGTTTCACATTTCACCGAATAATGCTTCAAATTTCACCGAATAATGTTTCACATTTCACCGAATAATATTTGTGAACAAAGTACACTTTAAGAGGTGTGTACACCTGAACCACACCCTATATATATATTTAAACAGAACTATTCTTTATACTGAAAAGCCAAAATTTTGAAATCTCTTTAGCCATCCTCCTCTCGTCTTCTTGAATTGCATCGATCTCTGGCACCGGCAGCTGGCCGGCGGAGATGTTGCCTTACCAGTCAGTAACCGATGCAGAGGCAGCGCTCAACCGGAGCTTGACCTACGCCGAGACGCTGTGGTTCAACTTCTCCAGCGACAAGTCAGATTGCTTCCTCTATTGCCATGACCTTATCTTCTTCTTCATCGTCTACTCTTTGGCTCCCCTACCTGTTGCTTTGATGCAACTTGTCCAGTCGTCGAAGCTCGACTGCTACAAAATCCAGCCTAAGGTTCACGTTTCTTGCTCAGAGATGTTTGCTTGCTACAAGACCGTCATGAAGAGGTTCTTCATCGTCGTCACCCCTCTTCAGCTTCTCTCCTATCCCTCCATTAAAGTAAATCTCTTTAACTGCATCATTACTTTACTTCTCTCTCTGTAAATTAATTAGATTAAGCCCTAGTCGGGGTGACTCACTAGTGAGGAGCAAAGGAGGGGAGTTAAGAGGTCTCGGGTTCGATCTCTACCTCCGTCCCTTTCTTTGGGTGAAAATTCAAGGTTAGCCTTGCTCCTTGGTAGTGGGTCGAGCTGTTCGGTGCAAACCGGTTTACCTGGTGCGTGGCTCTTGCCGACTGACTGGGGTTTGCCACCTTTTGTGTGTTCCTCATCATAAACAAAATTAATTAGATTATTGGTTCTGCTAATTAGCTAATTTTAATTGAAACTTATTTAGTTTCAATATTTATACATTACAAAATATTTTTCTTCAAAAATTTTCTTAACTTGTTGGCCGGATAAGATATTACAGGGTATAGGTGGCAATCGAGTTATTCGGGTTAGGTTCGGTCATATATCAAGTCAGATCACATGTCGGGTATATTGTGGGTTCAATCGGGTTTGAGCCGGATCAGATAAGTTTTTGGGTTAGGTAAGTTCGAGACAAATGGATTTTAGATCATATATATAATTAGATACAAATAATTAATACGCGGTGATAATTTAAATCATGAAGCATTGAGTTTAAATTACTATGGTTGTGTATGAGTGCACAAAAAAAACTGTTAAAAAATAACTAGAATAGGTTGTTTTTATTTTAACTAGTTAAAATATGTGTATGGATACCTAAAAACACCTAGAAATAATTAAAATTATGAGTTAAAAAAAAGCCTAAAAGATTGAGCTTTTTTGGTGTTTATTGATGAAGATTACTATTTCACCCCTTTCTTTATATAAAAATTACAACCCGCTAGCTCTATCTCACGTCCCACAATTAAAACACTCCTTTCTTATTGTTAATTTATTTATCACAATTAAAACACCTTTGTGCCTCATACGCAGATTATCTTGTTGTTTAAATTTTTAACTACTTTTACCATCAGTTTATAAATTTTACTCTGTTTATAAATATAGTCAGTTTATTAACCCCGTCCCATACGAACCGTCTTTATTTTGTGGAATTTTTTTCCTCTTTGCTTTTAAATTAAAAATAACTATTTAAATAAGACATTCAATATTTTTATAATATATATATAGGGTGAAGTTCTAGTGAAACAGTTTATATGGTGTAACATATAACGTAATTATAGACGTTACATTAAAAACAAAGTTATGGATGAAATTGGTTTGAAATATGCCACATAATACTTATCAACACTACTATGTTCTATCCGACTTCGATCAAGTTGTTGTACCTGAACCTATCATCCCAAATCTACCCGTTGAAATGAGTCAATTCATACAAAATAGGGCTACACTCCGAGACACGGGTATGCATAATCAACTCAAGACCGACTTGATTGAGCATATATGGTAGAAATTTGGAACTCTCGGAGACGACGTTTAATTTTACTACGAGTGTGTGTTGTTTCAAATTTAATATGTTGTACATGTTTGCAAGTTTAAGTTGTGTAATTTTTTTGTTTCCGTGTTTTCTCAACTTATCAATTTAATAAAATATTTCAAATTTTAATTGTGTGCCTTTTTTTATTTTAATTATATGTATTAATATTAATATTAATATTAATAATATCATTAAAAAAATTTTTAAGTAAAATAAATTAACATTTAGCTTAATAAATAAAAAAAAGTGTAAAGTGAAATATGAGTCGCACGACTCTCTGTTGTGAATGGAAAAACTAAAAACCTAAAAAGTTAGTGGAAAACTGACGTGACAAGAATAGTTGCTAATATGGCTGAAATGAGTTAAGAGTTGTGTGACTCTTCGTTGCCAAGTGGGATCTTCTACAACCCTTCCTACACCCCTCCCTACTCCACTAAATGTTTTTAACATTTATTTAATCTTAAGAAAATTATAACAAGAATATATTTTTATTCATAATTTCTATTTTTATATACTTATTAAATTTTATTTTGAAAATCATGTTTTAAAATTTTTAATAATTGTATTTTGTAAAATATTTCCTTTATAATTTTTAAAAATTGTAAAATAAGATTTTTCAAAATAAAATTTTATAAATATATAAAATTAAATGTTAGAAATATAAATATAATTTTTAGATTTTTTTAAGATTAAATAAATGTTAAATATTTTTGTACAGTAGAAGGTGTTGCAGACTCATAGGAGTTCTTTTGGCTGCTCCGTTGCACATGGTCTAACATGCAAATAAATGTACGTGACGACGTGTTGCTATATACTCCGTATTTAAAAAGAACTATTCTTTATATATACTGAAAGGGAAAAGCCAAAATTTTGAAATCCCTTTAGCCAACCTCCTCTCGTCTTCCTGAATTTGCATCGATCTCCGGCATTGGCACTGCCGGCCAGCTGGCCGGCGGAGATAGATGTTGCCTTACCAGGCAGTAGCCGATGCAGAGGCAGCGCTCAACCGGAGCTTGACCTACGCCGAGACGCTGTGGTTCAACTACACCAGCGACAAGTCAGATTGCTTCCTCTATTGCCATGACCTTATCTTCTTCTTCATCGTCTACTCTTTGGCTCCCCTTCCTGTTGCCTTGATGCAACTTGTCCAGTCGTCGAAGCTCGACTGCTACAAAATCCAGCCTAAGGTTCACGTTTCTTGCTCAGAGATGTTTGCTTGCTACAAGACCGTCATGAAGAGGTTCTTCATCGTCGTCACCCCTCTCCAGCTTCTCTCCTATCCTTCCATTAAAGTAAATCTCTTTCATTGCCTCATGATGACTTTACTTCTCTGTAAATTAATTAGATTAATTAGATTATTGGTCCGTGCTAAGAACATAGCTAGCTAATTTTAATTTATACTTATTTAGTTTGAATATTTATACATTACAAAAATATTTTTCTTCAAAAAATTTCCTAACTTGTTGGCCGGATAAGATATTACAAGGTATAGGTGGCAATCGAGTTGTTCAGGTTAGGTTCGGTCATATATCGAGTCAGATCATATGTCGGCTATATTGTTTGTTCAGTCGGGTTCGAGTAGGATCGGGTAAGTTTTCGGGTTGGGTAAGTTTGAGACAAATGGATTTTAGATCATATATAATATAAAGAGAACAACATGTGCACTTATACTAAAACAATATGAACCAATCTAGTTACCAATGACCCTTGCTCTAGTGGTAAGGGAGAGGTAACCCTTGCAAGAGGTCAAGAGTTCAAATCCCTAATGGGTGCTCAGGTCTTCATTGACTTGGGTGAGCCTGCCTGGTGGCTTAGGTGAGCCTGCCTGGTGGCTTGCTGCCTGACTTACCGGTTCGCGTCCTTTACAGGATAGGGCTCGGACCCATGGGGGATTAGTCAACAACCTCGGAACCCCCACGTTAAAAAAAAAAAATGAACAAATCTAGTTATTCACAAGTTTTCGTATTATTATTTAGATTTAATAATTTTATAATTCGGGTGTATTAATAGTTTTTTCATAAAATAAATATTCATATGTTGCATCATGATTCATATGATTATTTTATAATCATATATCATTACGTATAAATATTCATGTTATTAAATAAAAATAATTTTAATGGTTTTTTTCGGTCATATAACAAGTCAGATCACATGTCGGGTATATTGTTGGTTCAATCGGGTTCGAGCCGGATCGGATAAGTTTTCGGGTTACGTAAGTTCGAGACAAATGGATTTTAAATCATATATATAATTAGATACAAATAATACTACGCGGTGAGAATTTAAATCATGAAGCATTGAGTTTAAATTACTATGGCTGTGTATGGGTGCACAAAAAAACGGTTAAAAAATAACTAGAATAGGCTGTTTTTATTTTAACTAGTTAAAATATGTGTATGGATACCTAAAACACCCAGAAATAGTTAAAATTATGAGTTAAAAAAAAGCTAAAAGATTGAGCTTTTTTGGTGTTTATTTATGAAGATTACCATTTCACCCCTTCCTTTATATTAAAATTACAACCCGCTCTATCTCACTTCCCACAATTAAAACACTCCTTTCTTATTGTTAATTTATTTATCATGATTAAAATACCTTTATGCCCCATACGCAGATTATCTTGTTATTTAAATTTTTAACTACTTTTGACCACCAGTTTATAAATTTTACTCTGTTTATAAATTTAGTCAGTTTATTAACCCCGTCCCATACGAACCGTCTTTATTTTGTGGAATTTTTTTCCTCTTTGCTTTTAAATTAAAAATAACTATTTAAATAAGACATTTAATATTTTTATAATATATATAGGGTGAAGTTCTAGTGAAACAGTTTATATGGTGTAACATGTAACGTAACTATAGACGTTACATTAAAAATTAATCAATGGATGAAATTCGTTTGAAATATGCCACATAATACTTATGGTGAAAGAGCTTTATTAGATTAGGAAATTCAAAAGCAAATAATAACAATAGTAAATGAGAAGACTAAAATTATGGTTAACATCAACGTACCTATATGGTAACAATTCAAATAAGGAAGGATGTAATATAGAATATTTTAATTAAATATTACAAAATACTAAAATTATGCCGACTCTCTCTTCTGAAAATGAATCATGGAATGGTACTCCTCGTCTCGAAAGAACACCTTTAAATACTCTATTTCCCAAGAAATTGGATAGAGCTCCAGATGAACCTTGATGAGGATCAATCGATCGTGTTCTTCATTCTTTGCTTGTAAGGATAGATGACTGATCAGCGGCATCCCCCGTTGAAGCCTAATTTCATTGATAGTCTGGTAAAAGTGACGGTCGGACTCTTGCTATCGCAACTTCCAATCATCACTCGTTGCCATTGATTGCATTTGCAGAAGGTTTGGAATTTCGGATTGTTGATTCGGAATATAGGTCAAAAGAACTGATGGCTCTAGATACCACTTGTTATGACCCTAAGGTCGGATAAAGGGAAAGCTTAAGCTTTCATGGAGGATTTGAAAAGGAATGGAGAGAGATTGAGGTGTTGGAGATGAAGTTGAGAGGGAGATAGAACGAGAGAGGGTAGAGAGTAGGAAAAAGGTAAGTATTTTTATTATTCACTTGATGATTTCCTTTTACATTTAATATGGTATTTATACCAATACCCACACCTAATCACATACATGGGTACATAACAGTTGCATTTTCAATTTACTCATTCAGTTAATACTAATTGATAATATAAACAATCCACTGTGGTAGAGTGTATATAAAATTAAATCTCAACCACTCATTCTACCTTAATCCAACCTCCATAATTATGTTATATGTTACATCCTATAAATCGTTTCATTAGAACCTCTACATAGAGAGAGAAATCCGGTGTAAACACCATGCATTTATACTAAAACAATATGAGCAAATCTAGTTATTCACATATATATATATAACTCATCACTTACGTGTCAAATTTTTTTTGTTTTACGGTAAAAAGTTTAGTTTTTTTTATAGGATAGAGACATGCACCATCCATATCAGCGTTATAACTTATGACACTTTTTTTGTGACACTTTTTTTTTAAAGTAAAGAGTTTATTTTTTTTTTCCAGAATAGTGTCACCATTCTTATTGGTGTCATAGTTGATGACAATATTTTTTTGTGACACTTTCTTTTAGGGCAAAATGTTTAGCTTTTTTTTTTTCCCGAGGAGATGTTTTGTAAGTGTCATCAAAATAAAACATGTGTAATCAAAGTAAACTCATAGGGAAAAATGTTTAGTGGGTCGAACCGGTCGGCACAAGCCGGTTTACCTGGTGCGTGGCTCTTGCCGGTTGGGTAACGTGCCTAAGGTTTGCCACCAAAGGCGAGTTTCCTCATCATCAAAAAAATAAAACAAAACATGTGTAATCAAGCTAAAACCGTAGGACAAGGGTTTTACCATTTCCATTGGTTGTATTCTCTGAATAATTGATCTAAGTAACAAGGCATGAGATTACCATTGCCTGTATACTCCGAATAAATGAAGTTTGTTCTTGATACGTACATAGCAAGAGAGAATCCTGAATCAAAAAGTTTAATTAATTAGGCTCACTTTGACATTATTTTTTTTGTTAAAAAAACAACTTAAGAAAATGGACAAGTATAGTAGTATTATTAATTCAATGATCTACATATGTTAATAGGACACTAAAGGGTGTTGGGATTCCAATTGTATTATGTTTATAATTCAAATAGATAAACGATCTGTTACTTTTAATCTCATTCGTTAATCTTATTAATTCAATGATCTACATATGTTAATAGGACACTTTAAAAGTTGTGTATAAATGATCCACATTATATATTTAGGATTACTGATAGGGATATAAAATGTTATATTTGTGGGCAGTTGATAGGGATAAGGACGGGACTGCCATTACCATCTGGGTGGGAAATGCTGGCTCAGATGGTTGTCTACGTCTTGGTAGAAGACTACGCCCACTACTGGCTCCACAGGGGGCTGCATTGCGAATGGTGGTACGACAAGATTCACAAGGTTCACCACGAATACAACTCCCCCATGACATTCGTAGCTCCCTACGCCCATTGGGCGGAGATCATTATCCTCGGGATCCCTTCTTTTCTCGGGCCTGCTTTGGTCCCTGGCCACATGGTTACCTTCTGGTTGTGGTTTGTCCTCAGACACATTGAGGCCATTGAAACTCACTGTGGGTATGAATCTTTCTATTTTCTATTTTGAGTTGGTTCGCTATGTCATATCAAAATAATGAATGTCACTCTCTCTATTCAATATACAGGTGTATCATAATACTCCATCCGTTCAGAAATATAAGTCTATTGACTTTTTGACACGCTTTTTAAAGAGTTAAAAACTATATAAGATAATATTTTTTATTAATTTTTGTACATATAGTCTTATATATATATTACTTATATGTATATATATAGTAATGTAAAAAATTTAATTAAAAAATATTATTTTATATAGTTTTTAACTCCTTAAAAAGCGTGTCAAAAAAGTCAATAAACTTACATTTTCGAACGGAGGGAGTACTAATAATAATTATATGGCCCACATTTCCAACATTGCACACATAATACTCTTTGGACTTATGTGCCCTAGCTAGTTGTTGTTCACGTAGGCTTTCCAATATTCCCTATCAATGAACTTATATTTCTTTTTCATTCATTCCTAAATTGTTGGATTTCTAAATGTATGTAAAAACACCAACTTAATTACAACGAATTTTACTGGGTTAGGAGTAAATTTATTGATCTTTTACTCTCAATGCCATTTCCATTCTTTTGCTACTTTCAATCAGTCAATTTCACTGCATATATATAAAGTTTCTACACTCTATAGGTATGACTTCCCCTGGACCCCGACGAAGTACATTCCATTTTATGGTGGTGCCGAGTATCATGATTATCATCACTATGTTGGCGGTCTAAGCCAGAGCAACTTTGCTTCAGTATTCACTTATTGTGATTTCATTTACGGAACTGATAAGGTGTGTTTTCTCTAGTTTCCATCTTCCATATACTAACATATGTTCAACTTATTAGTTCAACTAGATTGTTATTAACTATGTATTTCCATCACATTATCAGGGTTATCGGTATCAGAAAAAGCTCATCAATAAGGTACAAGTACGTCCTAAACTTCTTTTTTTTTTCCCAAACTATTTCATCCATTAAATTTGCCACAATTAAGATTTCAACCTCCTTTGCACCCCAACAAGAAAAACAAAATCTTTCATTTATTGCAGACAAAAGAGCAAACAAGCTATGACAAGCCACACATTAAGCTCATAAACGTTGTTCAGTCACAAAACCTCAAGTTTGATTAAGATGGAGTTGGAAGAGCCTTTGAATTATGATTTTTACACATTGTAATCATCATCTATGTATCTACCTTTGTTGAACCACCTTTTGTGTATCTTAATAGGCAAATCCTTCCAATATTGGGCATTTGCTATCATTAAAAATGTTCAGACGATGTCATGTTGAACGTAATAAACTATGTTCAATTTTTATAATAAAAAGATATACTTTTGGGTCTCTTTGTTAAACAAACCTTTATTAGGGTATGAAAAGGAAGGACAAAAGTCGTGGCTTGAATGGACATATGATGGCTTAAGCACTCGGGCGATGAGGTATCCATCGCCTAAGTGTCATCGTAACATTATGCGAGTATACACTCAGGCGACGAACTATGGTCACTCCATAATTCAAGCGACGGATATCCGTCGCTCGAATGTTTCACTTCAACACCGTCGTTGGAGATTCCAAGCGATGAGGTTAGTAAATCCGTCGTCGCCTAAGGGTATTTGAAGCGTTGGGATTTGTGTTATCGAATGACAATAGCCATGGTCTTAGAAGGCTCTTCGGAGACATTTAGGTGACCGAGTAAAGTCGTCGTCTAAAATGGAGGTGGTCAGCTGTTTTACTTAAGCCACCATGTTTATGTTCATCACTGGAAATTATAAGACCATTTCAGGATTCAAGCGATGAGACTGTATTGTCACCTGAGTGTTTGAAGGTTGGTGCATTGGTATTCAAGCGACCATGTTTATGTTCGTCGCTTCATTTCATGATTCAAGCGACTAGAATATGTTGTCACATGAGTGTTTGAAGGTTTGTGCACTTGTATTTAGACGACTAACTTTGGATATATGTTCGTTGCATGCAGGCACGAAACCAGGAATGAAAATCGGGGTAGACTAAAATCGCCTTATACAATGAACAATTTTTCAAGAGTTATTAATAACATATATATATACCTAAAAAACTAATAAAGAGAAAAATAAAATATACAATGAACAAATTTGTAAGAGTTATTAATAACATATATATATATATAAACCTAAAAAACTAATAAAGAGAAAAATAAAATATACAATGAACAAATTTGTAAGAGTTATTAAATATCACATATATAACACATAAATAAAAAAATAATGAGGAGAAAAAAAATATTAATGTCACATACACACCCCTAGACAAATAAACCTAATGAAAAGGGAAATAAAAAGAGATGGGTAACCCAAGTGGGAGTCAAACCCTAGACAATTTCAATATATCCCTATTGGTCTTTCCGTATCAACCAACTGGGCAACACTGCCTTTGTGAAACATACCTACCTCTACTTATCTAAGTTCTGAATTTTTGGGGTGGGCTGCAGCAAAGCCCAGTCCACCCCTGGATCCGTGCCTGGTTGCATAAGTATATATTTTATTAAAAAAAATATAACTTTTATTGGATTTTGTTATATTTTGTGTTTGAGAGAGAGTGAGAGAGGTTGAGAGTTTGTTATGAAACAGTAAGACTGAATTGATTGATTTGGAAATGAATTACAAATGTATTTATAGAGGAAACTAGATCCTTTTTTCTGTTACATCGCACTAACACACACTGATTCTAACAACTTGAATTCCTTGCTTCCTTCTTTCCTCTGGCCCGTGTGTTCTTTAGTGAAGTAGCTCGTGTGTCTCCAGCTGTAGTATCCAACATCCCCCCCCCCCCCCGGCAAGCTGGAGGGTGGAACAAACCGAGCTTGGAGAGAAGGAGGTTTTGTTGTGCAGAGGGAAGCATTTTAATGAAAACATCAGCAAGTTGTTCAGTTGTGGGGATGTAAGATAGTTTCAGAAGGCCCTCCATTACTTTGTCCCTTGTAAGACAATCCACTTCAATGTGTTTTGTCCGTTCCTGGAATATCGGGTTATGGGCAATCCGAAGAGCAGAGTTGTTGTCACAGTGCAAAGTTATTAGTTGCAGAGATGAGATACCCATATCAGATAAGAGACAAACAAGCCAGGTTGTCTCTGCTGCATCTTGGGCCATAGCTCTATACTCTACTTCAGCAGAGCTACGAGAAACAACTGATTGTTTCTTTGATTTCCAGCTAATTGGGGATTTACCAAGTAACAACACATACCCAGTAATGGATCGACGGGAAAATGTGCAAGATGCCCAGTCAGAATCAGAATATGCACTTAAAACTGGATGATTAGAACCATTCAAGAGTATTCCATTTCCAATGGTACCTTGAATGTATCGTAACGTATGAAAAAGAGCGTCAAAGTGAGCATCACATGGGGTAGACATAAACTGACTGAGTGTTTGAAGAGCAAAACTCAAGTCTGGCCTTTTATGAGTGAGAAAATTAAGCTTACCCATTAGCTGTCGATAAAGACAAGGATCCTTCATTGGAGAATCCATGTCAGGAGTAAGTTTGCAGTGAAGAGGAAGAGGAGTGCATACTGACTAGAGAAGATAGATCAACATCCTGTAACAACTCCTGAGTGAACTTTTATTGTGTTAGAGCATTACCATCATCAAGGTATGAAGCTTCAAGGCCCAGAAAATAACTGAATAACCCCAGATCCTTGATGTTAAACTCATTATCCAAAAACTGCTTTAGCTGAGTAGTGACAGAGGCATTCGATCCAGTGATAAGTAAATCATCTACATAAATGGCAACTAGAGTAAGATGACCATCTGTAGAGAGAGTGAACAAAGACTAGTCACTTTTAGACTGAATGAAACCCAGAGACTCTAGAGCAGACGTCAGCCTTTGAAACCACTAACGAGAGGCCTGTTTCAGGCCATAGAGTGACTTCTTGAGCTTGCAAACAAGCTTGTCTGGATTAGGGATCCCCTCTGGCATCTTCATATACACATCCTCATGAAGCTTACCATGCAAAAAAGCATTATTGACATCAAGTTGGTGGATTTGCCATTGTCTAGAAGCAGCTACTGATATCAAACTCCCGACGATAGGCATCTTCACAATTGGTGAGAAAGTCTCATGGTAATCAATGCCATGTTTCTGTGTAAACCCCTTTGCAACTAAGCGGGCTTTATACCTTTTTAGAGACCCATCAACTCGCAGTTTAACCTTGAAAACCCACTTATACCCCATTGCCTTTTTACCAGCAGGCAAAGAAACCAACTCCCACGTACCATTTGAGTGTAATGCATCAATCTCATTCTTCATGGCTTGAATCCAATTAGGATCAGTAGAAGCTTGAAGATAATTGGAAGGTTCAATATAAGAAGATACAATGGTTAGAAAAGAGAAATGAGATGGAGGTAAGACAGTGGAAGTTACCATGATGATTGATGCAGAGGAAGAAGGCTTGTATGTACTCGTGTAATCACTCAGATAAGAAGGTACTTTATGAGTCCTAGAGGATCTCCTCAAAGCAATAGTAGGGTTTGATTGAGTAGGAGGTGGTAAAGGAGCAGGAGGTGGGGTAGGACTAGCAATATTGTGGGGGCTGCTGTCATGATTGTCAATGGGAGAAGGTGGTAAAACAGTAGTATCTGTTGGATAAAGAATGTGGTCTGGGTAATCAGAAATAAGGGTAGGTAAGGTGTGATTGGAGATTCGTTTCATATACTGAAATGGGAAGTGCTTTTCATGAAATACAAGATCTCTGGAATGAAACACTTTCGTAGTGGTTAAATCCAAAGCAACGTATGACTTCTTGCCAAAAGAGTAGCCAAGGAAGACACACGGGGTAGCTCTGGGTTGTAGCTTGTCTCTTGCTCTCTTGAGAGTACTTGTAAACACCAAACAACCAAAAGACCTGAGGAAAGAATAATCAGGAGGTTTATGGAACAAGAACTCATATGGAGACTTGTGATGGTGAAGGAGGCAAGTGCAGTAGGAGATCCCATATCTAAAGAAGCAGGAGTGGTCATGACAGACTTCTTGAGTACATACAGGCCTTTCTTCACCAATCAAAAGTTGGTTCCTCGTCAAAGGGTCCTGAATATAACAAGCATTTGGTGTGAAAATGACATTAGATTTTATGGACTTTGTTAGCTTGCTAATTGAGAGAAGGTTAAAACAAAATTGAGGAACATGTAGGACATTAGAGATAGAAAAATGACCATCAAAATTTGTGGAACCAACATTAACCACTGAAGACTTGTTACCATTAGGCATAGTGATGCTAGTGGATTTAGACACTGGTTTGAAAGACGATAGAAGAGGAAGATGAGGGGTGATATGATCAATGGCCCCGCTGTCGATTATCCAAGATGGTGTAGCACATAAAGAAAGGAGACAAGAAGATGCAATACCTGCCAAGAAGGCACATGAATAATTACTTTCAGTTGAAGCTTTACCCAGGAGGGAGATCAACTGGTTGTACTGATCAGCAGTCAAAAAAAATGGTGATGACGACGACGGCACATTAGCAGTTGAAGAACCATTACTGGCTTGAGAGCCTGGGGAAGATGACGACGATGAAGAGGCATTCGCAGCGGTGTGACTTCCCCGGGATTGCTGAGAAGAGAGGTACCCATGAAGCTTCCAACAATGTTCAATGGTGTGATTTTTTTGCTTACAGTGCTCACAGAATAACTGATTCTTCTTTCCATTACCTTAGCACCAGATATGGAAGAAGAACCTTTGGACTGAGCAGCCAGAGCAGTAGAATCTTGATTAATCGGAGACTCAGAATTACGAATAGATCGTTGTTCTTCATCTTGCAAAATCATCTGGTAAACCTCATCTAAACGAGGGAGGAGGATGAATTAGCAAGATGTTACTCCGAGGGGTGGAGTAAGAGTCGTTTAGATCCATGAGAAATTGGACAACTCGTTGGTTCCCAATGCATCAAGAACGACGTCAGATGATCCACATGAACAAACCTTATCTTCAAAAAGCATCAGGTATTCATCCCAGATCTTCTTTCTTTTAGTAAAATACTCAGTAATTGACATAGTTCCCTGAGAAATGCAACTAAGATCTCGCTGTACCTGATAAATGCGAGTGCGATTTGGTTTGCCAAATCGAGTACAAGCTCCTTCCATGCATGAGCCACTGAACGACAATAGACAATCAACTCAGCTATGTTCTTGTTGACAGAATGAAAAATCCACGCAAGCACCATGTTGTTGCATCTCTCCCATTGCGTGAAGAGCAATGGATCGTTCGCCGGCGGCCTGCAAGGGTAATGAACCCATCTTGTTCTTCGCAAGGAGCGACACCTCAATAGAGCGCCTCCAATGGTGAAAATTTCTCTCATCCAGTAAATTCGTAGCTAACACGAGACTGGGATGGTCGGAATTGTGGAGATAGAACTCACTGAGAGGATCAACGGCAGATGGAAGAGGAAATCGTGGATCAGGGACTTGTTGAAACACCATTAGAGATCAGAGTTCAAGATCGGAGAAACCTAACTGATACCATGTTATATTTTGTGTTTGAGAGAGGTTGAGAGTTTGTTATAAAACAGTAAGACTGAATTGATTGATTTGGAAATGAATTACAAATGTATTTATAGAGGAAATCAGATCCCCTTTTCTGTTACATCACACTAACACACACACACTGATTCTAACAACTTGAATTCCTTTCTTTCTTCTTTCCCCTGGCTCGTGTGTTCTCTAGTGAAGCAGCTCGTGTGTCTCCAGCTGTAGTATCCAACAGATTTCCTACACCCTATCTTTACCACACAACTACAGACCAAAACCTACACAACAAATTCATCTAATTTCCAGAAAATACACAACATACGCAATACCAATACTAGTTCACCACAAACCAAACACAAAAAGGCCACAAACACAATCATATATATATTACCACTTCACACAAAATACAAAATCAATACAACACAATCATCTTACATCCATGAACATCCATAGTACCACTTCACAAGTTCTCCTAACATATATACAAGTCTGCATAATATTGAGGATATTACAAATAGGGGAGGTGGTTAAGTAGTTGAGCTACTTAGTTAAGCTGAATATAAGTTTGCCTATAAATAGAGAGATGTATGTTGTAATCAAGCAATCAATTCAGTTGTAACAAACACAATATGAAACAGAAAAGTTCTCTCTTCAGTTTTACATTTTCAATCAAGAACTCAATTTGAGTTTCTCGTTCATCACACAATCTGCATTCTCAGATTGTTTCATGGTATCAGAGCCACCATGGATGATCAAGCAAGTGCCTCTGTTTCAGCTTCTGTCGATCCAATGGGTGAGCTGTTCCTTCATCATTCGGATCATCCGTCGTACATTCTGTCGACGAATTTGCTGAATGAAACGAATTTCGGCCATTGGAAGAGAGCTGTAGAAGTTTCGCTGCTCGCGAAAAACAAACTTGGATTTGTTACAGGATCATGTGCGAAACCGGATCTATCTTCACCAACATATCATCTTTGGGAAAGATGTAATGCGATGGTGAAGTCCTGGATTATACATTCAGTAGAGAAGAACTTAGCCGAGCAGATTTTATATAGAAGAACAGCAAAGAAGATTTGGGATGAACTGAATATGCGATTTGCGCATTCAAATCGCACACGAATTTTTCAAGTTCAGAAAGAATTGGCGTCGCTGGTGCAAGGTAACATGTCGGTTTCAGTTTTTTTTGGGAAATTGAGAAAGTTATGGGATGAATATACGGATCTTGTTGAAGTAGCTGCTTGTGAATGTGGTCAATCTGTGACAATCTTGCATCAGTTTATTCAAGAACAACAAGTTATGCAGTTCTTGATGGGATTGAACGATTCATTCAATGTTGTTCGTGCTAGTATCTTGTTGATGAAGCCATTTCCAGATATAAATCAAGTGTACCATATGGTGACTCAAGAAGAGGAACAGAGAGAGGCTCGATCTGCAGATTCCAAGCAAAATCCTTTTGGAGATGGTGCTGCGTTTGCAGCAGGCAGAGGAAACTATGGAAGAGGTAGAGGTGATTCTTCAGGACGAGGAAGAGGTGATTCTTCAGGACGAGGAGGAAATTACAATGGCAATTACAACAATGGTTATGGCAGAGGTTCATCTTCTTCATCTAATAGCTTTGGTAAAGGTCGAGGTGATCTTGGAAACAGCTATGGCAGAGGTGATTATGGCAGAGGATCTTGGAACACAGGAAGAGGAAGAGGAAATGGTATGATGTGTGACCATTATGGTCTCACAAATCACACCATTGACAGATGTTACAAGATTCATGGATATCCATCTTCAAATGATTCATGAGCACAAGCTCATAATGCATCATCAGATTCGGGCACAGGAAGCAGTTCATCACTGCCAAGCTCTTTGACTCCAGCACAGTGCCAGGAGATGTTCTCTTTACTCAGCAAATATAAAAGTGAAGAGAATATGGAAGGAAAAGAGGTTTTTGCCAACACTACATTTACAGGTATATGTTATTGTTTTCATTCTCCAAGTCTTAACTCAAATTGGATCCTAGATAGTGGAGCCACTGATCATATTACCCCATACTTGACTTTTCTAAAAAATATCAAACATGTTGTTGAACCTTGTTTCATCACCATGCCCAATGGAAATCGTGTCCCCATTACTCACACTGGTTCTGTCCAGCTTTCTCCTAATATTCATCTCACAAATGTTCTATATGTCCCTCATTTCCAGTTTAATCTTCTTTCTGTTAGCAAGTTGACAACAGAACTTCATACTAATGTTCTTTTCACACCCACCAAATGCTTGATCCAGGGCTCTTCGATGAAAGATCCATTGGTTCTTGGTCATGAGGCAAAAGGACTATATCTTGTGGACATGGGCCCTTCTTCTATGAGTAATTCAGTAGTTAAATCTTGCTGTAATAAGTCTTTCATTTCAAATAATGTCCAGTTGCATCTGGATATTGTTGAGTTGTGGCATTGTAGGTTGGGACACATTCCTTTTGATCAAATGTATCACATTGATGATGTTAAGACATCAGTTGAATCCAAATCTCATTTGCTTTGTCAGATTTGCCCTCAAGCTAAACAGCACAGAAAATCTTTTCCTCATAGTATTACCAATACTTCATCTCCTTTTGAGCTCATTCATATTGATACATGGGGGCCTTTCAAACATCATACTCGTGATGGTCATAAGTATTTCTTGACAATAGTAGATGATTTCAGTAGGTGTACATGGACACACTTAATGTCCACCAAGTCAAATGCCTTGTCTGTTCTTCAGTCTTTTGTTACTCATGTTCAAACTCAATTCAAAGCATCTGTTGCTGTCATAAGATCAGATAATGCTCTCGAATTCTGTGATGCAGCTGCTACCAAATTCTATCTTGCCAAAGGCATTATCCATCAAACCACATGTGTCTACACACCCCAACAAAATGGCATAGCAGAGAGAAAACACAAACATCTACTTGAAGTTGCTAGATCATTGTTGTTCCAGTCAAAGTTACCCATCAAATTTTGGGGAGATTGTCTTCTCACTGCAACCTATCTCATTAACCGTACACCTTTGCCTTCTCTCAAACACATTTCACCCTATGAAATTCTCTTCAAACACAGACCTACCTATTCTCATTTGAAAGCTTTTGGATGTTTGTGCTTTGTAAATACTTCTCCCAGAAATAGAAGTAAGTTTGACCCCAGAGCATCTCCTTGTGTCTTTATAGGGTATCCTTATGGCAAGAAAGGGTACTTGGTCTTTGACATTAAGACAAAAGCAGTGCTTGTTTCACGTGATGTTACTTTTCATGAAACCCACTTTCCTTTTCAGTTCATAAACACAGATACACCCACCTTACCTGTCATAAACACATATACCTACATTTCCTCTAATTTTTTGCCCAATGGTAACCTTGTTCCTGCCATCTTTAATGACCAAGTTGCATCCAGTAATGAGCTACTTCAGTCTGATACATCACAGTCCTCATCAGTTCAAACAGCAGAGTCCCCTTTTCCTCAAAA
The DNA here is from genome assembly GCA_963922045.1 of Persicaria maculosa. Lineage (NCBI taxonomy): Eukaryota > Viridiplantae > Streptophyta > Magnoliopsida > Caryophyllales > Polygonaceae > Persicaria > Persicaria maculosa. The sequence goes on along the minus strand of OY998257.1, from coordinate 61,829,715 downwards.
CACAGAAAATCAAAGCCCAGAAACACAAAACACAGACCCTCAAGCTCTTGAACCTTCATGTCCACAAGATCAGCATTGTCCAGTGCCTCCTGTTGACCAAGTAAGAAAATCATCAAGATCACATGTCAGACCTGGTTACTTGAATGATTATGTGTGTGCTTTTTCCAACACCACATCTATTTCATCATCTTTTGTTGAACCCCAGTCATTACCAACTTCACACTTTGCCTTTGTTTCCCAAATTTCTTCTTACACTGAACCTCGTTCATTCTATGAAGCTTCTAAGGATCCAAATTGGGTTAAGGCAATGGAAAATGAGATCAATGCATTACAAGCTAATGGTACTTGGCAGGTTGTTTCTCTTCCTCCTGGGCAGAGAGCCATTGGTTGCAAATGGGTGTTTAAAGTCAAGCTTAAAGCAGATGGTTCTCTTGAAAGGTACAAAGCAAGGCTAGTGGCCAAGGGTTACACACAGAAAGAAGGTATAGACTTTCATGAGACTTTTTCACCAGTAATTAAGATGGCTACCATTAGAGCTGTCATTTCTGTTGCTGCATCCAAAGGATGGTCTTTGTTTCAACTTGATGTGAATAATGCATTTTTGCATGGAAACCTTTATGAAGATGTATATATGAAGATGCCTGATGGTTTGCCTAATCCAGAGAATAAAGTTTGCAAGTTACAGAAATCCCTGTATGGACTCAAACAAGCATCACGACAGTGGTTTCACAAGCTTACTGAGTCTCTGTTGATCAATGGTTATGTTCAGTCAAAGAATGATTATTCTTTGTTTACCAAGTCAAAGAATAATCATCTTACTATCATAGCAGTCTATGTTGATGATTTGCTAATCACAGGATCAGATCCTGCAGAGATTGCTCATATTAAAGCCCATCTGGATCATGTTTTCAGTATTAAGGATCTGGGAATCCTTAGTTATTTTTGGGTTTTGAGGTTTCTTATCTGCCTTCTGGGATAGCTCTGACACAGGACAAATTTACTCGTGAGCTTCTTCATGATCTTCCCTTTTCTCTGCCACATAAATGTTGCACCCCATTGCCTTTACATCTCAAATTATCTCCTGATGACAGTGAAGTGCTGGATGACAGTGAAGCATATATGTATCGTTGTTTAGTTGGGAAGCTTAATTTTTTGACTAATTCAAGGCCAGACATCAGTTTTGCAGTACAAACTTTAAGTCAATTTATGCAGCATCCTTGTACTTCTCACAAGACTGCTTTGGTTCATACTTTGAGCTACATATGTGCTACTGCTGGAAGAGGTATATTATTAAAAGGATATGATCATCCCATTTTACAAGCCTTTACTGATTCTGATTGGGCTGCTTGCCCTTTCTCGAGAAGAAATATTGGTGGTTATGTCATTTTGCTGGGTTCTTCACCCATTAGTTGGAAATCAAAGAAGCAGTCGGTTGTATCAAGGAGTTCTGCAGAAGCAGAGTACAGAGCTATGGCTCAAGGGGCTGCTGAGATTACATGGCTGGTTCGTCTTCTAACTGACCTTGGAGTCACCCCTATCACTCCTGTGCAGCTCCATTGTGACAACAAATCAGCCATCCAGATTGCTCGTAATCCAGTTTTTCATGAACGCACAAAACATGTGGAGATTGATTGTCATTTCACTCGTCAAAAGGTACTTGATGGTCTTCTGGAGCTTCGTCGCACACCTACTTATGAACAGGTTGCTGATGTGCTCACCAAAATCATTCCCTCTGCTCACTAGGATTACCTTCTTCGCAAGCTGGGAATGTTTCTTCCCTCTCCCAGCTTGAGGGGGGATATTGAGGATATTACAGATAGGGGAGGTGGTTAAGTAGTTGAGCTACTTAGTTAAGCTGAATATAAGTTTGCCTATAAATAGAGAGATGTATGTTGTAATCAAGCAATCAATTCAGTTGTAACAAACACAATATGAAACAGAAAAGTTCTCTCTTCAGTTTTACATTTTCAATCAAGAACTCAATTTGAGTTTCTCGTTCATCACACAATCTGCATTCTCAGATTGTTTCACATAACTGATCAGACACATTTAGGTAGTGTTAATATAAGCATTTAGAGGAATTGTGGTGCAATGCATGAGTTAGATTAGTTTTCATGTTTTTATTACACTTCATTTAGAGTCAGAATCTACAAGGTTTATGTGTGATTTAAGGTGATCGCTAAGAGGTGGAGCAAAGCTCGAGTCAAGGTTCGAAGATTGGACGGAAACAGGAGAGCCGAGAAGAGGAGCTTAACATGTAAAGAGTGGAGTTGTCTAGAACTCGGGCCAAGACAAAACAACTCGGCCGAAATTCATTGGTGAAACCGAGATGGCTCCTTAGAAGAGAACTCGGGTAGGGTAAAAGAACTCGGCTCAGTTCTTTATGTCTCACCAGAGTTATTTGGCGAGTATTGAGTGTTGATATGTTTGGGCCGATTTTGGGACTAAGTTTTAGTTGAATTAGTTGAATTATTATTATTAGTATTATTATTATGATAGAAAGACGAAATAGGTTAGCATTAATTTTAGGTTTGGAAGGATTTCATTAGTTAGACGTTTAACGAGTTTGGATTTGAAAATTTGTGATTTTTGCTCCGAGACAACTAAACTTCTTTACGTCGGGAGATTAATCGAAGCGCCAGGTTAGCAATTTCATTGTGAGATATTTAGTTCTTTATATTTCTATTTGAATATTATTGATTCTATGCGCTGAATGTTTAGGGTTTTCATGAATTTTCATTAGCCTGATTAGCTGATGCTTTTTCATGATCATCTATAGCTAGACATATGTAATTACTGGTTGAGTTATCTGTGTTATCGAGTAACAAAGTATAAATCTCTAAAACTGGTTGATTCAGGCATTTGTATGGAGAATCGATTTGCAATTGATGCAATAACTGGTTGTGCGTGTCGATTGTCTTTGTTGATTTACTTTAGTCTTCATCAATTATTGAATTGAATCTTGATAGTTTCATAACTGTTTAATAATTAAGGTTATGAGGGTCTGTTTGTCCTGTTAACTAGAGTTGATAAGTAATTAGATTCAAAAGACCTAGTCTTTCCACAACAAAGTATTCAAGATGAAGTTATCTATTTGATTTCAACGAGCAATGAATGAAACATGAGTGCTGAGATTGATTTACCTGAGCTATGTCCCTCATATTTATTTACTCAGTCTATTTTATTTTGTTATTTTGCTTCTTAATTAATTAGTTTTAACCATCAAAATCCCCCTCTTTATTTCTTGTTCTTGTTGACACACTATAGCTTGCATACAAATCATTGACTCTCCATGGGATTGACTCGTACTTGCCAAACTACACTAGTTAGGTTAGTCGGATATATTTGATAGGATTAAGGCAACTGAAAATCAATGTTAACAACACAAGGAAATTGTTCACCAATTGCTCACTCCCTATTAACAAAACACATTCATGGTGCCACATAAGTTTTTAACCTTTCACTGGATAAAAACTTTCCAAAAATTCCATACGACACTGCACAAACAAAATGTGAATAAGTTCAGAAGTCGACTACATCAGAGGTTTGTTGTGAAGGGAGAAGTTGGTGGACGAGCAACTCCAATGCCTATATATGCTTCTTCACTGCATCATTCTCTCTAATCACCATATCGCACTTCTCAATCGCATGCTTGCATCCTCCGAAGGCTTCTTCGCTCTTTCATCGACCTGTTGGGCTCTAACCTCCAACTCTTGGCTCTTCCTTGCACACTCCATGTTCTAAGCACCACCTCTCTTTTTGGCAGGCCTTTGTGCAACTCCTCTCAAGCCTACTCAAACTCAAAAAAAAAAAAATTTGCAGATGGCTTAAAAATGACAACAAAAGGAGCAGAGAAGAAAGAGGTCAACTTTGAGCTATAAAATGTAGTTTAAATAAGTTGTACTGTAACTTTTTTTTATATATATAAAAGGAGCAGAGAAGTTGGTAAAATGAACAACTAGTGTACGAGGTACCTTATCTTTAAGAGAAGCTTAGTTTAGAAAGTATAAAATGCTTCATTCCAAAAAGTATAAATGCAGTGAAACTTCATATTAAAAAATGCATTAAAATAAAAAGAAATTAAGAGAAGAGCAGCTAATAATGCGTATTTTAATAGGCCTGATAAGTTCGTTTAGATACATTTTCATTGTAAAATATTCATGTTTTAGTGATAATTTTAGTTTAGAACTCTTTTTGTGTTGAAGTTCATAATCTACTCTTTGTTAAATCTTGACCGTGTTGGGGTTGCATCGTGATGTAAAGAATTAATTGAACTTCTTGTGATTTTAATCTATTTAAATCCAGATAGGAGGCATTTGTAGGAAAAAAATAACTTCAAAAAAATTCGATGACCAATAAGCCAACCATTGTCGAAGAACTCGTAGGTGAAACCGTTTTCTACTCTTATTTTCTCCATAAAAATTACATCTTTACCTTGTTCTACTTAATGTTACTCGAAGATTGCACTTTTTCCACTTTTGTTACTTGTTGGAAATTAAATTACATTGTGAAATCTTAGGTCTCTCAGAGGATTCGATCCCTTTCTTACCGGTTATACTAACTTGTAATCGTGGGTACTATTTGACCGGGAATCAATGATTTCATCCAGTCAAATTTCAGCGTTGTTGTCAAGAAGATCTACTTCAATTTCTTTGTGTAGTTTAAATGCCATCTTCTGTGTGGACCACTAGCATGTTTCATACCTGTTGTACTAATTCCATTCTCTTGCCTTTGGATATATAAATTGAGAGGACGATTTCTAAGTTGCGAAGGAAGCACTCATCCAACCCGGAAAGCGAAGATGAGAGGCAACAATATGCCAAATGGCTTGGAACTCACCAAACAATAATGTGATTGTGGTCCCACAATGACGCACCTTGAATGAGCTAAAGGAGCCAAACTTGATAACCCAACCATTGGCAATTAGGCTCCCCGTGCTCTCGGAAGGCACCAAGTTCGAGTTCAAGCCCCCATGGGTCCATTCTTGGTAATGTTCCATGGCATGAGTGGAGAAAACCCAAATAAGCAACTTGCAGAGTTTCACGGAATTTGTGATAAGTTGAGACCCCATGGCATTACGGAGGACCAAATGATGCTCAGTGCCTTCCCCCTACTACCTACCCATGGAGAGCATTACGGGTTAACCCTTGACCCGGCGGGTTGGTGACTCGATGGGTCCGGGTCGAAGGGTCAGCGCGGGTTACAGATAAGGGTTTGATGTCATGTCATATTGGGTTTAGGTGCATGATTCCACCTCATATCCAAATATCCATTTTCCCCGACAAATGGATAATATCTCCTCTAGAAACATGAACTTGTCCATCATGATTCATGACACAAATCTCTCACCGGTTGAGCAAGATTAAATTGATGGTCTTGAGGTATTCTATCCAAGTTGCTAAAGTTTTTACAACGACCCAACACATCAGGGTCTCTGTTTTAGTTCAACAAAGAAATGAAAGAATTTCCTGCACAACACACAACAAAAGCTCCCGCTTTCGGCAAAGCAAGATCGTCGGAGGAGACGTCCTAGAAAGGGCTGACCCTATGAGCCAGCTGCAGCAGCAACTCAGGGACAAGGCGACTTCGTGGTGGTGCCATGGCATCCCTGGCAAGGGCCTCCTGGTCCTCAGAATGGATGACGGCCACGAGTTTGTCAAATAGGGGGTCCTTTCCGCCTCTCAAAGGATCCTGCCACCATTGTTCATGTTTCCTGAGAACTTATCATGCCAAATCGTAAATGACATTCTAGGATTGAGTTTGTCTAGTTGGGATGCATGATTCATTTTTTTACAAGCTGATGCGGCCACATTGTGTGTTGGAAATTTAAAATGCTAAATGGATGAATCAGTCTGGTCGGGAGTGATGAAGGCCGGGAGATGGGAAGAATAGCCTAGTAATCGATCAAGCTAACTTGAGTTTGATTATATATCCATCAAAAGGGTCGGTTATAGGATCATTTACATTTTACAATGAAGCTAATTATGTACTACTAGTTAGAGTAGGAAGGATTATCCAAATCCGGGTCATTACAAAATTTTGGGGCAATCTAAAGTCGGGTTATTTTTTCACATCCGGGAAATTGACAAGTTGGGTAGTTTCAGAATGCTCAACCCTAACCCTGATGGAATTGAACTGGGTAATGTGTGACTAATATCAATGTTTGGACTGATTGAAAATGATTTGACATTGTGTTACAACTTGCGGCTCAAAATATTGGTAATTGATATAGTTCAGCAAACAGGAATCCTAGTTAAATAAATCAAGGATGCAATGTAAGACAATGTATTTAAAAAAAAAACCAAGCTTTGGAAGCAGCCAAACAAAGATGTTCAAATTATATACTTACCTGGATAAACAAGTCAGTATGAGTCTTGCCATCGTACAAAACTAGTTCAGCTTGCACACCCTTGCTATTCAGAGCATCTGAAAAGTCTTTACTGCAGAAGAACACCAGCAGACATAGTAAAGATATGAAAGAAAGGAAAGAAGAAACTAAAGATTTACAAGATATAAATTCATGGAACATCAATTGGAGATTGATCTATCAAAACGTTACCCAATGGGAGAATTTCAGGATTAGTACTAGGCCTACAAACCACCCACATGGCCACATCTACTCTACATTTTAGATTAAAACTCAAGATGACCCTAATTTGGAATTTTGAAACTCAAAAGACCGCTCAACCAAAGAATTTTAGATTTAGGGAAGAGTGTCTTTCAACCGTCACTCCAGACGACAAACTTGAAGGTAGTAAATGGCCCACTTCGAAAATACCCGACTTCAATTGATTAACAGGCCTAAGAACATAAGTCTAATCATTTGTTTTTTCTTCTAAAAAAGAAGATCAACATCATATTTCATGGATTAGAAACATATCAGTAGATCTCATGAAAGGCATCCATGTGAAAGGGCTTGAATGCATAATGCTGAAGGTTTCAATTTGCCTCCATAAGATTTATCTAGGAGCAATTGTTCTCATGATGAAAGAGAAGAATTGTACCTGGCTTCTGGAGGGATAGATAAATCGGCTTTCCCATGGAAGAGGATGAATGGGGGCAACAAGGATAAAGCTTTTGTGGTTGTCTTTTCTTGTATCATGATTTCAGGTGAAAACTGATCAAGGGACTGTTCTCCTTCCATAATGCTGGAAAAATGAAGTTATTCCAAGAAATGGTATCAAAGAAACATGGTTGAACATGCAAATAGTGGATCCTGTGATGGTCACCTTAAGAAAATAGAGCGATAGAGGCCTCGTTTGTGGAAGTGATCAACCAACTTGATGAGGTTGTACCTGTTACATTATTAGGAGTTTTGAAGTGTTCTAACAAGATATGTCCAAAATCTTCCTGAAACACACACATACCAGAAATGCCCAAAGAACAAGAGACTTTAGATGTAAAAGGAACATAAGGCAGTCAATGGGATTTCATTCCTTACCCTCCAGACAAACCAAAATATTCCTTAATATGTGAGACGCTCCAAGAAATGCTCTCTCCAGCAGCCTCTTTGATTGCCTGCTTCACGAGAGCACAAGCTGAGATATGTGCACCAGCTGATTGTCCCATAAGATAAATTCTACAATTGGGCAAAGAAAATGAGATCAATGAAACTGATGCAAAATTTACATCAGAAGAACAAGGTGAACTACCTGTTGGCATCGCCACCATAAAAAGGGATGTGATTGCACACAAATGAGATTCCTTCAGAAACATCCTTCACCATATCACTGATGGTACCCTGAGGAAAATTTCTGCATACAATATCCATAAAACCACAGTTATCTTATTTAAGGTGGGATCTTATAATAAAAAAATGATCTAGGGAAAAACAATAGGATCTTATGTACGATCCCGGTCCTTAATATGATTGTTATGATCCTAGAAAATGTCTATTATAAGAAGTTTATAATATTTTCATTTGAATAAGGTTATTATATATGGAGTAATATATTTTTTTATTTGTAGAATCGTACATCCACAGACTTTGATTCTACAATCTATAGACATCCTTCCGATTCAATCCGAGAATCCTGATCCTAACAAGTTTGAAATTCAGTATGGGCTATTTATCAAAAACCACATGTTAAGTGTGCCCTTTTTCACAAAACCACTACAAAATCATCTTAAGATAATGTATAATAAAGATAACCCAAGTGCTAAGCTTTATTTTCTACAAAATCTCCAAAAATCAGATCAAACATCACTTCAGGTCCAGGAGCATATGTTGAAATAATGTAACTGATTAATTACACATGTCAATGAGGAAGATAGGAAGGTAATTGCCTGTAGTCAATGCTTGCAACAATAATGTCTCTCTCTGCCAGTTGTCGTCCAAGTAGAGCACCCCATGCTTTATATCTTGAACAGATAAATACTGTAATTTAATGACGTAGGAAATAATGATCACACAGTCACAATCTTTGATGGGAGAGGAAACAGTGTTTAGCAGTTCACAAGATGTTGAACCTAAAGTTTAGGAGCACACTAGAGATTACTGATTAGTGGAAGACAAGCAAAAATAAGCCATCTTCTTTTCGTTTAGGAGCAAAATGAAACTATCTACTAAACCACAAGTCAACAGAGAGATTTTCCTCATTCATGCATTATTATGGATTCTGGCTGGTAGACACAAATGGCAATATTACCTTCTACTCAAGCTAGCAGCTTTAATCACAGTGGGAAATATTTTGGATAACATTACAAGAAAGTATATTACTGGGTTGCCTCAGTAAATCTGATAACTTTAGAAAGGACTAAAACAGGTTATTTGCACTTCTCAAAATCTGCCCTGGTAAACCCAAGAATTTCAAGTTATGCCAACCAACTAGCCATTAGATTATGATCAATTACTTTTCACTTTTTAATCCATTATTAGAGCTTGAGATTTTCTTATTTTACATCCCAAAGGGACTATAATTGGAGATACCATTGTTTCTGGTTCATAAGTTCCTATAAAAATCCTTTTTTGCATTATGTTAGCATAAAGGAAAATGGATTCTGGCTTCAAGGGGTGTAGTGCTTTTCACCAATGCTGCCTATTAGATCTAGTAGAGTGGGGTTGGCTAGCATGTAAAACTCACCCAATAATCCATGCTCCGCCGGTTACAAATACTACAACTGGTTTCTTTCCATCACAATCTGCTGGTAGATAGAGGTCGAGCCTGTAAATGAAATAATGGAATTTTACTGATTCTATACATATTATGTAAGTAATGTAACACCTTTTCTATCAAAACCATCATGTTAAATTGATTTTTTTAAGGATTTAATTAAACCATTACAAATCCAAAAACTCCAAGAACACATGGAGCAAAACATACCTATTTCTTGGCAAATCTCCATACACAATGCTTCGACGGACCTGGTTTGAAAAGTAGTAATAATAACCCACTGCATCCAAATTTGAAAGACAACAAATTTATTGAACTTGATAAGTAATGAGTTCAGCCAGTTTGTATCCAGCATTACTCTAGCCACACAGCTGAGATTGTCAGGGCATACAGTACACAATGATAATTAAATTAATGAAAAAGAAATCAATTGATATCAAACAGATAACCATTCATTTCGTTTGCAAGCCTCGTTCTTACCTTCTCTGTATGTATGGCTTTCTTTATTCTCAGCGACGAGCTTTGTACAATTGTACTGTGTATAAAATTCAAGGGTAGGGTGGAGCTAAAAGTTCACTTTGACACAACTGTTTTTTAAGCACAAGCACAGCTATACAAGCCAATTCTGCCAAAATCTTCTAATTTCTTAGGTTGCATCTTAATATCACAACACTACAGGGGAAAAAAAGGGAAGGAATTGTGTTGCTTTATACAATTAACCATAAAAATACAGTACACGCATGTATAACCATTTCCAGCATACCTTGAAGAAAACCTGGAAGCAGCAGCATAGCATAACAGGCTAGTGCAAGCAGTCTTGTGATCCACCGGGAACCTACCCTGAAATAAAGCAAATGAAAAGATACTACGATAGAAATACCTGCGTAATATATTATAAGTAAAATCTATACAAAGTTGGTAAAATATAAGAATGAAGTAAATGAGCAACACTTTTGCTCATCCTTGTGAGAATAAAATAGTGCCTATAGATAGACAGCAGTATATGATAGAAAATGAAGAAGCCAGACAAAGGTGTGTTTGTTTTAGAAGTAACCAGTTAGGGGTCTTGGGGTAGGGGATATAATCAATATAATCCCTTGGTTTTTTAATTGACTTTTACTATTCAGTCACATATTTTAAGAGTGATAAAAGCTATATAAAAACTCTTTTGAAATTGATTTTTTTTAAATAATTTCATACTTATTACAACAACAAAATATTCTCATGTCGGCTTGGGTTTTAAGGTATGGTGTTGGTCAGCTCTATAAACCCATCATTAGACAAGAAATCCCTGAATAGACCTCTTTTAAAGAATTCTTAAAATCTTGACTATCATCCTTCACACATCATAAGTTACAGTTGCAAATTATGTCTTCCCCAGCTCCCTGCTTTAAATTCCACCTGTTGGATACTAGTTATTGCAAACATCATATTTTTAATGATCCAGACCAATTGATAATCGAGATCTGTAGAAAACAAATGATGTGTTTGGATGAATTTCAGACAGACTTTGACATTGTGTCAAGCTCAGATGAGCAAGAAGAAAGAAGAAGAAAACGAAGAACTGAGAAAGAGGGAAATCAGTGTGTATTGCTGTTCATCCAAACTGATTTACATTGGGCCCCGATTGGGATATTTTTACTGTAGCAATCCAAGACACTACAAACCGAGTTTACAATCAGCAAACTCTAACCTCTAACAATATATAAATAACTGTAACCCTGATCAGCTCAACACCAATGTAAATATCGGTAAAGCAAGAAAGTGGTAGTTTATGAGCTAGTAACAAGCACAATTTCATGATAAATTTAAGCAAAATCAAGCCAACATACAACTAATTACCTAACTAGGTGCAATGCGGTGAGGAGATTGAATCAAATCTTATCAAATTAAAGCACATCATCTCTCCTGAATACTCGACTGATTCACAATAAAATTGTCATTTAATTTGTTGGAAGCAGAGAGCAAGAAGAAATAAATAAATATCAAACACCAAATAATTAAAACGTCCGGCGAGAGGAACCATTACCCTAGGAGTCTGAGCAACTTAAAACTCAGGCGAGTGATGAGGTAAGTCTCGGCTGCAGCGTGGCCGATATCCTGGCCGAACGACCGCTGCCTATTCGGTCGCCTAGCGTCTGGCGCTCCTCTCCGCCTGATCGCTCTGTCGCCATTACTACTACGACTACGAGTGATGTTTCCATAGCCAGATTCACCGCAAAACAGAGTGTTGGCGACAGAGTCCAAGTCGCAAACGGCGCCGTCAAACTGATCGGGGTAAGATGCGGTTCTGTGCGGGGAGCGCTTGAATGGATTCGCCTGCAAAGTGGCAGATGCCGCCATAAGCGGCGAAGAGGAGAGGAGAGGAGAGGAGAGGAGAGAGAAATGGAAGAGGTGGAGGGGAGAGAATCTTGTGTTGTGGGGATCTGATTGCGTTATTCGGAGTGGTGCGGTGTCTTTGTGTTGGCGTGTCTGCATTCCTCTGGAAGCGTGTTTTCTTCCACCAATTGCTTTTAACTGTAACGGTTTTTCGGGAATCATTTCATTTCTACTATCCTCTAAATAGAAAAAATTTATGGGCTATCGGCCCGGCCCGGCCCGGCCCGGGACGTTAGATACATGTATTAAACTTGAGGATTTTTTTTTGGCAAATTGCAAAAAATAACACGAACTTTAAGGGTAGTTGCGTTTTGTGGCACCAACTTTCAAAAATTCTATAATAATCACCAAATTTGAAGGATGGTTGTGGTTAATAGCATAACCATTTTACGTAGTATTTCAAAAGTACACCCCTCAATAACATTTTATTTACAAAAAAATCACATTTTTCCATTGTTTTTTTAAACTCACTCACAATTTTCTTCTTTAAAAAAAAACAATTTTCATGTTTATAAACTCAATTTCAATTTTTCAAAAAACACCATTTTAAAAAAAATATAATTGTGATATTAATTGGTATATTTTTAAGACACTCATTTTTCATTTTAAAGACATTACTTATTATTTAATTTTTTGAAAAAAAAAAGAGTTTATGGAGAAAATAAAATTAGTTTTTTTTAACGGGGTGCAAATAATGAGTGTATTCTTTTAAGAAAAAAGGGGAAAAGTAGTGTTTTATAAAATAAATTATATTTTTATAAAATTAAAAATGAAAATGGATTATTTTTTAAAATGAAATATGGGAATTTTTAAAAATTTTGAAAATTGGATGATTTTTTTTCTACAAAGAATGTTAATAAGAATTAAGAAGTGACATTTAAAAAAAAAAAAGATGTGCCACTTATTGCAACCAGAACCAAAGTTGGTGATTATTTTTAACATTTTTAAAGTTCATGCCATTAAACACAACTATCCCTAAAGTTCATGCTATTTTTCACAATTTGCCTTTTTTTTTTAAGCATCTCCGAGACTCCGATCGCTCCTTCAAACTACACTACTAGAGAAACAAAACACTAGATCTGAGCAAATGCGGGCCTGCCACGCCCGCTCGCTTTTTTGGACGGGCTTAGGCAGAGGGAAAAACCCAAATGGGCCACTAAGTCCGGCCCATACCCGTTGCGGATATGGGATTTGGTAGACTAATCTATCCGATACGGACCGCTAGGCCCGTACCAAATTACAAATTGAAGGGGACTCTCTTATAACCATAAATCACTTAGGACTAAACTATACATGCCCATGCAAAATTGAATTGATCATATCCGATATCAAAACATTGTTGTCGGGTGTGAGAGAAGTCTCTTTCTCTCATGTGCCCCACATTGTCAACAGAGTGGCTGATAAGATTATACACCTTTGTCGCTTTGCCTGGGACCTCGACATTTACTGTGATACAGTTCTTCAAGACCTCATCCGTAAGAATGCTCTCGAATAGGATCTTTCCACCGGAACTATTACTTGTTAAAAAAAAAGGGATTTTTTTAAGATGTTGAAATCGGTCCACTTTGGCAGCTTCGCCTTAAGCTATGATGTCATGTCATATTGGGTTTAGGTGCATGATTCCACCTCATATGCAAATATCCATTTTCCCCGACAAATGGATAATATCTCCTTTAGAAACATGAACTTGTCCATCATGATAGATTAGTCTACCAAATCCCATATCGGATATGGGATTTGGTAGGCCCGTAATGTATTCTTAATGTAGTTTTCCTAATATATTCTTTCAGTTTTAAATATTGATTTTTCTAATAAATTTAAAAATTATTTTGTTAATAAATTTAAAGATGAATATAAATTCTCAGACTATAATGTTTATTTGTTTTCTTCATTTTCCTTCTTGTTTTAGCTTTCCTCTCCATCTGATCTTCTCTCCTAAATAGATGAACAAGGACCCCTAAAATGAAAAAGAGAATCGGGATTGTCGGCGCCCTTCACGGTTAGTTCTAAATTCAGTTGTAATTTCATCCGGGCCTAGGGACTTATCCTTTCCAATCGAGAACATAATATTTTTTATTTCTTGGTTTGTGATTGGTTTTGTAAGGAGGTCGTTATCCTCGGTTGTGTTGTGATCTCTATGTTGACCAGTTTCAGGTATTCTTCTAACAATCGATTTTGTAAGGGGATCATGGATGAAGCGAAACACTTTCGTTTTCAACCCCGCATCATTCTTTGCGATGTGCAAACACTCTGAGCTAAAGCTTTCTCTTGGTGTATTGGGTGCAACGCTTTCGCCCGTGTCGTGCACCTTAGTCTCAATGATGGTTTAAGGCTTTATTACTGCTATATTTATAGGTGGATTTAAGAGATATATAGCTAACTAAGAAAGTTTAAAAGGATATATAACCAATTGTCCCTAAATATAATTATCCTAAGAAAAGGTTTGATGTTATTCAACACAAATTTTATGCAATTTACCTCTAAAAATGTAAAAAAAAATATTCCATACATTATTTATCCCACATATTATTTGCATATAATGCATTGGACTTACTCATTTTGATGAAAAAAATTCTAACAATTTATTTGTTTTTAGGGAGCTTAATTAAGAGATTGTTTAACATATTTCGTACATTATTCGGTAAGATTACATAGGAGTATTTGTATTTAATATGAATAATTTCTGCTTAAAATTGAATAATATTATTCGTGTGTATATATTCGACAGACGTTCTAGGAAGTGATTGTTGGTCTCGAGTCAATTTGTAAATATTTTCTAGAATAACAAATGACTTTTGACTAAATTTATATAAATTATCTTGTCAATGACCGTTTCGACGTCTTGACAATAGCCTCACTCAAACAACATCCTTGTCAATTCATACTTTTGACATTAGCTTTTTCCTGACAATATTACAATTTTAATGTTTATATCTATAGTTAACTATTATTAGAGAAGCATTTTTTATGAGGTGTCACTCTCTCCTTAAAAGTAGGTTATTCAATCAAATTTTTTAAACATTCAATTAATCCATGATCTTAGCTTAAATTATAATTTTAGTTATTTTGAAAAAAAAAACAATCTATAGTATATATTTAACTATTATTATAGAGACATTTTTTATAAGGTATCACTCTCTCCTTAAAAGTAGGTTATTCTATCAAATTTTTAAACATTCAATTAATCCATGATCTTAGCCTAAATTATAATTTTATTAATTTAAAAAAACAATGGGATTAATTCAAAACATAAAATCAATAATAAGAAAACATAAAATTAATATGAGTAATATATATATATATATATATATATATATATATATATATATATATATCTGTATATACTACTTTAGTTATTTTTTCAACCAATGGGTTTAATTCAAAACTTTTAATTATTTGAACTTTTACTACTGTATTATTTTATAATATTAATTTCACATATTATTAATATTTTATTTATAAAAAACCGCGCACCATGGCACGGGGATCATACTAGTTGTAGTTTAATTCACAACTTTATTTATCAGTTTAAAATTTATCACAATGAGTAGTTCATACGACTATTATTCGCTTTATAATATTGAGATTAGGGATTAAACTTTCCTTTCTCTCATTTGCAGATGATATGATGATTTTCGCTAAGGCAAACCAAGATTCTAGACAAGTGGTAAATAACATTATTGATAACTATTGTGCCATCTCAGGCCAGAAAGTCAATTTCTACAAATCTTACCTTGTAGGTAGACTTGTCACAACACAATCCGACCCGGTTGACCCGACCCGAACGCCCGAAAAATTTTCGACCCGAACCTGGAAATTTTGACCCGGAAATTTTTTCTGACCCGAACCTGAAAACCCGGAAATTTTCTGGGTAATCTGGGTTTCGACCCGGTGACCTGATTGACCCGGTAATTTTGACCCGATTTACCCAATTGACCCGGTGACCCGATTGACCTAGTTGATTTATAATTAATTAATTATATATGATTAAATTTTTTTTCATGGAGATTCCAATTTATTACATTTTATAATTACAATCATTTGATCTTTCATTTTCAAATCAACTTTTATATTTATTTGTATTGTGTAATACTCCGTCCGATCGATAGTATTTGTTTTTTCGTTTTTCAACAGACTTTTTTAAGAAGATAAAAATTCTAAAAAATATTAAAATATTAAAAAAATTCTATGCTTATTACTAATTGCATGAAATTGTTTTAAAAAAATTATTTGAAATTTTGAAATTTTATATATTATTACATTTTATTAAAAATTATGAGAAATAATAAAAAATCAAATGTTTTTTTAATAAAATGTAATAATATACTATAGAATATCAAATTTTTAATAAATTTATTTTAAAAAAATTATTTAAAATTTGATATTTATATATTATTACATTTTATTAAAAATTATGAGAAATAATAAAAATCAAATATTTTAGATCAGATATAGTATATAATTACAAGAACTAGAACTTATGAACAATGTCTTTAATTTTAGATTTTTAAATTTATCGCAAAATTATCAAATTATGATTTTTTTAATTTAAAAGAAAAAATTGGCCAACCCGAAATCGATCCGAAATGACCCGAAACCCGGTCAAACCCGAGTTCGATTCAACCCGGAAATACCCAAAACCCATATTACCCGGGACCCGAAGTGACCCGACCCGAATGACCCGTTTGACAGGTCTACTTGTAGGTAATACTATCATGAGTCACATTAAATCTGATATTTTATGCATTTTGCTTTTTAAAACCATATAATTACTTGCCAAATATTACTCTTCACGTGTAAAATTAGAAGAATATGAAGGGTAAAAGATCTTACATTATCATGATTGACATTTTTTTTAAATCTCATTTATCTATTTAAATAGAAGATTATGAAGGGTCAAAAAATCAATAATCCTACCATGAAGGTAATATAAGGAGTGTATAATATTTTGGAAAGAGGGATACTGAAAACCCTAATTTAGTTTAATGAATGAGTTACGATGAAATGAGATTCACGTTAACGATGTAGTTAGAATCAAATGGAGGTGTCTTACTTTTGTCCTTGTGAGAAGAGATGACGATATGTTTTTGTCAATGAGGAGATTTGAGGTTACAATAGTCCAGAAGGCCATGACGAAAGAGTTGAGTTGTAGAGATAATGATAGCTACAAAAGTAAGTTGCGGTCACAAGACCCTGCCTAGTGGAGAAATGATAGTTGAGAAGGACATCAAGGCCATGTTCGAAGTTGTTGAACTGAGGGGTAATGTGTGTTAAGGGGGAACACATCCTGCAGTGAACTCGGCGTGTGTTACTTTGTACATGTTGAGTTGTTGTAGTGGTGTAGATTTTGCCAATACCAAAAAGAGGGAAATTATTGGGAAGTCCTGAGGGTCGCCATGAACTTTAGTATTTTGGTGCTTGCAAAACTCTTGATGATAAATAATGTGTACTTACAAAAGTTGTCAGGTTCCTGAAGACCTCCAAAACGAAAATACTGAGGTAGGTCCTAAGGACCTGATGTGATCCTAATCGTCAATGAGCTCGACTCCTTTATCTTAAAAAGCTTTGTCGTTGGAACCGAATATTAATCCTAGCTCGTTTGAGAAAACTGTGTGGCGACACCGTAGTACTTTGGCTTTTTTGGGATGCATAGAATTCTGATTGAAATTGATGAGCACTTGTTGGAAAGCTATTTTAAGTGGCTACAACTTCCATGAAGGACACTTCTCCCAAATGTGCCCCTAAGAGGCTCGAATTTGATGATTCTTCAACATTCTAAATCTGGACGAATTTTTCATGCTTTTGTTTTTTTATCAAAATAAGTCCCACGTCGCTTACAGATGCTTGGTGGCTATATTTTCAGCTTATGTATTGTCTGTAAGAATTTCATTTTTTTTTAAAAAAAAAGTCAAGTTGAGTTGAGTTCAAGGTTGAGCCACTAATAGCTTTCTATGATTCAAGGTTAAAGATCAAGTTCTTTGTGAGAGGCTAAGAGCAAACCTTTTGGCGAGAGGCCGAGGTGACACCCTGGTGAGAGGCGAAGGTGTCAAAGGGTCGAGATCCTCGGAATGCGATTCCGAAAGGATTGAGATCGAGTGTAGGGTGACACCCTGGTGAGAGGTGAATGTGTCAAAGGGTCGAGATCCTCGAAGTGCGATTCCGAGAGGATTAAGATCGAGTGTATGGGATTCAAGGGTGAGAGTTCTGCGAATCTTGCTCCACATGTCCTTTTTTTTCAGTTTCCATAAACATAAACAATAAGCCCCGCAAAAAGAGTGTTCGAAAGCTCGAGCATTAATGATCGATCCCGGTCCTCGGGCCTCATCAAGACCCTTGCTGGCGGACATGATTGCCATGTGACGAGGTTGACAAAATCTTTTGTGGGCTCCATAAAATATCCACGCTTTATATTCTTGGAAGATCTGATTTGAGCCAAAGTTGAGGAATAATAGAGATCTTAATATTGGTGAAAATTATTTGAGATAATATTGATTTCCATAAGAGATAATATTATCTTCCTTCCTTTTTTGAGAGGATTGTGTACGATGAGTTCATGGTAATTGGAGATATTAAAAGGCACGAAATTAAGAGGAGAAAAAATATCTTTTTCAATAGAGAAAAAAAAAACAAAGAAAGCTCAGAGATAGAAGGAAGAAGAGAAGATCGAAAGCATCAAGAAAAAAAGGAGAATAAGAAGAAGTGACACAATAGGAAAGGGTCATCGTAGAGGGTCGTGAAGAACAAACAACTACAGTGTTATTGTGGTGGTAAAGTTTGAAGTCGTGATTGCTCTCTTTGTTTTGTTTGTTTGTTTCGTGTTCGTTGTTTTGGTTTTTTGTTATGGTTTGAGTTTTGGTAGGTTTACTTAGGGTTTTATTGGTGGGTAATGGTAAGCAACTAGTGTTTCGGGTTGTATTAGTGTGTCTTACAGTAAAATAAGTAGACATATTCGAAATCTTCTCCAAGACAAAAAGAGGTGGAGATTTTCATCCCGCACTACCTCCGTATAGTTAGAGGGTTTCCATCGTAAAATGTGTGTTCCACATTTATTTATTCTACCTAATTTACTAGTAGCGCTAACACAACATCCGAAGATGTCCTTACAAGTATTAAAGCTAGCAAGACTTGAACTCTAAAACCTAATCCAACCTATCCAAAACCAATTAACTCGTTCCTAAAAAAATTAGTACTATAGATTACATAAAATGATAAAAACCAACTCAAACAATTTTGACTCTACATCCGAATAACCCATCCAAATTGAAATAAACCTAAGTGGAATGAACCCATATCGACTGAAGTTCAATAAGACCAAAGTCTGAAATAACTTGAATTTATAATATATCACAGATTTTTTAAAAAAAGGAATGTTGAAATATAAACAAAATTAGCCTGAAATATCTTAAACTTGATTCAACCTAACCCAACCCAATTCAACACAAGCCATCCTACATGACTAAATCACCTAAAATCACTTGAAACTCAAATGACTCAACTCAAACTCACCCAACCTACTCATTTCTCACCTCTATAATATTATATAGAGGTTTGTTGAAGAAGAGAGAAGAAGAAGATAGAATACAGAGGGAGGAAGAACAAGATAGAGGAAAGAGTGTTCTGTATGTTCATTGATGATCAATTCTTACAATATATAGGTATTTATACAACCATACCACACTTTTTAGAAATTGCCTTTATTATCCCTAGTATATCAATCCCTAACATATACTCCATTTGTTAATTAAAATATATGGTTTACTATTCACACATGTTTTTTTTTAAATATTAAAAACTATATAAAATATCAACTTTTTCTTATATTTTTTCATAAATTCATACTTAATAGTAATATGTATGAAATTATTAAAAAAAATTATTTAAAAAGTTCATATTTTATATAGTTTTTAACACTTAAAAAAGTGTGCATAAATAATAAAACATCATGTTTTAATTGATGGAGGGAGTATAATAGTAGATACAATAAACTTATACTCCCTCTGTTAATTAAAACTTGTCGTTTACTATTCATGCACGCTTTTTTAAAATGATGAAAAATATATGAAATATTAACATATTTTTAAATTTTTTTTATAAATTCATAATTAATAGTAACAAGTATGAAATTATTTAAAAAATATGTTAAAAAATTTAATATTTTATATAGTTTTTAACACCTCAAAAAGCGTGCGTAGATAGTAAAACGTCATGTTTTAATTAACGGATGGAGTACAATATATGTTACTAAAAACGTACTACACTAATTCAAAATAAAAACTCAAAATTAAATATTAATCTAAGCCGATCCTATGAATTATTACTAAACATTTAAAATCATCATAGCTAAACTAAGTTTAACAATTTAGGGGCAAAAAAAAAAAAGAATGTTCACTGTATGTGTATGGGGGGAAATGTTTACAAAGTATTACATCTCACAACAGTTTTCCATATTTTGTAGGAACTTTTAGTTCACTCTTCTAGTAATACAAATATGTACCCAATAATTTGCAACAATAAAACTACAAAGGTTACATTCCTATGAACCATAGAAACATCACATTTTGCGAGTAGAATCAATCTGCATTGCCAGCCAGATAATAAACTAAATCAGTAGAGCATTTTTTGCAGCTATACAGTTCACCTCTTCAAAGAATCTGCCCACAAATTCTTGATTTTCATACCTCTTGCATTCAGTTCCATGGCCGGTTGAAACTCGATTCAATTCCGGATTTCTCATACTTTCAACCTCATGTTATCACTTAACTCTTTTCATGCAAGGCAGCCAATTGAGATTATGAAGTGATGATGGTTTTATGCCAATGTAAGTCCTGCCTTGTAAGAAGTATTTTCTGGGTAAGGAACAATTGTCAATTGGTGGTGGAATACTTTATCTCGACGGACCCATCAATGCCCACCTGCAGTGCCACTGCTCCAACTGGCCTTACTGCTGTTGTACTCAACACTATTATTGTCGCTCTCGAATGCCATTCTCTGGAACATTCTGATCTGAGCAGATTGCTGCCTCGAATCGAAGACTGTGCTCTGCCCGGGTCTCATTCCGTTTGTAAGATCTATTGATGAATCACCTAGTGAATCCAGTGCTCTCACCACCTAAAGAACAGAAGCACAGTTTCAAAACATCTACCAATGTCAGTTCTTTTTGTGCTCTTCACCCTAACCTGTATACAAGGTTTAACCCAACAAAAATGATTCACTCTACACTTCATCCAAACCCAAAGTGACACAATTGACAGGTCTACCTACCCAAGGTCATTTTTCAACTTTAGAAAGCTTATACAGGCTTCTAAGAGGACCATCTATAAGGTTTATTATTTGCAGTAAAGAAACCGACTTCAAAGCAACAAATTTACCTGGCTCATTTTTGGCCTCCTAGTAGCGGAATTCCGTACGCAAGCTGCTGCTGCCTCAATCATCCGAAACATCTCAGCTGGAACATAGTCACCCTCCATTCTCACGTCAGCTAACTGATCAAAGTCTTCACTATCAAGTGCTTTTGCCATCAGCGGGCGAGCCTATAAGATGATTATATTAGATTAGTAACTTGGATGTGCATTCAACACAGTTTTAGTATCACGTGATTGATGGGAAACAGTAGGATTTAGAGTATCTAAAATCTGTAACATGAATCTTGGACATTAGCATGAATCATGTCTAAATTACAGAAGGGTGTGCTAGGGATTTCAGCTTTTACCCATTCAACCAAACTCTCCTCTCCCAGTGGCTGAGATTCATCAACAGGTTTACGCCCTGTAATCAGCTCTAATAGTACTACTCCAAATGAAAACACATCAGATTTCTCAGTCAATTTCCCACTTGTTGCATATTCAGGAGCCATATACCTGGAAAATGATCAACGATTATGATCAAATATGAAAATTTTGGAAGCTAAATCTTGAAGGAGAAGTTTCTTTTAAAATTCTCTATTAAAAGTTTAATAACCATATGACAAGACCTTATATTTGACTGTTATTTTTGAAACATACAAAGAAACTTCCTGTGCAACCCTAGAAGTTATGAAAAGAACATGATCCTTCACATAAAAGAGGCGCACCCAAAGGTTCCCATGACACGAGTGGATACATGTGTATTTACTTCTAATTCCTGTGCCAGTTTTGCCAGTCCAAAGTCAGCTACCTATGGATAAAACAAGAAAAACTATCAAATCAAAACTGGCTGGTTTTCACCTAAAATGCGCAGATCTAAGGTTATGACATCATAAGCAAGTTTACAGTAAGGGAACACATTGCATTATGGAAAACTTGGAGAAAATGTAATTAAAGTATCAATCATTGATACACAATGTAGAGTTCATTGCTTACTACCTTACTTTAACAAAACACAGGGCATTTGGTGGCGTACCTTCGCTTCAAAGTTGTTTTCCAGGAGAATGTTAGCCGATTTAATATCTCGATGTATGATTCGTGGGTGACCTGATGAGTCCAAAATAAACAAAACAAGCTTCTCTATCATATCAGTTAGGAAATATTCATCCTTAGACATAGATATTTCCATGTTGATAAACTCATCTGTCCGAAAGATAAGTTACTGCAAAAATTCGTACCATGCAACAACTTAGGAGCATACTAGTATACAATCAAAAGGGTTAATTACTATTCCTACAATATTGAGGAAACGAGAACTTCTCTTAAAAAGAACGCAGAATCCTGAAGAAGGCAAAAGAAAGACCGGAGAGGAGTTAAATATAGGAAATTACAGTCTTCGTGTAGATAAGCAATTCCTTTAGCAGAACCAGTAGCAACCTTAACACGAAGACTCCATTTCATGACAGGCTGGTTGGTACCTGCCAAATGCCAAACACAAATATCACTGGCAACATAATTCCGTTAGCTGAACCAGTAATCACTTTTGTTTTTACGGTGCGTGATTTAATAATGCGTTTTACCGTGTAGGTGGTTTTCAAGGGTATTGTTCGGAACAAATTCATAGACGAGCAATCTCTGATGGTCACTTGTGCAATAACCAACGAGTGTGACCAAATGACGATGATGAACACGGCTGATGATTTCAACTTCAGCTTTGAATTCACGGTCACCTTGTCCACTATCAACCTTGAGCTTCTTCACAGCTATTTCTCTGCCATCTTGAAGATAACCCTTGTAAACACTGCCAAAACCACCGGAACCCAAAATATTTTGTGGCGAGAACCCACTCGTTGAAGTGGATAGTTCCTCATATGTGAAACATCCTTTTGGACTGACTATTCCATAATCTGGTGGCAGATTACTATATTCACCACCTGAATCATTCCCCCCTGTTGTATTATAGTGTTGCATAAAAATGAAGATCCAGACAAAACAAAACAAGTAAATCATATCATGTCTTTACGAGATATAGTCTAGGAAATAAGTCTTGGGAAGATAATGATGCTTACAAAAAATTAAAAAATGTAATTAAAATGTTGCAGGCCTGAACAAAGCAACTTCACAAATGTTACTTCCACAACTAAAAATTTAATTGTCCTACTCTTCATAAGCCACGATGTGCATGAACACAACATGCAGTAAATGCCAATAAATCAAGGAACAACATACACATAACCCACATTTTAGTATCCTAGCTTCACTGCAGAAATGTTACCCAAGCCTGAAATTTGTTAGAGTGATGTAATCTTACCCAAGCCTGGAGCAAGATAAGAGCTTTGTCTCCCTCTCTTTTTCCAACGTCTAAGGCAAATGATAGCCATGATAAGACCAATCACAAGAACTGCAGAAAGAACACCAATCAACACTCCATATTTGACTCCAGAAGAGGCGGTAGAATTGGATCTTGTAGTAGCCAAGGAATCTAAAAATGAAGAATTATTAGCGGCAAGAGAAATAGAAGGAGAAAGATTGGGCAAAGAATTTGTAGAAGATGGAGTAACCGAAGTAAATGTGGAAGAAGGTGGAGAATCATTTGTTGTTGATGGTGGAGATTCAGGAAGAGAGGTAGAAGAAGCTGTGGATGGCGGAGGCTTAGAAACTGATGAAGGTGTTTCTCTAGTGGGAGGTGGTGGTGGTGGTGATGCATCAGGTGGAGGTGGACTCTTTGCTGGTGGTGTTGGTGGTGGGTTTTTAGCTGGCGATGGGGGGCTTTTTGATGGTGGTGGGGGGCTTTCCTGAGTTTCCTCTGACAGTGGAGGGGGGATCTTTCTGGTTGGTGGTGGAGGTGGGCTCACCTCTAGGGGTGGGGGTGGGCTTTTTGATGGTGGAGGAGGCGAGGTTTTTGATGGTGGTGGAGGTGAGGTATTTACAGGTGGTGGAGGTGGGCTTTTTGCTGGTGATGTTGGGCTCTCATTTTCGGAAGGAGTGGTGCTTGACTTGGTGGGAGGCGGTGGGGATGCTGGTGAGGATTCCGGGCTTGGAGCCATGAATTTTGACTCCAATTTTGGTTTCTTTTCTCTATTTCCTAAGCATCAGCTTCAAATTCTCCAAACCCCATTTTCGAAACAGCAAAAGCAACCCCAGCCTCCTTCAAACAAACACCAACCCCCAATTCAACCAAACCCTAGAGCAATTCAAACAAACTTGACAGAATTCAACGACAATGCCCAGAAAACATGAGGGCACTTTCAAATTCAATACATCAAAATGCGAAATTCAATCGAATGAAACGATTTCCCTAATTGGTGATCAACAGATTTTCAACAAGAGGAATCGAAAACCGAAAAAGTTGTTTACTTGGTGAAAAACAAATGAAAAAAGAAACCATGGGGGAGAAGGAGAAACCCAAATTTAGCAAAAAAGTAGGATGGAGCAGAGAAACATGGAGAACCAAACAAACAATCATACATCAAATCGAAAGCTTACCTCCTCCGATGTCTCCTAAATCAAAGCTGCTTGTCTCTCACGATCATCAACGAGTAACGGATGTTGAAGTGTGGTGACTTGTGAGGAACATAACTGACATTTGAAATTAGGGAACACCCACGGAAACAGAATGAAGAACAGAAATATGTTCACTTTGTAATTTTTTTGGGCTTTCTGCCCAAAATGGTACAGGTTGTGCTTTACCAGGCCGATGTATCATCAATCTACTTTAAGTGCTGCTTGTTTTCCAAGTAATCTATACGCACCGCCAATTTATCGCTAAATACACTGTGATGATCTCGACTCCCGAAGCCAATGAAGATTATGCCGATATTGGTTTTTCTGGGCTGGCGAATTTCACACTGACACCCTTGTTTTTCGGGTTGAAAAAGGATCTACTTGTATCAAACCTTTGTGATTGCCTATAAATAGGGAGATAGGCAGGCTAGACAAGCTTCGATTCTCCCCTTTCTACCACCATTTTCCCTCTCCGTCAAAAAATATTCTCATTCGTCCCGAAGGTTCCTAAAGATCTTTGTTCACTATTATTATCAGAAGAACGAATTGATCTACCATTTGACCCCACGGTTAGAGGGATATGGAAAAACTCTTGTATCCGAGTAAAATCTTATGATGAATTTTAATATAACTTAATTTGTATCTTTAGTGTGACATTTGATATATAGCTTTCATGTTACACTTAATATAACATAATTTGAATAAATGTATATATAAAAAAAAGTGAGGAATATGAATATAAGGGAAATATAAGGAAAATATTTTATTCATGTTACTAGAATACTGTGTAGGTTTGAGTTTTACTTTTCATAAGAATAGCTACGATTTCTTCTTGTCAAACAACATTTCAAGATTTCAGAGCAAGAGACAAAGGAAATATGGGGGATGAAGGATTCATGGATCATTCTTAATCGATCTGCAGTCTATTACCTTTGTTTTGTGTTCATTGTTCCTTTCATAGGAAGTCATGTCAATGTTCCTCAATAACAAATGATTCAGTTCATATACGGAGAGATACATCTCAAAGCAACTGAATCAGTTAACATAACTCAAATCAAAGGACAAAGAGGGCGAAAGGGTCCAACAATTCCAAACCCCATTTTTGAAATTCAAAGCAAACTTATTCCAATTAGTATGGATCATCAGAGCAAACCCAAAAACATAAATGTTGAATGTCAAGATGAAACACCCAATTTCTTTACTCCAAATATGAGCACTAATCAGGTGACAAACTTGCATTAGGTTCATACCAATTTACTCAAATATGATGTGAAGGAGAAAGCTAGGCTAGTTGAAGCTAACAAGTTCAAATACTCTAATGGTTAAATCTAAAGAAAACTTCTCAAAAGATGAATAAGAAGTTATGATAATGTTGACTACTAGTACATCGAGTGCCAAAGAGCAACTTTAAGTATTGCAAAGGAAGCTTAATGAGAAAGATTATGAAAAAAAAGTACTTCTTGCTCAATTAAATATGCAAGCTTAAGAAATTAGACAAGAGCAAACAAGGCCAAACGAGATTCAAGCAATAGCACATCTACCTTTGCATAAGAAATAAAAACAGATGATTGTTCAATGGATAAAAGAATTTCATGTATCACAAAATTCAATGGTATAGAAAGTCTTATCCAACACACTATATATTATGATCAGTGTTCTAAAAAGCGCTAGGCGGATCCTAGGCGAGGAGGGGCCGCCTAGCGCCTAGGCGGTCAACTCGTACGTCTAGGCGTGCTTAGGCGGCCGATTAGCTCTAGGCGGAGGGGGATCGCCTAGATAGGCGCGATTTTTAGAACAGTGATTATGATATCATTTTATCCAAGCTACCAAAGATTGAGCTTGGAAAAGTTCGATGCATGGCTTTCATGGTTCACTTGTGCGCACTTGAATTGGATCATTTTTATTCTGCTTGTGGTAACTGCATTGGATAATGCTTGTTGATTAGTCAATTTATCCAATCTTTACACAATATTTGGATTTTGCAAACACCTTTCAAAGGTTTAACAAGCTTGCTAAACACATTCATTACTGGGTGATAATGCATATATATCCTAGATAGGCATTATAGACATTTTTAGGCTAGTTAGGTTGCATTTAGTTAATGATTTGGAGTTAAAGTGCATCTGACGATTATTTTGGAAGAGTTCGGATTTTGCGCGAATTTGTGAGTATTTTTGCAGAGTTAGATTCAAACGCTATTGGGATGCATGATCTTGGAGGGAAAAGAAGAAAGACTTGAAGAAACAAGGAATTGGAGATACTCTCGGCTTCTGGCAGTGAGGGATGCAGCGGGGTGAATGTTGCGGTCGCAGCATACATGCCGCGGCCGCCACAAAGAAGAGATGCAGCGTGTTGGACGAGCTCGCGTGCAGCGGCCGCAGTATCCCTGTCGCGGCCGCCGCATTTGGTCACCTGAGCGCCGCGTTTTATTTTATTGAAACCCTAGTGTTTGTTATATCGTTTTAGTTCGGCTTAGACTTTTTAAGGCCGGTTGTTATTAGTTTTCAAGAACTTCTATTCTATTCCACGTTCTATCAAACAACTAGAGATTGAGCGATGTTTTCCATGAGGAACTAAACTCATCTGTTCTACCTATAATTTGAAGCTTTATTTGGATTGATTGTGAGTTTCTAATTCTTGTTCCTTAATTCCGCTATTGAATGCTTCGACTTCCTTGTGCTTTGATTGCTTGATTGTTTTATTCTATCTATCCCGCGCAACTAGTTAGAATCAATTCAATTGCTAGGGTTTTGTATATTCCTGATTGTGAACCTTAACCCAAGTAGCAAACTTATCCCTTTAGGGCTGATTGAACTAATTGGACAAGTAGGAAGTTGGATGTGTTGTTAAATCCCTCTTTAGGGAATGCAAATACCTTGGCTAATATCTGAACTTAAAGCTATCAATTGGGTTAAATCCTTCTTTAGGGACTGTTCGATTGATAAGGGTTTCTAGGACTGACTGGACTAGTAACTATATTAGGTCGGGACAAGGGCATTCATAGGAAACTTAATAGGACGAGAAGAAGTTACAAGGATCGTTTCAACCAAATAAAGTGGATAATTGTAGGTAGAACTACTTCTCAATATTGTTTGAATCGAAACCATTTAATTTTGCTTGCACCATTCCGCTTTGATTAAAGGCGGATCATTTTACATTATAAACCCCCCCTTCGGTTACTCAATTAGCACCCGAATCGCACTTGAATAGGAAATTTCTCAGTGGGATCGACCTCTTGCTTATTGCTATACTAGTTATAAGTTTGAGTTTTATTTTGACGGATCAACGACAGGTTTTCCCTCCGTCACTGGGTGAAGGAGATTAAGACTCCAATGAAGTGAAAAATAAGTGCGCAAGCTTTTGTTCAAATGTGCACTAACAACTTCTCAAATTAGTGGTTTAATTATGTTGGAAGTGTTAGACCTTATTTCTTTGATGAGTTGGTGTCAAAGGCATGTAGAGTTGAAAAAATAACTTGTATGAGGAACCAATTGGTCTCAAAATAGTGAGGCAAATAAGGACAATGACAATAAGCTATAAGACGCGGCAGAGTCCATGACAACTTCAAAGCTATGATCTCACATTGTCAAAATCAAACTCTTACCTGCCACAAGAAAACCATCAGATCCAAAATTTGCTCAAAGACAAAAAAGCAAATGGGTCGAAAGCCAAAAACCAAATCATTCAAAACAAACTTGAACCAAAGTCAAAAATCCAATTGGCCTAAGCCTAAAAGCACCTAGAAACCATGAATCAAATTCAGAGAAGGAAAATATTAATTTCTGACTCTCTTATACCCATACCAGATTATGTTGCATTAGTCATTGTAAGTAGAATCGATTTTGATATATGTTCAAATTTTTATCAAAATAACAATACAAGATTTGATTATGTTTTTTTTTGGAATATATAGAAAACTCGATACAAAGCTAAACCTCTTCGGGTTCAGTTGCCAAACCAAAAAAATAAATTGGTTCGCTAAGAAGAACTACATAAATGCTTGTTATTCTTACATATGATATCTGATGTTAAATTAAATAAATTTTTTCCCAAATCAAATCAAATTAATTTTTTCTTTAAACGACGAGTGATTTGATTCTCTTCTAAAAGATATGTAGGATACTAGATGCAAAGTTGTTGCTCATCGAGTTCACTCCCCAAATGATATCAAGACGTACAATAAAAATTAAAAATGGTTCTTTGTAGAACTATATCATGGTTTGATGCTTTTTTATGAGCTACATAGGAAACTCGATACAAATCAAATTCTAGTCATGTCTAGTCATCCCAAAAATCAAACTTTTATCAAAGACAAAGTGTCCACGTACTCTAACTCAATACAAAGCTTTCACTCGTCTAGTTCAGTCACACCAAAACTTAAAATCAAATTTCAACACATTCAAACCATCTTCGGTTGGTTCAACTCATTAGGGGTCTGTGCACAGTACCACAGGTCTGCAACTTGAATACTGTCAAGGGTGGCCACTTGAGATTTACATGGTCGTTAACTACAGAGGCTATGGGATTCAGTCGGATGCTAGTAGCTCCGGAAAAACTAAAAAATTAAATTGGTTCTCTAAGAAAAACTACGTACTTGAATCTCTTACCTAGGAAATACGGTGTTAACTTAAATAAATTTTTTCCCAAATCAAATCAAATTAAACATTTTTGGATTGCGAGTGATTTGATTATGTTCTAAAAGATATGTAGGATACTAGATACAAAGTTGTTGCTCATGAGTTCAATCACGCTCCCTAAATTATCTCAAGGAAAAAAATTAGTTCTTTTTAGAACTATGTCATGATTTGATACTCTTTTATGAGCTACATAAGAAACTTGATACAAATTAAATTCTACTCAAGTTCAGTCATCCTAACAATCAAGATTTATCAAAGTCAAAGTGTCTACGTACTCTAAATCAATACAAATTAAAGCTTCCACTCATCGAGTTCGGTCACATAAAAAAATTCAAAATCATATTTCATCACATTCAAAGTTTCAAACCATCATCGGTTGGTTCGGTGAGCTCATTAGTGGTATACGGGTTGTACCCAAAGGTCCATATATAGTTTGAATACTACCAAGGGTGGCCACTGGAGGTTTACATTGTCGTTAATTAACTTCAAGGCCCGTGGGATTTAGTTGGATACTAATAGCCTTGGATACTATGTAAATATAAAATAAATCATCACATTCATTTTTTTTTTCAAGTACTATGTGATTTGATCCTTGTCCAAATGGTACATAGAAAACTAAAAAAACGGGTTGAATTGCGATTCCCCAAATTGTTTTCTAAATAAAAACTTAAATCAAATCAAATTACACATCTCAAAGTCAAATCATTTTTGTACTAAAGATAGATAAATAGTTACCCTTCCTATAGGGTGGACTCAGATTACTAGCGGATGGAGTAGTGTTGTTCAAACTAATTTTTCTAGGAGGTTGGTTTAAACTTCAATTCATCTTTTGAAGAAAAAATCAAATCCAACCAAACCAAAAAAAATCCAAAACCTTTGAACTACCTAAGACTTGATTTTCTCACATACACACCATAAAAATTCAGGTATAATCAAAATCATTAAAACCACTCAAATTTTGGTAGATTATAGACACTTTACAAGTAAATTAAAGTCAAATTTCAATTGAACAACAAAGAATGTAAAGGTCGCCTATGAGAATCGATTTGAAGCAGTGATTGCTTTGGGTTTGAAAGTGTGATCACTTTTCCCATCAAACACATCTCCCTCTCCCTTCCACACTTGCATCCTCAAAAATTGTTGAGAACCATCACCCTCCTTTGTCACCTTCCTTACTCGCCTCATTATAATTTATACTATATTTACCACGTCATGATGTAATTTTTTAAAAAGAAAATTTTAATAATATTATACAATTATGTAAAATACGAGTTTAATATTTTAAATTAAACTTATAAGAAAAAACTTATAAGAGAATGATGTAGCTCATTTAAGATGAACTCCATTATGATAGTATATAATTAAATATTTATAAATAGATATAAATTATATATTAATTTAATATTTTGAATTAAACTCATTGATTAAGTGTATGTGAAAGATGAAAAATTAATTACAAAAAGAAAAAATCGGAAAAAAGGTTATTAGATTAAGGTAGATGTGATAAATAATAATAATAAAACTCTTTTGTTTTAAGAGTGTATATATATATAGAATAGATATAGATAGATGGATGATGATTATAGGAATAAATTAAGGATTTTCTATCCTATCTATTTATATCTATATAAAATACTAAAACTTCAGGCCTCTGGTGCGATCTCGCGTCCATGGAATTTTCTGGATTAAAGCGGGATTATTTTTGCTTACCTGTCATTTTCTGGATTAAAGTGGTATTATATTTCTGGGCCACATCAATTAATAAACGAATATAATTAGGTAAAAAACTTATCTTTTTAAATCAAATAATCTATCCAATATTATTTTTGTAAAATATTATTTAATCGTAGTATTTTATAGCAATTAAATTTTTTTCAATTAATTAATATAACATAGTGATAAGATTTTACCAAATAAAATCTCGCTCAAGTTTAAATCACCTCCAGTTTTATATAGTATATAAATAAATATATCACAAATACGCCGGGTCTATTGCTTGGAACTTGGAAGGCAATTATCGTTGGATTACAAAGGCTTTGTTGTTATTATTTCAAACTATATAATTACTATCTGCACATATTTGAATTAGATCCATCAAACTTGCATTTAAAATTTTGGTCAGTTTAGATTAAATTAAATCTTTGTTAAACATTCTATCTTTTTAAATAAATTGGAATATATTTGTACAAATATTTAACCTTATATTTTAATCTACATCTATATATCTATATCTATATCTATTTATATCTATCTATATCTATATAAAATACTAAAGCAGATGCTTGAAACGGGCTCTGGTGCGATTTCGCATCCATGAATTTCTGGATTAAAACGGGATTATTTTTGCTTACGTGTCATATTCTGAATTAAATCGGTATTATATTTTTGGGTCACATCAATTAATAAATCAATATAGTTAGGTAAGAAACTTATCTTTCTAGATTAAATAATTTATCTAATATAACCTTATATCTTAATTATGTAGAAAACATATCAGTTTAGATAAATTTGATAAATAGATAAATCTGCTTATTAATTGATGACCCATATACAATTGATATACAATCTTATATCAACCTTTGCAATTTACAATTGACCAAATCCAATCTAATGAATTAATTGATAATCTATCCAATATTATGAAAACTAAGGTTAATAAAAAATATAGATAAAATATATATACTCTCACCCGATGATGCGACTGTGCACGATTTTACGAAATTAATCAGTCTAAATTTTTTGTTATTACAAAATATAGTACAAATCGAACATAAATATGTAACACGCCGTCAAGATTCTAAAAGATGAAGAAGGAATATTTGGTCAATTATTCTACCTTTTAGATCAAATTGAATATAATATATATATGATTTTATTTTTGTGAGCCACGGTAATTAATAATCTAATATAATATTTCAATATAATTAATATAATATTTCAATATAAGGTTGAATATTTATATAAAAAAACCTAATTAAGATATAAGGTTATATTGGATATTTATTTGATCTAAAAAGATAAGTTTTTTTACCTAACTATTTTGGCTTATTAATTGATGTGACTAAAAAGATAATATCATTTTAATCCAGAATATGACACGTATAAAAAATAACCCCATTTTAATCCAAAAATGCCACGTATACGAATCGCACCAGACCCAATTTCAGGCCGAACAAATATGATTAATGTAGATTCAAAAATGTTTACATTCTCAAAAACATAACACAACTTACAACTATATATTTACTTTATATGAAGTAGAAATTTATATTAATTCAAAGATGTTGTATATAATAAAATTTATTAAAAAACCGCACAACGGGCGGGTACCGAATACTAGTAAAATACTAAAGCAGAGGCCTGAAACGGGCTCTGGTGCGATATCTCGTGTCCGCGAAATTTTCTGGATTAAAGTGGGATTATTTTTGCTTACGTGACAAAACGCGCAACCGCGCGGGTAACGAATACTAGTGTCCCAAGAGCATATGAGTATAACATCAATCGGAAAATATTCTCCAAATTTAAATTATTTAACTTTTCTTAATATTGCTTTTTTAGGGTCTTTTTTATGTGTAGGGAATTTTTATCAATTAAGATTGTAGGATATAGGATAGAAAAATCATATATAAAAATAAAAATATAAAATAAAATAATAATAATATAATATCCGTATGAAAAGGATGTGGATTTAGAAGTGGATTTGATGATCACTTTCGTTAGACTCATATTTGAGGAATTGCACAAAAATTAGTTGCATGATGTGGACAGCCCAGTGTTAATTAATGAAGAAAGAGGTAGAAGAAGAAGGAAAATAAAGAGGCCGGGATCGGTTTGGGATTGCCATTATATATATCATATAAATATCATATGTTAATTGTAAGAAGAAAGAGTAGAAGGAGAGGGACGGTGGCGTGAAAAAACGGAGTGTGACGCCGCCCAAATCAATTTTTAACCATGCGCGCTTGATGTCCCACCCTCTCTCCCTCTCTCTCTCTCTTTATATATATATATATATACAGCAACTCCCTCCTCAATTTCTCTCATTAATCAAATATCAATTCATATCAATCCATCTATATATATATATGTATACACCCATCGATCTGTAGCCCCATCTCTCTCGATCTCAAATACAGACGTACGTACGTGCAGGGCTTAGCTTGTTATGTAACTGCAGGTATATTGAGAGCGCTCAGATCCAACACATAAAATCCCACTGTGCATCGTAGAATCAAGGTTTTAAATTTTGGTAAAATCTTTCATTCTTCTCTCTCTCTCTCTCTCTATATATATATTTCTGCTTTTTGCTCTATCATTTATACCTGTTCTTTCTGGTATATATAGAATCTTACATAAATTCGACATCTGGGTCTATTGTATTCAATATATTATTGCCAACGATTTGATTGTTACACCAATTAAGATCAATCTTGCATGCATTGAGCCGTTCTGCATTTAGGTAAGCTAGGGTTTAAATCAGGAATGGATTAGATAATTAAAATTAAATATATATCTTGTACTCTCGATCCGCTTCCATCTTATATATTTCCTATATATAAATGTTAGCCTCAAGAATCCCGAGATCGACCAACATTTATAGATCAAGTTGGATAAATTAGCTAGTCATGAAATTAAAATGTTAGTGAATTAATCACTCTATTATTTGATCTACAGGAGTATTAGATATCTAGCTTGATCTATATATATATATATATATATATATATATATATATATATATTAGGGCGTGGTACTATTATTAGTTAGTGAAATTCGAATATTAATTATTTAATTATAATATTCTCCTTTTAATTTTTTAGTATGCTTTTTACGAATTTAAAAACTTACTAAAACTCAATTTTTTTTTATTAATATTATTTATAATTTACACTTATTAGTGGTAATTAAGCACGTAGTAACTATAAAATTTTATACAAACTTTACTTTTTTTTTGGGTGCAATTTATACATTCTTTACTAAAAGTTAAAATTTTATATAATTTTTTCTATATTAAAAAGAGTTCAATGAAGTTTGAGTTGGGGTCAATGTAAAGAAATGGTATTCTGCTAGGGCAGACCACCAAACAGATAGGCCTGAGCCAACTTCTATTTATTTAGGGTATATTTTTATTATAAATCTTTTCCAAAAAAATATATATTTATCTTACATATAACTTATAATTCTATATTTATAAACTTTTAACAAGAATATTTGAAGTTTTGTAAAACATAATTTCTTATTATAAAATTTATAAATATGTGAATATAAATATATATAATATATATAAATACCATTTTTAAAAATATTTTTTATATATAAATTAAAATTATATCTGAATCAAATGTTTCAATCGATCGAACGATACACCTTAGTTTATAAAGAGTGCCATGGAGTGCACTCTACTCAAAGGCCAACATGACATGCTTCCACTAGTCCTTTTACCTTAAACAAATGTCAATGTTTTCGGCTTCAAATTATGTTTTACTTTTCTCCTTTTTAGCATAATAATGTTGTGTTCATGTAGCAATCAAAATTAACGTACACTCTCTCGAAAATCTATATACATTCATCTATATAACTATATCAAAATCGATACATAGGGTACTACGTAATACTCCATCCGTTTCAAAATAAAAGTCGTTTGGACTTTAGTGCACGCTTTTTAAGGAGGTAAAAACTCTATAAAATATTATTTTTTTAATCAAATTTTTTCCATAATTTCATACTTGTTACTAACAAGTATGAAATTATGGAAAAAAATTGATTAAAAAAATAATATTTTATAGAGTTTTTACCTCATTAAAATGCGTGCGAAATAGTAAAGTGACATTTATTTTGAAACAGAGGGAGTATATATGTCGTGGTTGATTTTAAGAAACAAATTCTACCCAAAAAAAAATTAAAATAATATATTATAATAATTTATATAAAATTATCATAAGTCACAATTAATCTATCTATATTAGTTAATTGAAAAAAATAATACTCCGTATAAATCAAAGCTATTTCATAGTCATACTTATAAAAAAATATTAATAAATAAATATTTGATAGGTATTATTTTATTTATATCTAGGTTATTTCTTTGAGGAAAAATTATTTATATCAAAATTAATTATTTGAGAGTTGTTATTTAATTTATATATATATACTAATAGATAAATATATATTATACAGTATTTGAAAATCAAGTTAATTATCTATCAAAATCTAAAATATAACAACAAATACACTAAATGTGAATTAAAATCCAAGGAATGCATATGTACTAATAACAATCAATCATTTATATATTTTTTAATATGTTATTTTTTTGCTACTGATAAAACCCAAATTATTCATTTTTTTAATCGCTTAATTATTCTTTAAAATTTAAAACTTTCAACAACTGAAGTATAACTTTTTTCATATGATTACATTTAATCTTTTCATGTTTTTATTTAAATATTTTTTTGAAATTATATGTTTTATTTGAGTAGTATATTAGTTATATAAAATTTTCTAATGGAATTGTTGGAAAAATTTTAACATTACCAAATCTAATACAATACTATATAGTATATATGTCAATTATGGATCGAGTACGTATTTCTTTCACAAATCTTATGTTTAATATATATAGTGTATGGATCATTTGTGTACAAGCCTTAGGGTACGTGTGCACTGTGTACAAATATTATTCGGTGAAATGTGAACATTATTCAGTGAAATTTGAAGCATTATTCGGTGAAATGTGAGTATTGTTTAGGGGATTGTGAAACATTATTTGGTGAAATTTGAAACATTTCGTATAAATTGTAAGTATTGTTTAGAGAATTGAGGTTTCTTTTATTTGAAATGGATGAATAAAAAACTAAACATTATTCGGTAGAATGTTTTACATTTCACCGAATAATGCTTCAAATTTCACCGAATAATGTTTTATATTTCACCGAATAATATTTGTGCACACCGAACCACACCCTATATATATACGGAGTGTGTGTGTATATATATATATATATATATATATATATATATATATATATATATATATATATATATATAAATTTGTTGATTGATATTGAGAGAATTATAAGGAAAACGTGACTTATAGAATTAGAGGCTACTGCACGCTTTATTATTTATTGATTGGTAATGCTTGACAATATGCTTGAAAAATTCAATTCA
Source organism: Persicaria maculosa (assembly GCA_963922045.1). NCBI lineage: Eukaryota > Viridiplantae > Streptophyta > Magnoliopsida > Caryophyllales > Polygonaceae > Persicaria > Persicaria maculosa. Next base: position 61,793,573 of record OY998257.1, on the reverse strand, counting down.
AGTGTGATATATCTACTCAATGATCAAGAGCCTTTGAAATTAATTTCAGGAAAAACTACCTGTAGTCTGTGATGGAAATTACTGCTAGAAACGTTCCACCAGGTTTTAGATTTCATCCTACTGAGGAAGAGCTTGTGGGATATTATCTGTTGCGGAAGATTAGTTGTCTCAAGATTGATTTAGACATTATTGTTGACATTGATCTCTACAGGATGGAGCCTTGGGACATCCAAGGTAACCATTTCAATCATTCATAGCTCTTCATTAACTCACTTAATATAATGAACTTACAACGTATACACACGTGTGCAGAAAAGTGCAACCTAGGGTATCAAGAACAGAATGAATGGTACTTCTTCAGCCACAAGGACAAGAAGTACCCTACAGGAACCAGAACGAATCGGGCAACAACAGCCGGATTCTGGAAGGCGACAGGGAGGGACAAGGCGGTTTTCTCGAAGAACAAGATGATAGGGATGAGGAAGACACTGGTGTTCTACAAGGGCCGCGCTCCCAATGGTAGAAAATCCGATTGGATCATCCACGAGTATCGCGTCCAAACCTCCCAACACGCACCCCCTCAAGAAGAAGGATGGGTTGTGTGCAGGGCGTTCCAGAAGCCTACTCCAAGCACCAACAACAGGCCATATGGGTATGACCCTTGTTGGCATACAAGGAGTAATAGATCATTAGTTTGTCCTTCACCTCTCCCTGACCTTGTTGAATTCAACTACAACCACCCAGCCGCCGCCGCCACCATGACTTCCTTCCACCACCACCACCACCACCACCCTCTCCCAGCAGAAGATGATTGCCTGAATGTGGGCCCTACCAACTTCAACTTGGATTGCAATTACAGCCAACAAGGGTTTGAAAACACTGCTATTAATGAGGGTGATGGGGGTTTGTTTGAGGAGTATAAGAGCGGTGATCATAGTTGGAAGTTCATCAACAACCTGCTTGCCTCTGATGAAGAGCACATCTCATCTGTCGACCAAGTAAATTCATTTTTGGTGGCTAATGATCCGAGCTCTCAACTGGATAGTAATATTATTAATCCAGGATATGATCAGCTTTCGACTGCGGATCAAGTGGCTCATTTTCTTACATAGTTACATGCTTTAACAACTTATTGTCAAATTGGAAGGTCAAGGCCAAGGGTCCATTAATTATAAATGCATACATTTTATTGATTGATATTTTGATCTATCTGGATCCGGCCACTATATATGCCAGATTACATATATGGCGACGAATAAACTTTGTTTCATCGCCTGAAAAAATTTCATGTGACGAAGATAATAAAACTCGTCGCTGAAGGAATCTCTAATACGAACTCATGTTGTGCTTGTATTCATGCGATCGACTTAGATCTATGTTGGTCGCATGAGTTAAACCATGTGACAGATTGCCTGAGCGAGTGCCGAAGGTGGCTCATTGATGACAAGATTTCAAGCGATGATAATTTCATACATGATGGTCACTTGATATTAATCAAGTGATAGAAATCATACGAGTTGAAATGTTGGTCGCCGAATAAGCCTCATGAGCTTGAGTTATCTATATCTCTATTTCAGGTGACGAATTATGAACTAAGGTTGAATTTTTTTTATAAAGTAAAAATTCGATATTAGACATGATTCTCAATTGGCCGGTAACCCCGGTAGACGGAAAAACTGTCACCGACAGACGGACAAGTGTCTCTATAGAAACTTGTCCTAGCTCCGTTGTAGCTTCTTCTTGGACATTTATTCTCTTCTCCTTAGCCATCTTAGGTAACTCTAGCTTCACCCTCTCGAACCATCCTTCAAGTCCGGATCCGCGAATCTGCACATTTAACCATAAAAAGCGTAGATTCCGAACTTCGACTATAAAATGATAGGGATGCGACTTAACTAGAAAAATATATGAAATGCAATATAAAACTACCCTAAAACCAACTAGAATGCCTATACAAAATATATACATTATCAACATTATAGGTAGATTTAGGTTCATTCTGGTGTAAATATTGCATGTTTAGTTGATAATATGCATACCTTGTCATTTGGTGTTTGAGTTCGAAGTCTACGTTCCTTTAGGGTTATTTTGTAGGTTTATAGAATCGAGCTTGAAAGGTGGAGCAAAAGTGGGATACTGGATCAAGGAAGAGTTGGAGAAGAACAAGGAATGAGAGTTAGGAGGTGTCCTGGCCATGATCGAGTAGCTAAGGTGAGACGAAGTTGACCATGATCGAGTAGCTAAGGTGAGACGAAGTTGAGCAAGAGGAATGCAGGATTCATGGCGTCTGTCGTGGAGGCATGATGTTCGCCGCCTCGACACCCGCCGCAAGTCACACGGTGTAAAGGATTGTTAGGACCGATGGAAATAACGATCTATATAAATCAATATCAAGATAGTAAGTAGGGTATAAATAACTAAAAAGAGAGTCAATGATCAAATAAGATCAACTAATGTTGCGAATTCGTAAGTGAAATCGTTCTTTTCTCTATGGTTTCACAAATATCAATATTGCTTGCTTTTTTTACTTTTCATCACTTTTATTCTACAAATTCTCTTCTTTATCCTCTTGTTAGCAACATAATTACATTAGGAAAGGTAAACCATGATTGATGGATTAATATTTTATATGGGTTTAATTCTTTTGAATAGTTGTTCTTGCCTACTTGTCATATACTCGATCCGTATACCAATTTTATTTTGATCGAATATATACCAACTTGGGTAGGTGTTGTCCCATGCATGGAGAATGCGTTGATACAATATTATAAATAATTCAGATAGATTCTAATAAATATAAATAAAAATAAAAATAATTTTTCCACCAAAAAATAATAGTTAGCTAGCTACTAACAAGACGAAAGTCGTTAGTTCCTGTGAAAGATAAGTCCAAACCTAAAAGCTAGTATCAAATAAGTCCGGAGTCGATCCACGATGAAAAAATAGCCTAATCTTATTCTATAGCCTTTCATAATCATAACCAATATACTCTGTATATATAAGAGTAATATATACACATATTGTTATAAAATAATCAGTTGAAATATCTTAATTATATATATAAAGCATCTGATGTTTATATATATGCACCAAAATAAACATGTGTGAGAATTATATATATTTTTATTCAATTTAATTAAAAGTCATTTTATATAAATAAAAGTTATGAAAAAACCGCGAATAAAGCGGGTAATATAACTAGTAATTAATCTAAAATTATTCATGGTACTTGGATTATCACATTTTAGAATAAATATCCTAAAGTTGTTGTAAATTTTTCAGATAATTAATTCCTCCATTCAAAGATGCATTTGATTCCTTTCATAACACTGGATTCCACAATATGTGAATAGGTAGAAATCGACTAGCTCCAATTCGGGAAAAGTAACTTATCATAATATATACAAAACATAGCCTCTTTATGTGTTGATGAGTAACAACTTTGGTCAAATCGATCTACCAAGCCTTGTTAATCATGCCTCACTTTTTCATACTCTCATGCGTAAGACAACTTATTGGAATTAATAAAAACCTTACAACATCATACATTAATATTTGGAATACGGTCTCCTACTATAAAAGAAACAATAATTGCAATTGTTTGTATTATAGTAATATCTGAACGAACACAATATCATAATCACTATATATATTATGTTCATTTTGTTGCACTTGAAACAAGATTCAAAGGGGAATCATTTACTCCTCAATAGAGGGTTATAAAAGAAGAAAATCAACTTCTTTAAAAATCAAGAACTCGATTGATACTCTTAGTATCAACCACACTAATTTTTTTAAATCTCTAGTATACTTCAAGGTCGAACTAGTTGAAGGGTTCATCTGCAACAAATAAAATTGAATTTGTGGTTGCCTATTTTCCCCGGAGTTGGAAGAAAGTGCACTTCTTAGAAGCACTTCCTATGAACAATTGATGGGCCAGCCTCATCATACTCAGCTTTGGCAATCCACATCTGTAATACATGAGTTCAAATTATTAGTATATATATTTTTGGTAGTATTCTATGAAGTTTATTTCTATGTTTATCAAATAGTTATATACTTTTTATATGCGTTTTGACAATACAATTTGGGAACGTTAACTATGGGCCTCGGTGATAACTAAATGCTTTAATTTGTGTTTAGTTCAATCAACTTTTATAGTCTCATTTAGGGGAAATGTTTTAACTACTTTAAGATGTGTTAGTTTTTACTTCTAGCTAAAAGTATATTCTACTAATAGTTTGAAAGTATTATTTTTTTGGATCACATTTTACTTTAAGACTTGTCATTAAAGGTTAAATTAGGGTAGTTCAAGGCCATCACATGAAAAATGAATGGTTTTTTCTTACTAGTGAGTGGCAATTAGATGTAAAGTAGGATGCAATATTATGTTTAAATTAAAGAGAACATTTACATATACCTGTTGGAAAGTGCTAAGAGACGCCAAGATAGAACCTCCAATCCAAACACTATATTTCCTCTCGGGTGGGGCCACAACTTTTATCTTCATGCTGCTTGGGGCAAGTGCTGTGATTTCTTTGCTCATTCTATCAGCAATGCCAGAGAACATTGTAGTGCCACCACTTAGAACAATATTACTATATAAATCTTTCCTTATATCCACGTCACACTTCATGATGGAGTTATATGTTGTCTCATGAACTCCTGCTGCTTCCATTCCTATCATGGATGGTTGGAACAAAACTTCTGGGCATCGGAAACGCTCTGCTCCAATTGTGATGACTTGTCCGTCTGGCATCTCATAGTTCTTCTCTACTGATGAGCTTGTTCTAGAAGTCTCGAGCTCTTGCTCATAGTCAAGTGCAATGTACGATAGCTTCTCTTTTATGTCTCTTACAATTTCACGCTCAGCCGAGGTTGTGAACGAATACCCACGCTCTGTGAGTATTTTCATCAGATGGTCAGTAAGGTCACGCCCAGCAAGGTCAAGACGTAGAATAGCATGTGGAAGTGCATATCCTTCATAGATGGGGACAGTGTGGCTAACACCATCACCAGAATCCATAACAATACCTAAAGGTCAAGTAATTATAAGATATAATGTTATAAGTTTAAAGATAAAGAATCAAATAATCAATAAGCATGCATAAACTTCATTTAAATGATGAACTATAAGCAAGAAAAATGAATCAAGTTGAATGAGACACTTGGTACACTAATTTGGCGTTCTAGTAGTAATCTAGCAAGTTTTTTTAAAAAAAAAGGTGTGCAACATATTTTTAACAATAAAACTGATATAATGATCTTTTTTGTTGTTATATACACGAGAATGAATTTTTCTACGTACTTGATTATAATTTAGTAATAAAAACAAAATTATCAACATATATAGTGTAACTTCACTTAAAACATCGATTAAAAATAACAACATAAAAAAGATAAAAATTTGTACATACACAATATTGGTTACTAAAAATAGAAAATGAATATGTGACATGCTAAGTTATGATATCAAATGAAAAAGCCTTTTGCCATATATGGAAAAACAAAACTACAAAGATTTTATAATAACAAGCAAAAATGTGTAAATTGCTACTTATACAAATAAACTAAAAGATGTATATTTTAATATAATGAATAAGCATACACTCGTAAAAAAAAAATTGAGTATCATGTTGAATGGAATAAAATATTACTAGTGTAATTCTCAAATGACAACGAAAGGAACAAAATATTGTAGTTTAATACAACTATTTACTATATATAGGATAATAAACTTCATAATGGACATTCTGTTAGGAGACGAACCTGTGGTACGACCACTTGCATAGAGTGAGAGGACAGCTTGGATGGCCACGTACATCGCAGGGACATTAAAAGTTTCAAACATAATCTGGGTCATTTTTTCACGATTAGCTTTTGGGTTGAGAGGCGCTTCAGTTAGAAGAACAGGGTGTTCTTCTGGTGCAACACGAAGCTCATTGTAGAAAGTATGATGCCATATCTTCTCCATGTCATCCCAATTGCTTACAATACCATGCTCGATAGGATATTTAAGGGATAATATACCCCTCTTAGATTGTGCTTCATCGCCAACATAAGCATCTTTTTGGCCCATTCCTACCATAACACCGGTGTGACGTGGACGACCTACAATACTAGGGAAGACAGCCCTTGGAGCATCATCTCCGGCAAATCCAGCCTAAAGATAGTTAATATTTTAATACAAATAATATAAGAAAAATCATTTCTAAATTTTGAATAATGAATATTCATTCAAAGATATTTTTCACTTATTTGTCCTCGCATATGTTGATTAGAGTGCAAGAAGATCATTTTAAACCATATTTGAATATAATTTTAAATTATATATTTATACATACCTTGACCATTCCAGTTCCATTGTCACAAACAAGTGGTTGTATATCTTCACCATCAGCCATCTTTTATAACCTGATTAGAAAATGTAAAAAGCATAGAGAGCAATCTTGAAATGTGAATATAATATATGTTTATTCATATGTGATAGTTAGCAAACAAAATGGAAAAAATACATTCCTAGAACATAGAAACATAACTGTCTTTCATCAATGAAAACAGGTAAAAATAAAAGTACTACAACTCATTTATTTGCATTATTATTTTTAAGCATAACATTGTTTCTTTATGTAGCGTTTCGAATGACTTAAAAGTGCTATCGAATAATGTCACACATCTGAAATCTACAAGATTATTTTTGGGTCCCGAAAATAAAAATCATTAAAATTTAGATCAAATGAAAAAAAAGTTGTTTTTACAAAAAAAAAAAAAAAGTAGGTTCAAAACATTGTTTGATGTGTAAGTTAAATATAACAATTTTGTTAATCAAACCTAAACTTTAGAGAGTTCAAAAAACGATTGAATAATTTTAAAAATACAAATCATTAACACTTAAATCAAATTTAAAAAAAAAAACTCAATACATGTAGAGGAACAAGTTAATGTGAGATATAATACAAATTCACATGTTTATTCTCTTTTCTTAGCTTACCAAAAATCCATCAATAAAGTTGCCCAAGTTTGATCTATCAAAGGTAAGAAAATGCATAATGAAAAAAATACCGATGAATGGGGAAAACATGATTGTGAAACTTTAAATATATTGAAACTATTTTTTTATTTAAAAAAAAACTTGATTGTGACGATTATCACAAACCTTCAATATGTACAATGGATATGAACTTTACAAAACAATGTCGAGCACTTGAATCAGAGAATTGAGAGAACAAGGAATCTTCACAGAAGGATAAATAAAGAGCAAAAAGTCAGAAATAGCAATATTAACGATACACCACAAGAGAAAGAGAGGGTGCGAAAGAAATGCAAAATAGAAGGCTAAATTATGAAAACAAAAATGAAAGTTAGTCCTTAATTGTCGGATTTGGTAAACATTGATATCCAAAGAAATGTTCAACAAAAAATCTTTGGACTTTTAACATTCACCATTGTAATGAATTCAAATTTTTTGAAGCAAAAAAAAAAAGAATTCAAATTTTGGACTTAATTTAAAACATTCTCTTTGTTAATGAATTTACTTATTTAATTATATTGGATTTTAAATCTAATTAAAATTTTATAAAATAGTTTTACAAAGTTTTATAATAAATTTATTATTGAACACATACGAAGATGATTTTTAGAGTTTTGTGCCATTTTCAATTTGGATAAATTATTTTGTTTACTTTTTATAATATAAATTGGTAGGATTGTTATAATTTGAAGAATTGTGAATATTGTAATGACCTGAATTTTTGAAGTAAATTAAAATATTTTTGTTGAACTATTGATCTTATTTACCTATTTTTCATTTAAACTTTAGAGTTAATGAATTTTTATAAATTAAAATATGCAAAGCACTTTTTTTATTTTAGAGTTTTATGTTAAAATTATTTTATTTTAACCATATCTAAATGTTTTTAAAGAGTTTTATGGTGTTTTAATCTAAGACATATTTTAAAATGCATAAACCAATTAGAATGATGTATGTAGTTTTATGGTGTATCATCCAAGAAGGGTCAATCTATCCATTGCACACATGTCTAATATGGGATCTTGAAAACATCTGGATATGAGATGAGATTTTTAAAAATATATATGGTTTTGGATCGTTGTTTCATAATAGTTGATTGAAAAGTTTATGGATTTTAGAATTGATATATACAATACATTGGTTGATGAAAAATATTATGGTCCGAATCAATGGTGATCACCAATCAATCACCTGGGCCTTGAGCTCGAAGATCTATTTTCTATATCACTACTGCAATATATTAGATTGATTTTTGGCATTTTTCTAATCTATACCTTGATATTAGACTTATTAAAATGTAATCTAACTAGAAAAACCTGGCTCGAATGTTCACAAAAATTTGGGTCAAAACACAAGATTTTTTACCCAAACCTAATTAAATTTTCTGAAAAAAACCGAGTCTGTGTCGACCCGGTCGGGTTGCTAATTATTTTTTGAGAGAATTGCACTAACTAAACACATCCCCAAACCCATTTTCCGAACTGGTCCTCCCTAACTATTGCAAAACTAACCCTCCCCTCAACGAAAATTGCAAGAGTGTCCCGATAGAAAAAATGGAGTAATCGACTACCTTTATGGGGGAGAGATAGATATTGTCCCATGGAATGAAAAGGAAAAGGACGAGGAAACAATTGCGCTGCATGCGAGAAAAAAAAAAAGGAAGAAGAGAGAAAGGAAAAGGGAAGGAATAAGGAATAATGAAGGTTGAAGAAGAGAAGAAGCTCTTGTCGCCTAGCAAAACCAATACAAGAAAGTAACCCCCTTGAATAGTAGATTGAAAGAAAGGAAGAAGAAAAGAGGGGGAAAACCAAAGGTAGAACGAACAACAAACGTCGACGAAAAAGACTCATGTCACCTATACCATTTAGAGAAGTAAGTAAACCTATGTTCTTGATGCTCTAGTAATTTGTAAAAAGTCATACTATCAGTAGGCAATGTTGGGCTGGAGCTAGGGCTAGGGGAAGGGGTTGAAGTTGAGAATTTTGTTTTTAATTTGGCAAAATTAGGCAATTGGACTGTATCGAAATAAGAGATTGTTGACCAACATTGGAAAAATTTTGGTGATGAATCGAAGACGAAGCACTCGACATTATGAATTTTGGGATTATCATATATGATTTCACAAGCAACATGAAAAGATTAGGTGGGTGAAAGGGTTGACAAAAAATTAGGTTGTGTAGAAGGTGGGTTCCAAACTGAGGGATTGAAGGGGTTTCCTGGTTAATTGCTATTTGAAGTCTCTTGCCGGTTTAGGGGACGGATTAAATTCATGTTCTTAGGCTTTATTTTTTTTCTTTGTCGAAAATTACATTTTGTAATTGTAATAAAATATTCGGCAGATTTAATCTGAACCGTCTCTTCCTCTTGATCACAATCGTCCACTCGCCAGCCACTCCCAAAGTGACACGCATCCACCTGCCCCTCCTGCAGCATGCTTTCCTTTCCCAGTGAAACGTTGCGTTTTGCCTCTCTTCCCCCTATAAAAGACGTCGTTTTGCCCAAGCTTTTCCAAAAAGAAAAATAACGCTTGACACATCCTTTATTGTACCAATACTTGGGGAGATACTAGCTCTAGTATCGGAAAGGCCGGATACGTCAACTCCACCCCATTTTTTATTATTATAAAAGCTCAAGCATCTCTCCAAGTCCCTCAGATAAATATGCTCTTAGTAACTACTTTTGGTGTTGATCTTAATTAGATTATTACGTTTTTCTTTTATCTATATCTTTAGAACTAACTAAGTAGAAAAATCATCTTTTCCTACCTTAGCTAGGTTATATATATATATATATATTTGGTTTAACTTGTTATTGCAAATTAGTTTAGAGTTATGAATTAAAGAAAAACTCTTATTTTAAACTCTTGGCTCAAGGTGGTCTTGTCGACTCAAGATCGCCCCTTGTTAATGGACTCGATCAAGGCCCTATCCCGTTGATATTGAATAGCAATTAGAATTCGTGGACTCGAATTGTATAAGCTATTTGATTGAGATAAAACTCCATTGATGTTAAATAGTAAAAGACAATTCATAGACTCAAATTAATTAATCTATTTGCTCGAAACCAACCTCGTCTATATCGAGTAGTGAAAGAGAATTTGTAGAATCAAATTGTTTGATCTATTTGATTGAAACAAAAGTGTTTGCATGAATAAAAAAAATCGATTTGGCATAGTGTCACTTTGTCAGTTGTCCTCCTCAATTCCAATTACGGCTACCTTCTCCTCACTTCGGCACTTCCCAATTCCTCAAGGCTCAGTTCAAATGTAACTTTTAGTTATTCCCTTTCAAATTTGGTACATAATGAAATAATGATTGGAAGTAAAAATGTATCTTAAAATGGAAATTCAATTTCAAAATAGGGTTTGTGAATTTGAGAATCAATTTCAAGAAGTCATTAATTCATTAATAGAGTGTTGATTTTGTGATTTGTAAATTATTTGTTATAGGAGAAAATATGAATAAATTTGTTATTTGGTCCAAATATAATGTTAATGTCGGTTGGGCACGGTAGGGCTAAGACAAGTTGGAGGGAGGCCGTATGCGGACCCACGTACATGAGACACGAACAACATACATGTCCCGACAACTTCTATGCTAGCTTGGAATCCTCCCAACTTCCAATGTGGGATTACTTGTCCCGACAACTTATATGCTAGCTTGGAATCCTCCCAACTTCCAATGTGGGATTACTTGTCCCGACATGGTGACCTTCGACTCTAATACTAGTGGTTGGTGATAGCGTCACAACTCAAGTTTCGCCGGTGGACCCTTCTCCAAGTGTGGAATGCATCTCTCAGCCGGACTTTCTTGGGGAGAGAGGTGCATAACCTCCTCAAGCCTAGCACACAAGCAAATGGGGTTTTAACCCAAAACCAATTGGCAATGAGAGGAGTAGCCCATCAAGCTTATATGTAGTTAATCATATCTCAATATTTTCAATGTGGGACAACCCCATATTAAAACGACTTTTATAGCCAACAAGTTGCACTCGCCACATGCGCTTAAATGAGAACCAATGCCCGCGACATGTCAACATGACCAACAACCCCACAAATCCAAACCCCAAATCGACACTAGCCGAACTGAGCTCTGATACCAATTTGAAATGAGAATGAGGAGAGAGTTCAAACACCGAAAACAAAAGATGAACTTATATTGAAATGTTTGAAGACAAGTTTTACAATTGATTCAAACACGAAACAAGGTAGAGAAATGAAAAGCGATTAGCCTCAACTAGGACACCAGTCACCAAGGATAGAACCGAAGGGCAATCAAGCTTCAAATCTCACAAGCTCTCAGAATCTCAGTGTTTGGATGTGAAGGGAGTTCTACCTACGCTCAAGAGCACAAGGGAATCGAAAACCCTATCAGAGCTCAAGAGACCAGGGAGGAAGGCCAGCAACTGCACTCAGAAGTTTCTCTCTCTCATCGTTGGTGTTTAGGGTTTGCAAACCCTTATAAACCCGTGCCATATTAGATGACGTCGTTGAAGCTTCAACGGTCAGAAATTCAAATGCAAGCCAAGCTGGGCCGAGCTTGTGAGGCCAACTGAGATCACATTTGGGCCGAAGACCCAAATGCAATACAATCAGCAACACACCCTTATGCATGATACATTATGCAATAACAACCACACAAACACTAGAATTCCATAGGCTATAAATGAGATGAGCCTAACATATAATGTTGATTTTGTGGTCTTCTAATTCCCCTACCATAATGTTGGAAATTTAGTTGATGATAAAGGTGACATAGAAACATTAAAATTTAAAGAGAAGTTTGGGTGAAAGTTTGGAGAGTTATCATTTTTTTTATTGCTCATTTTTATAAGTGAGATAAAGGGATTGAATGATTGATATATACTTGTAGATTTATATCAAAAAGACTTGCAAGATGTAAATCGATACTTGTTACATGCTGAATTGATACAATGAGGTAAGGAAAATGAAATGATTTTCTAGTTTGCTATATCAAGAGATATGTTTGAAGAACTTTGAGAATGAAGTCATTCCTAAACCCCCCAACATGAGTTTACCTCCTTTAATCCTCAAAATGAACTCATTTGCACTATTGAACTCACTTATAATATTGCATCTTTGTCGTCTTTTTCATCATCACTAAATATTATGTAACCAAAATATTTTATCCTTCTTTAATTTGTGTTTCCAGCGCCTCTAGCGATAATTCTGAATCTGCCACTGCATACTAGGTATCGCTTGTGATCTTGTCATCTTGTTTGGAAGATGCAATACTGATGATGTACTCGATTTCCTCGGTGACCTCTTTCATCGAAGGGCGGTTTTGCCTGCGCTCCTCCAAGCAGCTCAATGCGAGGAAGCCCAAGGCCTTCATGGTGTCAAGCTCTAGAGAGCTGGCTTTGGACTTGATGGATGAATCGACTGCATCCAAGAGCCTCTCCTCATCTGCCAGCCTCTTGACATACACAGCCAGGTTGACGTCGTCGGCATCCCTGCTGAAATCTATGGCCTTCTGGGATGTCAGCAGCTCTAGCAACACCACTCCGAAGCTGTAGACATCACTCTTGTCCGTCAGCTGGTAGTTCCTGTAGTACTCCGGGTCTAAGTATCCCAGAGTCCCCTGTGCACACGTCGAGATATGGCTCATGTCTGTCTGCGCAAGCCTCGATAGCCCAAAGTCCGACACCTTCAAACCAGATCAATCCAAATACACAACATAAATAAGTACATCCTTGCATTGATGAATTAATCTTATATATATGGTTGAAATTTAAATCAATCTCCGCTCTCTACCTTGGCGTTGAGCTTGTGGTCGAGCAAGATATTGGAAGACTTGACATCCCTGTGGTAAATAGGCGGCACCGCGGAGGAGTGCAAGTAGGTGAGGCCCTCGGCGGTCTGGTGGGCAATGGTGAGGCGATGGGGCCACGAGAGGGATACGTGGGTGGCTCCAGGCATAAGGCCGTGGAGGTGGTCGTAGAGGGTTCCGTTAGGGATGTACTCGTAGACGAGGAGGGGCTCCTCAAGCTCGACGCAACACCCAAGGAGGCGGACGAGGCTGCGGTGGTTGACCTGGCAGAGGATCCTCACCTCGTTAAGGACTTGGTCGGTGCCCTTGGCGTTCCCGACCTTGGCGCACTTGACAGCCACCACCGTCCCGTCGTTTAGCTCCGCCTTGTAGACCTCCCCGTACCCTCCCGCCCCCAGGAGGCGCTCCGCGGAGAACCCCCTTGTTGCCAGCTTTATCTCCCGCCCACTGAATAGCTTAGCCGACCTGCCGCCACCGGAGTTGAGGATCTCCTCCCGTTCCCGCTTTACCCGCTCTCGAGCCTCCTTTATCCGCTGCTGCCGCCTGTAGAAGAACAGCCCCATCCCCGCCACCAGCAGGGCGGCTCCTACGCCCGATGTCACCCCTGCATTCAATAATGCCCACTTAAGGAATCGATCAACCATGTCATGTATTGGCCAGTATGAGTTCGGTTGAATACGCTAACATTGCCGAAGTGTTTTGATGACAATAATCAAATAAATTTAGCAATAGAAATTGAGATCAAAAGATAAATAAGGACAAATTAGGTTTAGTGAAAGAAATTAAAAAAGATGGCATTGAAAGGAAATACAACAATGAAGGAACTATACCATAAAGATGAGTTTCAATTTAACCAACTGATACAATAAACTAGTCAATTCGAAGAACTGAGTATGAAAGACATAAAAGAGAAAAGTGAAAGAGTTGGTCATAAGAGACATAAGATAGAGGAATCGATAATGTTGATAAAAGATACATATCCTAGTGAAGAAACATGAGTTGTAAAATGCAACCCGACCCAACTCGACCTATAAAACGTGGATTTTTAGCACAAGTATTGCAACTCGAAACCCGAAATGATGCGACCCCATTCAACCATCAAATTTTGGGTTAAGATGAATCAACCCGTGAGTCACCGGTTGAGTCAAACTCTAGGATAATGAAAAATAATGTGTATAAATTGAAATTTGACCTAAAAAATAGGGAAATTTCCTTCTCAATATCTACCCTTCCTTGACCTTTCCCTGCTTATATAAAACCCTTAAATGTTATGCGACTTAACCTAATAAGTTTTTCTTGTATTAAAGTTAAACTTATTATGTAATTAATTTTCCTACAACAATCTTATACTCACCTATCTAGCTACCACCCTGTAGATGCTCAGCCTCACACATATTCTCTTTCGTGTCACTCCTATTTACACGCATCTATATGTGTCTTTAGTTGTCTTTGCTACCTTATTACTTTGGCCACCTCCCTAAATAAACTCTCGTTGGTCCATTTCTTGTGTCTTCTTTTGTTATCTAGCTCGTGGCCCATGCACGTTCATCACCCCAATCCAAACCTCCCATCATGGCACATGACCCTCCGTCGCATATCCAACCAACCAACTTCACCCAAATCCTAAATCTATCCTACGACCCTCACCAACCGGCCTTATACGAGGAGCCTCTCGATCGGGTATTTTTATGCCTATAGTATTGATCGCTAAACCTCCACACCACCATATAGAATGGTAAGTTACTTAAATTTTGTATTTTATATAGTTTTTATCATGAAAACGTGCAGAATAGTAAGTGACTTAAATTTCCATCCGAAGGATGGAGTTAGTATTAAACAGAATGAGATTTTTAAAGCAAAACCATTCAATAGAATTTTGGGGGCCGAGCTTTGGTTGATCCTAATTTCACATCAATACTTCACATTTTAATAATGTAAAAAATAAGATTCTAATTTTTATATTTTTTTAATTATATTTTCATTTTTTTACTAAGAATGTATATTATATACTATTGAATCTTTATATATTACATTGAAGAAATAAAAGTTCTTCATCATGAATAATATTATGTGTTTATTATTGCCTACACATGTCAGTAGACCTGTCAAAACACAATCCGACCCGATCGATCCAACCCGAATGCCTGGAAATTTTTCGACCCGAACCCGAAAATTTTGACCCGAACATTTTTTCTGACCCGAACCCGAAAACCCGGAAATTTTCCGGGTAATCTGGGTTTCGACCCGGTGACCACATTGACCCGGTTGATTTTATAATTATATATGATAGGGTTCGTATGGGACGGAGTTAATACGAACCCTGTTTATAAATTTTTATGGAGATTCCAATTTATTACATTTTATAATTACAATCACTTGATCTTTCATTTTCAAATCAACTTTTATATTTATTTGTATTGTGCAGTACTCCGTCCGATCGATAGTATTTGATTTTTTATTTTTCAACACATTTTTTTAAAAAGATAAAAATTCTAAAAAATATTAAATATTAAAATAAATCTATGTTTATTACTAATTGCATGAAATTATTTTTAAAAATTATATAAAAATTTGATATTTTATATATTATTGCATTTTATTAAAAATTACGAGAAATAATAAAAATCAAATATTTTGGATCAGATACAGTATATAATTACAAGCACTAAAACTTATAAATCACGTTTTTAATTTTAGAATTTTAAAATTATCGCAAAATTATCAAATCTTGATTTTTTTTATTTAAAAAAGAAAAAATTGACAACCCGAAATGACTCGAAACCCGGTCAAACCCGGGTTCGAGTCAACCCGGATATATCCGGAACCCGTTGTACTCGGACAAGGGGAATGTTTCATGATTGGCCGCAAATTATCACTTAAATATTAATTTAAAAAAACTATCCATATACTTTATATTTTATGTAACATCATTTTTATAATAATCTATCTAAATTAAATCTATCAAACTTTATTTATTTCCAAAATAGTTATCGAAATTCTTATCTATATAATAACACCAAATTAGAGTTCCTTAATTTAAAAACTAAGTAAAAAATCAACTTATCAAACTTTGTTTAACGTTTATATTTTATTTTCTTTTATTTTATCGCTCCTAGAGTTTCTTTCTCTTACATCTTAAATTATCACTATTTTTCAAAATTAAAAAAAAAATGCGGAAAGATACAAGTAAACGTTAAAAAAAAATATTATGCCCCGGATTACTCTATAAGACCTCGTGTACTTTTATGATTTTAATTTTAGGAATCTAGTTTTGACTTTAGTGTTTGGTTTCAAAATCTATGGGCTTTCCAGAGGCAAAAAAAAAAGAAAGTAAAATATATCTCTATAATATATCTATGGGCTACCCAACGGATCAAAGGTACACCGGGGCTAACAGGCTGACGGAACCCAATTTAAATCCTCTACAACATTTCCTATATCACTCCCTACATCACAAAATTATTTTCTCATTTATTTAATCTTAAAAAAATTATAAAAATTATATACATAATCTAAACACCTATTTTTATATGTTCATAAATTATATCACTAAAAAATCAGGTTTTAAAATTTTTTATAATTATATTTCATAAAATAATACATTTTGAATTTTTAAAAATTTTGAAAACATGATTTTTCAAAATAAAAACTTATAAACATACTAAAATGAGGGTTTATAATATGTATGTACTTTTTATAATTTTTTTAAGATTAAATGAATGTGAAAATAATTTAGTGATATAGGAAGTGTTGTAGGGAGTGTTGTAGAAGATCCTTATTGGACGGAACCCGCCCCCACCCATTATCAATGAAATTATTTTAATAATTAAATAATAAACAGAAATTTTTTTTTATAAAAAAATAACCTATTCTAACAAGACATCTAAATTTGTTTTCTACAAATTGAAGAATTTAAAATAATAATCTTAATAACTAAAAATAAAATAATATAAGATACAATATTTATAAAAATAACTCATATTAAAATAATTAATTTTATAAACACTTAAAATATGAAATGAACACATAGGATAAAAGAATAAAATAGTTAAGATTATTGTCTAATCTGATGTAAATATATTAGATCATCATTAATTAACGTGTTAAAAAAACTCAAATCAAATTACATAAAAAAATGACATATAAGCAAATTACACTAGAGAAATTTCATGTTTTAGTATATTACTTTTTTTGGTGGGCAATATATTACTAGTTTTATTATCAGCGTTTTTCGCGGTTTGTTGATAATTTTTTATATCATAATTGTGTTCAAATTAATGTGAAGTATTGTGTCTATTGAAATATCATGCTATTTTTGGTGGAAATATAAAACTATTTTTTTTGTCATTAAGGTAGGCTCTTGTTAGATACACCGCAAATGATAGTTAAGGAGTTACACGTTGTTATTAACGTGTACGCACGTCGTTATTAATGGTAGTTAAGGAGTTTCCGCGTTAAGGTATTATGACTATTATTAATGGATGTATATAAGAACCTAATGATACAAAGAAAACTATAAAACTATTTTGTTTCTTAAAGATTGATGTAACTATTAAAATGTAGATGGTTTATATTTAACCTCTTTCAAACATGAAATAGTTTTACATGTGTAAAACATGTACAATTATGATTAGAGTTTTTATATGTATACTTAATGTATATCATATCGAATTGTTTCAGATCTGTACAATTAATCATTCATGTTTTGAAAATATTTATCTATATTGTATACAACCATAGCCAAAATATAAAATTAAATTTACAAGAAAATTTATTTATGAATTATGTTTGAATATGACATGAAGAAAAATATAAAATAAAATATTTTTTTAAAGTTTAATAGTTTCTTCTATTTAACCTATTCTTCATATAATAGGTTAAGAATTATTTTGACAACTATTTATACCATATGGAATTTGTAGAAGTTATGTATGGAAAAATGATGCACATAATTTGAGATAATTAGATAATTATACTCTGATAATAAATTTCTATAAAACTCTACCACAGTGATATATGTTTTGGTAATATTAAATTAATTACTGGAAAAAATTAATTATTAATTAAACATATTTGATAAATTTTAGTTCATCAAAATTATATAGATTTCTTCAAATAAGTCATAAAATATTATCAAAATATAACTTACCAATGTAAAATAATATTTTATTATTTAAATTAGTTACAAAGTACAAAAGAAAAAAGGCAAAAATGCATAAAACCACCCACTATTCATTGTTGTTTGCAAATAACCACCCCTTATTCAAAAATTGTCAAATAACCACCCATTATTCATTGTTGTTTGCAAATAACCACCCCTTATTAAAAAATTGTCAAATAACCACCTATTAAATATAGGTTGTTTGCAACTAACCACCCATACCTCTTTTCTTGTTAAATCTCACTTAATTTAATATGAAAAGACAATTATACCCCTATTCTTTAATGTTTCATTTTTAGTAAAAAGACAATTGTACTTCTCTTTGTTGCTTGATTTTTCAGGTATTACAATTAGACCTGGGTCATTCGGGTCGGGTCACTTTGGGTCCCGAGTAAAACGGGTTCCGGGTACATCCAGGTTGTCTCGAACCGGGGTTTGACCGAGTTTCGGGTCATTTTGGGTCGATTTTGGGTTTGTCAATTTTTAAATAAATTTTTAATAAATTTTTAATCTGGGTTTCGAGACATTTGATTTACCCGATTACTCGGAAAACATTTTTAATAAATTAAAAAATGAAAGATCAAATGTTTTTAAATAAAAAAATTTCCGACCCAAAATTAATCATATATTATTACATTTCAAATCATGATTTTTTTTAATTTAAAAAAGAAAAAATTGACAAACCCAAAATCGACCCAAAATGACCCAAACTCGGTCAAACCCGGGTTCGAGACAACCTGAATGTACCCGGAACCCGTTTTACTCGGGACCCGAAGTGACCCGACCCGAATGACCCATTTGACAGGTTTAATTGTAATACTTGAAAAATCAAGCAACAAAGATAAGTATTTCCTTTTACTAAAAATGAAACATTAATGAATAGGGGTATAATTGTCTTTTCATATTAAATTAAGTGAGGTTTAACAAGAAAAGGGGTATGGGTGGTTAGTTGCAAACAACATATATTTAATCGGTGGTTATTTGACAATTTTTGAATAAGGGGTGGTTATTTGCAAACAACAATGAATAGTGGGTGGTTATTTGACAATTTTTGAATAAGGGGTAGTTATTTGCAAACAACAATGAATAATGGGTGGTTTTATGCATTTTTGCCAAGAAAAAAATCTACAATAGACATGAGTTTATAAAAAAATTATCAAAAAAATAATACAGTCACCTTAAAATATATATATATATAAGAGATTTAAATATATTACGGAGTATTATATTGTACTAATAACGTACTCACCTGCTATGAGAGGCGCCTTGTTTGACCCTCCACACCCTTCAGGATCTTGACACGTCATATCTGTACCGCAAAATCAGCCGTTCATCAACACAAACCAACAAACAAAACAAAACAAAACTACAAAAGTTTACCAACAGAAAAAAAAACCAACAAACCAATTGTTCTGACTTCTCAATTTTATTTAGTCAATAAAATTCCCACCAAGTAATGAGTACCAGGTACCACCAATTGTTTTGACTTCTCCGTTTGACTTACATAGCAGTATAATTAATTTTATATTATAAAAATTATATTTATATTTCATATATCTATAAATATATTAACAGCTTATAAATTTATATTTAAAAAAATATGTTTTTAAAAAATAATTAAAACTTTATTATTTTAGAAAATAAATTATCAATTTTTTTACTCCCTCCGTTCAGAAATATGTCCATTTACTTTTTGACACGTTTTTTAAGAAGTTAAAAAATATATAAAATAATATTTTTTTATTAATTTTTTGACATGGTCTTATATATATTATTAGTAATAAGTATATAGTTAGGTAAAAAAATTTAATAAAAAAATATTATTTTATACTCCATCCGATTTTTAATATAAGACATCTGACTTTTGTGCACGTGGTTTAAGAAGCTAAAAACTATATAAAATATTGATTTTTTAATTAAATTTTTTATATTATAATACTTATTAATAAAAAGTATTATAATGTAAAAAAATTAATTAAAAAATCAATATTTTATATAGTTTTTAACTCCATAAACTACGTGCACAAAAATCAAATGCCTTATATTAAAAATCGGAGGTAGTATAATTTTTAACTTTGTAAAAAGCGTGTCAAAAATTTAATGTACTTATATTTCCGAATGGATGGACTAATAAATAGATTTCTATAATAAAAGTTTACAAATATTTTTATATAATATAAATTTTATAATATAAAATTATATTCAAAATACTTAAATTTAACATCGGTCATGATTTTAATGTTCTATATACAAAAGATAACTAAATTAGCACCTATGTACCATTTATAAAAAGAGGTGAGTTTTAAATTAATTGACATATAAGTCCAAAAAAGTAAAGATAAAAAAAAGAAGGAAAACATACTTCGAGCACAGATGCCATTGATCGAGTCCCAGAACAGGCCAGAGTCGCAGAAGCACCTACTGATCCCCGGGGTGTTCGCATCAGCCGTACAAGTGGAGTTGCCGGTGATCCCGTCACAGTCCGTCTGAGTCACACACACCGGCTCCTGGGGAACCACCCACAGAAGTTCGACCCCGGGTTGGCCCCAACTAGACACCGGGAGATCCGGGTTCAAGTTAACGAAACTCCTGTAGGCGCGGCAGCCAGCGTCCCTGACACGGATCTGATACGACGTCGTAGAGCCGCCGGCCCTAAAGGTGCAGCAGATGGGCGCGTTGAGGCACGCGGAGGCTTCTTGAGTGGCGTTGACGTACACGTGGCAGAGGCTGTTGGAGGAGCAGTTGAGCGGGGAGCGGAGGAGGAGGTCGCTGCAGTTGAGGAACATGACGGTATTGGAGCTGGTGATGTTAAACGGCGCCGTTTGGTTGAGCTCCATCCCGATGGTGGAGATATCGGATGTGATGCAGGTGTTGGGAAGGAAAGGGGCCGGGCGTATCACCAGCCGTTGGATCGAGGGGGAGATGGAAGTGATCGGGTAGGTGTTGTTGGATGTAGGGAACATGAGTGTGCCCGCGTCGCACTGGATCTTGTAATCCTGGTCACCACAGTCGGACGACGTGCTGAGTGGGTAAGGCACGGTGGTGTTGCCGCAGGGTGGGCAGTACTTGAAGGAGACTACGCACCCCGCGCATGATAGCAGCGTAACGGCCACCGCCTGGAGGAGATGAGCCGCCAGCCGCCGGCGGAGGGAGGTTGGGGGACGCATTTATTTTAGATTGTCAATTTCGTCTGACGCTTCGGGTTTGGCGGATTCAAACTTTTGAGATATCTCGGAAATTATAGTGAGCTGGTGAGAGAAAAGGAGTTTGACTTTTTTTGTTTTGTTTTTATTGGAAGGTTCTTACTGGTCAAAGTTGTCTACTTGTAAAAATGAAATATCTTATTGGTTGCAACTAGACCGGTTAAAATACAACTCGATTCCAAAACCCGATCTAATTCCATCGGTAAAACATGGGTTTGACATAAATATTTCAAGCAGAAATCTAAAATATTCAGAGTCCATAAATTTTTTGGTTGGATAGGGTCTATTTATGAGTCACCCGGTTGAGTTAATATAAATTGAAATTGGACTTAATTAATCAAAATTAGGGAAATTTCATTCCCATTTTTTACCATTTCTTGACCTCGAGTTACCTAGAAAAACCTTCAATGTCATTTAACTTAATCTGGTGAGTTTTTTTAATTAAAGTTCAACTTATTATATAATTAATTTGTATGATATGCAAGGCAATCATATAGAATTTGCATAGTGAAATTAATAATAATAATAGGGACGTAAAAATATATATTATTACTATTATAAAAACATTAATTACTTTTTTCAATAAATATTAACAAGATGACATAATAATTTTAGTTTTTTTAATAAATATTAACTAATAATAAGGTATTATAAAAATTTTAGCTTTTAGAACTATGTAATTATTCCACCATTAAAAATAGCAAACATGACCCGTTGAGTTGACTCAAATCCGTGAAATACGAATGTAAGTTGAACATTTCATGACCCAGCCCGAAGTGACCCGACCCGTAATTGACCTGAACCCGAGACAACCCCACCCGAACCTGGTCCATTTGATCGGTCTAGTTGCAACCCTGATTTATTTTGTAACTTATTTGTGCTTTTAAAAAAATACATTTAAAACAACTTTTAAATGTTAAGAATAAAAACCATTTTTATTCACTTTTTCAATTTCATCTAGATATAAATTGTTTGACTTTTTAAATAATTTTTAAAATAAATTTTTTTATATAATATTAACGTTTAATATTTTTTTTAGCAATTTGCTAAACTAACCCATTTATCCGGATTGTTTGCACGGCTAATCCAATCTAGCTTAAATTTGCTAAAAATCGAATAGGGAGATGCAGGGTGAAGCCGGTAGCAGGTCGCAGAGGGGGAGGATTGTCGTTCCAGAGATCGACAGATGGAGAGAGAGAGAGAGAGAGAGAGAGAGAGAGGAGTGAAAAAGCAACAATACAAATAGAGGATAGAGACCCAGTGAGAGAGAATAGAATGGATGAGGGAGAGAGAGAGATGAGTGACAGTTACAGAGGGAATATGAAATAGACAGTACAACTACAGTGGAATAGAGAGGGGATGCTAGTTTTCCCGCCCAGTTGATAGTGCCAAAACGGAAGAAGAAGAAGAAGAAGAAGAGGAGGAGGAGGAGGAGGAAGGAGGAAGGAGAAGAGTATATAACCATTGAAGCGAGACCTCAACCAATCATTACTCCACATTATTGCACTGCATGGGAGCATTAAATGGATGATGGAGAAGAGCCACCACCGATTGAAGAATGAGGGTTGGTGGCTAATGATGTGGTGATCTATATAAGGAGATCAGAGGGAATGATGGGAGTAGCATTTAATAGGAGGAAAAGGGAATTAAATTTGAAGTTTCAGAGAGAAACCATCGAAGAAGAAGCAAGTGGGCCGGAGTTTATTTTAAGGTTGATGTGTAAGCAGTGACTTTTAACAGGACATTCAAAGGAGAAGCACCTGACACCTGTTGGCATCTACTGGACAAGAGTTATCGGAGAAACAGATTTGTCACTAACTTCAGATAGAAAATGGGTAAGTTTTCTTTCTATTTAGGTTATGCGAGAAAAGTATCCCTAAAATATGTACATCTTCTTGTAAAATTGACTATCTCCCCCTCTTTCTAAGGGAATAGGGGACAAATCGTTTGTTTGTATCATGTCTTGTTTGGAGGATGGTGGACTTGTAAAGGGGGCATTTGGGTCTTCAAAGGGACAAGGAGTCAGAAGGTCGTGCTAGTGGATGAAAGTATTGACTACGTCTAACTAAAGAAACAACTTATGGACAAGTTTAATGTCGTTGGGAGGAGGCATGAGGTGGAGCTCACGTATGGAAAGGGGGCATTTGCTATTGCACAAGATGTTGACCACTCCATATACCCCGTCGCGTTCGCCATGGTGGACAACGAGAATGATGGGTGGTAGGGGTTCTTTTTCAAGCATATATTGTGTGTCGTTGAAGACATGACTGATCTTATGGGGGTATCTGACCACCACATTAGCATCACAGAGGGAATACGGGACAACTATGTATTCACCAAGCACGGCGTGTGCACATGACACTTATTTTAGAACGTCCAGCTCCGGTTCAAGGTCGGCGCCATGCAGGACCAATTCTTCTCGATGGTTAAAGCTTACACCTACGATGAGTTCCAATTGATGTATAAGGACTTCTGTGCACGGGCTTCCACACCGGATCAATACCTCAAGAAGGCGAGGATCAACAACTAGGCAAGGGCGTTCTTCCCGGAGAACAGGTATAACATCACAACCATTAACAACTTCGAGTGCTTGAACTCCGTGTTCAAACACCACCGAGATTTGATGCTTACAACCCTTATTGACGCCATCCGTGAGATCGTGGGCAAGTGGTTCGTGACTCAGATAGAGAGAGAGAGAGAGAGAGAGAGAGAGAGAGCAGCTCCGCCCAGGGGAAAGTCGTGAGCGACTAGGTCACTAACGCCATCAAATCAAAATATGTGATATCCCTTTCCATGCTCGTCAGGCCGCTTAGTCCTCATGAGTTCGAGGTACGCAAGGGAACCTCCATCTGGCTTGTTAACCTCATGGGTCATTTATGCAGCTGCAAATGCTTCAACGTCGACTAGTACCCATGTGCGCACGCACTCGCCACAACCCAAGTGTGCGGGGTCGACGTCTACTCTCTTTTCAACGACTTCTACAAGGTCCACACGTGGTGTGGGTGCTACTAGGACTTGATCTACCCAGTACCGTATCAAGACACATGGCGGGTACCCCAAGCAATCGCCAATGAGACTTGCCTCCCCCCCTTTATCAAGCCACGTCCGGGGAGGCCGAAGACATCACAATACCCCTTCCAGTCGGAAAGGAAATTCCAGAAGAAACGCAGCACCTAGCGTAACTTTTAGCACCGTACTTGCCAGTAGATACGTATTACGTGTCAGGTAAGCCTTTTGACATGGCAGCTGATAGTTATGACATGAAAGTGAGCCATATGAATCTGACTAGCCGGTGTGTTTTGGTGTCAAGTATGATGCACTTGGAAACGCTTATGCTCCACCTTTTGTCATTTAATATTTAGTTACCACATTTTATAATTATGGGAAAGTCGAACATGTCATCCAATGACAATGTACATGACAAGCACTGATATTAACATGGCAGGTGATACTTTTGAAGTATGGGAAATTCGAACTTGTCAGTTTGGTTGTTACATTTAGCACCCATTAAACATCGTTCAAACCACAAAATGACTTAGTTTTAAAACCTACAGACAAGGAACCCAAAATACAAAGTAGAGAAATATGTCAACCACATAAAATCTAACATAAGACCAACTGTTCAAGCAACGACAACTACTCAAACAAAAATGTTCCTAGCAAGTTTGAAGGAGGCAATGACTACAGAGGAGCGGGGGAGGGTCTGAAGGCGCCATGGAAGATAGCGACACAGAAGAGTTGGCGGTACGCAACGATGAAGTCATCGTCCATACCTTGGAAGACGCAGTCATTTGATGCGATGAGCTGCATGAAACCGATTGCGTAGGGACCGCAATCTCCACTATAGAACGAGAAAGAATCGTAGGAGATGATCAAGACGCAACGATATCAACATCAAGTACTTACCTCAAACACACATGGCTAACGTCGGGCTCACCCCGACCCTAGAAGCTTTGGGGAACTACTCGCACTTCATCGCAACAAACACCATGATTGGAAATAAAAGAACTTGCATTAAAACTTTGAAACTTTACAACTCAACGCCGGCTTTCGCAAACGCCAAACCCTAAAGCTTCTCCTAAACTCTAACTCTATTGATTATTGTATCTCTGTAATTAAATGAATAAAAACAAGCCCCCTAGGGCTTATTTATAGCATACTAATTCTTGCTAGCCAAGAAGAGTAGTTCTAATCCTACTAAAACTCATATTTAAAATTCTATCCCAAAACAATTAGGATGAAACATTATTATGGTAAATATAAAATATCTTAGGGTAAAAAGGAAAGTTCCCTAGGACATAATCTAACTAATGATAGAAGATAAATCGTGGCCTTCAATGTGGATCTCAAAATCGGATTGCTCAAACCGCGTCCAATCCGTGTCAGCTTCCACTCGATATCGACCTGGTCACTCGATATTGACCTGGTCACTCGATATCGAGTGTTTCATCTCGACTCGATCTGTCGCACTTCACTAGGACTCTGGTGTCCAGTCGATCTCGATACTTCCACTCGATCTCAAGTTATGTCGAGTGGTCTTCAATAGCTTTGTGCGTGGTCTGTCTCGACACTCAGAGTCTACGTCGATGGGTAAAGTCGATCTCGACCTGTCGGGTCGATATCGACCTCTTCTTTGCTTCATTTGGCTTTCTCGTTTCGACTCCTATTCCGCTCCAATTCCTATATATTCAGATTAAAACTTGTGCAAACTCTATTTCTTGCATGTTAGCTCATTCTACACAAATTTACCTTATTTTCAACCTTTACTTTAAGAATCGAATGGAATATGAAGTCAAAATATGCAAATAAAAAGACACTAAATATGTACATCAAGGAGCTTGGGGACAAAGGTTGTTTGAGCTTCATCAATAAGGCATCAAAGGCAATGATCAAGCCTCGTGGTGAGGATCTTGGAGATGACCTTGTAAACAACATTGCAACAAGAGATAGGGCAAAATTGGCTTACATGAGAAGTCGCATCAACTTTAGGAATCAAGCTAATTACCACCGTGTGATTAAGTTGACGAAGCAAGATACCATTTTGGAAGAATTCTTTTATGGTTGCACATAACTCTCCCCCGATGATGTTCCAAGTGTTCTTGAAGAAGCTAGAGGTGAATCCATCCGGCCTCATAGCTTTTTCCTCACCTATTGACCATAGGGCTGTTTTAATTTCCACATCAGAGACCGAGCCAACAAGTATAGCCTTGTCATCTTCCTTCACAGAGGCTCCTTGATTAATCCAAGATGGATCAGCCGGCTCCTTATTCCCTGCACAATCGAGAAGATTTTTTTAGAAACTTAGAAATTCAACGACAATTTCCTCTTTTGATCTAGTCATGGTCCCATCTCTTCGTTGAATAGAGATAATATGATTTTTATGGCCCTTGTATTTTATTAAAGCATGCATGAAAGTATTTAGTGCATTTTTCACTATTTAGAATATACTTAGCTTTAGCATGTTGTCGGAGGAATGAAAGCTCGACCAAGTTAAGTCTTTCTACAACCCTTCTAGCATGAATCAAGGACTCCTTACTGTGCACACACTCCGGGTTTTGCCTATCATTCTCCATAGCTACGTCAAAGGGCATCGTTAACCATGATTGCCCTTGAATAAATGTGGCTAAAGTCTTTTTTGTCGAGAGCTTTCAGTGGCTTCTTCATTCCTTTAAGGAGCTTGCAAAGCCGAAATTGGTATGATCCAACCCTAGGCGCAACCCAATGATCCTTCACAGTCTTTTGGAACTTACCATGCTCACACCACATGTTTAGAAACTTAAAGATGCGCCCCTTCTTTTCCTCTTGTGGTCCGAAACATCCCACAAATCATGGTAGTAAACATGATAAAATATGTTGAGATTAAGCCACTCATGATTCACTAGGAACCTGTTGATTTTACTCCATTTTGTACCATTAGACCAAATGAAGATATTGTTGCTAGAGAAAGGGGCATCAACAAACCTAAGGGTGTTACAAGCATGAATCATATCCCAACACTCACAAATAGTGACCGAATCATAATCAATTCTCTCGTCGTGCCTCATAACACGATTAAAATCTCCAAGTGCCAGCCATGGGAGAGTGTAGCTGCACACAAGGTTAGTAAGAGCCTCCCAAATGCCCCTTCTATGTGTTGTATGAAGCCCATAGATATAACATACCCCTACCTTTACACCCATGATCTTGCAAGAAAGAAGACATCCAATGTGTTGGATGCCTACACTTACAACATCAACGACAACAAAGGAGGGGTTCCAAAGAACTAGCATTCGGCCCTTAGGGTCCAAATAAAAGTTTGTAGCATAATTCTAGCCCGGGCATTGCGCCCTAACCATGTCATCAATGTTGAAACAAAAATCGTCAAGCTTAGTTTCAAAGATACCACATACCTTAGCACCATTGTCACGAATCAACTTACCAACACCATTTTGTTTCTGGAGATGGTTCAACCTCTTAATATTTCAAGCAAGGATCTTCATGAAAACCTTATTGGGAAATAAAAAGGATTATTGAGTAATTTAGTTAAAAATATTTGATCAATAATCTTTTTTTCGTCTTCCTAGCCCTTATTGGAAAAAAAACCCTCTCTCGGGTACTAAAATGAAATAATCTATATAAAATACTAAAGCAGAGGCCTGAAACGGGCTCTAGTGCAATTCGCTTACGTGGAATTTTCTGGACTAAAATGAGATTAGTTTTGCTTACGTGTCGTATTATGAATTAAAGTGGTATTATATTTTTGGGCCACATCAATTAATAAGCCACTATAGTTAGGTAAAAAAACAACTTATCTTTTTAGATCAATAATCTATCCAATATAACCTTATATTTTAATTAGATAAATAAATCCAATCAATTTTGATGAAATACAAAATAAAAATATATTTAAGCCATGTCAATTAATGATTTCATATATAACCAAATTAATTGAACGGTATTATGAAACATTAGGAAAGCCCATATTGGACGTTATTTTTAAGAAGCATTTCATCATACATAACCAAAATTTCTAATCAAGTTATAATTAAGGGAAAATGGTAGAAAACCACCCCTTAAATATGGTTCTTTGTAGAAAACCACCCCTTAAAATTGAAATTGTAGAAAATCACCCCTTAAACCCATTATGTCTGTAAATCGCCACCCACAACCTTTTTTTTCCGTTAGCTTGCCGTTAAAAACAGTGAAAAGTCATTTTTACCCCTCCCTTTTAATGTTATTTTAATGAGAGAAAAATGTATGAGTTGAAATAAATTTATAAAATCTATTTATCCATCCCTTTTAATGAGAGAAAAAGATATGTTATTCTATTAAAATAACATTAAAAGAGGTGGATAAATATATTTTATTAATTTATTTCAATTCATAAACTTTTCTCTCATTAAAATAACATTAAAAAGGAGGGTAAAAATGACTTTTCATCATTTTCAACGACAAGCTAACGGAAAAAAAGGTTGTGGGTGGCGATTTACAGATATAATGGGTTTAAGGGGTGGTTTTCTGCAATTTCAATTTTAAGGGATGGTTTTCTGCCAAGTGCCATATTTAAGGGGTGATTTTCTGCCATTTTCCCTATAATTAATGCAAACCTAAGCTGCAATTTGATTGATCGTCATATCGTATTATACTTTCAATATATTTTGACGCAAATATTCTATATCTATTAAATATTATATATATAGTAAAAATAGACCTAAAATATGAATGATCGTTTATAAAATGAGTATGTTATTAAAAATTAATTTTAACATTAATTTTAGGTTAAAATGTAATATTGGAGGATACATAAAAAGAAAAAGGAGATTAAGGATATGATAGGTTTTTCGGGAGGAAGAGCGATCATCCTATCATTGTGAGTGACGCCGGAAAATTGGTGTTAAATTATGACTCACTCAAACATTACGGAGTATTAGATAAGGTTAAATTAGTAGAGATAGATTATAAATCTCCCTTATATTAAATAAATACTTATTTGTTAGAATATTATATAATGATTTAATTATATAGTGTGTAGTAAAATTGTAATACGTAGAAGATAGATCTTTTTTAAGATAATATTGATAGACATTGTTATTTAAAATAATTGAGAAGATTGATTAAAGAAAGTAGATTGAATAACCATAACAAAGTTATTTTTTATACCAATAATTTAAGTCATGTCATATAACGACCTGATCTATTTATCTACATATCATCCTACATGTATAAAACATTAATCTATTTTCATAAATATATTTCAAATCATCTATTCAAGATATCAAATTCTAACTAATGACTCTTTTGAATTCTTCTTAATGAAAAATTCATAACTAATTTGATTGGAAAATAAACGGAGTATATATTAATTTTTTAAAAAGATAAAAACTACATAAAAAATATCAATTTGTTTTATTAATTTTATTTTTATAATTTCATACCTATTAGGAATAAGTATAATAAAACAATACAGTATCGATTGGTGAAAAACGCTCTCTCCTCTCTCTAGATCTAGAGAGAGGGAGCCCCGAAACCCGGCTCGGCGGCTCCGGCCGTCCGCACCACAGTGGCTTGTTCGTCGGCGAGTTTCTCTGATGAACAAGGCTTGTCTATCCCCAATCTGAAAACCCACTTATGTTAAAAAATCCTTTCGAGGGCCTAACAACGCGCTCGGCCTTAGGGTTCATGCGCCCCCAATCTCCCTAGTCAATCTCCCTTTGTTATCCCTAATTTGGGATCTGTCCCAAATCTTCAAATTTTTCACTTCCTCTTCCCTAATCCGGCGTATTTTGCTCGATTTGTGGCTAAGCTCTGCGTATTACCACTGTTTAAAGCTTTGTGGCTTTAATCCATTCGTTGCGAAGCCAATCAAGTGCATATCTGAAAACTCCATGTCTGTGGTGGTCATCCATCTCCTTCCGCTGTTCTCCAGCCCTAAATCGTCGGCTCGTCGCCGAAATTGTCTCCAAGATCCACCTAATTCGCCCCAACCCCCTCATCGCCTTGCTGTCCGATATTTTTGTTGTCAATCCCTGGGCTTTTCGCCTTTCTACTTGGTCTGACTCTACCCGAATCCGGCGCTCGCTTTCGATCTCACCGCCTCCATCGCCTTTTGGCCGCAGCCACCACGTACCACCACTCCAAGCCCCTTGTTCTCTGGCATATTGCCCGCGTCGAAGCCAGGCTCACCCTCGCTTTCTCCCCCTGTCCTCGATGTTGTCCACTTGCCGGCCTCCGCTCCTCCTGGTCTCGGCTCTGCCTTCCCGCCGTCGGTGGCTCCCCTGCCATCGGTGGCCCTGCTTGGCGTGTGCAAGGGTTTCTTTTTTGCCTTGCAAGCTTCGCCTTTCTTTTCCTTTCTTTTGCAGGCTCTGACACTTTGTGCTTGGTTGCACGCCAAGTTTAGAGGAAAAAAAAAAGCTTGTACGGAATATATTTTATATTTATTTATGGATAAATATATATACCTATGATTTGCTATATATATTTGTTCATAAATACGGAGTATATTTATTTATATATATTGGCCCGTAAGGGTTTTTTTAAATCCCGAAAGGATTTGAGTAAACCCACCCGAAAGGGTTTGAGTAAATCCCGCAAAGGCTTGACGATATTCTTGTAGGTTAAATCTTGTTGTTGTTTTGTTCGAGCAGCTTGCGGCTCTGCTTCCGATGTTTCTTGGAGGTCTTCTGCTTGGTTGGGGGGTGTGGAGTCTGGAGTCGGGACTGGCTGAGGTCGTGGTGGTGCGCTCAGGGCGTCTCCGTATTTAGGATTGAGTTTCCTTGGAGTTCGTTTGCACTACCCACAGGAGATAGAGTCCTGTTGTACCGCTGGCCCGCGGTACCACTGTTTGGTGGTGCTTGGCTTCGTTCTTTGGCGGCTTCCTCAGCTTTCTTGGAGTTGGTCTTTTTGGATCGTCTTGTTGTAGAGTTTATTTCTACTTGTTTCATTTCACTCGTTATTAATATTTCTGTTTTTTAGGTTGTACACTTGACGGTTCGCTGTCTGCCGACTTTGTCGGTCTCTCGACGAATCAGGCCTGTCTGACCTTCGAATTTTTAGCTAATAAAAAAAAAAAACAATACAGTATATAATTTATTAAAAAACCGCGAACAACAACGCGGATAATAATAATAATAGTATTGTAGTAATATATGAAGGGATTGGGAAAGGACGTCCATTGGCAGTTGAAAGTGGTGGGACGCTCCGACCTGAGCGAGAGCATCTCTATTTCCGGCGTTCACCGACTCTCACTCACCTTTGTGCCGGGATGGACGGGGCGGCAGCGGCGGCGGGTCGCAGAGTCGGGACTTGCATCCACATATCGGCGCTGGACGGGATCGTAAACGTGAACTCGCTCTTCACCCTGGCGGTGTTCATCGGTCTGTCCTGGAACCCCAACGACCCCTCCAACACCCTGGTCTCCTCGTCCTCCGCCTGCGCCGCCACATCCGCCATAGCCGAGTCGGTTGTCACCTTCCACGTCTACTCCTTCAGCTCCTTCCTCTTCTCCAGCCTGATCGCCCTCGGCCTCAAGCAGGCCATCCGCATCTCCCGCTTCTACACCTCCTACCGCGCCTACGTCCACAAATCAGGCCTCCGACTCGGCATGCTCGTCTCCGCCGTCGGATCCGTCGCCGGCTGCGCCTTCCTCATGCTGGCCCTCGTTAATGTCGTCCAGATCAAGCTCGGCACCCTCGCCTGCGGCAGCTCCCACTCCTACGCCGCTGTTGTTCCTCTTGTCATCTTCGTTCCCCTCGGTCTTCTCATTTATGTCTCCATTGTTTTCTACGCTTTCACCCGCTAGGGTTCCTGTGATTTCTCT
This sequence comes from Persicaria maculosa, assembly GCA_963922045.1. NCBI lineage: Eukaryota > Viridiplantae > Streptophyta > Magnoliopsida > Caryophyllales > Polygonaceae > Persicaria > Persicaria maculosa. The sequence goes on along the minus strand of OY998257.1, from coordinate 61,761,595 downwards.
CCCCTCCTCTGTAGTCTTCAGTTTTGTATAAATCCCCCAATTTCACAAATCTGGTGCTTTGAGCTTCCACTCCATCTACTGGGATCTCAATCTGTAGTGATTGTAATTTACCTTGTTTAAATTAATTCGCTGTTTGGTTTCTAATTTTGGATGTTTTCATTTATGTCTCCATTGGATTTCGAAAATCAGATCTGAAATTCAACTATTGTGACCATGAGCTATGTGTTGATTTGCTCAGCTCAGCTGATACAGAAAAAGTAATTTGGGATTGGATCTGAAATTCAACTATAGTGCCAAAGCTAGTGATTTTGTGAACAAGATCCAGTTGAAGCACACAGAACTACAGAAGCCCACCCAAACCTTTTGAACTGGAGAATCTCAACTCAACCATGTATTTATTGGTTGCTTTAAGCTGTAAAATGGCATTTGCAGCCACGCAGTGAGCACAAAGCGAACTATTCTTTCCTCGGTTACTAAAGCTGTAATTGCTGAATGGTTTCTTCAAGTTTGGTTTGCCCGAAGATCCTCTCGTTCCCGAGTCACAACGCAAGAAGCGAAAGATGAAAAAGAAATCAACAATTCTACATTGAAATTGAATTTGAAATTATGCATTTTATTACATTTTTCAATCGTCACGCTCTTCCTCCTATTGACAATTTCAAATGACCCGTTAAAAACGAAGGGTGCGACTTCATCCAAATGAATGGAAGCAGAGCAGTTCACCCAAATACATATGGTGATATTGTATATGATTCAGACTCAGAAGAACTTGATAGTGATTACAAGAGTGTAGCCGCAGTCTATGTTTCACAGTGGGAAATCCCCAGTACGACGTATATGATCCAAGGTAACACGAAGGCCATACTTGTTGACAGCAGCATTGGCGGACCTGAAGCCACCTCCGTAGGCAGGGGAGGTGTCGTTGGCAATCTGGTGCATGAAGAACTCCCCAAGTCTCTTCTCAACATCAGATTTCTGGCCTTTCTTGGAAGATGAAGAGGATGAGGATGACGATGAAGATGCGCCCATTGATGTGGATGGCATGCTTCTGAACCCGGGCATCACCTCTGATTCAAGCCACATGTAGGACAGCACTTGACAGATGCCTTCCTCAACCTCTAGAGTAAGGTTGCGATACCCTGTTCATTCAAACCAAGATTGAGTGACTCTCTAGCCACATTTAGGACACCAGTTTTAACAAAACTGGAACCAAAGCTTAGGAAAAATAAATAACCGAAATATGGACACCCGATCAAAGAGGTCAGATGGATCCAAAACCACACAGAAATGTCAATAATGGCCACCTTTAGATCTTATATATGTTTGTGTCATTACCTTTAAGTCGTAACCAGCCATGCATCAACTCATGAGCAAGTATGGCACCAGTTAGTAATCTGCACCGAGCGCCAAGAATTTAGCAGGTGTAAGAATACAAAGCCTAAGAAACCAAGATGTCAAGATGGAGAAAAGAAAAAAAAGTGTCACTGTAGGAAATGACCTAGGGAGGCCATAGAGAACAAGTATGGCCGTGACTTCACACTTGCGAATCAGCTTCTGATTTTGTGTCCTCATTCCTCCTAGTCTTTGACCGCCGATTCTTGACCTTGACTTTATCTGATCAAATCAACGCAAAAAAACATTGAGAGAAGCCAATAGAGATGAAATAACAACAAGAATGATTCATGTGGAGAGGTGAAGAATCAAATTCACTCATGCATACACTGGTGATACTTTGTTCTTCGGAGAGGCACAAACCCCTTGTCTCAGGCATGTGATGGAAACCCTGCATCATATTTTCTTTGGAATTAAAAAGAATGCTTGTTAAATCAAGTTCCAGGGGGCAAAAAGAGACAAGGATGGTATACGACGATTACATGTTTTTCACCAACAATGGCTTCGTTAAGGGCTTGTCGTTCAACAAGAAGCATGGGAATCTGTTGATCCAATTTCATGTTCATCCCTTCATAAAAATCCCTAATGGAATGGTAAAGGGGCTGGCAATCTCCAGTGTCCATGATTGCAGACTCCATGCACTCTAAGCATAAGTTCCTTCCATCTCCCAAAGATATGTATTTAGTGTTCCTAGACTTTGATGATAGATAAACAGTTCAAAACAGAATTAGAGGCACATATGTAATCAGTAAAAGTGGTTAACAACAGCTGAAGATTTAATGATCAGCAAGTACCTCTAGCCGCTCACAGCTACAGCAGCGAACAGTATTATCATACTCATGTGAAGGGCAATATTTCTGTGACCAAAATGGATGGCATCTATACTCAATCAAACCGGCTGAATTTGTTGGAATCTGAAACCCAAGGATAAAAATATGTCTAGCTGTTAATGTAGAAATTACTTATAACAAACTCATTGACGAGAACATGTTGTACTGTTGTAGAATATACAAGTGCAACTTCATAATAAAAAATAAAAGGCAATATTTCCTTACAAATTGGTGACACACTTCACATTTAGGGTGTGACAACTCTCTGAAACAGGATTTGTGGTACGGATCCCTCCCTGACAAAGAGAACTTGAATCAACAAAAAATGGCAGTAAGAGTAGATTGACAGAAAGATTAAGACAATATTAACTGAATAGCCATACTAAAGTGCTGGTGATGTGCATAAGAACTGAAATAAGATATATGAGCTTTTGGACTACCTCATACTCAGTGATCGGGTAACTACAGCCACGGCACCGAAAGCACTCTGGATGGAAGTACGTCCCCATGCACCCCAGATAGTTTCCATATCCAATGTCATGGTTACAGCCACCACATACTCTACATATCCAATGAAAGGCATCTGAGGTATACTTTCAACAGAAGCAGTCTTATAGTTAGTGGTTAATGTGGGCAGGACAGTTTTTTGGACGGAGGAGAATTTCTAAGCTTCAATTGCAATTGCGAATTACTTGGAAGAAAAGTGCTGGTAGTGAAGGGTTTACAGTGGTTCTTTTGCTGAATTTTTTTCCATTTACATATGAGTAACTTCTGTTTCAGTAGCATTATTTGATACAAAGAGATCATCGTGGCAGTCATTTTGGTACTAAAGCCTTATCTAATCATTTTCAGATAAAACTAACAATTTTATTTGGCTCAATACTGATGGAATGCAGAAATTCTTGATCAAACTAGCATCTGCCCAGGACATCATCAGCTATGGGGAACGGAATGATTTGTTCACAAAATAGGATTATATGATGTGCAGCCAGGGTCATGAAAGAGATGGAAGAATACCTGTAGCCCGTTGAATAATACGAAGCAGGACAATACGGAGGATAAGAAGGTGGGTAAGACGGATAGGAAGGAATAGTTCCCATATGAGGCACTTCCCTTTCAAAATATTCGTCTTGGTCTTCATCCCATCCTGGATTAGTAGTATACAAATTGCTCAAGGCAAAAAATATGGAAATAATAAATTCTTACACTTTTCTGATGCAACGGGGTATCAAAAGAAACATGGATAACTCATAAAGAGGTATAAATTACCTCTTTTGTTGGGCATCCTACCACTTGGTCTCTTCAAACCCTCGGCTAGTGATAGAGCCATTGCGTGGTCTGCCTCTTCTTGCTCACTTCTTGACCTTCGCCGACCATCCTGATAAAATTTGATAGACAAAAAAGGAGAAAATGGTTAAAATCTCCCTTTTGATAGGTATTCCAGATTTTTTAAACAATTTCCATGGAAATCATCATTTACTGAGGTGCTTACTCCTGTGACAATAATTCTTGAAGATGGCTCCTAATATACTAAATAATGCTTCCTCTTGGATACAAAGAACAAAATATTCATAAAGGAAGTTCTTTTCTGTTAACAAGTAATCTAAGAGTAAATCATTACCCATTAACCAATTGAAAAATAGATAACTCCATAATAAGTTAAATATTAACATGACAATGCTCACCTTGTATAGTTTACAATAGATATTAGGTTAAATTCCATCCGTGGTTTTTGAACTTTGGAGAATGTTCAACTAGGTCCTTGAAATTTCCTGAACTATGGGACCTTTTTATGGTCATTAATTTTGCGCAACGGCTACAAAATTTGATAGTTCAAGGTCCTCAATTGACCTTATAAGTTAAGGGACCCAGTTGTGACTTTCTCAAAAGTCCAAGGAGTTCAATTGAACAAAAGTAATTTCAAGAACTTGTTTGTAAATTTTTCTAAAGAACATAGATGGAATTTCCCCTTGAAAAGTATGCCATACATCAGGACCTTTTAGCTACTTAGTTTGTACGATGGAAAATTAAACGTATTTCAAGAGGGATCAATTCTAAAATATTCCAACCAGGCCATATTATGTCCAACCCACCTAGTAATATGATTAAAACAAGAAAGGAATCTATCTATGACAAATAGGGGAGACATTCTAAATTTCCCTTACATATACGTTATCAAAAACAAGTGCACAAGGGAAAAAATCACAATTTAGAAGGGAGTCATGCAATATCATACTAGTTCAATTACAAAAAATTAATGAGGGAAATGTCAAAGAAAATGACAACTGAGGAATGAACAAACATCACCATTGATCTAGAGGGAGCACGCCAAACTGTATTTTCATCCTCTAGGAACTGTTGATGATGCCCACCACCAGTATATCTACGAGAAGTAGAACCACCACCACCCTTAAATATCTTACTCAGCCATTTCATAAAGCGTGATTTCCTCTCTGTGGTGGAAGAAAACAAGTTCCCTGCTTATCATAAAAAATCTCAAAACAGAACTGTGTACATTAATAGTATCAAAATTGAATTGAAGGCATTATCTTGCTTTCTATTATGACCATCAATTAAATCCGATGACAGAAACCCCCCCAAAACGGAGCTGTTTAATTCACATGATCAACGTGTTCTCATATAGGATACGTTTAACCTGTAAAAGAATCTCTTTTGTAAAAGAGGAAATCAAGTAAACAGACATTTTCTCTCCTTAAAGATGCTGAAAATGAGCTTCAGGAGTTTATTCTAACTGCAAAAAAATCCGCTTGCTTAAACGAGCTTGAAGCAAACATGACAGATTGAGAGCGAATAAATCACTGAAACATTTTATCAAACACCTGAAGTGCATCATTGGAAGAAACTCATGAAGAGACTAAAACTAGACAAAAAGATGTGAAAAGGGAACTGACCATAAATACAAGGCTGAGAGATGTAAGTGATACCAGAGGAAGCCATGGAAGAAGCTGGGTTCGATAGGGCTGGAAATGGAAGGAAATTGGGTTGGGAGGGAGGGTTGAAAAGAGAGGAGTTGGGCGTTGAAAAGGACACAGAGAGAGAAGGACGAAATAAAGGGTAAACAGTAGAGGAATTAAGCTACAGAGGGGATGGAGGAAGAAAGTGGGCATCATCAAAACCCCTTTTTTAGACATACAGAGAGATTCTTGGCTTGTGGAAAGCGATCGAAAGGAAGTTGGGAGACGGGGATTAGGGAATCTGACGAAGAGGACCCAACTCTCCAAAAAGTTGCCTTCAGACGCCTTAAGAATTGATCTGGCGAATTTTAATTTTGGGGAAATGGGAATTGAAATTCGGTTTGCGGGGATAAGGAATTCCAAATTCCAACATCGTTTTTCCTTTCGGCCTTCGATCGGAATGATTCTCTGAGGTGGAGGTGGTGGTGTGGTGGGAAACCGGCGCGGTATGCGTTGGGAGGAATCTTTGGTTTGCTTTCTTTAACAGTTTTGTTAAGTGGTTTGAATTTTATAAAATTTGCCCGGGAGTGGGACGCCCGATTATATTATGTCCAATTTTCCACTTTTACCCCTATCATCACCGGAACTGGTTTGTGGTTAGAGCTGGCATGACGAGATCTGACCCGACTCGAGAACTTGATCCGACAGATCCGAATCCAGATCCGAACGAAACTCGAAAATCTATCACGCACAGCCCAAACCCGAACCCGAGCTCAGTCCATTTTGATCTGATGCCCGAATTGATCCGAAGATAGACAAACCTATATATAGAGAGGATAGATAATATGTACACCTCTTAACGTGTATCATGTTAACAAATCAGAGTCGTTGATTGAATGAAAATGGAAGGCTGAGATTATTTGATTATTTGGATTATTTGATAATTGAAAGGTAAAAAACACAATCCCACCCATAAAAGAAGCGCGTGTAAACATCAGCCAACCCTACCCCATACATTACACAGTGTCGCATAGAGGAGATCGAGAGAAAGAGAAGGGTGAACGGACGAAGGGTGATAGGACATGGAAGAGGCCTGAGTTTGTTTGTTGGTGGCCGGAGGTAGCGATCGGTAGTCCTGCGACGATGAGAACAACTTCCAGCAGCCGTAGGCGAGTAGGGGTATGCTGAAAAACCCGACATGAAAACACAACAACACGACACGAAAAAACAAGAAACCGAAAAGACATGATACGATAATGACACGAATCGATAAAACACGACTATAAACGGTTCGTGTTCGGATCAGACATATCTCCTTGTCGGATACCTGACACGAACCGATTATTATTATTTTTTTAAAATTTTTGGCAGGTTATTATAGTACTAGTATACATAGAATCTCTTAAGTAGCAATAAACTATGTTAGCTTAGTTGGTTGTGGGGAAGGTAGGTAAAGCGCATGTAAAACACGGACCCGAGTTCGATTCCTTATGACACTTCTCTACTTTTTTACCCTTTCTGCTGCAATCTTCTCTCTCGGACCAACATCCTTTCATTCTTCTCCCCAGCCCAATAGCCCAGCAGTCTTCCATTCTTAGCCCAGTAGCCCAGCATATGAACTTATTTATAAAAAAGAGCTCTGATCTTTCGTGTTGGGTAACCCGGTATCCGACACGGAACCTATGAGTTTTACTGTGTCGGATACCCGTTTTTTTTAGTTTTTACAACATTACTTCCTGCATTAAAAATAAACCTGAAGAACATGCATGCTACAACAATGGCCAACCTCACCTTCGATCTCCATCTTGATTGGCAATTTTACTGCGAAAATTGGTTTTTTTTTTTGTAGAAAACACAGTTGGATCTTAGCAAGAAAACAAAGTAGAATTTTTTTAATTTAAAACTAAATGTGATATTTGTTTTAATGAAATAGTTGATAAAAACAAAAAAAATATATAGATAAATCAAGAAGAATTAATAATATAGTAAAACAAATAAATATATTTTTTAAAAAAATACTAACATTGTGATTATTTTTAATTTAAACATAAATATGACATTTTTTTAATGAAATAGGTGATAGAAACAAAAAAACACAGAGAGGAGGGCCACCATCCTTTCATTCTTCTCCCCAGCCCAATAGCCCAGCAGTCTTCCATTCTTAGCCCAGTAGCCCAACATATGAACTTATTTATTAAAAAAAAACCCCTGATGGTTCGTGTCGGGTAACCCAGTATCCAACACGAAACCGATTAGTTTTAATGTTTCGGATACCCGGTTTGAAATGGTTCGTATATGGTTCGACAGTTTGGGCGTAAATGGTTTCGGATATTCGACATGGTTATTCGGTTTGTGTTGGATATCCAGATATGCCCACCCCTAGTAGGCAGAGGGCGACGAAAGGAGTTTAAGGAGGAGGCAAGGGTAACTGTGTATCGAGCGATCTATCTCCCTTCCAACGAAGTCGTCGCCATCAAATGCTTGGATCTCGATTGGTGTACTGGTCAGTTTCACCAAATTTTTTTCCCGATCAATTGGAAAGTTTAGTCCTGAACAAGTAATTCATATCAAAGTGGAAGTAGGATTGCGGAGAAGGCGAACGACGAGGGGGGAGCCTTGAGGTGCAGCGATGACGGTGCCGCGAGGTACAGTAATGGCGGTCGACGAAGACGGACGACCAATGGAGGCGATGGCGATGATCCACTCCCCAAATTCTGAATTTTCAACTCTAGATCTTGGTATTGGTAGTTAACTTAGAATTTAGATAACCCACTCCCTAAATTCTGAATTTTCGCTCACATCCCTCTTTGTTTGCAATTTCTAGGGGCTGCGATTTGTGCAATGACTTTTCTAGGGGTTGCGATTTTTGTTTGCAATTTCTAGGGGTTGTGATTTGTGCGATTTGTGCAATTTAGGGCTTTTTTGTTTCGCTCATATCCCCTTTCAATATGAACTCTTTTTTGTTTACAATTGCTCGATTGATTGAATTGCTCGATTGAAAGAGATATTCGAGGGGAAAGCCGAATTATTCATATGTATGGACTGATTTTGTGCTTCATTAGATGATTTTTTTTATGTTGGTGGTCATATGAATGAAAAATGCATCGATATCATCGAATAATCATGTGATATCATCGAATACATACATAATATTAATATTAAATAAGAGGCTAAACTATGTGTTTTCTTTAAAAGTAAATAATGATTTGCTCGAAATGTATCTATAAATTAGTGACATACATAATATTAATATTAAATAAGAGGCTAAGCCATGTGTTTTCTTTAAAAGTAAATAATGACCAATCAAATTATTTTAAGTACAATATAGTTTATTTACAGTAGGCAAACAGTAGGATGACATTGACAAGACAATATTCATCTCTGATCATCCTGCAGGATGATGATACAAAGCTCTTTGTTAAAAGGGAGTGTGTTCATATTACAAATACAACTAGCCTTAATTAGTTATGAAGTTGGCACTGTAATTTGCTTCTCTATAGTAGTGTCTGACTTGGAAGCTCGTGAAGTGACTTCTTAACATCATTATCTCTTCAATCGTTCCGAGGATTTCCCATGATGCTCTCAGTATCCCCAATACTCCAATAACATTGATAACATAGAGGCTATCTCATTCGATGATGATGTGCTTAATACCTTGGTCTAGCGCTACCTTTAAGCCAATACAGAAAGTCTTAACTTCCGTTTGTAGTACTGATATAGACTATACCTTTAATATAGTTAATCAAATCTTTTTATTTAGGATATGGTTGATTTCTAATGCTTTGAATTCTATAAAGGATACATAAAATCTTAAATTTACCAAAGATTCCCAAATTATTTTCTAAAGCTTTTCAGTTAATCTTTTCATAAATCCTCAAGCACATACATTATGTAACATAATTAACACATCAATTTCATTAAATTGTATTACTTTTATAAAGTTATTCCTTTTTTTTAATCATTTTTTATGTAGTTGATATTTCTATAATCAAGCATGATGGAATGTATTTAATTTCTTCATTAATTTGTTTCTATATCAATGTAATTCATGAAGAAAACCCATTCCACTACTCTTGATTTTAGGAACATCACCTACATGAAAAAAAAAAACAAAACAAAACCTTACCACCATTAGGTACTTTGATCTATCTATAGTACTCACTTTTTTTAATTAGCTCAATTGTTTCTCAAACTTATTTTTTGTTTGATTTTTTGCATTTCCTTATCTATTGATAGATAAGTTTCATTGTTATTCTGATATTTATTATAATTACATTGATATTGGTAATATTTACAAGCTTTACTAATATTGGAATAAAAAAATATTCGCATAACATTATGTTTATATTTGATACTCCCTCTCTGTTAATTAAAACTTGTCGTTTACTATTTATGCACGCTTTTTTAGAATGATAAAAACTATATGAAATATTAACTTTTTTTTAAAATTTGTTTTTATAAATTCATACTTAATAGTAACAAGTATGAAATTATTAAAAAAAATATATTAAAAAAGTTAATATTTTATATATTTTTAACACATCAAAAAGCGTGCGTGAATAGTAAAACGTCAAGTTTTAATTAACGGAGGGAGTACCAATGTTTAAAGTTCCTTTTTTTTTACATAATGTTCAAAGTTCCTTATTATTTAGCATTTTTTATTTTTCTTATTATTCAATATGCTTGTTAGAGAATATTTTTTTAATACTTATAATATTAATGTCAAAGATAATGAATAAAATTATATAAACATATATTTTGAAACAAAGTCATCAAATATTCCGAGCTAGTTCAATAAAACAAATTTAACACTCAACCTACAATGATAGAATAAAAGTAAACAAAGGGTCAAACCGGCATTGTTGATCTTTGACCCAATAACGGTCAATCATCAACGTTTACGTACGAAACCTCTTCTCAAGTAACGTCTCGCCGGATCGATCTCTCCCCATTTATATACTCTCCTTTCTCCTCATTCGCATTCATCAATTCCTCATCCCAGCCTCCATAGCTTCAAAACAAATTCAAATCACAATAAAAAGTTTTTTTAGTTAAAAAAAAAGAAGAAGCTCAATGGAAATAATATCGAGACCGTTCAACGGGAGCAACTACTGGAAGAAGAACGGCTACACGCTGCTGAACGGGGCGGCCGCCTCCCACCGGAAAATAGAGGTGGTGCACATCGACGGGAAAGGGGGCGGAGGCGGCGATAAGGAGAGGAGAAAGAGGTCGTTTTGGCGGCTAAGGAAGGCTCGGAAGGTGCTGGTGAGGCTATCTCCGGTGAGGGTGTGGGGGAAGCTCAGGGACGGCTACATAAACATGATGCTGAGGGTTGCAGGCGACGTCGGCAGGATCAATGGAGGGAACGACTTCTTGGGGAAGAGGATCCCCAGGGCCAGAAAGGTGAAGGCTCCACGGAAGAAACGGATCGAGGATTTCGAGAACCGCCTGGTGCTGGAGATCTACAAGGCCATCGCCACTTCCCGCGGCATCTCCGAGTTGTGACGATGGTGTTCTATTTTCGATTTCGTGATGTAACGTTCCGGATCGAGCCCACAAGTTTTGAATTCTACGTTAGGATATTCAATTCGTTTTGTATTTATGTGTTTGTTGTTTTATATCTTGCTTTTTTCTACGTTCTAAGTATAAATGTTAGTTTGCACTGATTTAATCTATAAAATGTTACGTAGTATGAGATTATAATACTTATTTTTTAATTGAATTATAAAGAAATATTAACGTTAAAAATAATAAAGTATATTCATTTATAAATAAAATAGATAATCTAAATCTTATGATAATATATTTTTAATAGTTTTTTTATTAAATGAATAACACCAAAAGAATATTCTTTAAATAAAATTAAAATTCTCTCATTAATTAATGTACAATCATAAGTTTCAAACAAAACCAAATTAAATTTAATAAATAAAGAAGAACTATAAAATATAAATAAGTAGAAAATATAAACAAATCTAATTCAAGTGAGAAAATAAGTATGCAATTGAATTATCCACCCTTCTAACAAAAAAAAAAATCAGTTGCCTAAACTCAAAAATCACTAGCCTTGGGCCCCAACTTCTTCAAAATGAAGTCCAACACTTTCTCGGGTTTTTCTCTAAATATAATGAATTTAACATTCTAACAATAAAAAAGGATAATCTCTGCCTCGCCACTTCCGAGGTACAAAAATGAGCTCATTTGAATAACTCTCACTATCATTATCACCAATACATTCTCGACCTTCCTCAACTAGAACAATAATTCCATTTGATAACATTCCCCCCTGATGCAATTGAATTATCCACCCTTGATGTTTACAAATTGAGGCACTACAAATTGAATTTTATTAATCTTTTAATATTTGTTCCATTTGATAACATTTCCCCCTGAAATTCAACAACAATGTATGGTGTGCCCTCCTTTGGGCAATTGAATTTCTGATTTAGCTCATAACATGCATGCATGGCTCATTATAGCTCGTGGTTCACCCCTTCAAAGAGACGAAAATTGTGAACTTAGCAAAAACTATATATCAAAGTCGTGCAAACATGTTGCACACTTAATAACAATATAAGATAACCAATTGTCCACCTTACGATACCAGTCTCGGCAAATCTTAACTACAGATCCTAAATCAACCTAGATCGTAAATTGTCTTAGCTAGAAAAACCATGTGACTAAACCTCTATTTTAATTTGATAATTTCAAGATTGAAATCTATAAGTAATTCTTATAAATAACAACTAGCACAATACTTGATTATTTCAAGATTAAAATTAATTGTAGAATATTTCGCTACTGTTTATATAAAATATATACAAAAAGAAAGGAGAGTTTACTTCTTTTTTTTTTTACTTGAAACTCATCACTAAAACTCCAAATTGGGAAGTTAATTTGCTGAAGGAAAAGAGTGGTGTTTCATGCCTTGTTGCTTGTAGGTTTTTTTTTTGATATAAGATAAGAGTTTGGGTGGTGTCAGACCTTGTTGACGCATCACCCAATTACATCCTTACGGATGAGGACAAGAAATTCTAGATGTGAAGTGAGCACTCTAGCGCACTTAGCCACCAAGTCCGAAACTCGATTTACTTCACGGAAAACATACATGCGGGTAGCTTCCTCAAAACACTACAAAAGGTGTTGAGCATCCAAGAAGATCATCTCAATCTCTTAGGGGCAGCGCCACATACTAGAAAATGAATTGACCGCTGAAAGATTATCACCTTCTAATTCAATCCGTCGGTAGCTCAAATCTCTAGCAGCTAATAGGCCAAAGTGGAGTGTAAGAGCTTCTTCCATCAAGGTCGAAATGGATCCACAAATAAAGGTGTCATAAGCTTTGACAATGCTGAGGTGATCCCAAATGACATAACCAGCAGTAGCTTCACCCGATGACAGTTTAGATCTGTTGAAGTTGATCTTGAAAATTCCAGCTGCCGGTTTGATGCATCTAAGATTTCTCCTTCGTCTTGGTGTTGTTTGTGGTTGCACTTTGTTTGCTTCCCTCTCTTCCCAATACAATGTTTTAGAATCCTCCAAACACACCTCAATTATCACCTCTTTGAAGATCGAGCCCAGAAAACGAAGGCCAAACGTCGATTCAAGTAAGAACAGCAGCTCTTGGAGGTTTCGCCGACACGAAGTTCTAGCTCGCCACTGCAAGGAACAACCCAGTAACGGGAATAGCCTTTTTGCCGCCACGAGTTCTTGATCTCCGCCACGAGTGGGAGCCCAGCTATGCCGTCGTTGCGGTAAATTGCTTCGTTCTCCCTCGTTTTAACTCCTTTCTCTTCCCCGTTTCTTCTCGCTTGATCCTTACTCTCTCATATACCTTCCAAGGCCAAGAAACATGAGATCTAATGTTTGAAGAAGCATCATCAAGCCCATTTTCTTCCCTTTCCCCTTTTTTGAGAAGGTGAGCTCGTTTCTCTTCGTTTACCCTCGTTTTGATCTCAAACTTCGTAAAGGTACATTTTTAACCATGATCTATCCTTCCTAGACCTTATCGTACTTGTATCTCATTGGATCGGAGCTCCAAAGACCTTCCCCTTTGAAGATCTTGAAGAAACCTCTAAGAGGCTAAGTAATCCCTCTTCCGCTCTCCCCTCTAGTTCTCGTTTGTGTCTTTTGATATTGGTTGAGGTCGAAGTATGTTTATCCATGTTTCAAAACAAGTTTGGGTTGAAACAGAAATGATTCAAGGTAAAAATGAGTCAACAGCTTCGAATCTCGCCGCGGCGAAACATGCTCGCCGCGGCGTGTTAGAACAGAACCCGAGAGGAGGAAGGAGCCATCTCGCGGCCGCGAGCACAACTTTGGCCGCGGCGAAAGTTGCCTCTCGCGGTCAGCGAGAGCCCTTCCTCACGGGGAGCCTGGGATGGTTTTCGCCACGACGAGTGGCCATCTCACCGCCGCGAAAACCACCCTAGTAGCCTTTGGCTAAGGTTGCTCCCTTGTCTTTGGGACTCTTGGTTGGTTTTTGGGTTGGACCATTTTGTGTCGGATTTTGGGTCAAAGGTCGATTTTGAAATATGAATTTTGAAAATATTATTTAAAGGTTTATTTAATAAATTAACATAAGGTTTTAACGGAAATTGGAAATATCGATTCATTGAGTTGAATATTTGAGTAACGTTTTGAAGTTTCATTTTAAGTGCCATAATTCTTTATACTTGACTAAGATTTAATGGTTAATGTTGGATATGAAAATGGACTTAAGTATTAAAGGGATTTGAAATATTCGGATGACTTGGCTTTTGACGTTTTTCCGATTTGGAATGGTTTGAAATGGTTTGACTTCAGATTGGTTTCGGAGATGATATGGGGACAGGGTCTTGGTGTGTGTGACTAGTAGTCTTGTACCTTATTGCTTTCTCTATTAATATAATAGGTGCTTGTTGATTGAGTGGATTATGCTTTTGCTATACTTGTTCGGCTTTTCAGGTAAGTTCCTTTATGGACTTGCTCAGACTAATCAAATAAACCCTCCTACATGTAGTCATATGACATACTAGGTGTTGCATAAGCATTAAAGCATACCATGTAGTATCCTGCTTAGGTTGCACAATTGAATGAGCATTTGTTTTATGCGTATGAAAAGAGAACGACCGTTATCTGTGAGTCCTATAGTCTTTACTAGGGTCATAGAACAAGCTAGTCCCATCGGGTTTGTCCTCAATCGAGTCTGTATAGAGTCGAGCTTGCAGGTTCGATTACCATATGAGCATGATGATGAGATTATTGATGCACACTGTACCATCTGCGGATGGACATTGTTATGTTATAGCACCGTACTGGCCAGACTCCACTCTAACGGAAAGGGTGGTGGTGGTAGGAGAGGGATGTGCCACTTGGCATTCTTTGGGCCATTTATTGTCTTTATGCATATTATATCCTGATAAGCATGACTTTGGTGTTTAAATTCCATTATGTATTAGAAGCATCTTTATTTAGGTATAGCGTATGTGCAATGTTCTAAAAAGCGCTAGGCGGATCCTAGGCGGTGAGGGGCCGCCTAGCGCCTAGGCGGCGCCCAGGAGGACGCCTAGGCGTGCTTAGGCGGCCATTTAGCTCTAGGCGGAGGGGAGTCGCCTATCGCCTAGGCGGTGCCCAGGCGGCGCCTAGGCGCGATTTTTAGAACAGTGCGTATGTGTATGCCAGCTTGTGGGATCAAAATGCATAAGAGATTCAGTTTGATCCCTTGCCATGCATATATTTTTTTAGGTTTGTGTTGCAGATTATGTTTGATCCGTGCATCTATGACGGGGAATTGCTTGGGCGATCGACATCGAAAACTCACCTTATCACCTTGACTTAAATATTTTGCAAATCCGAGATTTCATCTTTTGGTTTTGACCCGGCATCGCCGTGAAAATTTGTACTCTACTTACGGTTTGCGCCTTTTTACTTAAAAATGAATCTAGCAATATATGTAGTCTCCTATGACAGGTTAAGGGTACCCAACGACCTTTCGATTGGTTTTGGCATTCAAAATCCCCACTTTAAAATGCAATTATTGAGGTTTGAAACCTCGAGCCATACCTGGATTGCAAGATCCGAACGAAGGTATCCAACCTTCGAAACGTAACCCGAATATTTATATTTGGGCCGTCACACAAGTCTGCGGTGGAAAATAGATACTAGCTACGACAACTAGCTGTGGCTACCAATCCTGATGAAAGACACGACACATTTGCCACAACAAGCTGCCATAGCTAAAGTGTGGATGGAAAATATAAAAAAACTGCATTTTAGCCCGGATTCTTCAGACTCGGGCTAAAAAGTCCCATATTTAAAAAAATGCACACAATTTACATATATAATAAAATTTCATTAATTATACAAAATTTACATATATAATAAATTACATATATAATAAAATATCAAAAACTACATAATTTATATACAATAAATATACATAGTTATAAAATTTACATATATACTAAAATGTCCAAGCTACATTTTAACCAAAAAATAATATCGATGCAAAAATTACAACTAGATCATCTGAATCAGAAACAAACTTTTTGTCAAAACTTTAATCAATTGCAACTGTGAATAGATTACTTGAAAGTGAGTCTAAAAAAATGAATGTATATATATAGCTTCCACTAGATCACCTGGGTCATTGTTTTCTTAAGCTTGACATTGTTATTCTTAAGGTCCGAAGATGCTTGGTCCAACTACAATGTGAAAGATTCAAACATGTCAATGAACTTTAAACTCATCCAAATTTTTACACTAGAGTTCTGTCATATAATCTGAGAGTATAGAAGTTCAAACCTTAGTGTCTACTTCATCCATCAAATGAACTTGCCTATCCAACTCGTGCAAACGATACATGCTTATGTTAATGATACCTCATCAAATTTTATCAAACATAAAGGAAAAATGAGTGAACCTCGTTGATGTCCACATCCATGCTTTTTTTAGTCTTCAATCCTTCTGATATCAGATCCAGTTCTTCATCCTTCACAAAAAAGAAAGTATCGATCATAAAACCAGAATTGTGCTTAGAGTAGCAAAAAAGAAGCAAATAATTGATATACCGCTTCAAAATCAATCCACATACAACTCACCTGTCTTATTTTTCGCATTTCACACTCTTGTCTAAACTAACTTGATTCTGCACTGTCTTGAATGTATTCATCATCAAATCTTCCATCTATCAAAAAATTAAAAGAAACAAGATGGAGCTTAGTAATCAACACAGTCCTAGAGTGGAGTTCCAACATAAGGATAGGTCAAACTGTCAAAGCATCTCAATATATATCATATAGCTTGACCAAGGATAGGACTTGCATCTCAATCTCCTATAGCTAGTCCTATGTCGCTACTCATGGAAACCTAGAAATGTAGGAATGAACTCAAAGCCTCAACTAATTTAGTATAACATGTAACCAAAGAAGTGAACAAGCACCAAAAGACCATGCAAAATAAAAAGTATATGAATTAGGAGCAGCCAACATCAACAAACAGATCATTAACCAAGTATAACAAGTAAAACATGTAAACCATGCATTTTAACCATAGACAGAAACATGATAATGGAAATAAACAACATCAAAATATCCAAGTATATGCAAGCAAAACATGTGCACACAAGCAAGACATGTGTATCATGCATTTGGACTCGGAGTAAGGACTGATTTTGGAAATGAGACAAGTAAGTTACAACTGGCTTTTGGACACTGGACAACAAGAGGGAAACAAACAACAATCTTCGGTATACACATTCCCTTTATTCTTCCAACTTTGGTGATGGGGATCCTCCACCTTTTAGCACACTTGGGTATACTCCATACACTCATCTTTGATGAGAACTTAGAAAATGATGCAAAAAAGAAGGAATAAAACAAGGATTCAAAACCCAAATAAACTACTGAACAAAAGTCTTTGGAGAAAAGGATTGACAAAGTTGTTGGAGAATGAAAAACTCATTTTCAGTGAGCCTAACTATGCAAGATAGTTTACCATTGCTTGAGGCAGGTATCCCATCTCTTTAAACTACAAAGTACAATATATACATGTTCAAACCTGTTAACCATCATATGCATACTTCAAGGAAACCGAATAACTTAACGAGAAACAAATGTAGTGGACAACCTGCCCCACTAAAGTAGCACCATGTTATTTCGACAGTTTTCTTCTATCAGGTGCAAGGACTAATGATATGTGCACAAAATAAGGCATAGGAAAGCAGCCTGCAACAATTGAAACAACAAAGGTTCAAGATCTTGTGTTGAAAGTGAAAAAAGGAGAACATATTTGCTTGGGTTTAATCAATTTATAAATTAATGCTTGCTTCAGAGTATTAGGCAAATGCTCTTCTGCTCTAAAATGCAATATTCAAAATAGAAATCAAATACTAACCACACTGCAGTACACGATACGACATAAAAAACATAATATGCACAACAAAAAGGAAATATATGTATTATTTACACCAAAGGATTAGTGAGAAAAAAGAATTCAATCTTTATAAACAAAATATCATAAAGATCTCTTTACTTGAATCTGTAAGAAGCTTAATCAATATTGAAGGGTTTATTCTCAATATCAAACCCTTTGTAAAAGATCTCTTTACCTTTAATCTGAATTAACCAATGCATACCTAAATCTCCATGTTTAAACAATATTATGAGTTGTCATAAACAAGTTCAAGATTAATAGCAAAATGTGTGAGAGATTAGATTAATATAATGTAAAATTGTACTAGTTCACACAATACAAAGAAAGATCTGATTGAAATAAACTAATATAGAGGCCGGAAAAACCTGAATCAGACCAGCAAGAACAACAACAACTACAATAATAGAAGGATTTCGAATAATATATTCAAGTCCTTCATCTCCCCATTTGGATTCCTGATTAGCAGGGGAGCCAAACAGAAGAATGTCCCTTTGCCCTAACAGTTGACAACATGCTCAAAAATCAAATAGGGTTCAAGTAAAAATCAAATACTCGATTAGCAAGGGAACCAAACAAAAGACTTAGGTTGTGTTTTCCTGCGGGTTTTTTAAGGGGTGGAGATTATTTTTGAGGGGTGGAAAGGGTGGAGATATATGTTACGGGATGGAAAGAGTGGAGATTAATTTCCAAAGGTATCTCTTATGGTGTTTGGTTGATTGGGAATTATTTTTGGAGGTAATGACGTGAAATACCAATATTACCCTCGTCCATTAATAATCTTCACTGGGTTCAGCAACAAACCATCCCTAAGCTTCATCCTCATTGGGTTCAGAAAAACAAGAATGTCGAGTACCCGACGACCGGACCTGCAGAGCGAGGGTTTGCACAGACCGCGCCGGAGCGAGGCCACCAGCGCCGGCGATGCCCTCCGGCTAGGCTCCAACCCAAAGTGGCAAGGAGCGAGCATCAAAATCTATCGACGGAGTTACGGATCTCCGAAAGTCGCCATGTGAGTATCTCCCCCGTTCGACCCCGATCTCTGAAATATGTCGACAAGCCCCTGATTTCAGGAGGGCAGTGGTGCTAATGGCGTCGCCGGTCGTCTGCTCCTTTGCACTCCGAGAGAGCCTTCGCCTTCCTCTTCCTTCACTTGTTATTGAACGCAGAGGACAAATTTGGATATGAAGACCTGTTTCCCTTAGGCGTGGCCACGGGTTCGACCCGGCGGGTCGAAGGGTCGGGGAAGGGTGACCTGAACCCTAACCCGGGAATCCCACGGTTTGGCGGGTTCGGGTCACCCGGCGGGTCCAAGGGTCGACCCGACGGGTCGCAACCCGGCGGGTACCCGGCGGGTCAACCCGGCGGATAGGGTCCGGGTTCAAACGGATTTGCAACATTCCGCCTTTCGTGTTTGCCGTTTATGTACCATTTTTCAATTTATGTATGAGGGGGAAAAAAACAAAAAAAAAACGGGCTTGCATCGGTTTCCCGATTGCCTACGTATCCTCCCGGGGTTGAGGAATCAAAGCCCATGTAGTTCTTTTACATGTTTATGTCTGAATCCCGCTTACCTATTATTCTTGAGTGTCGGAGCCTCCACCTCCTGATCCATCTGTGACCGCGCCGTCGATGGAGCTCCCAACGGACTCTGTTTCCACGCCGCCATCATCCTCGGAATTAGTCCCCAAGATGTTCTTCGGCATCCGCATATCCGCCCTCTTCCAATCTGCAAGGCAAACTTGGCCTTCGAGGTTCTCGGGAAGCAAACTTGATCTCTTCTCCGAAAGAATCTGACCTCCACGACTGAACAGCTGCTCGACGGTGACGGTGGAACAAGGGGCCCCTAGTATTTACCGAGCGATGACCTGCAATATCGGGAATCTTTGTCTTTCGGGCCGGCTCCACCATTCTAGGACATCGAAATATTCTTCCTCATCACTGTGGAAATCAAAGTTAGTAGACAAATATTCGTCGAGCTCCGAGTGGGGGCTCGACGAAGATCTCGACCTCTTTGAGCCAAAGATATCTCTAGCAAGTGCCTTAGTTCGAGCGGTAATGCTAGTTCGTGACCCGTTGGAACTGGAAGGCACGGGAGGAAGAGCGGAGGGCGCTCTATCCCCTATCGAATAATGAGCGTATAATTCTTCTAATAAACCTCGAACTCTAGCAACTATAATTGGAACATTGCATTCTGGATCATTCTGAATTTCTAAAGTCGGAAAATAGTTTTCTAAAAACTTTTGAACAACGTTTAATTTATATCTAGGGTCGAAACAGCAAGCTACAAGGAAAATGTCAGGTATAACTTTGTAATATGCCACCCATTTCCGCCGCATCTCAAGGACAACGTCATGAATGGAAGGCACTTGAATCCCGCCTTGAAGGGCTATTGCTACGTTCATGGCAACAAAACAGAAAAGGTTTGATGTAGGCATGTACACGTGGCTAAAAGTCCGAGTTGCATCGTAAAAAACTTTGAAAACCTCAACAACATCGCGGGCCTGAGTCCACACATCCGCGAAGATGTTTGACCCGGCGATGTTTTGTGTTGCAAAACCGGAAAGAAGATCCTTATAAGCGATGGAATCATAAATCATTTTGTAAGTAGAGTTCTACCGAGTGCAAACGTCCTTGGGGAACTGTTTTGGTCTAGTTTGGTGAGAGCGGAAATAGGCGCTCCATTGTTGGCGAAGCTGTTTACTTCGCCAAAGCGCTCGCAAAGCAAATCGAATTGGTTCAACAACAGATTGTAAAAAGTTTAAACCATCTTGGACACATAAGTTTAAAATATGAGGCGCGCAACGGATGTGGAAAAACTTACCGCCTATCGCGGGCTGACAGTATTGGGTTACTTCTGGAATAGACGCGGTGTTGGTAGAGGCGTTGTCAAAACCGATACTGAAAACTCTTTTAGTCAATCTATATTCTTGTAAAATGGTTAAAAGGACAGATGCTATGTTTCATGCCGTGTGTGCCTCGTCGAAAACTCGAAAAGCTAAAACACGTTTGTGCAATTGAAAATGTTGATCAACCCTATGACAAGTAACACCCATGTATGAGTGATGCTGCCAATGGTCGGTCCAAATGTCTCTACAAATCGAAACTTGTAAATCATGGTTTTTGTGAAAATATTCGATTAATTCATTTTTACGGGTGTTATACCGTCTAAGTACTTTCCTCTTAACCGTGTTTCGACTAATACCTTGCCATGCAGGTTGAACATTTTATGTAATGAAATCATTGAAACATAAACGTTGTGAAAAACTATAAGCTAAACCCTCGGCAGCTATCATTTCCACATAGTTATCATGACAACTACGATAATCATAAGACCATAAACTAGCGGGTTGAGAGGAAGAAGATGCGTACCCGATTAGTTGAGTTTGTCCTTTGGCGAGGCCGAGCTTTTCGGGATGCTTCGACCGGATATGGCGACCGTAGTTCCCATATCCGCCTCCCTTCTCGTGCTTGTAGATCGTCCCGCAGAAGTTGCACTTGGCCGAGCAACTGGCTTCCTCCCAAGACGGATCCCTAGGCCCCTTCGTGAACCAATACTTGAAAGTAGCGGCTCGAACTTCCGCCGTAGTAATATGGTCGCCTTCGGCGGGGTCCGCGGGGAACCCGGACTCTTAGGTCGGGTACGTCGGAGTTCCGTCTTGGGGGGTGTCGGGGGTCCCTTCAGGCTCGGCCTCCTCCTCCTCCATAATCTCGCCGATGTGGTTGGCTAAAAGAGCATCATCTCGACGACGTCGAGATCCACTCGCCACCGAGACCGAGGCACTTCGACGAAGGCTTGGTCCCCCCGCCGGGTTCGGGCCGCCTCCGCCTCCAACACTCAGGTTCGATGAAGATGGGGCTCCGCTAACACTCTTGCGACCTCGGGTAATTCGGTTGAAGATACTCGACATTTTGAATTTTAGAGGATTAAGAGATATAAGAGAGAGATTAGTGAGAGATTAGGATTCCGGGACTACGAGAGACAAAATCGAGCGATTAGAGAGCGATTAGAGAGATGTAGATGAGATTAATGAGTGAGTGAGGTGTGGGTTGAAAATGGGAGGGAAAATGGGTTTATATAGGGCCAAACTGAAGGATTTCGGCTCGAAACCGACCGTTGGGCAATGATCGACCCGGCGGGTCCAACGTTCGACCCGGCGGGTCGACCGTTGGAAATAGTCGTTGGCCTTCAAATTTTTTTTTTTGGTGTTGTTTGGATTGTTTAGTCAATTTCTCCATAATTGTTAGATAATTACTAAACAAACAAGTTTATTATAAACCGACATACGATTACAACCCGGACCGGATTCATTGTCTCGGCGGGGATCGAGATTCAGATTTTAAACTTGACGAGTTGACGACAGTCACAATATTACTCACTACTTATTTAGGACTACATCACTAGACTATTTACCACTCGAGCCCGATGCGCCATCGTTCTTAATCTTCTCGGGATGCTTCTTCGTGATATGAACCTTGAAATTTCCATAGCCAAGGTTGTTTGTAATCTTGTACTTGTAACCACAATGACGACAAATGGCATCGAACTTCCCATCGGCTTGATCGACCTTGTCGTAATGATCCTGGAACAACGTCACGCGAAAGTTGTCACCGGATGTAGCTGCGTCGGACATGATTACGAGCTTACGAAAATGAAATTGATGGATTGGATGGGTATATAATATGGGATGTGTGATTTGTGACTTGAAAGAGCCGGGTATTATAGCCCCGAGCCTAGTTGAGGGCCTCAACTAGCCGTTACAACTTACAACGACTAAATTTTTTTAAAAAAATTTCATCCGACGGTGGGCCCCACACTGCAACGGTCGGCTTTTTAAAATGGTTCGACCCGGCGGGTCGACAGGTTTGAAAACCCCCGACCCTAACCCTAACCTGCTACCCGGCGGCACCCGACAACCCATCAACCCGGACCCGGCGGGTCACGGGTTGACCCGTAACCCGTGGCCACGCCTAGTTTCCCTAACTCTTTTTTTAATAGGTGAAGGAGGTGGAGGGGGGTGGAAGGGGATGGAGGTGGGGGAAATTTCCCCACCTTTGTGGGAGGAGGTAGGAGAGGTGGGGTGGAAATCCACCCATTCCACCCCTTTTAAATGAAGATGGAGGGGGTGGGTTACCAAACACGTCCGAAGGGGATGGTGCAATCCCTCCACGCCCTCCACCTTGCCCTCCTCGGTGGCAAAAATCACCTATCTCCATCCTCTTCCACCCCCATTTCTCACACCACCCCCACCTCGTCCATCCTGAGCCAAACGGTGCACCGCCTTCCACCCCCACCCCCTCCACCCCTTTAAAAATGGGGAGGAAAACAGGGCCTTAGGGTTCGAAATTAACAAAACAAAATGAAAACCCCCTAATTATAAGCTATCAAAATCAGCCTTAATCATTCAAATCAAACTGAGTGAAAATTTAAAGAAAAAAAAGGGTCAACCTACTTGTCCTTCAAATTGTCGAAGCTCCCGGGGTGTCCTGTCTCTGAGAACCCTATTCAAGCCTCTTCTCAGCCACCTCAAATCGAAGAAAAGAGAAGGAACCAAAATAAATCAGCCAAGATAAAAAATGGAGAGCCCGATTAGTGATATATGCAAAGGGGAATTCGAAATTTGGATTTATAATCACCCAAGTAGATTTGGGGCCGAAATTTATCAAAAGAAAAAATTGGGAAAAAGCCCTAGAACATACCTGGTTAGAGGAGTTGTGGGTCGGCATACCATAAGCCTTTCAGGATTGTCGAGCCTAACTCACCACTCTTCCGTTTCAATGGTCGGAGCCCGATCCCCGAAGCTATGCGTGAAGGGGCAGATGCTCTTGGAGAATGCAAGCGACAATGCTCTTCTTTTGTTTGATAGAGGATCTGAGTAGTAGGGAAAAAACGTAGCCTTTGAATTGACAAAAAAAAATGGGTCGGGGAAGAGGAGGTTTGAAATTCGGAGCTCGATTTTGGGCTTTTCAATGCTAGAAAGAGAGAGAGAGCGAACAGTGGAGGGAGAACGAGTGGGGTGAAAGGGAGGACGGCATGTGAGCTTCAAGCTTTCAGATCTAAGTTTTAGAGATGTGTGACGGGAGAAGGCGGGCGGTGGTGGCGAGTGAGGTTAGAGGTTTTCATATCAGAAAGTAGAGGAGGATGGACTAGTAGCGGAGGGAGGGTTAGGGTTTTCAGATCGGAAAGTGAGTGAAGTGAGGAGACGTGGGTAGGTTATTTGAATTTTATTTTATTTTTTATTTTTTTTAAATTAGGCGTTTTAGCTACATCACCATCTCACCATGGTAAATATTACCCAATTATAGTAAAATCAGCAACGGGAATCCTATTGTCGTGGAAAAAATCATCACAATAGCCACGACAACCCTTGTCGAAGCTACCATCGGTGGCAAAAGGGTACCAATTGCCACGGCAAACCCCTCTCGAAGCTAGGTAGTGTGGCGAAATTCTTTATTTTTTGTAGTGTTTGTTTTTCCTGGAATTCTACTTTCGCATGCTTTAATGGTGGCAACCTGCTTTGCTCTATATATAGCTCAGCAAGCTTTAAAACTGGATTGCTGCCATAAAAGGTCTGGTCGTGAGCAAATCGCCAACTGATCTTTGTATCGCGATTGCGCTCGGATCTACATGGCTGCACATTACTTGTCTTATATTTGTTTAGGGATCAACGTATGCATTGGCGGCCCTACGCCCGCCACACCCTTCGTATTATGGATCCCCTTTGTTAAAAAAAAGCGAAATTGGTAAGTTCTCTTCGATTTTGATATTGTTTGTTAAATATTGAACTGAAATGATGTTATTGATTTGTTTATAGTAGAAATGTTGAAATTTGAATTGATTTGGATGAATTTTGTTAGGTTTTAGGGTTTCAGATTTGAAGTGTGAAAATTGGAAACACACTTTTCTAATTAACCCGTGTTCATTTTAAGTTTGTTTAAGCACGGTTTAGTTTAAAATCAAGCTAAATATTTTTAAAAAATAAACAAGAACACTTTCAAAGAAAACTGTGTTCCCAATAGTTAAATTTGGTTTTACGAAAAAACTTTTCTAATAAATCCGTATTCATTTTAATTTTTTTAAACACACTTTTATGGTAAATTGAGTTAAATATTTTTTTAAAAAAACAAACGAGAACAGTTTTAAGAAAAGTTTGTTGCTTTTAGTTAAATTTGGTTTTGAGAACAGACTTTGCAAATTAAGCCATGTTCATTTTATTTTATTTTAAGCATGTTTTTCTCATAAAACGGGTTCAATATTTTTTTTTAAAATAAACAAGAACGGTTTTAAAGAAAAGTGTAATGCTTTTAGTTAAATTTGGTTTTGGGAACACACTTTGAAAATTAAACCGTGTTCATTTTAATTTTTTAAGCATGCTTTTCTTGTAAAACGGGTTAAATATTTTTTAAAAAATAAATGAGAACGGTTTTAAAGAAAAGCGTGTTGCTTTTAGTTAAATTTGGTTTTGAGAACACTCTTTTAATACAAAATCGTGCTTAAAATTAAACAAACAAGCACACTTGTCAAAAACCATACCCAACTTACCGTGCTCCACCCCCTTATATTGTATTAGTGATTAAATGCTATTTTGTTGATGAATTGACGATGCAATCTTTATATAGTGTAGAATCTCGCCCCACCATTTGGGGAGTCCTGTGGGCGCCACTGAACGTATGTGAGTACTTACATTCCTAATTGATGCCGAGATTATATGAATGAGATAAAACGAAAGAAAATGGGCAACAGAAGTGTCGTGTATGACAACAACATGCCAACATAAAAAAGCCTCTCACCATTGATAAGAGAGAATGTAGGTAAATAACCCAAAAAGTTAGAAACTTTGCAAAACTAAGGAAAAAGAAAAGGAAAAACAAAAGCATTTAATGTAAATCTGCCAAAAAAAAAGAGAAAAGAAAAGAAAAAAGTGAAACATTAAATGCTATAGAAAAAAAATGAAAAAGGAAAATTGAAAAGGAAAAAAAAACCTGCTACATTTAATGCACATCAAATCGAATGAAATTTGAGAAAAAAGGAAAACAGGTGTAAAAAAAGGGGGAATTTGGGTTCCAGTTTCATTTTGGGTGACTTGATGTTTAAGTTTAGATGACACGGTGTTTAAGTTCGGGTGACACGAGGAATATGAGTTCCAGTTTAAAGACTAATTTTTTTTATAGGTCGGTAATGTTGAGGTGATTAGTTAGAATAACTCAAGACAAGAAGAAGCTCTCATAAGGAGAAGCAATGACGGTAAGGTCCTTCGTCTCCTATGAATGGAAACTTTTGCTATTACTTGAGATTTTTCATTCCCGGCGTAGTTAGTGCATTTCTAGTGGATTTTGATTTGGTTTTGAAATTTAAATAGAGGTCGTTAAGAGATTGTCTTACTACTGTAACCCCCTTGCTGCAACACATGAAACAATCATGTTATCTTCTGCGTAAACAGATCACGAAGAGGGGCAACGAGGTTGGACGTCGGGTTGTCGTTGTGGATACCTTTTGGGCGTCGTTACTTGAGAGGGGTTTTCAAGGATGGGGGCAAGCTGGGAATGATACAGACAAGGATGTAGAGGTGGTAAGTTTTCTGTTAGGTAACATGGTATTTATGGTCAAGTGACACGAGATAAAACAAAATATGGGAATGTCGATTATGAATCTGTTTACTATTAATTGTTGTGACAAGGTTAATGTAGTTTGATGACATGGTTGTTTAGTTTGGTGACACGGGATAACAAAATCTAGAAATGTCAATTATATGAATATGTTTGCTATTAATTGATGTGACATGGTTATTGCAATTGGGTGATAGAGATCATTTAGTTGGGTGACATGGGATATCAAAATCTAGGAATGAGAGTTTAACCTTTCTTTCAGGTGACAAGGCCACATACAAACATGTGGCAAGGGTGATTTTCTAAACAAATTGGCAGACACACTGAGAAATATGAAACTTCAAAATAAAAAAAGTAACACGGTAAATCCTTCAGGTGATACGGTCATACAAAAAGGTGACATACACAATTCATATTGCCGACATATACGATTTACAGAATAAGAAACATAAGATAACGCCACCTCTTCACATACAACACCGCCTGCGACCTTGATCATATCAGGTTTTTTAGAGATGCGAAGTTGACACTCTCTTGTATCACTACATTCTTGTGCACATTTTTACCCGCAAACACCCCATCCGCCTCCCTCGAACACCCAACAACCATCGAAAGTGAAAGTGATGCAAACCAAGCCTTTTCCACCTGAAAATGAAATGACGGATGAGAAGAAAGGTTCACGGGGTTGTACTTTTTTTCCATAGATGAGAAGTATTATGGAAAATACACTTACCCATTGCATATAAGAAGAAAGGTTTCTAGAAAAGCAAAGTGACACGGGAAATTATGATCACTGACAGGGACACGTATTAAATGCGACAAGTGCTCTTCAACTGGAACTTCATGCTGAGAGCTTGTCTTCCATGGTGGCCATCTTCTCCATCTCTTTTGTCTTAGATTATGCAGGGGGGACTGAGTAGCAAACACCCATCCGCCTACCTCGAACACCCAACAACCTTCGAAGATGAGGGTGACGCATATCAAGGCTTTTCCACCTGGAAATGAAAGGGTTCATGGGTATCTACTTTTCACCACAGATGAGGAGTACTTTGTCAAATACACTTACCCATTGCATTTGAGAATAAAGGTTCCTGGGAAATCAAGGTGACACGGGGATTCTGATCACTGACAGGAGCACCGAATGAAGGCGACAAGTGCTCTGCAACTGGAACTGCAAGCCGAGAGCTTGTCTTCCATGGTGAAACGTTCTCCATCTCTTTCTGCTACAGAAGATGTGAGAGAAGGGAGAAAATAAAAGGTTTCTCATTTCCTTCCCTTTTATAGCATGAAATTGGTATATGATATCAAACCATCACATCACCACCCCCTCACCTTGTTTTGGCGCCAAAACCCAAACCTCACCAAATCCCTTCCCTCCTCACTCATCTCTCCTCAGATTCAACCTGCTACTGACCCAAGAGGTCATTTTTATTTTTTTGCAAAAGTAGACCCCTAACCCACTTTTGCAAATTTCCCAAAACTTTGACATTTTTGCAAACTTTTTGAAAAAGTGGTATAGTTTTGCAAAAAGCCATTGATATAATAGCTATGTATATATGCATATCCTTGAATGAAACCCACAAAACTTTGTATAAATACATACCTATATATATTTCATTGTTCACCACTGTAGCCTTCCGGCTTGCACTCAGATTTAAGCTATGAACTTGCTCAATTTATCAAATCAAGAATCTTGCAACCTTATCAAAGTAAATTAGGCGGACAATTTACCTTGAAAAATCACCACTTATGGTGAATGGTTCTCAATTCTCATAGACGACGCCAATGACGAAGCCTGATTTCAGAATCCCATTTCATCATGTTACAGGATCCAGTAGAACGTGGGCAACCTCAGATGATCGAGTTTACTTGAGATACGTGATGAGATTACGGTTTGCGTACTAAAACCTGGGCCGATCCATTATTTGGATGACTCTTTGTAATCATGATAGAAACAAGTTTATTTATATAGCGGGAACCCGATTATTTACTTATGATATTGTATATAATAATTATACAAGTAATATTTATGCGAGTGCATCATCAGCCTCATGATAAGCCCCTCGATGATGGAGCTCTAGTCCGCGGAGTGCCTCCTGCTCGTAGCGGTAAGCTCGTGGAGCCAAATTATAATTGAGTATAAATAAGATACAAATGCATATGTCGCATCATTTTATCAAACCCCAGTTAAGCCAAGACATAACTAAGGTTTGAGGAGCTATGATGTTGCACGATATAAATGGGCATGACGATGCACCAATAGCAATATTGGTCTGTGGATGAGAGGGCTGAACCAAAAACAACAAAGTCGGTCCATAGATGGTAAACACTACATGACTCTTTGGACACATGCAAATGACACGTAGCATCCATGCCCTTATCCCACATGTCGTACAACATGGGACACTTTGTAAAGACTCGAAATTTTAAGATATTATTTTATAAATTAAGAATTAATTTTGACTTATTTTGGGATTTGAATTCTAAGGAGTTGGAAAATTTTGAATAATTCCGTCCTCGAGCAAACGATTTGTTTGAATTCTTTCGACCGAATTTCGGCATAAATTTGTTATTTAAATTCGAAAGTGAAATTATTTCGCTCTATTATTTTAAGGCTTAGAAATATTTTTGGGTTTCATTATCTAATTCGGATTCGAAGGTTTATTTTAAAATGATTTTAAATGCGTTGGGATAAGGTCGGAAAGCGGGTTTCAAAATTTATTTTCGGGTATTTATTTTTGACTTTCTTTTACCCTCCCACACTCAACCTCATCCCATACCATCACCCTATTCCTAGCTGTGTAACCCATCCCTTTTCCCTTTTTATCTAATCCCCCTTACCTCCTTCACTCAATCTTCACCTCATCCTCCTCACCGCCAGCCACCACACTCCCCTCTACTCCTCTGTTTTGAAGCCCCACCATCGCGAGCCCTTCTCCTCTGCCCAGACGCCACCACACAGCCGCCCCTATCTCCTCCCCTCGAAGTCGGAGCTTCTTCCCTGCCTCTGTTTTTGGAAGCCCCAAGAGTCGAGCTCCTCCTCGAGCGCCACCGGAGCTGCCAACAGCCAACATCAGCAGTCGGAGCCAGCCAGAAGCACAGCCGAAGACCGAGCTCGAAGCCAGCAGAAGGAGCCTCAGCCCCGTAGCCACCGACGGCATCCTCCGAAGCGCGCCTCCCCTGTTCCGACCAGCCTCGATTCCCCCTCGGTGAGCACCCAACCCCCCCTTTCTTCATTCGTTTCTAGTTGGCTTCGCTTCATATGGCTTAAGGGCAAGAGAGCGGAAGCGTGAGAGCGGGTCGGGGAAAGGGCTCGAGCTCCGGCGAGCTTGAGGGTGCGAGTATGAGCGCAGGAAGAGAGTGAGGCCGGGATGGTGAGGACGGGGTTGAGCGAGCGGGTGAGGACGAGTGGGTGCGAGAGAGGGCTAGAGCGAGGGTGATGAGGGGAGCTGAGGTCGAGGTCTAGCGCAGCAGCCGCAGGAGAGCGGAGACGCAAGGAGCTGGGCGGGGCGGGATGAACTGAGGAAGGGGATGGTTGTGGGACCCTCTGCCAGTCAGCCCCGTGGGCCCCACTCTTTTTTTTTTTAATTTAATTTTGATGTTGGACAGGTTTGGAGTAGGGAGAAAAGGGGTCCGGTTCGGTTTAAGGTTGGTCTGGTTTGAGGGCTTGTTTTACCCCTTTATTTATTTATTATTTAATTACTTATTTAATTAATTATTATTATTTGTTGTTGATTATTTAATTATTTAATTAATGATTTACTTTCTAATTATTTATTTAATTAATTATTATAAATTATTTAAATATGATTTAATTGAGGGTTTATTTAATTGTTATACATATTATTTACTAATTATTTAATTGATTATATGTTTATTTGATGATGAAAATGTTAGAATGTTTATTAGATGTTATTTTTATAAGAATGTTAATATTGAGTTGATATTTATTATAATTAAATTATTAAGGTTCAATTTGAAAGTGTTAGTTATATGATTATGTTAAATGCTTACTAAAATTGCTTTACATGTTTATAATTTTTATTAGATTATTATTATTATCATTATCCTGGTTTATTAATAAAACTAATATATTCTGTAAATTATTTATATATTATAAGTTGTTTTAAAAGTAGAATTATTGGCATATTATATGTTATGATATGATGTTTTAACATGTGTTTTTAGAAAAGTTTTAAGTGATTTATTAATGTTATTTTATTTATGTGGTTTATTAAAAATGGGATGATTTGGTGTTTTATTTAGTTGAATAATGTTTGAGAAATTGTTTAAAGAGGTTTAAGGTTTCCCACACTGTTTTAAAGGATGTTGAAATCATAGTTAATATTTTCGATATTGATCTTTGACTTGTATTTTGAGATATGTTTCTCAAATGGATTATTGTTTTAAAACCGATAAGCCAGAATTATTTTAATAATATAAATTTGGGAAATTTGTTTAAGGATTCAAATGTTTAATATCGGAATTTTGGCTAAGTATGATTTTAAAAGAATTATTTGACTATTAAATTGACTTCTTGGAAATTTAAGGGCTTTTGAGAAACCTTGAATTGATTTACTTGAGTTGACCTGATGATTTGATATTTTGGAATTTCGAGTTGATTTATGGAAATGAGAATGGAATTGTGATGATATAAGATGTTGAGTTAAGTTAAGATAGAGATGATGATGATGATGATGTTGATATAAATAAGATGTGATGATGAGAATATGCCCAAGTTGTGGAAACGAGATGGGAAATTGAATTGAGACATTAATGTTAATGATGATGATGGGATGATTAACTTATATATGTTTTATGTGAATCTTATGTGTGCTATTTGATATGCTTTGTGTAAGTTAGACTTAGACTTAATTATTATGTTACTTATCTTCTAGGTGATCTCTGATCTGTCTGGATTTGCTTGATTAGTGTATTGCTTGGATTCTGCGCTTCTCCAGGTAAGTTCCTTGAACTTACTCATGATGGGTGCTTTATGCACTGGTTGTTATATAATAGGCTAGTGTTCATGCACCATACGACTTAGAATCATGCTTAGGATCAAAACGGAAACCATATGTCTTGCTATCTGTCTTTGCTGGATAAACGGCCGTTATAGGTGTTTATCGAATGAGACCTTTTTATTTATTTATTCTTGTCATTCTAGTTGGCGCTTATATAGAAAGTTGCTTGCACTCGATGATGCGGTAGGCTTTTGGTATATAAAGTTGCTTGCACTCGACGATGCGGTAGGCTTTCTAGTAAGTGCATTAGGACTCTTAGAGCCTTAGCCCTTATATATGTGTCATTGCTTGTCTTCCTTTCATAGTTAGTAGGCTCATTGCATGGGGTTGGCCTGCACTGTAGGGTAAGGTAGCTCCTTGATGGTGAGTTGCTATAGGATTTCTTAGGAGCCTAGAGGGACATGCTATTTGGCATTTCTTGTAATTGGCGCGCTTCTTTATCTATTTCTGCATTTACTTATCTGCATGCTTATCTGTTTAATTTCCGTTTTGCATTACGCATTTCATCTTAGGAATAGGATGCTTATTATATGCCTCTCAGAGTGTTTACACACGCGCAGGAGTGACCCGATGATTGACCCAAATCCCCTTTCTTTTTTTTAGATTCAGGTAACCGTTAGCCGCTATCTTTGCTCATATGGATGCTTGGCGGGTTCAGACTTTTGGCGTTAGATTGAGAACTTGAGAGATCACTAAACTTCTATCTTTTAAAATCTTTTGCATCGTTTTGACCCGACTCAGTCGCGGCACTCTTTTGGATTGTATTTTGATTTAAACCTTGCTTCTTCTTATTGCGAAAACTTGCGACTCGTACTCGGATTGTAAGATCTAGTTGGAAGGTAACCTTTCCTTCTTAAACGTAACTCGGATAATTAGGTTTTCTTTCCTAGGCCCAAGGGAGGGCAAATAGGGGAAGGAAGATCCTTATTTTCTGGGCCGTTACAGAAGTGGTATCAGAGCCTAGGTTGCTCAATCCGAGTACACGTGAGTTGCAAAATAATTTCAAAACCGCCCACTAATTTCTTATTTTAAAGAAGTTTCAAAATCATTTCAGAAAGGGCAAAGAGAATTTCAGAAATAAAATCGGTAGGATCTTTTAGTTGAGAGATAGGATCGCCGGGGTAGAACGAGGCGATAGCTCATCCCTTATGGATGTAGACTTGGGGAATGGGTAGGCGAAACATAGCTTATACTTTAAAGATGGGCCTAGAAGACTCCAAGGAGTTTGCACCGTGGTGGTTGGAGTAGCGGGGTTAGGATGTAGAGATCGAGAGGTAATTGCCCCCTCCGGTCAGTTGCCCCTCGAAGGGCAGCTTTCAGGTAGCTTTGGTGAACTTGTATGATCTAAGCCCGAGGGCGATCCCCCTTGAAGGGGATCATATTAAACCGCGATGATCGCTTCTGTGATATGTGATTAAGGCTCGCCCTTCTCTTGTCAAGTAGTTATGGTTGACGCGCGTCACGGAGCAGTTGGGCGTGGGGGCCCAGTACGTCGGGGCAGGGGACGACCCCCTCGCCGGGTAGTCACCGACGAGGCTACTACTGGAGTTCGGACACACGAGACAGAGCAGGTCGAGATACCAATACCGGCACCGCAGATGCCTACAGATAGAGTAGGCCTTGAGGAGATGATTACCGCTATGATTCGAGGAGTTCTTCAGGAGGCGTCAGGACGTCAGACTCCAGAGGGTCCACAGAGAGTTGTTGCACTAGAGGACCAGGTTCAGCAGCCGATGCCCACAGATCAGGCCGGACTCGAGCAGATGGTGCGCGAGTTGCTTTAGAGGACCCGACAGGCGACGCCAGAGACCCCTACTCGGCAACCGATGCCTAAAGACAGGGCCGGATTCGAGCAGGCGATACTAGAGATGATTCAGAGGCAGAGGGGACAGCGGCAGGCACCACAACCAGTGGCAGATGCGACCACAGTTGGGATTCAAGCAGAGAGGCGCATTGATTGGGTGAAGAGGTTTTCACAGAGCAACCCGCCTCTATTCACTGGAGATCCGACGGCAGACATCGAGCTATGGTTTAGAGTCATCGATGGACTCTTTGAGCTGATCGAGGCACCACCAGGGGAGCGCCAGAGATTGGCGGCCGGCCAGCTACGAGACGATGCTTTCAACAGATGGTCCGTATACAAGGCGGAACGAGCAGATTGGACGTATGATGAGTTCAGATCCTTGATGCTTCGCGAGTACAGCCCTCCCGGACTGCAGACTGCTAGAGAGGTCGCCTTTTACAGGGGGAGTTATGATGAGACGCTATCAGTCGCTGAGGTTGTTCGCCAGTTCAAGAAGGAGCTGGTATATTGCGGCCATTTATGCCAGACGGACGCGAGTCGTATTCGACTGCTATCTATGAGGCTCTCCCCAGCCGTGCTTCTACATGCTTCCAGCTTGGGCGACGTCCCTTTTGATAGATTCTTAGAGGTTATCTTGCGTTACGATACACAACGTCTTCTGTCAGCTGCGACCTACCAGTATTCTCACCCTCCTCGAGGTGAAAAGAGGCCGAGAGCTATAGAGTTTAGCCGGGATATGGTTGATAGAGGAGACCATTACAGAGGAGCGTTCAGGAGAGATACACGTCGGGCACCAGTAGTACCCCTCCAGGAGATACGAGTTTAGAGCATTACATGCCAGGGATGTTATGAGGATGAACACCCCACGGAGAGATGCCCTAGGAGACAGATGGTGTGTTATACTTGTGGAGTTAGAGGACACCGAACAGCTTATTGTCCCCAGGATGGAGGGTCTACAGATGCACCAGCACCTCAACTTCAGGAGCCGCCTAGACCAGCCCAGCTGACATACCCCCAGGGACAAGGGAGAGGGGCACCGGCCGGCAGAGGCCGAGGAGATGGTGGAGCTAGAGGCGGCCGAGGTAGCGGTCGAGGAGGCCGAGGATATACTGTAGGGCTTGCGCATTTATCAGTTGAGCCATTTAGGTTAGCTTGTGAGGGAGGACAAACGTCAGGAGGTATAGATCTTGGCTTGCCCCCACCGCCCCGCGTCTACCACATGGGAGCTTCAAGACGCTCCGACCCTCCTACATCAGGTATTATGACATGAGGTGTTTATCGATCTCGATGCTTGCGTGCGCGTACATGGTTGATGATGTTGTGTTCCATGCCTTGTTATTGCTGTTTGATATGCTTGACATGACATGTGTGATAACTTGCTAATAGGACGCTAGTACGATGTTATCCTTGATGTGCTTTTGATTAGTTATATAACTCATGATTCATGATATGGCTTGAGATTGATATGATTGAAATTGATTTCTGAAAGATAAACCTAGGAAGAGAATATGGGATTAGCCCTTAGAGGTGGATGACTCCACCTCTTGAGTTCTGAAATTGCTTAACTAACGTCGGATTTGAAGAATTTTGAACGGTGTTAAAAGGACGAACTTGGATTTTGAAAGACCAAACGCGATCGAGAATTTCATCGGTTTTGAGGCAAATCTTTTACAATTGCGAAACCCTTCCAAGCCCGAGTAAATCTATGATACTTCACGTAGTGGATACAAGCATTTTATGGGGGTGCTTGTAGGGTGCTTGTTAAGACCTAGTGATGATATTATAGAACTTTTAGAGTTGTGGTACTTCCGAAAAGTCGAAGCAAGGATGTGATAGGGGCGCTTATTGCATACTTGTTAAGACCAATTGGAGATGTCACGACCGTGACTGGGATGTTGTGAGAATCTCGGAAGACGCAACCGAGATGATTGCAAGATTCTTGGACATGGTCCTTGGACTCGCATTTTAAAACTTCCTCCTCTTACTTTGATGTAATTTTAGTCTCGGGGACGAGACTTGTTTTTAGAGGTGGATGATGTAAAGACTCGAAATTTTAAGATATTATTTTATAAATTAAGAATTAATTTTGACTTATTTTGGGATTTGAATTCTAAGGATTTGGAAAATTTTGAATAATTCCGTCCTCGAGCAAACGATTTGTTTGAATTCTTTCGACCGAATTCCGGCATAAATTTGTTATTTAAATTCGAAAGTGAAATTATTTCGCTCTATTATTTTAAGGCTTAGAAATATTTTTGGGTTTCATTATCTAATTCGGATTCGAAGGTTTATTTTAAAATGATTTTAAATGCGTTGGGATAAGGTCGGAAAGCGGGTTTCAAAATTTATTTTCGGGTATTTATTTTTGACTTTCTTTTACCCTCCCACACTCAACCTCATCCCATACCATCACCCTATTCCGAGCTGTGTAACCCATCCCTTTTCCCTTTTTATCTAATCCCCCTTACCTCCTTCACTCAATCTTCACCTCATCCTCCTCGCCGCCAGCCACCACACTCCCCTCTACTCCTCTATTTTGAAGCCCCACCATCGCGAGCCCTTCTCCTCTGCCCAGACGCCACCACACAGCCGCCCCTATCTCCTCCCCTCGAAGCCGGAGCTTCTTCCCTGCCTCTGTTTTTGGAAGCCCCAAGAGTCGAGCTCCTCCTCGAGCGCCACCGGAGCTGCCAACAGCCAACATCAGCAGCCGGAGCCACCCAGAAGCGCAGCCGAAGACCGAGCTCG
This sequence comes from Persicaria maculosa, assembly GCA_963922045.1. Lineage (NCBI taxonomy): Eukaryota > Viridiplantae > Streptophyta > Magnoliopsida > Caryophyllales > Polygonaceae > Persicaria > Persicaria maculosa. The sequence goes on along the minus strand of OY998257.1, from coordinate 61,725,867 downwards.
AAGCCAACAGAAGGAGCCTCAGCCCCGTAGCCGCCGACGGCATCCTCCGAAGCGCGCCTCCCCTGTTCCGACCAGCCTCGATTCCCCCTCGGTGAGCACCCAACCCCCCCTTTCTTCATTCGTTTCTGGTTGGCTTCGCTTCATATGGCTTAAGGGCAAGAGAGCGGGAGCGTGAGAGCGGGTCGGGGAAAGGGCTCGAGCTCCGGCGAGCTTGAGGGTGCGAGTATGAGCGCAGGAAGAGAGTGAGGCCGGGATGGTGAGGACGGGGTTGAGCGAGCGGGTGAGGACGAGTGAGTGCGAGAGAGGGCTAGAGCGAGGGTGATGAGGGGAGCTGAGGTCGAGGTCTAGCGCAGCAGCCGCAGGAGAGCGGAGACGCAGGGAGCTGGGCGGGGCGGGATGAACTGAGGAAGGGGATGGTTGTGGGACCCTCTGCCCAGTCAGCCCCGTGGGCCCCACTCTTTTTTTTTTAATTTAATTTTGATGTTGGACCGGTTTGGAGTTGGGAGAAAAGGGGTCCGGTTCGGTTTAAGGTTGGTCCGGTTTGAGGGCTTGTTTTACCCCTTTATTTATTTATTTATTATTTAATTACTTATTTAATTAATTATTATTATTTGTTGTTGATTATTTAATTATTTAATTAATGATTTACTTTCTAATTATTTATTTATTTAATTATTATAAATTATTTAAATATGATTTAATTGAGGGTTTATTTAATTGTTATACATATTATTTACTAATTATTTAATTGATTATATGTTTATTTGATGATGAAAATGTTAGAATGTTTATTAGATGTTATTTTTATAAGAATGTTAATATTGAGTTGATATTTATTATAATTAAATTATTAAGGTTCAATTTGAAAGTGTTAGTTATATGATTATGTTAAATGCTTACTAAAATTGCTTTACATGTTTATAATTTTTATTAGATTATTATTATTATCATTATCCTGGTTTATTAATAAAACTAATATATTCTGTAAATTATTTATATATTATAAGTTGTTTTAAAAGTAGAATTATTGGCATATTATATGTTATGATATGATGTTTTAACATGTGTTTTTAGAAAAGTTTAAGTGATTTATTAATGTTATTTTATTTATGTGGTTTATTAAAAATGGGATGATTTGGTGTTTTATTTAGTTGAATAATGTTTGAGAAATTGTTTAAAGAGGTTTAAGGTTTCCCACACTGTTTTAAAGGATGTTGAAATCATAGTTAATATTTTCGATATTGATCTTTGACTTGTATTTTGAGATATGTTTCTCAAATGGATTATTGTTTTAAAACCGATAAGCCAGAATTATTTTAATAATATAAATTTGGGAAATTTGTTTAAGGATTCAAATGTTTAATATCGGGATTTTGGCTAAGTATGATTTTAAAAGAATTATTTGACTATTAAATTGACTTCTTGGAAATTTAAGGGCTTTTGAGAAACCTTAAATTGATTTACTTGAGTTGACCTGATGATTTGATATTTTGGAATTTCGAGTTGATTTATGGAAATGAGAATGGAATTGTAATGATATAAGATGTTGAGTTAAGTTAAGATAGAGATGATGATGATGATGATGATGATGTTGATATAAATAAGATGTGATGATGAGAATATGCCCAAGTTGTGGAAACGAGATGGGAAATTGAATTGAGACATTAATGTTAATGATGATGATGGGATGATTAACTTATATATGTTTTATGTGAATCTTATGTGTGCTATTTGATATGTTTTGTGTAAGTTAGACTTAGACTTAATTATTATGTTACTTATCTTCTAGGTTATCTCTGATCTGTCTGGATTTGCTTGATTACTGTATTGCTTGGATTCTGTGCTTCTCCAGGTAAGTTCCTTGAACTTACTCATGATGGGCGCTTTATGCATTGGGTGTTATATAGTAGGCTAGTGTTCATGCACCATACGACTTAGAATCATGCTTAGGATCAAAACGGAAACCATATGTCTTGCTATCTGTCTTTGCTGGAAAAACGGCCGTTATAGGTGTTTATCGAATGAGACCTTTTTATTTATTTATTCTTGTCATCCTAGTTGGCGCTTATATAGAAAGTTGCTTGCACTCGATGATGCGGTAGGCTTTTGGTATAGAAAGTTGCTTGCACTCGACGATGCGGTAGGCTTTCTAGTAAGTGCATTAGGACTCTTAGAGCCTTAGCCCTTATATATGTGTCATTGCTTGTTTTCCTTTCATAGTTAGTAGGCTCATTGCGTGGGGTTGGCCTGCACCGTAGGGTGAGGTAGCTCCTTGATGGTGAGTTGCTATAGGATTTCTTAGGAGCCTAGAGGGACATGCTATTTGGCATTTCTTGTAATTGGCGCGCTTCTTTATCTATTTCTACATTTACTTATCCGCATGCTTATCTGTTTAATTTCCGTTTTGCATTACGCATTTCATCTTAGGAATAGGATGCTTATTATATGCCTCTCAGAGTGTTTACACACGCGCAGGAGTGACTTGATGATTGACCCAGATCCCCTTTCTTTTTTTTAGATTCAGGTAACCGTTAGCCGCTATCTTTGCTCATATGGATGCTTGGCGGGTTCAGACTTTTGGCGTTAGATCGAGAACTTGAGAGACCACTAAACTTCTATCTTTTAAAATCTTTTGCATCGTTTTGACCCGACTCAGTCGCGGCACTCTTTTGGATTGTATTTTGATTTAAACATTGCTTCTTCTTGTTGCGAAAACTTGCGACTCGTACTCGGATTGTAAGATCTAGTTGGAAGGTAACCTTGCCTTCTTAAACATAACTCGGATAATTAGGTTTTCTTTCCTAGGCCCAAGGGAGGGCAAATAGGGGAAGGAAGATCCTTATTTTCCGGGCCGTTACACACTTGGCAATGTGCGGTGTCCACGTGGCGATTCATGCCCATGAGACTCCTAGAGTTTAAATAGGAGGAGGAGCGAATATGAAAAGGACTTTTTGTAGGAGGCGAAAGGCAAGTACAAAAATAGAGCACGATAGCTCCGCGGACATTGTGCCAGAAGTATGCATGTGTTCCCCCTTTGATGAAGTCAACTTGATGAAGTTCGAGGAAAGAAGGTTTTGTTTGCGGTAAGCTCGAGAGTCGAATTGGCACATGTAGTGGTGCGCGTACGATAATCCTGTCGTACATCTCAAGTAAGCCCAATCACCCGAAGTCCTCCACACTATACTCGATCCTCGAATCTGTAACCATGGGATTCTCAAAGTGGGTTTCGTCATATGGGTTTACACCGTTGCTTTGTGTTTTTCTTTGAAATTTTTTGTTTTTGGACTAATCTGTAGGCCAAGGATCCTTCCATTTTGTTTTTCTAAACCTGTTGGACCAAGTGTTCATATTCTGGATTTGTGGTCCAAGTCATTTCAGACCGAAAAGGGGAGCCCCTTTTACTTGTTTCCTTACCTAACTATAGAATGATGAGGCAATGGTCGGATGAGATGAAGGGATGGTATTTGACATATAAATTTTGATACTTAGACATAATGTCTTGGTAAGGCCTGATCTGCTATATGGGGCAAAGTGTTAGGTGGTAACAAAAGCCAAAGAACATTGACTTCGGGTGGCAGAGATGAGGATGATCAGGTGGATGTGCAAGCATACTAGATGCGACAGGATCAGAAATGATGTCATCCTTGAGAAGGTGGGAGTGAGGTGCATTCCGAACAAGTTGTGAGAGTCAAGACTACGATGATTTGGTCATGTGCAGAGGAGAAACTCGAGTGCGCCAGTGCACAACACATGTGCGACAACCTTGCAATAGAAAATGTCCGTCGTGGTAGGGGACGATCTAAAAAGAGTTGGATGGAGGTGATCAAATAAAACTTGTTCTTCTTAAACCTCTAGGAAAGTATGATATGTGATAGGACACTATGGAGGAGCGCTATTCGGATTAAAGAGGGTAAGTTAGAGTGAGGAGAGCGGAGAGAAGGGAGAGGAGGTTGGAGGCATAGCCCTTTTTACTCTTTTTTTTTGTATTTTTCCTAATTTACCAACTATTTCTATTTTTGTCTCTCAGTTATTATTTCTGGAGTTTGTTTTGTATCTGGTATACGTTGTCAATATTTCAATCTATTCCTCCTATTCTATTCTACGACTTCGCTACTTATTAGTTAACACCTGGGTCAATCGGAAACATCCTCTCGACTTAGTTGGGAAGAGGGTGCGTACATCTCGACCTCCCAAACCCCGCTCGGAGCGGGATATCTTGGGTATGTTGTTGTTGTTGTAGACATAATGTCTTGGTGAATCAGAACTCGATCAAGTCTCTCATATAAGTGTTGTTGTTTGTATTCTTGTTTTTCCACCAAATAAAGGGAGAGACTTTATAAAGAATCGTGTGGAGATTTAGTTCTTCTTTAACTTCCTTAATTCTATGGAATCTTGAATGAGTGGGCATGACCCCTTCCATATTCTAAGTGTCATTTTCTATATCGCGCCTTCAGACCACCTATTAATTTGATGGGCACCATATGATTGTTGTATCTTGTATAGATATCTTCCCAAAAGAGTGGTTTATTTTTCTCAGTTGTTGGTGCATATAGAAATAAGAGAGTAATTGTATCGTTTTTAATCTTAATTTTTTAGCATGAAGGCTCTATCAGTTTGTTATAAGATAGTCATGTTTTGCATGTTATCAGAATGTTTTTTGTTAAAATCCATATACCCCCTCTAAAACCATTATGCTATAAAGTGACATTTGTCAAATCCTGCAAATTTGAGTTTAATATCATTAGGTTGTTTAGATGATTTGGTCTCGACTAATGTTAGTATGTCTAACTTGTTTGTGTGTCGGACTTATTTGAGTTCTTGCCAAAGGAGGGGTCTTTTTGTGGTGGGTTGCCCATATATAGGCGGTTAGAGGGTGGTCGAACCCTTGTTAGGGTTGCCTGAAGGCGGTTTTATGGTGCTAGTAGGCGGTTTTGTGGTGGCCGAAGCCAAGGGTGTGTTGCTCGTAGGTGGCTAGAGGGTGGCCGAAGCCAAGGGTGTGTTGCTCGTAGGTGGCTAGAGGGTGGCCGAACCCTTGTTTGGGTTGCCTGAAGGCGTTTAGAGGGTGGCCGAAGCCTTTTTTGAGTTGGGCGAAAGCATTTTGTGAGGATCGAAGCCGCTAGGGTAAGAGCTCGGATACTATGTAGAGATAAGTGGAGAAAATTAACCACACTTTGATCTTTATTATAACTATTTATAGAAGTTACAAGAGATTGTTATAAGAACCAATCTTAACAATATCTCATAATTATTCTAACAAATCATAATAATATATAGAATACGGATCAAATGTTAACAACTCTTACGGTGTTAAATGTTAACAAATCAATATTCGGCAAAATTTATCAAATATTCATCACAGTCACTCAATTATTCATCAAAACTTTTCGACAACATTTAAGAGATTCATTTCAATTAATAATTATTGCCAATTAAAAAAAATTATCATCCAAAAAACTCAAACCCTTGCATGTGTATCCACCCCCAATCCCGTAATTGCGCTACTGTGATGAATATTTCTTAAATGTTGCCGAATATTGATGAATATTTGGGAAATTGTGAATAATTGAGTGACTGTGATGAATATTTGAGTGAATGTGATGAATATTTGATTAATTTAAATAAAAGCTTTGATGAATAATTGAGTGACTGTGATGAATATTTGATAAATTTTGCCGAATATTAATTTGTTAACATTTAACACCGTAAGAGTTGTTAACACATGACCCAACCTCATAATATATATTTATACGAAAGCGCTATGTACACCCCGTTCTTTTCTTAATATCTACAACACAGATTTCTTTGTCTGGTGATATCTGTGATTATAGATTAGACTTTGATATGTAGTGATTTGTTTGGAGTTGTTGATGCGTTCCGCCACCCCGAAAATAAAAATTCACGCGGATGGGGAGGGCCAAAGAATGGTAGTAAATTATATTATATCACCTAATAACTCCATACATTGAACAAACCAGTAAATACATTATGTAATTGATCCTGATACATTTGTTCTTTTTCTGGTTCATTGGAAATTAATTTGAATACAATTCATTAACCCTCCACGTACGTTCATCTGTTTATACCTGCAACTACAAATTCCTATAATATTCATACCACACAACTGTCTCAAAAAATAAGAAACAAGTTATAACTAATCTCCCATCAAACCCACACGGAAACTCAGGCGTACTCTAGGTGGCGAAAAATCAACCACGAATGGAGATAACAACCAGAAATTTCAGCGGGAAGAACTACTGGAAGAAGAAGGGGTACGGGCTGCTGGACGGAGCTGCCGCAAGGCGGCGGATGCAGACGGTGAAGATCGGAGGCAGTGCGGCGGAACCAACAACGAAAAAGAGGCGGTTTTGGAGACTGAGGAAGGCTCCGAAGATGCTGATGAAGGTGACGCCGAAGAAGCTTTGGAAGCGGTTCAAAGAAAGCTATTTCAACTTGATGCTCAGGGTGGCGGGGCGCACAGCTGGATCCCTCGAGGGCGGAAGAGGGATTCCGTTGGATGATGGTAAGAGGTCCGCGAAGGCTACAATAGTCGGAATGCCGGACAAACGTGTCGAGGCATTCGAGAGCCGGCTGGTGCTGGAGATCTACAAAGCCTTGGCTACTTCCCGTGGTCTCTCTGAGGTTTGATGTAATAATTAAGGACGGATTGTACATTTCGATGGTAACTTGTAGTCTTGTACAATGAATCATGGATGTTATCGATTTGGATTCGGTAGAGTTTCTGTGGGTGGGAGACGGAGGGGTTTTGATTGACCAAGGTGTAAGTGTAAATTCTCTCCTACAGGATCGGGAAAACGTTACAAAAGATCGAAGATTCTGTTATCTTCGATCTTTTGTAACGTTGACATATATATCTGTACTTGTGAGTTTGTGTCAATTGCAGATTGTCCGTCCGATTTTAAACATTTCTTCATCTTTGGCACCTTTTCCTTGTGGTTCTTGTGTCCTATTGTTCTGGGTCTTTCGGAAACACTCTCTCGACTTGTTCGGAGAAAGAGTGCGTACATCTTGACCTCACAGACCCCGCTTAATTGCGGGATTTACTGAGTTGTTGTTGTCTTCATCTTTGGCACCGTATGTTGTTACATCCAATTTTGTGTAGCAGTTGTTGTTTTTTTTTTGGGTAAGAAAAAAGGGAGAACAACTCCCGAAATCGACTCTACAAGTGACTTAATAATAAGGTGGGGTAGTCTTTCCCCTACAATCATCCTCTAACAACAAAACAAGACCATTGGGTGGCTCCGTTAACACGTGGAAGCCCGGATGTACAAGAGATTAAGTCTGGCAAGGGAGTCGGCTACCATGTTCGCTTTCCTAAAGATATGACGGAACTGGACCTCCCAGCTCCTCTTCCACATGCCTTGGCACTTCTTCACCAGGCTAGACGATGGATGACAATCCGCTACCCCCTTGTTAATCATCGAGCACACCATCTCTGAGTCCGTCTCCACCAAAACCAGTTGAAATCCCAAGTGCCACGGCAAACCGAGACAACCAATTGTTGAAGTTGAGGTTTCCCTATAATTCTTTTTCAATAAAAAAGTAGAGTTTATGGTCTGTCGGCAAAAATAATTTAATTTGGAACAGATTTCATAAGTTAATTCAATCTTGAAATTACTAAGGGTTCATCAAATAATACTCCATGCCAGGGGGTTCTAGAGAGAGAGTTCTCTCTCTAGGTTTCCCTTTGCCCACAACTTCTTTGCCAAATCCCATTTAGACTCGCTGATGTTTGTACAAAATCCTCCCAAAATATCCCATCTTATGGTGGAATCGGCTTAATCGTTGCTTATTTTTGGCAATTGATGCTCGGATTTGTTGATTTGTGAACAAATTGGGGGTGGAGTTCTCCGAGGCTGGTCTTCGTGTTCTCCCCTTCGCATCCGCCATCCCTACACATTCGTTGCCAGATCTTGTTTTCTCTGAACAATTGGGGGTTTTACTTTGTCTCCACTGATCGGTTCATTGCCCAGCCTCCACCTCCGTCGCCATTGTTCGCGTTCGGTGGTTTCTGCGTTTCATCTCCCCGAAATCTGCTCCTCCTCCTCATCCGACCCACCACTCCGCCTTCGCCGAAGGTCCTCGGTCGCCTAATCTGCCCGGCCTCCTCCACCTCTCCACTCGAACACACCCGTTTTTCGCCCACTGCACTCTATCGGGCCTCTCATGGTGGATCTCTCTTCCTCCGGTGTCGGTGCTATGCGTCCGTCGCCTTCGCTTCGGCTCGTCTGGCGTTGGCTGCGGTCGTGTCCGGCGTCGTTCACCTTCGAATTCTCCCCTGCCTCCATTGGCAGCCTACAGTCGTGCAGATCTCCTTGGCGTGCAAGGATAACTTTTTGCCTTGCACGCCAAGTATAATTAATTAAAAGAAAAAACGCCTTGCACGGACACTCCTCATATTTTTATTTAAGTATATTAATGGTTTATATATATATATATATATATATGGTCACTGGTTTATTAAATAAATCCCGAAAGGGCTTGAACCAAATCCCGAAAGAGCTAGAATAAATCCCGTAAGGGCTTGGTTAAATCTTTCGGCGTCTTTGCTCGAGCAGTGTGTGGTTCTACTTTCGGCATTTCTAGGAGATCTTCTGCTTGGTTGGGGGCATGAAGTCTGGAGTCGGGACTGGCTGGGATCGAGGTGGTGCGTTATGGGCGACTCCGTATCCGGGATACTGTTTCCTTGGAGTTTCGTCTGCACTTCCCACAGGAGATAGAGTTCTGCTGTATCGCTGGCCCGCGGTGCTACTGTTTGGTGGTGCTTGGCTTCGTTCTTCGCCGTCGTCCGCAACTGCTAGTTGTAGTTCTTCTTAGACCGTTTCTTGTAGTAGGGTTTTTTCTGCTTGTTTCTTAGCGCCTTTTTTCTATTCTTCTGTATGCTTTGGCGGTTCCCACCTGCCGATTCGTCGGCCTCTCAAGAATCAGGCTAGCCTGATCTCGAATTCTTACTTAATCAAAAAAAAAATCTTGAAATTACTATTATAAATATTTGGCAAATTTACAGAAAGCCACCTCTTAAATATCAATTTTTTCATATAACCACCTCTTAAATTAAATATTACAGCAAACCACCATTCAAAGGGTTTTGTCAACAAACAACCACTTGTATTCCTATTCCGCTTGTTGGGCTTTTAATTTAATAGTAAATGTCCAATTCACCCTCATCTCCCTTCTTAATTCAATACTAGAAAAAATAGAGCAGAACACACTAGTGTTGAGTGATTGTTGATTTGAAGCTTCAATCCGAATCTCTTTCTTTCTTGAATTCATGGAGTAGGTAAGAGATCAATTTCACAAGGGATATAGATCAGAGCTAATAGAATTTTGATGACTAAGTCAAACGAACCCTAATTCATGGAGTAGGTGAGCGACTGAATTCAATTAGGGCTCCAGTAGGCAGTAGCTGGGTCGATCGAAATGAATGATCAAAAGTTTCGAATCATTAGCAATTGTATGATTCAAATTTTCCCAAAACCAACTATTGAGATTTGAGATTATCAATTTAGAGGGTTTAGTCTATTTGTGAGATTTGGAGGAGACGAAGAGCGGTTTGCCTCAGCCTATCCATAGCCATGACCACCTGCTTTGATGGCGCCTCTTGAGACGACTCTACGCTATCGGCACCGCTTCTAGCGGCGGGGTCGAGTTCGCCTATCCTCTCATATTTTCAAACAACAAATTCATTATAGTGCACTCATATATGAAGACCAAAAGAAGTAGGCTATCAGAGAGAGAGGAAGGCATGGATAGGGGAGAAGATGAAAGTACTTGCCAAGCATTTCCACTTCCAGATCTGCAAAGAAGTGAAAGAACTAAAAAAAGTTTTTATTTTTTTATTTTTTCATTTCATAGAAAATGGGCTTAGAAAGATGGGGGCAAAGTGGTCTTTTTCTATTATCTAAGAGGATATCAGATGAAATATGAATAAGGGTGGTTGTTTGTTCACAAAACCCCTTTAAAGGGTGGTTTGCTGTAATATTTAATTTAAGAGGTGGTTATGTGAAAAGGTTGATATTTAAGAGGTGGTTTTCTGTAAATTTGCCTAAATATTTTGAACTCATAGTTATAAAATCTTAAATATATACTTATCGAACCTACCATTATTTTTAAAAAATTGAATTTATACTTATAAAGAACTTAAATCGATTTACTGTTTTAAAAACTTGAACTCATCGTTATAAATATCTTGAACTCCTAATAAAATCTTAAATCCATAGTTATAAAAAGAAATCTTAAAACCCAAATTTCTAAAAAATCTCAAACCAACAATAACTAAAAATCTTGTTCACTTGAACAAGAGTTATAAAATTTTGAATCCGTGGTTATAAAAAATCTCAAATCCACAGTTATTTACAAAAATCTTGAACACATCGTATAAAATCTTGAATCAACAACTTATATGGTTTTAATACAATCAAATCACTCTTTTCATTCTCTAATATAACATTGGCTTTTACAACAATGTGCCCCTATATATCTAGAAGTAATCATTATAAATTCTCAAACCCACAACTATAAAAAAATCTTGAACCTGCATTTATAAAATCTTTAAGAAACGGTTATAAAAATCTTGAACTTATAATAATAAAATATTTACCCTACTATTAAAAATCTTGAAAAAGGTGGAGAAGCACGAGAGATATCTTGGATTGCCAACGATAGTTGGTCGGTCTAAGAGAGCCATTTTCTAGCAGATAAAGGAATGGGTGTGGAAAAAATGCAAGGGATGGAAAGAAAAGTGTCTATTTAGGGAGGGGAAAGAGGTCTTGATCAAATTAGTTGCCCATGCAATCCCGACTTATGCGATGTCATGTTTTAAGTACCCAAGTGGTCTTTGCGAGGAAATTGAGCAGCTCTTGTGCCACTTTTGGTGGGGAGACGAGGGTGATAAAAGGAAGGTGCATTGGATGAGTTGGAGAAGGATGTGTAGGGATAAGGATAAAGGGCGTCATGGTTTCCAGGATTTAGCTATCTTTAACGATGCGATGCTGGCGAGACAAGGGTGGAGATTACTTCAAAATCCGGACTCGTTGATAACGCGTTTGTTGAAAGCAAGGTACTACCCGAACTCTTCTTTTTTGGAGGCAAAGTGTGGGTATAAACCGAGTTTTACTTGGCAAAGCATCATCTGCGGGCAGGATGAAAAAGGGCTTGTTATGGGTGGTCGGGAATGGATCGAGCGTTAATGTGTGGAAGGATAGATGGTTGCCTCGTCCTAGTAGCTTTCGGGTGGTGGGTAATCTTTATGGAGGAGATCCGGATATAAGGGTGCTCGAACTGATTGACTGGGAAATGAATAGGTGGGATGAGCAAATGGTTCGGGAAATTCTTGTGCCATGTGATGCCGATCTAGTTCTTCGTATGAGGTTGGTGAGTCCTTTGAATGATGATGAGCAAGTGTGGGCTTACAACAAGAATGGGGGGTTCACGGTGAAATCGCCGTATCATATGCTCATTGAAGAGTTGGAGGTAGGCGACGGGAAGCCTGGACAAGCTGAGGGGGATGCGATGACGAGAATATGGAAGAATATGTGGAGTTGTGTGGCGAGCGGGAAGAGAGATTTTACCTTGTAAAAGTAACTTGCTCAAGAGAAAAATAGTGGAGGATGTGAGTTGTCATGTGTGTGGGAGATATGAGGATGGCTTTCATGTCCTGTTTGAATGCGGAAAAGCAAAGAAAGTGTGGAAGGAGACGTCGGCCTTACTGCAGTTTCAGGATGGGAGATCGGTCATGAATAGCTTGATGAGAGTGTTTACAATGGGAACAAAACCGGAGCAGCAACGGTGGGCACTGACTTTGTGGAAGGTGTGGGAGGCTTGGAACAAGTGGGTGTTTGAGGGGAAGATTACCGAGCCAAGGGAGGTGGTGAGGGGGTTGATGAGCGGCTGGAGGGACACAGGAAGCACATGGCCAGCTTGGGAGGTCAATTACAAACATTCACGCAAGGGAGTGAGGCTAAGTGGGTGAAGCCGGGGGAGGGTTTGGTTAAGGTGAATTGTGTTGTTGCGGTATTTGAAGCTAGGGGGTCGGGGCTGGGGGTTGTTGGGCGGGATGAGATGGGGAGGCTTTTGCTGGCTGGTCATCGAAGTGTTGAATTCACAAATGAGGTGGAGATGGCAGAAGCGCAGGCCGTTGTGTGGGCACTGGAGCTGGCAAAGGAGCGAGGGCAGAAGCGCATAATTATAGAGACGGATTGTCTTGCATTGGTGATGAAGTTGAACAACGACTATAAGGGGCGTCGCACTTTGAAGCAGCTGATCGAAGCCGCTCGTGAGCTGGCGAAAGGCATGGATGAAGAACGATGGACACACACGTGAGGAGAGGAAAAAACAAAGTTGCACATGAACTAGCTAATATTAGACCTTCAAATTCTAGTTTATATTTTTCTGCTAATTTGCTGCCAAACAATGTAATGAAGGCTTGGTTGATGGACAATGCAGAGTAAGTCGACAAGCTTTTTCTCAAAAAAATCTTGAATAAACACTATAAAAAAAATTTGAATCCACAAACCACATTTATTAAAAAAATATTCAAACTTGCAGTTATAAAAAGGGTTAATTGCACTAAATATCCCAAACTTTGTAGATAGGTGCGCTTAATATCCCGACCTTATAAGATTTCGCAAAATATCCTAAACTTTGGTGTTAGTTGCGCTCTTTACCCTGGATCAGTTTCTTAAATTAATAAAATCACTAACTTAAATGAAAATTACACAAAAGCACCCATATTTATAAAAAGAAATTCAATAATCCCCCCATTTCAATCAAAATAAAAAAGAAATTTAAAATGTGTGCTCTAAAAAATTAAAATAAGATCAAATACTTAAAATAAATTTATGTCTTATCATATCTTCTATTTCTTAAAAATATATTTTATAAAGTCATAGTTATAATTTACGTAAGAGTAATATGTAAGTACCATATTATATGCCCAATTAATCAAGTTTCCATGAGTATATTAGTGTTATATATATATATATATATATATATATATATATATATATATATATATATCCAATTCGCCTATTTTTAATGTATGTTTATCATATCTTTATTAATTATATATTTTACTATTTATGTTTTAAAATATAATTTATTTTATTTCTGCAAAAGTATTATGTTTCATCTATGTATGGTTAGCATTTCTTTTAGAATCTTTTTTTCAATGCTATAGAAATTAGATGAGAAATATTTTCTTAAGATTCAATTACTAGATAATACATAATTTGTTATGTATTAGTTTTAGTAAATATAAAATAACATGGACCAAAAAGAAAACGGGAAAATTTGGTAATTGTCCATATTTTGGGCAATAATTAAGCCCTAGTACAAAAAGTGTAATAAATTAGGAGGGTGTCCATATTCTCCAATTTTGCCCCTGCCTCCTTCCTGTTGCCCTATTCCCGTTTCTTTCTTCATTTTCACGCAACATCACAAACGCAGAGCACCGATCGGCATAGGCGAGGCGCGATTTCGTTTGATCTGGATTCCAATCTCGGGCGCAGCTGTTGATGTCAACCCCAATTATCGACGATTTCGAGCTCTTCAATCAGATCTGAAGAGAAATCAGTTCGACCACACCACTGTCACCCAAAAACCGATTTTCAACAAGTAATTTTCTTATAATCTGTAATCTGTAATTTGGAGCACAATTGTTGTCTGAGTTGCGGATTTGGAGAACAATTTGGAGAACAATTGATTACATTAGCAGAAACTGAACAACTATCATCGATTTTGACATCAGATGGGGATTTTGATCTACGTTGCTGATGTTGTCATTATAGAACTGTAATCTAGATTGCATTGTTGATGTAGTTGCTGATCTAAGATGCTGGTTTCGTGATATAAGGAGTTGCTGATTTCGTGACTATAGAGTACACCCAAAAATTACACTGTAACCAACATGTTGATATCTGAGTTTGAGTGCATCTGTGTACCTGTAATCACTGTATTTCTTAGATTTAATCAAAAGTAATGCACTTCAATACTCTACTATAGATATATAAGAATAGGTATCTGATATAACAAAAAATAGTTTCTGTCATCAAAGTATATTTGTGAAATTTAATACGTGTCACCAATGATCAGGTACAATGGAGGCCAATCTGTTAACAGTAAAATTTGGAGGAGAATGGAAGTTGGAAGATGGTGATTTAGTTTTTGCTGGGGATGTGTCATCAAAGGTAATTGTCATCAGGCAGACTGTAACCCTGGATGAGATGAAGTGTGAGACATTGAACAGATTCACAACCAGTGACAATTTGTCTCCTACTCTTCAATTCAGTCACTTGCATCCATTCAAGAAAACTACTGAGCCGTTTTCAATTGAGAATGACACTGATTTGAGGAGTTTTTTGCAAATTAATGAATTACAGGAAGTGAATTGGACATTGCCTTTATATGTTACAGCTGCAAAGGAAATCACTGAAGAACAGGTTACAGAATCTATACATGATGAAAATCAATTGGCATTACAGGCTTACAACTCTGCCAAGGTTACAAATGTCATGGAAGAGGTCTTTGATGTGCAGGATGAAGATGTAGAATGCATAAACGATGGCTGTGATATGGATGGTAAAGGAGATGACACAGGGATTGAAAGTCACATCAGTGGCAGTTCAATGTCCACAAAATATACAACACCACCTATAAGTGAAAGAAAGGGAGAAATTCTTATATTTTTGGGACAACTGTTCCGAACAAAGGAAGATCTCAAAAATACTGTTGAATTGTTGGCTGCACAAGAGATGTTTGCTTACAAAGTGAAGAAGTCAACACCATGTTATTACAGAACAGTTTGTGTCGATGGGAGCTGCACCTGGAAAATTCATGGCGCCATAGTGGGTGGTTCAACTGTATTTATAATTAAGAAATACTTTAAGGAGCATACCTGTAGCATGGAAGTACGAATAGGAAAGCAGCGCCCTATAAATTACAGAATCATAGCTGAAAGGATCAAACACAGGTGACATAGACTACAATCAATTCTTCATTACATATTTTATATTTTTATTCACTGTAATCATGCTTCATTTCATATTTTATTCACTGTTTTACATAATATATACAGTTTTGTAGATGAGAAACAGGGTCCAACTCCAAGACAAATTAGAAACACGATGAGGAATGATTTCAAACAGAATGTTAGCTACTGGAAATCTTGGATGGCTCGTGATTTTGCAATGGAGATGACAATGGGGACAGCAGAAGAAAACTATAAATTAGTGCCATCATATTGTTGGGTCCTGAAGCAAGCAAATCCTGGAACTGTCACTTTCATTGAAGTTGATAGCAACTCAAAGTTCAAGTATGTGTTCATTGCCTTTGGACCATGTATCCGAGCATTTCCAATCCTACGATAGGTACATATTCATTTCATAAGAAAAAATTACTGTCACCAAATAATTACTGAATACAATTCAATTGTACATGTGCTTGTGATAGATGGTACATTTCTAAAAGGAAAATACGGAGGGACTCTTCTCACAACTTCTACACAAGATGCAAATCATCAAATATACCCTATTGCCTTTGAATTGGTTGACTCAGAAAACAACGCCTCTTGGGAGTGGTTCTTCAACAAGCTAGCAACAGTCATCCCATCAAGTGAAGAGCTGGTTTTTATTTCTGACCGTCATCAAAGCATTGCGAGAGCTTTAGAGTTGATTTACCCAAATGCTAAGCATTATTACTGCAGATGGCACTTGAAGCAAAATATAATGGCAAAATTCAAGAAGAATATACTCTGTCAGTGGTTTGAAAGTGCAGCAAACAGTTACACAGAAGATGATTTCAACAGCTACTTTGGTTGCATCAGTAATACAAACAGCAAGATGGAGAAATATCTTGAAGAATTACAGTTTGAGAAATGGTCAAGAGCTTATTCAAAAGGTGACAGGTACAATATGATGACTTCAAACAATGCATAATCATTAAATAATGTCTTTGGTTTGGATAGATCATTCCCAATTATAGGCTTACTGAATGCAATCAGAGAGAAGATAACAAAATGGTTCAATGAGCGCAGAAATGAATCTGAAAACAACAGCTTTGAGCTTCCAAATAAGATAAGTGATATAGTGTACATAAGATGCAGTGATGCAGGCATGTACACTGTGAAGCACCTCAATAAATTCCAGTTTGAGGTTGTCGGTGGGATGAAAAGGGTTATGGTTGATTTAAAGGAGAACTCTTGTTCATGCAAGGTATTTGATTATGAAAAGATACCTTGTGTACATGCCCTTGCTGTCATCAGGGACAAAAAACTGAGTGTTCTGAGGTATATTAGCAGCTACTACAAAATTGAAGCTTGGAAATTGGCTTATCATGAGACAATATATCCTGCTCTAAATGAAGAACATTGGGTTGTACCAGAGGACATCAAAAGACAGAAATGTCACCCACCAATGATACGTAAAAGATGTGGTCGCCCTCAAAAGAAAAGAAAGCCTTCAGCTGGAGAAATCAGAGGCAAAGCATCAAAGAGGATACACAATAGCTAGAGATCAGAGGCAAATCAGAGGCAAAGCATCAAGGAAGACAAGAAGTTTTACTTTATCGTTTTCTTATATTGAATAAATTGTTCACTGTCAACAGGTCAGTAGACAGAATGTAAACTGTCACCATATTTCAGTTTCTTCTTCTTCTATCATTAAAGTTTTGCAAAGATTTATAAATCAATGACTAACAGAGTCATAGACACTGTAATCATCGTTTTCTTATACTCCCTCTATTAATTAAAACTTGTCGTTTACTATTCATGCACGTTTTTTTAGAATGATAAAAACTATATGAAATATTAACTTTTTTTAAAATTTGTTTTTATAAATTCATACTTAATAGTAACAAGTATGAAATTATTAAAAAAATATATTAAAAAAGTTAATATTTTTTATAGTTTTTAACACCTCAAAAAGCGTGCATGAATAGTAAAACTTCAAGTTTTAATTAACGGAGGGAGTATTGAATAAATTGTTCACTGTCAACATTACACTAGACAGAATATAAACTGTGACCATATTTCAGTTTCTTCTTCTTCTATCATTAAAGTTTTGCAAAGATTTATAAATGAATGACTAACAGAGTCATAGACACTGTAATCAAAATGAACACATGGTAATCAATGCTATAATCACATTAATAAAAGGTTCCTAGACACTGTAACCAAATTCGTAAACCATAAATTAAAAGAAAAGGTAATGAACACTATGGTTTAGGGTTTAGGGTTAAGCCATTAGGGTTTAGGGCCTAAATCCTAAACCCTAAACATAGGACAAGGTAAGCAAAAACATAGGACAAGGTAAGAGATGATTGCTGTTACCAAATGAAAAAATATTGTAATTAAAATGTTAAGGACAGTACGTAGATAAGAGATGATTGTTGTCACCAAATGAAAAAACATACGACAAGGTAAGCAAAAACCCTATAGGGGCTAATGAGAAGCCAAAAGACATGCAGTGGACAGTTCTACTTCAATATATAAATGGGCAAGAGTGTCACAGACACTGTAACCACTGTTAAAACAGGGACATAGATATTGTAACCACTATGAAAAAAGGGGAATAGACACTGTCATCAAAGGAAAAACTTGTAGATGTTTTAAGAACTGTTAAAACAGGGACATAGACCCTAACATATGCACTATCACCACTTTGAAAACATAGCCATAGACACTGTAACCAAAAGGAAGACCTTATGAGCAAATTTAAAACCAAAAAATACAAGTCTAGTATCACCACTACTTGTAACTGATATCAGTGTCAACACTATGTCATACTCAACCATTAGGACAAATATGATAGAATGGAAATCACAAACAAATATAATAAAACACAAATTTCATTCATATTATGCATATACATACACCAAGTACCCCCAAAATTTACAAAATACACTGGTATGATTTGAATGGAAATGAGATACAACCATTGTCAAACACAAAATTCCATTCATATCCTACATTTGCTTAAAATTAAGTCCCCCAAAAAAGTTGTCACTACACTGTCTTTTCGCAGCAGATATACAAGAGAACTAGGACTAAATTGCTGATCAACAAAGCGGATAAATGGCTTGAACTGTAAGCCAATTTCGGAGACACTCTGGGTGGAAGAAATGTCCACATGGTGTGGCAAGAACAGGCATTGATGCCAACATCAGGTCCAGACAGATTATGCATTTCTCTCCATCCTGTTCAAGATGATATATCTCTTGTAAGCTGTCACTGTGTTTTGTAATTGCTGTTGGAGGATCTGGTTGGTCGACATACATATCAGAGTCAGAGCTCATGTCAAATTCAGAGCTTGAATCAGAGCCTATGTCAGATTCAGAGTCTTCAATGAAGTGTACATCCACAGTGATGTCGGGGCAGAGACCATATTCAACAAACTCAGCGTCGCCCGGAAACCAACTGTGAGTATATTCCATTAAGAGTTGGTTGACTACCTGATTTCGAACCACACTAGTGATTCCTGCTTCAGTTAACACTTCATTGCATTGTGCTAAAGTCATTGGCACATCATTCCAAGCCGAGCAATTATTAATGGTCAGCAGAGGGAGGCTATCAGAATGGATGGACACCAACAGTTGGCTCGGTCCATAGAAAAACGACTCGCTTGCTGAGATTACAACTTCAAATGAACCAACAGTGTAGTCATACCCTACTTCAGTTACGGTTGGAAATGTCATTGAAGGATATAAGACCTACACAGACAAAATAAACATACACTCATTTAGTATCCAATCACTTAATAATCAAGCATTACAAGAAAGGTAATGGAAATATTACAGTAACAGAAAGAAGAAAAATATTTTCTGGAAGAGTACATCAACAATAAACGACAACGTTTATTTTCAGTCAAAAACAAACAACAATCAAAGAAAATAACGCAGTAGCAACTCAGCAACACATAAACACCAATATATGCGCTTAATCGACTGAAAGATAATGAAAAAGTAATCTAAAATCGGAAAAATCAACAATAAAAAATTTGATTACATCAGGATACTGTAACCAATATGAAAAAATGACGTTATAGTGTAAAAACCCTAACCGATCACTTTTATTTTCAGAGGAACGAAAGGGAGAAGGTTACATACCAAAAGCGAAGTCGCAAATTCTGAAGAGAAATCCGGAAGAGAGTGGAGGAATGAAAGGGAGAGGGCTACATCAGTGAAAGGAAGATGAACAGACGTGGATACACCAGTGAAACGAAAAGGAGGGAGTTAACTTGCCGTGGAAAATTGCCGAAGTTCAAAACATATATATATTAAAGAAAATGGGTCGGGCCTCTTGGATCATGAATCTTACACCAAGCCCAACAACAATTTTGTCCAATTTTATTACACTAAGCCCAACAGTATATATATGACCTTGTTGTAACCACCGTTAAGACAAGGTCATATATACTGTAACCATTATTAAAAGAAGGACGTAGACACTGTAATCAAAGGAAACCCTATAGACGTTGTAACCAACATAAAAAATGGGGTCACATATACTGTCATCACTATGAAAACATGGCCATAGGCACTGTAACCAAAAGGAAGACCCTACCAAATGGGCTAATGAGAAGCCAAAAGAACATGTGATGTACAATATGGTTTAGGGTTTAGGGTTTAGGATTTAGGGTTTAGGGCCTTGACCCTAAACCCTAAATCCTAAACCCTAAACCCTAAAATGTTAAGTACAGTACATCGTTAATAGATGATTGTTGTAATCAAATGGAAAACCCTAGGAAAAAGTAAGCAAAAACCCTAAAGGGGTTAATGAGAAGACAAAAGACATGTGATGGACAGTCTACTTCATCATATGAATGGTTAAGATAGACATAGACGCTGTAACCACCGTTAAGACAAGGTCATATATACTGTAACCATTATGAAAAGAAGGACGTAGACACTGTAATCAAAGGAAACCCTATAGACGCTGTAACCAACATAAAAAATGGGGTCACATGTACTGTCACCACTATGAAAACATGGCCATAGGCACTGTAACCAAAAGGAAGACCCTACCAAATGGGCTAATGAGAAGCCAAAAGAACATGTGATGTACAGTATGGTTTAGGGTTTAGGGTTAAGTCTTTAGGGTTTAGGGCCAAGGCCCTCAACCCTAAATCCTAAACCCTAAACCCTAAAATGTTAAGTACAGTACATCGTTAATAGATGATTGCTGTAATAAAATGGAAAACCCTAGGACAAGGTAATCAAAAACCTTAAAGGGGCTAATGAGAAGCCAAAAGAACATGTGATGTACAGTATGGTTTAGGGTTTAGGGTTTAGGATTTAGGGTTTAGGGCCTTGGCCCTAAACCCTAAATCCTAAACCCTAAACCCTAAAATGTTAAGTACAGTACATCGTTAATAAATGATTGCTGTAATCAAAATGGAAAACCCTAGGACAAGGTAATCAAAAACTTTAAAGGGGCTAATGAGAAGCCAAAAAGACATGTGATGGACAGTTCTCCTTCATCATATGAATGGTGAAGATAGACATAGACGCTGTAACCACCGTTAAGACAAAGTCATATATACTGTAACCACTATGAAAAGAAGGACGTAGACACTGTAATCAAAGGAAACCCTATAGACGCTATAACCAACATAAAAAATGGGGTCACATATACTGTCACCACTATGAAAACATGGCCATAGGCACTGTAACCAAATTGAAAACTTTGAAGATCTCACCAGAAATAATAAAACCTTGACATTAAAGTGGAATTATAGAGTGTTGTAAGATATAATAGGGATAAAACAGTAAAAGATTCAAAAGAACATATAAATTACTAGAGCATTAGCCTACAAATACACAATCTAAGTGTCACCATGGGCTGGCACCATGACTTTTACATCAACAAAATATACGATACCCTGTCACCAATTCAAGTGTCACCAGATAAATAGTCTAACTAACAGAAACTGAGTGTCACCAAGGGTTGTCACCACGACTGCTACATCAACAAAATATAAATTAAACTATCACCAAATCAACTGTCACCACATAGTTCAAATAACACAAACTTAAAGTTCATAACTAAACAAATGTCCACTGCTTCTTCATCAGATCATATGCAATCTTCTCACGATAAGCATTAACATACTCATCATTCACAAGTGTAATGTCACCACCAAAAACCAGAGACTCAATGTGCTTGATGGCGTAGACACCACAGCTACCCCTACATAAGAAGCAAAATATAAACACAAGAGAAAAAAGGTGGACAGATAAAATGTCACAAAACAAAATACAACAAGATGGAAAACAGAAGGTACCCGTCTTCATTTTGAGGCAAGTCATCTACTCGGTCCACCTCAAAGGGAGTGTCATCCATGTTAGGAAAAAGACCACACTTGCTCAACAGAATAGCAAGTGACTCACACGTTTTAGCAAACTTGGAAACCAGCTCTTCATTTTTAGTGAAACCGCACTGGGAGTCATAAACAAGAATAATCTTGGTGTCCAGCTCAATTTCAACAGCTACCCAGTGCACATTGTCAAGATTGAACGGAGCGTAAACCTTCTTAGCACCTTCCCAAGTCTTCCCATAATTGCCAGGATAAAGACCAAGGAAATAGTGAAAGAATTCCTCCGGAATTGCATCACCATTTTTAAAAAGATCAACATCACAGTTCACAAGCTTGGGGAAAAAAATGGTGTCTAATACAACACTGTTGGGATTTAGATCAGGACAATCATGAAGATGCTTTCTAAAATGATGAAGTGCTTCGTCTATGTTCTGTGAAAGAAAAAGAATAAACCCTAACTGTCACCAAATTGATGGCCCCAAAATATAAGCAACAAGAAAAAGACATGTAAATATGAACTTACAAGATCACGAAGCCATTTTGTCCTCCCCGATAATTCAGTGAAAAACAACTTGTTCATATCAACCTCACAGCCACTGAGTTTTCCATCACGCCTACAAAGTAAGATAACAAGTTAAATAAACTTATTATAAGAAGTGGTAGTACGAAGAAGAAAACACATATCAAAAGTGGATAATTACCCAAGATCTCGAAAAGTGGTATAAAATTCAACACGCTCCTCAGGGTTGAGAAAGGAATGTTTAGGTACTCTAGGAAGGCGAGGTTTCTTCGGTTTACAAGGATTGGTGTAAGGAGTATGGGCTGCAGGAGCAGATTTCAACGCCCTATGAGAACGCCTTAGCGGAACGTCATCATCATCCTCAGCATCTGAAGGAACAAGGGAGGCGACGTCAGTGATGTTATGAAATAGACTGCATTTATCATCAATATCACCTGTTGCATCACCACTGTCAGCAGGCACATCATCTGGGACATCAGAATTGTATCCAAGTATGATGCCAATACCATGATCAACTTTCCCACCAACAACTTCAGGAGCAGGGCAACTACTAGCATCATTTAAATATCTGTAACCACAACTTTGGGACCAACAGCACCACTGTCATCATGTGCATCAGTCAAGAAAGGAAGCATAAGAGTTACAACAGCACCACTTTCATCACAAGAATCAGTAGGGCAAGGGAGATCAGGAGTATGAACAGGATTGTCACCAGGAACCTCTTTGGAAGCAACCATGTCCTCATTGGTTGGATGTGAAGCAAGAACTTCAGTAGGAGCAACTGAGATAGCTAAAACAGTCTCAACTGACCCAATTACTTCAGTTGGAGCAACACTCAAATCAAAAGTTTCATCAGCCGAAGGAAGGATTTCAGTAGGAGCAGCAGAACAAGTCTCAACATTTTTTTCTAAAGTGGATGCACTAGAATTGTCAATTACTTCATATGAGGGAAAAACTTCGGTACCAGGGATATCACTATCAACAGTTACATCCTGTGATACAAGGACCTCAGTAGGAGCAACAGCATTGTCATCAACATTGGGAGAAGGAGAAGCACAGCCAGAAGAAGGGACAACACTGTCATCAAGTGTTTTTATCTTTGAACGCACAAGACCAGTGTCAACATCAGTGCAAACAACATCAACATCTATTGAAGTTGACTCCTTAGTTGACTTAACAACAACATACTCTGGAGTTGGGGAACCATTGGAAGAATCGGTGTCATCACCTTCATTGTCATCACCTTGATTCAAACACTCAAAAAGATGCCCATGGTCAGACAACTGAGAGCAGTTATCCCTAATACCAGGCAGCACATCCTTCAAAGACTCATCCAATACTTGACGTTCCCTTTTCAGAAAAGCCTTACTGTCATCACTAGGATGTAAGATATGTGATTCTAGTTTATGCACTTTCTCCTCAAGGACAAGAATCCTAGAAACATAGTCTTTCAGTTGAGCTTCAAAAGACTCAAATGATGCCTTAAAAGAACTAATAATTTCTTCAAAAACAGATTTCCTAACAAAATCTTTTCCCAACCCAGGAACATCATCACTTGTAGGAAGCTCATCACCTTTTGGAGGAATAGATCTAGGGAGCTTAAACTTAGACCTCCTGGGCTTGTCACCATGATCTAAACCTTTGTCACCAGACGGTGCTTCTTCTTCATTCTTAGCAGGAGCTTCACTCTTTGACAATTTCTAAGATGGCACCACATTTGCCTTCTTCTTGATAGGCTCATCTAGAGTAGCAGAACTTCTCAACACTCTCTTCTTCTTGATAGAATCATCAGCAGCAGCATTACGTCTCAACACTTTATCCTTCTTTACAGGAAGAGGACTGTCACCACTACTCATTGACCGTGTAACCAACCTCTTCCTCTGATGGACAGGACTCTCAAAGTCAGAACTGCCCTCAGTGATGACTGGTGGTCTCACCACCTCCTTTTTTACCAAAGTTGGGGTTCTAACTATTTCCTTCATCCTAGTAGGAATATTCGTAGAAGGGATATGAGGTTCCACACCACCAGAAAGAAGACAACCACCTGATTGCCTGAGCCGATACGCTTGGATGCGTAAATTCCTTGGACACACTACATCACTAACATCAGCATCCATACCAACAAAACAGGAAACGTAAGAATCTAGACTGTCATCAGCAACTTCATCAGAATGTAAGAGGCCAGGGCAATCCATAAACGAGGCATACAAAGAGTAGATAGTCCCCTAGCAAGAGAACAAAAATTACAATTAAAGGACAACAACTATATAACATGGAAGAGGGAAACTGAGATCGGCATAATAAAGCTGAGACAAGAAAGAATGCTTACCAAATCTTTAGAGAAAATTTCAGAACACTTATCATAAGTAATGTTGTAATCACGTTCACTAGTGTACCAGACAAGAGATGCTGGTAATCCATCACAGAATGCAAAGTGACAATTTGAGATGCCAGCAATCTTAGGGATTGCCTCTAAAATCCAAACCTGAGAACAAAGCAACATTAAGAACAGAAATAGAAGTAAAGAATAATAATAAGAAGAAAAAAGCATTGGAACATAAAAGGAAAGGCCAGGGAAATACCTGGAATGCAACAGGATATCCGAGCAAATTATAACCAAACCTTGGACCCTTTTTGGATTGATCAGACCTCATAGATTTCTTCAAAAAACCAAGTGTTTCCAGAAACACAACCCGACCAAAAGGATACAGTTTTAAACGATCAAAATCACAGACAAGGTCCACAAAAGATTGACGTACAAGAGCTTTAGAACGCTGAGGGAGAAACACACCCTCAATCAGTAACAAGTACGACATGGAAAGTTTCTTGGGAGACTGAGTTGGCTCCTTGAGGAAAATTTGGAGAAGACCAATAAATGTGCAGTTTCGTACACCCAAAAACTCCTCCATATCCACATGAGGAGAAGGAGACATGTCATCACCAGGTTCATTCCAACTCAAACCGGTTACACAACAGAATTCAGCTAGAGAAAACCTAAACAAATGTTGCCCAACTTGGAACCACATCTCATTAACTTTAAAAGTTTCAACTTCGTGTAGGAGAATCTGATGCACAAGTTGATGATAAAAATAAAGATGATCACCAGCCCGTACAATTGGACCTAAACAACCATCTATAAGAGAAACCCAGTCATTAGGAGACAGACCATTCTTAAGAACTTTGATCAATGCAGGCTTTGAATACACATTAATGTGCCCGCGAAAACGTCGTTCTTTGGGAACAACAAACTTGAAGGAAGCAGGTTGAATAACTGATGGTGGATCCACAGTAGGAATTTCTTGTTGGACAACAATTTCTTTACCTAAATAGCATAGAAATAGTGTCAACATTAGATTTCACAACAAATAAGATATTGTCACCAAAAACCAGCAAACAACAAATTGAATAACCACATAAACTAATACTGTCACCACACCAAACACTCCAAACACACAACACGCAGAATGTCAGATGGAATCCTGTCACCACACACAAGTAACAAACTGTAACCATAAATCACTTGTAACCCTGTCACCAGACTGTAAACAAACATAAAAACAAGTAATGAACTGTAACCCTGTCACAAAACAATTAATAAACTGTAACCCTGTCACAAGACTGTAACCAACCATTAAAACAAGTAATAAAATGCAACCCTGTCAGCAAACAAGTAATAAACTGTAACCCTATCACCAAACAAGCAACAAACTGTACCAATGAATCAATTGTAACACTGTCACCAGACTGTAACCAACCATCAAAACAAGTAATGAACTGTATCCATGTCACCAAACAATTGATAAACTATAACCCTCCCACAAAGACTATAACCAACCATTAAAACAAGTAATAAAATGCAACCCTGTCAACAAACAAGCCATAAATTGTACCCTTAACACCAGACTACAAACAACTGATAGGGACATTAACCATAGCACAAACTGATAGCCGTTAGACAACAACTGAACTACAAACAAAACCTAAACGGGAGGAAAGGGCTAAACTAACAAAACGAACAGCAGAAATTGCATGAAATGAAGGAAACTACATCTCCACAACTAAAAGGAAACAACAAGTGAGGTTGCTGTGGAAACACTGAAGCAGAAGAGTCGAAGAAAGTACCTGATGAAGCCATTAGAAGAAGGTGATCAGAAAACCGAAACGAAGAGCAGAAAATGCAGAAACGACGAGGAGAGAATGTCGAACAGCAATGCCGATAGCAAGTCAGAGAGCACGGCGTAGAGCAAGTCGAATATCACTAGGGAACCGTCGGGAACGAATCGCCAGGAGAGAGAGACCGGAAGATCAATGGGAGAAACTAGAAAACCGTAAAAAATTCGACAGAAGAAGAGAAGCGCGAGAGAGAGACGGGGGAGTATAAAGCAAGGGCAAAACCAGTATTATGAAAATATTTTGGCCATTTACTAATAAAGCCCAATCCGTGGGACATTTTGTATTTGGCCCAAAGGCCTTCGACCTTTGGGCCAAATTTCTTGAAAGAAAACATATATAAAATAATATATACAGAATAGATGTAGAAATATATATAGAGAGAGATTTTTGTATAACATATGTTATTAAGAAAAATTAATTATTTTCATTAACAATATTAATTATTTAAAGGAGTAGATGTTATTTTCGTTTTAAATATGTTAGGGGCTCATTGAAAATATTTTATAAATATGGGTAATTTTGTGTCATTTTTTCATTTAAGAAATTTATCTAGGGTAGAGAGCGCAACTAACCCCAAAGTTCAGGATATTTCGCGAAATCTTACAAGGTCGGGATATTTAGCGCAATTAAAAAATAGCTTGAAGCTACAATTCAAAAATGTTGAACCCGTAGTTTAAAAGAAATATTAATCCAATTGTTTTTTAAAAAAATATTAAATTCACAATTATAATTTTTTAACGAAACTAACCAGAGGCAAGGAGTGATCAATCATATAATCAAGGTTGTAAGGATCGGGATTTAAAGATTTGATCAAAATGACCCTATAGAATCGGATCTTATAATAGAATCATAAGACTAGTATTTTGGAGTTTCATATGTGGTTATCCTTTTGGCTTTTGAAGTTATCACATTTTGAACCTTAAGTTTTTTTTTTTTTATCAATTTCTTCTATGATGAAACATCTCAAATACATTATCAGCCGTCTTTGAGATATCAAATATGTCGGTGGAACATAATAAGTTACTCACAAGAAAATTACATAATTTACGCCTCTGTCTATCCATCCACCCATATATCATAATAGTGCAGCTCGTTTTTCTCCATTTTTCTCTATACTTTGAAAACCTTGGTAACTACTTTACTTATTGGTGGTTTAAATCATATCTCATAGTTGATACTTTTCTCATACATGATTGAAATTCAGGATTGTTTACAATAATAAATGACATAGCATGGGTACAAAAGAATTAAGCAACTTGTTCAAAAACCTCGTCCCTCTCCTCTTTTTTTACACAACTGATTAAGAGTAGTTTGCTTCTTTGAATTTATCTTGCTCAAAAAATAATACATACTGCATTTTCCCTTGCAACAAGACAATTCATATGAAGCTTCTTCCTCACTGCCCATCCCACTATCATTAGGATTCCTCCTCCTTTTTGAGATTCCTCATCATAAGATTACAAACATGATCTAATTTTCTCTTTAACATCATTTGGAACTTGAAGGCTCAACAATATTAGAATGAGGTTGAGCAAAATGATGCTTTAGCCTAAAAATTTCACTAGAATAAACTTTATTGCAAAGCTTGCACTTCGCTTTCTTGACAACTTTACCCAACTCAATAGCATATTCCCAATAGGATCTACTCTATTAACCGCAATATTTTTTCTTTTTCTCTTAGTGGACTCACTTTCCATTTTCAGTTCCTTTCTATTTTCAGCTACCGCTACAAGGATAATGAAAGAAGAAAAGAGTATTTTATTTGAAAGGAAAATGATAATGTATTCATTGAAACCAAGATTGAAACTTATAACCTGATCGATTCGGTTTCCTTTTATCCAACTTTTTTTCTCATGGCTCAATCTGCTCTCCTTCTTAAAGTGGATGATTTTGGAGTGCATGCATGTATGTATTTAGTTTCGGAGAAGGTTGTAGTCTCTCATCTAGATGTAGGGGAACGTCGTTAGTCGACACTTCCCCAAGAGACGCAACTTTCTCGTGTTTCTACTACAACCTCTTCGGCGACGAGATGTCGTGAAAGCGTTTTGGTTTTCCCATGTTCTTGCTATTCACGGTCTTTTCCCAAAGTCTTCATCAATGTTTTAATTTGTTTAACATTTCGTTGCTTTGTTGGAATTCGGCTTAGATACTTATGTTTTAGTTTGTTAGTATCATGATCAATCATTAATTAACGAAAAAATAGGTAAATTGGAAAGTCCTTGGGTAACTTGGCCCCATTCCACCACTTGATCCAAAAAATACTCTCAATATAATCTTATCCCTCTTTGATATATCCTTACAATGGTCAAACAAATTTTGATATTTTAAGTTCTTATTGTTGTTGTACTATGGTAAAAAAAATTAATATAAGAAAAATAGACAAGTATCAACATCCTTCCAAATATAAAGGAAAGGGATGGTTTTCATTCCACATACAGACTTTGTTACTCTATCTGTTCGACAAAATATGTAATTTACTTATTAATATTTACTAGCTACGAAATTGTTTAATAAATTGTAAACAAATGAATAATAGATATAGTTTTTATCATCATAAACAAGTGTGCATAAATAGTAAATAATACGAATGTTGTTACAAGAGTTTGACTCTCTATTACAATGTTTAAACTTGATGTTGCTGAAGCTACTACTAATGTTGTGAATCTTCTCAATCGTTCTAAATTATTTTGATAACTCCAAAACTATCTCCTTCAACTATAATGTTCCTTAGCTCTCTGTCGACTGTACTTTGTTGAATCTCTCTTCAAATAGGGAGCTTTATAACAACATTCGTATGGATGATTAAGGATGAACTTTGCAAGTCAAAGACCCTAATTATTGCTTACTTAAAAAAAGACCCAAAAATTTGAACCCGGTATAATTTTTATTTAACACAAACCGAAAAAACTGAAAAATTTTCAAAGTCAAACGACACTCAAAATATGAGTCGTCCCCACCCATAAGTAGATTGGGCACTTCAACAATAACCCAAAGGCTAGATCTCTTTTTTTTTCCTTATGTTCACTTTAGTTTTGAAAGCATTAATAATAATAATAATAATAATAATAATAATAATAATAATAATAATAATAATAATAATAATAATAATAATAATAATAATAAATTAATCAAAATAAAAACAGTTTTTTGGTAGAAACAGAATTATCATTATTCATTTAACTCTTGACAATTTTCCATCTTTTACAAAAAAAAATAACAGTTTTATAGTCTTGTCATATACTGTGTAAAAAACACCTCTATATTCCTCTATATTCCCCATGAATGTCCCTTTCTCAATTTGTTTTAATGAAAAAAAAAACTTTTAAAAAAAATATCCCGCTTTGAATTAAAAAAACTAAAAATAGGTTAGTCTTTAGTTTTCAATTTTAAAAACGGTCTTTCTATCCTATGCCCTAAGGATATAAGATAAAAGCCTAAATTGGTAAAGATTCCCTTATAAAAAAAAATTATCAACCCTAGGAATCTGATTTTTTTTTCAAAATATTCATAGAAAAATAAAAAATTACAAAAATATTCACATTTTGAAACATTTTTAAAAAATATTCATTTTTGGCAGAGAAATAAGAAAAACGCGGCTTCAGACCGCATCTTATTTGTATAATGTGAAATTTCATTGGCGCGCCAGAGGTGGTTTGAAAATTACTAAAGACTATGGTGGACTTTCCACTTGTCCAAATTTTGTTTGATTGGGTTGAGGTGGCAAGAGAAACACGGCTTCAAGCCACGTTTTTCTTGACTTTATGCGGGGAAAAAAAACAGAGATTCCCTGTGTGATGGACTTCCGTTGTGACAAAAAAATCCCAGCCGGTGTACGAGTGATTTCGAGGCCCAGAAAATACTTGAGAATACCAAGGTCTTTCATATGAAATTGAGCATGAAGGTACTGTTTGAACCGAGAGATGGAGGAAGGATCATTGCCCGCAATAATAAGGTCATCAACGTAGATGAGCACATGAATTTCAATGCCCAGCCGGATATATGAGAAAAGAGAGTAATCGGCATATGATTGGGCAAACCCGAAACGCTTCAGAGCCGAGGCGAGTTTAGAGAACCAGTTGCGAGGTGCCTGCCGCAGCCCATAAAGAGATCGACGAAGGTGACAGACCTTAGAAGAGCCCGGAATAGAGAACCCCGGAGGCATAGACATGTAGACGTCCTCGTATAAGTCACCGTGTAAGAATGCATTGTGCACATCCATTTGATGAAGTTCCCAATTGCGAATAGCGGCTACTGCAAGGAAGACCTTAACCGAAACCATTTTAGCAACGGGGGCAAAAGTTTCAGAGTAATCGATACCTTCAACTTGGCGATTTCCGAGGACAACCAAGCGAGCCTTGTATCGTTCAATTTGTCCATCAGCTTTATATTTGATACGGAACACCCATTTGCAACCAATGGACTTCTTGTGAGGAGGGAGATCGACAATAGCCCAAGTATTGTTACGATGGAGAGCATCAATTTCAAGTTTCATTGCATCCCGCCAATGTTTGTGGCGAACGGCTTCACCGAATGTGGATGGCTCCTGTTCAGCAGCAATAGCAGCCAAGAAGTGACGGTGGGATGCATTAATATGATCATAATGAAGAGAGTGAGCAATAGGATACAGGGAACCTGAAGACGAGACCGAAGAGGGATCCGTCAAGTGGGTTTTACTGGTGCGAATCGCAGGACAAACATAGTCACGGAGGCGAGTGTTGGGCTGAGGTTGTCGGAGGCTGCGACGAAAGGTGGATGAAGGTGGTGGTGGGTCAGGAGGGCTCCCCCTGTCGGCAGGAAGGGTGGTGTAGTCATGGGCTGTGTCGTCATGGGTGGTAGGAGATGGTGAGAGGGCAAGGTCGGCAGTAGGAGAAGTGGGTAGGGAGGGTGAATGGTGGTGATAGGGAAATATGTGTTCATGGAAAGTGACATCTCTAGATACAAGGAGTTTGTGAGACTCAAGATCGTAGAGACGCCAACCCTTTTGGCCGTGGGGGTATCCTAGGAAGACGCACCGCCGACTGCGAGCATGAAACTTATTAGTATCACGAGGGATAACGGAGGAATAACAAAGACAACCGAAGACCCGAATGAGAGAGTAATCAGGAGGTTTTTGAAAGAGGAGTTCATGTGGTGTTTTCCCATGGAGAATAGAAGAGGGTGTGCGATTGATAAGGAAACAGGCGGTAAGGACACATTCACCCCAAAATTTGACGGGTAAGGAGGCATGAAACATGAGAGCCCGAGCCACATTGAGGATGTGACGATGCTTTCTTTCCACCCGACCGTTTTGTTGAGCGGTACTCACACAAGAGGATTCAAATAGAATCCCAGATTGACGCAAGTGTGGTTTAAGAACAAGAAATTCAGCCCCATTATCACTCCGAAAGCATTTGACAGATTTGTTAAACTGAGTCGTAACCATTGAACAAAAATTGCGAATAAGAGAAGCAACTTCAGATTTGTGTAGCATGAGATAAACCCAAGTAATACGGGAGTAATCATCAACCAAGGTAAGGAAATAAGAAGCACCACAAGTTGAGGGTATACGATAAGGACCCCAAACATCACAATGAATTAAATCAAAACATTGAGTGACATGAGAAGTACTAATAGGAAAACTGAGTCTAGTTTGTTTTGCTCTAGAACACGTATCACAAGGGATACTCTTATTTGTAATAGTTTTGGTAGGAGAAATGCCAGGAAATGACTCAACTAAACTGAAAGACGGATGCCCGAGTCGTTGGTGCCATAGGGTGGGGGAATTGACGTCGAGAAGGTGGCATAGGCGTGCGGTAGAGGGAGATGGTGAAGAAGCGAGCCAGCGAAGCCAATAAACCCCACCCTGAGTTTCACCCGCTCCAATCAGCGTCCTCGAAGTGCGGTCCTGTAAGAGACAAATTTTGTCAGTAAGGGTGACGATGCAGGCTAGTTCAGCAGTTAAGCACTTTGCAGAGATCAAATTGCACTGAAGACCAGGCACGAATAAGACATTGCTGATAGATAAGTTAGAACATAAGAGAGCAGTGCCAGCTTGATTAGCAACCGAAACCGACCCATCTGGAAGCTTGATATGGTAAGTAGAGACTGCAGTCAGGTCTCGTAATAGAGCCAAATCGCCAGTCATGTGTAACGAAGCTCCTGAGTCAAGTATCCAGGGGACAGAAACGATACCTGACATGGTGTCGGTGGTGGACTGAGCATGGAAGTCCTTGAACTTCTCAAGAAGAGCCTTCCACTGATCATTCGACAGGATAGGGCCGAGAGGAGCCCGATAATCAGCATTCAAGGAAGGAGCGCCAACAGTGGATACCGAATGTGCAGACCCGACCTGAACAACGTTGGTGTGAGCGCGACCACGACCGTGCCCGACGCCGCCAGCAGAAGAGGGTGCCGAAGGTTTGTCGCGGGGAGGATCACCAGTGTCTGGAACGGCCACAGTGAGTGCATAGGAGAGAGCTCTTATCTGGCTTGGTGAAGGAAGAACGTGAGGAAGATCGAGCCGCCAAGGCGAGAGACTCAGCCCGACCTTCACGTTCTTTGGCAATGGTGGAGAGGCGCTCTTCCTGCACCGTCAAGGAGTAAACTTTGTTGAGACCCGGGAGAGGTTCCTGGGCAACAATGTTGGAGCGAAGGGTTGCATAGATGGAGTCATCCAGTCCCATAAGAAACTGGTGGACTCGCTCCTCCTCCCTTGCCTTGGTAGCATTTCCACAGGTGCAGACAACTCCAGCTGTGTAAGCAGCCAATTCGTCCCAAAGCTTTTTGAGACGGCCGAAGCAGCAATGGATTGACCTTCTTGGGAGCAACGGGCGATCTCGGATCGGAGTTGAAGAATCTGAGGGCCATTGCCAACCGAGAACCGCTGATAGAGACCATCCCAAAGCTCCTTAACAGTGGAAAAATAGGTGATACTAGAGCGAAGAGAGGGTTCGATTGATTGAGCAATCCAACCCACGAGCATGGAATTGACCCTCTTCCAGTATTGAGAGTCAGGGGACGCGACTTCAGGTTCGGTGATAGCACCAGTGAGGAAGGCATCTTTGTTGCGGGCAGAGAAGGCATTAGTCATGGCAGTACGCCATTCGGGATAGTTGTCACCACGAAGGATCACCGGACAGATGGAGAGGCCGGTATGATCGGAGGGGTGAAGGTAGTAGGGTGAGTCAGGGGTAAGGGCAGCAGGGGCAGGATTGGCGGCCATTGATGGACGATGAGTGGAACAGAGGTGAGTAGGTTAGAGGATCGAGAGGATGCCTGATACCATGAAGAAATTAGGAAGTGAATTGCTTGCTTTCTTTATTCAATCAAACGTAGATTTATACACATCTGTAGACTAGGTATATCTAATTACAAAACAGAAAAGATATGCTTCTAAGATACATGAGAGAATATACACCAAATCCTACCAAATCAAGATTCTAATCTCACCAAATCTCAATAAGTATGCACGAGAAAGTTTAACTTTCCAATCAAACGACGATAGGCAGTAACATCCTCTAGAACAGGCCCAGCATTAGGAGCAAGTTTCAGATGAGGTTCAAGGGGACAAACAACAAGGGAATCATTGCAGGTAAAATCACGAAATAACTCGGTGATGAATTTTTGTTGAATAAGAATCATACCACCATCAACGGGGACAAACTCGATTCCCATAAAATAGTGGATTGTGCCCAAGTCTTTGATTTGAAACTCATGATCTAAAAATTGCTTCAAGGCTGCCATCTCTGCACTATCACTCCTAGTGAGCAAGATGTCATCGACGTACACGGCAACATAAACCACATAATCAAGCTTCTTTTTATAAAACAACGAACAATCGTTCTTCGATTGGATAAAGCCTTTGATGTGCAGTGCATCAGACAATCGTGAATACCATTACATGAAGGCTTGTTTGAGTCCATAAAGGGACTTCTTAAGTTTGCAAACTTGGTTCAATCCATCAACTACTAACCCCTGGGGAAGCTTCATCTAAACTTCCTCATCCAATCTATCATGCAAGAAGGTGTTGTTAACGTCTAACTACAGTGTACATGCCATTGCTTTGTTAGTGCAATGCTAACAAGAGTACGAACCGTGGTCATTTTTATAACGGGAGAAAAAGTCGCATTGTATTCCACCCCCTCATTTTGGGTGAATCCTTTGACGACCAACCATTCTTTGTATCTCTCGATATGTCCATCATTCTTCGTTTGACTTTATACACCCAACGACATCCTATAGGTTTCTTACCTTTGGGCAAGGAAACTACCTCCCATGTATCATTCATATCTAAAGCTTTAAAATGTTCCCTCGTGGTCATTTTGCCAAACATCAAACTCACATGCTTGAGCAAAGGTGAGTGGTTCGAATTCGGGCAAAGAATCAGAACATACCGAGGCAGTGGGGAAGGAAACAATAGAGGTGAGAGTATGAGCACAGAAAAAATCATGTTCACAAGAGACTGAACATACATAATCTGACAAGTGGGGAGGTGAATGATGATCTCTTGTCGATCTCCTAAGAGCCACCAGAGTAGAAGTTGAGGGGTATGAAGGATTTGTTGACAAAAGAAGATAAAAAATGGCATCATGGTCATGAGGTGTTGATTGAATAGAGAAAGGTGGTGCTTCTTGGGAGCTGGTAGAATATGAGTTGGAAGCAAGGCCGTGCTTGTAGGGGAAGATATTCTCATGGAATATCACATACGTTGAATAAACTATCCCCTTAGATGCTAATTTCAACATTTTGTGTCCTTTCTTTCCTCCTGGATACCCCCAACAAAATGTAGGGCTCAGCCCTTGCTGAAAATTTATCTCGGCCATCTTGCAGAGTTGTCACAAAGCCCAAGAAACCAAAACATCGCAAATGCTCATAGGATAGTGGTTTAAGATACAACTGCTCAAATGGTGATTTCATCATAAACAACTTCGTGGGCACCCGATTGATAATGTATGTTGTTGTAAGTACACTATCCCCCCAGTACTTTTTTGGCAATCCAGAGTCAAACATAAGGCTTCGAGCGACCTCAAGAAAATGTCGATGCTTTCTCTCGACTACTCCATTCTGTTGCGGCCGAGAAGCAACACAAGAAGTTTGATAAAGGATTCCTTCATCAACTAAGAATTATGCTGCCTTAGAACCTCCTCCTAACTCAAGCGTATTATCCAATCTTACTGCCTTGATTTTTCTTTCAAATTGTCTATAAACCATTGAAAGGAACTATTTAAGCACTAAGAAAGCCAAACCTTTGCTTGTAATGAGCTGAACCCAAGTGACCCACGTGTGATCATCAACCAAACTGAAAAAATATTTGTGACCATCATAAGTCGGAGTATTATACAAACCCCAAACGTCAATATGCACCAAATCAAAAGGAAATTCAGATCTTGCAGTACTAAGAGGAAAAGGAATCCTGGATTGTTTAGCCTTAGCACACACATCACAAGACCTCAGGACTTTATTAAAACTCTGATTCATAGCTACAAAAGACAGATTCTCAAGTTTGTAAGAAGGCAAATGTCCAAGCCTTTTATGCCGCAGCTTGGCATCAACAACCAATACTGCGATGATCCAAGCCTCGCCATCTAACACTTGCTGAGATAAGGTGGTACCTAAAAACCCCGCAAAATCCTCAGCCATTGGCTCTTTAGCTTGAGATGTATGTGATGATCCCTGAAGCAAACTGATCAACCGTGTCAACTGATCCACTGTAAATTCTGAAGGTGAAGACTGAGATGCACCTCCTGCAAATTTTCCTTCCGACACTGGTTTCCTCCCCTTATTGTCTCAATTATCAGCATAAATCGGTGGAAACCCAATAAAAAAAGAGCAACGATCTACGGTGTGGTTTGTCTTCTTGCAATTAGTGCACAAGAGTGGTTTTCTTTCTGAATTTCCCTTGTTGAAACTACTATAGGAACTATAGCTTGTCTGCGTGTTGTTCGAAAGGCCTGATCTAATTGAACTTTGAGATTTAGCAAGCATTGACACAACATCATGTCCAAAATTTCCCTGCAAATTACCTTGTGAATTAGACCTAGTAGAATTATGAGATTTATCAAACATCGAAACTCCATCTGTTGTGACAGATTTGGACCCAGTTCCAGGCTTAATCTCACGTTAATCTTCCTCTTGGGAATCCAAGAAATATACACGGTTCAAATCCGGAAATGGCTCCATCATCAATATAGAGCCCCTAACTGTAGTATAGGTCTCATTTAACCCCATTAAAAGCTGAATAACTTGTTGATTCTCTTCATATCTTGAAATCTCCCTAACAGCTCCATAGTTACACGTAGGAAGATTCCCCAAACTATCTAATTCGTCCCAGAAGGTCTTCATTTGTGTAAAATAAGTAGAGAAAGTGTTTGTACCTTGTTGTAGGAGACTCAAATCCTTCTGAATCGAATAAAGCTGAGTTGCACCCAACTTGTTATACCTCAATTCAAGCTCCTTCCATATGCAGCTAGTTCTGTCCGTGTAAATCACGCTCCGACGAATCTCTGTGCTGAGACTGTTAATCAACCGTGAGATTAACATATCGTTGCAACACTCCCATTTGTGCAGCTTAGTCGACATCGAAATTGGCTTAGCGATCGCGCTAGTAAGGAAACCAATCTTGTTTTTGGCCGATAGCGCGATCCTAATTGAGTGATGCCATTCTCTAAAATTTCGCCCATCAAAAGTCGGAGTCACCAAAACTATCCCAGGATGATCGTTAGGATGTGTGTAGTAAGGATCATTAGGATTGATTTGATTATCCTCACCTGTCATCTCAACGAAAGCAAAAAAAAACTGGATTTTTATGGAAAAGAAAATGTGCTTTGTTTCTGTGATAAAAAGGCAGGAATATGTTCAATCGAATAATTGAAGCTCTGATACCATGTTGGATTTAAAACGATGTGAAGAACAAAGACATGATCTGAATTTGAATACTTGTTGAAAACGAAAACCAGAGGAGGAAGAAGATGTTTAAGCAGGGAGCAAAGATGATAACTTTCATTACAGTAGAAAGGCAATTACAATAGGTTTTATATAAAAATGTGTGGGCTTGGTCCAAAACATCTCCCGGTTCATAACATCAAAACAAGACCAAACTAACATAAATCGTAACACCTATTTTTTAAACGAATTGTGACCACTATCATTGAATATCTATCTCCAACAAGGAACGAATTGGTATTCAAAATCGGTGGTGTAGGTATATGGATCCACGTACACGTGTTAATTAGTAGCCCAATATATAAGTCTAGTGAGGTTTCATATTAATATCAATAGAAGAATAGTCTATCGGTTTATATACAAGACTTGTGTTATCAAATTTTTCTATGTACGACAATCATCATTTGATTTTCATATCACAATACACCTCTTCAATTGCAATCGTTTGACCTTAAAATATATGCTAGTTACACTTAACATCATGGCATTCAAGCCATGTAATAGATGTTTAAGCAGGGAGCAAAGACGATCACTTTAATATTACAGTAGAAAGGCAATTACAATAGGCTTTATATAAAACTAGTTTTATTACCCGCCCGTTGTGCAGTTTCCTAATAAATTTTATTTTATTATATAAACCATTAAATTAATATTCCATATAAGATCAATATATAATTTTCAATTATGTTATAATGTAAATATATGTTTATTTCTTAATTAATTATGCATGTCTCTTGTTTTAAAAAAGTTTAAAATCTGTTTGTATACATATATATAATACATATGTGAAAAAGACTTACTACCCTATATCACAATTGTACAATATTTTTTTCAAATATATATATATATATAGAATGCGGTTCAAATGTTAACAGCTCTTACGGTGAAAAATGTTAACAAATCAATATTCGGCAAAATTTATCAAATATTCATCACAGTCACTCAATTATTCATCAAAGCTTTTGTTAAAATTAATCAAATATTCATCACAGTCACTCAAATATTCATCACAGTCACTCAATTATTCACAATTTCCCAAATATTCGGCAACATTTAAGAAATATTCATCACAGTAACACAATTACAGGATTGGGGGTGGATATTGTGAATAATTGAGTGACTGTGATGAATATTTGTTAACATTTAACACCGTAAGAGTTGTTAACACATGACCCAACATATATATATATATACTCAATAAACGTACCGATTAGAATTAATTTTTAAATGATAATATCAAATGCTATCTTCCATTAAAATTCTATCATTTTAATAAAATATTAAATAAATTAAAAATATATAAACTATTGACTATAAATTAGGATTTTCTTAAAATAGTTTACATGGAATTGTTGTTAATTATTTTATCTTGATGATCAAATAATTACTACCTAGTTTACATGGAATTGGAAGGTATTCCGTATTTAAGATATTACAATTTTTTTTAATTACTTACAAAAAAAGTTAAACACTAAGATTTATCATGCATGATATTTTTTTAAAAAAAAATCAAATTGTTAAAGATCTTCATCATAAAATTTATCTAATTAAGTTATAAGGCTTTATAGGATAAATTATTGATCTAAAAAGATAAGTTTTTTTACCCAACTATATTGGCTTTTTAATTGATGTGACCCAAAAATATAATACCACTTTAATCCAGAAAATGACACGTAAGCAAAAATAATACCGTTTTAATCCAAAAAATTCCGTGGAAGCGAAATCGCACCAAAGCCCGTTTCTGGCCTCTGTTTTAGTATTTTAACTAGTTTTATTACTCGCCCGTTGTGCGATTTTTTAATAAATTTTATTATATAAAATATCATTGAATTAATATAAATTACTACTATAAATATAACCAATTGAGAAATAATATCAAATTTTTTAAAAATAACTTGGGTTTACGATTTAATTATATGATTAAGAAGTTGCTACCAATTTATACCTTACAATATAAATTTTATAGAAAAATATTATATCAAAGTTGAAATTAAATTCATCAAAGAAGGTGGAAGGATATCAAGTATCGATATTAGATAGGAATATATATTTTTTCTCAAAAAATAGATAGGAATATATATAAATCTCACGTACTATTTATTTAAACTATTTAATATATAATTTATCTAATTAACATATAAGGTGAGTAGTAAATAGAATATTTGATCTAAAAAGATAAGTTTTTTACCCAACTATATTGAGTTATTAATTGATGTGGCCCAAAAATATAATACCATTTTAATCCAGAGAATGACACGTAAGCAAAAATAATCCCGTTTTAATCCAGAAAATTCCATAGATGCGAGATCGCACCAAAGCCCGTTTCAGGTCTCTGTTTTAGTATATTATATAGATAGATATAGATAGATGTGTGGGCTTGGTCCAAAACATCTCCTGGTTCATAACATCAAAACAAGCCCAAACTAACATAAATCGTAACACCTAATTTTTAAACGAATTGTGACGATTATCATTGAATATCTATCTCCAACAAGGAAGTAACTCCCGAAAATCCCCATTTTAAACGAAATGGTATTCAAAATCGGTGGTGTAGGTATATGGATCCACGTACATGTGTTAATTAGTAGCCCAATACATAAGTCTGGTGAGGTTTCATATTAATATCAAGGGAAAATGGCAGAAAACCATCCCTTAAATATGGGTCTTTGCAGAAAACCACCCCTTAAAATTGAAATTGCAGAAAATTACCCCTTAAACCCATTTTGTAGGTAAATCGCCACCCACAACCTTTTTTCCCGTTAGGTTTCCGTTTAAAACGATGAAAAGTCGTTTTTACCCCTCCATTTTAATGTTATTTTAATGAGAGAAAAATGTATGAATTGAAATAAATTAATAAAAATATATTTATCCATCATTTTTAATGTTATTTTAATAGAATAACATACCTTTTTTCTCTCAATTTTTATTAATAGAATAACATATTAATTTATTTCAATTCATACATTTTTCTCTCATTAAAATAACATTAAAATGGAGGGGTAAAAATGACTTTTCACCGTTTTAAACGCCAACCTAATGGAAAAAAAGGGTTGTGGGTGGCGATTTACCTACAAAATGGGTTTAAGGGGTGGTTTTCTGCAATTTCAATTTTAAGGGGTGATTTTCTGCAAAGACCCATATTTAAAGGGTGGTTTTCTGCCATTTTCCCTAATATCAATAAGAAGAATAGTCTATCGGTTTATATACAAGACTTGTGTTATCAAGTTTTTCTATGTACGACAATCATCATTTGATTTTCATATCACAATACACCTCTTCAATTGCAATCGTTTGACCTTAAAATATATGCTAGTTACACTTAACATCATGGCATTCAAGCCATGTAATAGATGTTTAAGCAGGGAGCAAAGACGATCACTTTAATATTACAGTAGAAAGGCAATTACAATAGGCTTTATATAAAACTAGTTTTATTACCCGCCCGTTGTGCAGTTTCCTAATAAATTTTATTTTATTATATAAACCATTAAATTAATATTCCATATAAGATCAATATATAATTTTCAATTATGTTATAATGTAAATATATGTTTATTTCTTAATTAATTATGCATGTCTCTTGTTTTAAAAAAGTTTAAAATCTGTTTGTATACATATATATAATACATATGTGAAAAAGACTTACTACCCTATATCACAATTGTACAATATTTTTTTCAAATATATATATATATATAGAATGCGGTTCAAATGTTAACAGCTCTTACGGTGAAAAATGTTAACAAATCAATATTCGGCAAAATTTATCAAATATTCATCACAGTCACTCAATTATTCATCAAAGCTTTTGTTAAAATTAATCAAATATTCATCACAGTCACTCAAATATTCATCACAGTCACTCAATTATTCACAATTTCCCAAATATTCGGCAACATTTAAGAAATATTCATCACAGTAACACAATTACAGGATTGGGGGTGGATATTGTGAATAATTGAGTGACTGTGATGAATATTTGTTAACATTTAACACCGTAAGAGTTGTTAACACATGACCCAACATATATATATATATACTCAATAAACGTACCGATTAGAATTAATTTTTAAATGATAATATCAAATGCTATCTTCCATTAAAATTCTATCATTTTAATAAAATATTAAATAAATTAAAAATATATAAACTATTGACTATAAATTAGGATTTTCTTAAAATAGTTTACATGGAATTGTTGTTAATTATTTTATCTTCATGATCAAATAATTACTACCTAGTTTACATGGAATTGGAAGGTATTCCGTATTTAAGATATTACAATTTTTTTTTAATTACTTACAAAAAAAGTTAAACACTAAGATTTATCATGCATGATATTTTTTTAAAAAAAAATCAAATTGTTAAAGATCTTCATCATAAAATTTATCTAATTAAGTTATAAGGCTTTATAGGATAAATTATTGATCTAAAAAGATAAGTTTTTTTACCCAACTATATTGGCTTTTTAATTGATGTGACCCAAAAATATAATACCACTTTAATCCAGAAAATGACACGTAAGCAAAAATAATACCGTTTTAATCCAAAAAATTCCGTGGAAGCGAAATCGCACCAAAGCCCGTTTCTGGCCTCTGTTTTAGTATTTTAACTAGTTTTATTACTCGCCCGTTGTGCGATTTTTTAATAAATTTTATTATATAAAATATCATTGAATTAATATAAATTACTACTATAAATATAACCAATTGAGAAATAATATCAAATTTTTTAAAAATAACTTGGGTTTACGATTTAATTATATGATTAAGAAGTTGCTACCAATTTATACCTTACAATATAAATTTTATAGAAAAATATTATATCAAAGTTGAAATTAAATTCATCAAAGAAGGTGGAAGGATATCAAGTATCGATATTAGATAGGAATATATATTTTTTCTCAAAAAATAGATAGGAATATATATAAATCTCACGTACTATTTATTTAAACTATTTAATATATAATTTATCTAATTAACATATAAGGTGAGTAGTAAATAGAATATTTGATCTAAAAAGATAAGTTTTTTACCCAACTATATTGAGTTATTAATTGATGTGGCCCAAAAATATAATACCATTTTAATCCAGAGAATGACACGTAAGCAAAAATAATCCCGTTTTAATCCAGAAAATTCCATAGATGCGAGATCGCACCAAAGCCCGTTTCAGGTCTCTGTTTTAGTATATTATATAGATAGATATAGATAGATGTGTGGGCTTGGTCCAAAACATCTCCTGGTTCATAACATCAAAACAAGCCCAAACTAACATAAATCGTAACACCTAATTTTTAAACGAATTGTGACGATTATCATTGAATATCTATCTCCAACAAGGAAGTAACTCCCGAAAATCCCCATTTTAAACGAAATGGTATTCAAAATCGGTGGTGTAGGTATATGGATCCACGTACATGTGTTAATTAGTAGCCCAATACATAAGTCTGGTGAGGTTTCATATTAATATCAAGGGAAAATGGCAGAAAACCATCCCTTAAATATGGGTCTTTGCAGAAAACCACCCCTTAAAATTGAAATTGCAGAAAATCACCCCTTAAACCCATTTTGTAGGTAAATCGCCACCCACAACCTTTTTTCCCGTTAGGTTTCCGTTTAAAACGATGAAAAGTCGTTTTTACCCCTCCATTTTAATGTTATTTTAATGAGAGAAAAATGTATGAATTGAAATAAATTAATAAAAATATATTTATCCATCATTTTTAATGTTATTTTAATAGAATAACATACCTTTTTTCTCTCAATTTTTATTAATAGAATAACATATTAATTTATTTCAATTCATACATTTTTCTCTCATTAAAATAACATTAAAATGGAGGGGTAAAAATGACTTTTCACCGTTTTAAACGCCAACCTAATGGAAAAAAAGGGTTGTGGGTGGCGATTTACCTACAAAATGGGTTTAAGGGGTGGTTTTCTGCAATTTCAATTTTAAGGGGTGATTTTCTGCAAAGACCCATATTTAAAGGGTGGTTTTCTGCCATTTTCCCTAATATCAATAAGAAGAATAGTCTATCGGTTTATATACAAGACTTGTGTTATCAAGTTTTTCTATGTACGACAATCATCATTTGATTTTCATATCACAATACACCTCTTCAATTGCAATCGTTTGACCTTAAAATATATGCTAGTTACACTTAACATCATGGCATGCTAGCCATGTAATAGATCAGGACCGGATTGAATCACACCATTCTAATACCATTATAAATTATGTTGGGCTATATAACGTAGAGGGTCTACACATCCGAACACATCATGTGC
Source organism: Persicaria maculosa (assembly GCA_963922045.1). Taxonomy (NCBI): domain Eukaryota; kingdom Viridiplantae; phylum Streptophyta; class Magnoliopsida; order Caryophyllales; family Polygonaceae; genus Persicaria; species Persicaria maculosa. The sequence goes on along the minus strand of OY998257.1, from coordinate 61,682,635 downwards.
TAACCCAAGTCGATCACACAAGATCAGTGGAGATCTATTCTACAACCAATGAGCAATAGGAAGAGTATCCCATCAATTATATAACATGCTTATTTAGTTCATATTTTACATTAGGACTCGTGACTGGGAAGTTGTATATGTGCACCCAAACACGTCGTTTCAAGCCCAACTCATAAGCACGGTGAGGCTCCATCTTAAAATCAATTGACAATATAAAAAATCATACATTGACGTATATATAGAGGGGTTGAGTTCTCATATATTTTAATGTGAGACAATTATCCTTTTATAATAAAAAAAGGGTAATTAAATTGCATAGTTAAGCCTCAATCTTTACATCATTTTCCATATATATTAGTTCTTAATCTTTCATTCATTCTAAACAAGTCCCTAAACTATTGGAACTCGTGCTTCATTGGTCCTTCCATCCATCACTACTACATTTAAGGGATTTGGTGGTGCTCCAAAACCGCCACCTTATATACGATAACCACTACCTATGCTTTAAGGCAACGATTTTAAACAACAACATCTGCTACCTTTGCCTTATCGCTTAGGCAATGATATCTATAACCTAAGGTAACGGTTCTATAAAAGGAAGACAATTGCTGCCAAAAATTTAAAAAAAAAGTGTTGCCTATTACTCTAATGAAACAGTTTGTCTCCCAATCATATGAAGTGGTTTTATTGTTTGTGGCAACGGTTTTATATTTTAAACAATTGCTGCAATTTATAATTTTATAGCATTTTAGTGGTATTTTAATTATATTTATTTAAATATTCAAATAATTTAGACCTAAACGCTCTCTTTTTCAGAAGCGTCGCCGCCAGGTCCTTCACCATGTTTGGCCAAAGTCATGGCCTCGTCGCCACCACTTCTTTCATCCTCCCGGGGACTGCTGCAGCCACTGTTCTAAAAATCGCGCCTAGGCGCCGCCTGGGCACCGCCTAGGCGCTAGGCGGCAAGGCACCTAGGAATTTTTACGCCTACGCGGTCTCTAGGAGGATTTCCGCCTAAGCGTCGTCTAATCCCGCCTAGGTGCCGTATAGCCCCCGCCTAATCCCGCCTAGGTGGGTGATTATTTAGATTTAGTTTCTAGGAGAGAGATTAGTCAGCTTGTAGTTTTTTTATCCCCCAAGCCATGATACATTTAGGTTTGATTCAAGCATATGGTTTCGGATTTTAGGAGGTTTAAAGTTATCAGCCGGACGAGCGCTATACTTATTGACTTTAGTGTTAGTTAAGCATACCAAATTTGGGTTTATGAGTGATATTATAGATATTACTACATTATATAAAGTATTGACATGTTCTATCCATTGAAATATAGGGATATAATCAAGTTTAGTCTAAGTCCGCCTAGGCACCGCCTAGACGCCCGCCTACCCGCCTAGGCGCTAGGCGGCCACCCACCACCTAGCGGCCGCCTAGCGCCTTTTAGAACACTGCCTGCAGCCATTAACCACCACCGATTCTAACCTTTGTATGCTTCTTAGCCTCGTCCAACACACCTCCGGCGCTACACCACCGCCTTGCCTTCCACCAAAGACTGCCTCTTCCGCCTTCCTCCATTCCTGCTGACTCAACCGTCGTCTTCGACCCCTGGACCTCTCTCAGCTCTTCAGTTGGGGGTTTGCCTCTCTTTTGTGAAGCGTTTGCCGCCATCCAGGCTTTGTGATAATGCATATTTAGATAGGCATTATAGAGTAGTTTTAGGGTCATTTAGATGTAGATATTGCATGCTAATGAGTTAGTTTACTTGTTTTCTCATTTAGGGGTTAAGAGCGGAATCTACATTAGATTGTTGCATAATTGCATATTCTAGACTCAAAGGAGGTAAGGGATCATTAATGAGAGTTGGAGGGACCATATGGAAGTGAAAACAAGCTAGAAAAGCCAAGGTTGAATGCATAAGGAAGAAGGAAGAGACGTTCGAGCAGAGAGGCGGCACCCGCAGCCTAAGAAGAACAAGGGAAGCAGACAAGCCGCGCCCGCGGCCAAGGAAGCAGCACCCGCTGCCAACAAGAAGGAACCTACTGTATAGGCCGCGCCCACGGCCTATGGGGCGGCGCCCGCGGCCTTACTGGGCCGGTCCAGTTCTATTTTTCCTTTTCACCTATTTGGGCCCTGTCTTTTGGACGATGGTTATCCAAGTTTCTTTGACGGTAAACCTAGGTTTTTAAGACTGAAATTAGGTTATGTTAGGTTATCTTTTGAATTTTGAAGAATTGAAGAACGACGTTTAGGAGAATGAGCAACTAAACTCATTGTGTTTCGCTTACGATCAAGACTTGGTTCTTTCGAATTGTGAGTTTGAATTTCTATTTTAATTCCATCATCTATTTCAATCTCTTTGTGCTTTCATTGTTGTGGATGTTGATTCTATCTTGATTCGCGACCTCGTTAGAATTGCATCGTCGCTAGGGTTTCGATTCATACGTTTGTGAAACTTAATCCATAGTAGCAAATACATTTGAGTAGATCTCGTAGAAAAGCTTGATTGTATGAGAGATTGACTATAGGTTAAATGTTAGTTCTTTAGGGAATTAATATTGCTTATAAGCTTCATATATCTTGAGACCTAGTGCTATTCCTAGGATTAAACCTTAATCCGTGTTAAGATTGCTTAGGAATAAGGGGCTATTAGAACTCATAGGATTAATAACCTATTTAAATCAAGATAAGAATTGATGGTAGGAAAGATACAACTAGAATGAAGAACTAGGATCAAGGAGATGAACCAAGGTCGAGTATCGTAGGTGAAACCTTTCAATCATCATTGTCAACAAATCCCACCATTAATTACATTGTGCATTTCAATTCCATTTTGTTTTCATACAAACCCCCTTGGTTACTCTTGTTAGTGACTAGAACACATAGAGTCACAATAGTTCCCTGTGGATCGACTCCGGACTTACTAGCTATACTAGTTGGTTAGTTTGGATATTCTTTTGATAGGAAAACCAACGATTTTGTCCTGTCAAAATTTGGCGCCGTTGCCGGGGAACTATTAGTTGTTTACTTTGTGTGTTTGATTGCTAACTTAGGTGTGGACCATGTATATGGTCCACACTCGTTCTACTAATTCATCTTTATTTTCTTTGGATTCAGAGATCGAGAGGACTCTCTCTAGTTTAAGGCGAGAAGCTCGTGATCCCTTCGCGAGTTATCTTTCGATCAAGGGGAAGGAGAAAGGATAGAGATGGCTAACGAGGATAACCGAACACTTAAGGAGCTCACAACACCTAATTTGGCTCAACAACCATTGGCGGTGGAGTTCCCTGAGCTTGGGGACGGTGTGAACTTCGAGCTGAAATCTGGGGTGGTCCATCTCTTACCCAAATTCCATGGGTTGAGTGGTGAGGACCCCCACAATCACTTATCTGAGTTCCATACTGTCGTGGTCGGAATGAAACCAGGCAACGTCACGGAGGAGCAAATCAAATTGAGGGCATTCCCATTTTCACTGAAGGATGGACTGATTTGAAGCGTCTCTTCCTGAAGAACTATTTTCCTACGACGAAGTTGAATAGCCTGAAAAAGGCTATCAGCAGAATTGACCAGCAGGCGACGGAAACCCTCTATGAATACTTTGAGTGCTTTAAAAAGCTTTGCTCTAGCTGCCCTTACCATGGTTTCTCAAAGAAAGATTTGGTGCTCTTTTTGTTTAATGGGTTGCTTGACGAGGAGCGCAAGACAGTCAACTTCGCCTGTGGAGGTAACATTTTGAACAAAACACCCAATGCTGCTTGGGAGGTGTTTTCAGAGCTTTCTGAGGGATCCAAGCAATTCAGCAAAAGCGGACATGCGCGTGGAGTGCTAGCGATTGACTCCAACTCCACTCTGTAGAGCGATATGTTAGAAATGAAGGAGATGATGAGACGGATGATGCTTAAAGGAACCCCACAACAACTCAAGGCGTGTGGGCTCTGTTCTGATCCGAATCATCCCATGGATGCTTGTCCCATGCTGCAGGAGCAGGAAATGGAGTTGAATGCAGTGGGAGATTTTGGTCCACGAGGGCAAAGGTATGGTAATTTTGCTAACAATTTCAATTCAAATAACTATAATGCATGTTACCAACAAGGCTATGGCATGAGAAACAATCAGCAGCAACAACCTCCTTTCAATCAGCAGGGAGGACCCCAATACAGACAACAGTTTGACAATAGATAGTGGGGTCCTCAACAAGGAGGTTCGCCCATAGAGGATACGCTCAAGGCTATCCTAGAACAGAATACTCAACTAGCACAAGCGCTGAAAGCCACGGAGAAGCAAGTGAGTCAATTGGCTCAAACGGTGGGTGAACTTCAAGCTCGAGACTCGGGGAAGCTACCGTCGCAGACGGTGGTTAATCCAAAGGAGAACGTCAGCGCCATCACCCTTAGGAGTTTCAAGGAACTGTTTGACACTTCTCATGGTAAAAAAGAGGATGAAAACAAGAAGGATTTGGATTCCCATGTCGAGGAGGAGGAAAAGTACGAGATGGAGGACCGTCATACAGAAGCCGCGCCCGCGGCCTATGGGGCGGCGCCCGCGGCCAGTCTGGATGGGGGTACTGTAATGGCAGCACCCCGCGGCCCTAAAGGCAGCACCCGCGGCCACCTGTCCGGGGGTGAATGTTCATCCAAACCTTCACTTCTCAACCCCTATCAACCTATTCCACCTTTCCCGAATGCTTTGAAAGACGTTAGGAGGCCAGAGAGCGATAAGGAGATCTTCGAGGTATTTAGCAAATGTGAGGTAAACATTCCCCTTCTCAAGCTCATTAAAAGTATTCCTCGATACGCTAAGTTTTTTAAGGAACTATGCACGATAAAGAGGAACCAAGAGTTGAAGGGGAAGCAAAAAGTACAGGTGAGTGAGCATGTATCCGCTATGTTCCGAAAGAGTTTGCCCGAGAAGTGTAGCGATCCAGGTATGTTCACCATTCCTTGTACAATAGGTGAGACTAAGTTTGAAAGAGCTATGTTAGACTTAGGAGCATCTATCAATGTCATACCTTACTCGCTTTATAAGACTCTAGGACTTGGTACTTTGCATGAAAAAAGGGTAGTGATTCAATTAGCGGATCGCTCTCACATATATCCTAGAGGCTTTGTTGAGGATGTTCTTGTGATGGTTGACTCTTTGATCTTTCCTGCTGATTTTTTCGTTTTGGACATGGAACACGGCTCTCCTGACGCACCTATCCTCCTGGGTAGGCCGTTCTTAAAGACCACCAGAACGAAAATTGATGTTCATGTTGGCTCTCTTACTATGGAATTTGATGGTGTGAAGGTAGAGTATAATATTTTTGATGCTATGAAGTTTCCTTCAGATGATCATTCCCTGTGGTTTCTTGATGTTACAGAGCCATGTGTTGAAGACATGTTTGAGCTTAGTAATGATGATGATCTGCAGGTGGTTTTAGAGGCTTCTTTAGATGAGTTTGCTATTGATTATGCTATTCCTACTAACCTGCACGAAACTTTGATGGAGCTAATAGCTCAACCCTCTTTTACCTCTCCTTACAGTGGTGGTCCTTTTGAACTAACTCTCCCGAAGGAAAAGCTCCTTCCTTCTATTGTGCAGGCCCCTGAAGTTGAGCTCAAACCTTTGCCAGATCACCTCAAGTACGCATTCCTCGGGAATGGTGATACATTGCATGTCATCATATCAAACAAGCTCAGCCAAGATCAAGAGGATAGGCTAGTTACGGTGCTTAAGGAGAACAAGACAACCCTGGGATGGACAATTGCGGACATCAAAGGGATTAGTCCGTCCATGTGTATGCACCGAATTCTGCTGGAGGATGTAGCTAAGCCATCACGACAACCACAAAGGAGGCTCAACCCACCGATGATGGAGGTGGTAAAGAAGGAGGTGCTGAAACTCCTTCAAGCCGGAATGATCTACCCTATTTCGGATAGCAATTGGGTGAGTCCAACACAGGTGGTGCCTAAGAAAGGAGGCGTCATAGTGGTTGAGAACAAGGAGGGCGAACTAGTACCTACACGAGTCCAAACAGGCTGGAGAGTATGTATTGATTACCGTAAATTGAATGCGGTGACTCGTAAGGATCACTTCCCCCTTCCTTTCATTGATCAAATGCTTGAGCGCCTTGCCGGTCGCTCTTTTTATTGTTTCTTAGATGGATACTCAGGGTATTTCCAGATTGCCATTGCACTAGAGGACCAAGACAAAACGACATTTACATGTCCTTTTGGCACATTTGCATACCGCAGAATGCCATTTGGATTGTGTAACGCACCCGGTACTTTCCAAAGGTGTATGGTAAGCATATTTTCTGAGTACATTGAGCATTTTATAGAGGTTTTCATGGATGATTTCACAGTTCATGGAAATGACTTCGAGTCTTGCTTGCACCACTTGACACTAGTGCTTAAGAGATGTGTAGAGACCAATCTAGTCCTCAATTCTGAAAAATGTCACTTCATGGTTGAGAAGGGAATCGTTTTAGGCCACATTGTCTCCCGAAAGGGAATTGAAGTTGATAAGGCAAAGATTGATATCATTCAATCATTCCCTTATCCTATTAATGTGCGAGAAATTCGCTCTTTCCTTGGTCATACAGGCTTTTATCGCAGGTTCATCAAGGACTTTTCGAAGATCACCACACCATTATGTGAACTTCTAAAGAAGGAGGCATCATTCGATTTCAATGACTAATGCAAGGAGGCATTCAATGAGTTGAGAGCCAGGCTTACAAGTGCACCTATCATCCAAGCTCCGGATTGGTCCAAACCGTTTGAGTTAATGTGCGATGCAAGTGACTATGCGTTGGGAGCCGTGCTTGGGCAGAAGGTGGAATGAGCTTCACATGTGATTTACTATGCATCCATGATGCTAAATGGAGCTCAACGGAAATACACGACCACGGAGAAAGAGCTCCTTGCCGTGGTATTTGCATTGGAGAAGTTCAGACTCTACCTACTTGGCGCTAAGGTAATTATTTATACTGACCATGCAGCACTTCGTTATCTTTTGACGAAGAAAGAAGCCAAGCCAAGGTTGATTCGGTGGGTATTGCTCTTGAGTGAGTTCGATGTGGAGATCAAGGACAAAAAGGGTGCGGAGAACCTCGTGGCCGACCATTTAAGCCGAATATTACATGTGAATGGGGTGGGAGAACACCCACTCGTCCTTGGCCAATTCCCCGATGAAAGCTTAATGAAAATCTCGGACTCAGCAAAAAGCCGCGCCCGCGGCCCCTCAGGCGGCGCCCGCGGCCTACAAGGGAAGGCTACTGTAAAGGCAGCACCCGCTAGCAACCCCGCGGCGGACCTTTTTTACTCTCCGAGGGTGTCATTGATGGTTGTACACACTCCTAACCCATGGTATGCGGATATTGTGAATTTCATTGTTACAGGAGTGTTTCCGCCAAACTTTTCGAAGGCCAAGAAGGACAAGATCCGTCATGATGCTCGGTACTATGTTTGGGATGACCCCTCTCTATGGAAACATTGTGCGGATCAGGTAATTCGTCGATGCCTTCCCGACGATGAGGTACTTTCTGTCCTTGAGTTTTGTCAATCACATGCTTGTGGTGGTCATTTCGGACCACGGAAAACCGCTAGGAAAGTGCTCGATTCAGGATTCTTTTGGCCTCATATTTTTCGTGATGCTCATGCTTATTGTAAATCTTGTGATCGATGCTAACGAGTGGGGAACTTGTCAGATAGGAATGAAATGCCCCAAATGCGCTTGATGTTTTGTGAAATATTTGATGTGTGGGGCATTGATTTCATGGGGCCTTTCCCTAGCTCCTTTGGGAACCTTTATATATTACTTGTGGTGGATTATGTCTCCAAATGGGTGGAGGCAAAAGCCACCAAAACTGATGATTCACGAGTTGTTGCAGGGTTCTTGAAGGATCTCTTTTCTAGATTCGGTGTTCCAAGAGCATTGATCAGCGACAGAGGACACACTTTTGCAATAAGACGGTGAGTGCTTTACTCAAGAAGTATCATGTAACGCAAAAGGTGTCCACCGCTTATCACCCCCAAACCAATGGGCAAGCCGAGGTGTCAAATCGTGAGATCAAAACCATCTTAGAAAAGACGGTTGCCCCGAATCGTAGGGACTGGAGTTCGCGATTGGATGATGCATTATGGGCTTATCAAACGGCATACAAAACACCAATAGGTATGTCTCCCTATCGATTAGTATATGGAAAAGCGTGTCATCTTCCAGTCGAGCTTCAACACAGGGCATATTGGGCGGTGAAGGAGTGCAACATGAAGATCAATGAGGTTGGCGAGTTCCGAAAACTCCAACTTCAGGAGTTGGAGGAATTGAGATGGGATGCTTATGACAACGTCGCCAACTACAAGGATAAGACCAAAGCTTGGCACGACAAGCACATGTTGAGGAAAGATTTCAAGGTGGGGGATAAGGTACTTCTGTATCAATCCCGCCTGACACTTTTCCCTGGAAAACTCTGCTCTCGTTGGGCAGGCCCGTACACCATCGTCCATATCTTCCCACATGGAGCGGTGGACATCAAAGATGAGAAAAGCGGTAAGGTGTTCAAGGTAAATGGTCATAGGCTTAAAGTCTATTTTGATGGATTCTCCACAGGAATAGAGGAAGAGATGGCTCTACATGAGCCAGCTGACGAGGCTCAGTAAGGAGCTATTTCGTCGAGCCAACGACGAGAAACAAAGATGCTTCTCGGGAGGCAACCCGAGGTAAGTAGATTTTAATTTTCTTTCTTTTCATTCCTAGTCTTTCGAGTTTGTTTTATTTTTTTAAGAGTACTACACCGTCTTAGATTCTTAGGATTTTGCTTTCCGACATAGTGTACTAACCTTTCAGGGGACGAGAAAAAAGGGATGAAGAAGGGGATGATCTGAGCAAAAAGCCGCGCCCGCGGCCCCTCAGGCGGCGCCCGAGGCCTAAAAGGGGAAGGCTACTGTAAAGGCCGCGCCCGCGGCCTACAGGCGGCGCCCGCGGTCCTGTCGGATCCAGAAACCTGAAAAAGCTGCTTTCAAAAAAAAAAATTGCACTCCTCACGTGAGACTTCTCTTTTGTCCATATCCCTTCTCTTCTATCTTTCTTTTCTTTCCTATCTATTTTCTTTCCTTCTTTCTATCTTCCCATCACCATTAAAGGGAACCTCCAAGCTCCATCATCACCCTCTATCACATCTCAACCCTCTCATCCTCCAATCACAAAACCGACCCCGTTTTCCGACATTCCCGCTCCAGATCTACACAACCACGCACTCCGTTCGTCATTCCGACCACAAAAATTCAAACTTTCTTTCCACAACCCACCTTCACAAACCACCACCATCATCCACCACTTCACCACCCCAAAACACACCCCATCCATCTCCATTGTGAAGATCAGAGTGTTTACGTACATCAAGGAGGCAAACGGGATCTTTTCGGGTTCGTTTCTAGAGAATCGGCACTTCGGCATTGAAGTCGGAGCCCCCGGAGACAAGTCGGAGCCACCGGAGACGAGGAGAAGCAGCCAGAGAGGCCGCGGAGATAAATCGACGCTTCGGCTTTCCCCGCCGCTTTTACAGGAGCATCATTCACGCAGGCAGCACCTGCGGCCTATAGGCGGCGCTCGCAACCCTTGTTTCCAGCACTCACTTTGTTGTTCCGACGCCCTCGCTCGTGTAAGTCTTCTTTTTTTGCTCTTTTCCGGCCATTAGTGATTGATAGACGATGGAAAGACCTTCGGGAATGTCTAGTAACCAAAAGAAGAGGTGGAATGATCTTGAGGGAAGGGATATTTTATCAACAAAGTTCTTTGATGTTCCGACATTGAGAGTGCTAGGTTTCGAGCCAACGGTTCGTCAATTGTTAGAGAAAGGAGGTTTGAGGGAGTTTGTAGACAAGAATGCTCCGACATACCCAAGTTTGGTGCGTGAGTTTTTGAGTACATTGAAAGCTAAAGAAGTGGGTGGTATAGATTTTCGGCTTAGAGGTGGGGCGTACCATTCTGATAGAGATTGTTTTGCTCGAGCTTTCGGAGTTTCTGCGGAAGCCACCGAATATTGGTATCGGATTCCCAAAGCCACCACCACCGATTTTTGGCATGGGGCAACAGGACGGGTGATGCGGCCCATGGCGGGGGAATACAATTATAGCATTCTTCACCCATCGCTCCGCCTTTGTTACAAGGTGTTGAACAACACCTTCTTTGGGCAAGCGGAGATAAACAAGGTGTCCTTAAGTGCTCTCTCATATCTTTGGTGTTTGACTCCGGATGGAGACCAAGTTCCAGATTGGGTGGAGTTGTTTCTGCAGCATTGCAAGGATGCTCTTGGGGATGGGATGAAGAGGAAGACAGCGCCCATCGGGTTTGGAGGTTTAGTCACATTGATTGCTTGGAAACATCGTGTCAACACGTCGGACCTTCAAGATTCGGTGGGCGATAACTATCGCTTGGATTTAGCCGCATTGAGGAGAGCGAACCATTTGGTGGAGAGGGGCCCTCTTTCATCTAGCAAGCGGGGAAAAATAATGTGCACAAGATTAGGGTGCCTCGCCCGCTTCCCTTCGGACCGACGGCATCGGACTTCTTTATTCCTCATGATGCCCCCATAGGGGCCCTTGCCATTGGATTCGGACCGGACTATGATGAGGGGGGAGCTGAGGAGGAAGAGGATGATGAGGATGATGCTCCGCCTACTGAGCCCATGGATTTCCAGCCTGGGCCGTCTCAGGGGGGTGCTGGTTCTTCGGGCACTTCTAGAGGAGATGAGCCCTCCTTATGGGCACTCCAGCGACAGATGGAGTCGTTGAGAGTGGAGCAACACAGTTTGTGGGAGAACCAGTAGGACATCCGCCAGGAGTTCTCTTATCTCCGTCAGGACATTCAGGGCCTCTCAGTGGATCTTACGACGGTGCGTGAGACCCAGAGTCAGCTTCTTAAGCACCAGATTGAGGCCCAGAGAGTTCAGATGGAGGCATTGTTCCAAAAAAAGGCCTGGGCCTCCGCCTAGGCCCCGCCTAGACCCTTGAAGTTCCCCCACCTTTGAGTTTAGCCGCCTAGACCCTTGAAGGTCACCCGCAAGGTCTTGGCGGCCTTGCGGGTTTGGCGAGTTAGTAAAAAAAACCATTTTGAGGTTTTAACTCCTAAAACCCCCACATGTCGATCTCTCTCTTAGTTCTCAACCTCTATACGCTCTCTTACTCTTGATCCCTCACTCCCATAGTCTTCTAACTCGCAACCTAACTCCCATTGTTAATGCCTAGACTATTAATTAATGTTTATTTGTTTATATATGTTATGAATTAAACTTTATTATTTTTTATATGTATTGAATATGGCCTAGGATTAAAAATACATCTCAAAATAGTAAATCCACCTAGACCCCGGATAATCCGCCTAGACCCTTGACCTTATCTAGCCGTCGAGCATCCGCCAAGCGTTTTTTGGAACATTGGATGGAGGCGATTGAGCGGATGCGTCTCCGCCAGGAGGAGTTCTTCCATTTCGCTTACCTAGGATTCCCGCCATACCATCCTCCTCCACCTCCGCCATACCAATGAGCAAGTAAGTTTTTTTCTTCTCCTCCCTTATTCTTTATGCTTTTTATTGTTGCAATTTCATTGAGACAATGAAAGTTACAAGTGTGGGGGAGGGTTTAGCTAGCTAGTGTACATTTCTTGCATGTTTAGATCATTCATTCTTCATAGTATGCATAGATTGCATTTATATGAATTCTCATGTTAGGAGTATATATTTTCTATTTTCGAAAAGAAAAAAAAAACAAAAAACAAAAAAAAAACAAAAAAAAAATGGAGAAAAAGAATGAAAAAGAAAAAAAAATATAACATGCATTGCATTTGCATAGAATATGTCATTTATCAAACAACCACCTAGCCTAATTAGACCTATAAGTATGCTCAAAAGAATGATCATACAAGTCCCATGACATGTGTGAATTGTATTAGCCTTATCCCATTTATGGTTTTTATGTGCAACATAGCTAGGTGAACATAATTGAGTATGTATGATCTAAGTTCCTAGGCATGTCTGAAATCCAACAAAAACTTACCCTTGTGAGTTGATTTTTGGCCTTATTGGGACTACACATCATTGATGTCCTTTTGCTTTCGTTCATGTGTGAATACTCTCTAATGCTTCTACCTCTTAGAATTGATTTTGTTTATCTATGCCTAGTCGCACTATTATGATCATTATTGGTGGTTTCATATGATTGAGGCATGTTTCTATTAGCCGTATATTCTCCATATCTACCTTACATTGTTCCATTGCTTGAAGCCCTTTGAGCCTATTAGCCTATTCTTTGTAGCTCCACAAAAATCATCACCTAACTAATTATAGCCTAACCCATCCGGGAACTAGGAGTAGAGTTGGTTGGAGATTGGTTTGAGTAATATTGAGTGAGCTTTGAGAGTGGAATGATATGTAATGGTGGAGTTGTCACCTTGAGCCTTTGAGTTGTTGTTGTTTCTAAAGTATGTGTATTATCTATTTCAAAAAGAAAAAAAAATGAAAAAAAATCAGAAAAAAAAAAGAAGAAAAGAAGGGAAAAAAAGAAGAAGTATATATATGTCTTTACATTTTGTGAAATAAAGGAACTACTTCAATGGTTTAGTTGTGAATTGGAAGATATTGTGGTTGATGAAAATGATCTTTGGATGAGTTGTTTGAGCCTTGAGTTTGATGGTTAGAGGGTATGGCGATTATAGAGGTGTAGTATATTCTAATTCTCGGATTTGCAAGCACCACATGACCAAAGTACTCCCCACCTTAATGTTCTTACCAAGCCTCATTACAACCCATAAAAGACCTCATGATGATTCTCTCTAGTAATGATATTCCCAATGGCAATTTTGATTCAATTTCAATTCTTATGTAGCTTAGTTGCATTTGGATGGAGTTTGAGTGTTATTTGATTAGCCTAAACACTTGAGTGAGAGCGAAAACACTTTATTCTCGGTGAGGTTGGATGGATAAGCATGCGGGCTACTTGATTAGTCAAATACATGCTAGGACGTTTGTTTGCTTGGCCTATGTTTGCACTTTGTTGAGATGTTGCTTTTGATGAGGCTATTGCATGAATGATAGTGTCGTGGGATGAATGATTTACAAATGAATTGTTTTGCTCGAGGACAAGCAAAAGGCTAAGTGTGGGGGAGTTTGATAATGCATATTTAGATAGGCATTATAGAGTAGTTTTAGGGTCATTTAGATGTAGATATTGCATGTTAATGAGTTAGTTTACTTGTTTGCTCATTTAGGGGTTAAGAGCGGAATCTACATAAGATTGTGGCGTAATTGCATATTCTAGACTCAAAGGAGGTAAGGGATCATTAATGAGAGTTGGAGGGACCATATGGAAGTGAAAACAAGCTAGAAAAGCCAAGGTTGAATGCATAAGGAAGAAGGAAGAGACGTTCGAGCAGAGAGGCGGCACCCGCAGCTTAAGAAGAACAAGGGAAGCAGACAAGCCGCGCCCGCGGCCAAGGAAGCAGCACCCGCTGCCAACAAGAAGGAACCTACTGTATAGGCCGCGCCCGCGGCCTATGGGGCGGCGCCCGCGGCCTTACTGGGCCGGTCCAGTTCTATTTTTCCTTTTCACCTATTTGGGCCCTGTCTTTTGGACGACGGTTTTCCAAGTTTCTTTGACGGTAATCCTAGGTTTTTAAGACTGAAATTAGGTTATGTTAGGTTATCTTTTGACTTTTGAAGAATTGAAGAACGACGTTTAGGAGAATGAGCAACTAAACTCATTGTGTTTCGCTTACGATCAAGACTTGGTTCTTTCGAATTGTGAGTTTGAATTTCTATTTTAATTCCATCATCTATTTCAATCTCTTTGTGCTTTCATTGTTGTGGATGTTGATTCTATCTTGATTCGCGACCTCGTTAGAATTGCATCGTCGCTAGGGTTTCGATTCATACGTTTGTGAAACTTAATCCATAGTAGCAAATACATTTGAGTAGATCTCGTAGAAAAGCTTGATTGTATGAGAGATTGACTATAGGTTAAATGTTAGTTCTTTAGGGAATTAATATTGCTTATAAGCTTCATATATCTTGAGACCTAGTGCTATTCCTAGGATTAAACCTTAATCCGTGTTAAGATTGCTTAGGAATAAGGGGTTATTAGAACTCATAGGATTAATAACCTATTTAAATCAAGATAAGAATAGATGGTAGGAAAGATACAACTAAAATGAAGAACTAGGATCAAGGAGATGAACCAAGGTCGAGTATCGTAGGTGGAACCTTTCAATCATCATTGTCAACAAATCCCACCATTAATTACATTGTGCATTTCAATTCCATTTTGTTTTCATACAAACCCGCTTGGTTACTCTTGTTAGTGATTAGAACACATAGAGTCACAATAGTTCCCTGTGGATCGACTCCGGACTTACTAGCTATACTAGTTGGTTAGTTTGGATATTCTTTTGATACGAAAACCAACGATTTTGTCTTGTCACTTTGCCTTCCACGGCCGGAGCCTTTGAATTCCCACTTCCAGTCACCACCTTCATTAACCTCATGCCTGCGCAGACCATAGTCTGCTCCGTGCTCCACCTTCGCCGGTTCGAGTCGCCTCTCTTTCGCCTGTTATGGGCGCTGCCGTTACGGCTTGTTACTGTCGGCGGTCCTCCACCACCCAGATTCGATGACTTCGCCCTGTTTTCGACTTCAACGGCTCCGACCTTGCTTCTATTGTTGGTTTCGTCTCTCGACGGCTTCAAGTCTTCATCGTTGTGTTGCCCTTCTGAAGGGAAAAAAAAGAAGGAAAAAAAAATGGTGTATGAGTCTTATGGATTCTTTTGCTAATCGTTTTCCAGCCTTTTAGCATGTTTATTGTTATTGTTTATTTATTCATGTCTCGTCTTATACGTTTCCTCTATTTTGGTTTATCTATGTGGTAGCCTCTTACGATCCTGTTATCGTCCTTGAGGGTGTGAGATGAGTTTTTGGGATTTGTTGTGCCAATGGTTTGGCTAGAGTTTTGGTCTGCGGTTGTTGTACTTTGCTTTTCTTGTTGTGATACAGGTTTCATGTAAACGGTGGCTGGTTTGTCAATCTAGAAGACGTCATGGAAATGTGATTGATACCTATTGATTCTGTTAGAGTCCAAGTTGAGGTGTCCGCTAGTGATCCCCAGAGTTCTCTGTGAGCGTCTTCCGTTTGGCTAGTCGGTTCGTTGGTTCTGCTAGCTTGTAGTTTCATTGTAGGATGGCTTGTACTTTATTTCTGCGTTTTTCTTTCCGTCATTTGCTTCTTGTTATTTCCATTCAGCCATTTGCTTCTGTTATTTGCTTCTGGTTGTACATGATGGTTAGTCCATCTCTCGGCTTATTCGGGCTCTCGGTTTCTCGAGACTTGTCTAGAGAATCAAATTTCTTTCCTTATATAAAAAAATTATATTTATTTAACAACATAAATAACTATTGAATATTCACAACAATATCTACATATATGGATTTAAAAACCATATTTTCATTGATCCATAAAACAACATTCATTAAGGTCGTGTTTGACGCTAGATGGTTTTTTGGGGATTATTTAAGATGTTGGTAGATGTAAGGAGATGGAGATTATTTTTGTAGATTAATCAGATGAATGTAGATGGAGATGTTTTTGATAAAAAATCTCGTTTTGGTGTTTGGTGTTTGGGAGATGGTAATAGATGATGTCAACAGGAAAAGACCCTTTTGCCCCTTGTCATTTAAACAAAGGCACATGTACCTTTCCCCTTTATGTCGGTGGTTGAGCATCAAATTGTATTTTTGGTGGATCTGTAGCTGCTCCAACGGCGACTGAAGAACTGCAAGCTCCTGTCAATTGTGTAAACCCTCACCGGCGCGGAGAGTTGGCGGACGTCGGCGAAAGAGGACAACCAACACCAGCTGGACGAGCATCCTGCGGCATCCTCCCCTTGTGTGGCATCTGCAGACGGAGCGACCATCGTCGACGGTGAAGTTCGACAGTACAAAGGTATGTGACCTTCGTTCCTTCTCCCTCCTTATGAACCGTTTTTGCTTAATTAGCAGTGGTATGTGCGTTCCCAAGCCAAAGCGACGAGTAATTGTGTGTTGAAGCAATTCGGGTAGTTGAATTGACAAAGTTAGGGTTCGAGTGGGAAGGGGGGATTGGTTGTAGGGGAGGGAGGATACAAGGGTACGAATACCAGATTTGGGAGGAGGTGGTTGGTGGGTTGACGAAATTAGGGGAATTTTGCCTCTGATTGTAGATAATAGGGTTTGGGGTTGTGACAGTTGAAGGGTTAAGGAGAGTCGAATGTGTGCTTGTCGACAATAGGTGAATTGAACATATAGGACATGTGTTTGGTGTTAAAGTGTTTCAGTTGTTGGTGCATCTAACTGTTTCAGTGGTTGGTGTGAAACTGTTTGTCTTGTGCTTGCATCCGTGTCATTCAGTTGGGAGAGTGAAACTGTGTTTAGAAGAAAGGAAAACCGATATACATAAGTGGAGATCTCATTGTAGAAACGTAGCAAAGAGAATGATAGAAGAAGATCAATTGTTATGAAATCGTGGGGCATTGGTGTATTTTCTGTCACTACATATAAAATCTTAGCTGCACCTTTTGTAGACATTGATGATACCTACATTTAAGTGTCATGAGGATTCAGTCGAAATGATTTGTGTGAAGCTATGTTATGATGCGTAATAACCCAGTGTATGACTGCTTATCAGAACATGAGTGAGAAGTTTATTTGATGGAAAATAAACTTCTCCACCACCGGTATAGGTTGCGGGGCACTTTCAACATGTCGTTGATGGAGAAGGTTGCGATATTCGTGAACACCATGGCATGGGGTGCGTCGCTTCGGGACACGTGTGAGCGTTTTCAGCGATCGACATCGACCATAAGCGAAGCCATAACGGACGTATTGGACGCACTGGTGGGGAGAGACAACGGATGGGATGGGCTAGCTCACGACGTACTCAGGCCCGTGGACCCTAACTTCACCGACATTCCTAAGCAAATCATGGAATACACTCGCTATAGTCGATATTTCAAGGTACGATATATGGCAGACAAATGTGGATGCCTTTAACTACTCCGTATACCGTCTGACCCATACCACTTACGCTTTAGGGGTGCATCGGTGCGCTTGATGGGACGCACATCGAAGCTTGTATACCCCGTGAGGAGCAGTTGCCTTACAGGGGCCGCAAGGGGATCACGACGTTCAATGTGCTCGTTGTGTGCGACTTCGACCTCAATTTCACCTTCATATCCGCCGGTTGGGAGGGAAGCGCGCATGATGCTCGTGTTCTTGATCATGCCCTCAATACCCCGAGCATGCATTTCCCCCACCCTCCCCCCGGTCGTTACTACCTCTGCGACAAGGGATACCCAGAGAGAGAGGGATACATGATCCCATACTCGAAGACGAAGTACCATAGGGCAGCCTTCGTTACAGAACCGGCTGACAACGAGAAGGAGGCCTTCAACCAACGACATTCTTCTCTTCGGGGTTCCGTCGAAAGGTCTTTCGGGATCTTCAAGAGTATGTGGAAGATTACTAAACCGATGCATAAGTATCCGGTGGACAAGCAAGTCGACATTATCATCGCATGCTTTGCACTGCATAACTTCATAAGACGTTCTGTCGGGGAACTAGAGTCGCCCGTAGACGAGTCCACTTATGGCCCCTTCGTGGAGCCTCCTGACCAAGACAATGTTGTGGCCGACGACGATGAAGACGACGATGAAGTAGATGTCGCTTCATCATCAAGCGATGACGAGGAGGTCCAGCAGAAAGGAATGCAACAACTTCGTGACGAGATCGCGAGGCAAATATGGAATGACAGGCGATCTAGGCGATAGTGGCTAACCAATGTGAACATCGGGGGTGTACGTTCTTCTTAGTATGTAGTTCGTTACCACGAGCTTGTTTTTTTTTTTTGCATTTTGGAAGGGGCATATGTATGGTAATAGATATTGGTGCCTCATGTGTGGATTGGATTTTAAACGAGCGCCTATACTCGGGTGCCTATGTATCGTCTTTGATGTTGTAATGTCGTTGGGGGTGTGTGTAGTTGACAATCTCTACGTAGGGAGCAAGTGTGTTGTTGTGCATCAGTTGTGAACCTGACATGGTCATACAGTTCGACATCCTAAATTTGCACGCAAAAACCTCATTCACAGGACAAACATAGAGGCATTTCCAACAACGCATATGATTACATACATGACTGTCACCTACAACTATTAATGTCAACCGAGGCATAGTTTCGCTTACAACATTTCGTTAGATGTGTATGCAGCCACATGGTACAAAACGGGCTGCACACACCGGGACGGAATACCTGACTCGCCCCATTTCAGTTCCCCTACTGACATCCAAAAACCTGCTTGTTAGGGGATTGCATACACCAGTCACAAAGCTGTCTAAACATCCAACCATACATACATACAGGGGTTCACGATGCTGCTTGTACACACGTACCCCGTAGAGACAAAAGCTTGCATTCCGAAGACAAGGTCTACTTCTTGGCGAGGGCGCCTATAGCAATGACGCTCATCACCAAGAACATCCACTTGTTACGCTCCTCTCTGCCCTTCGTAGCCACCAGGTCCGCCCACACCTTGCACGCATAGGTGGAAAGCGAAGACACACGTTCTGCTAGTTCGTTGTTGAGCTCGTTGACCCTCGTCAGCTCCTCTCCATTCCGCTGGGCAATGGCCTCCGCAGCGTACAATCTCGTCGTCAGCTCCATTGCTATGTCTTCCAGCTGTTGAATACGAGGGTCCTCAGGCGCCTGTGGAATCTCCTCAAAGGGTGGCCGATTCTCGATGTCTTGTCGTCGATTGTTGGAGCTTTCTTCCCCGTAGTCCTGCATCTCCTGTAAAAACAACAATTACACAAGTCAATTGCCTATAAGTTGTGCTGGCGACATATAAACAACTGACCACCTGGCACATCTGTAGATGTTTCTAAATAATATTGATGTTTCTAAATAAGTTGTTAACAGATAAGGGGACAGCAACCTCAACTGTATGTCTAAAAAAATATACATTTGCACACAATAGTTTGGACGGCCTTAATGCCAATTAAACTTATTTCTGGGAAGACATTGATCTCTGTTCATATCAACTGGCATATTGAATGTCTCTCCAAATGAATAACAAAGCAGTGATTGATATGAATTGTGTATACTAAAAAGAAAATGGAGTACAAAGTTATAGTTTGTGATGATGAACAACTCACAGTTAGTTGGTAAATTTAGCAAGTCAAAACAACAAATATGCAAGTTATAAACATTTGTGCAGAAATAGGGGAATTTATTCTTTATTTGCTATACATGCATATATATATAGATGTAGTGTCACCCTGAACTAGTAATGCAGTAGGAACACCAAATCATGTGACCAAACTTATATTCAGAAAAGGAGAAACAGTCTAATACAGTAATGAATAACCCCTCACCCACCCATAACAGTAGATGTAGTAGTTTAATTTCTCCTCTCAAACTAAAAATCCACCCTCCATTTACAGTCCCGTAAAGGTTTATGTGTACACTTCAATGTTTTTGTGTAGTATGATCAAGTTCAACCATGTATGAGGGCAACACACACCCTTAGCAAACACACATATTACATATACACAGAAAAACACTTGTTACTTTCATGTTACCCCTTATTCGTGGACTGAATTGAAGTTACATCTTACCTGCTCATACCACGGAGGGAACCTCTCCTCCCCGCCTATCCACGGGTATTTCTCCGGACATCCGCTAGGCCAGCTTCCAGATGATGAACCCATGATCGTGACTACAATTGCATACAACAACAAGATTAGAGGACACATATAACTTCTGTCTGTCATACTTTTGTACATAAGAGTACATATGTATTCACAGCTGCGTAAATCCTACATATTATGTGTCACTGTCATGCAAGGTTAGGCCACTATCAAACAAATCGTCACCATCAAACAAACCCCACCTACTATTGTCAAACTGAGGTGACAGTAGTATGTTAAGCATGTAACGAACAACAAGGGGAACTTGGAGTTGCTCCCAATCAAGGCTTTGACAACTATTGAAGTATGAAATTGGTTGTAAACTGAGGTCTGAAACTGAGGTTACATTCGTTTTACACTCAAATTTCAGAAAATCCAAAGAAGCTTTGAAATGTCGAAATGGGGAAGGATTGAAAAGGGGTTTATTTCAATAATCATGGATTACAATGTCGACATGGGGTTTCTTTCACACTGAGGTGCCAGCAAGCTGTCGAAAGGGCTTTCCTTCGTTACCCACCTCCAGAGAAGAGAAGGGGTGTTTCGTCGATCTTCGGGAACCACTATAATGTCGAAAGGGGGAAGATTTCGAAACGGGTTTGTTTGATTAATGAACGAATAATCAAAGATTTCGAAAGGGGTTTGTTTGATTAAGCTTTGAAATGTGAAATCCCTCCTCAACAATGGGGGATTTCGGGTCGGCTGTCGTCAATTCCCGGTTTTGGGGATGAGGGACCCCCTATCGGGAACTCTAGGACTCAGCCGACAGCTCCTCCGCCGCCGATGGCGGCCGCCTTCCCTCCAGATCCGTCCACATTGAACGTCCATGAGAGAAGGAGAGGACATCAGTAGCCGGAAATGGAGAAGAGAGGAGGGAGAGCTTACCTTCTTCAATGGAGACTCTCGCTTCTTGAGGGTGAATGAAGAGGATCTTCAACGAGCGGCGGCACTTCACGAGGGCACAAAGGGGCATCATATAGGGTTGATCTCTTACCATCTCCAAAGATCTCCACCCGGGGAGAGGATTTTTTGTGGGTTTTCCATCTCTTGTCATCCCCTTCCACCTCCAGGCGCCATCTCCAGCCATCTGCTCCCAAACACTGAGTGGTGGAGATGATTGTTTTTTTCAACTCCTCCCATCTGCGCACATCCCCTAACAGCTCATGCCAAACACAGCCTAAGGCCGTGTTTGACGCTAGATGGTTTTTTAGGGATTATTTAAGATGTTGGTAGATGTAAGGAGATGGAGATTATTTTTGTAGATTAATCAGATGAATGTAGATGGAGATGTTTTTGATGAAAAATCTCGTTTTGGTGTTTGGTGTTTGGGAGATGGTAATAGATGATGTCAACAGGAAAAGACCCTTTTGCCCCTCGTAATTTAAACAAAGGCACTTGTACCTTTCCCCTTTATGTCGGTGGTCGAGCATCAAATTGTATTTTTGGTGGATCTGTAGCTGCTCCAACGGCGACTGAAGAACTGCAAGCTCCTTTCAATTGTGTAAACCCTCACCGGCGCGGAGAGTTGGCGGACGTCGGCGAAAGAGGACAACCAGCACCAGCTGGACGAGCATCCCGCGGCATCCTCCCCCTGTGTGGCATCTGCAGACGGAGCGACCACCGTCGACGGTGAAGTTCGACAGTACAAAGGTATGTGACCTTCGTTCCTTCTCCCTCCTTATGAACCGTTTTTGCTTAATTAGCAGTGGTATGTGCGTTCCCAAGCCAAAGCGACGAGTAATTGTGTGTTGAAGCAATTCGGGTAGTTGAATTGACAAAGTTAGGGTTCGAGTAGGAAGGGGGGATTGGTTGTAGGGGAGGGAGGATACAAGGGTACGAATACCAGATTTGGGAGGAGGTGGTTGGTGGGTTGACGAAATTAGGGGAATTTTGCCTCTGATTGTAGATAATAGGGTTTGGGGTTGTGACAGTTGAAGGGTTAAGGAGAGTCGAATGTGTGCTTGTCGACAGTAGGTGAATTGAACATATAGGACCTGTGTTTGGTGTTAAAGTGTTTCAGTTGTTGGTGCATCTAACTGTTTCAGTGGTTGGTGTGAAACTGTTTGTCTTGTGCTTGCATCCGTGTCATTCAGTTGGGAGAGTGAAACTGTGTTTAGAAGAAAGGAAAACCGATATACATAAGTGGAGATCTCATTGTAGAAACGTAGCAAAGAGAATGATAGAAGAAGATCAATTGTTATGAAATCGTGGGGCATTGGTGTATTTTCTGTCACTACATATAAAATCTTAGCTGCACCTTTTGTAGACATTGATGATACCTACATTTAAGTGTCATGAGGATTCAGTCGAAATGATTTGTGTGAAGCTATGTTATGATGCGTAATAACCCAGTGTATGACTGCTTATCAGAACATGAGTGAGAAGTTTATTTGATGGAAAATAAATTATGATTAGTTTGTCATAGATGTTTGTCTTCATATGTTTCAATTGCTGAGTCCCGACAATAACAATTTCGATGTGATCCAGTATCTATGGCGTCGACAAGCAAACCACCATTGAAGGAGAAGCCTAAAAAAGATAAGGCCAATAAAGAAAAAACTTTGATATGGACGCCGACAATGTTGAAGCTATTCTTGGACCTCCTAATCGCGTATCAGCGTAAATACGGCCGAGATCAGGGGTTCAGCTGGGTGTTGTTAACTACTCAGTTTGAGGAAATGACTGGTCAGAAGTGCGGTCCCAACACGCTAAAGAATAAGTACGCGGGAATGAAGGAAAAATGGAAGGATTGGAAAGATTTGAAGCACGGAGAGACCGACTTAGGTTGGGACTACGAGCGAGGGTGCATCAATGCAACCGACGAATGGTGGGAGAGAAAATGTCGGGTAACTTATGTGCTTTCGTGTTGTTGTGCGTCTGACCATGTCTGTTGTCACACGAAGGTTGTGTGCGTACGATTGTAGTATCAAATAAACAATTGCTCTATTGATGTTATAGGAGAAGGAAGATTTTCGAAAACTGCGGAAGAAGGGTGTGCCTCCCGACATCGAAGACTTGTGGGATCAGATTTTCGGAGGGACGGTGGCTACGGGCCAGCATTGCGTGGCTCCGTCAATGGATCCTTCTGACACACCTATTCCGCACTCCATTGTCTGCGATGACAGCAATCCCACCAACCTTCGACACAGCGCTGAATTCGACCTTGGGGGGGACGATGAAAACATTGACGGATTTGACTTGTCCCGCTTTCCGGACATGATTCGTGGGAGCTCCCACGGTGTCCCTGTGACCCCTGCGCCGGCACCCCCCCTACGCACACCTGGATCTACCACCTTACCAGCGAAGTCCGGAAAGCGAGCATCTGGGTCATCGGGTTCTCAATCCGTGAAGCGACGGAGTGCTAGACAGTCGTCCGGGTCGGTCTGATACCAAAGGCATATGGAGGTCGTGCAGGAAACTAGTGAGAAGTTGCCCGCGTACGTGACGGCGGAGGACGAGGTTTCTAAGACTTCAGTTGATCGTGAGTCAGAGGTCATGGAGGTGCTTGACGAGCTTGTAGCCGATGGACTGCTTGAAGATGAGAGTCCATTGTTGTGCTTCGCAATGGAAGCGTTGATCAACCCTGAACGGGCAAGGATGTTCCTCGCCTGCAAGCGTAGCAACAAGGTCCGAGTCGCGTGGCTGAAGTATCATTTCCGAAAGAGCGGAGGGGAAATCTAGAAGCCGAGGACGAGGCAGGTTGAGTCCTTCGGAAAGAGCACCACACCACAAGTGTCGCAAACTTCATTTAAGTTTTCCACAGTTACACCCAGGACCTTTAACAACTACCAACCAGAATGAACCCTTTTTCCTTTGCGAAGACGTTGTTTATGTTGCTTTGATTGTCTTCTATTTATGCTTCTGTTTGTGTCTATTTTCGATAGTTGTGGATGATGTCCTATCATTATGGATGACTGTATGTGGCATTAGATTTCAGAGTGTGTATTTTCTATTACAGATCGTACAAGTGTTTTAATTTACATGCATGAATTTGCATATTGTATGTCGTATGTGTATGTGTTCTCATCGGTACGACACTCATGTCTGCCCCTGTGCAGCTACGAGGTCATGGATGAAGAAACCTCTGAGGATAGGCGTATGAGACGGCGTAGGCGTCGGCAACTGCTCAAGAATGCGGTTTTCATGCAGCTAATTGTCCATCTGGATGCCGTGGACAGGACGACTCACTACTACAAGCATGTCCACAAGGTTCCATGCTACATTTCGGAGTACACGGGCGATCGGTGGATTAAAGACATCCTAAATCACGAAACAGACCTCCGGTCAGTACAGTTTTTCCGTATGCCGAAGCATGTGTTCCATAACCTATGCTCCATTCTCCACCACCGGTATAGGTTGCGGGGCACTTTCAACATGTCGTTGATGGAGAAGGTTGCCATATTCGTGAACTCCATGGCATGGGGTGCGTCGCTTCGGGACACGTGTGAGCGTTTTCAGCGATCGACATCGACCATAAGCGAAGCCATAACGGACGTATCGCACTGGTGGGGAGAGACAACGGATGGGATGGGCTAGCTCGCGACGTACTCAGGCCCGTGGACCCTAACTTCACCGACATTCCTAAGCAAATCATGGAAGACACTCGCTATAGTCGATATTGCAAGGTACGATGTATGGCAGACAAATGTGGATGCCTTTAACTACTCCGTATACCGTCTGACCCATACCACTTACGCTTTAGGGGTGCATCGGTGTGCTTGATGGGACGCACATCGAAGCTTGTATACCCCGTGAGGAGCAGTTGCCTTACAGGGGCCGCAAGGGGATCACGACGTTCAATGTGCTCGTTGTGTGCGACTTCGACCTCAATTTCACCTTCATATCCGCCGGTTGGGAGGGAAGCGCGCATGACGCTCGTGTTCTTGATCATGCCCTCAATACCCCGAGCATGCATTTCCCCCACCCTCCCCCCGGTCGTTACTACCTCTGCGACAAGGGATACCCAGAGAGAGAGGGATACATGATCCCATACTCGAAGACGAAGTACCATAGGGCAGCCTTCGTTATAGAACCGGCTGACAACGAGAAGGAGGCCTTCAACCAACGACATTCTTCTCTTCGGGGTTCCGTCGAAAGGTCTTTCGGGATCTTCAAGAGTATGTGGAAGATTACTAAACCGATGCATAAGTATCCGGTGGACAAGCAAGTCGACATTATCATCGCATGCTTTGCACTGCATAACTTCATAAGACGTTCTGTCGGGGAACTAGAGTCGCCCGTAGACGAGTCCACTTATGGCCCCTTCGTGGAGCCTCCTGACCAAGACAATGTTGTGGCCGACGACGATGAAGACGACGATGAAGTAGATGTCGCTTCATCATCAAGCGATGACGAGGAGGTCCAGCAGAAAGGAATGCAACAACTTCGTGACGAGATCGCGAGGCAAATATGGAATGACAGGCGATCTAGGCGATAGTGGCTAACCAATGTGAACATCGGGGGTGTACGTTCTTCTTAGTATGTAGTTCGTTACCACGAGCTTGTTTTTTTTTTGCATTTTGGAAGGGGCATATGTATGGTAATAGATATTGGTGCCTCATGTGTGGATTGGATTTTAAACGAGCGCCTATACTCGGGTGCCTATGTATCGTCTTTGATGTTGTAATGTCGTTGGGGGTGTGTGTAGTTGACAATCTCTACGTAGGGAGCAAGTGTGTTGTTGTGCATCAGTTGTGAACCTGACATGGTCATACAGTTCGACATCCTAAATTTGCACGCAAAAACCTCATTCACAGGACAAACATAGAGGCATTTCCAACAACGCATATGATTACATACATGACTGTCACCTACAACTATTAATGTCAACCAAGGCATAGTTTCGCTTACAACATTTCGTTAGATGTGTATGCAGCCACATGGTACAAAACGGGCTGCACACACCGGGACGGAATACCTGACTCGCCCCATTTCAGTTCCCCTACTGACATCCAAAAACCTGCTTGTTAGGGGATTGCATACACCAGTCACAAAGCTGTCTAAACATCCAACCATACATACATACAGGGGTTCACGATGCTGCTTGTACACACGTACCCCGTAGAGACAAAAGCTTGCATTCCGAAGACAAGGTCTACTTCTTGGCGAGGGCGCCTATAGCAATGACGCTCATCACCAAGAACATCCACTTGTTACGCTCCTCTCTGCCCTTCGTAGCCACCAGGTCCGCCCACACCTTGCACGCATAGGTGGAAAGCGAAGACACACGTTCTGCTAGTTCGTTGTTGAGCTCGTTGACCCTCGTCAGCTCCTCTCCATTCCGCTGGGCAATGGCCTCCGCAGCGTACAATCTCGTCGTCAGCTCCATTGCTATGTCTTCCAGCTGTTGAATACGAGGGTCCTCAGGCGCCTGTGGAATCTCCTCAAAGGGTGGCCGATTCTCGATGTCTTGTCGTCGATTGTTGGAGCTTTCTTCCCCGTAGTCCTGCATCTCCTGTAAAAACAACAATTACACAAGTCAATTGCCTATAAGTTGTGCTGGCAACATATAAACAACTGACCACCTGGCACATCTGTAGATGTTTCTAAATAATATTGATGTTTCTAAATAAGTTGTTAACAGATAAGGGGACAGCAACCTCAACTGTATGTCTAAAAAAATATACATTTGCACACAATATTTTGGACGGCCTTAATGCCAATTAAACTTATTTCTGGGAAGACATTGATCTCTGTTCATATCAACTGGCATATTGAATGTCTCTCCAAATGAATAACAAAGCAGTGATTGATATGAATTGTGTATACTAAAAAGAAAATGGAGTACAAAGTTATAGTTTGTGATGATGAACAACTCACAGTTAGTTGGTAAATTTAGCAAGTCAAAACAACAAATATGCAAGTTATAAACATTTGTGCAGAAATAGGGGAATTTATTCTTTATTTGCTATACATGCATATATATATAGATGTAGTGTCACCCTGAACTAGTAATGCAGTAGGAACACCAAATCATGTGACCAAACTTATATTCAGAAAAGGAGAAACAGTCTAATACAGTAATGAATAACCCCTCACCCACCCATAACAGTAGATGTAGTAGTTTAATTTCTCCTCTCAAACTAAAAATCCACCCTCCATTTACAGTCCCGTAAAGGTTTATGTGTACACTTCAATGTTTTTGTGTAGTATGATCAAGTTCATCCATGTATGAGGGCAACACACACCCTTAGCAAACACACATATTACATATACACAGAAAAACACTTGTTACTTTCATGTTACCCCTTATTCGTGGACTGAATTGAAGTTACATCTTACCTGCTCATACCACGGAGGGAACCTCTCCTCCCCGCCTATCCACGGGTATTTCTCCGGACATCCGCTAGGCCAGCTTCCAGATGATGAACCCATGATCGTGACTACAATTGCATACAACAACAAGATTAGAGGACACATATAACTTCTGTCTGTCATACTTTTGTACATAAGAGTACATATGTATTCACAGCTGCGTAAATCCTACATATTATGTGTCACTGTCATGCAAGGTTAGGCCACTATCAAACAAATCGTCACCATCAAACAAACCCCACCTACTATTGTCAAACTGAGGTGACAGTAGTATGTTAAGCATGTAACGAACAACAAGGGGAACTTGGAGTTGCTCCCAATCAAGGCTTTGACAACTATTGAAGTATGAAATTGGTTGTAAACTGAGGTCTGAAACTGAGGTTACATTCGTTTTACACTCAAATTTCAGAAAATCCAAAGAAGCTTTGAAATGTCGAAATGGGGAAGGATTGAAAAGGGGTTTATTTCAATAATCATGGATTACAATGTCGACATGGGGTTTCTTTCACACTGAGGTGCCAGCAAGCTGTCGAAAGGGCTTTCCTTCGTTACCCACCTCCAGAGAAGAGAAGGGGTGTTTCGTCGATCTTCGGGAACCACTATAATGTCGAAAGGGGGAAGATTTCGAAACGGGTTTGTTTGATTAATGAACGAATAATCAAAGATTTCGAAAGGGGTTTGTTTGATTAAGCTTTGAAATGTGAAATCCCTCCTCAACAATGGGGGATTTCGGGTCGGCTGTCGTCAATTCCCGGTTTTGGGGATGAGGGACCCCCTATCGGGAACCCTAGGACTCAGCCGACAGCTCCTCCGCCGCCGATGGCGGCCGCCTTCCCTCCAGATCCGTCCACATTGAACGTCCATGAGAGAAGGAGAGGACACCAGTAGCCGGAAATGGAGAAGAGAGGAGGGAGAGCTTACCTTCTTCAATGGAGACTCTCGCTTCTTGAGGGTGAATGAAGAGGATCTTCAACGAGCGGCGGCACTTCACGAGGGCACAAAGGGGCATCATATAGGGTTGATCTCTTACCATCTCCAAAGATCTCCACCCGGGGAGATGATTTTTTGTGGGTTTTCCATCTCCTGTCATCCCCTTCCACCTCCAGGCGCCATCTCCAGCCATCTGCTCCCAAACACCGAGTGGAGGAGATGATTTTTTTTTTTCAACTCCTCCCATCTGCGCACATCCCCTAACAGCTCATGCCAAACACAGCCTAAGTATCAATCTACAACTTGGATTTGAGAATTAATATCAAAAGACTAAATAACTCAAGTGGACAGACCGATCTACAAAATGGTTTGTATGATCGATTTACAAAAATGTTATATGCTAGTTTGTAACTTATACAAAAGGTGGAATTAAGAAATTGTATACGTGTGCTAGTTTTGACATCGATCAATCTTCAAAATGATCATATTAATCTGCAATATATGGTCATGAACAAACACATTTAGTATCCTATTGGAGATGCATATATGCATGCATACTTATTGAAGGAAATGGGCATTTAAAGTCATTTGACATTGAATCAGTAAAGCCAGAATTAGACATAGCAGCTTATTCGAAATTCAATTCAACAATCAGACAGAGATAGCTTTTGTATCAAATTGACGATCATCAATTAAATGTTTAAGACACCACAACCAGCCACTGCATAATGTTTTCCTTAATTAGATGCATATATTTATTGAGTATAAATCTAATTTTTTTAGTCACTTAGCCATTGCAGAAACATACTAAGGTTTCAAAACAAGATCAACGTCAAACAAATAGATTTATACTCAATCAGCGATTGTAGAAACCAAAAAGAAAGGGCAAGAAACAAAAATTTCCAATTTTAGCAGCTTCTCAACTGAAGCAAACAAACCCTGATGGAATCAACAAAGAGATCCATCAGCCACTGGAGAAACCAAAAAGAAAGGGCAAGAAATAGAAATTTCCAATCAGCCACTATAAAAATAAAAAGGATTAATACTCAATCAACCACTGTAGAAACCAAAAAGAAAGGGCAAGCAATAGAATTTTCCAATTTTAGCAACTTCTCTTCATCATGGTTGTCACACTTCAAATTATAATAATTGTATTCAACAGTTCAGGGTTGGTGTTGATTCTTCATTGATTCAGGATCGCTTTTCTTTTCATCTCTTTTATTCAACCAATTGTGTGAAACGTTGCAACTGGGCTTTCTAATTGCAAATTCCAAGCTTGCATCTTCGTATTTTTTTCCATACACATAACTGTATTCAAGGTAACTGCCAAGTTTATGTTGTACAAATTAGGGTTTGAATTATGTTTTTTTTTCCTTACTAAAATATGGCTTCTTTCCAAAAAAAAATTCTACTTGTCATTATGGATATATTCAAGGGAGAAGCGCGTTAACCCGATGGTGGAAGCCAACAATGCCATCATCAAAAATCATGTGTCTTCAACTCTTACACGATTTGAGGTCATCAAAGGGTGTTTGGACTTGAGTCGTGAAGTGCTACTAGTAGGCTTAATTCTTGTGATATAGATTCTTTTAATTTTGTATTTTTTTTTGTTTGGGCAACCGTTAATGATGTATGCTATAACTCTATGAATGGATTTTTTTACTAGCAGAGTCTATTATGAATTCAAAAATGCTTTGAGGTTGTAGGCAAGTTAAGACAAGCTCTTGGATGGAGCTCAACGATGGTATAATGGAAAAACTAACTTTGGCAGCTACTCTAATTTGAATTGTCAAGATGGTTTAGCGGAGTTATTGACGTTGTCAATTTGAAACTAGTAGTTTTGTTAAGAAAATACTTCCACGTTACTAATACTAGAGTGTGCTGTTGTCGAGGATGCGTTGATATCAACGATAATTCGTAACAAGTTTTCACTCCTTGCACAATCTCTTTCCCTTTGTGTGACAATTACTTACATTAGCCATTTCCCTTGTGTAGCAATTACTTATACTATATATATATAGAATGCGGTTCAAATGTTAACCGCTCTTACGGTGTTAAATGTTAACAAATCAATATTCGGCAAAATTTATCAAATATTAATCACAGTCACTCAATTATTGATCAAAGCTTTTGTTAAAATTAATCAAATATTCATCACAGTCACTCAATTATTCACAATTTCCCAAATATTCGGCAACATTTAAGAAATATTCATCACAGTAACACAATTACAGGATTAGGGGTGGATATTGTGAATAATTGTGAATAATTGAGTGACTGTGATGAATATTTGAGTGACTGTGATGAATATTTGGGAAATTGTAACAAAAGCTTTGATGAATAATTGAGTGACTGTGATGAATATTTGATAAATTTTGTCGAATATTAATTTGTTAACATTTAACACCGTAAGAGTTGTTAACACATAACCCAACCTCTATATCACTTATTTTGTGTGTGTGTGAGAAGAATTAATAAAATTCTTGCTTTAATATCATATAAGGATATATAAGAATATATATATATATATATATATATATATATATATATATATATATATATATATATATATATATATATATATATATATATATATATATATATATATATATATATATATATATATATATATATATAGGTACATTTGCATAAAATAATTTATGAATCGACCCCGTGCATTACATCGGATGTATCAGTTAAAAAACAATTTGCCAAAAATCTATCACCCTAATTAAAAGATATTTGAAGAAATGCACATTGCATTGAGGGTGGGTGATTATTAGTGGAGGGCCCCACTTTGATTAATCATTATTAATTTAATTAAATATTGGCCAAATAGAATCCATTCATTTCTATTCATCCATTAGTTTATATTTATTCACACTTCACATGATAAGCATTGTCACAATTTGTCATAGAAAATTCTTTTTTGTGAATTTTTGGATTACCACCTTCAAAGAACGGAGCACGCAAGAACTATTGCAACTTAAAATTGATTGCCCTATTTTGTGAACTTTTGGATTACCGATCGAAATTGGTTAGGAGAAGTAGTTTTGGCAATTTAGGGTTAAACAATTTTGGAATTGGGGTTGAGGTTGGAAAATTCCTCTCTCTAGAATTATTTTTTTATTTTAGTTTGTAAAATATAATAAAAATATAAAAATAACATAACCTAAAATAGGAATTTATATTATAGATAGACTAGGATATACAAGCCAGGGGAGTTCAAATCGATCTAACTGCACCTAAGATAGCACAAAAACCACGGTCTCAACGTGCTTGAGCGTGCTTGCACCCGGACTCACCTAAGCGCACTGACGTGATCATCCTACTCGTCCTCATCACCTTCGACCTAGGACATTTTTGCGATTATTTTGTGGATGTTCCTTAAAATCCATTTTCCTGACATCCACGACATTTGAATAGTTTGTCATGAGCGTGCTTCAGGCTTATTGGATCTTCATTGTGGTTGAGTCATCTGGCCATCTGGGGGTGTCGGTTTTGATGCTATCATGAAGCTTTAGATGCCATAATAGAATAAGAAGAGTCCACAATCACAAACCTCGTCATTTTATATTATTTTTCTCATCGAAAGTTTGAATCTGTCGAAGTTGATTTTAAATCTTCACTACTTCACTGGATTTCATCTCATATTTTTTATTAAAATTCAAAAAGGGCTAAGTAGTAATCACGCGGGGGATAGCCCGACCCTTTACGTCGTTATTTGAAAAAAGTAAAGCACCCTGCGGCGGGTCACGCAATACAACGAGACCTAAATTAAAAGAAAGGGCAAATGAAGCGACGAAGTCGACGACCGAGTTCGCTTCTCTAAAAATGTGTCGGATCTGGATATCCCATTTCCTTTTCAGGTAGCCTTAGCATTGAGATACCAGGCTGAAGAGGGGATGGTAACGATCGATGGGTCTTCCAATCAATAGAACCACCAATTGTGAATCTATTTCCAAAATGACCCTCCTGTAACCCCGATCCCAAGCAAGACGAAGACCTTGGAGGACGCCCCACAGTTCGGCCATTGGAACAGTGCACATGCCAATATTATAAACGAAACCTACCTGCCAACGACCATTGTGGTCGCGAAGCACTCCTCCCGCTGTTGCTCGTCCCCCTTCCTTAACCGCCCCGTCCGTGTTCACCTTAACACATCCTTCACAAGGCTTTTCCCAAGCAATCATCTTCTCGATTTTAGATATGTCCGTCGCAAGGGGTCTGCAAGCATCTCGGTAGTCTTTGACTTGCGATTTGACGAACTCCGCTTTATTGCCTGCATAGAGGTCATTGCCAAAAACAATATTATTCCGCCACTTCTATATCCACCAAATGGCAGTAGAAAACACACTAGACCAAGGAACTCCTTCGAAATAACTAGACCCGCAAAGAATATTCAACCGAATCCAAATGGCGAAAGAAGGAGTGTAGAAAACTTTCTTGTTCATGGGGGGTTGGAGAGCTTCCCATAGATTTCCTGCACTCCCACAGTCGCGCAGCAGGTGGAGAAGGGTCTCTTCCATCACACCACAATAGGGACAGACTGCAGAGCTCGCAAGGTAACGCCTCGCCCTTTCGGCGTGGGTCAAGATGACCCCTTTGAGGACCTCCCAGGTGAAGAATTTCACCCTCTCCAAACCCTTTACCGCCCACGGAGCCTTGTGTATTTGTCGATCCACACTGCACTCAGCGCTTCCGCCGTGGATCATAGTGAACACCGATGAGATTGAGTAGTCCCCACATGCCGAGAGTTTCCAGCTCAGCGTATAGACCAGCTCGTCGTCTTCCGAAAGCACAATTGAGGCCAGTTGTAGGAGTATTGAAGGGGGAAGCTTGTGCGAGATCAACTCACATTCCCAGCCACCCGATTCCGACCAAAAGTCCCTCACCACCATATCTCGTTCAACATCAGAGATCAGGGAGAGAGCGACGTCTAAAAGGGCCCCATGGATCTGCCAGTGGTCGAGCCAGCACCGAGTGACCCTGCCCGAGCCCACAATCTACATAGAACCTGACACAATGACTCTTTCAACCCCTCTTTGTAGGCTCTTCCTCACCACCGATGGGCTAGCTCTATCCCGAAATGACTCCCTGGCGTACTTGGTTCGAATGGTTTCAATCCAGAGGTTGTTGTTTGTTCGTAAGAGGGGAAGGATGCTAGTTAAATAAATATCAATAAAATATCAACCAAACCAACTCCCTTTCCAAGCAAATAAAATTACAAGAATCCATCCCGATGTAGTAGTAGGGAATTTAGGATCGTATCCACAAGGAGGTATGTCAGCGATTCCTAAGCCTGCAGTCACGATCAATTTCGACTTCAGAAGACCGCTCGATATTGAGTAGATCAGTTGATATCGACTACAGTTCCAGTCGATTTCCAGCAAATTCCTGCAAAAGACAAAGCAGACAGTGGACGTCGAGTTGTTCACTCGATATCGGGTCAGTCACTCGATATCGACCTCTGCAGTCGATTTCGAGTCTTCAACAGAAACAGTAAAGTAACCGAATTTTGCCGGAAAAGAGTCCGAAGAAAGTAAGAATGGTGATGGAAGAGTGGACAAAATAAAAACTCATATTTTTATGAACTCAATAAACTAAAGAACCTCCAAGATCGGGGATTCATGCCACAATGATAACCATATAAGACTTATGCCAAATTCATGAAAGATGATGGATTTCCGTCAAATAACTTTCGTTACCAACAATTAGGTGATTCGAGGCTCTCGCATAAACCCTAAGAGTTACTATCCAATTTCATAACTAATCCAAATTCACAATATGATTGCCTTTCGCTTCAACAATGCAAACTAGGATCGACCTACTACTTTCGTAGAAGAATTATGCATAAGGGATAGAAGATGGAATCGCATAAAAATCCTACCTTTGATGCACAAACTTACATGGCTATCGTCGAGCTCACCCCAACCCTAGAAGTAAGGGAACTACTCGCACTTCATCATCATAGACATCATCATCATTGAAAAGAAACTACTTTGAATTTAAATTGCAACGAAAGAGTACAACCGAACAAAGCAACCTTCCGCTCTCGCTTCTTCTCCCTTCACTCGGCCTCTCTCTCTCTATACTAAATCTCCGCGTTCTATATGCTTGAAACTGAATGTGTGTGGATGATTAAAACTCAACCCTAATGGCCTCTAATTATAGATCTCAAACCTCGTTATCCAAGGATAAGAAAATCTATTTTTATTCCTAAGATAAAACTAAAATAAAGTAAATAACTAAATCACTTTAGGTAAATATCAATTCACCATAAGGATAACAAGTCTGATGAAGAAAGATAAAAGATCTTGACTTAGGATAGATGCAAGCTCTCCCGAATAGAATTCTATCAAAAACAGCGTCGGATCTGTCTGCAGCACTCGATATCGACCAGGTCATGTCGATATCGACCTCATCTCTTCTATCTCGAGCCAGTTCTACTCGACCTTGGATTTGCACTCGAACTCTATCAATTCACTCGATTTGGTGCACTCGATATCGACCACTTATGTCGATATCGACCAGTCTATGTCGACATGCTCTGTTCTTCTCCTGCTCGATTTCTGGTGTTCTATTTTCACTCGATGTCGAGTCTCATGGTCGATTTCAACTTCTCAGTAGACTTCGAGTTCTTTTTCAGCTTTTCTTCTCTTCTCCAAATTGCTCCAATTTTGTCTCGATTTCTGCCAAACCACATAAAAACTCGTGCAGACCTCTATATTTGGCAAATAAACATAAACTACACTATTCTTATGCTTTCCCAACCAATATGCATGAAAATATGGATAAAATGGACATAAAAGTAGATGGAAAATATGGCAATTTGCACGCACATAAAACACCCCATTACTTAAGCTTGCTTGTCCCCAAGCAATACTTTTAGCGGTCATTCAGGGGAAGAAACTAAACACTCAACATCATAGATTCATTGTTATATATCCCTACAATCAATTGCCATCCTCGAAAAGGTACTAATGTCAACAATATCCATGCATGTGAATAAAAGAAACATCATACACACAAAAGGAGGGTTATATGCATAAAAAAAAATTTGTGTAACATAGCATTAATAATCAAGAGGACTTTTGCAAGCTTATGGAGAAGTAGATTGGTAAAAGGCTAAAGGTGGGCTAATTTTTGGCCGTGTGGTGTTAAATCCGGGGAAATAAACTTTCTTTCCAAACTTTCTTTCCACATTCCTTCTTCATCATATTTCTCACCTTTCGCTCTTCGCTCAATCCTTTTTTCACTATAATGCTTTTACCTCTCTAACCTTAGCACTGTCTTCTCGCGAGTCACAAACATGGGTGTCATGAATGGCCCCGGATACTTAGTACTTCAGACTCCTCACCTTGTGTCCCATCTGGCCGAACTAACATCTCAACGAGCAGGGTCGACCTACGTTTATCTCCTGAGTTATCAGATTTTTTTCTCACTCATTAAATTTTCCATAATTCAAAATTTTCTTTCATTCCTGCCAACAACTTCAAGAATAATATGCACAAACTCCATATAACAACTCCAAAGATGACATCCATTCTCAACATGGTCCCCATATAGGGTATAAGGTATAAAAAATGGGTAGTATGTAATGTATTGTGGAGCAGTAATGATGTAAGGCTCATATATGGCTTTGTGTAATTGCAAATATGCATAGGTAAGGCTAGGATATGAAATTGAGCACATGTATGGAAAATATAAAGTCTTCCATCCTCTTATCATGCACATGTCAAAAGCAACTTCAAATTTTACCTCTCTTTCATGGTTTTCTCTAAAAAATCGCACTTCATTGTGACTTCCCTTAACTAGGAAATTTCATGTTATATCTCTAATGAATCTACTTTTGCATCGTCGAGTTCAATAAAAGCTTCCATGACACTTATTCAATAATTTCAAAAATTTTGATGGGGGTGATTTTTTTTCAAAAAATATATATGCATAAAGATAAATAAACATATATAAAGTTTCTATGTAAAAGTATGCAAAAATTATGAAAATTTTTAAAACATGCTCAAAAATGCTAAAAATATGCAAGTAAGCCTTTCCCCCACCCCATACTTAAAGATTACAGTGTCCTCACTGTATAAGAACTAAGGTTAAGAAAGAAACTTACTAAAAATTTGCGAAAATCAGTAACGGAAGACGTTTGTAGGGGCGGTCGATATCGGGTGTACCAGTCGATATCGACCAGTTTCACTCATTCCTGGTGGTTTCAAGCTTCAGGGTGATCTCATGTCGACCACAAGCTCTCTAAATCGACTCGCTTAGTCGATATCGATCACTTTACTTGATATCGAGTTCTCTTTTGCGCTTCTTCTCTGAAATTCGTTAGAAAATAAATAAAACCGAAACAAAAATAAAAAGTCTCAAAACAAACCAAAAGTGTCCAAAACTTAAAAACTAATTGTCTTGTTACAAGCTCTAGACTTTATAGTCGCTAGGCCGACTTCTCCTTTCACTCTCTCAAGGCGGCATCTGCAAAGCCCATGTAGCCTGGGCCTCAAATAACACTCCATTCTTGTCCCTTAGCTGCATCCCGCCTGTATGGATCTTGTTTACAGTGAAGGGACCCATCTTCTTTGTTTTGAATCTACTCGGGAACCAATGATCCTTTGATTTGGAGACATACAACTTATCTCCTACTTCATAGTGGCTTAGATCATCACTGGATACCCTGCTAGACGTGGCCACGGGTTCGACCCGCCGGGTCGACGGGTCGGACCCGCCGGGTCGAGAACCCGGGGGACATGACCCGAACCCTAACCCGGGATTCCAACGGGTCCACGGGTTCGGGTCACCCGGCGGGTCGACGGGTCAACAGGTCGACTCGCCGGGTTGGGCCACGTCACGCCCACATGGGAGGAGAGGGAAAAAATCGGGTCGACCTGCCGGGTCATGTCCGGGTTGAGCGGGTTTCGACCTTCCGTTGAACGATTTTGTGATTTTTTTTGTCGTTTTGTGATGATTTTGTGACGTTTTAAAGGCAAACCCGTTCGACCCGTCGGGTCACGGGTTATCTTCTCCCCGACCCTAACCCTGACCCTCAACCCGAGCCAACCCTTCGACCCTTTGACCCTGACCCGACGGGTCACGGGTCGACCCATCCGACCGTGACCCGTGGCCTTATCTATACCCTACACAAGCGCACATACCAAGGCAAACCTCTCCCAAATAGAGATAAATCTTTTATTGAAATAGAGAAAGAGGAATTCGTACCTTGGCTTACCTTCTCCGAGCTTTCTTCTGTCTGTGGGTCTAGTCGATATCGACCAGTGTCACTCGATATCGACCTCTGTTCTGTTCCTGATGGTTCTGTCGATGTGAAGGAATTCGGCTCGACTTGGTCTACTCGATTTCGACTAGGTGGGCTCGATATCGAGTGGCTTTCTCCTCCTTCAGCTTTTATTGTAGTCGATGTCGGCTTAGGGTTTTGGTCGATTTCGACCACTGTACTCGATTTTGACCACTGTACTCGATTTCGAGTTCTTTGCTTCGACGTCGACCCATA
Organism: Persicaria maculosa; assembly: GCA_963922045.1. Taxonomy (NCBI): domain Eukaryota; kingdom Viridiplantae; phylum Streptophyta; class Magnoliopsida; order Caryophyllales; family Polygonaceae; genus Persicaria; species Persicaria maculosa. The sequence goes on along the minus strand of OY998257.1, from coordinate 61,645,140 downwards.
CTTAAAACCTGGCACAGAATCTTGAACATTGTTAGTAGATATCGACTTACCTGGGTCGATTTCCGGTGGCTTTTTGGTTCCTTCGTTCAAGATTGCCATGATTTCCTCCACTTGAGCTTCTATCGCCCTCTTCTCAAGCTCCCCAGGGGTCATATTTCTTACCTTTGCTTCCCCGCATGTGATGTAGACTCCTTTGATTGACTTTACCTCTATAGGCCCTTCATTCTTCTTCACCGTCTTGTTGAAGGCGTACTATATTACTTCATCGCTAATGGTGAATGAGAGCAATCATTTCCTTACGCTTATGTTTGCATCCACGGTTGCTAAGAATGGCCTTCCTAAAATAATGGGACAAGCTGGGTCCTCTGCCATATCAACAACTAGAAAATCAGCAGGGACAAAGAACTTACCTACTTGCACTGACACATCGTCTACCATACCTGTTGGAATAACCACCGTGTTGTTGGCCATGAAAAGTTTAGCATCTACAGGCTCTAGGGCACCAATCTTTACCTTCGACCATATGGTTAGTGGCATAACGCTAACACTAGCCCCTAAATCACATAATGCATTAAATCGGTATTGACCTAAGCCTTTAGTGATAGAAAACCTACCTGGGTCCGCCCTCTTTTCTGGTAGCTCCAACTTGTTGCATTCCTCTGCGATCTCAGCAATTGATCGCTTCTTACCTAGTATGTCCTTAAGGAACCTTACATAAGATGGCATCCCATGAAGTGCTTCGGTGAATGGAATTGTGACGTTGAGCCCTTGAATCATCTTCACAAAGCGCTGGAACTTCTTTTCCGCTGGATCCTTTATAGCTTTCTTATAGAATGACAGCACCTTCTTCTTTATTGCGGCTGGAGTTGAGTCGACATCGAGTAGGGTCTGGTCGATATCGACTGGAGGAGTCAATTTCTGGTGATGCTCGGATTCTATGTCGACGTCGAGTAAAGTGGAATTGATGTCGACTACACCTTGGTCGATATCAACTGGAGTAGTCGATATCGAGTCCTCTTCTGGAGCTTTCTCCACCGCTTTTTGCTCAGGTGTTCGCAATTGAAGCCCACTCTTTAGATTCATAGCCGCTATTTGACAGTAGTTTTGCCCTTAAGGTTGGGCACAATAGATCCTGGCAGCGATCCTGACGGTTTGGGAATTTGTTCAGCCAATTGACTCATTTGGGTCTCCATGTTTCTCTTCCAAACGTCGATCTCCCCGAGCCTAGAGTTGATGCCTTGCAGCTGAGTATGGACGGAGTTGTTGGCTTGTTTAAACTCGGCGTGGTTCCTCCGCATCTCATCAAGTATGATTTGCAGGTCATCCTTCCTTGGTTCCCGCTCAGGGTGCCCTAGTGCTCTATAAGGTGGGGGATCCATTTGTTGATGTTGAGATTGATAGAACCTTTGATCTCCCCAATACTGCTGATTGCCCCCTCCATAGGGGCCTCTCGTCCACTTAGCTTCCTCATGTGTCTCCGCAATGTTGACTTGCTCAAGATGTGGACAGGCGTTGGTGTTGTGCCTTGTTGACCCACATTCCTGACAAGGTTGGTTGTTTGAGAGGAATCTAACTTGCTTTTGTAGGCGGTGTGTCTGATCATTGTGGAATTGTTTCCCCACATCAGGATCAATCTCCTTTGGATGCTCATATAGTGGCAATGATGGGGCAGGTCTTGAGTCATAGGCCGCAGCAGTCCTATAGGTGTTGTCAAAGTTGACAAGCCTCTCAATTGTATCCCACGCCTCCGTTGGTGTAAGCTCAATGTACCGATAGGAGGTGTAAGAGTTGATTCTCTCCTTATTCGGCGCATCAAGGGAGTTGTAGAAGATCTCCTGGATGACATATGGTAATTGCCCATGCGTAGGACAAGATCTCAATAAGTCCTTAAAGCGCTCCCACGCCTGCGCCAATGTCTCGCCGGACTTTTGTTTAAAAGTCGTGATCCTTTGCCGCAGCATCACCATTTTAGATGGAGGAAAGAACTTGTTTAGGAACACATCCTTCACCTCTCCCCATGTCCTAAGCGAGCGTGGAGCCAAGCTTTCAAGCCATTGTAAGGCCTTCCCTGCAAGAGACCATCGAAAGGATTTCAGTCTAACATATTCTAAATTCGCACCATCAGCACTAGTCTCACATAAATCCATAAATGTAGAAATATGTTGCAAGGAGCATTCATTAGTTCTTCCTTCAAAAGTATTGCGTTTAATCTCAGAAAGGAAGTTAATTTTTATTTCATAGTTAGAGGGAGGAATTAAAATTGCAGATTCAGGAATGTGGAGTGGCGGGTGCATGTATTGCATCGCCGTGTGCGGATACTGATTAAGCCTCTCCTGGGCTTGTCTGCGCGCATCCTCCTCTCTATCAGCACGAGCTCTCTCTGCAGCTGCAGCTGCCCTTTCATTGGCGATTGTAGCATTATGGTCCTCTATCTCCTGCCTCAATCGCTCTATGATTTGAGCCTATGTCTCGTTCTCCGCCATGATTCGGATAGCTCCGTTTTGAAGATGGAGAAAACGTTCGGACTCGTCAAGACTTTCCAATATAGGTTCGCGATCAGAGCGTCGCATAAACCTGCAAAATCAGCACTAAAAAAAACGTGAGAAAAGCTTATGGCGCGATTGATTGCCTCCCCGACAACGGCGCCAATTTGTTCGTAAGAGGGGAGGGATGCTAGTTAAATAAATATCAATAAAATATCAAACCAAACCAACTCCCTGTCCAAACAAATAAAATTACAAGAATCCCTCTCGATGTAGTAGTAGGGAATTTAGGATCGAATCCACGAGGAGGTATGTCAGCGGTTCCTAAGCCTGCAGTCACGATCGATTTCGACTCCAGAAGACCGCTCGATATCGAGTAGATCAGTTGATATCGACTACAGTTCCAGTCAATTTCCAGCAAATTCCTGCAAAAGACAAAACAAATAGTGGACGTCGAGTTGTTCACTCGATATCGGGTCAGTCACTCAATATCGACCTCTGCAGTCGATTTCGAGTCTTCAACAGAAACAGTAAAGTAACCAAATTTTGTCCGAAAAGAGTCCGAAGAAAGTAAGAATGATGATGGAAGGGTGGACAGAATAGAAACTCATATTTTTATGAACTCGATAAACTAAAGAACCTCCAAGATCGGGGATTCATGCCACAACGATAACCATATAAGACTTATGCCAAATTCATGAAAGATGATGCATTTCCGTCAAATAACTTTCGTTACCAACAATTAGGTGATTAGAGGCTCTCGCATAAACCCTAAGAGTTACTATCCAATTTCATAACTAATCCAAATTCATAATATGATTGCCTTTCGCTTCAACAATGCAAACTAGGATCGACCTACTACTTTCTTAGAAGAATTATGCATAAGGGATAGAAGATGGAATCGCATAAAAATCATACCTTTGATGCACAAACTTATATGGCTATCGTCGGGCTCACCCCAACCCTAGAAGTAAGGGAACTACTCGCACTTCATCATCATAGACATCATCATCATTGAAAAGAAACTACTTTGAATTTAAATTGCAACGAAAGAGTACAACCGAACAAAGCAACCTTCCGCTCTCGCTTCTTCTCCCTTCACTCGGCCTCTCTCTCTATACTAAATCTCCGCGTTCTATATGCTTGAAACTGAATGTGTGTGGATGATTAAAACTCAGCCCTAATGGCCTCTAATTATAGATCTCAAACCTCGCTATCCAAGGATAAGAAAATCTATTTTTATTCCTAAGATAAAACTAAAATAAAGTAAATAACTAAATCACTTTAGGTAAATATCAATTCACCATAAGGATAACAAGTCTGATGAAGAAAGATAAAAGATCTCGACTTAGGATAGATGCAAGCTCTCCCTGATAGAATTCTATCAAAAACAGCGTCGGATCTGTCTACAGCAGCACTCGATATCGACCAGGTCATGTCGATATCGACCTCATCTCTTCTATCTCGAGCCTGTTCTACTCGACCTCGGATTTTCACTCGAACTCTATCAATTCACTCGATTTGGGGCACTCGATATCGACCACTTATGTCGATATCGACCAGTCTGTGTCGACAAGCTCTGTTCTTCTCCTACTCGATTTCTGGTGTTCTGTTTTCACTCGATGTCGAGTCTCATGGTCAATTTCGACTTCTCACTAGACTTCGAGTTCTTTTTCAGCTTGTTTTCTCTTCTCCAAATTGCTCCAATTTTGTCTCGATTGCTGCAAAATCACATAAAAACTCGTGTAGACCTCTATATTTGGCAAATAAACATAAACTACACTATTCTTATGCTTTCCCAACCAATATGCATGAAAATATCGACAAAATTGACATAAAAGTAGATGGAAAATATGGCAATTTGCGCGCACATCATTGTTGCACGTTAGAAATCGCCAGCCCAACTTCCCCACGAGTGCCAGATTCAGGTCAGCCATAGTTCGAATACTAAGGCCTCTGACCTCCTTCGTTTTGAACACTTCTTCCCAGTTAATCAGGTGAATGCTCCTCCTGTTCTCCGAACTTCCACATATAAAGTTAAAAGTGATGTTGTCGATCTTCCGGCAAAACTCTTTAGGAAGCATCATTGTTGACATCGTATACACCGGGATGGAGGAGATGATAGATTTGGCGAGAGTAACACGGGCCGCCATGCGGAGAAACCTTCCTTTACAGCCTCGGAGCTTAGCTGATATCTTCTCCAAGAGAGGGTCGAAGGTATTGTTGGTTACTTGATTGTGAATTATGGGCATGCCTAGATACGTGCCCACGTCCGTGGTGATCTGAAAGCCACCCTTCTTTGCAGCTCCTTCGCCACACTCGGTAAAACATTGCTAGACAAGAAGAGCTTCGATTTGGTGGGATTTATTTTTTGCCCAGAGCTTTCACAAAAGGTCTCTAAACACTACTGGATAACCTGTATTTGATCAGCCGAAGCTTCGCCAAGTAGAATGATATCATCGACAAACAGAACATGAGATAATTTCGAGCCATTTCTCGCTAGCCGAATAGGCTTCCACTTTTTCATCCTAAGCAAATAATTGATTAGTTGGCTCATTCGTTCCACACAAAGGACAAAGAGGTATGGTGACAACGGATCACCTTGCCTGACACCCCTCGTCAGCATGAACCGATCAGTGACCTCCCCATTCCATAGAAGCTGGAAGGAAGTAGTCGAAATGCACTCTTTAATCCAGCCCACCCCCGCATCAGAGAAGCCTGCATCCAGAAGAGTGTCTGTGACAAAGTCCCATCTGAGCATGTTATAGGCCTTCTCCAAGTCAAGTTTAAGGAGCATCCAGCCCTTCCGACCCTTCTTTCACTTCATGGAGTGAACTGCTTCTTGAACAATAACAATATTATCCGTAATCAGCCTGCTTAGGAGGAAGCTACCTTGCGTCGGTTCGATGAGCTGCGGGAGGACCATCTGCATCCTATTAACAAGCACCTTCGAAATAGTTTTGTAGAGAACATTGCAAAGACTAATAGAGCGGAACTGAGTGATGTTACTCGGGTCTTCAACTTTGGCAATAAGCGAAATCAAAGTATCATTGAGGCCAGGGGCATCGTAGAGCTAGCAAAAAAACTGTTTGATGGTCTCTATGACGGACTTTCCCACCGTGCTCCAACATTTTTAAAAGAACACCGGTTGGAATCCATTAACTCTCGGGGCCTTCAAGGCACCCATCTTTTTGATTGCCACAGTGATCTCCTCCTTTTTAATAGGGATGTCCAAGTCCTTCTAGACACTCGGCTGCAGGACCGGGAATTCACACCAAAGCACGTTTATCGGAGTAGCCAGGCTGGGTTGAAGATGTAAAGATCTTTAAAGAAATTCATGGCATGTGATTCCAACTCTTTCCTATCCGTGATCCAATCTCCGTTGTCCCCTTGCAACCTCTCCACTCGGTTATGTCTCCTCCAAATGATCGTCGACGTGTGGAAGAACTTAGTGTTTCGGTCACCCGCTTGAAACCACTAAACTCTCGACTTTTGCATCCAAATGAGCTCTTCTTGCTCTATCACCAGAGCCAACTCAACCTTCAAATCGGCCTTCTTTTTCAAGAGCGAATCGGTAGGGATAGAGCATATAACCTTCTGAATCCCATTAAGCCGGTTAATCAAGGACTGCTTCTTCGTATGGATGTTGCCAAAAACAGACTTGTTCCAATCAATCAACTTGGTGCGGATGTCCTCAAGTGCAGTGATGGTGCTCATGCTTTCGACATAGGACTCTTTAATAAATACACATAAACTCCGGATGAGTCAACCAAGCCGCTTCAAACTGGAAGGGACGACGGCTTCTATCCAATTTCCGCTTTGGGTCAAGCTCAAGAAGGAGGGGAGTGTGATCAGAGGACAGCTTAGGGAAGTGGGTGACCCGCACATCCGGTCAAAGGAGGTGCCCAGCAATATTAGTCATGATCCAATCAAGCCGCTTAGCAAGAAAGGTCCTGGACGAGTTGCTTGACGACCAATTGTGAAGCTGCCGTGAGAATCCAAGATCGATGAGCCCTTGTTGATCAACAACACGAGCAAACAGGGGCGTATCTTCCGATAGCCTACCTGATCCCCCCGACCTCTCCGAGGTGTGCAAGATGCAATTGAAGTCCCCACCAATGATCAACAGATCATTGATGTTCTCAATCTCAGTCTTTAAGTCGCTCCAAAAATGCCTACAACGACTGGGAGTATGAGGAGCATAGACAACAATAATATGCACCTGCGAAGCACCATCCATCGCGATGGGATGGATCAAATGCTCGCCAAAGTTCACGACTTGCATGTTCACCTTCTCCTTTCTCCACAAGAGCCAAATCCCACTCGAGTAGCGTATTGCCTCCACTCTAACGCAACCCCAAAACCCAATTTTGTCACAAACATCCTTGGCTTGGTCACCTGAAATACGGGGTTAAAAAACAGCTAAAATATCAATAGTAAAATGATGGATCATATATCTCATGGCACGTCGAAAACCTGGCTTACCGACTCTGAAACAATTCCAAAAAAGGCAATTCATAATAAAGAAGATATAAAGGAAACTAAAAACAGCCAGTAAAGGAAGGTCAAGAAGACTTATTCCCCTGAACCGTCATGGTCTCTGGGTTAGCTGCCATCGCAGCCGTGGCTCCATTCGTCGTGGCTCCATTCGTCATGGATGTCAGCGTAAGGATAGCATTCGGAGATCCTCCTTGCTCGGGACATTGGTGAGCGTTCGTGCTAACCCCTTCCATGTCGATCGCACCTTGATTCCCCCCAGTTATTGTTGTTTCCATGAGGGCTCCGGGAACATGAGCATCTTCCACCAAAGCCTGTCCCCCTTGATTCGGATCCTTGCTAACAATCGGGGCTCTAGGAATGAAAGTGAGTTGGACCTCATTGTCAGTCATGGATCTCTTTCCAGTCTTTTGGGCCTCATGCCTAATAACACAACCCTTCAACCCTTGCTTAGGCCCACTCTTTCTATTGAATTTCCTGTCTTTTTCTAATTTACAACCAAATGAAGATCCCCTTTTAAATTTTCCTTGGGTGAACACGTCATTCCGAGCCTTCACTATGACTCCTTTTGATTCTTCTTCTTTCTTTTTTGAATTAACCTTCACCGATTTGGCAAGATCCTCTCCACGGATTTCTCTACTGTTCTCATTATCTTTACTTTCCTTTCTAACCATGTTAGGATCGGTCATATCCAATACGCCGTTGCCCAAAATATTGGAATTGTTGCCTTCACGGGTTGGTGACGATGATTTTGGATCTTCCCTTTGGTTTCCTTTCCGATTTGGTTGTCGTCTGCGCACCATGGTCCATTAACCGTACCTCTGATCGTTGTCATCCGCGTTAGCTTTCTCGCCTTACTCACATGTCGGCGCTGATGAGTTTCCCATGGTAATGCTTGGAGATCCACCGGCGGTCATTGTAGTGATCTCATTGGCTTGGCTTGTAGAGGCCGGGCATCTTTTGGCGAGATGGCCATACCGACCGCACTCCAGACAGATCAAATGCAGGTCTTCATACGCCACATGGAAATGGCTACCATTCACCGTGGTCAATCCTTTGAGTTGTTTCGTGAGGTAAACCTCCACGCAGCTTCTAGGAAATTGACATCTGTTCGAGAACATCGTTTTTTGATCAACCTTGATCGGTCTCCCAATCCATGTTGCCAATCGTAGTAGTATTTTTCCTCGTAGAGTATCATTGGAAGGCTAGAGACCCTAACCCAAACAGGGGTTGTTGTGATGATGTCGATATCTAGGTTGAAATTCGGGCTACATTGTTGAACAACAAGATAATGGCCAAAAATCATCCATGGGCTCTCCGTAAGAGCTTTAAGATAGTCCCCTTCTGCATTTCACTTAATCACGTAGTAACCATTCGGGAGATCCGACATCGTCATTCTGCCTCTAGGTTGCCACATTTCTTTCAGCTTCCTCTCCATGATAGCATGAGGGATCATATTTCCTAGCGACTTGACAATCAGGGATGTCTACCACATTGATGCTAGGGCTTGGAGAACTTCCGTTCCGATGTTGAACACCGGATCACCCCCTTCAATCCTCAAGAAAGGACATGGTTATCTTCCCATCAAGGAACTCATCAGCCAGCACAATTCGTTTCTCACCAATAGATCCCACCACCATATCCTTCCAAGTTTTCTTTGTGTCCATGCTACGAGGAAGATTTGAGAGAGGAAAGTTGAACGAACAATGATTTCAATTTTCATATTTGATTTCAGATTGAGTCATTGAGATTTGAGAGAGTTTGAGAGAACCAGAAACAAACTGCGAATAGATTCGAAGAAGAGATTGAGAGTAGAGGGTCGGTGTTGGTCTTGTTGAAGACTTTGGACTGTCGGCTGAGAGTGATGGGAGATTCAGATTGAGTTTTTAGGGTTTGTATGTTTACTTTGGACACTAAAAAAAAGCGGCGAAAATAGGGAAAAAAAAAACAGCGCCAGGATTCAAACTTGGGATGATTGGGTTGGAGGCTTTATTACTTTCAATACCAATTGGGCTAACAGAGTTTACTGATATTTTAAGAAGTTTATGCACACCCCTATGGTCAAGTATCTATCTTTTTCGGGTTTTTTTTTGTTTTGCCCAAGTTCAAATCCCCACAACACCATATTTTTCTCCTTTTCTTATCTTCTTACTTATTGAGTTAAACACTTTAATTTTATAGATGAATTTTCTAGTTTCGTCCTGCTCATATGCAAGAATATATCACTTATCCATATGAATGAAATGGATGTTTTGCCAAACGAACCCAATCTAATGTGACCGGATTAATCTGAACCAGTGAACCTGACCCACCAAACCGGTTTCACAGATTGAGAAGTTACAATAATAATAATAATAATAATAATAATAATAATAATAATAATAATAATAATAATAATAATAATAATAATAATAATAATAATAATTAGATAATTCGTCAACTATAGACTAGTTATTCCTATCCTGAATATTACACTACTATATAACCGACTCATGGACAATCCATGAGTTAAATGATCAGCTTAAGCCACATTTTAACTGGGGTGAACCATTGGGGAAGCCAAGGGCCAAAAGGCAATCCCCAAATCCAGTGGAAAATCCAATTACTTCTAGGAAACCATTTCTTCTTCCTTCCGATCTTCTCGATCTTTTCCCCCTTTACTTTTATTTTTAGAAATTTTTAAATAAAAAGTGGATATTTGTCTGTAAAAAGAAATTAAAGAAGAAACAATGGAGAGAAATAGTGGGACACTGGGACCGGACAACTCTTCGAGTTCCAGGGCTCATCCAGAACAATGAAGATCGTGGTAGTTGATGCTTTGAAATACAACGTTAAGGTTCCGTTTGGCAGCGCGCATAAAATGCTTACTTATATAGTTATGTATACTAGTATAATTTATGCGAATCTTTTTTGTGAATAATTAAAAAGCTTTCCTTGCCTCCAAGAGTTCCGAAACAAACTGAAATGTAAAATTAAAGAAGTAAGATATAGCCAAACGGAGCCTAATGAGGAGAGAGAGAGGCAGGGAGAGAGAGGATCCAAGTCAGCAAAGGCTCAGCATGTCATTAAGCCATCTCCGTCTTCGTCTTACACAGAAATACCTGCCTCAGATAAACACTCAGCCCAAAGTCCACGTGGAAAACCGAAAAACAGGGTGGGCCCCTACACCCCCTCTGGGTAACGTGGATTCGTCCCATCCTACGCGGCGTTTTGATCCCGCTTCTGGGCCCACCGCCCAACCTCCTCCTAGTCGGTGGCAATCTTCGTAATTAGCTCCTAGTGGGCCCCCTCGGACACCTCAATTAATCGTTTCAATTCATAATTTAGTTGCAACCTTCCCGTGGCAACGCCTTCGTTTCACCCCCCTCACCGTTATAAATAAGACACTCGATTCGCAGTCTCCCCACCAAATCGTCCTCCATCCCTGGAAGCGTTACACATATATCGATCTAAACGCTAATTTTAAGATCGATCGACTTAGCCTAGCCTTAACGTTACTAATGGCGGCCGATGATCTCTCCCTCATCCTACCTCGCGTCGTCATTGTCTCTCGTCGCACCCTTCGTAAGAACAAGTTTGTCGATTTCGTCGGTAGGTTATCTCTTTCTTCTTTGTTCATTGTTTCAACTCGATCGACTATGTCATATCAATTTTTTATCAAATGTGGGTGCAAATTTAGGTATATTTTGTTCATCAGTGCGCACCTGAGTATCGATAACATTCAATTTGGTCTATCTTGATCCAAAATCCAATTTTGTTGATTTAGCGTAACATGAATGAATACAATTTGATCCCCTTTTGCCTGCTAAAAAAACGTGACCACAACCGAAAGGACATCCTACATAAATTTGACTTTGTATTTCCCCTTCCTAGAAATGGCCAAGTTTGCTTTGGTGCTCATTGTGAGAAACTGTAGATATAATATAATTAATAATTAATATTACTAGTTAGGATAGTGGTCATAATTTATTTCCATGTTTATTTTTTACATAATATCATAAATCTTCTTAAATAATTAGATAATGAGATATTGTCGAGTTATTTTAGGGGGGGGGGGATATTGAGGATTCGGATATTATTGTCTACATTTCAGTGTCATGATCCACCTAGTGGTTGTTCGTTCAATGTGACATGCATGTTCTATTAATTATTACTCAAATATAAATCTTTTTTTATTTATTATTTGACATGTTTTATTTAAGAGTTAAATAGTATTATTTTTCAAAAATAAATTTATAATTATTATTAATTATTAATGAGTATGAAATTAAATATAAAAAAACTTTAAAAAATTAATATTTTATATATTCAAATTGGAGGAAAAGTAAAAATTAAAGGTTTTATAATTTTCATTAATGGATAAGAAATTCACAAGCCAGTCAATTTTGGAATGGGATCACTAATTAATCGAAACCCGTTGAATTTGGGAGTGAATTGAAAATGGGGTGAAATTTGTGAATGATGAACAGGGGAGTACCATCTGGATCTGATAGTCGAGTACGGGGCAGTACCCGTTATAGTGCCTCGGGTATCCGGAATCCACACCCTGTTGGAGAGCTTCGAGCCCATCCACGGCGTCCTTCTGTGCGAGGGAGAAGACATCGATCCGTCGTGGTACCACCATGACTCCGACGACGGCATCGATTCCTCCCTCTCTCCGGAGGAGGTTGAGGAGATCAGGAGGCTCCATGCGAGCGACACCGCCATCGACAAAGAGAAGGACTCCATTGAGCTCAGCCTCGCAAAGCTCTGCGTTGACCGGAACATACCTTACTTGGGTATATGCAGAGGCTCCCAGGTAAATATTTCCGTGACATGATCGGCTAAACTAATTAGTTAATTGATGGTGCTATGATAAGATTGAATGAACATCAAACGTATTGAAACAGATATGTATAGACTATATACACCATAAATTATTGTTCTTTTGAATGTTGTTTAACGTCGAATAGGACATTCTTTAGCAAAAAAATTATCGATGTTGCTCAATATCCAATAAATAATCAGATCGGGTTTAATTAACTAACAAGATCAGCTCGGACATTATTACTACGGGTCAAATACTACACGAAGTATTTAAAAAAAAACAAAAGGGGAGTGTGGTACAACGTCAAAAGGGACGTTGTTGTTATTTTTACTTTTATATGTGTCTTTATGTTTTTTATTAAAATATTTATCTTAACAATTTCCGATCCGACGATGCTAGCTCAACAATATTGTCCAATCCAACATTGAACAACGTCTATAATATCGACATTAGTTAATGACATACTCCCTCCGTCCAAAAATACATGTCCTTTTACTTTTTAGCACGTATTTTTATGAGCTAAAAACTACATAAAATATTAACTTTTTTATTAATTTTTTTAAATAATTATAAACATATTATTAATAAGTTTGGTAATTATTAAAAAAAATAATAAAAAAATTAATATTTTATATAGTTTTTAGCTCCTAAAAAAACGTACATAAATAATAAAAGGACATGTATTTTGGGACGAAGGAAGTATTACAGAGTGATCGAATTGATTTGCTGTGTATATAGGACATCCAAACAGATACATGTGTCTTCTTAATTAATCATAAAAATGAATATATGACAGTTGGATTGGGGAATGAATCAGAGAGGTTGATCCAATCATGATGGAGACACATCACGTAGTGAAATGAAAATGATAGATTGTGGGTTTTGGAATGATGATAATAGGTACTAAACGTGGCATGTGGGGGCACCCTATACCAAGACATAGGGAAGGAGGTGTCAAAGAAGGTGAGCCAAGGGGAGAGGGTGGTGCACATGGACTACGCCAATTACGACGGCCACAGGCACCCAATCAGGGTTGTGGATGGAACTCCATTGCACTCCTGGTTCAATGAAAACAACATCATGGTGAATAGCTACCACCACCAAGGTGTGAAGAAGCTGGCTAACCGGTTCGTCCCCATGGCCTTCTCCCCCGACGGCCTCATCGAAGGCTTCTACGACCCTAATATGTACAATCCCGGCGAGGGCAGGTTCGTGATGGGCCTCCAGTTCCACCCCGAGCGCATGCGTCAACCTGACTCTAATCTCTTCGACTACCCGGGCTGTCCTGCTGCTTACAAGGTATCCTAGCTTCTTCACTATCCACAAATTTATATTCCGAAACTGGTATTTGTTATCCGCGATTTTGTATGTTTTTTATAATAAATTATATTTTATTATATTAATTATATTAAAATTATTTTTTATTAAATTTTATGTGAAGATTAAAATAGTTTATGTGAAGATTACCATAGAATTATAATCTTATCCATTACAATTTTTATTATTATTATTATTATTATTATTATTATTATTATCAACTTGGGTCAATATCTTTTATCTATCTTCGTTACTGATAGGAAGTTTTCAATTTATAAGCTCTTATGTTAAAATATCTTTTTACTTCTTTTGTTATTTGACCCCTATAAATTAATAAAAATTACTTTGGAAAGTGAAAATCAAGCTCACCAAATCATCGACCACTTGTGTTTTAAAAAATAAATATTCGAAAGAAGCACTAAAACTTCAAATAATTAACATGCTTTAAATAAAAGAAATGCTTTAAAAAGAAATTATTGGTAAGATTCTGAAATTAAATATTAAATATAAAAAAAAGATCATACAAAATAAGTAAAATAATTTTAATTGTGATAAAAATAATAGATTTTTTTATATAAAATTATTAATTAAATTGACTAAAAGAGGTGGAGTCAAGGTACTAAAGAAAATAACAAATTCGACCTAATCATGAAACATAAGAGTTCATATATCGATTTTTCTATCCTATGCCCCAAGGGCATAGGATAAGATACCCATTTTGGAAAAAATACATCCTTAATTAAATTTCATTAGCCAAATTTTAAATTAGATTCTTAGGATCGCTTATTTTTGGTAGGGTATCTTTCCCCATTTAGAATCTTATCCTATGCCCTTAGGGCATAGGATAGAAAAACCGTTCATATATTATTAGTATTAATTAATTACTACTAGTTTTAATTAAATTTGTTAGCAATATAATTTAATTGAAATGGATGGATTTGGATTGGAGCAGGAATTTGTGAGGGCAGTGATTGCTTATAAAAAGAAGCTAGACTCCACCAAAGTCATCCCGAAGACCCTAAAGCTCAACGTGGAAATAGAGAACAAAAGGAGAGTGATCGTCCGAAGTTTCTCACTAGCCAAAGACCTTTATTTATCAGGCACCAAAATAACCAACCTTTCCTACAACAACAACAAGGATGCACCAACCGAGCTCAGGGCTGGTGCGGAGTTCTTGGAGTCGAACACTTTGAGCTCCCAACAGGAGTTCCGACTTAAGGAGATGGGTGCGACGGTGAGGAATGCATATTCCTACTTTGAAAAGATGAAGGTAAACGATGAGCGGGAGAAGCTGGCGAGGAAGATCATGGATCGGATGTCGGTTGACCAATTGACCGACCTAATGTTGTTCTACAATATGATGGGGAAAATTTGTGGTGAAATTGTGGAGAAGAAGCTCCAAGAGGTCGTTGAAGATGACTAATTAAACTTGTCCTTGATACAAGTTGTTAGTTTACATTGATATGGTAGTATGTAGAAACTAAAGAGTGTTTTTGCACCTTTGTACGTGCAACTAAATTAATGTACGTACATGTGCAGATGCATCCTTATTATTTATAACGCCTTAATCTACTACTTTACCGTCTTCAACAACTAAGGTGAATATATATAGAGAGCGGTTGCATTGGGCGTGGAGCGATCAACTCTTCCATCCGAAAAAAAAAATAGGAGTTTTTTTTATTAAAAAAAAAACATGAACGTAAAAAAAAAAAGAAAAATAAAGTACATAATTAGTGTTTAACTTAGTTAGTAGGGGGAGAGAAGGGAGAATAACTAGGCTTCATAAAAATTACAACATTATGATTTAATAAGCATGTTTCATGTTTTACAAATGACCCTATTTATAATTAGTGTTTGACGTTGTTGTTGTCATCGTTGCTATTGCCAGGATCGATGTCGGTCAATACTTATTATCTCATTTTGATGACGTGACCCCTATTTCATAAAAAGCAGGACAGATAATATATATATGTGTAAATATAACCTAGATTGAAGCATGTGTTAGATGACTTAGATCTTAGTTCATCGACTCGGTGTGTGATATTTGGTAATTGGCTTCTTCGCGATGGATCTTTGGTTATGGTTTACTATTCAATTGTCATTGTGAAGGTAACCTTAAATTGATCATGTTATCTTGGAAACAATTTTTTCCCACTCAAGGGACTTGAGAACTCAAACTCCGGGGGTTTTAATTCTGGGAGATAGTATGTTCGTCATTTGAGTATATTTTGAGTTTTGAGTTTTAATTCCGGGAGATAGTATGTTCGTCACCAAAATAACCAACCTTTCTCACTCAAGAGACTTGGAAACAATTCATACTAAATAGTATGTTCGTCTCCTGGGTATATTTTGAGTTTTTTTAATTTTAGACGACTAGACTTGTCTATGTTCGTCGCCTGAGTTGATGAGCATCCAAAAATATATATATACAGGGAGTGGTTATGCCCCCAATTTTTTACCATACCAAAAACACAAATGTACATGTACACAATCAATATCATTCACATTTCACAACACAATTTTACTACACATTTCATAACATTAACACCACCAAAATGTACACAAGGCTACAAAACATGTCCACAAGATGTCAAAAAGATGTCCAAAACGTGTCCAAAAGATGGTCAACACATGTCCAACACAACCACACATCCACCTAGCATAGTTAGACTACTTATATTCATGAAAACATGTCCACACACCATGTACGAAGAGTTGTCCAAAATGTTCATACACTATGAAGAACTTGTCCAAGTCCAACCATGAAGCCATGAAGGAGAAGTTCACGGGGTGTTACCTTGGGAGGAGCTGGGTTGGGAAGGTGCTTCGGATTTGGCAAAGGTTGTCATCAAATCCTCCAAAGCTACAACACGACTCTTCAAAGACTCGTTCTCGGTGATGGCTAGCTTTGCATCCTCCTTGGCCTTTTGGGCTTCCTTCGATTCTCCGCCTTCTTAATTAGCTCTCGCCTCCAACTCTAATCTCATCGTTGCAGCTTCTGGATGAGCTCCGGTCTTCCTCTTTTCTTCGGCGAGCGCGAACCAACCCCACCTAAACCTGAGAGTAGGCATAGGAATTGAGTATACTAAATTTATGCATAAAGTATGAAAATTCTGAAATTTAGTATTTTCCAGGAACATTGTATACTACAAGAATATTAATTTATAATTGATTTATGTCGGGTTGCTTAAATTCAATTGCTCTTATCAATTTCCTATATATGCATTGCTAATGGTAAATTGAATTTAGATAGTTTCTAGTTGTTTAATCATAAGGGTTTAAAGTATGGTTGACCTCATTACTATTGAATTGAAGACATTGAAACATTGATTTCCATGATAAGTTAATTACTCAAGGGAATAGAGTGAGGGTATTTCAATGACCATGAATTACAATGAGTTTGTAAGTGGATATATATTGATTAATCAAACGTCTTCCTCAAACATATTTCCATCTAACAATCACAACTTTTCTTGGATTTTCTTAATTCCATTAGTCTAAAGAAAACCAAATCTTCCCTTTTTTGTCATACTTGGCATAAAAATAAGAAAAAATTTGTCAAACAGGCACTTTATTTAGACAAATTGGGGAATTGTCCCCTTTTTGGACAAATTAGCAAAATGTCCCATTTATATACTAATTCTCAATTTTTTTTTATCTGATAGTTGTCGGTGCCCCCCATCGTCTCTCCAATCTCTCTCTCCGCTCCCGATTGAAGGCGATGGAGGTCTCGATCTCTCCGGTGCCAGAGCCGCTGTCTGGTGGCGAGCAAGCGGCGGAGCGAGCGAGGGAGGGAGCGAGCGGCGCGAGTGGCGGAGCAAGCGAGGGAGGGCGCGAGCGGCGGAGCAAGCAAGGGAGTGCGCGAGCGGCGGAGCGAGCGGCCGGTGCGAGGTCGATCGAGCGAGCGCCGGATCCGAGATCTCCTCGAGCGAGCGAGCGAGGCTGAGGGAGGGAGCGAGGGAGCGGGAGCATCACCGGATCTGAAACCTCCGGATTTCGCCAGATCTCGGATCTCCTCGTCTCCGCCAGATCTCGGATCTCCTCGTCTCCTCGGAGCGAGCGATGGCTGGAGATCTCCTCTGAGATCGCGAGGGAGCCGAGCGAGCGAGCGAGCGGGCTCACCACATCGTCACCGCTTCTTCATCCGACAACGTCATCTCCCTCTACGATTCACTTCTCCTCTCAGCCGCTCCCAAACTTCTGCGCCATCACCGTGATGGTGTCACTTCGCTCGCTCTTAGCCCTAACTCCACCTGTCTTGCCTCTGGATCTATTGATAAAATTGATCAGGTACTGATAACTATCTCTGAGATACCTTTCTGATAGGGGTAGGAACATGTGTGTTTCTGATCTTTGGTGGTTGTTGTGTTTTGTTTTCTTGCTGGTTGAGTGCTTGATTTGCCATACAGATTCTGATGAAGCTATCTCTTTCTACGGGGTGAGTCTTGCACATTGTTGGCTTTTCTTGTAATGCCTTTACTGGCTGGTTCTTTGTTTGATATCTATGCAAATTGCTACTGTCTAGACCTTGAGCAATAGGCTAGTTGTTGATGTGGTTATGGTTAGAGATGAAAAAACGATGAAGATTAGCTTGCAATTGAGTCAAATCTCTATAAATAATACCAATTTTTCATTTTCAAGTAAGTCATTGATCTTTTTTTTTTAAATGAAGATGCTTGAAATCTGGATGGGACAAACATAGTTGATTGTGTTCCACCGATTCAAATTCACAGATCTTGAGCAATAGGCACCATGTTAATGGTTTAATGAGAAATAGAGAATAGTGTGTTTAATTAGCTTTGCCAAATAGTGTGTTTTATCTCAGTAGGATGGAGATATCACTTAACAAACATTCGATTCAATTTAGTAATTTACAAAATTTATATAATTCTAGTAATTTAGCATTAAAAGCCTCTTAGCTCAACGGTAGAGCGATGTGCTTTATGCGCAAATACGTGAGTTCGAATCCCGCATAGGCTAAAGTTTACATTTTTAGTAATTTGCAAAAAAAATTTAGTGCTGACATCGTTTTTATGTGTATTTTTAGTGCTGACATCGTTTTTATACGTATTTTTTAGTGCTGACATCGTTTTGATGCATATTTTTATGTACGAAAATTTTCTCATATTAGAAGCTTGTTTGGTAGCTCCTCCTTCAAGGAGAACATCTCTTCATTCCAGAAATTGCTTTCAGACGGTGTCTTTAGTAGCTTCAGTTCAAGCATTAAAGCTGAAGACTTAAGAACTTTGAAGAAGCTTGCAGTGTCCAATCTGCCCAAGTCCAAATGGTTGGCACTATATAGTAAACTTAAGGTTGTATTTAGAACTTGCGTTCTTTACAGCATTCCATAAATCCTTCCGTGCTTCCGTTAACAGAAATAACACAAAAGCATTTGTGTTTTTGTGCATTTATAGGATAGCAAATTGATTAATGATGATGGCGAGCATCTAGTCGCATCAGAAGCCAAATCTAGCTTATCAGAAAATCTAGGAAGCACCAAGAGATCACTGAACCAGAACAAGACAGGTTATTTATCACTACTCTTTTCTTATGCTTTTATTCAAAAACAACCTTCATTGCATAAGATTTTTCTAGTTTCATATGCTGAGAGACGAAACCAAATTTGCTCGTTCAGCTTATAGGTCTAAATCTTAAAAGCACTTGAACCTTGGGCTATTTAGAGACAGTTGGTAGCAATAGCAGGGAATCATAAAAAGTTTAGGCAGTAGCTGGTGCTTGTATTCAAGTTATTTGCATTACTTGTTTACACTTCAATAAAAATGATTTTCTTAAGCAAGGGTCAACAACTCATGGTTGATACCTTTCAGTATGCTGATGATGAGAGCAGTGAGCAGCATTACAGGCAAGCAAATCAAGATTTCATGAAACCTGATTTGCTTGCCTGTAATGCTGCCTTGGAAGGTTGTGTGCTGTGATCTTCAATCCGTGAGTGATGCTGAGTGTGTTGTTGAGTTGATGTGGCGTCTGGGAGTTAAGCCCGATGAGTCGAGTTTCGGGTTCTTGGCGTACTTGTATGCTCTCAAAGGTCTCAAGGATAAGATCCATGAGCTGAATAGTTTAATGAGTGGGTTTGGTTTTACTGATAAGGTGCTTTTCCTGAGTAATTTGACAAAGGGGTATGTGCAATCAGGGAACCTAGAAGCTGTTTCGGATACACTCTTGCAGGCCCTGAGAGAAGGTGATGGTCAAGGATTGCATCTTGGTGAAGAATTTTATGCTCAATTGGTGCAAGGGTTCATGAAAAATAGGAGTGTTAAGGATTTAACCGGGCTTGTAATTCAATCATAGATTATAGAAGATGGATTGTTAATGGGCGGGGGTTGTGCAAGAGGATAGTTGCAGTGGTTAAAACTGCAAATGTCTTGGATATATCTTTTTCAGAGGCATTTGAGAAGCAGCCTACTGAGTTGCTGCAGTTGCTCTCTCTTAAAGCTCAAGATTCTTTTGAAGAAGCACAACTTCTCATACAAACACATTCAATGCCTGCTACCAGTATTGCTCGGATTCTGGCAGAATCATTCCTAAAGGTACGGAGTACAACTCCAACTTCAAATTCCTTGTATCTTGATATAATTTTAAAGTATCCTTAATTTTCAATTGTTTTGTCTCCCCTCTAGTTATTATATTGATTGTGGCATATTCACTTTGAATATATGCAGGAAGAAATCCAATGTGGATTGCTGTGTCATTATGTTTTTCTGTTTGTGAGTCATGGTTGTTTGCCATGTTATTAGAATTCTCAGGGGAAAAGGAAATCTCTATCTATTAGTCATAAAAAAGAATTTACTTACTTTAAAGTTGATTTATTGTCAGGGTTTGTTGGCAGCGCATCGTGGGGGATATATTGAGTCCCAGAAGGACGAAGGGCCTGCTCCCTTGCTGTGGAGATTTTCTGACTTCTGAAGGTGGGCAGAACTGTGTCCTTCAGAGCCAGAGATCGTGCATGCATTGATGCGACTAGTAATTACTGGACAAGAAATTACGCATGCCTGTGAGGTACAAAGGGCATGCTCCCTTGCTGTGGAGATTTTCTGACTTCTTAAGGTGGGCAGAACTGTGTCCTTCAGAGCCAGAGATCGGACATGCATTGATGCGACTAGTAATTACTGGACAAGAAATTCCGCATGCCTGTGAGGTACATATGGCCTAAGTTTTATTATAAACTGTCATCTTTTTGTGCATCTTTTAAATAAATAAGCCAAGAGACCTTTAATTTTTAGTTTGGTCAAAGTTTAGTTGTGCACGAAATTGCAAAGAAGTGAGAGAACTGAAAAACTATGCGCAAGTATAACCGTTGTTTTGACACCTTTTGATGCTTCACTCCCTTGTGAATGTCTTGTGATCGTTTTCGTTTCGATCAAAGTCCACCTCCAACAAATTTCCGACTTTGCAAGGTTTCGGGGTAATTGAGATTTGTTTTCACTTGTTTATGCGATTTCCTTTTGATTATGAGTTGCATTCCTTAATTTATCATGTCATTCTATGACAATATAAGCTCTTAAAAAAGGGCATCTTGACGCGAATTTACACTCCCATGGTAATGCCATTGCCAATGAAAAGCTTATTGCTTGACAAGCACATTGTGATGACACTTTACTCATTGGACCGCGACAATGACAGCCTCTGCAGGTCATAATTCACGGGCTGAAAGAAGCCGGAGTTTTCAGCAATGTGATCAAATCAGCACGTGCAGCTGCATCATTAAGCCAGAGAAACCAATCTTCTAAAGGCGGAAAATCAACAAACGGAACCTCTGCAATGAGCCTTACCACTGCAAGCATCAAGTATCAGGCAGCTGCAAGGAAGATGTTGGAAGCAGCAGGTGCAGGATCAGGATCGGATCATCCTATGGCGGTCCCATCATTGCCGCCTCCTGTCATTGATGAAGTCACAACTTCAAAACTCAGTGTAGATGAGTAATTGATGGCCTTTTTCATAGTATGTCGAATGACATTTCCTTGGAGTTCAGGAGTTGGCACCGGGAATTTCGCCCTGGTGTGCATTAGTGCATATATAGAAAGATTAGAAGATGAAGCTAATCATCCAGCTTCACTTGAGAGGTGTAGATATAATCTGAAAGTGTTTTTCCCAACTTAAGAGTTAGGAATTCATACGAAAAAATGTTATGATATAAATGCCAAATGGTATACATTTTTTTAAAGGAAGAAATATAGTCATCTACTGAATGGCACCATTTTCGACGTTGGCATCAACATCCTTGTAAACGGCGTCAGCAATGCTGACGTCAGCATTTCTGGCGTCGCTGACGTGCGAAAAAAAAAACAACTGACGCAGAGGGGGGCGCACGGGGGAAGGAGGCACGCAGGAGGGGGCACATGGGATGTATAGTTTTCTAATTTTTACCAAAACTTGTATATTTTCCTAATTTTGCCACCTAATTTGTATATTTTTCAAACTATCCTCTAATCTAATTAAGTGGATCGCCGATCCCGATCTCTCGCTTGCTCACCTCTCCTCCTCCGATCTCCATCTTCCTCTTCCCGTTCCTCAGAACCGCGCCTTTCTCGGAGATTCGAGAGCGAGCGATCGATGGAGCGGAGCGAGAAGCAATTGGACGATGTTGCTCCTGGAATCCAACGACGCAATTGGACGACATGGGGGATACGTGGAAATTTGCTCAACATGATCTTATTTTTGCTCAACAATAGATTATATTTGCACAACAATTGAGACTTGTGAAATTGTGCTCAACATGATTTTATTTTTGCTCATCACTAGACTATGATTGCACAACATGGGGGATTGGTGGGAATTTGCTCAACATGATCTTATTTTTGCTCAACAATAGATTATATTTGCACAACAATTGAGACTTGTGAAATTGTGCTCAACATGATCTTATTTTTTCTCAATATTATTTTATACTTGCTCAATAGATTATTGCACAACATGGTCTTGTTTTTGCTCATCAATAGACTATAATTGCACAACATGGGAGATTGGTGGGAATTTGCTCAACATGATCTTATTTTTGCTCATCAATAGACTATGATTGCACAACATGGGGGATTGGTGGGAATTTGCTCAACATGATCTTATTTTTGCTCAACAATAGATTATATTTGCACAACAATTGAGACTTTTGAAATTGTGCTCAACATGATCTTATTTTTTCTCAATATTATTTTATAGTTGCTTAATAGATTATTGCACAACATGGTCTTATTTTTGCTCATCAATAGACTATGATTGCACAACATGGGGAATTGGTGGAAATTTGCTCAACATGATCTTATTTTTTCCCAACAATAGATTATATTTGCACAACAATTGAGACTTGTGAAATTGTGCTCAACATGATCTTATTTTTTCTCAATATTATTTTATAGTAGCTCAATAGATTATTGCACAACATGGTTTTATTTTTGCTCATCAATAGACTATGATTGCACAATATGGGGGATTGGTGGAAATTTGTTCAACATGATCTTATTTTTGCTCAACAATAGATTATATTTGCACAACAATTGAGACTTGTGAAATTGTGCTCAACGTGATCTTTTTTTTTCTCAATATTATTTTATACTTGCTCAATATATTATTGCACAATATTGTCTTATTTTTGCTCATCAATAGCCTATAATTGCACAACATGTGGGATTGGTGGAATTATGCTCAACATGATCTTATTTTTGCTCAACAATAGATTATATTTGCACAACAATTGAGACTTGTGAAATTGTGCTCAACGTGATCTTATTTTTTCTCAATATTATTTTATACTTGCTCAATATATTATTGCACAATATTGTCTTATTTTTTCTCATCAATAGACTATAATTGCACAACATGTGGGATTGGTGGAATTATGCTCAACATGATCTTATTTTTGCTCAACAATAGATTATATTTGAACGACCAGGGGGAGGATGTGGTGAAACTATGCTCAACTTAATGTTATATTTGCTTAATATAATCTTTTACTTTCTCAATAGATTATTGCTTAACATGATATTATTTTTGTTCATCAATAAATTATACTTGCTCTATATGGGTGGGGGGGGGGGGGTTTGAAACTCTGCTCAACTTAATGTTATTTTTGCTCAATATAATCTTATATATGCTCATCTATATTTGTTTCACTTAACCCTATATCCTTCATGATAGTTTTAAGAGTTTCTCCATTGGTGATATCATGAGATGCCAATGTCTTGTCCAACCTCTCTTGGTACTTGGCAATTTCCCCTTTTACAGTAATCTTCGCATCTCCAATTAAGCTATAAGTAGCAGACATAGAGGATTCACATAAATATTTAATACTCCGTATTGTATTTGAGTTACCACCCCTCCCATTGTTTTCGATACCAAAACAAGTTTTAAAAGGTACATGCCTCCACGATAACTTCAGATTTCCAATACAAGCTCCAAAGTTACTAGAATACGCATAAAAACGATGTCAGCACTAAAAAATACGCATAAAAACGATGTCAGCACATATAAATTTCACATAAAAATGATGCCAGCACTAAAAATTGCACTAATATATCTTATTATTGAACATTTATTACAAAATTTTGTAAATTGCACTAATATGTATAGCTTTGACCATCTTTCATCGTTTAAGCTTTTCATGGTACGTAACAAAACAATATCCAATATGCTTCGGTTTTGATACTAGCACTCTAGGTTATGGTGATTTCAAATTGAAAATGCACATAGAAACTATAATGTGCACACACATATATAATTCATCAAGCTTGTAAGATTTACAATGTACATTGATTAACCTGACATATTAATATGTGATACAATATGATGACAACCACTCTAAGATATAGGCAAAAGTGCAAGGGGCAAAGCCATTGCTCATGATGGGACTAGGTGGTTTCAAAGCTACCCTCATCCTCGGACCATTTGGTCTTTCGGTTTTCCCCCAATTTCCAGCACCCATCTGCCTTCCCCATTGTATTTGTACAAAAACTTGTGTGCTATTTGCAGCACTAGTAGCATCTTCTCTGTGACTGCGAGGCATCATTATACATGACCGAGAAATCCATCACAAATAAGTGTCCTATGATGAAGAGTAACCACGAACACCAGTGCTCTCTATCGACGAAGAGTTGCATGCACAAGATAGTAAACATGATATGAGCATCCATTGAATTTCTATATTTTTCGGATGTTCTATTGGGTGAAGTTTACCTTTCTATTTGTGTATGTATACCGACGAGGCTATCATCCTTGGACATTTCTCTTGTCAGCAGTTGGCATGGGTCTCCAAGCAGACTCGACAAGCCTTGACAATCGGATTCAAATGTGGTACATCAGAGGCTACGAAGTGGTTCTCTAATACCTCTTGGTATATTCGTAGCTCTCCTATGGATTTCGATAGCTCTACAACGCAATCGGTGGGAGCAACCTCGATCACCTGAAAATTTCACATGAGAAAAAAGTAAGTTTCTTGCTTCTTGATCTATTGTTAGTTAGTTAGTTAGTTACTTGTGATATGCAAAAGTTACCTCTGCCAATAGATTAACGCATGGCCTACATGTCTTGGGGATTTTTCGCGGAAGCGTTTTGAGCTGAAATGGTCACAGGAACTATAAGGCGCGAGCTATATATATATATATATACATGTTATATCTAAAATGATGTGACCGGATCATACCTTAGAATTCATCGTCCTCTCAACTAAGAGGCATGAATCCCTTGTAGCAGCCTCTATTCTCTCTATGGTTTCGGTTATTGCGTGCTTGGAGACGATAATTATCCTTTGCTTGTCGTTTTCCTTCTCTTCAAACAATCCTGATAAGTCCAATTCTTTAGACATTGCTATCAGTTGGAAGGCATTGATGAAACCGGGTTTTTGGGACACAGACTCGCTGATTTCAGACTCCTGCATTTGATATTTCAGAACCATAATTAAACACTTGAATGTTTCTTTCCAAAAAATGATGCAATTTTTTTTTAGTTGTTACCTTAATAGTATGGAGATCTGCTTGATCACCATTCGAGTCGTGTCTCTTAACAAACTCCACTCCCACTACAGGCTCATACTTTGTTTGAAACCATACGTCTTCAATAATCTCTGGGATTGTAATTCTCTACAAGGACAAGCTTATTGTTGGTTTTTGCAGATATGACAGTATCATTTATCCATCAACACTTGATTAACTCTCTTACCTGTTCAGGATCTCTCTTGAATATTCCAGACAGCAGCCTCCTTTGGCCCTTTGTAAACTCCTCCAGACATTTATAATCCGCTTCCAAATCTGATGATGAGGAAGAGAAACCTTCATCAGATTTTGCGAATTTTTCGGTTTTAGTCATATTTTATTTAATGTCAAGGAAGGAACTTACCTTCTTATAAAAATTTTCTAGATTCTGGTCATTGAATGGTAGATATCCAGATAGCATTTCGAATAGAATCACTCCACACGCCCATACGTCTGCAGGTGCCCCCTCCTATCCTCTATTTCGGATGAGCTATTTCATTCATAGTTTCAATTGCTTGAGAGTTGGTTTATCTGTCAACTAGTATTTGATATTCAAAATCACAGATTGTTTAGATATTTGTTCCTTACCTCAGGTGCTACATAACATGGAGAACCACACGCCGTAGCTAACAAATACGCTGAAGTGTGCCCCATCTCCTTGAAGTGTGCAAATACGCTGCTTGAAGAATCGCTCAGCAGAAGCAAAGATCGAAACCTCGGCTCATAAAAATTGATCGACGGTGATCCTGCAAGCAAAGAAGCAAAGTCAGCAGAAGCCATGAAATATCAGTGGGAAGAGCAAAATCATGAAATTTATACAAGCACCAGCAAAATCAAGAAAAAGACCAACAAATCATGAAATTGATACAAGCAAAGAACGGGATCAGTGGAAAGAGCAAAATCAAGAAAAAGACCAGCAAATCAAGCACCAGCAAAATCATGAAATTGAACCAAAATCAAGCACCAGCAAAATCAAGAAAAAGAAAAAAGACCAGCAAATCAAGCACCAGCAAAATATTAGATCAATTTCCTTATCAATCGATCTTCGATCGATTGATAATTAGAAAGCATACCAGTGAGCAATTAGAAAGCACTGAAACCATTGAAGCCCTAATCGCGTTCTCAGGAAAAGTATCCGCAGAAGACCTATTACATCCCTATTATACAGAAGAGTGGAAGAAAGAAATTCTCAGCTGAACACAAATCGCCAGACTTAGCACTTAATTGCAGCAATTGACAAATGACAATCATAGGGCGATTCCCGTGCACCAAATGCATAATAATACAACTCAAATTGAAGCACAAAGGAAATCAAATCAGAGCATCTGATCAGCTATCATGAGAGAAAAGAAAAGCACAATTAACCGAATGCGAAACCAAATCCAGACCTAAACAACTGAAACTCTGATAGTAGTGAATTGGCGACGAGAGAGAGAGATGAGTTTACAGCGAGTAAGAGAGACTCCTTGGCGGAGAGGCGTTCCATTTCTCTGGCATAAGCAGCAGAAGGACCTTGTTGCACGGACTGCTGAACCATCGCCCTAACTCTCCCTTTCCTAGAGACGTCATCGCTAAGCCTCCGGCCGCAGCTCCGGCGAATTGACCTTCTTCGGCAGGCTGTGCGAGGAAGGAACGAGGAGGGCGAGACAAGAGAGAGGTCCGGGGAGAGAGGAGAGAGAATAGGACGGGAGAGAGAGCGTATGAGGTTGTTTATATTGGGGACATTTCACTAATTTGTCCCAAAATGTGGACATTTCACCAATTAGTACATATTTTATGGACATTTTGCAAATTGACTCATGGATACATAATTCTCTATAGGATCGATCTGTACTTACAAACTATATTAGTTAGATTAGTCGAATTATTTGATAAGTAAACGCGACTTAAAATACCTCATCAAATTTGGCGTCGTTTCCAATCACTTATTTGTTATTTGTGTGTTTGTCTTGTGTACAACTTGGTGTGAGCCTATCTTATGATTCATACTTGACAATATACCATGCCCATCCTCATCTTCTTGAGTTTCCACTTGCTTTCATTTTGTCTACTACTATGTCCTCCGTCAAACTACTAAGCTCTTCAAAGACAATCCGCTTATTAGATTTTTTTTCTTTGTCATCATTCACTTCCACTTTACTTTGAATTAAGAATCTCCTAGGTGTTGGAATCTTCCATAGCTTCATCTCAGTTGCTAAGTTCTGTTTCCCCATATCTCTCTCGTGATTGATCTCTCATAAGTCCTAACAATATTTAACAGAAAATTTACATTTTTTTGGGATAAAAGCTAACAGAGTATGGTGCGAAAATTGTCCGATGGTTGCGAAAATTGTCCTTGTCCATCGGTCTTCTATCTAGTTCTTAGTTGTTAGGGTTTGTTTTCTTTCGTTTTGCTTTGATTGATTGGTTCTTTGTTTGTTTGTTTTTTTTTATAAGGTAATAATTCAAAGACCAGCCAGATCTGGCTCATCGAGAGCCCGACAAAGTCGGCAGACGGCGAACCGTCAAACATACAATCATAAAATAAACCGGAATCAAGCGCCACCGATCAATGACATCGTTGGTCAGCGGTACAGCAGGAGTCCCTGTGAGCGATGAAGACAA
The DNA here is from genome assembly GCA_963922045.1 of Persicaria maculosa. Taxonomy (NCBI): domain Eukaryota; kingdom Viridiplantae; phylum Streptophyta; class Magnoliopsida; order Caryophyllales; family Polygonaceae; genus Persicaria; species Persicaria maculosa. The sequence continues at coordinate 61,617,454 of OY998257.1, read as the reverse complement.
ACCTCTAAGGAAATTTCCGAAACACAGAGTCGCCTCGATGCACATCGCCACGACCCCAGCCAGACCCGATACCGGACCGCCAAAGCCCCAACTTAGACTAGGAGCGCCGAGAACCACCGGGAACACCACCGAGAACCACCCTCGTAGAGTACCACAAAAAACATCAAAGAGTACCACAAAAAACATCAAAGAGTACCACAAAAAACATCAAAGAGTATTCCAAAAAAATATTCCAAAGTTTTGCATGTCATGCAAAATATCCCCTACCTCAGGACGCCAACACAGGGCACCACACGAAAGCTAAGGTTGAAACTAAGCACAATTTATTTCATTTATTTACCTACAAAATTGAATTTAATCTTGATTTAGTTTATGATTACTTTAAGAAAAATACAGTTTATGGTTACTCAAAAGCTTTAATAGAAAAATTCAAAATAACTATTTTAACAATTGAATTAAAAAAACAATAATTTAAACATGACCAATACAATAAAAATACAAAATAATTATTTTTTTAAGAAACGGCACAAGGCCGAATGAGTTAATATTAAACAATACCGCACAAATACCAGTGCTGAACTGGTAAATAAATACCAGACTCAAAACATACAGACTCCTCTTAACACATTCTTTTATGATTTGCATATGAATAGCCATTAGCACTTTCTAACTTATCCCCTTTCGTTGGTAATTGCCAATTGGTATCCCCAAATCCGAATAAATTATTAGCTAACGATGAAATCAGTAGCAACTACACTTAAATTTAAATAGGGTCCTCAAACGGACTCACAACACAGCTGTGGGAGGGTACCACTTGTTCAGAAGCTCCAGCAGAAGCGTCGCGGCTGAGTCCTTGGCCTTCTTTACACTAGGCATTGGCTCCCCGACACACTCGTCTGTCAATCCCTTATCGTTGGTTTTGACTCGCACTGCAAATGTGAACCTCTTGGCATGAGCAGGTCCTCCTTCGTCCACACACCTAGGGATCGGGATCCAACCAACCATTCATTCAAACAGGTGTGAGAAAATCATTCATACGGCGTTTCATCGTTCAGATCGAGAGACCAAAACGCGTAATTTACCTGTAGAGTGGCATGGGCCAGTTCCTACGCAAACACATATCATTCAGAGTTTGCCTTGTGAATGTTTGCCCACCATTTTTCTTCTTCTTCCCATTCTCATCAGCTTTCTCCTTTATTTCTTCATCCATCTCCTTTTCCTTGAGAGCCACAAGGGCGTTCCGAGCAGCTAATTTCTGTGCCATCTTCTTCTGTGCATTCTGGGCCATACCAATCTGCACCCCATCTATGTATACCTCAACAGTCGCTAAATTTCCATCTCGGCTGGCCCTGTACTCGAGACCTTCCGCCTGTTGTTGACATCTTTCCTGCAGCTCTCTCACAGGATGCATTGGAAGCGTGTCTGGTGTGACCATAGGTTGCAGCAACGGCTCAAACACCTGCAAGGAAAAGGGCAAAATAAAAATTTTGTAACTATTTATAGTTCAAGAAGAGCATGACAAGTCAATCCAAGAATGCATTATAAAACTTTACCTTCCAGACCACAGAACTGTCACGCCCACCGTCAAGGAAAATGGCTCCTGCGATTGACTCAACAATGTCACCGAGAACTTTAGGAGCCTTGCAATCCCCTAAGCCAAAGGAATTCATTTTGGATTTTGACTCCTCATTCTGTACTTCCTTCACAAATTCTCTTATCTATACAAAATTCAAGGGACAATACGATAAAGATTCAATTGACACGCTGCAATTAGCTAATGCAAAAAACAAGCACACTGCATTTCTAGCTAACTGACACTATCACAAGCATCACAAGAAGCACGAAGTAACAAACCTGCTTCTCAAGAGCAGAGGATCCATGGCGGAGATGCACGTGAAGGGTATGCTTTACAGCAACACGGGCAAAATTTTCATTGTTGACAGCAGCAGCACGTAGATCAGTCAATCGACCAGGAGGTAGATCAGTGTAAGTAAAAAATAGGTGTCTTGTGATCAGATGATCCAATACTGCATCACCCACAAACTCTAGTCGCTGATAACAGGAAACTCCAGAGGCGGGGCGAGAAGCATGAGTTATTGCTTCTACCAAAAGGCTTCTTTCTTTGAACCTATAGTTCAAGGCACCTTCTAAAGCATTGAAATCCACACTTTTAAGAACACTCTGAAGGGCATGGCTTGATGTGCTCGTCCATTCGAGCTCCGAAGGATCAATATCCATCTCAATTCCAACCCATTTCATAAAGTGGTTGGCTGCTAACCGCCCACCTTCGACATAATAAACTCCAATTAATGCTTCAACAACATCTGCCAACGTCTTGCTAGATAGAACCCTATATGAACTCGAGTCGCCTTCAACCTCACCATCTTCCATTTCGTCATCTTCATAGCCATACAAACAGTCCCTTTCTTGCTTTACAATGGTAGTTGAATTGCCCTCATCAAACAAAGATGAATTCGCTTCCTTGCTGTCCTCGTCATAGACAGGTAGAACACCAGGAGCTGCCCATCTTGATGGAGCAAAGCGATCTGCTTGGATGTACGATTGAAGTCCCTTGGATAGTGCATGCTGATAGAGAATCATGTTGCTCACCATTTGCTGTCTCATCCTTGTAAGCTGACCCTCGTGTTTCTGGGGATGTTTGAGGAATAGGAATCGGCTAACCACCCATTTGAGATAAGCGTCTCCAAGAAGCTCTGCTCTTTCATAGCAAAAGGTCTCCTGGCATGAAGCAGCGGTCAATGCTTCCAAAATCTGGATATTGGACTAGCAATAATCAGATTTATCAAATTGTACAAGTAAAAACTATAAGAAACGGTGACAAACAAGAACACTCAACCTTTGAGGCAGGAACATCATAGTTAATCATATCCCTGATCTCAACAGCAAGTAGCATGCTTTCAACCCTTCTCATTACTGATGGTAGTCTCTGTGCACCTCGTATGAGTCCACCAGGAAGTGGATGCACAAAACACAGTTCAGCCGGCAAAAATACATAATAGGTTTTGTCAAGGGTCTCTTCGGACTCACATTCTGAAGCTACACAGAAGCAGGGCTTCACAGTTAAACCCTTACATTACTACTGCCAAAGAAGATAAAATATTCTTCCCAAAACAGGCATACCTTCTGAATGTTCAAATCTTGGGGAAAGAAGATTCTTGCAATATGAAACACCTCGCCCTCTGATAAGAGGTTGCTGCTTATACATTAATTGAACTCCGTACCTGAAATCATCATGCACACCCAGCAACCAAAAATGACCTTTTTTGTTACACACATTAAGTAGAAAATGCACAAAAACTTCATGCAAAAGGCCACAAGATTACTCAACACTTCTATCAAACACTTTATCAAGTATTCTTCTCCTACAGTGCAACATTTGAAGTGCATTATGGCTTTAAAAAATTTCATTAAATATCACTAAACAATGCATGAAGAGGTGCAAGGGAGTTGAGCATGACATCACAAGCTAAGGATAGAGTGTTATTAGTACAAAAAAAGCAATTCAACGAAAAGAGACTGTAGAAAGAATTCAAGGTGACAAAGTAGAGATCATACTTTTGCCTGTAATAATCAGCATAAGAGCTGTACTCCAAAGGACCAAGATATCCTTCCTTCCTCGGAAAAGAATTTTCCGCTGTCATATCATAGCGCACAGAATCTACATAGAACCTCTTCCCAGAGTGAGCAGCAGTTACAACTTTACCAACCAAGTCTTCCACATTTATACATATATCAGCCATTATCAGTTTCCCTTTTGGCAATGCTGTATGGCTTTGGGTATTGGAAGACCGGTTGGGAACCAATCCAGAAGCTTTCACAACATCATATTCAGCAACAGCTCCTCTGATTCCATAAGTAGGATGAGACTTCTTTCCGAATGCCATTCCATGGCGCAGTTTCCCAAACCCATACTCTCTTCTATCTCCACCAAGGGCCCGTTCGCTCGTTCCCAAATATACATCTGGTCGAGCCTTCTGAATAGGATTATTCCATGCATCTGTCTCTGTTATAACTTGAATAAGATCCCAATCAATTTCTTTTAAAGGATCTACTGATTTATCGCTAACCATAGGGACAAATAAATATGCCTTAGCAGGATCCCATGGAGTGGTTGAAGGTTCAACATCAATGTCTAACACAATGCTCATAAGCCTAACATGAAAACTCTTTAGGGATGCTAACTGCACAAAAGAAGAGTAGAAGTTGTTCAATCACCATCAAAATCATATTGATCCTTTCCTCACTCTCATCAAAAAGATATAACAGAAAAAGCAACAACATTTACCTCGCTTTCTGTGATATCTATTGAGCCCCGGAAGACAAGAGATGCCCTAGTCTTCATGGTTCTAGCGATAAAAAGATCCATTGACATCGATAACACCTAATGGTAAAGTTGATATCAGTGACACATGCTAACCAATGCAAGTATCAAAACAAGTACACTTCAAATCGCATTAATGTACCTCTGCATCCAGCTCATTTCCAAAGATAACTGCAAAATCTGAAACTTGAGTCAAAAATGGATCTATAGAAGATCCAACATTTTCACATTTTACAGTGTACATATAGAGATGAAACAACTTTGAGCTATCACAAACATCTCTTCCAGACAAAATCCACTCTCCCTGCAAGGCCAGATTAGAACCACATTGATAAAATGGACTTGGCGAATAACTGTAAACAATGAGGCAAGCACCAACTAAAATAAAGATTTGCACACAGAAAGCACAACCAAAATAATAATAGAACTTCCATACATAAAACAATACCTACTTACAGAGTTCTAAAAGACAGCCTAGACGCTTGACAGCACACCACCTAGGAGTTTAGTGGTCTGGGTGGCTTGCAAGGTGTGTTAAGGGTTTAGGCGGTGCCTAGGCAGGATGAACTAGGCGGTTAGGATTTTAAAATTAAGCTTGAAGATGTTGTCTATAACACTATCGACGTAGAAGATTAGATGATCGTCTTTATTTTCTTTTGAGTTGAACAGATGGTTTTGGGTTTATATGCTTTAGAGTCAAACGCAAGATTTTGAGTTTATTTGCTTTAGAGTAGGTCAAGGACTATGATTTTGAGTTTATGGATGATCTTATGAATTATTATTAGTCTATGTGGAGGATTATGGACATGTGCTAAGGGCTGAAATACAAGGAAATAATAAAGATTGTTCAAATTCCACCTAGCTGCTAGGCCCCCACTCGATGCCTAGGGCCTGTCTAGCATCATTTACAACACTGCCTACTTAACCTATACGCGAGAAGTGTGTCTATCACTAGCTTAATGAAAAAAGGTGAAGGGAAAAACAATTCTACATCATTGCTGTCAAAAGAAGTTACACTGTTCAGCCAAGCTATGATTATAGAAATCTAGACAGCTCCAGCAACATAAACTTACCCGAAGAATAGTGGCTACCCCTTCAGGGTAGAATTCCCGATGTCTGGCGGTTCCAGGAAGTGGTTCCCCTTCATCGCTCCTCTCTACCTTGTCGCCTTCTTCTCCACTTCCCTTGTCCGGCAAGAGCATATCCGTAAATGCTCCCATCTCATGGAGCTTCTTGCAAGCAGCCAAGCAAACAGCCTGGGTACCAGAGAACAAATAGAAAATGAGTCAGAAAAGCTGTTAGAATGGCGAGGCAGTCATACACGAATAATCCAAATATATGAAGAGGTAAATCGTGGTTAACAGGCCTGTTGTGCAAGACGCATTGAACCACAAACTGGACCTTCAAGATTTTCAAACGGTGCATTACAGGGAAGGTGGAGCCTACAAGAGTATTCTGTAGGACCACCAGGCTTCTCATGCCGCTCCATGATAAATTCAGGGCGAAGGATTGAATATCTAGTCAAGGACACAGACAAGACGGTTAAAACAACATTTAAACTTAAGATCGGTTTGAAGCATTATAAGAGTATAGCTCCAGAACTGCACCTGTCACTTGGAAGCTGTGAGCAATAAAAGTGGACTAGCCCAACTGCAGAATTCAAGCTCACAACAGCACCAGTTGATTCTACTTGGTAAACTGAGCCTGGGCTTATGTCCGCCGATATCAATCTAGAAACGTCCTTAATATGGCTCACATCTGTTCTCTCAATTGCTTCCTTTCGCAATGTTTCCTCACTATTCCTTGCATTCCTTAAGAATGTTTCATGGGACAGGTTCCCCCTAATGCATAAAACAAAGTAATAATGATTCCCTTTTTCCTATTTATCAGGAGTGAAGGAAACAGGTGTTGTTTAAGTATGCTCTAACTGAATTTTAAGGACTGATAACAGATCAATACCTCTCTACCATCAGGATGTAATCTGACCCAGGCTTTCTAGCACGACCCCTTGATTGGATATAAGCCAAAACAGTTTTAGCAAGATCAAAGCGAATGACAACATTACATTGTCGAATATCAAGTCCTTCCTCAGCAACACTGGTGGCAACTAGCACAGTCACCTGTACACAAATATGTACGCTTACTGAAACCGATAATCCTTTGTCACATGCGAAATACAAATGAATCCTTCCAAGGAACTTACACGACCATCCCGAAATTTGGCAATTGTGTCCTGCATTTGCGATGTCCGCATTTCCTGACTGTTATTGTGCCCAATCAAACTAGCAGACTTGATAAAACTTACGGAAGGAAGTTCAGAAAACAACTGATCACAGGGCAACACATCATATGAAGCTATTTAGAATTACACACTGAAGGGGATGTAAAAGATGACTGAAGAAAATTTTATTAAGTAATAATGAACCTTAGGAAGAACCAAAGCGGATACAACTCTCTCAACAAAGATTATGGCACGGAAGTCTTCAGTATTCTGGTACTTGAGAAGCACTTTTATTAATGACTGCACCTTTGGAGTAACCTTACCCTCTGCTACAGCAGCTCCAATCACCTCATCAACATGCTCTCCACCGGACACAACTGGCAGACCACAGAGACGCAATGAGCACAGACTGTTTAGCATGCCTAGTATGGCAAATGCAATGGAGGACATGATCCAAATAATGGAAAAGGATGGAAGATTATGGTCATGCTAGAGTTTTATAGGAAGTTCTCACAGCTCTTTAGTGGGAGATAGTAAGTCTATCAAATATCCTAATAATGATAAAACTACTGAAACTAAACACAACATCTCAACCATGATGTGGTTGACATGAAAGTCCAATTTCCATAGCTCTTATGTATGTTCATGAGTCTATCATGAAAAACAATTGACTAAGAGAGTAAGAGGGTTTACTAATTTACAAACTACAAAAAATGGCAGAAAGTTGACTGATTTTATAGCCACTCTATTCTCAACCACAGAGTCCATTACAAGATTTTAAATTTGTTCTATGGGATAAAGGTCCAAGTAACATTCACAAACAAACAATATCTAAACCATATGCTAATGGAGTATGTAGAGACAAAATTTGCAAAATACAAAGAAAATAGCAAAAAAGAGAGGAAGGAAAACGATCAAGAAGAAACATAAATGTTGAAGGATATCTCTAAAAATCTAACTACAGCTGGATTCACAGTACTCACCATGACAATCAGGAAGTTCTCCCTCCTCAACTTCATCTATGTTGATATCCATAGAATTGCCATTTTCTTGCTCAGACTTTGTGCCATTACTAGAAACAGCACCCTCGGACAGCTGACAATGTAATAGAGAAACAACTCTCTGCAAGTAGGACTCTTGAAACTTAACATCAAGCTGATAATTTACACGTTCATCATTTTGCAATGCAGTCAGAAAAGAGTGAGCAACCTGCAAAAGTAAATTGACACATATATTAGAACTCACAAATATTATCAAAGAAGCAATACTGAACTCTGACTTAATGGAAACAGTAGAACCTTGTATGCACACCACTGTCCCATTTCACTGAGTGCATAGTTGATAGCCCTCAATTTTTGAATTAAATTAGCAGCGCCGTCACACTCGGTTCTTTCTGAGACACCATAGACTTGGCGCAACTCTTCCTTGGCACCAGCATCTCTAGCTCCCATAAATTGCCATTTACTTTTCCTAGAACTTGACCGTGCAGCTTCTTCAACATCCTCTTCCATTTGTTTAATCTGCTCATGAAGAGACCATAATGTCGCTGCTTTGTCATATTCCACAACAACTTCTGACGGCATGGGGACATGCTTCTCCAACTCCTTGCGATCCTTTATTGTACAAACAACAGAATCTAGCTTGGTTTCTAGATTGCGTATCTTGATTGCACAATCCACTTGGCTGGACACACCTGGTACAAGAAAGAGCACGATTATCAGCAAATTATCAAATTATCTAAACATTCAGCACAAGAAAAACAGAGAATGGCTTCAAACCCTTTAAATTGACAGGCGAAGCAGTCATTCCAAACACAGCTGGCCTTTTCTCTTTTGGAGTTGTGTGATAGAATTCAGACATAACCAACGAATATGGATGCTTCTTCACTGCATGGTGACACTCATCCAGAATAAGGAGATGGATGGAATCCATTTTAATTATGCTGTGTCTGAGAATGTTCAAAAGTATTTGGGCAGTCATCACAAGAACCTGCAGAGGTAAAGAATTTATCCATATACTGTCATGCTTCTCAACACAATCAGTGAAACATATAAATTGAAGCTCAGTGGAACAGGCAAGTTCACCACCTATACTCTAAGAAACAGATAAGAGCTCAGAGAGAAACAAAAGAAAGACAGAAATACACAACCCTTAGGATGCACTGCCCTGGCTAATGTTTTCCATGGAAAGGTGGCAACCTTTATTAGGCTACTAGCATATACATTTAAATGCTTACTAGCAAAAGACTGAACCAATGGGTTTAATTCAAAACTTATTTTTTAAATCAAGTTAAGAATATATTAACTCTCTTTTCTTTAGCAACCAATCTATCTATATCTTACTATTAAATGAAAAAACATTTTTGTTGAATAATTTGATGGCATTATTATTAGGATTCTCTAGATGTATGACACCAATGAAAAATAGAACTATAGAAATGAAGAAGGTTATAAAAAGTCTAGTTATTTGATAACAGTGGAACAAACCTTTTAGCTTCAAACAACCAATTGTTATACCTGTTTAGTGTCAAACTCACGCTGCCACCTTCTTGCATCCCAAAAATCTTGACCCATTTCACCACAATAATGGCCCACATTGTAACCAGTTTGTTCACGGATTACTTCGGCTTGCTGAAATGGTATGGAATACCCCATTAAATTAAATTTGTATTAGATTTCAAGACTATATGGAGCTCTAAAGAGCCCAGGTATACTTGTGTTACCTGATACACTAGTGGAACCTTAGGCACCAGAAACACGGAAAGCATCTTCTTGTTCTGCTCTTGCAATTTAGAGGAAATACTCTTTATGAGAAGAACAGCAATTAGTGTTTTCCCTGCTCCCGTTTCAAGGAAAGCAATGGTATTCCTTTGCTTAGCTTGTTCAAGAACATCCAACTGATACTTTCGAGCTTGCTCTTCAGGAGCTCTCTCCGTACTGTGCACCCCATTTTTCTCGCCCACAACTCCATTTTTGTCCTGAACCTTCTCCCGTTCATCCTTCCTATAATCTGTGTTACGATCAGCTTTGTATGAACCTGTACGAAAAACAATTTCTTTTGACCCAGGATTGTCCCGCTCCCAGTAACCTCTCAGGTCTCTCTCCCTCACTTCTCTGTCCCTACTATCCCTCTTGTTAACACCCTCTCTTCTCCTGGTTTGTTCCATATCCCTCCTCCCGGTTTCTTCCCAATCCCGATATCTTTTCCTGCCACCACCATCCCTCTCACGAATGTAATTACGACCTCTACTAGAATCAAACCTATCGTCTTCATAACTAACTCGAAACCGAGCTCTTTTAGCATGCCTTTCTTCATTACCAGCCTCTCTATCTCTTGAAAACTCGGGAGCCCTATTCTCCATCTTGATTCGGGAAACAACCGGCCCTAGTTTCCCCTTTTCATTATTCACATCTAATTTCTCACTACTGTGCTTGAAATGCCCATTGCTTATACTCCTCCCATTAGCATGCTGGCTTCTTTCTTTGAATCCATTAACCTTGAGGTTCTCAGAAGCATGAATATCAGCTGATTTTTCCTGTTCCATCTCAGAAGCCCTAATGTCACCAACTTCAGTAGTATTCTCAAGGGAGGTAAAAATTTCCATTCCGTCTTCATAAATAGATTGAGAAGGAGGCAACCCATTACCGTTCTTGATGCTGTCAAGAATACTATCAATACCTCGAAAGAAAGTGTGATCATCACCGACGACCTCTGGGTTGACTGAATCGGCAGCAAATCCGCCAATGAGATCGCAGGGCATGATGTCGTCATCCTCGCAAGCATCGAGCCAGTAAGTAGGCCTAGCTTCACAAGTGCTCATAGTTTCACTCTCCTTCCCCATATCTCCAACAGCAGCAGCAGCAGCAACAACAACAACAAAACTCAGCAATCAAGCACCTCAAGAGCACTAGAAAAAGCTTTTAAAAAAAAAAGCACGAATCAATAGCAGGTAAACATAAACCCGAAGAGAATAAAAAAGAAAAATCGAGGTACTTGGTGATATAAAAGGCGGTGCAGGGGGCGGAGAAAAGGGGAAAGAACCGAGATTGAAGATAACGATAGGATAGGAGGAGGATCTGGAATTGCTTTGTAGGATGCAGAGAGAAGCGTAGATAGACCGTACGAAGCACGCAATGAACGGGGGTGGGGATGAGAAGAGAGAGAGGAAGTGGGAGAATCAATTGCGTGATTCGAAGATTCCACGGCCTATCAACGCGTTTCTGCTTGCAATTGGGAGATTTGGGTTTGGAAAGGTTTCTTCTTTATGTAGTGCTCCTCCTCCTCCTCTCCTCCTCCTCTCCTCGTCGGCGCCGCCCTCAAATCTCTCTCTGAAAACGTTTGCGCTGGTTCTTCTGGACGAGTGAGTGTGACTGTGTGAGAGAGACGACGACTAGGGCGGTGTCTGCATAAAGCAGCTGTGTGTGAAATTGCATTAAATAAAATTATTTTTACCTCCACACCAAAAAAAAAATTTATTTTTTACCAAGAACTATATTCCTCGTCAAGTCAAGGGTGGCTTATCAAATGAGTAAAAATGATAGCCGAAGGCCTGGAATTAACTAAAATAACTCAATCTTTAAGAATGGTAAAAATATATATTTTTACTTTTTAAATTTAAAATAAATATTTCAACTTTTATAGGTGATGTTAAAATAATATATCTATATATCTATATCGATATCTATCTATATATCTATATCTATCTATATATCTATATCTATATAAATCTATCTATATATATATAAAATACTAAAACAGAGGCCTGAAACGGGCTCTGGTGCGATCTCGCGTCCACGGAATTTTCTGGATTAAAGGGGGATTATTTTTGCTTACGTGGCATTTTCTGGATTAAAGTGGTATTATATTTCTGGCCTACATCAATTAATAAACAATTATAGTTAGCTAAAAACTTATCTTTTTAGATCAATAATCTATCCAATATAACTTGAATTAGTTGTTATACATATTTATTATTTTCATGCTTTTGTTAATAAACTATATTATTTATTATTTTAAAAGATGAAGAATGAATATTTGGTGCGTTATTCTAACTTTTAGATCAAATTGAATATAATATATTTATATATAGTTTTATTTTTGTGAGCCACGTCAATTTGATTTTATTTTTTTAAGCCACATCAATTAATTATCTAATATAATATTTTAATATAATAAAATATAATTTATTAACAAAACGCGCAACTGCACGGGTAACGAATACTAGTATCACAATAATTTTATATCAAAAAAATGTCATGCACATCCATGGCAAAAACAAATATAAAAAAAATAAAATGTTAAAATATCAGCATATAGGTTTCTTGGATTTTTTAAAAAATCAAAATCTGGTTTTTACTTTTCTTAAACCGGATTTTGTTAAACCATGGAAATTTTGATTTTCAAAAATTGGGTTTTGACTTTTTTTTTAAAAAAAAATACTCCATGTCATCATTTTGTTAATCCATGTCATTTTTTTGAGATAAAATTATTGTGATATTATATTAACATCATCTATAAAGGTCGGGATATTTATCTTACATTTGAAAGGTAGAGATATATTTGTCACACCATCTTAAAGGTTGGGTTATTTTAATTAGTTTCGCCAATATGATAATATGAATATATGACGGATATATTGTCGAGGTATATTGGGTTTATTGGTTTTACTAACTTTTAACCATAAATATTATATTTATACTTCAAATTTGAAAAATAAGTACAACATTATCAAACAAATTCAAATTAGACATTCTTACATCTATATCTATATTTATATCAGTTTTTCTATCCTGTGTTCTTAGTATGCTTATCTTTTTTTTTATTAAGTAATGATTCGAGCTCAGACATACCTGAAACTCGAGAGGCCGAAAAAAGGGCAGACGGATAACCGTCGAACATACAATAACAACAAAAAACACAAGAAAGTAAAAAGGCGCAATCGAAATGCGTAACATGCACTCTGAAACAATCGAAACTAAGCAGAACTTAAGTCGTAACGAAAAGGACGCCAACGAAGAACGAAGCCAAGCACTACCGAAGGGAAGCACCGCAGGTCAGCGGTACAGTAGGACACTAACTCCTGTGGGCAGTGAAGACGGAACTCCAAGGACCAATCTCCCGGATACGGAGTCGTCCTAAGCACACTACCACGACCCCAACCTGTCCCGACTCCGGACGTAGCAAACCCCACTAAGCTGAAGAACTCTCATGATCAACAAAGACAGAGCCACACACTACACGAAGAAAGACACCCGAAACCGGACAAATCTGACACGGATTTTAACACTCGACAAAGGGGGGTAATGAATCTTATAAACAAGGGGTTAATTAATTATATATATAAATATATATATATATATATAAAGAAAGTAAATAAATAAATATATAAATAAATACGGTTTATTTTTAATTTATTTATTGATTTATTTAATGATCTTTTCCTTTTGACGTTGGGTTGAGTGGGCCACAAATACTTGGGCCCCAAAACAACAATTGGGCCACAAACACTTAGGGCACAAGGAAGCCACATAGAGAAATCAAAGCAGGGAAAGCCGTCACGTTGAAGTTGGCCGGCAACGCGACCAGAGCACACCAAACCGGAACCACCACAGACGGAGCCGACCACACCGAGGCGAGCCAAGTCGAAATGATGCTGACATGGGCAACCCGACCGAAGCAAGTTCCGACAATTGATTTAAAAAACGGAGGTGAGATTCAATTTCGAGGAGCGCTACAGCGCAACCCAGGCAACCAGTCCAACACCAAGGCTCCGACAGGGAGGATGGTGGTGAGCGAACCAATCGGAGGCGGGCGAAGATCGACACCAACCGGAGGCGGATTTGGGATCAGAAATCAGGACGAAGGCAAGCCAAACCCAAGTCCTGAAACCGAGTCTTAAAAGACCGAATTGGAAGAGGGCGAAAGGAGGACCGATCACCACCACTAAGAATCTATCAAAGCCCCATAAAAATCGAACAATTTGTTCGATTAAGAAAGGAGCGGATGAAGAAAATTTCGTTCTCCTTAACGGAGGATTAAACAACGGTGACCGGAGCCGAGGAGGGAGTCCAGCGGGAGGCCGGAACCGAGGAGGACGGCCGGGCACGAGAAGACAACCCGGGGGTGTTCATTCGCCTGAACCAAGGAGAATCGTAGGAGGCAAAGCGGGTGGGTAGGCATGAGGCCTTGTTAAATGAGATAGATTAACAACCTCCGAAGAGGGGTTTTAGCCTCTGAAGAGGTGGTTTTAGGCCTCCGAAGAGGTGGTTGTTGGCCTCCTAAGAGGTGGTCGGCGGTGGTTATTGGCAGGTGGTCGGCGGGGGAAAGTCCTTCAACCCACCCCAACGGGGTTTTTGCAATTGCTCAAAAAGAGAGCGTTTTTCGGCTCTTCCATCTCCAAAATAGTAGTCTCCTTAGTATGCTTATCTAATTAGGTAGATATGGGATATCTTGTCTCTAATATTTAATTATTTTTTTGATTCCATATCTTTTTTTTCAATTATGGTAAATATTTTCATTTCCTATTTGTTTTCTTCTTTTTCTTCTCTTTACCAAAATCTTATTGAAAATTAATTATAAATTTTTGTCATAATTATATATAATTTCAAAATCACGCTAGGGTTTTTGGTGTGTGAGGCTCTGCGTTTGGCATGACTGGACTTTCTTCTCCTTTTGATGGGGTTCTAGCAGTCAGAGTTAGGACAAGTTGGGGTTGTGGTAGTGTGTATTGAGGCGCCTCCTTTTCTCCGGAAGTTTGTTTCCTTGGAGGTTCGTCTTCACTGCCCACAGGTGACTCCTGATGTACCGCTGGCATGCGGTGCTACTTCAGGGTAGTGCTTGACTTCGTCCGTCGTCTATGTCCTCATCTCGTATGGTTTTGCCTGTATTTTGCATCATCGTTGTATTTTATGTTTGTTTAGAGGGTTATCGTCTGCCGACTTGTCGACCTTCGAGGTTCGGGTATGTCTGACCTCGAATTTTTACTTAATAAAAAAAGAGACAAGTTATATACGTAGTACGTACATAGATTATTATAAAAATAAAATTCACATATTATTCTCAAAAAGGGTACCAATGCAAACCTCAAATTCTCAGTAGCTGAAATTTGTAGACCAGAATAAAAATTACAAGTTTATCTAATAATGCAACATCAATTCAAAACTTTAATGCAAAAAATTGGATTTGGATTTTCACAAAGTTCTCCTCCTTTCTTCTTCTTCTTCCTCGTACCGGTTGATGAACCATTTTCAAACTCAATGTGATCTTTTTCATGACAAGTTGTAATGTTGTGACCACTTCGCTTGCAAAAACCACATGTTCTAACTTGTTTTGCCAACTCCTTTCCACCTCTTGGCCGCTTTGTCCACGGGCGACCTTTTGTTGTTGAATACGGAGGACCTCTGATAAAATCATTCGAACCATAATTAGGATTGCCATTGCTTGATCTTTCACCCGTATATGATTCTTGAATAGGCATTGAACTAACCCCAAAGGTATGATATTCATCATGGCACCAACGCAATTGCAAGTATGTAGCCGGAATCTTAAAGCAATCCTTATGGAGGAGCAAGCTCAAAACATGACGGCAGATGATCACCCAAAATTCAAAGTTCTTACAAGAGCAAGTAGTCACAACTCCATCTCAAAACACTTTATGCCTCTGAGAAAGTGGCCCCTCAAAATGCTGCGAAATGAGTATTGTAGGGTTCACTTCATGTACCTTGTATTGAGTTGCCTTCCCAAACTCTTCCTAAAACTTCTTGAAAGCAAAATTTGTGAACATTCTATGCACTTGTGCCTTTAACGGAGACAATGTTCTCAAGCAAGACCCCCTATATGTATCCAACATGGTATGTCGTAGTTTTGTCAGGCTAATATCCTCGATGGCAAGATCAACCTAGTTAAAACATCGAGTTTTAAATCAATAGAGGTATTATAAGTACATATTTTAATTATAAATTGAAAATTACTATGTATTATGTATACTTACTTATTTGAGAGCATCTCCAACAGTTTTCCCATTTTGGAGATTTCGGAGTTTTTGGAGAATTTTAAGATATTTTTTGGTCCAACAGATTCCCTATCACATTCTCCAAAATGGAGAAGTGGCATAAAAAATAGAAAGGATTCCCTAAATCTGCAGTATTCTCTAAATTAAGTTATTCTCTAACTCTTTGAAATGGGGAAGCTGTTGGAGTTCAAGCAAAACTAATTTGTATAATGTGTATTTTGTTTTTCCATTTTGGAAAAATTTTATGGAATATGTTAGAGATGGTCAGATTAGTTGATCTAAACATGAACGATTTGGAATATAACGCTTCAAAAAGCTATTAATGCTCTCTGATCTCCCAGTTGTGGTCATACCACCAAAAAAGTAGCCACGAAGATAAGTTGGCACCCAATGTTCATTGACCTTATATAAGCCCACTACATGCTTATTTTCTTGAAGGTTATACTTTGAAACCATAAGGAGCCATTCTTTCTCAAAATCATCAATGTTGTCAAGCCTGTACAACCTATAAAAATCAGAACACCAAGCAAAGTAGAGGTGCCTAAGAATTGAAGTGAACCAACCACTGAATTTCGAAGTTATATGCCATATACAAAAGGCATGCTTTGTAAGGGGCATTTTCGATGGCAATGGCTTCTGCCATCCATGGATCTTGATCGGTGTTAATCGTCTTAAGTGGCTTTTTCATAAGTGTAACAAAAGTATGTCGCCAAAGACATATACACAAATAAAAATCTTATAATGATAAAACAAAAAATTGCATCAATTAAGTTATACAGAAACAAGCTCAAATTTGTATATACCTTCATTAGCCAACGAAACGTAGCCATTGTTTCATTTTGAAGGAGAGAACAACCGAGTAATATAGTCCTCCCATTGTTATCAATGCCAACAAAACTACCAAAAGGAATGTCATAGAAATTTACCTTGTATGTGGTATCAAATGCAATCGCATCTCCATATAACTTTGATAGCAGTCGAAGCAATGATCCGGCGCCCAAAATATATGCTCTAACCTGTTTTGTTCATCAAGGGTAAAAGCATATTGGAACCCCGAATCTTTCTTTTTGGCATGTTGAGAACTGTTGAGGAACTTCATAGCATCATCACCAAGATTACCTTGGCGAATCTTGTTGAAGAAATTATATATATATATATAATAGGGTGGTATCAGGTATGTGTATCTTGAATTGTATAACTACTCCAGGAATGCCCTTTCAATCTTCAAAAGTTCTTTTTTTCCCCACATGCTCATTTGTCATCATTTTTCAAGGGCTTGCCTAGAGAAGAAAACATTGAGCGCACGGACACATATAAGCACATGTCTGTCACAATGACATTGAATTCAATGGAGCTACTGATTTACCTAATGCAATTTTCTGGTCATTTGAGGCCAATGTCAACTAAGGACATCTTCATGGCACATATTCTACTATAGGTAGGGTTGTTATCTGAGTCGAACAGCTCGGCTCGAAAAAGCTCGAGCTCGGCTTGTTCAAAACCATAAAACAAGTCGAGCCTGAATAATGTTCAAAGCTCGAGTTGAACCCAAAAGTTTGTGTGCTAATTTCCCAAATTACCCCTAGGGTTGTATATTTGTTGGTTGCCTCCCTCTTTCAACGTTTTGCCTCCCTCTTTCAGCGTTCTGCATTCCAAATCTCTAGTTCACTTCTTGGTTTCATTCGTGTAGGCCGGTAAAGATCTCCAAGTAAGTGCTTCCTCCCTCTTCCTCTTTCTCCCTCCTTCCAGCGGCGACAAGTTGTCGGCGGCGGCAACGAAAGCAACCTGGGAGAAATGCGTGGTTTCATTCATTCAGGTCGGTAAGTAGATCTCGAGTTCAATACTTCCTCCCTTTTCCCCTTTCTCCCTCCTCCCCTTTCTTCCCCTTTCTCCCTCCTTCCATCCCCTCCCGTTCGAGATCCAGAGGCGACGACGACAAGCATCGAAGAAGAAAACGGATCTGAAGAAGGTGAAGAAGAAAGAGATCAAGTGTGGATTATGTTTGTTCATGAAGGGAGGAGGATGCAAAGACGCTTTCATCAATTGGGAGAAATGAGTGGAGGAAGACGATCCTCAGGGAGGAGGAAGCCACTGAGGCAGATGTGTCGAAGGAGTTGCAGGACGAGGTGGAAGCAAAGAGAGAAGAACCGGGTGTCGGATTCAACTATAGATTTTTATGGAATTACGGTTTGCTGCTTCAATTATGTTTCTTAATGCTTTGATTCTGCTTCAATTTTGTATAAAATTAAGAGTTGGGTTTACTTAATTGTTGGATCTTGTTTCTGTATTGTGGTATGTGAGGGTTTTCTAATACGATTTTGTATAAAATGAAGAGTTGGGATTACTTACTCCCTCTATCTATCCTTCTTACTCATCGATTGCATTACATCCATGGAACTTGTATATTAGGGTTTTCAACTTGTTGTACGACTGCTTTTGCATTTAGGTTTTAGCTATGAACTGAGCTCGAATGAGCCTGAATGAGCCCAACTGATGAGCTCGAGCGAGCTTAGGCTCGTTCATTCGCCTGTTCAAGACTTCATAAGTCGAGCTCGAGTTTATCCTTGGGCTCACGAGCCGAGCTTGAGTGCCAAAGCAAGCTCGAATAATTTTTGGGCTCCAGCTCAGCTCAGCTCGTTTCATGTTCAAGCCAAGCTTGAACATGTCAAGCTCAACTCGTTTGTGTTGAATATCACCCCTAACTGTAAGGGATAGTAATTATGCAGAAAATGGCTTTGTGTCTCTTTTTTTTTGGTATCTTTGTAGTATGGTTGGCTGGTTGGAAACACCTCCAAACGAGGAGAAGAGTGAAACACTAGAAGGGGGAGACAGTTGTCAAATGTGCGCTATGCAAAACTAGCGAGGAGAGTGAAGATCATTTGTGGTTTAGCTGCCCATTTATTTAGGAAGTGCAAAGTCCGATCAAGTGGGTTGGCATCAACTGTAGATTTGACACAATTGGAGGATGGCTTGTGTGGTTTACACAAGAACCGAAGAGGGTACAAAAAATCCAGCTCTTCCAAGCAAAGCTCATTGCCTTCGAAGTAGTAATTTATTTTACTTGAATGTCTAGAAATAAAGTTGTTTTTTGTAATGAAATATTTAACCCAAAAGTATGTGCTATACAAATCATTACTAGCGGCCAATCTCGTAACTTTGCGAAGTGAAAGTGCAAGTCACTCGTGGATAGATTGTGAAAGACTCAGGGTCTTAAGAGGCACCAGCCCATGCCACCTAGCCCTCTCAGGTCTGTTGTCCTCACTTGGAGCCTGAAAAGGAAGAGCTCTTGTGACATGGGTAGGGCTTGAATCACTTATAAATCACTCCCAACATCCTTTTGATATCCGATGTGGGACGGGGGTGTTACAGATTGACACGTAAAGGAGATAGTTAGGGGCAATTAGGTGGGTTTGTATAGTGCTAGCTTGTAGTTAGACAACTTGGGGTTCACGGGATTTTGGGAGTATTTTGGTAGGGTATAGAGAAAACATTTTGGGTATACGTTTCCCTTTTACAAAAGATCCTTTGTTTGGTCTTATTTTTGTACTTTGGTTTCAACACCACATCTATATATTTACTATTTCGAGAGGTGCACAATACACTACATACCTTCTTGTGGTATAAAAATACAAGAATAAGATAGAAAGCATTATACATCTTTCGTAGCTACTAACATTCCTCGACAGAGTCAGAAGGGTTAGAAACATATGGGCTCGATCTTAGAGGCCCATTAATTTGACCCACGAAGCCCACTTATTGGTTATATTTGCCATGTAAAAGGAGGATACATGGATGATGATTTGTTTGATTTAGGAGGGTGACAATTAGGAATTTCTTAAATATTAGTATTATGTGACAATACAAATAAAATAAATGTCTTAAAATGACACAAATCTAAGCACGTGTTTGACAAAAGGGTTTTTTAAGGGTTGAGTATTTTTTAGGAGGTGAAGCTTATTTTTTTTATTGGGTAATAATTCGAGTATGAGACAGGCCTGGCTCATCGAGAGGTCGACAAAAGTCGGCAGACGGCGAACCGTCAAACATACAACGTAAAGTAAAAACGGTGCAATACAAAACACGACAAACAAACAGTTCCAGTCGAAACAAACGAACCTAACCCAAATAAGTAGGGGACAACGTAGAATAAACCCAGAGCCAAGCGCCACCAAGCGATGACACCGCTGACCACCGGTACATCAAGAGTCCCTATGGGCGATGAAGACGAACCTCCAAGGAAATATATGGAACACGGAGTCGCCTAGATGCACACCGCCATGACCTCAACTAGACCCGTCACTGGACGCCAGAGCCCGAACTCAGATTAAGATCGTCAAAGAACAACCGAAAACGCAGTCGAAGACCACCCTGTACGAACGCACCAACATGCCCTTTCAAGATTTTAACAAGACCCTCACGGGATTTCTCAGACTCTTTCGGGTGGGTTGATCAGTCCTTTCAGTTTTTTTTTTTACTGGCAGATTCGGGCCCAAGGAAAAGCCTTGGGCCCAAAGCCAATTTTTCAAGCCAAGCCTACCCCCTTGGGGCCACCTTGGGCCCAAAGAAAGCCCGAGGACCCAAAAGAGGGCAGGAAGGACACAATGCAACTCCAACACCCGAGCAGCACTACCAGGTCTCGACGCCCACTTGCATTGGCGACGACAAAGGGAGCCCAACCGGAAGCAAAGGACATCGGGGGGGGGGGGGGGGGAGGAGGAGATCGACAGTGGCATGAAGAAGGAGGAAAAGACCCGACAACAACCCCAAAACTCAGCATGCGGAATTACGGAGAAGAAGGGAGATAGATGCCGCCAAAGGAAGCCAACAAAAATAGGACAAACGACGGCGAGCGAAAATCCAGATGAAAGGATGGAGGCCGGCCAAGGCTTAGAAGGAAGATGGAGGGCGAGCGAAGAACGAAGGAGAGGGAGGCGTACCTAAGCTGCGATGAGGACGATCAAAGAGGAGGGCTAAAATGAATAACTTTTTTGACACTCCTGAAAATAAACTTTCGAATTTGGCCTCCCCAAACTTTCATTTTTAGAGAAAATAAACTCCCCAAAGCTCCACCTCTAACTCCCACACCTCAGATCGAAGATGCAACCAAACCAGGAGATGAAGAACTTTTTTTTTCTTTTTTTTTTTCTTTCACCTCCGGAAGCCCTTGAAACCTGATGTTAGAGGTGTTATTCGAGTCGAACGAGCCGAGCCTAGCATGTTCAACTTTGGTTCATTTGTTAAACGAGTTCGAGCCGAGCCGAGCCCAATTTTCATACGAGCTTATTTTTTTGTTCAAGCTTGGCTTGTTTAGAAAATGAACGAGCTTGAGCCGAGCTTTTATCAAGATTTAAGCAGTTTTACTTGGTCATAACATATTAATTTAAAGGAAATTTTAGAAATCTCATAAAATTCGAGCTATTCGAGTTTAAATCGAACGAGCCGAGCTTTTAACCGAGCTTAAAATCTTATTCAAACTTGACTCGTCTAGGTAAGTGAACAAATTCGAGTCGAGCTTTTTTCGAGCCCAGCTCGAACCGTTGAGTTCATATAACAACCATACCTGATGTCGAACAGGCGCTAAGTTATCTCAAATTCTCAATTGATGGAGGGTTCTTTTCGCGTGTGTGTACGGGTAAGAAGTCTCGAGTTCGAATTCGGATTGTTCCCCTTTCGTTTTTTTTTTTTGGGTCTTTTGTCTAGGGCTGCGCTTCAGTCTTCTTCTTCCATCTTCATTTTCTTTTCTCGCCTCTCGCCTCTCGCCTCTCGCAGACTCGCCGCCCAGCCCACAGCTTGCCTCTCCTCTCCTCTCCTCTCCTCACTCCTCAGTCTCGTCTCGAGTCCTCTCGAGCTTCGCTTCAGATCCGACGCTCGCGGTCGCCCTCGGCCTCGCTCGACGATCGCTTCAGATCCTCCCTCTCTTCTCCTCTCGCTCGCCCTCTCCTCTATAAAATATCACCCCAATCCCCTCCACAATTGAAACAGAGCCTTTTCTTTCATTTGTGGCTTCTGGTTGTATTTGTGTATTGGAAGAAATTGAAGATGAAGCATCTGATAATTATAAAGGTAGCAACTTTTCAGACTTTGTTTATTTTGAAGAAATTGAAGATGAAGCATCTTATTTCAACCGTTAATTATTGGCTTCTGGTTGTATTCACAGAGCCTATTGGAAGAAATTGAAGACGAAGCATCTGTTAATTATTGGCTTCTGGTTGTATTCACAGTCTGAATCTCCCAAATTTCCAGACGATTGTAACTGGCAGCTCGGAGGTCTTCGATTCCACTCTTATTTCAACCGTTCAATTGAAGTTTCGATTTCTGTTTTCCCTTCAAGTGCCTTTTGTGTTGTGTAAAAATATCTTCTCTGATGGGGAAGAGGAAGGAGCGGAGGCTCGCCGCTTTGACAGGGGCTGGTCGCAGAGTCAAGCTCGATCTTTTCGCCGAACCTTCTGGTTGGTACTCTCTTTGTTTCTCTCTGCGTTAATTCCAACTTTGTTTTTGGAAGTAATCATTTGAGAATTTAATTGTCGTGTAAAGGGAGTAGATTTACAATTAGGGTTGTACTTGATCATTAGGACCTGCCACCAAAATATTTTAGACAACAATTAAAATACTTCGTCTCAACACTTACCACCAAAATATTTTAGACAACAATTAAAATGTTTCAAAATTCTATCTTTTCTAGACATGAACAATGATTCAGCAGTAATATATTGCCCACTCTGTATCACAAACGACATTCAATAAATTTTTTTAAAAAATAGAGTTATGTGAGCATAGGAACATTTAATTTTAGTTTAGTAATGGAGTGATATGGTCCCAACTAGTGCAAAGAAGGTGAATTGAACATATATATGGGTTCTGATCTCAAACCCCCAAAGTTTTATTTGGTATAAACCATAACTCCTTATCACCCCATCTAGATGTCATATACAAGTGATAGTTTTTAAAAAATCTGATTTTTATACTTGAAATCAAAATTACACTATAAATAACCAAACTTACAGTACAATGGCTGCTCCCAAAACGTGTCATGCTTGCACCATCTCCTAATGTTGGGTAATTTCTTCATCCTCAAATCCTCAATAGATTTCAAACAAATTCAACTCAACAGACCATGGGCAGTATAGATCTTGCAAAATCCTCAAAACTAAACACCAATTTTGGATACCAAGTCTTCAAATCGCCCTTGCACCTTCCAGAGACCTACCCCTAAATTTTGCTTCTAATCCCCTTTTGGACGCTCATATGTTTCAATTTAACCTAATAATAATCCATCTCACCTGATATGAACCTAATAATAATCCATCTCACCTGCCATGTCACAAGTTAACGGAGGCTTTAACGTTTTATGGACAGGAGGAGTCCAGCTGCAATTACTTCCATAGTTTAAGGATCTTAATAGAACAAGTTAAACTTTAGGGACTAATAAGAAAAAATGGGCAAAGTTTGAGGACCATAAATGTAATTGACCCTTTTCTAATGTTGCTTATGGTCAATTCTGTAGGAGATTTGGGTGGCTCCCCTGCGGTGGAAGTTGAAGGTGGTGTGGAAACAAAACTCGAGGCGGGTTTGCCAAAGTCACCCTCTTCTTCAGGTTGGTTCTGTCAGCTTTCTTCAAAAGGAATTAATAGGGAAGGAATTAGTGCACAACACTGTATTGGTGGAATATTGGATGTAAGAATGTTGCTTTCCGTTCCGAGTATATGTTTTCAGACTGTAGGTGGCTGTGGTCTGGGGAACATTCACTGCTCAGATCAGCCCTGCCCTGCCCTGCCACAGTGATATAAATGACTTGAGGCTTGTTTGGAGTATTCGACAGGATATATTTCTTTCTCGGTTCGTATATCTCTTGCTTTATTCATGTTATGCCTCACTGAGTCACTGACGGTTCTTCTGTAACAGGTAGCTAGTGGCAAATCATAGAAACTTCAACAACTCATTTCCTTTGTTTTGACATGCGTTAGCTATTATTCTCTAAATGTTGAACTAGTTCTGCTAGTGTTTGACTTTGTTATATCGTTTTTCAGGTCATCAGCCAGCCAATCCTCTTTCACTCCTTGGGCAATATAGTGATGATGACATGGAAGAAGGTTCAAGTGATGATAATCAGGTCCATCGGGATACTACCCAAGCTGATAATGAGGAGCAGGTAAATTAAGCCGAAGTCATATGAATTATCTGGGATCCTGGACTCTGGGCTTCAGACTTTTGAGGAAGTTTCCAATTCCTGCATTTTAACTAGGAGACAGCTGGCATGCGATGATATGATGATTCTTTCAAACTTATGTAACTTAATTTTAGTATGAATGAAAATTTTGCTGGAAATATCCCCTGGGCTTTGCTGTGTATATCTCATATTATGTTTGTTCAACAATTTCAATGATTCCAGGTTTACCGCTGGCTCTATATCTCATGTATATTGGAAAAACTAAGTGCTGATTTGCATGAAATGTGTACAGATAAAATCAAATGGAAAAGAACCGGAAGAATCCACTGTGGCCTCTAATGAAGAGCCTTCGGCTGAGAAGAATAGTAATTTGGATTTGGAGAAAGATGCTGCAACAAGTGGGTCTTTGCAGGGGCTGGGGAATAATATCGTAGGGGAAAATAATGCAGTTGTAAACAATGATGTAAGCCATGAGAAGCATCCAGAACCTCCACAGAACACAATCCCGTTGGCTTCTGATATTCAAATTCAAGCCACTGGAAATGATTTGAAGTCATGCTGGAAAATGGTGTTACATGAAGAGAGTAACAGTTACTATTATTGGAATACTGTGACGGGGGAAACATCATGGGAGGTACCTGCAGATTTTGCTCAGGGGGCAGAAATATTGATGCCTGAGCCACAAACGTCAGCTGCAGAAGATAATGCTCATAGGGATATGTATGCTTCTGGTGTCACTGTATCAGCAGATGATGTTTCCTATTCTTTGTTTCCTAGTGCTTCCCTAATTGCCCAGTCAGTTCAAGAATGTAAAGGAGATGAAAGTCAGTTGATTAGCAGCTCTGGTGCTTTTCATCAGGAAAATCTGACACTTGGGAACTACTCATCGTATGTTCCACCAACTGTCCCTGTTGTTGGCAGCTGGGTTGGGACATCTGATTCTTCCAGCATTTACATGCAAGGAGGGATGATTAATAACCAAGATCAAGCTGCATTGTTGAACCTTCCATCCCAGTTAGTCAGACGCAGTGAATCACTGCTTGAGAAATTGAGGTCATTGAGAGGGTATGACTTGCTTTTCCTACCCTTTATTATGTTGATTTTCTTGTGATTTCACCTTGTCTGAACATCTTCAGGATGAAGAATAAACATGAAAGGGAAAATAAGCAATTATTGTGGGGTTTCTGATCGACTTTTAACCATGTAAATTGTTTCAGGTCTGAAGGCAACTCTAATGAACAACATGCTTGGACATCAAAGTACATTTACGAGATTGAGATTAGGCTTTTTGATCTCAACTCTCTACTGTCCTATGGATCATCTCTTGCTCATTTTTGGTTGCATTCGGAGACACAGCTCAAGCGACTTGAAGATGCTGTTAATTGTGAAATTGGGTCTTATGTTGAATCTGAACTGAAGAATGAGACAAGTTCTGTGCTCTTGCCTTTGGATGATGGAAGGGAAACAAAACAGGCAAACAGGGAAGGAGAAGCTGATCTGGGAAAGAATCTTGAAAAAGGAGCACTGTCTTCTGGAAAGTCTTGCAACGAGTTAGATGATGTTAAATTACCCAGCGATGCCCAAAATTCTTTGCTAGATGGGACTTCTTGTGATGGCATTCCCAGCATCAAGCAAGGTCCTGAGCTTGGAAATGATATGACACAGGTTGGAGAGGAAGAGAACAATTCAAATGAATCAACTGTCCTTACAAACGTGTTTGAGTCCGAGCCTCATGCTGTGGAAGAAGATATGGATATTGACATGGAAGTTGAAGATGCTAGTCTTCCAAGTGATGCCACAGCCGTGGAGATAGTATATAGTCATACTTTTCCATTGGAGCATCTTTGTCCGCCCAGTGCTCCTGCAGATAAACAGTCTCTGGCATCGGAGATTGAATCTGTTGCTCCTCCTCCTCCTGATGATGACTGGATCCCACCACCACCACCTGATATTGAGGAGATTCCTCCTCCCCCACCTGATGAGCCACCTGAGTCTTTCTGTGTACCCCCACCTCCCGCTTCCACTCAAGCAGTGGAAACTCTTCCTTACCCTGCAACCTATAGCCTAACATATCCTGATCCTAATTATAGCTATTATGGGCATGCTGGGGTTACCTTGCCTAGTCAATCAATGTACTATGAAACAATTCCAAGTTCGCATGCTGAAGCTGCTGGAACTCTGAGCAACCAGATTGGGTCTGCAGTCTATTATGTTCAGGATTCAGCAGCACCTGTACTGTCTGCCGAAGCACCTTCGAGTTTTCAAGTTGCGTTAGCTCCTTCAGGTTATGATGGAATATCTACTAACCTTGCTGGAACCGACTTTGCCCAAGTACAGATGGCTCCTTTACAGAACTCTAATGCTGATCCATATGCACTTCACGGTGGGGCTGATCCTATAACCAGGCAGCCTTCTAACACTTCAATATCAGCTACAACCTGTGCAGCCACTCAGGAAAGCATTTTAGCATCCCATGCTAGCACTAGTGCGTCCTCTGCGGCCCCATCCACAGTTGCTCCATCAACTGTTGCTGCTAAGCCTCAGCCTAAGGGTAAAGATTCTTTTTTTTATATATATTTTTTAAAATAATGCTAAAGGTAAAGGCTTTATTAACTATTGAATCAACTGATAATAGGGAACTACCTATGAAAGCTCCTGTTTCATTTTTAGATGCTCTCTTCTATAATTGCCATTTTAATTCCGTGATTGTTGCACACTTCCCTTCAAAACAAGGATAGGTAATGGCTTCATCCTTCATATCAAGATTTTTTTTCATGCTTGTTTGTTTTGGAGCATATATTAAAAAAATATATCATTAATGATGGGGAATGGGTTTCTTGGTTTAGTTCATTTATACAGCTTTGGTATCAAATATCACAAGAAAACCTAAATTAAAAGGTATGCCCTGGGCTCGAGCTATTAAGAAGAGTTTTTTTTCCCTCTCCTTGTTTCATTTTTTGTTGACCTTTGGTATAAAATTTGGTCAATGTAAATCACTCATTGAAATTTCTTATTATTTGTTTATTTTGTTTATATAAATACCTTTTGCATGATTGGAGCATGTCTAATTTCTTTTCAATTTTGAACAGCTTTGCGTGTTAAAAAGCGGACTGTTGCTTTGGCATCCTCACTTAGGTCTAACAAGAAAGTTTCCAGCTTGGTTGACAAGGTGATTTAGAATCCTTTTTCTGCAGCTATCAAAGCATGAAAGATATGTGCCTACTGTGGACATGCTTTCACCTCCCTTTGGTTTCAATATGAACTTCCTGCATATGGTTTGAACTTTGAACAGTGGAAGGCTGCAAAAGAAGAGATGCAAGAAGCGGAGGAAGAAGAGGTCGAGGATGCGTTGATGATACTGGAGAAGAAGCGCCAACGTGAAATAGAGGTTTATACAATGAAATTTTGCTGTATCACTTGATTTCTATAAAGGTATCTTGTTGCAATAGACTCAGAACTATTTCTCACTTCAGGAATGGCGAGCGCAGCAGATAGCAAGTGGAGAGGCTAGAGAAAATGCTAATTTTCAGCCGCTGGGCGGTGATTGGCAAGAGATTCTAAACTTTTTGGGATCGTAATTGTACAATTCTATTGCAGCTACATTTTGCTCAATTTATGTCTTATGCAGGCGAGAAAGAGTCAAGCGCAAAAGAGCTCGGAGGGCGGCGTCTGCAGAAACTCCTGCAGAGGAAACTGTTGCTGAGAAGCAGCAGCCGGACTCAAGTGAACACTCCAGAGGTCTTCCTCCTGGATGGAAGGTGTGTTCCTAGAATGAGCACAGAGATGGTTTCTGTTTTACGAATCCTCGATATCCAAGCCCTCTTGTTCATATGCTTTGCTTGTGTGCATTTATTGAGAATGTGTCACTTCCATGTAACATCTACTTCTATCTATCGTGCTTTCTCAGGCTTACTGGGATGAATCAACAAAGCAGATCTACTACGGGAACACCATCACCTCGGAAACTACATGGACGCGACCAACCTAGATAACACTGTTGGGGGCATTTGTGGATCCATCCACAGCAATTTATGTTTGCTAAGCTTATTTGATGATGTGAGGCATAGATAGAAGAGGCCGCTTCTACGGGATGAACATGGATGTGTAGGAATTTTCGTGTAGTAAAACGAGTTGCACTAGTGGCATTCCCATCTTTTCCTAGTTTGTTCCAGCATTGGGTCTCTTGAAAAGTACCGTACATGTAGATATTATACCTGCACTTGCAGTCTTACACCTTACTTTGCCCTAATTTATAGGTCTGATTATTTTGGTCTCTTGGTTGTTCTGTGAGCGATTCTGTGGAGACACACGAGATGAACTCTGGGAGCGAACACTGGCAATGTGTCGTCCCTTGTCAATTTTCCCTCAAGGTACATAGCTTGTGCTAACGATATTTGACGACGAAGCTAGACCCGACACTGAGTTCGTTAGTGTGTTCATACGCAGCAACTCCAGATTCACAAACTTTGAAAATGGCAAAAACAAATTAGATCATAAAAAGAACAAAGGTTCGAATAAGAAAGTACACATTTATCGTATAATGATACCCCAAACAAAAAATGTATTTATCTGATTGTTGAACCACATTAATGTACCAAGAACACAAGATGCCAAAATTTACAAATCAAAAGCAATTTGGTCAGTGGTGAGCTCCCAATACATTACATACATACAGGCACACTCCAGTCTGTCTCCAGTTACCAAAGAGGCAACAAGTTTTGTAATCACATTCAAGCTCAGGGCTCTGTAAGCAAATAAAGAATGGTAGGCACTTTGTATTAATTCTTTTAGGAAAAAACTTAATTTTGGTTTAAGGATCAAGGCCTTGTTTGCATAAAGGGCAACAAGAAATATCCGAAGCCAATGATCCACACGCTTTTGGCAAAGAAAAGGTAAATTTAAGTGAACATGTCTGCTGTGGTTCAAAAGCGTTTATCAGAAAAGTGCGGAGACCCAGGTATGTTTACTATTCTTTGTACGATTGGAAACACTAGATTCAAACAAGCTATGTTGAATTTAAGAGCTTCTATCAATGTTATGTTTTATAATTTATACAAGTTCTTGGGTTTTGGTGCTATGAATGAAACTAGAGTAGTAGTGCAACTCGCAGATCGCTCACAGATTCATCCCAGAAGAATTGTAAAAGATGTTTTAATTATGGCAGATCAATTAATATTCCTCGGAGACTTCTTTATTTTGGACATGGAGCATGATGCTCCAAAGACACCTATCCTTTTGGTTAGGTCATTTTTAAGGACCATCGGGATAAATAATGACTGCTTCAATGAAAAGGATAGTTAAAAGAGAGAGAAGGATAACCCAATCTTCCTTCTCTCTTATTTTAAACCCCTCCTCCAAGCAACCAAAACCCTACAACCACCATCACCACCGATGACCTCCCTCTTTTCCGGCCACATCCGCCTGGAATCTGACCCAAAAGCCCGTCTTTTCCAATCCACCACCATCCATTCACCCTAATTCAACCCTTACATTACCATCTTTATCATCCCTAACCCCATATCCACCACTTTCAAATTCAAATACGAACCACCACCACTCTTTCTCTCTTTTCCACAGCCACCACCACCCATCCATCACATTCTTCAGAGGATCTAAGGTCGATTTCGAGCACAAAGAACCACCTTTGGAGAGATTTCGACGTCCAAACAACGATGTCGGACTTGGAGGTTTTGTAACAACGATGTCCATAAAACCACGGCGCCCGTCGCCTGAGTTTTCAACACCCAGTATTCATCACACGACGCCCACCGTCCCTGCAGTCTTGGTTGTTGCTTCGGTTTTGTGAGTTCTTCTCGTCTTTTCTCTTGATCTTTACCATTATGACAGTTGTTTATGATATGGTGCTACCCACATATCTTACAGGAGCACAAGAGGAGCGATGATAAATTTAGGGGGTAGAAAGCACACATCGACGATGTTTTTTTAGCTTGGACATGCTGCAGACGCTTGTCGCCCAGCCACCACCTAGGCGGCCGACCACCACCTAGCAGGCGCCTAGTGCCTTTTAGAACAGTGAGTCCTTTTAGTTTATCCTATTAATGTCCTTGTCCCGACCTAATTTAGTTTCTAATCCAACCAGTCACAAAAACCCTTATTTCTTAAGTTCCACATAGGAGGATTTAACCAATCAATAGCTTTATGTTAAGAGATTAGCCAAGGTATATGTGACCCCTAAAGAAGGATTTCACACATATCCAACTTCCTACTTATCCAATTAGTTCAACCAGCCCTAAAGGGATAAGTTTGCTACTTGGATTAAGGTTCACAACCAGGAATCTACAAAACCCTAGCAATTGAATTAATTCTAACTAGTTGTCCAGACAAGATAGAATAAAACAATGAATAATTAAGCACAAAAAAGTTGAAACATTCAGAGATTAGTCAAGCTATTCCTAAGTAATGTCTTTTTGCCAATTAGTAGAAAAAGAAGGGTTTTGGTGATTAAGATTAGAGAGAAAACAAAATAAACTATAAACAAATTGATGCAAAATGATGTCCACATTTTTAGTCTTGTTTTGCATCATATTTTGAGTCTATACCGTTTTATAGCTTTTGTGTTCGAAAAGTGTCGTTTGTGTTAATTTTCGTATTTTTCAAGATATGAATGTCTACACAAGCATTGATGGTGTTTTGTAGGTTTTGAAGCTGAAAAGGAGCTAAAATAGAGCTTGAAGATGATTGGAGAAAGACCCAGGAAGAGCATAAGAAGAATGGAGATGAAACGAATTGAATCCATGAAGAAACATGTCAAGCAGGATGATATTGACACCAACCCTGTCGATATCGATACCTCAAGATTCGTGAAAAAGTTACAAACCTACTGGAAGTACAAAGTACCTATCGATATCGACACCAACCCTATTGATATCGACACCCATGGAGGACAGACAGAAGATCAAGAGTTACTGTAAGTGTAAATCGCTTGTCGATATCGACACACCTATTTGTGGAGTATGAGATGCTGGAGAAATCACCGTTTGTATCGACCCCCGTACCTACCTGGGTGTCGATATGAGTTTCTACGAACAACTATTGGGCCGATTTTAGGCTGATTTTATTATATTTTCATCTTAATTCTTTTAGATTCTTTAAGATATGGATAGATTTTCGATAAAATTAGATATATAGAATCCTTTTTCTTGGGGATTTAGTTTAGTTTTTTTATTATAAATAAAGCCATTAGGACTAAGTTTAAGATACCACATACACGTTAAACTTGCGCAGTAGAGTAAGGAACGTTTTTAGGCTTTTGTCTTGACGTTTGAATGAAAGTTTGAGCGTTGTTCCGAGTATACGCTGATTTCCAAGTTCTTATTCAAGTTGATTTTCAGTTATGTTTTTGTCTTCTACAATCATGTTTCTATTAGTCATGTGTGAGTAGTTCTCCTTTCTTCTAAGATTGGGGTGAGTCCAACAATAGACATGTGTGAGTTGATGAATCTATGATTGTTTGATGTTTATATCTTCTTCTGCTTATGTGCTTAACATTTGACGAAAGTCTAAGGAATTCTTTATTGCAATTGACTTGAGAAAGAAAGTTGTTAATTTGGATAGTAATTAGGGTTTTTTTTAATGCGAGTTAAAGGATCATAGTTAAGAAAAGGTAGAAATAAGTAGGTCTTTTACACGAAAGTTGATTGATTTACTTGTTGATTGATAAAAGCATGAACTTTTATGTGATTCATTGATTCCCGCGTATGTTTATTGTTGATGTGATCCCTAGCTTTGGAAGTTTTTTACATAATTTTTTTGTTTAAGATAATATTTAATGAATTTTAATCTATACTTAAGTAGTGAACCTATATACAATTTATCTTTACTAGACCACCCCTTAAGAGCATCCTTGCATATGAGAATACCGAGGTGTCTCTATCTCCCCGAGCATCTGGAGAGGCTTCAGACGGGAAGAGAGGAGATATGTGGTTGGAACATCTGTTAAATCTCTTGAAAGCAATGCATAGGCTAACATGCTCAAAAGACTAGAGTTGCAGGAGAATGCCCGTCATGACCATCTCGATTTCCTATGGGCAGGACCAGCATCCCCTTGATTGTGTTGATCATAGTTAAGCTATCACCTTCAATATGGATACTAGACAAACCCAACTACTTCGTCATTTGGATGCCCAATAGATGTCCCATTGCTTTAGTCATGAGCGGCGACTTGAGTGTAAGTTGGCTGCCTCCGCAGACAGTCAACGAACCAATGTGGTCGCAAATGATGAAACCTGCACCAAAAGTACCAGAGTAGTTGTTACTATTGTCGAAATTTATTTTAAATGTTCATTCAGGTGGTTTATTCTATCACAAGTGTCGTTTCTTTCGGGGTTCTGTTCTTTTTGTGGTAAACATTAATTAATGTTGTTTATCCAAATGTTTCATTTTTTCCCAATTCATGATTGTTTGTCTTGTCATCTTTTTCATATTTTGGATCGTCATAGTGTTTTTATTGTCGAATATTTTCTTATTTTTGGATTTCCAAAGGCACCACCATGCAGTCGTACATCCATTTTATCTTTATTACCTAACAAAATCGCATTAAAATTTATTTTTAATATAATAGATAATAAATTGATAAATTTATTAATAATTAATTTTATTAATTGAATTAAAATATTAATTTTATGTAGGTCACATTAAGGATTGATTTTTGGTGGAGTTATGTGATTGTATTTACCTATATTGATTAGTAGGCCTAGAGAAAAACATGGTAAAATCTTATCTTAATTATATATTACTATATTATATTGATTAACATGGAAACAAATTGGATAAAGCTACTACAATTAAGTGGACCTAGATAAAAACTTGGTAAAATCTTATATTGATTAGTACGTATAAAAAATTTCAATTGGGTAAAAATAATATAATTAAGGAGAAGTCATCATTAGGTGTAGACGATTTCTCCTGTGTTGCATATAATAGATAGACAGAAAGAAAGATAAATAGATAGATTTCTATTAGTTTTTTGAAGTAAAAATGACATATTTAAATCAAATTTTAAATTTCCCCTTTCCCTCTGCTACGAAATTATGTGGTTGCCACTATCCATACACTTGGTCTTACCATGTTGAACAGTAGATATTAGGAAACAATTGCATAGATAATTAGTAACCAAAAAAAAAAAAAAACCGTCCAAGTACACATTGCTCGATCGATCATAACGATCCTTGGATCTCCTTCTTCGAATCAAACGCAAAGAAAGAGTTAGCCTTGGGGGTTGTTCGATCAATACCTTAGTCGCCTTAATGCAAGATAAGCAATCAGCCTAAATCCAACGAACATAATCCCTAAGATGGCGACACATGAAATGGGGTTAATTTGTCCCAAGATATCCTCCTGGACAAATTTACATGACCCGTTGTTCTGATGTGTTCCATGGGAGCAATTCAGTTGATTCCAAATGGCTTCACCTTCACCATACTGCACTTGGATCAACAGTCGGTAGCAATAGAAGGTGATCGATACGTACTTGATCCATGAAAAGCATCCTGGTAACTTGTGCACATAATACCCTCCAGTCAACACGAATGCAAGCATGGTTATGGTCACGATGGTGGAGGCTCGCTTCGCGTCCATGATTATGGCTCCTAGGGCTAACCCTAGACCTCCGGCGACAAGCACGTAGCCTAGAACTACTCCAAGGGTTAGAATGAAGGCTCCAAATTCTGGTTTGAGCCCACTCATCCAGTATGTTAGAGAGAGGAAGAGTGTTGGTAGGATCAACTCCATTGGAAGATCACCTACGACTCTTGCCATGAAATAAGAAGAGAGTGTGTAGATCCCTGATGCTCGCTCTTTGAGGAGGATTGCGCGGTCTTGTGGAAAAGCAAACACGGAATTGAACGATGGGAAGACTCCCCAGAAGATGGACATGAAAAAGAGGAGACCCAGACGGTCTTGAACGTCGAGGGGGTCGGAATGCCACCACATGGTGCCGGAGAGGAGGGCAGCTGCAACGACTTGGAGAACCCGAAGGGAGTTGAAGGACTCATAGCGACGCTCCTTAAGGCTGCGGTGGAAGAGGATGGAGAAGTGGCTCAACCAGGTGGATATGGAAGATCCCATACCATTACTACCGGTACTGCCTCGTTTTCCGACCACCGCCATTATCTCCATCTGGGCAGCGGGACCGGTGCTTTCCGAGCAGAGGGCGCTTACTCTCGGGCCCAGATGTTGGTTGTAGGAGGAGATCAGCCTCTGCCGGATGCTTGCCTTCTCCCTTTCGGTTGACGAACATTCAAGCTGGACGAACACACCTGCATAGTTTCATCAAATATCAATATAACTCTTCCCTCTCAAATTCAATTTCTTTTTTATTAATCAAAGCATATTCTTTAAATCTCGTGTGTCACGCATATGGCCGCATGGGTATCGATAGGTTTATTAAATAGGGTTAGACCATCTCCAACAACATCCCTAAAAAATTTCCAAAATGGGGAAACAAAATATATATTCTTTAAATTATTTTGCTTTTACTCCAACAACTTTTCTATTTTGAAGATTTGGAGAATCATTTAGTTTGGAGAATGCTGCAGATTTAGGGAATCCTCTCTATTTTTGCTGCTGCTTCTTCATTTTCAAGAATGAGATGGGGAATCTGTTGGAACAAAAAAATACCTTAAAATTCTCCAAAACTCCAAAATCTCTAAAATGAGAAGACTGTTGGAGATGCTCTTATTACCTTACCATACAATTAGAAAAAAAAGGCTTAAAATTTATCACCTCTTTTAGACCCATTTTTATAAAAATAAAATATTTGTAGGAGGGAATGAACTATATTAATTGCACACAATCTAATTCTATATTTTATGAAAATGATCATATTCTTAAAAAATATGTTAAAAAATCAAATATTAATTATTTTGATATGAATTGAGTATGTAGTGCAATGCACTCCCTCCGTTTTAAAATATATGTCCTTTTAGGCTTAAATTTTTGTTTGAAAATATAAGTCCTTTTAAGTTTTGTAGGTATTAAGATATGAGAATTGTTACTTTTTGACTTTTTGCTCAAATTTTATTGGTTGACGAGGGTTGTGGATAATTAATGAGAGGTATAAATATAATAAGTTTATGATTTCCTTAATTTTGTACAAATGTCTAAATTGACTTATATTTTGTCATGAAGGTAGTATTATTAATTATGTGAGTGGCATTCCATGAATTAATTAGGGATTAGTATTTGCACGGTGTTATTACAATGTATTTGCACGTTATTCCATAAATCTTTGTCAATAGAGGTTTTTAAACTAAAACTAGCTCGTTGACATAGGCTTTCCAAGCAAAAGAAAGGTTTTAATTTTAACTGAAACCATCCCACTGACACTAGCTTTTCAATTAGTCGACGAACATTGTAAGGGACCTTTTAATGTATGTCGACTTGGAAAACTGGTATTAGCATGCTGATTTCATTCAAAAACCTCTATCGACTTGTGAAATATAATAATGTTTGGCGAAAAATTTATCGTGTGAATATTAAATGGAATTATCGACTTGTGAAATCATTATTATATATGTTTGGCGAAAAATTTATCGTGTGAATATTAAATGGAATTATGTATTTAAGTGTTGATGACAACCTAGCCAAATCTTGTTCCCCTTATTCCTTTCATTTTAGAATGGATTTAAAAAAAAAATTAAAAAATAGATTTTTGTATGAAATAGATGCTTAATTGATTTAAAAAAATATAAATTAAAAGAAAAAAAAATCAATACAACCTTGTTAACACATAATTGGTTTTAGGCTATAAAGTAGTTTTAATTTATATTTTTTATCAATTAACTAATACTACCTCCCTTCGGCAAAACTTGACGTTTTACTATTCACGCACGCTTTTTTAGGAGATAAAAACTATATAAAATATCTAGTTTTTTTAATAATTTTTTTTAACAATTTCGTAGTTATTATTAATAAGTACAAACTTGTTAATTTTTTTTTTTTAAAAAATGAATATTTTATATAGTTTTTATCATTCTAAAAAAGCGTGCATGAATAGTAAACGACAAGTTTTGCCGAACGGAGGTAGTATATATATATATATAAGTTTATATTGTATTTTTTTTCTTCTTTTAAGCATCTATTTCCCACTCTCTCATCTTCTCTTATCCATACTTGTTAATAAAGTCTGTTGGGACTCATGACCGAGGGGTTGTCTCTACGGGCGCATGTGTGCAGTAGCTAAGCATATAAGTTGAGTGAGGTTTCATCCTAAAACCAATTAACAATATGAGTAGTTTATTGACTTATATACTAAAGGCTAGTTATGCTCAACTTTACATGTGGGACTTTTTTGGTCTCATTCACATCTCTCAACACGCCTTCGCAAGTGAAACTATGGTCATTTATGTATCTAGTTAACACATAGATAACATGTCTAGCATCTCATTATCTTTTTAACTAGTCTTGGATCAAGAGTCGGGTCATTTGGCTTTACCGCTCTAATACTATACTAAAGTTCGTTGGGACTCGTGACGTGGAAGTCGTCTACACGGGCGCTTGTACACTG
The DNA here is from genome assembly GCA_963922045.1 of Persicaria maculosa. Lineage (NCBI taxonomy): Eukaryota > Viridiplantae > Streptophyta > Magnoliopsida > Caryophyllales > Polygonaceae > Persicaria > Persicaria maculosa. The sequence goes on along the minus strand of OY998257.1, from coordinate 61,581,188 downwards.
GTAGCATAACACATAAGTCAAGTGAGGTTTCATCATAAAACCAATTGCAATAGGAGCCTACTAACTTATATACTAAAGGTTTGTTAGGCTCAACTTTAAATATGTGGCTCTCTTGGTCTTATTCACATCTCTCAACATTTATCAAAAATATTACTAGATAAATATTTAATGTGTTATTTTATTTATATCTAGATTATTTTTTGGTGGAAATAAATATTTATATCAAAATTAATTATTTGGTGATTGCTATTTTATTTAATTATAAATATTATTTTTTTAGTAAAATGAATTATTTATATCCAGATTAATTTTTATTTTACGATTCTCATATAATTTGATCATTATTAATTTAATTCTCATATTACAATTCAGATTTATTATTTTTATTATATTTTTAATAGATTTTTTTATGTAGATAATAAATATTATATTAAAAAATTCTCGTATATGCTACTCCGTATGAGACACAACTCCTTTTCTACATCTATATAGACTCAATGTACTCCGTATATGAAATCATGGAATATACCAAAACTTCACCAAATTATTAAGTTCCTAAAATACGGCGACAAGTGGCCACCACTTGACTTACTCCCTTTAGGGCAGCCTCATATCGCCAACAAAAAAGTGGCCACCACTTGTCATGTCGATGTCTATATCAGTACTACGCTTAATCAATTCAGTCAACCTATTCCATCAAAATACTTCACCCAATAATTTTCATTTGTTTGAAAAGTATATACTCCCTCTAATGATAAAATCTGCTCCAACCATTCAATTTTATTTGTCATTTTTAAAGTGATAAAATACTTCATCTGTTCTAAAATAAAAGTCATTTGACTTTTCAACACGTATTTTAAGAAAATAAAAATTCTATATAATATTATTTTTTAATGAATTTGTTTTTATAAGTTAATACTTATGATTACCAAATATGAAATTATTAAAAAAATAATACTCCTTCCGTTCGGCAAAACTTGTCATTTTAGCTTATTTCACAAGTTTTAAGGCAATTAACAAATGTACTAATTTACCCTCAATTATTACCCTTCTTTTTTACTTTATCGAAAACTACAACTAATAAACCATCAATCATATCAAGGGCATTTTTGTAAAGTGAATGGCAAAATACCTATAATGACAAGTTTTTTTGAACAAAAATACTACCCTAAAATGACAAGTTTTGCCGAACGGAGGGAGTATTTTATAGTATTTTTACCTCCTTAAAAAGCGTGCACAAAAGGATAAACGACTTTTATTTTGAAACGGAGGGAGTATATTTTACTCTATCCGTTCAATTTTATTTGTCGTTTTGATTCACAGAAGTTTTCTTAGGATGATAAAAACTATATAAAATTTTTTTATAATAATCTCATACTTATTACTAAAAATTACGGAGTATGAGATTTTTTTTTAAAATTAATTAAAAATTTAATATTTTATATGGAGTATAGTTTTTATTATCCGAAGAAAAAGTGTGTTAATAGTAAACGACAAATAAAAGTGAACGGAGAGAGTATATAATCTCATACTTATTAGTAATAAGTACTCCCTCCGTCCCACAATGATTGTCTTTAACTATTCATGCACGTTTTCTTAAGAAGCTAAAAACTATATAAAATATCAATATTTTATTAAATATTTTTAAATAATATTATATTATACATATTAGTAATAAGTATAGAATTATTTAAAAAAATTAATTAAAAAATGAATATTTTATATAGTTTTTAGCTCCTTAAAAAGCGTACATAAATAGTCCAAAGACAATTATTGTGGGACGGAGGGAGTATAATATTATTAAAAAAGATTGAATAAAAAATTGATATTTTATATAATTTTTTTTATCTTTTTATAAAAACGTACATAACTTGAAAAAGTCAAATAAAAAGTAACAGAGTGAGTACTCTGTATTACTACCTTCGTCTCAAAATTGAAGTCATTTTAGGATTATACACAAGTTTTAATAAAACACTCACCCCTCTATCAAAATTATCATTCCACTAACTTTTTCATAAATTTTATTATTTTTAATATCCACTACATTTTTTAACCAATCAAAATCTTTAAAACAGTCAACATCACACAAATTAACACAAATCATTACTATTCTGAATCTAGAAAATCTAAAATGACATATATTTTGATACAACCCAACCGATTGAGTTAAACATACCTTAACCAAAATCAATCCTCTTATTTAGTTAGTACTCCCTCCGTTCGGCAAAACTTGTCTTTTTAGGGTGTTATTTTTGTTCAAAAAAACTTGTCATTGTAGGTATTTTGCCCTTCAATTTACAAAAATGCCCTTGATATGATTGATGGTTTGTTAGTTGTAGTTTTCGATAAAGTAAAAAAGGAGGATAATAATTGAGGGTAAATTAGTACATTTGTTAATTGCCTTAAAACTTGTGAAATAAGTTAAAATGACAAGTTTTGCCGAACGGATGGAGTATATCTAACTAATTACTCCGTACATTAGTGATAAATTGCACAGTAAATTAGTCAATTTTGATTGATTGAATTTGAAATTGTAATTGTAATATGCGGAGTATGATTTTAATAGAGCACGAAATTAAAATTCAAAAAGTGAGATAGATGTCCATTTTCTGTTTTGTGGGAGACATATCCCATCTCGAGGCATATGCTATCTCACGCAATGGATTTCGTCATTCACCCATTATTTGCTGGAAATAAAATAAAAATAAATCCACAATATCATCAATCATCATGGTTCTAAGAATCCAATTCCAGACCAATACGGGCAATTATTGGATTATTATGTGGTTCAATGAACAAATACTCTTCAAATTTTAATTATTTTACTTCTTTTTTCAATTTTTTTTTTAAAAAAATTTATGTTTCTTATAGTATAAAGAATATTTCTTAATGTGGATTTTTAATCAATCAATGCTTTTAAAGAGACAGTTATTGTATAAAGCAATTTTCAATTATGGGCTATATTATATATTAAAGTAAGTGATTTATAAATTAGTTTAATCATTCCACAATAGCCTTACACAGAGTAAAGCATGTGAAATATATATATACCCGATAGAAACATATAAAGTGCCTACTCAAAAGAGCACTAATCTTCGTATTAAACAAATAATAGAGTAATATATTATTCCACTAATCTCAATAATAAATTAAAAATTGCATAAACTTATTCGTTGATCACTATTTGATTAACTAATTAAAGATATATTAGATCCAAGATCTTTATATTAAGCGGCACGCTAATGACCAATGCTTTTTTTTTTTTTTGCCTCTTTAGGATTCAATTAATATTAACAACATAAAAGAAGTGGCTTAGATTGGACCCATTCATTACATTGAATCTCAATTTCTAGGGTTTTATAGAATTTCTAGACTATTGGTCCATATTATGTACTAGACTAATTTTACTTTATGTTATTTAGCCTGAATTATGCTTTCATTGACTTAAAATATTATCAATTAATGTATAATTTTTTCACTTTATATCCATACTTATATAGTTATATTAATATCACAAATATTTACAATTACCCCATTTATTCATTTATATTTAATATCGTGTACATATTTCTCAGTTTGGCTAATTCGGATCCCCTCTAGTGTTTATACTCCTTTATTTTACAAGGTGACTACTAACACATTTTAAGACTTAGGGTTTAAACTTAACTATATTCACTCACAGGAATTCACAACAATTGTTATTAGAGTGCTAGGTTAGAAGATGACATCCGGTGCGAAATTCAACGTTCTCCATTTCGATGGCATTGGAAATTTTGGTCTTTCGCAACGATGAGTGAAGGATCTATTGACATAGCAGAGAATGTTAAGGCTATTGATCAAAGGAGAAAAAGCCTGAGGTGGTGAAATATGAAGACTAGGAGGAGTTGCAAGAAGGGCCAGTGACAATCATTTGACTTTGTCTAGAAAACGAGGTGATATACCATGTAATTGATCTTAAATCCATTGATTAGAAAATGTATAATATCTTTAAAAAATTATATATTAAGGGGATGATGCCACCTCATCAAATGTTAAGGCTAGTGAAGGAGAAAAAGCCCGAGGTGGTGAAATATGAAGACTGGGAGGAGTTGCAAGAAAATGGAAGTGACGATCATTCGACTTTATATAGCAAACGAGGTGATATACCATATAATTAATATTAAACCCATTGATTAGAAAATGTATAATATCTTAAAAAATAATTATATATTAAGGGGAGGATGTCAACTCATCAAATTGTTACAAAGTAGTTTCAATATTATAATTTAAGTTTTCAATGAGGTAAAATAAAATTCTAGTTTAATTAGATTTTCAAAATTGGATTTTCAATAGCTGCTTACTTCAATCTTTTCAAAAATTGTCTTTTTCTATTCACAATTATATTCATTTTATTCTTTCTTGTCAGCTAGCTTGTATCAGCTACCCTATCTGTTAGGGTTACCAAACACCTTACTAGCTTATGAACAATTGAATTTAACATATATTTAAAAAACATAATCTATCAGCTTCAACTACCTCATCAGTTTCAACTACCTCATCAGCTACGTGTTACCAAACTAACTCTAAATTGTGTTTTTAAAAAGTGTATGAAAAAAAAGATTCAAGATTCAAAAGTTATTTATCTTAGGCCTTATTTGGTAAAAGTGTGATTGTGTTTACGGTCATGGTTAATATTTATGGTTATAATTAGTGTAAATTATTTTTTAAAAAATGATTATGTTATACACACAGTCAAATTATCGCCAAATACACGGTCATTCATTGACTTTTAGTGTCGGTATGCTTTTTTGGCCCGGAAAAACTTGCTAATATGGAAAGTCGACGTTGTCAAAATTGCCAATCATTTTTCCGTGTCGATAAGATTTTTTTAGGCCAAAAACATTATTTGATACCGAAAGTCGGCCACCACACCGTGTATTCGGCAATACGAAACCGTTCGTATAACACGTCGGTTAAAAAATAACACTCTTAAAATATACTCCCTCCGTTCCACAATACATGTCTTTTTGTTTTTCAACACACTTTAAAAAGGAGCAAAAAACTCTATAAAATATTATTTTTAAATTAATTTTTTATATAATTTGATACTTATTAGTAATAAGTATCAAATTATATAAAAAAAATTAATTCAAAAAATTTTTTTATAGAATTTTTCACTTTTAAAAAAGTGTGCTGAAAAGTAAAAAGACATGTATTGTGGAAAAGAGAGAGCATGTTTTTTCAGTAAACCACCTATAAAAACTAAAATTACAAAAACTGCCTATAACTAGTATCCACACAAACCCCTGTTTTGTTAAATTCCCCGTCTATTGCCAACTTACTTGGCCCTTCATTCATCCTTTTTTCTTTCTTAATCCCTTCATCTTTGGACAGAAGGGAGGATTTGATTTTCAGATATTGATAATATTTGAATGTTCGACTTATATGAATTTTGCCATGATCTTTATGCCAGGATAAGAAATTTTATTGGGAAAAATTTTATACCAAAGACATTATGGACCTTATCAATTTTCATAAAAGCTAAAATAATATAAGTTTAAAAAATCTTTTCAAGAATATAGGATAGAAAAATTGATTTTTCTATTTCCATATATAGTGTGTAGATGTTTTGAGGGGCAAGATGGAGGAACTCTTGAAAAGTTTGGATTAGAAGATTTTTCTTTAGAAAGAGTTGGATATGAAATGAGTTACAATCGCGGGAGTCGTGTTGGGTTTATATTGTTTTTGGCTACAAGGTCGGGATCCACCCTTCTAAGTTAAATGCTTAAGCCATTGTGTAGGGCTTTCCCTCCTCCTTATATTTTGGTTTGTTATACCACCCACAATCAATATGAGATGGTAATCTTTTTTAGGGTGAAAGCATATGGATTCCTTGGACAAATAGAAGATTTTGAACACATCGAATAGATGATGAAGGAGAAAATGTGAGGTGCAAAAGATAGAAACCTTTGTAGCCTTTGCCGTCGCCTCGCCGCGGTTGTCAATATATATGTCCATTCTGCCTCCTCTGCATCAGGAGCAAATCTCCTCATCTTCGGTGACATGGTTATATACTCCTCCTCTTTTCTCTTCTTATTCTTGAATCATGATACATCATCGAGGTCATGAATCATTTGTGTATAGTATGCATAGATGTGTTTTGATTTCATCAGTAGGTGAAAATCTCCAGAAATAAAATAAAATAAAGAGTAAACAATCCAATGTGTTTTGACTATGTTGTTTCTGTTGTCAAAATAGCACAACTATCTATACACTATGCTTGCATACTTGCTTTTTTTTTTTTAAGGTATCCATTAGTTGAATACTTCAATTAGTTGTGTTAATTAGGATTTCCCATATAAATAATGAAAACGAAATCATGATCGTTTTGCCTTTGAATTCGATCACCGAGTAAATCACTATATAACCACAAATTTCGTTAAAGATTCAGAAGTAATGGAGAACCAACGATCCATAGCTTACACACCCTTGTAGAGAATTGAATATGAAGGGGATATTCTCCATAAAGGAGAGTTTCTAGTGGGCTTTTACGGATAGTATCACCAGAATCACTAACTGAATGAATGGGAAAAGTGCCTCTTTTCCATGTCTTATATGATTAAAGAACTTATATCTTGTTATATTAGTTTAATAAATATATATAAAAATATATATTATTTATCCAAATATTAATTAACTCTTAATGAATAAGAATTATTTTCCTAATTGGGGGTTTATCTTTTGGGGTGAAATTAATTATATCCAAATTATATATAATAATTCTAACATGTTGAATATACATATACAAAGGGGTAGATAGGTGATGTGATCCGGGAATGACCCTTTATTGTTCCAGTCTGCTTGGAGGCTTCTTATGTTCGATATATCAACACGATTCAACTTAAGTAATATTAGAGCACCACAAAGAAGAAGCTCCCCTAACTTTCTTCCTTTATATATAAAAGAATATCAAATGTCTGAGTGTTTGTTTCTTGCACTGGCAATTTTATGCAAAAGAGAGGAAACTCACCCGTCGACATGCTTGTTTATTCTACGTTATTCATTTTCTCTTCAGTCACGTGTTATCCATCTCTATCTTGGCTTACCCTTACAGTAGTCTACTCACGTTTTTGTTATCATCCTTAAGGGTTTGAGATGAGTTTTGAGGGTTTGAATGGGCGATGGTGTGGCTAGGGTTTGGGTTTACGAGTTGGTGTGCTTTGCTGTTCTTATTGTGGTGCAGGCTTCATGTGAACGATGCTTGATTTGCCACGTTCGAAGACATCGTGGAAATGCAATCAACGTTTGTTGGCTTTGTGGAGTTCATAATCTGAGGGGTCCGTTAGTGATCCCAAGAGTTCTCTGTGTGCATCTTCTTTTTGGCCAGTCAATTCTTTTGTCCTACAGGCTTGTGGTTTACAGTGTAGAATGACTTGTACATTTCTTTTTGCAATTTCTTTTATGTCGTTTACTTGATATATTTTCTTTTCTTCATTTACATCTATATTTTGCTTCTGTTTGTACATGATGGTTAATCTATCTACCGACTTGTCCGGTCTCTTAGTTTTTCTAAGCGTGTCTAGAGAATCGAATTTCTTTCATGATTTAAAAAAAAGGCTGTTTTAAAGTTTTACAACTTTTGTGTTCAATAAGTTGGTAAAAGACTACTGTGCTCCCAAGTTCTTTATAGGCTTATTTTAACCCTATCACTTACGTACCAAACTTACAACGTAGACCTTTCTTCTATTAAAATAGTTGTAATTGCATATTAAGTATCCTATTGATGAGGTTTAGATCTCAAAAGATTAGTCTCGTTGTCGAAGAAAGTTTTTACTCGAAATCTAAAATATGCTAAAATAATCATGCCTTTTTTATACAAAAGAAGAAAGACAAGGATCGGAATTCAGACTATATGAAAATCAACTACTATTAAATAAAAAATAAATAATATATGTGACTCGAAACCCACCAACATCTCACTAAATGATTTCCAACACTTGATCTTGCATTTCTAAGCATCCAAAAACTCGACATTTTGCCCTCCCATCTCACAAAGGCCACTTAACATCTCACTAAGTATTTGTCTTTGTATCTCATTAATGCAGAAGCTCCAACATCTGACCTAAGCATAAAGGTTTGAATCATTTACACACTTTTTTCCAAAAAGTTGCAAATCTCAAAGCCCAAATTTGATTTTAACAAGTTTGAGACATGCAATAAAAATTATTGCATGACTCTGTTAAAATCAAAGCCCTCTGTTAAAATCAAATTTGGGCTTTGAGATTTGCGACTTTTTGGAAAAAAAATGTGTTTAAATGATTCAAACCTTTATGCTTAGGGGAGATGTTGAAGCTTTTGCATCAATGAGATACAAAGACAAATATTTGGTGAGATATTAAGTGGCCTTTGTGAGATGGGAGGGCAAAATGTCGAGTTTTTGGATGCTTAGAAATGCAAGAACAAGTGTTAGAAATCATTTGGTGAGATATTGGTGGGTTTCAATTCACATATATTATTTATTTTTTGATTTAATAGTAGTTAATTTTCATATAGTCTGAATTCTGTTCCTTGTCTTTCTTCTTTTGTATAAAAAAAGACATGGTTATTTTAGCATATTTTTAGATTTTGAGTAAAAACTTTCTTCGACAACGAGACTAATCTTTCGAGATCTAAACCTCATCAATAGGATATTTAATATGCAATTACAACTATTTTAATAGAAGAAAGGTCTACATTGTAAGTTTGGTACGTAAGTGATAGTGTAACACCCCCGTCCCACATCGGATATCATAAGATGTTGGGAGTGATTTATAAGTGATTCAAGCTCTACCCATGTTACAAGAGCTCTTCCTTTTCAGGCTCCAAGTGAGGACAACGGACCTGAGAAGGCTAGATGGCATGGGCTGGCGCCTCTTAAGACCCCGGGTCTTACAGATGGTATCAGAGCCGACTTCGGACTCGGAGATGCACCGACAGTATGCTCGGGTATGCTCCTCCCGAAGGGCAGTCCCAAGATCAGCTAGGGTTAGGACTTGAGCGTCGGAGACTCATCCGGGGAGCGAGCCCTGCCTCTTTCTTCTCTTCCATGCAAGAAGGTTTGAGGGAAGATCAATCGATGCAAGGAGAATCAATGCGAATCAATGTGCAGATTTCTCCAAAAACACTAAGTTTTTTGGTGTATTAATTTGATGGAAATGACTAAAATAAGGTTCAAATGCCTTATTAAGACAATGATACAAAAATGTTAGCCACTGCCGCGAAATTTACAAAGAGGATAGCACGACGGGGATGAGAGGGAGGTTGGGTGGTGGGGTTTTAAATTTGGGGCCAGAATATTGAGTAGGGATCTCCCACAACGTTTAGTGTGCCCTTGGGTGTGATATAAAATTATTTATGGTATTTTTTAATTATAAAAAATTATAAAATTATATTTACATTGTACATTTCAAATAACATATATTTGTGTAACTATTTTATATAAAATAAGTAAAAATATTAAAATTAAAGGAGTCATTATGTTAGAATATTAATTGTAATAATTATTAAAATATTCTTTTGTAAGAAAAAATATGCAAATAATATAATTTTGATAAATTTTTTTTATAATTAAAAAACACCACAAATAATTTTGTATCACGCCCAAGGGACTAAATGTTATAGGAGATCCATACTCAGAACATTTGATTCTTTTGAATGTTTAATAATAACGAGAATAGATATATAATGGAGATGAAAATTAGGCTAGGGCCCGTTTGATTGGCAACTCAAAAATCTAGGAAGTAAATGAAATATATATGTTTTTTTTATCACATAAAAACTCCTCCATTTTAAAGGAATTTAACTTACCTACTTACCCCTAGGTAAGTTGCAATTCCACCTTTTATAATTAGAAATTTCAAATTCCCTTATTTTAACTCCTACCATCTAAAATCCAACCAAACATATTTTTTTTAATTCTCAGGAAGTGCTATTCGTGGGAATTCAATTCTCAGGAAGTTACTTTCCTAGGAATCGTTCTTCCCGAGTTAAACCAAATGAGCCCTAGGGTAATAATTGTGAAAAGGTGGAGTATACATGTAAGTGACTAACAAGATGATTCAAATACTATATCATCAATCCTATCCATTCTCATAACAATTTCATTTTTTTTAAAAATTTTAATTTTTATTTGAAATTTTTGAAGTGAAAGAGGTGTACAAAGGGGGATAAATTTGATGATAGTGGATTTGGAGGCACCTCAGCCAAACCGCTCTCTTCTAAAAAAAACCACAAACGCAACCCTAAAAACCAACCCTTCTTCAACACAACTAGTTGCCAGTGCCCTTCTGTCCTCCATCGGCCTTTAGCAGCTGCTTCTGCGCCCCTTTTCCCATGGCCTCTTTCGGCGGCCCTGCCGCCTGGCTCCCCGCTGCCCTGATCCACACCCTCAACGCAGTCTGCCTGAGTGGACACTCTTCACAGTCCCGCCCATGTTTGGGCTCATGCGACTCTAGCGAATCGCTCCTCCTTGCTCTTCTGGCCGCTCGAGTTTCCTCATCCTCCAATGCACCTTTCCTCATCCCCTCCCCTATCGCCTTCGGCCTAGCCATTTGTGCCTTCGCCCTCTAGTGCAACGACTTCTTCGGCTCCCTCAACGACGTTGGCGATACGTCCTTCTCCATGCCCCCCCCCCCCAAAAAAAAGTGCTTCCCAAGTGCATGAGGCTTCTTCTTCCTCCTTGATCTCCTTTGAATCGGCTTCAAAACCCGATCCGTCCCCTTAGATCCAACCTTTCATCTCCTGATTTGAGCTTCTCTCAGGACCCTCCACACAAAAATCCCCAATTTTTCTAACCTTAAACCTAAAACTTCAAACAAAACCTATTCATAAAAATGACCATGTCTATATATGGTCATGCCGCTTTTAGATCCCAAGTTTTCATGTTCGTGACATCACATGCAATAAGATTGTTGAGCGAGCTTGCTCACTACCGTATCTGGAACCAGATTCGCATCTGTCACCCCTTTCTATGCCAACTATTTCAAAGCTAACAGCTTCCTCGACTTGCATGCAAACCGTCTAAGCCACAAGTTCAGATGTCAAGAAACAATGACTCTAATTTTTAGACCTTTTTTTATTATAATTTTATTTGTAATTGTAATCTTAGATTTAAGCTAGTGTTTTTTCCTTTTTTATTTCCTTTTGACTGACGACCCTCTGCGTAGGGTTTATCAAGCCATCTTTTGATGGCTTCAAGATCGCTTCGTCGATTTACTTCTTGCCTACTGTAAATCACCTATTTTTTTGATAAAAAATAGGGGATTTCTTAAACCACCTCAAGAATCTTTGTTAAAGAGGGCCGTAGTTGGCGGCGAATCACCTATTCCTACATTTGTCCCCCTCACCCTTTATACCGCAACTCTCTCCCCCTCAAAGCATCTACAACTAAGGGTTTTCTTTACCTTAAGGTAACTATATACCTTAATGTAATGAGATGGAAGCGGTTATCTTAATAGAGTAAGGTAATCTCTTCTCTTTTGATAATTATATTTTTTAATTTTAATGAAAAAGTAACCCTACTTTTTTTTATAATAATGGTACATATATAAAGATGAAGAGTTTTCCCATGGTTGTAGAAGAAACCTTTTAAAAAGAGGTAGATAAAATAAAAATAAATTTAAACAAAAAAATAAACGAGGTCTAAAATTATGATAAGGAGAAAGAAAAAAAGAAGTGGGAAGAAGTAAAAATAAATTTTTAAAAAATAAATGATGTGTAAATTTATGATAAGGTGAAAGGAAAAAAAAGGAAGGAAGAGTTTTTGGACTCTCCCGGGTTGTTGGCACTCGTGGTGCATCTTGGATCTCCTTCGTCTTCTATGCTAGTTGACATCTTGTATGGGTTCATTGGGGTTTTCTTTCTTCTATTTTGATTTGTGTTATTGTGTTCTGTTTGTATTGACGGTTTCCGTCTGCCGACTTGTTCGGCCATCGAGTTTCAGATATGTCTGAACTCGAATTTTTATCTAATAAAAAAAATCTTAAATTATGGTTTAAGGAGTTGGTGACGATGAACATTTTTATTAAGAAGTTATGGTTTAAGTCTTAACGTTATATTTTAGATAGTTTTTGTTTATATTAAGTTTATTAATAAGGCATGATATTTAAATCAAAATTTTATAATTTGTAATATTTTTTTCAAAAATTTCTTAAATATATATTTGGAATCTTTACAAATTTTCAACAAATTATATCGAAATTAAAACTTTTGTGTCCCCCAAGAAACTAAACAAGAGAGTAAAAATCACTGATCAACCAATTGAAGGATTTGAAGCAATTGTCCTATCAACAATTAGGGTCCATTTGGTATGCATTTACGGGAATCAAGAATAGAAATTGGAATGGATGATTATCGATTTAAGTGTTTGGTATGATAAAAATTTAGAATTGGAATGATTTTCGAGAATCTCCCATTTCCGATTTCGGGGGTAATTTCATTCCCATCTAAATATTAGGGAATCCTCCATCCAAACACATAAATCCATCCATTCTTTATTATTATTATTATTATTATTATTATTATTATTATTATTATTATTATTATTATTATTATTTCAGGAATGTATGATTACGATTTTTTTATTTTATTTTAATTCTGATTCTCATTCCAATTCCAGCCGTTATACCAAATGGGGTCTTAAAGATTGATTGGTCCATCCGATCTCTAAAGATGGTGGTATTCACCTCTTTAAAAATGTTAGACAGATCAACCTCGTGAGATCACACCCATGACCTACATGTTTATAAATTTTTATTATAAAAATATATGTTTTAAAAAAATAAAAAAATCTAAAATAATTGATCTTTTAATTATCACTAATTTGAAAGCGTAATTTTTCATAATAAAAGTTTATAAATATGTCAATATAAGTGTATAAAGTATAAATATAATTTGAATAATTTTTTGTAATATAAAACTATATAAAAAATAATTAGGTGTAACACCGTAATTCCAACTCGTATGCTATATCCACAAAGATTGCTAGTTGAGTTTCACTTACTTTACCCGCATTATTTTTATGGGTAAACACTTATAAAAAGTGAGTGATGAGTGGCAGATGAAGTGGGCGGTGAGATAATATAAATAGTAATTTTTTTTCCTAATACTCATCCTAATAACCCATTCTATTAACTCGCACTAATAATCACCTCATTCAATGTATGATGTGATTTTCTACCCTTAACAAAAATTCTAAAGAGTGCTTTTGAATGGTCATTTCACCCTTAGTTGTAGGTTTGGATGGAACTAGACCTGTCAAAACACAACCCGACCCGGTCGACCCGATCCAAACGCCCGAAAAAATTTTGACCCGGAAATTTTTTCCGACCCGAACCCGAAAACCCGAAAATTTTCTGGGTAATCTGGGTTTCGACCCGGTGACCCGATTGACCCGGTAATTTTGACCCGATTTACCCATTTGACCCGGTGACCCGATTGACCCGATTGATTTATAATTATATATGATTAAATTTTTTTATGGAGATTCTAATTTATTACATTTTATAATTACAATCACTTGATATTTCATTTTCAAATCAACTTTTATATTTATTTGTATTGTGTAATACTCCGTCCGATCGATAGTATTTGATTTTTTATTTTTCAACGGACTTTTTTAAGAAGATAAAAATTCTAAAAAATATTAAAACATTAAAACAATTCTATACTTATTACTAATTGCATGAAATTATTTTTAAAAAATTATATAAAAATTTGATATTTTATATATTATTACATTTTATTAAAAATTACGAGAAATAATAAAAGATCAAATATTTTAGATCAAATATAGTATATAATTACAAGCACCAGAACTTATGAACAACGTCTTTAACTTTAGAATTTTAAATTTATCGCAAAATTATCAAATCATGATTTTTTTAAATTTAAAAAAGAAAAAATTGACCAACCCGAAATCGACCCGAAATGACCCGAAAACCCGGTCAAACCCGTATTACCCGGGACCCGAAAATACCCGAAACCCGTATTACCCGAGACCCATATTACCCAGGACCCGAAGTGACCCGACCCGACCCCAACCCGAATGACCCGTTTGACAGGTCTAGATGGAACCAAGGGGCCAACTTTTGTCTCAATAGTGGATTCATGCATTTATTTAGGGGAACTTAATTTTTTTTATATGTATCTATGAAAGAGAGAGAGAGATTTTATTTGTATAGTTCGAATCATCAATCAGTATCTTTCCATTGTTTTGATTTTTGTAATTTGTTTTTAGATTTGATTTGTGCATTCAATTAATTGCTAGGCATATCATTTCTTCATTCGAATTTTAATTGCTTTTGATCGATGCTTTTGATCGATTTTTTTGATTTAGCATTCAATCTGTCGATCGATTTTTAGTTTGGGATATACTTTAATTTATCTACTACAATGAGTTGATTCGTTTGAGACCAAAACGCATGAACAAAAAGCTATTGTGGAGAATCAAATTTTTTGTTGGTCATTTGGAAATAGTTGATGGAGGCAAAAGAAATTGAATTTGTTCCCCTATTTGCTTAATATGATTGTGTGCATGTTAAAGTAGTTGTTACAATATGGTTTATAACTTGTACAAGAGTTAACAAAAATAAAACTATATTTGTTTTGAATAGAGTAGGTATAGTATATAAATAATGCATAAATTTGTAAAATAGAAAAGCAGTTAGAGTTTGAACCATAATTTTTTTTTAGCAAATATGAAATTTGTCTTTTTCTTTTAGAATATGTTTTTTTAGAGAAATGGTTAAAGATGCTTTTAAGCGAACAGTGATGCATAACACAAAAGACGAGAGAGATGGGATACCGTTAGCGAGATCGAGGAGGAAATCGGCTGGATTCATGGGGAAAGATGGGGAAAAGCCAAGGGAATGGAAGTAGTTCATGGCATGGCTTGCCTTTCCGAAGTAGAGCGACCTCCCTTCGCTTAGTAATAACACCCCATCAAAAATCTGGTACACCCTGCTCGATGGCTGATGCATTGACGCCACCACCGTTTTCCCTCCCTTCTTTGCCACTTCCGCTAGTGTCTCTGTTAGCCTCAATGCTGCCGTTGAGTCTAACCCCGATGTTGGTTCATCCAATATCAGTAGGCTTGGGTTTACCTGCACCATATATTCGTACCGTTATTATTTAATTAAGTTTAATATTTTATGTATGTACATACATACTAAGAGAATTTCCAACATATTACTCATTTTGGAGTTGAGAAAACTATTAGAGATGGTCTAAATAACTAGTGTGGCATGCCCTTTCGAATGGAACAAAAATAATAGAAAAATAATAAAGCTACAAAATACTCCGATAAGAAAGCTAAAAAAAATAAAAAATAAGACAATATACAAAAAGTGTCTTGATTAGTAAGTAGTGAGCAATTAATGTAAGAATTATGAGTTCACACTTAAATGTTTATCTTTTTGCAATAATTTTAGGATGAAACCTCACTCGGCTTGTGTACTCAACTTGGTTAGTGTGTGTTGTGCTTGGACGTGTGATCCTCTCATGTCGTATGACACACCGTAATTTAACATGGTGTCAGAGCCGGTTCGGCTGGATGCGGTGTGGTTTGAGTTCCTAGTCTAATTGGCTAGTCGGCCTTAAGGAATTGAGTCGTCAAGTGCAACTGGTAAAAATGTGTGGCCAAACAGTTGCACTTGAGAGAAGTGTATTGAGAATATGATGCGGGATAGTAGTATCCCACCTAGAAAATATTGTGAATCCAACTCTTGTACATAAAGTGGATAGGCTACTTCTTCTAATGTCAATTGATTTTAGGATAGAATCTCACTTAGCTTGTATACTCGACTTAGTTAATTAACACTTTTGCGCTTGAACGTGTAACCCCACGTCGTATGTCGACCCACCGTAATTAACACACGAGAAGTTAATCAATCATCAACCTCAAACATAAGGTCAAGATGAACTCGATTCTTGCTACAATCTTCAATGTGCAGACAAAACAAGAAAAGGGAAAAGGTAAGAGTCCTCTTCTTAACCAAAATGACAAATCTCCAACACCCCTCCACAAAACCCTTCTCGACAGCCCTGTCAACAAATTTACAAGCCATATACCCCTACACCCTCAGTTGGTAGCAAGTCCTTCGGGGAGCCACAAACCCCTTTTCGTGTTTCTTCAATTTCCAAAAAACATTACTCCCTCCGTTAATTAAAACTTGACGTTTTACTATTCACGCACGCTTTTTGAGGTGTTAAAAACTATATAAAATATTAATTTTTTTAACATATTTTTTAATAATATTATACTTATCACCAATAAGTATGAGATTATCAAAAAAAATATTTTAAAAAATTATTATTTTATATAGTTTTTCACACCTTAAAAAACGTGCATGAATAATAAAAAGTCAATTAAAAGGAAACGGAGATAGTATTAATTATGAATTTATAAAAACAAATTTTAAAAAATGTTAATATTTCATATAGTTTTTTATCATTCTAAAAAGCGTGTATGAATAGTAAATGACAAGTTTTAATTAACAGAGAGAGTATCATTATTTAGAGGAGCGTATCTTGATGGATGAGGTTAAAAAAACCTAAGTAGTTTTGAATATATATTATTGATTTGTCTAAACTAAGCATATAAACAAAAGTTGTATTACAAAACGGTTCTCTTAAATGTAAATGAGTGAATTTTAACAAAGTTGAGAGAGAGCTACTCCTTTCAAATCATGATAATCAGTTTTTAAAATTAATTTTCACATTTTTAAATAAAATTATAAAAAAAATATAATTAAACTTTCAATTATTATCCTATATTTTCAATTTATTTAAAGTAATACGGAATATCTAAAATTACATAACAAATATTGAAATAAAATTAAATAGAGTATTGATAAGCTAATACGGAATATCTAAAATTACATAACAAATATTGAAATAAAATTAAATAGAGTATTTAAAGTAATACGGAATATCTAAAATTCCAAAGAAACGAAAAAAGAAAGTAACTATTGAAATGGATAAGGTTCAACCACAGAAAGAGCGATAGATAAGCTAATTTTACATTGAAAATGCCAATTAAATACTGTATTTAACTACATTAAACTAATTATAAAATATTCATCAAGGGAAACATATACCCTTTTATTCAGTTCAAGATGCCGTTTACTATTTGTACAAATATTTTTAGACGATAAAAATATATAAAATATTAATTTTAAAAAAAATAATTAAAAAAAAATAATTTCATAAAATTAATTTAAAAAAGGTAAAACTAATTCAAATAACCCAAACTTTGGTGGGGTGAGTAGGTAGGACCACGAACTTTATAAAGTGACAAAAATAACCCAAACTTTTACTACTATGTGCTTATATCACCACTAGGCACCAATATCTTTTTTAAAACAAAAAATAACACCCAACTTTTATAGTTTTGAAATGAAATCTAAAACAATACTTAAACTAGGTTTTTTTAATCGAAATTACATAAAAGGTAAAATTTTTATAAATGAAAAATAAATTTTTGACCTAAAATAATTGAAAAAAATATCACTAATTTATGTCATATTTTAAAACCCCAAAATTTGGTTTGAACAAATGATATTCGTTAGAAATATTTTTTAAAAATATTTCTCAAATGAGTTTTTTAATAAAAATTACGCAAAATATAACTTTTTATATATAGTACCTTTAAATATTTCTCAAACGATATAACTTTTTATATTTTTCAAATAGGACCTAAAAACATTAAACTAAGTTTTTAATCAAAATTACACAAAATATACATTTTTTAAAATAAAAAATAAAATTTTCTGCTTAAGATAATTGGAAAAAATCGTAATTTATTTCATATTTCAAAAACCCATAATTTGGTTAGAACAAATTATATCAGTTAGAAATATTCTCAACTGAAATACTCCGTATATTTTTAATTTGTTGTATTTTTGTTAATTTATTATTATTTTCAATTAAAGAATAAATTAAAATAATTGATTTGAGAAATATTTTACAAATATAATTCTAACTTATATCATTTGTTCAAACCAAATTATGGGTTTTAAAAATATGACGTAAATTAGCGATATTTTTTTCAACTATCTTAAGTCAAAAAATTTATTTTTCATTTAAAAAAATTTACCTTTTGTGTAATTTTGATTAAAAAACCTATTTTAATATTGTTTCAGGTTCTATTTCAAAATTATAAAAGTTAGGTGTTATTTTTTATTTTAAAAAAAACATTGGTGATATAAGCACATAGTAGTAAGAGTTTGAGTTATTTTTGTTACTTTCTAAAGTTCATGGTGCTACTGCTACATGCACACCCAACAAAAGTTTGGGTTATTTGAATTAGTTTTACCTTTAAAAAATTAATAAAAAAATTTAATATTTGTGCAGCATGCATTCAAGTTTATTTTCGCATTTATCGAACTTGACTAATATTTATATTGAAAATGATTTCAAGAGAAATTAGACCAGCAGTGCTGCACAAATCAAAATGTACCCTACTATGGAAAAATACATCTACAAAACCTTGTATATTGATTACCTACTACTCCGTACCACTCAACTTATTTCTATTTCTATTTCTAATTTTATTTATTTTATTATTTTCTTTTTTTATATGTTTTTAATGATGTTTGCTTTTATTTATGACAATTAATTACTACGTAGTATTGTTTTTTCTTTTTTTTTTTTCTCTTAACTTATCACATACAGTACTAATTTAGTAATTTTATTGTATGCGGCCTTCCAAAATTTCTTAAAAAATCAATCGTTATGTTTTATTATATTATTTATTTATAATTTTAAAAAATTAAACTATTAAGGTTAAAATAGTTACTTGGAATCTTTCTACATATCAAACTTTCATGTAATTATAAACTAAATTAAGATTAAATTTGATTTTGTTGGTAAATAAATGAAGATAAAGATGAACCTATATTAAATGAGGTAATAAAAAGATAGAGAACAATTAACTGACGTGATTCGAAAAATACAAAGGTAGATTGTACGAGAATACAACACATAAATAAACCACACTAAAAATCGAAATATAGATTTCACTTCTCTATTTTAGGGTGTATATATATAGATGATTTTTGTGTAAACACCTCTTACGCTGTAAATTGTGAATAGATTGATTATTCGTATGTAATAACATAATTATTCGTATGTTGCAACATGATTATTCGTATGAATTATGTACGAATAATCATCTTGTTTCAAACGAATAATTTTGTTCTTTAAATTTCTTGTAAATCTCGACCGTTAATCTTCCTAATCCAACACTCTAAATTTATTTATAAATTACACCTTAAAAGGTGTTCACACATAACATTGAATTTCATTCCCTTTAAAAAAATAATTAGGATCTAAATACATATTTTTTGCGATTATTTATAAATTTTACATAAACTTTGATATTTAAAAATAAGTCAATATAAAACTTGTAATAAATATACAATTAGTTTAAAAAAATAATAAGTAAAAGAAATAATACTCTATCTACTCGGTAAAATATGTAATTTAATTTATTATTTACACGTATTTTGTTATTATAAAATCTAAATATAAATTATTTAAAAAATAATAATTGTGAAATTATTCTAAAAATTAAAAAAACGCATTTTTCTATTGTTTTTATTTTTTTAAATACATATATATATATTTAAAAAAAAACAAGGGAATACTCCTTTTCTTTAAAAAATGAACTTTCATACATTCGAAAATTATCTCTTCCACCCACCAGGACCTCCACAACACAGTAGCAACAAATTATTTTCCACATTAAAAATTTAAAACGATATTTTCTAACATCGAAAAAGACATTAATTGATACACCAAGGAAAAAAAAGAAAGGGACGTAAAATAAGTAGTCACATCTTTATTATTTATTTATTAAAAGTAAAAGGTTTTTTTTCCTTTGGTAATGCATTAAAAGTAAAAGGTAGTCAGGGATAAAGATAAGAAATAATTATATAAATATATATATGGAGTATATATTTATTAATTTGAGTGGAAAGATAAGAAAATAATATATGGTGGGGGGAAATAAAAATAAATGCTAACCAGCATTTCGTGAGCGATGCTGACCCGCTTCCTTTCCCCACCGGAGACACCTCTGATGAAGGCGTTCCCTATAATGGTGTGGTCGCACTTAGACAATCCCAGCTGCGACATGACCGCCTCCGCCGCCGCCACCTTCTCCGTCCTGCTAACCGTGTTTGGCAGCCGGAGAAGGGCGCAGAAAACGAGCGTCTCCCGGACGGTGAGGTGAGGGTACAACACGTCGTCCTGCGCCACGAACCCCGTCCTCCTCATAACACACCTCGTCAGCTTCTTTCCGTTTGCAAGAACAGATCCGGTGAGCGCGTGTCCATGAAGTCGTCCCGCCAGCGCGTTGAGGAGCGTCGATTTCCCGCTCCCCGACGGCCCTAGAACCGCTAGGATTTCCCCTGGCGATGCCATCCCCGAGACTCCCTGTAGTATCGTCCTCCCCTGCCCCTGTTGTTGCATCCCGCCGGCCTGCGTTTCCCATTCCCCGCAGATCATCTGCGGGATGCTGGTTCGGTAATTGCTTGATCTGCTGTCCCCATGTACTCGGTAGCACACGTCGATGAACTGCAAATCAAATTTAATATAATTAATTAATTAATTAATTATATATATGTGTGTGAATATTCGATTCGATTGGAAGGAGCTGCTTAGAATTAATGAAGAGGACAACGACACCGTTTACCGGTTCCAGTTAATTGACACTACTCATTAGTGCTGACTGCTAAATCAACTGGCAGTCACTAAAAAACGAGTTGGAAAGAAGCAAATTAATGGAGCATGGCCCCATGATATAGCTGTCTGCATCTTTTAGTGCTCATTAAATAGTAGGAGGATAAACAGACATAACATTTTTTTTAATTTAGAAAAAAAAAAGAAAAGAATTAAATTAAAGAGTACTGTAGTGTGCAGGGGAACAGAAGAAGAAAAATCTACCAAGGGATATATATATATGTATGGATTGCAGAGGTACCTTGAGGTGGATGCGTAAGCAAGAGGAAGAGGCGGTACTCAGGTGATCATTAGGGGAATTGTCTGGGGAGCGATCTGGGCCGTCTGATTCCCTACTCTTCATATGTTGTCGATTTGAATAGGTGTGTTCTCCATGCCTAGACATTTTATCTGCTGCTTTTGGATTTTGTGAGAGAGAGAGAGAGAGAGGGTGATATTAAAGGGAGTATTTGGGGGTGGAGAGTAAGCGAGAGAGAGAGAGAGAGCTAGATTAGCTCATATAGGAAATGAAACCCCGGCTGCTATTTATTTAACTTTGGAGCGGAGACCCGTTAGTCATATAGCCCACTATATAACATACGGATATTAGTTTATCTATCTATCTATCTTTTTTTTTTTTTAATAATTTGAATTTTAAACTGAATATTAAAAAAAATCTAACAACTATATTTACACTATATAATACTCCCTCCGTTCGACAAAACATGTCGTTTACTATTCACGCACGCTTTTTTAGAATGATAAAAACTATAAAAATATTTATTTTTTATACATTTTTTTAACAAGTTTGTACTTATTAATAATAACTACGAAATTGTTAAAAAAAATATTAAAAAACTAGATATTTTATATAGTATTTATCCCCTACAAAAGCGTGCGTGAATAGTTACAAAAATCACATAATGATATTACATTCTCCGTAAAGATATGGGTCTGGCTGAGGTCGAGGCGGTGTGTATCGAGGCGACTCCGTGATCCGGAATTTTCCTTGGAGATCGTCTTCACTGCCCACATGGACTCCTGTTGCACCGCTGGCCAGCGGTGTCATTGTTTTGTGGCGTTTGACGTCTGGTTGTACGTAGTCTATATTGTCCCCAACGTTTTAGGGTTAGGTTCGTTAGTTTCGCTTGGATATATTTGTTTGCCACTTTTCGTATTGCACTTTCCTATTGTAGATTGTATGTTTGTCTGTTCACCGTCTGCCAACTTTGTCGACCACTCGAGGAGTTCAGGCTTGTCTGACCCTTGAATTTTTACTTTATCAAAAAAAAAAATTTATCCGAAAAGACATCATTTCGATGATAAATGTTTTTTTTTAAATAAAATTTTATAAAGATATTAAAACAATTTTTTTCACTTCCTTCCTTTCTCAATAACAATTTTTCCCTTTTATTTTTTTTCTTCCATTAT
Organism: Persicaria maculosa; assembly: GCA_963922045.1. Lineage (NCBI taxonomy): Eukaryota > Viridiplantae > Streptophyta > Magnoliopsida > Caryophyllales > Polygonaceae > Persicaria > Persicaria maculosa. Next base: position 61,559,018 of record OY998257.1, on the reverse strand, counting down.
TTTATAATTTTCATCTAAACACAAATCCCCTTTTGAAAAAAAGTGACCCATAGGCATTTTCTTCACAACTATTTTTCTTCCATTATTTAACAATTCTCCAGGCTCCTACCAAAAGAAAATTGATATTTTGGTTTTTTAATCAATAAAAATTAATAGATTTATAATTATTGTCCATTTATACTTTTAATTATATTTTATTATAAATAATCAACCACATATATAGTAGTATACTTTAATTATTATTAATTGATCATATATATTTTGTGTTTAATAATTATGCATTATGTTTCTAAAAAATTATTAATATATATATTTAATATCTTAAAACAGAAAAGTTTTGTTGCCATGTCATTCTTACCTTAATTTTAAATATTTTAATAAGTTGTTAGCAAATTGGTCAGTTTCAGTTTCAGATTCGGTAAGGAAGGACCATGTATCCCTTTCCTTACGTTTGCAGACGACATTATCATTTTCTCTAAAGGAAGTATTGCGGCTTGCCAGGAAGTTAAAGGTATAATCTCCAATTACTGCAAAATATCTGGTCAAAAGGTTAATTTCCATAAATCTGCCTTTCAGACTACTAAGGGTATCCTCAACTCTAGGAAAGCAAAAATTGAAAGGTGCCTAGGAATTTCTAATGAACGACACCTTGAAAAATATCTTGGCTGCCTTATTATCAACGACATGGTTAACAAGGATACGTTCTAGGATCTAATATGCAAATCCAAAGATCAACTATCAAAATGGCGAGCTAATGTGCTGTCTCAACAGGGTCGGGCAGTCCTGATCAAGTCAAATATGTCGGCAAAACCTCTTTACTCGATGTAGATTTTTATGCTCCCGGCTTCCATTCACAAAGAGTTGGATCAGATCAATAGGACTTTTTTCTGCAACAAAGACCTCCAGCACCGCCCGCTTATCGGCTGGGATAAGGTTTGTAGGCCATACATTAAGGGTGGTATGAGTATTAGAAAGGCTTGTGAAATGAATGAAGCATTACAGATGAAATTATTTTGGAAGACACTTGCTGAACCGTTAAATGTGTGGGTCCAAGCAATTAAGTACAAATACCTTAAGAATCAAAATATATTAAAATATAAGAGGAATGGCAGCTGTTCTTGGCAATGTGCAAAACTCTTCCCTCTAATCCCTAAATTCAAGTCTGGTCTGATTTAGACAGTTGGAAACGGTAATTCTATCAAATTTTGGGATGACTGCTGGGTTTGGCCTAAACCAATATCGTCTCACCCGGATTTACCGACTGTATTCATGACGGATGAGCGCGTAAGCGACTATATAATAAATGACAGATGGTGGATGAAAAAACTTGAGAGGAATTTACGATATACAATTATAAATGAAATTTGCTCAATCCATATTCCGAATTTTCCATTTGAAGATAGACTTTATTGGTGGCCGGATTGTCATGGATGGTTCACAACTCAGAGTGCATACAACCTACTCACTCGGGAGTGGGCTCTTGAGAATGATAACAACAACTAGATTTGGAAATTAGACATGATGCCCAAAGTTAAAAACTTCATGTGAAAACTTTGTCAAAATGGATTAGCAACAAAAGCTAGACTTGCCCAACGTGGGAGGGCGATTCCCAGTTCGTGCTCACTGTGTGGGGATGCAATTGAGGATGACACCCATCTGTTTGTGGAATGTCAAACACACATAACCTCCGATATTCTTTCGAGAGCCGAGAAAAGCAGGATTGAAGAGCTTATCAGAACAAACAGAGACTTCAAACCTATATTACAATTTATAGGAGAAAGCGTGAGCAAAAGTTCAAGGACTACCATTGCTAACAGGTGGTGGTCTTTATGGTTCTACCGCAACTAGCTCTCCTTTGACAACGATACAGAACACCTCGTCAAAGATATCATTTACATGGCAAATGCGGTTGGTGACAATTGGAAACAAGCTTCTACTTTCAGTGACTTAAGTACTCATCAAAAGAACGCCCCCAAGTGTAAACAACGTACTATCAAAATACAGAGAAATAATTGTTGCTGGAAAAAGTCTCCATTGGGAACTTTTAAGCTAAATTTTGATGGGTCGTCTTTTTCGGGCCAGTCTAGTTCTACGGGTTACATCATTTGTGACTGGCATGGGAAGCCGATTAAAATCAGGTTTAAAAACCTAGGACAACAATCCCCTTTAATGGTTAAAGCTCAGGCCATGCTCTTAGGGGACTCGATTTGTCTGAAATTAAAATACTCCTACAGGGAGTGCAACAAGTTTCGTTCTCTCATGTTCCTCGCAAGGGCAACACCGTGGCTGATAAGGTTGCACACCTTTGTCACGGCGCCCGAGGGATTGAGAATTTACAGGATTCTACTCTGCAGGATCTCATCTGCAAGGATGCCCTCGGATATATCGTTCTTCCTACCCGAATCCTTACCTAATTAAAAAAAATTCCCCCTTTTTTTGTTCTATTATTTTTCAATTTTCATCTTAACACAAGTCCCCTTTTGAAAAAGGGACCCATAGGCAGTTTCTTTACAACTATATTTGATATTTTGTTTTTTATCAACGAAAATTAATAACGTTATAATTATTGGACCATAAGCACAACTCCATGGAAGCACATCTGTATCGATTCCATTTGATGTATTTAATACCTGCATTCATACAGTTATAATATATATGAACATTTATGTACTTGATGAATCATTCAACTCAACAAAGACAAAAATTGAACACCTATGTAGGTTTTAAAACCATTTTGCAAATTTTGCAGCAATTATATCATCATCTGACATACCCCTTTCAGACTCAAATATAATACAAACCATATATTAATAAATAAGTGTGTGCAACATCCTAATTTATATATGGTTGCACATACTTTTGGGCAGTTGATCAATACATAAGTGTGTGCAACATCCCACTCTTTGTCTACCATCATCCACCTTATTTTTTCTTTGCTGCCACTTTGACCAGGGTAACTAAAAATAGAAACAACATTGTCAGTATCCTAGAATATATAATTTCTAGATGACTTTCTCAAGTTAGAAGGAACCTGAGATGGAAAGTAATGCACAAAAAAAATAGCGACTTTTTTCCTCAAGTAAGCCATGCATATTGACCTTTCAACATGATTCATTTGGAAAATGTTTCACTTCAAATGATAAAAAATATCTCTCAAATGGATACATCCATCGATATTGTGTCGGTCCACCTATTTCAGCTTCATATGACAAGTGCACAATGAGATGCCCCGTAGGATCAAAGAATAAAGGTGGGGAGATTACGTTTCAACTTACACAATAGTAAAGGCATTGTGAAATTTAAATACACCATTAGATCAACTGGCAATGAGGATGAACAAGTTGATTGAACAAATATACACAACTCTATCAAAGGACCCCAAACTGTTGGAGGCTATAATTCTTTGAAAGCAATTGGAAGAAGTCTTTCTATAAACACATGAAAATCATGGCTCTTCATCCCAATGAGACTGAAATCATCCTTTTACATCTAACCACATTAGATGCATAATCATAAGGAAACTTCACATACCTCAACCATTGACAAACATTTTTCTTCTCGTCCCTTGTTAAGGTGTAAATTGCCTCTAGTTTTGCACCTCTATGATCATCTTCTATTTGAAGCCCTATCCGATGACAATATTGTAGCCGTAGATCATTCCATGTATTCAAGTTATCCTTTTTCTTTCTAGGAATATCCATCACGGTATTACAAAACATTATCAAACACATTTTTCTCTATGTGCATAACATCAAGGTTGTGTCGAATCAAAAGGTTTTTCTAATACGAAAGCCTCCAAAAAATGCTTTGCTTCATCCATTTATGAGAGTTCCCATATATAGTCAGTTGGATTGTTCAGTGGATCATCAATGACCATAGGAACACACACGTCCCCACATTTCATCCTCTGATAGCCTAGGGGGTGAGGGCGATGTTCTCACTTGGTTTTTATGAAAGTCATTCTTATTCTTTCAAAAAGGATGATTTGCTTTTAAAAATGGTCTATGACAATCGAACCAATTACAAGCTTTTTTGCCATGATACAATAAAAAAAGATTGTGTTAACTCCATACAGATTGGAAAAACTAGCTCTCCAACAGTACTCCATTGATAATGCATATTTTGTATATGCATTATAGGTAGTTTTAATATAGTTTCATGGTGTATTAGATAGGTTTTATATCTAATTTGCATTCTTAATCATTTGATATTCGAAGTTCGGAATCTACTGTTTTTAGTGCTTATTTGCATATCATAAGATCCGAGCTCAAAAGGTGAAGAAATCATGGAGCAAACAAAACTAAGAAGGGTTAATGGACAAGCCGAGGAGCAGAGGAGAAAGGAATCAATGTCTTAGAGTTGAAACGACACCGAGCCGCAAAAGTTGTCCGTGTGGCGAGTTGAATTTAAAACGCGATTTCCCAGGGCCTTGGATGTTTGATCTCCTATTATGATCATGCGTTGAAAATCTCTCAACGAGCTCTTTGTCTCCATGAAAGGACGACACTCACTGTACGAAAAGGGATGGCACCCGTCGTATGAGCCACGACGCCAACCGTATGAGCCACGACACCAGCCGCTGATGCGCCCACCGCGGAAGAAATGACGCCCGCCATGGAGACAATCCTAGAATCTGTGAAATCTTCTCGAAATCTTATCTTTATGGAAAGTTTATCCGATCATTCTAGGGTTTCTTTGGATGTCTTTCTACTATATTAGAGGCTGTTTTATTAGGTTTTTAACATCATATTATCATACGCTTTAGAGGATTGAAGATTAGAGATTCCAAGTACGTTATGAGTACTTTGAACTCGTTTGGTTGCCTACAATTCAAGACTTGGCTGGTTGAATCATGAGACTTGATTTCTAGTTATTCCTATGATTATTTGATCTTCTTTGGCCTGATTTCATATTTTTAGTTTTACTTTGATTGACAATCTTTGTAGAATTGCATCTTGCTATAGGGTTTTGATTCATTCGCTGGAATAATTGAACCTTTTGTAGCAATCATAATTAAGTGATTCCTCTAGGAGGATATGAAGATGATAGATTACTTAAATATCGATTCTTAAGATTCTAGGGTTGATGAGAGGACAATTATCGACATATAGTAGTTTTTTAGGGAGGCTGGTACTGCTTCTCTACCAAGTATATTGGGAATTTGTGTTGTTTGTATGTTAAATCCTGCAGGTGTAGGCTTGCATATGAATGTAAGAGATTGTCATATTCGCAAGCAGTGACAATCTATTTAAACCAATGTAAGAATAATCAATTGAGAAAGAGTAACTAGAAGTTGAGTCAAGGATCGAGTATACCAACTAGACCTGAGCAGACCTGGGCTAACCCGCCCGGGAAAAAAGGCGGGCTTGGGTAGAACAATCGGCCCAAGCGGGCCGACAGGCCTGACCCGATAGGCCCACCGGGCTGGGCTTAGGCCGAGTATGAGGCCCAAGCGGGCCGGTAGACCCGGTCCGGTATATATTAATATTATAAAATTATACATATAATTATACATACATGTATATATAATGATATTTTAATACAAACTATATATATATATATATATATATATTACAGTGTGTATGTATTGTATATGTATATTAATTGTGTAGTATTTTGAATTATTAAAAAAAAGTATAGATTTATATGTGTTATGTCTTTAATTGATTTTGCTTCTTAGATATTAGCTAAAATGAAAATTTAGTTACATAACCAAATGCTATCGGGTAGAGTTCCCCATCCCGAATCCTTTCTTAGAAAAAAAGCCCGCTAGGCCCGGTGGGCGGCCCGGACCGCCAACAAGGGCGGGCTTGGACAAGATAGTAGGCCCAAAAACCGGGCATGGCCCAAGCCCGCCCGGCCCGGCTCATGCTCATGTCTAATACTAACCAATATTGCGAATTCGTAGATGAAGCCACTTCTCTTATATCTTTCATTCACTCTTGTTAATATCCTTTATTGTTTATTTGCATTCATATCCTATCATTCCTTCCATATTGATCAATACACATTGTAATTGTAACGGCCCGGATATAAATATCCGGGATACGTTTCGAAGGTCGGATACCTTCGTTCGGATATTGCAATTCAGGTACGGGTCGAGGTTTCAAACCTCTAATCAGTCGAAGTTTCATAAATTCAGTTTAAGCGAAAGTAAAGTGGAAATACGATTTATATACAAAAGCCACGGCAAGGCCGGGTCAAAACCAAAACATAATTCTAAAGTTGTATGGCCAGATTAGCGGGGTTAGACAGATTTCTTTGCAATCGCCGGGGGACTTTCCCACGCCATATAAACAGGGAGCAATCATACCTAAAAACATTTGGTGCGAGTGGGGTCAGACCGAGGCCCCAACACGCTCTGTCCAGCAAGCGAACATACACATACGCTAATAATAAAGATGATGCAGATGCGGAAATTAAATCACACTAGCATGATCCTAATTTACAATATGCGAGAAATAACTGTAAAGGCGCCCAAAGAATGCCAAGTGGCATGTCCCTCTCCTACCTCTGCACCCCTTTCCGTTAGTGCAGAGACCGGCCGGTTCGATGCTATAGCATATCATATCTCATCATCATAACATAAATTAAAATAAATATGCCCGATGGTGCTGGGCTATCATCATGCTCATATCGACTCGATAGACTCAGGGCACCCGATGGGGCTGGGCTACCCTATGACCCTAGCAAAGACTCTAGGACTATCACAGATAACGACCGTTCTGTTTCATACGCGTAAAGAAATAGAATGCTCAATCACAAGTGCAACCTAGCATGATACTACATGGCATGCTTTAATGCTTATGCAACACCTAGTATGTCATACATTCACAAGCCGGTAATCTCTTTCGAATCTGAGTAAGCCCATAAAGGAACTTACCTGAATAAGCCGAACAGCAGAGAGTAAGGCAGAGCAGAATCCATGAAATGAATCACCGATAGCAAGCAACGTCCAACATTCACAAACACCTAATAACATATAAATGCATAAGTCTACCTATTTCACACAAGGCGCCCCTAACTATCATTCATCTCTTTTCATATCCCATTTCAGATTATTCCATCTCATTTCATCACAAACCATATCTCATTTCATGTTCATCCCATCTCATCATCTCATTTTCAAAACAACCTCTCAAGGAACTCAACTTAGAAAATCAAACAACTCTTTTTAAAATCGCGTATCTAAATCCCGACATTAAACATTTAAACCTTAAAATCAATTTCCAAAAGTCATATTTAAATCCTCATAAAATGCATCAATTAAATAATCCAATTAATATTATTTTAAAACAACCACAATATAAAATGATAAATTTCCAGAATATTATAACAAATCCCAAAATAATAATATTCAAATAATTCAACACTTGTTATCCATATCTTAAAATCACCCTATAAAATATATCATATAATAATCCATTTCAAATAACATTACCTTTAACCAGGTAAAATAATATATTAATATTTCAGAATATATATTTATCTCACAAAATCCCATAAATATAATAATAATAACTAATAATAATTTAACAATTATATACTAACTATATATTATCACACCAACATATAACTTAATACATAACACTAACACTCTAACCCCAACCCAGCAGGCCCAAGGAACAAATCCAACCCGGAAGCCAAGCCCACACCAAAAAAAAATAACTCAAACCCGCCCAAAAGGAATGCCTCCCAACCCAGAATCACACCCGGATCTGGGTTTTCAGAAAAGAGTTGAGTAGAGACCCGTTTCAGCTCGGATCCGGCCCAGAAAAATAGGCCCAATAAGAAGGGGAGAACAGATCCCGTCTTCTTCCTCCCATCTCGGACAGAGATCTCTGCGCGTGACAGAGGAACGGGAAGAAGAAGATGAGGAGTGCTCCGCCGGCGGCTTCTCTCCGGCTACCCTCACCCGACTCGACCCCTCAAACCCATTCCCGACCTCAGAGACTCAAAACGAACCGAAACAAGGAAGAAGAAGAAGAAGCTCACCGGGGTTGAAGTTTTCGCAGGAAAACAGTCTGTTGGGCTCGGCTTAGCGTCGACGACGGTGGAAGGAGTTCTTACGGACCTGGGATTGATGAAGGGAAGTGAAAGGTGTTCTTTTTTGCGCAGTTTAAGATGGAAACAGAGGGTCGAGAACTCACAGGTCGGAATGAAGAGAAACAGAGGAGGAAGAGCGCGACGTGGCTTCGTTGGGGCTCCGGGGCTGCTCGGCTACTGCTACTACGGTGCTCTTGGTGGTGTGGTGTGGCGTCATTGTAAAACAGAGAGAGAGAGGGGGAGAAGAACCTTGGGTTGCTGGGTTTGAATAAGGAGGTGGGGCTTGGGTTTTGTGTTTGTTGAAACAAAACAGAATTAAGAGGGGAGAGGAGGCCTGCTGGTGCTGCTCAAGGAAATGGAGAGAAGAGGATAGGGTTGCAGATTTCTGAAACAATAAAATGGGTAATGGGTGTGTGGGTTGTTAAGAGAATAGGACAACTGAGTGAGCTGCAATTTGTGAGGCAGGGGACCTCAACAGGAGGGAGAGAGAGAGAGAGAGAAAGAAAAAAAAAAGAAAAGAAATTAATATCTATGTGGTCCCAATAGAAAATGCAAGGAGAATATACCCGATATTCAAATTCGAAACCCGCTAATCCCGACTCTATCAAAAATTAAATTAAAATTTAATTCAAGATAATCGAAAATTAAATAAATTTCAATCAATACTCGCAGCTCAATTTAATTTTTATTAATACTCGGACTCGATGTCGAAAATCAAATCCCGTCAAAAATCCTAATTTAAATTGATGCCGGAAATTTTTTTAAATCGAAACTTGATGCTCGAGGACGGGTTTTTATTCCATTTTTACAAATTGAATAAAAATAATAGTATATTTAATTAAAATAATATGAAAATAATATAAAAATATATTCGGCTTTTACATTCATCCACCTCTAAAAACAAGTCTCGTCCCCGAGACTAAAATCATTTTAAAGCAAAGGGAAGAAGTTTGAAATCGGTGAGTCCGAGGACCATGTCCAAGGATCTTGTAATCATCTCGGTTGCGTCTTCCGGGATTCTCACAACATCCCGGTCACATTCGTGACATTTCCAAATGGGTCTTGTCGAGTGTGTAATAAGCGCCCCTATCACATCCTCGTTTCGACCTTTCGGAAGTATCACAACTCCAAAAGCATTATAGCGCCCGACTAGGTCTTAGCAAGCAATCTATAAGCGCCCCTATAAAATGCTTGTATCCACTTCGTGAGACGTCATAATGTATATCCAGTTCGTAAATCTCAAAGTGCTTTGTAAATGGAAAGATTGTCATCCAAATCATTGAAACTCTCAACTTCTTTAAAACCCCAAGTTGGCCATTTTTAAAACCGCTCAAAATCTTCAAATTCAATTTTTTTAAACAAGCAACTTGACACCAAAACAAGTCAAATCCTTTCAAATCAAGATTTCGTCAAAATCTCCCAAAAACCAAATCAGCTTCTCGCATACCAATCAATCAAATTCAGAAGGTAGGAGGTGGAATCATCCACCTCTAAGGGCTAATCCCATATTCTCTTCCTAGTTTCCAGAATCGAATCAATCTATCAGTCTCAATTCAAGCAAGATGCATAAGCCATAAGAAATGCATAACTGTATAACCAACCAATCTCCAATCAACACATCATAAGACAAGTCTCAACATATACCATCGTAGTGCCACAAGGTCACATCACATCTCCAGATCATACCAAAGGTCATAAAAGCATTTCTCATCACAGAATTAATGAACCAAAACCCATTGTCAACACATCAACACATCAAGGTCAGGTTATTAAGATTCAGCAAAAGGAAAGGTCAGTCAATGTGTGAATCACCAAAACGTCAGCATACTCGCAAAACATCATCTCAACCCATACAATGTCATATAACGAACACTTAGCAATCACGCACCATTATCTTATATATATAAGTCAGATTCATGATCCAAATCAATATTCATCATTTAACATCTCCTGATCATAATATAACATCATGCTCTCACATAGCAACATATCATAATTTCATGATTCATTCAACACATTATAACATGCTTTTAGAACAACATAGTAGGATAGCAATGGGTCATTATATCATGAGTATAGTTGTCACTACCAATTTTAACTCAGTATTGCATATCAACATGTAATATCATGCCATACATGTTTATCATGGTTGCTATCTAACATCATGCCAGTACATATTAACAAATCACATAATCAAGAAAGCTTTCACATCATCACCAGGCAAAATAAACGCAAACCCCGCTCGCTCGATTTCAATTCCTACATCAAAACCAGCCTCATCTAGATTCACCAACATCAGCTCAGGTAACATCCTCAAAAGAAGTCCCAATTCATTTCAATACCCTAATCTCGCCCCTCATTCCACCAAGACTCTCACTAGCAATCCACCTCTAAGAATCCAACTACTATCTCTAACCTCACACTCGAGGCCCTCTCATACTATATCTTCCCTACTCTTAAAAGCCATTTCTTACACTTCCACACTTCCCAAGAGTTCACAAGCATCATGCCCTGCTAACCGCACATTCTCTAGTAAAATTCCTCGACCACCGCCTATCCGACCTATTCCTAACCATACTCTCACCCAAGATTCACCTAGGAGTTCGTCGAAAATCCTCAAGCATTACCTCTTAATTCCCGAACCCACTCGGTCCAACCTAAGTCAACACCCCTCTTCTGCAACTTTCCCTTACCACCGTCGAGTATTCTAAACACTCAAAACCTTTCTCCACTCTCTGACCGCTCAACCAAAAAGGACCTCACTCACATGTTCAAAGAAGAATCAATCATGGACATTATTGCACATAAGGACTACATCATATCAACTAGCATCATTGGCATTGCAACAAGTATCAGAAGTCTCAATTTACCGTCATGCTCGAAATTATCACATAACACCATATATGAATAAAGTCAATTCAAACTGGAAAGTTTCATCATGATCTTAGCTAATAACTAGTTCAGATTCTCGGCATTTGTAGTTCACATTATAGGCAAGGAATTTAGATCATGCTTGGCATCTCAGAGTAGCATTACATTAAGACATCAAGGCACATTAGGATTGTAAGGCATCGAATCATATCATCATAGTCAACAGACAATCAAGCAACAGTCATCACGTCAACAAGCAGCTTTCAACATCAAGTCAGTGCAGTATCATCATCAACAAGCTCGGAAAGGGTTAGCAATTTGAATAGAGGACGTTCCCACTTGCAAGTCATATCGTACTCAATAATCGCAATCCTCGAAGCGAGCTTGTTCCGTCGACATTATCGATCCTGAGGCCCGTGGGTTATGGGCCCACGCTTCCGCTGCGCTGCTATATCGCTATTCGACTTCCCGATCCCTTTTTCCATGCGGTCACTCGTCCAATGTATCGCGTAGGAGTCTAAGTTAGCGGAGATAGGGGAGTGACAAGGGTCTACGACTCAATGTTTCTCTTGGAGACGAAATGGACCAAAGCTAAGGATGACACGACTGGAGACAAGATTCTGACTCGGGAATAGTAACGATGCCCTTAAGAAAGTCTATAAGGTCCCAATTGTGACAACACGCACGAATTCATTACGGAGCATATCAACCACATCAATCCATACTAACATGTACCTATCTCGGGGCAACATTCGTATTCATATCAAGACACAATCAAGTCTTACGCTGATGTGTGTGAAATAAGCTAACATTCTAGTATTCCATGGAAGCAGATATGCCTAGCAGCTTCAAGCAAGATAGACGGAACCAACAATGATCATATATGATTCGAAGTCAAGCGGAATTTAGTGAAGATAACGATCATCATGCATATGAACAATGTAAAAGCATGGTATACACATCAACAAATGAGTCCAAATATATCATGGCAAAGTATATTATAATAATCAGATGAAGCGTCATATAAGGACACAACATAGTAACTATCACACCTAACAGCAATGATCAGATAGTAAGTTAAGGATGACATGTAATCATACGACAAGATACATTTAGGGAGCATAGATCCTACATGATACTAGCGATACATAATGTGATACAAGCATAGACAAGAGTCATTAAGAGGAGTTCAACATATTATTCACGAAACATGAGGCATCATCAACAGTAACAAGAAGAACATCATGGGTGTTAGATTATAATAATGCTAAGAACGAACCATCATAGAGCACATGTGTGGTACAATAGTTGTCACATTATAGAACCAGCATGATATGAAATCATTCAGCGGGTCATATTGGAAGTCATAAGCTCTACATGATACTAATAGCACACATCGAACATGAGTACCACTAGAGTAATTCAACTAGGTTCATTCCGATATTCATGCGTCATGCAGGTGCAAAATCATGATATAGAGTGGTGTGTGATCAAGCGGGGTGTCAAGTCATAGGTTCATACAAGCACGAGAAGCCATCATAGAGTAATAGACATCTTTACCATGTAAGCATGCTAGGTTTAACTATCACGGAAAGCTAGTCAAACATCGAATTCAACATTAACTCATCAGGACGAGTGAAACATGTTAAGAGAACAGAAAGAGGAACAAGCCACACTATTAGGTACCTAGCTCGAGAGAGAATTAACAACAATGTAGGTAAAGTAGAACTCGCACAAGTCGCAACCAAGGGCCCAACATGTTACTAGTGGTCTAATATAACATATGGTACATACATGCACTTGACTGGTTAGTACGACGGTATGCAAGAGTTCATTCAATCACATCTCAACGACATAGTAGCATGAGAGGAAAAACACAACGAGGTGTAGAGAAAGTCTAAGCAACATGGCTAGAATATGAGGACATGAGTTCAAATTGATGTATACTAGGATAGAACATGTATTTATCAAGACTCGTTCACACTATCATGTACCTAATCCAAGGGAAGCAACAATCATATAGACTCATATCATGTGGTTCATGTTTTCAATCAATCATACAATCAATATGCTAAGTAAACATGCTATAACAACATACAATCATGATAGAGGACAAGACACAACACGAGACTTAAGCAATGGGACAAGCATGGGTACAAAATGTCATACAACTATAAATTCACATTAAAGCTCATCATCATAACATGTACCGGGAGTTACGTAGCATATAAGGCACGTCGACATCAATTTATAACACGTATCCACCAAGTAAGGGGCTCACTCTATCATGATACTAGAACCGAACTACCACACTATCATGAACCTATTCACAGGAAGGACATCAATTAGACGACATCCTAGCATATGACATATTTATTCATGCTCTAGTACGACAATGCAATATACTAAACAGATCATGTCGGGATGATATGAACATAATAAATGTAGTTCGAACCTATACAATGGTCATCATGAGCATCAAGGCACATAAGCACAAATTCACACTAAGGATCAATTGTAGGTCAAGGAGTAGTGCATATAGAATCACACAATCATGAACAGGGCAATCAAGATAACCCGATAGAAGTCCATAAGGGCAACATTGACTCTTCCCAACTGACTCATTACCCATCTTTCCCGTGGGACTCGGATACGAATTTTCCGTGACAAGAGGACACTGATGGATCGTCATAAGAACTGATAACGACAGCCTCGTAAACATCTCACTCTCTAGCTCGGAATTTCATCAAGGACCGTCTTCCAATACCCTCTCGGACAACCTCTATATCCAATCACGATTCCCGACACAATGTGTTTACCAACCCAATTCCAGTGGAAGACCGATATTCGAAGGGGGGACTCGATTGAATTGTCAAAAGGGTTCATAAGGAAAGGGACGGTTCCACAGAGGCTGAGCTTAACCATATAGGAGGAAGGGTACTCCCGCTATCCCGTTCGCACAGATCGTTCAATATTCAATAAGTAGTTAGGCATATCAAGCACTCAACATAGAGTCAGTCAATGACAATTATAACGACCTCCTTGGAACCCTCCGGACCCAGCTGTAAAGAACAAGCTAGTGTTTCGCCTACCCGTTTCCGACTACATCCAATAGGGATGGTCTATCACCTCTTCTACCCACTCGATCCCTTATTAGTTGGTTCTCCACTTTTATCATAAGCCAAGTTCATATTTAGTCCAATTGAGTTAGGCATATTAAGTTCATTTTGCCCCTTTAAAACGCTTTCAAATCTTCGAAATCCATGGGCGGTTTTTTCCAAAACATACACCCGACCCTTGCGTACCCGAATTGCACAACCTCGCTCTGATACCAACTTTGTAACGGCCCAGATATAAATATCCGAGATACGTTTTGAAGGTCGGATACCTTCGTTCGGATGTTGCAATTCAGGTACGGGTCGAGGTTTCAAACCTCTAATCAGTCGAAGTTTTATAAATTCAGTTTAAGCGAAAGTAAAGCGGAAATACGATTTATATACGAAAGCCACGGCAAGGCCGGGTCAAAACCAAAACATAATTCTAAAGTTGTATGGCCAGATTAGCGGGGTTAGACAAATTTCTTTGCAATCGCCGGGGGACTTTCCCACGCCATATAAACAGGGAGCAATCATACCTAAAAACATTTGGTGCGAGTGGGGTCAGACCGAGGCCCCAACATGCTCTGTCCAGCAAGCGAACATACACATACGCTAATAATAAAGATGATGCAGATGCGGAAATTAAATCACACTAGCATGATCCTAATTTACAATATGCGAGAAATAATTGTAAAGGCGCCCAAAGAATGCCAAGTGACATGTCCTTCTCCTACCTCTGCACCCCTTTCCGTTAGTGCAGAGACCGGCCGGTTCGATGCTATAGCATATCATATCTCATCATCATATCTCATCATCATAACATAAATTAAAATAAATATGCCCGATGGTAATGGGCTATCATCATGCTCATATCGACTCGATAGACTCAGGGCACCCGATGGGGCTGGGCTACCCTATGACCCTAGCAAAGACTCTAGGACTATCACAGATAACGGCCGTTCTGTTTCATACGCGTAAAGAAATAGAATGCTCAATCACAAGTGCAACCTAGCATGATACTACATGGCATGCTTTAATGCTTATGCAACACCTAGTATGCCATACATTCACAAGCCGGTAATCTCTTTCGAATCTGAGTAAGCCCATAAAGGAACTTACCTGAATAAGCCGAACAGCAGAGAGTAAGGCAGAGCAGAATCCATGAAATGAATCACCGATAGCAAGCAACGTCCAACATTCACAAACACCTAATAACATATAAATGCATAAGTCTACCTATTTCACACAAGGCGCCCCTAACTATCATTCATCTCTTTTCATATCCCATTTCAGATTATTCCATCTCATTTCATCACAAACCATATCTCATTTCATGTTCATCCCATCTCATCATCTCATTTTCAAAACAACCTCTCAAGGAACTTAACTTAGAAAATCAAACAACTCTTTTTAAAATCGCTTATCTAAATCCCGACATTAAACATTTAAACCTTAAAATAAATTTCCAAAAGTCATATTTAAATCCTCATAAAATGCATCAATTAAATAATCCAATTAATATTATTTTAAAACAACCACAATATAAAATGATAAATTTCCAGAATATTATAACAAATCCCAAAATAATAATATTCAAATAATTCAACACTTGTTATCCATATCTTAAAATCACCCTATAAAATATATCATATAATAATCCATTTCAAATAACATTACCTTTAACCAGGTAAAATAATATATTAATATTTCAGAATATATATTTATCTCACAAAATCCCATAAATATAATAATAATAACTAATAATAATTTAACAATTATATACTAACTATATATTATCACACCAACATATAACTTAATACATAACACTAACACTCTAACCCCAACCCAGCAGGCCCAAGGAACAAATCCAACCCGGAAGCCAAGCCCAAACCAAAAAAAATAACCCAAACCCGCCCAAAAGGAATGCCTCCCAACCCAGAATCACACCCGGATCCGGGTTTTCAGAAAAGAGTTGAGCAGAGACCCGTTTCAGCTCGGATCCGGCCCAGAAAAATAGGCCCAATAAGAAGGGGAGAATAGATCCCGTCTTCTTCCTCCCATCTCGGACAGAGATCTCTGCGCGTGACAGAGGAACGGGAAGAAGAAGAAGAGGAGTGCTCCGCCGGCGGCTTCTCTCCGGCTACCCTCACCCGACTCGACCCCTCAAACCCATTCCCGACCTCAGAGACTCAAAACGAACCGAAACAAGGAAGAAGAAGAAGAAGCTCACCGGGGTTGAAGTTTTCGCAGGAAAACAGTCCGTTGGGCTCGGCTTAGCGTCGACGACGGTGGAAGGAGTTCTGACGGACCTGGGATGGATGAAGGGAAGTAAAAGGTGTTCTTTTTTACGCATTTTAAGATGGAAACAGAGGGTCGAGAACTCACAGGTCGGAATGAAGAGAAACAGAGGAGGAAGAGCGCGACGTGGCTTCGTCGGCGCTCCGGGGCTGCTCTGCTACTGCTACTATGGTGCTCTTGGTGGTGTGGTGTGGCGTCATTGTAAAACAGAGAGAGAGAGAGGGGGAGAAGAACCTTGGGTTGCTGGGTTTGAATAAGGAGGTGGGGCTTGGGTTTTGTGTTTGTTGAAACAAAACAGAATGAAGAGGGGAGAGGAGGCCTGCTGGTGCTGCTCAAGGAAATGGAGAGAAGAGGATAGGGTTGTAGATTTCTGAAACAATAAAAGGGGTAATGGGTGTGTGGGTTGTTAAGAGAATAGGACAACTGAGTGAGCTGCAATTTGTGAGGCAGGGGACCTCAACGGGAGGGGGAGAGAGAGAGAGAGAAAGAAAAAAAAAGAAAAGAAATTAATATCTATGTGGTCCCAATAGAAAATGCAAGGAGAATATACCCGATATTCAAATTCGAAACCCGCTAATCCCGACTCTATCAAAAATTAAATTAAAATTTAATTCAAGATAATCGAAAATTAAATAAATTTCAATCAATACTCGCAGCTCAATTTAATTTTTATTAATACTCGGACTCGATGTCGAAAATCAAATCCCGTAAAAAATCCTAATTTAAATTGATGCCGGAATGATTTTAAATCGAAACTTGATGCTCGAGGACGGGTTTTTATTCCATTTTTACAAATTGAATAAAAATAATAGTATATTTAATTAAAATAATATAAAAATATATTCGGCCTTTACAGTAATTGAAATACTTGGTTTTTTGTGGGTTTAATCCCTTAACTGCATATTATACTTGTTTGTTTGTTTGAGAATTATGCTTTGGCGAGGTGAACCGACAACTTTCCATCTGTCATCCATCTTGACAACATAGCATATGTTGAAAAGTCATTAATTGTCCAAAGTAGAGCTGCATACATAACATAATTTTCCTTCCTTGACACATCATAAGTGGTACACTGATGTCCAAAAGTTGCATTAATTAACTCATCAATCATAGGCTTCAAGCACACATCAAGTAACTTCTTAGGATTTTATGAGCCTTGCACTATCAATGTCAAAAACATATACTCATTTCTCATGCACATATTTAGTGAAAGATTGTATAAAGTAACAATAACTGGCCAACAAGAATAGTTTTCTTCTGATTTTGGAAAATGTACAAAGCTATTAATGCATAAACCCAAATTAACATTTTAGAGAGAATTGAGGTAACTAACCCACATAGTTGGAAAGTTTGCAAAACTAACCTTAACCCTTGAAATTTTGCAAAACTAACCCGGATTGGCAAAAAATTGCAAAAATAACCGGTTGCCTCCACCGATTTTAGGAGGTAAATGGGGTAAAAAAAAAAAAGAAAAGCAAGTTATTTGTTTAAAAAAAAAGAAAAGAAAAAACAAGTATAAAAGGGAAGCTTATGAGAGATCCCATAAAAAACCCTAGAAACCAAATCTGCCTCCTCTCTCTCCTCCAAGCTCTCTCCATCTCTCCATATCTGCCTCCTCTCTCCTCCAAGAAGATCGCCCACGTTGAGCAACTTCGTTATTTCCGCTTCCAGTGAGCCGAGTAAGAAGATCGACATGTATTCCCCGGAGTTCTACGCTGGCGCCCGACGTACTTGATTTTCAATTGTTTCGGTGGAAATACAGACACGTTAAATCCTTGAAGTGACACGGTTATACAAACAGGTGACATGGTTCATTTCGAAAACAAATTGCATGTGAAACTCTAAACTATGACACTGTAATTCCTTCAGGTGACACGACCATTCAAACAGGTGACAGGGGTGATTTCCTTAACAAATTGGCAGACACTCAGAAATGTGAAACTTCAAAATCAAACAACTGACACGGTAAATCCTTCAAGGGATAAGACCATACAAACAGGTGACATGCATAATTCATATTGTTGACATATACGATTTACAAAATAAGTGATTATATTGTTATATTATTAATTGAATATGAAACTTTGAACTTTGACATGGTAATTCCTTCAGGTGACACGACCATACAAACAGGTGACAGGGGTGATTTTCTTAACAAATTGGCAGACACTCAGAAATGTGAAACTTCAAAATCAAACAAGTGACACAGTAAATCCTTCAAGTGACACGTCATACAAACAGGTGACAAGGGTGATTTCCTTAACAAATTGGCAGATACTCAGAAATGTGAAACTTTAAAATCAAACAAGTGACACGGTAAATCCTTCAAGGGACACGACCATACAAACAGGTGACATGCATAATTCATATTGCTGACATATACGATTTACAAAATAAGTGATTATATTATTATATTATTAACTATTTAAAGTCTATTAGCTCAAGGTAGAGCAATGTGTTAAATACACATAGATGTAGGTTCAAATCCTACATAGACTATTAACATCGTAACATATGTAACAAGAAAAAAAAAACTAGTATTTGAACAAGTGTCAAGAGAATCTAAACGTGTGACAAGAAAAAAGTAGCAGGTGACACGCAAAATCCTTCAAGTGACACGGAATGTTTAAAAATTTAAAACCCTATACAAGTCTTCAGGACTATTATTTATTCTTGATTTTTTTGGCGGGAAAATTTTTAATTTTGGCGGGAAAATTTTTAGCATGTGACCAACAACCGGTATTGTAGGTCACCAAATTTATTTGCAAAACTAGCCTACTAAGTCACTTTTGCAAATTTTACCAAATTATGACATTTTTGCAAACTTTCAAAAAAAATGGTCTAGTTATGCAAAATCGCCAACATTTTATGGCTCAAAAGCATAATTAGAATATATTGCATTCAACCTCTTCCGTGCATTTCCATATGAATGATGAGACATTATCCCCTCTTCTGGAATATGATAGGTATGCCAAGTCACATCGCCAATTATCACCTCATATGCATATAATCTTTGCAACTAAGGGGTTAAAGACAATTATATTAGAATAGTTCTTTATCCGAAGTGTCTTTATTTTGATTACTTCTATAATCAAACCTGGCATGACTGCAACACTTACAAGATTCTTTATTTTAATTATCCTTCCAGAACAACATACAATCATTAAGACACTTGTCTATTATCTCAAATGGTAAACCTAAAACAATAAACAACAGTAGAATAAAAGCATAACTAAACTACTCTATAAGAATTATCTATTGACCAAAATAAATCTCTCATTTGATCACCTGTTTATTTGTTGAGCTTTTCTTATGGATTGACGCAAAAAGGAGAATATGAAAGACTAACTTAACTTTATAGTGATATATCCAAAAAAATACACATAATTCCACGAAGATCCAAAATCGAGGCTTAATGATCCAAATTAAATAGGAAAGCTGTCCACGGAAATAAGAACATATCATATAATAGCTGTTTATTTACCTTGGCAAGGCCAAAGATGATTTATACTAGCTAGTCTATCTAAATTTTTAAGCTTGATTTTTTTACTCCTCTGATTTTCTTTTTACCTCAAGGAGAGCTGAGGGCTTGCATAAGAAAACTAGATCAAATTCAAGTTCAGAGCACAAAGCAACGAATGCAAAACATTTATACCTTGGTTAGACTTTGGTTAAACAACAAGTCTCTTAACAATGACTTGTCAAAATCAATTGCAGTTGATCCCTTCCATTTGCATACAGGAATATCTGGTATTGTCCCATTAGATCATTCGACTCTCCCTGAAAAAATGAGTACATAAACTGCCTTATAACATGTTTCAGAATTATTTGACGGGACTACTAGTCAATCATCTTTCTTTAACTATTTATCCTATCATAAGCTTCTACTTTTATTTTTCTATTTGTAGTGTACTTGTGAGTCTTAAGTTCGAAGTTGTTGTGGACCTCCAGACATTGAACTTAGGTTTGTATTATGTATTTGGTCATTGAACTTATGTTGTATTCTGAGTTGCTTGGTTTTTTATGGTCTGGTATATATTAAACTTGTATTGTTTAATCCTTTCTTGCTTGCACAACTATGGTGTAAAATTGATGTAATTTCATTATAACCTCATCTCGGAACTGAGCTCGAACGAGCCGAACGAGCCCATATGATGAGCTCAAACGAGCCGAACGAGCCCATATGATGAGCTTGAATGAGCCTAGGCTCGTTCATTCAAGCCTTAAAAAGCCGAGCTCGAGCTTTCCCCAGGGCTCGCGAGCCAAGCTTGAGCGCCAAAAAAAGCTCGGATAATTTCTGGGCACAAGCTCGGCTCGGCTAGTTTCTTGTTCGAGTCAAGCTTAAACATGTCAAGCTCGACTCGTTCGGCTCGAATATCACCCCTACATGGAGTACTAAACTCTTTCGTTTCATCTATGAATTGAAGCTTTGATTTGTGTAAAGCTGTGAGATTTCTATTCTTGTTCTATTCCTATTAATTCATATTGATTCTTTTGCACTTATTATTGAACATTGTTGATTTCTTCTACCTTATGCAACTACTTGAGATTACTGTTATGATTTTGTAGATTATTCATAGTGAACCTTAATCCATAGTGGCAATCATGCCTTTAATGGCTCTAAAAGGCTCAAAAGGGGAAGAAATTCAGTAGAAACAAAAATCAGTGTTTGATTCAAATGGTTTTTTATCTCTTTCAATTAAGAGTTTTGAACCCTCAATTTCTTATATCTGGATGTGAAGCGTCATGGAAGAGAAAAGATTGGTGGAGATGATTGGTTTAGATATATGGCCTCAAAATGGATTATATTTTTACCCGAATTGATGACTTGGATCAATTGAATTGCTTTGGGTTAGAATTTATTAGGTTTGGATATGGCTAGAAGTCCCTCTTTGTCAATATCTCTTTCCTTTTTTTTTTTGCTTACTTTCATAGAAGATGAGTAAGTTGATTAAGAAATGAAATGGATCCTTTTTATTTTATTTGGTTGAATGATTCATGTGGGTTTGTTTGATATTTTTGTATGGAGTTAAAGATTTTTTTTTTGTCGTAGATTGGAAGATGTGTTTGGTGAAGATAATATCACTAAGCTTAAATTTGAAAGCTAGAAAGGGGCATTTAATCTTTTTATATCATATCTACAAAAATCCCATGGAATCCAAGACTAGGTGGCAGTTTTCTAACATATTGTATATAATGGGTGGTTTTATGCGATTGAAAATTTATAGGTTTTCTACAAAGTAGCATATTTAAGGGATTGTTTTCCACAATTTTGCATACTAAAACTCCATGCTATAAGAGCTTAAGGGTACATACCAAATATATAATCATTACATCATTTTCCACTTATAAAAAGCTTTATCTTGAAAGTTTATATGATAAATTCATCAAACTATTGCTAAAATTCAACACCAATATAAGTGTCTAAGTAGAAATTGTTGTCATCTTTTTTATGGGCACTAAAAGGGTTGCAAGTTGCAACTTGATGTCTAGCTAGAGGAGCTCCTTCATCAATTAAGACTTGAAAAATAATTGGGTGGGTACCAGCTTGAGACTAATAGTTTCAATTGTTCATGCACATCTCAAGCCTCTCTCTCTCTCTCTCTCTCTCTCTCTATATATATATATATATATATATATATATATATATATATATATATATTTTTAAATCCTCATTGCTAGGAGGAGTTTACCACCTCCTATTTAGAGTTCAGTCCTTTTCAAGTCAAAGACATAATTTATAACTAGAGTCAAGTAAACTTTAAAAGCGATAATGTGAGGGCAGATGTTGCAACAATCAATGAACCACTTCTCAATAAGGGATAATTTGAGGACAGATGTTGTAAACATGCTTATTAGGATCCCAATCTGGATCGTAAGATCTTTGATCTTATAATTCCAAGCTAGTTTCTTATCCGGATCGTGTATAAATACTCATTAGTGTTAAATCAAGCTAGGATCGGTAGGATCAATTAATCCAAAAAACATATGACCCTAGTAATAAATACTTTAACATGTGATTTCATGTGTTATTTGTATTTGGAATTAGGGCTACCACTTAAATGTATGTCTACAAATAATAAAGCCCATGGGGCTTTTAATTTAATTTAATAGGTCCAATTTGTTTTTTTTTTTTACTTTTTAGTAGAAATTAAACCCTTAAGCCTCATTCTCATTCATTCATACCTAATCAATATATTGAACATCTCTACACAAAGGCATCCCTTTTTCGTTTTCTCATTCCTTCATCCATTTATTGGGTAATTGAGTTGAGATTTTTTGGAGTTCTTGGTGGAGGTGAGCAACCCAACATTAAGCCACCAAGTTTTCATGAAGTTATAGAGAAGTTTTTGAAGAAGGAAGTGAGTAATGTTAGAAAACTAGTTGATGATCATAAAAAGGAATGGAAGAAATATGGTTTTCTATCATATCAGATGGATGGGCGTACAGGATAAGACGCACACTATATAATTTTCTATTTAAAACTACTATGGGAACTATTTTATACTCATATATTAATGCATCTGACATTTTCATAATGGTAGATAAAATCTATGAAATGATAGATGAAGTTGTCGAAATTGTTGGGGATAATGTAATTCAACTTGTAACCGATAACGACGTAAACTATAAAGCAGTTGGAGAGATGTTTATGACAAAAAAAAGGTTATGTTGGAATCCTTGTGATGCGCACAATATTGATTTAATGTTGCAGAATTTCGACAAGAAGGTTAAGCTTCATAGTATGATAATTTGAAGGGACAAAAGGGTAACAACTTTCTTATATTCTAGAACATTACTTCATACATGGTTGGAAGAGTTTACCAAAGGAAGGGAGATAATTAGGTCAGTTGCAACCTGATTTCCTACTTCCCACTTGACCTTAAGATCTGTTAATGAGCAAAGAGGACCTTTGGTGTCCCTGTTTTCCTTAAATAATTGATTATCAAGTAAATTTGTAAAACCTATTGGAGGCTAAATTTTCATGAATTCATGATTTCATAGATAATGCCATCGTACATTTATTATATATAGTACTAAAAATGTGATTAAATTTTAAGCATAGAGCTTGACCCTTCAAAATCAGGTCTTTGCTTGACTATTGAAGACCGGGCTTTATTAATTAGAATATAAGCCCAAATACATGTAAAAAAAAGGTTCAATAAGCACAAAATAAAATGGAAAAGTACACAATGTGCATCAGGATCCACTACGTTATCTCATTACAAGTTCACAAGTAATATAGAAAAAAAGAGAAAGAAATACACAAAGGGGGAAATTAAACAAATGTGATGGTGGGACAAGACGGGGCGGGGGGGAGTTATTCAAGTAACTCCTCCTATCGCACCCTATAAATGCAGTGATGATTCACTGTCATAAATCCCCCTGTCTTCCTATCCCTTTTCACAAATCTTCCTCCTTTATTATTTTCTCTTTTTTTTTCACATTTTAATTATTTTTTTATTTTAGGGATGGGGGAGGCCAATTCAGGGAGCCTTGTCCCTTATGGGACAAGTGATCCCATCCGCTATAAATGATGCAGAGAAATTGGGGTTTACCTCTTCCGCTGGTTCTAAATCGACAGGCACCTGCACATACATGTACAAAAGCATCAGTAAACAAAAAAATAAGCATATGTAAACGCAAAATTCGTGCTGCATAAAAGAATAGGTTTTATTTAGATTGACATTCACATAATATAATTTGTCTTAAGAGCTTAGAAACCAAAAGGTTATAATACTCGATTTTCAATAAAGGTTATATTACTCATTTTGATAATTAGGTAAGAAGTTATATATGAAAGTTTAAATGAGGAGAAATGTCAAATTTTCTACTTTGCAAAATATTGGTGATGTTTCTAAAATGATGGTCAAGGTAGGAATTCACAAAGTTTTTAACTTGGTATATCATCTTATCGAGTTGGTTTTAGTGTTACTAGTTACAACAACTATAATGAAAAGAGTTTTTTCTGCTATGGGTATATGATCAAGTCATATTTACGCAACAAAATGAGAGATGACTTTCTCTATGAGAGTTTGAATTACTATGTCAAAAAAAATATTTCCAAACACATTGATAATGCAATATTTTCCTTGTATGAAAACCCGTAAAATAGATTTACACCTTTATCATCGAGTTGAACTATTTCAATATATTACCCCTAGCATTTAAGAACTATTTGTATTTGTACTAGTGAACTCTTTTATTTTTTTTATCGCTAGATTGTAGTAGTATTAAAGACATTGGGTGTGTATGGGCACAAAAAAAACACTTAAAAAATGTTAAAATGTGGGTGTTTAAAAAAAATTGTGTATGGATAATTAAAAAACGATTTTCCTATTTGCACGGTAATAATCGCAAATTGCACGGAAAGCATACCGTAGACGCGTATGCCGAGTGCGCACTTCTCCTTCTCTCTCCTGCTCGCTCTCATGCTCACAGTCCCCGTCTCCTCCTTCTGCCAGCCACCATCCGGCCGCCTGGGATCAAGCCACACTGGCTCACCTCTGTTCTCAACCCCAATCCCATCCTCCTATACCGTTCTTTGTTCATTCACCACCGATGAACCCTAAACCTCGCCAGCTCCTGAATCCTCAATTCCGTCGGATCCATCATCTCCTCGATTGCTAGTTCCGGTCTACCAGCATCGTCGTCGGCGGCCATCACTGCTGCTCATCTAATTTGGTGTCTCGTTCTTCCTTTTCGCAACAACGAATCTCCTCCTGGGTGGTTTGTTTACTCAGATCCAGGGCTCGTCAGAGCTTCTCTGGTGGCGCCACCACCCGATTTGGCTTACCCATTGCCGGATCTTTCAGATCCATAAGATTCCATGCTAGATCCCCTCACCCTCGTGCTCGGAATACATATCGATTTAAAAAAAAACTGGAAGAAAGGGTGGCCGAACAGAGAAAGAGGAAGAAGATGCATATCATTTTTTTTATTAAAAAAAACCGCAATCGCGCATTGCGAGTGCACGATTGCAAAAGTGTAAAACGCGAAAAGTTGATCGTGTAAATAGTAAGCCCCTTAAAAAAATCCATTTTTTTGTAGTTTAAAAACAGTGTTAAAAAAAACTAAATCAAGCTACTTTTTTGGTGTTTTTTTAGTATTTTTAGTTTATTTTGTTTGAAATTACTATAATACCTCTAATAATAACCAAATAAACTCCACTTTTTTACAAATAAACTCTTTTACGCTACCCTTCATACGGAGTTTATATTATTCTATAATCTTTCAACCTTAGTCACTTTTTTAACACCGTCTCATACATACCCATTGTGTATTGTACAAATTTGTGTTATTTATTGTCATTTGCTATCGGTGTGCCTCGCCCTCATCGGGTTCGGGCTTTGCCATTGTTCCCGACAATTGTAGATCTCTGATTTGGTGTGGTCTCGACCTTTGATCCCATTGGCTCTGCTTTCTTTCTCTGGATCACGCTCTCCTCCCTATTGCACACAGCATCCCGTGCTCCTCTTTCAGATGGCTATGGCAATTTATCAAAGCCGCTGAATGCAAAACCAAAAAAAAATAAAATTTGAACGCATTATAGGGAACTAGGGAAGAAGCTAATCTAAGTAATTTGGGCTAAGGGTTGTATTTAAAAAAAAATGGGCCTCTCAAGTTTAACTCATAAAAATGGACCAAAGAAGAAGAATAGACTAGCAATTCAAAAAAAAAATGATAAGAAATGAACCCTAAAAACAACGCGCCTAACGCGCCCCCTTTGGCACTTCCCCTTCGCCACGCTCCGGTTTCCTTCACCAAATACCCCCAATCCGCCCCCCAGCTCACCAGATCCAACCTATTCGAATGCTCTTCTGGCGTCCTGAGGGGGTAGCTCCCTCCTCGTGGCCCTAGGTTCCATCAATTTTGTGCTTCCCTCAGCACTGCAACTTGTGTTCGCCTCGCAACTGGGCTCTTGTCGGTGAGCATCTTGCTCTGATGCCGGCCGGCCTGCAATCAATATCAGCGAAGCAATATTCTCATATGACTTTTATCGCCCCTTTCTTCTTTATGGTTGGTGACGAGCGGTGGAGGGGCCTGCTCGGGAGGTGCCGTCACTTCGAGCGATGGCGAGGGTGGATCTTCGTCGTTGTTGTCCTGTCGGTGTGTGAATGTGTCTTCCTTTACTTTGAGACTGCCCTTCAACTGGTATTCTCTACCCCCTACCCCCTCTACACTCTAACTGCTTCTACTTGCTTGCTCCGTCGACCCGATTCAACCCTTGGAAGGGGCTTCTATTCTGACTCAAAACTTATTCTTCTGTTTCTCTGCAATTGCGGCTGCTGTGTGTACTTTGCTTTATCTTGGTCTACTGGGCTTTTTGTGTTCAATTTTATGAGCGAGGTTTCTCGTACTTTCAAGGTGGTGGTCCTTGTCGACTCACCTGTCACTGACCTTCCAACTAAATCAAATACTAAACTCCATCTGGTCATCTTACAAGAGCTTGAATTGATTTATGTGGGGGCGGTTGTTCCGCCTGTTACTGCTGTTATCCATCTCTTTAATAAAGGGATTTCTAATTCTAAACTTTACGATACTACGGTGCCCACTACCGATGATAATGTTGTTCCAAACGATAAGCATGAGTCTCTCACAATTTTTCCAATATATTACACGTTACCAATGAACCCATCCTTGTGGTTAACACTTAAACTATGGTTTTATGCATATTTTGCGGGAACCCCCATGTTTTCATTCTTGGCTATATGCCATATATTGATTGTAACATGCTACTCTTCTACGTCAATATATATTTGGACTAATTTCAACTTTAGTAAATGTTTTGTTTACTTCACTTGCCATCTCACTTGCTTCTGTAATTGCAATTCCTATTCCTACTCTTTGGCTGGTTTGTTGGCTTTGTTTTGTTTTGTTTGTAGGACCAACTTCCTCTTATCACTTACGGTGGTCTTCGCTTGGACCAAGATTCATTACAGCCGTGTGAGTCCGACTCGAATTGGTTTCGGTCACAAACTTTACCCCAAAAATTTGCCTTACAATGGCTTTGAATTAGTCCAATTTGGCTTTACCAGCCACAACGTCACACCCTTTACGGTTGCCTTGATTGTGGCTTCCTTCCAGAGCCATTCGATTAAGGCATTGTTGAGCCGCTTCCAACTAAGCACCTTGCAATCAAACACACGTGGTAACACAATCATGTGGGACTACTTGCTTTACCATGGGGTACACCTCTATCGATTTGGCTCTACCAGCTGCATAATTACCAACCTTAAGATGGTCTCGGATACTCGCTTGGCCAACTCCCCATTACTAATACCATGGTTTCGCCATAATGCATCTTGGCTATGTGGTTACTTGCTGCGGAGCCTTGGGCGTTGGTCTACACTCTCAGTTAGTTCCTACACGACTACACTAAGTCACCATAATGCATCTTATGATCTTTCGAGATCAAATACGCCCTACAAGGCCTTCATACACAATGGTTTCCAAAACAAACAATTAAGGGTCAATGACACCTTTGTTGATCATATGTTATTTGCATACTCCTCTCTCTCGCAGTGGTTGTACACACATTACCTATGTTTGATCACAATTCATACGATCCGACAAAAATGGCTCCATCTTTACCGGACACACATTCCATACACTAATCAACACACATTTTCCTTACCGGACCATTTCACCCTACAAAGGTGTTCAAAATGGATCTATATTGTTTTATTACTACCACCGTATCGAAACCAAATGGAATCGGATAACATTCACACTCTTATTCTCGTTTGGGTTTTGGTTTTCAAAACTCATACCCTCAATTCGGTTGCCAACCGGTTTCAAATAGTACAAACAACTCGTAAAAATCGTTTTTCATGAATATATGTTCTTGGAATTCCCGAGGTATCTGTAGTCGAAACTTCTGGACTAATGTTGATATTTTCTGTAAGAACAATAATATCAATGTTCTGGCTCTGTTAGAAACAAAGACAAATAAAATACCTCGTGAGACCGTCTGGCGGAAATGTGGGTTCACAAACATCGCTTTTGACCCGGCATTGGGTTTTTCTGGTGGAATTTGTTTGCTTTGGAAAGATATCCCCTCCTCTCAAGGATCTATTGAACTCATTTCGGTACAACACCGATTCATCCACTTTAACTATTTGGACTATGTCACCCAACGGAGTATTGCTTTTTTGGTGGTTTATGCCCCACCAGACGAACGACGAAAATCAACCTTTTGGGAATCTATCTCCCTTTATATACGAACGTTTCTCATCCCGTTCTGTATTATGGGGGATCTCAATGAAATTAGCTCCCCAGTAGACAAATTTGGAGGGGTATATCCTTCCGCTGCAAGGTTCAATCGCTTAAATGACTTAAAGAGTAACCTCTCTATGCTCGAAGTACCATCGTATGGTGGCCAGTTTACCTGGCAACGTAAATCTAACGGTTTAGTTACCTGCCTGGAAAAGCTTGATCAGCTATTGATCCACACGGACGTATTAACGATGTTTGATTCACTTCGGACGCAGATTCATCCGTTCACAAGATCTGACCATGCACCGATCTCTATAGATTTCCGTCACAATATTCAACTAAAAAATAGACCTTTCAAGTTCGAATTGGCTTGGGCTTCCAGAGTTGATTATAGAAATCTGGTCATGCAAGCATGGCGCTTGGACTCACAGGGTTCCCTTATGTTTAAACTTCTGCAGAAGGCGAGGTTACTTAAGAAGCTTTCCAAATCTTGGCATAAGAATACCTTTCGCAATATTAACAACCAAATTCAGGTCACTGACCAGAAGCTACTTCAGTTACAATCCTCGTTAATTACGAATTACAATACTAAGGATATTCAAATTCTTAAGCAACGGCTCAACAAGAGGGAAAGAATGTTGGATTTTCACCGTCGTTACTGGAGCCAGAGGGCCAAAGTGAAACACGCCAAATTAAACGACTCAAACTCGAGCTATTTCCATAAGATTGCTACGACCAAAAGGGGTCGAAAAATGATTAAGTCTATTATCCTTTCAAATGGGGAATCATCAGCTGACTTTCATATTATCCAACAAGAGTTTGTAAAAGATTTCAAATCAAGGTTCAGGTCCTCTTCGACAGGTGCAATTGATCTGTCCTCGGACCTTGCGGTTATCCCGCCTTTGGTATCTCAAGCAGACAATGCTATGCTCTCCGCGCCAGTGACTAACAATGAAATTAAAGCTGCGGTCTTTTCTATGAGCCCGGATAAGGCCCCGGGTCCGGATGGCTTCCCAGCGGGTTTCTACCAAAAGTTTTGGCCAACAGTAGGTCCATCTGTAATCAAGGCAGTAAAGGCTTTTTTTACCAGTGGCAGACTTCTACGTCAGATCAATCATACGTTTATCACCCTACTTCCAAAATGTGATGACCCATCGTCGATCAATCATTACAGACCAATCAGTTTATGCTCTACAATCTACAAAATTATCTCCAAGGTTATTATTGCTAGGTTAACCAAGATTTTCGATAAGCTGATTCATCCTCTACAAGGGCATTTACAAAAGGGAGATCAATCCAGGATAATATTCTTATTGCTCAAGAAGCTTTGCACTCTTTTAGGCTAAAGAAAGGCCGAACGGGCATGGTAGCCTTGAAGCTAGATATGGAAAAGGCTTACGACCGAATTGAATGGTCCTTTCTTTTCCAAGTACTGGCCAAATTTGGTTTTGATGACCTTTTTATCAGTCGGATTAAGGAATGTGTTTCATCTGTTTCCTATTCGGTATTAGTCAACGATGAATCGACCACAATGTTTGTACCGTCACGAGGGCTCAGGCAAGGGGATCCTCTATCCCCGTTTCTCTTTATTTTAGCTTCTGAAGTGCTTGCACGCACTCTGCACCATCAAAGCCTAGTGAACAAGGACCTTGGCATCACATTCGGTCGGCCGGGTATTAAAATTCCTTTCTTAGCTTTTGCAGATGACATCCTCATATTCTGTAAAGCTTCTCAATCTACTTGCACCTCTGTATTGTCCATTTTAGATAGATACTGTCTCATTTCAGGCCAAAAGGTCAATCTTCATAAATTTAGCTTCCAAGCTTCTTCTAACACGACAGCAACAGCTACTATGGCTACAACCGCTGTGCTTGGTATTCCGCGAGCGAATAATTTCGACAAATATCTGGGCTGCCCAATAGTGAATGGTAAGGTCAATAAGGATACTTTCGCGGAGGTGGTCCTTAAGACAAAGCAACAACTCACAAAGTGGAAATCTTCAAATCTTTCTGCTGAAGGTCGAAAGGTTCTTATCAAAGCTAATCTCAGTGTGAAACCGATATTTCTTATGCAAGCCTTTTTACTTCCATCGCATATTCTCCACGAGCTTGACAAAGTCTATAGACAGTTCTTTTGGAATAAAAATGCTAAAGTCACACCTCTTATCAGTTGGGACAAGATCTGCTCAGATACTATGAAGGGGGGTCTTGGTATCCATAAAGCTGAGTCCATGAATATAGCGCTTCAGATGAAACTTCTTTGGAAGATAATCTCTGAACCAGACAACATCTGGGTCCATGTAGTCTCGCAAAAATATCTTAAAGGGCACGATCTGCTCAGCTACAAGAAAATGGGTCAGTCGTCATGGCAGTGGACTCGACTTATGTCTATTAGACCGAAATTCGAACCGGCTCTTCAATGGAGTGTCGGAAACGGACAGACCGTTGACTTTTGGTCGCATAACTGGGCCTTCTTAGAACCATTGGAATCCAGGATCCTCCAGCCTATACCAGAAACCCTTAAAGGTATAAAGGTATCTCACTTCCTCAACCCAGTTCGGCAGTGGGATAGATCTCTAATAACAAACTCTTTAACAAACATTCTGTCAACACAAGACATCGACCAATTATTGTGCATCGCTCTGCCTAATAATCCCATGACGGATCGTCTATATTGGGGTCCGAGCAAAAACGGCTGGTTTTCAACTAGCTCGGCTAACTCTTTGTTATCAAAACATGCTGGTCTGCCAAACTTTGACTGTGGGTGGATT
This sequence comes from Persicaria maculosa, assembly GCA_963922045.1. Taxonomy (NCBI): domain Eukaryota; kingdom Viridiplantae; phylum Streptophyta; class Magnoliopsida; order Caryophyllales; family Polygonaceae; genus Persicaria; species Persicaria maculosa. The sequence goes on along the minus strand of OY998257.1, from coordinate 61,527,716 downwards.
TGGGATTTGGACGTGCCGCCGAAAGTTCGTCATTTTCTATGGAAAATTTCTCGTGATGGTCTCCCAACTACCCTCAGATTACAAAAATCTCATGTGTCCGTGCCTTCAGGTTGTCCCTTCTGTGAGAATGGTAACAAAACGGTGGCTCACCTGTTCACTGAGTGTCATATGGCGACAAGCCTGCTACAAGCTTTACACATCCACATTCCAAGGTCCCTTACTGCAACTTTTCTCTAAACGATATTAAAAATGCAATTGGGAACAAGCGTTTCGCTGATTTAGCCTCAGCATGGTGGGCCTTGTGGTTTTTCAGGAATCAATTAGTGTTTAACCACATAGATAAAGTAAGTATTAACGAAATCTTTCTACTTTATACTACAAGTACCCATTGCTGGAGACAAACCAAGCTGTTGGAGGACGATCTCCCCAATGTTGCTGACTCTGGATGGGGAGGTAGCGGTCGTTCCTATCATTCGGGTCGCCATATGGCTGGTAATCCTTCCAGGAAAAGTCAGCGTCGCTTCGGAAAGTGGGAAAAGCCTCCTTCAAATTGCTACAAGCTAAATTTTGATGGGTCTGTTATGCCTGGTGGTTCGGCTTCTTACGGTTATGTTATCCGAGACTCAAGGGGTGAGGTTGTCGCTTTACAACGGGCTATTTGTTGTAGTGTTTCCGTTGTCTATGCTGAAAACCTTGGCCTCAAAATGGGCATTTTACAAGCTAAGGAATTGCAGATTTCTAACCTTCTGATCGAAGGAGACAACTTAATGGTTATTAAGGCTTTGCTGGGGGATTGGAAATGCCCCTGGACTATCGAGCTGCTTCAATCAGATGTACTATTAGATATTTCGTCCTTTACTTATGTTGTTATTCGTCATATTTTCAAGGAATCAAATGTTGTGGCCGACTATCTTGCTCGTAGTGCCCATGCATCCCCTGTCGACGACTGCTGCGTTAATGATCCAGAACTGCTTGTTCTCGTCCGAAAGGATGCGCTAGGAAGGGCTTCTGCTGCGGCAGACTCGACCTAATCTTTATTCAGCGTAAAAAAAACTCATAAAAATGAATGTACGTACATTCGGCAATGTGGATTATAAAAAATGTGTTTAATTATGGGATTAGCCCGCTAAAATATAAGAATTATAAATGACACAAATTTAAAATTATCTTTGATTTTGATCCAAAAAAAAAATTATGTTTGACAAAAATATAAAGTTGAAGTTATTAAAATTTCATTGTCAGTTTTATTGTAGCAGACCGATCTCGAAATTGGCTTCTAAACAAAAATGAAGTTAAAACCTCTAATTGAATTTCTTCAAATTATATTTGTTTAATGAACTATGAGTGATTTGATCTCTTTTAAATTGGTAAGTAAGACACTTAATACAAAGCCTAAACTCATCTAGTTCAATCATCAAAACCAAATTAAACTATTCTTATTAGACTCATGGGTGATTTGATCCATTTCAGAAGAATACGTAAGACACTCGATACAAAGCCAAATTCCATCGAGTTAAATCGCCATTCTCAAAAGATCTCAAGATTTAAACCAAATTAACTCAGTTCTCTTTAGAACTACGTCATCACTTGATGCAATTTTATGAACTACATAGGAAACTCGATTCAAATTGAATTCTCATCGAGTTCAGTCGTCTATAACCAAATCTCAAATTTTCATCAAAGCTAAAGTGTCAACTTTAACTCAATACAAAGCTTCAGCTCATCAAGTTCGGTCACCAAACTCAAAATCAAATTCAACATTAATCCCCAAATTGATCTTTTAAGTAAAAACAAGTCAAATTCCAAATTCAACTCTAGATTAAAGTCAAATTATTTTCTATGCAAATGATAGACGGGTTACTTGAGTTACCTTTCCTGTAGGGTGGGCTCATGTTGCTCGGTTGGAGTGTTGTTTGAGCTACCCTTCCTAAAAGGTGGGCTTGAACTTCATCCTCTAATGCATAAAAGAAAACAAACCCAAATCCAAACCAAACCAAACACAAAATTCAAACCACTTTGAACTACATAAAGCTTGATTCTCTTCCAATATATAGATACGCCGGCAACCTGCTAAAACTTGGGTATATCCCCAATCACTCAAACCACTCAAATATTGGTATCGATATGACTTCCAATCGAGAGGATATCAAAAAGGGGTTGAATTCAAATATTAAATAAAATAAAATATGTTTTACAATTATTTGCGTATTTTTGGTTCAACAAAACCAATGAGGGGAAAAGAGTGAAGTCATATGTTTTAGATGCCCAAGTATGGGTTAAACCACCAAGTATCTACATTCCACCACCCTCAAATAAGTGCTCAAGTAGAAGTCTCTAACCGCCAAATCAAGTTTATCCTCAAGAAAATGGTCCCACAATCTAGGAAATATTAGGACATGTGCCTTGATATTGCTCTCTAGGCTTGTAAGTACATTTGTTATTTGTTCCAGACTTAGGTTGTGTTTGGTAATATGTGTTATTTTTGGAAGTGAAGATTAATTTTTGGAGATTATGGAGGTGGAGATTTTTTTAGAGATGTGGGAGGTGGAGTTTTTTTTATTAAAAAACCGATTGCGTGTTTAGTAGTTATAAGGTATGTAAATAAAGATTAGGATAAAAATGTCCCAAATGCCCCTCCTCTTTCACCTTGCCCTATGCCGCAAATTGACAGCAACCATGGATGGACAAGTTTCAACAAATTTCCAATTTAAGTTTGATCAATCTAATATTTATGCCTCACTATAAGAACCAGACAAGATCTTCATTAAACAACAAATCAACGATCCAAATAATATTGACTAACATGTAATTATGTAAAGAATTAGGACACTAAACATCTGTAACATCAAAATTGTAGTTCAGAAGGCACCAACCAATGGAGGTGAGGTATGATCTCACAATTTGAATAAAAAACATCGGGTAGTTTTCGACAAATAAAATAAAACCAAGCTCAAATCCATCAGGGAGTAAAATATGATTCATTGTAATAATGAATCATAAAAGCTGATGGGAAAGCTCCACCGACAATGTCTCCATCCCAGACTCTAGTGAAGCCACAACCAGCGGCGGTGGCGGTGTTGGTCGACGACGGTGGCGGTGTTGGTCGATGATGGTCCACCGGCAGCAGTCTGCAAATATACTTTACAAAAAAAATCAGACACACATAAAGGGGAAGAGAGATTGAGAGATCTGTTGAATTCAAGGGCAAAATTGAAATGTTTTGGGGCACCAAGGGAAAAGAAGACCCAAACCTTGGTAGCCCAAGGTGCCATTTTGGCCAAATTTAACCCCTCTAAAACTTCACCTTCCCCCTCCACCTCTCATGAAAAACCTCTTTTCAAATAAGACTACTAACAACTTCTTCTTTTTTTGAACCCCCTAAACCTTGAAAAAGCTACCACCAAACACAACCTAAGTCTATGTCATCGATGTGAAGCTTGAAGCAACCGTTAGTACAACCACCACAGGACGTCGAGAGTATATTTGTTTGGTATTAAAAAAAGTCGCATAAATCTATCAGGAGCCATTGGAGATCAAGAAATTACCGATGCTGCTACTCAGGCTAGGATACAAGATTTAAAACAAAGTATTGCTGTTAAACTCGTCTGGGCCCGATGGGGCTAACACAAGCTGGATGGAGGTCGTGCGCGGGCCCACGTACGGGAGACACGAACAACATACAAATCCAACAATGTTCCATCTCAAAACTAATTGGCAGAGAGGATTAGCCTACCAAGCTTATATGTTGTTTCATGATATATCAATCTTTTCAATGTGAGACAACCCCATATTCCAACACGCCCCCTCAAGTGCAACGACTTTAACCAATAAGTTGCACTTGTCACATGCGCTTAAATGGGAATCAATGCCCGTGACATGTCAACAAGGCCAACAACCCCACTAATCTGAAGCCCAGGCCGATACTAGTCGAACCCAGCTCTGATACGATGTTAAACTTGGCTGGGCCAGTGGGGCTAAGAAAAGATGGAGGGAGGTCGTGTGCAGGCTCATGTACGAGAGACACCAACAACATACAAACCCAACGAGGTTCCATCTCAAAACCAATTGGCAATGAGATGATTAACCCGTCAAACTTATATGTTGTTTCATGATATCTCAATCTTTTTAATGTGGTACAACCTTAGTTTTAAAAAGCGCGCCTGGGGCGCGCCTAGGCGCAGGGTGCAACAGGGGTCAGCCCTTGGGGCTTTTCCTAGCCCAGGCGAAGCTCATTACGGCAGGCGCGCGCCTCTGAGCGCCTTGGTGCGCTTTTCTCCAGGCGCAAAGCCCTGGGCTTTTAGGGCTTTTAGTTTTGCTCTTTTTTTTTAAATCTAATTTATAATATTAACTTAATGGGCCCACTTTTGGGCTTTTTAATCCAAAATACTGTTTTCACTAACCCTAATTTGTCTCTTCTGCCGCCTATAAATCATCAATCTTCCCAACTCACACGTTCTTCTTCTAGTCTTCTCTTCTGCTGCAGTTCTTTTTCTCCTCCCTTCCTTCTGTTATCTTGACTTCTTGAGACTCCGCATTTCTTCCCCTAATCCACTTCAATTCTCCTCTCCTATTATCTTATTTATTCTGTTGTCCAGGCTTTTTTTTTCCTCCTCTAGTCCTCTCGTCTGGCTTGTTTTTCTGTTTAATTGTCTCTTTATTTCATTTTGAAGTTTGAACTATGTTTATTTTTACACGTTGAAGTACTAAACTATGCTTTGTTTTGATATTTAACCATATGTTATAGGATTTTCATTTTATTTTATGTATAAATATAAGTTTTAAAGAATTCTAAGTAAAATTGAGCCTCTCCTACATCGGGTGCGCGCCTGCGCCCTGCACCCTGCGCCTAGGCTCCACAGACCCTTTGCGCCTCAGTGCGCCTTGCGCCCTTTAAAACTAAGGGTACAACCCCATATTCTAACAATTTTTGTTATTGAAAAAGAAAGAAAAGTGGCACATGATGCCTGAAATGTTGCTAAAAACATGGTGACTACTAGCACCAGGCTATTGACACTAGAAGATTATATGATGCCTACGACTTTATCCCCTATTCAAGGTGTTGTTACTCTATTTATGATGTTGTGAATGCACTTCACTATGAGTTTAAGCCTGAGTTGGTAAAAATGTTCCATGATAATTAATTCACATGTGGACTACTAGATGTCTCCTGAAAAATTTTATCCCAAAGGGTTTAATTATTCTTTTACAAGTTGTCAAAACCAAAAAAATTATTGGATTAAGTATCAAGCTAAAACTCTTTTACAAGTGTGTGTATGCAGGCGTGTGTATGTGCATACACGTATATTTTACAAACCTTAGTAGTAGGCAATAAAGCACCCGATTGGATAAGGTCATCAACAAAGGCCATTTCTCTCTTGCAAAGCAAAGGGCAAAGGGTGGAACCACAACCTCTCGGAAGAAGAAAGTGGACACATCAAATATTTTGGATTTGGGTTTGTTATAGGGTGGGAATATTAGGAAAGATGTCCAATGAGTTGCAAATGAAGACATAATTAATGCAAGATAATAAATGCTTAAAAATGGAAAGTTCCATTTGAAAACTTTCTTCTTTAAACGAACGATAGTACTGTGCAGGTATCTAAGCTAAAGGCATCAGAAGTTCTAAATTTAGAAAAATAAAGCATCTCTATCACAACAATAGTAAAATTAACTGAAAAGAAACCGAAATTGAAGCTCAATCAAGCTTTGATCAAGCTCATCAATGGAGGTTTTGTGTTTTCTGTTTTGGAGTTTGTTACAGAGAGAGAGTTTCTCTTAACTGTTTTCTCCTTGTTATGAATGAACGAACTATTACAGCTTAGGCTAAGGTATTTATACACTCATGTACATAGAGAAAGACTAAATTTCCCTTCACCCTCTAACCCCAGCTACCCGACCACGCACTCTGTATGTCTAATATCCGCTCCTCAAGCTGGACCAGTGGTAACCACTAGTCCAAGCGTGGAAGCTAACAATCTGTGCTTGTCTTCACCTAGAGGCTTGGTGAAAAGGTCTGCTAACTGGTTCTGTGAAGGGATGAATGTGGGAACGAGAAACCCTTCTTGAAGACGTTCTTTGACATAGTGGTAATCAAGCCTTAGGTGCTTAGTTCTTTCATGAAATATGGGATTCTCAGCAATGTGAATGGCTGACTTATTATCACAGTAGAGAGGAATGGGTTTAGGAATCTGAGACTGCAAATCACCCAATATAGAGTCTAACCAAACTAACTCGCCAAATGCTTTTGACAAACACCGATACTTTGCTTCAATGAAAGATTTGGACACTGTCGGTTGTTTCTTGATCTTCTAGGAGATCAAAGCATGGCCTAAGAACATACAAAACCCAGACAAAGATCGACATGTAAACATGCAATTTCCCCAGTCGGCATCACAAAACCCAGTTAAGGCAAGATGATTGGCAGTGGGATACAATAATCCTAGGTTGAATGCACCCTTAAGGTATCGAACAACATGCATAGCAGCTTGCCATTGAGGTAATCTAGGGGTGCCCATGAACTGACTGAGATGTTGTACAGAGTATGAAATATCCGGCCTTGTCATGTTTAGATAGATCAACCGACCCACCAAACGCCTATATCTCTCTGGATCATCAAGCAAATCTCCCACATCAGTGCTCAAACAAAGACCACGAGGCATAGGAAATGGAGATGCCTTACAATCTTCCATCTCAGTATCTTTCAAAATATCAAGTATGTATTTGCGTTGATTGAACATAGTACCTTTATCTGTGTGAGAGACCTGCATCTGAGCCAAGGAAATAACGTACCTCCCCGAAGTCTTTGATGGTGAAAGCTGTATGGAGAGCACCTTTAATGCGCTGAAACTCAGAGACATCATCTCCAGTAATCAGAAGGTCATCAACATACACTAAAATCACCACAATTCCAGAAGGTATTGTCTTGATAAACAGGGAGAAATCAAACATAAACTTCACATATCCCTGTGCAGTTAGAAACTTGGATAACTCAATATTCCACTATCGAGAGGCATGTTTAAGACCATACAAAGATCTTTTGAGTTGCAAACTTGACCAGGTGAAGTGTGATCATAACCAGGTGGACATTCATGTATACTTCCTCATCTAAAAACCCATGTAGAAACGCATTGTTTATGTCCAGTTGATGAATTTCCCAGTGCCTCATAGTAGCTATAACAATCAACACCCTGACAATGGTGAACTTAGCCACGGGTGAGAAGGTGTGTTTAAAGTCTTTACCAGAAGGTACTGTCTTGATAAATAGGGAGAAATCAAATATAGACTTCATATATCCATGTGCAGTTAGAAACGTGGATAGCTCAATATTCCACTGTCGAGAGGCTTGTTTAAGACCATACAAAGATCTTTTGAGCTTGCAAACTTGACAAGGTGAAGCGTGATCGTAACCAAGTGGAACATTCATGTATACTTCCTCATCTAAAAACCCATGTAGAAATGCATTGTTATGTCCAGTTGATGAATTTCCCGATGCCTCATAGTAGCTACATCAATCAACACCCTGACAGTGGTGAACTTAGCCACTGGTGAGAAGGTGTGTTTGAACTCTTTACCCTTAATCTGGTTATACCCTTTGGCCACTAAACGAGCTTTGTAGCGCTCAACAGAATCATCAGGTCTAAACTTGATTTTGAATACCCACCTGCACCCAATAGCAACCTTCCCATGTGGCAAATCAGTGAGTACCCATGTCTTGTTGGTTTCAAGAGCTTGAAGTTCCTTTTGCATTGCTTCTACTCACAATGGATCACCCTTTGCCTGATGATAAGATGAGGGTCCATGAAGTGACAGAACATTGGCAAGAGATGCCACATATTCAAGAAGATAAAAGGATTGATTATCCAAAGAGGATACCATAAATGAACTGGACATTGAAGATGTAATAGTAGGACAGTAAAAATCTTTGAGGTGGGAAGGTACATGGGTTTGTCTGGTTGGTCTTTTGGTTTCATGAACATGTAGGTATGGATTAGAAGAGGAGGATATGGAATCACTAGTTAAGGGTGTAATATTTGTATTAGTTGGGATGGCATCATCAGAAGAAGACAAAGATGTGTTTGGTACCATATCTGAAGACATAGGAGAAGGCACAATTGGGACCACATTAGTAGGACAAAAGGTTGGGTTAAACAAAGTTAAAGAAGTAGGTAAGGAAACATCTGTTGGATTGGAGTGTGTTTTGGTAAAAGGAAATGAACCCTCATAAAACAAAACATCTCTGCTAATGATGACTCTGTTGTCATCCAAATCAAACACCTTGTATGCCTTATGATCTGAAGGATACCCAAGAAATACACATTTCTTAGCTTTAGGTGCAAATTTGTCTGAAGAAGGTCCCCTCCTTAGCACATAGCAGAGGCACCCTACCACTCTTAGGTGACTATAATCAGGACACTTTCCATACAACTTCTCATAGGGAGTGGACCACTTTAGCACAGAGAAAGGCATCAAATTAATTAAATATGTGGCAGCCAACACACAATCACCCCAAAACTTGATAGGCAAAGAAGCATGCAACTTGATAGCTCTTGTTGTCTCCAATAGATGCCTATGTTTCCTTTCAACTCTTCCATTTTGGTGAGGAACATAAGGCACAGAATACTGATGAACAATTCCTCTACTTTTAATGAACGAATCGCACTTGAGAAACTCAGATCCATGATCAGTTCTTATGGTTTTAACCTTCACCTGAAACTGGACTTCAACCATCAAGATGAACTCTATAACAATGGCAGCAACCTGCTTTTTGTCTGAAACTAAGTTTGTCCACACAGATCTACTGAAATCATCAAGAATGGTTACAAACTACCTAGCACCAGTGACAGACTGAACCTTATACGGTCCCCATAAGTCAACATGAAGCAAAGCAAATTTCTCATTAGCAATGGATTTACTTATATCAAAAGGGAGAGAATGATGTTTAGCCAATATACATGGCTCACAAAAATTCTGAGAATCATCAGTAAACTGGCAACCATGAACATGTTGCATCTTAAAGAAAGACATATGTCCCATTCTATTATGAAGCAAACTTCTAGATACAAGTTTATTCCTATTAACAGAAGCACATGTTGTATCCACAACAACACCAGCAATTCTTTTATCTCCAAGTGTCCCTTTTGTAACTAATTGAGCTTTGAAGAGTTGTCTTGCAATCCTAGCAGCACTGAAGATAACATTTCCAGTTTTAGGGTCCTGAAAGCAGCACTTGGATCTTTTAAAATTCACATTGTAATCTGTATTATCAACCAACTTGCCAACTGATAACAGATTGATCTTAAACTCAGGAATATAAAACACATCATGTAAGACCAATCCACAAGCTAATCTGATGTCACCAACTTCATTGACTTTTCTAACATATCCATCAGGCAAACAAACACTGATTAGATGAGTGAGAACTCTCCTATTCCTTAGAAAAAACTTATTGCAGGTCATATGATCTGTGGCCCCTGAATCAATAATCCACATGCTCGAATTCTCAAACTTGAATTTAGAGAAATTCAAAGCACATATAGTACCTGCAAAACTGGTGGATGGCATGATCTCTTTGCCCTTCATGACCTTTAGCACCTCTTGACCAACAACATTGACAAAGGACATATCAAAGGACCTTTCGATACCCTCGGTATCATCCTCTAATGGAGAATCCATCAAACCAGTGACACGGGGTTCGGTCTTTCCCTTTGGATTCTTGAACCACTCTGGATACCCTATTATCTTGAAACAACCTTCAGCAGTGTGCCCAGTCATCCCACAATGACTACACTTCTTGTCAGCTTTGTCTACATTATCCTTGTTGGAGTACCTCTTGTCCCCTTTGGATTTGTTGACAGACAAAGCACTTGCATCCGACATTTGATTCTTTCCCTCTCCTTCTACACCAGTAGCCACTTGTTGCACAAGGTAGTAAGCTTTGCCCACCGTCGGCAATGGCTCAGTAGCAAGAATTTGATTTCTTGCACTATCATAACAATCATTCAATCCCATTAAGAATTGAAGCAGCTTATTACGATTATCCAGTTCAGTCAATTTCTTTTTCATTTTGCACGAGCATCTAGTGAACGCTCCATAAGTGCATTTGGGAAAACCTTCCAAACTAAGAATTTAATTCCAAAGTTTCTTGATTTTCCCATAGTAATCAGCCACAGACAAACCACCCTGAACTGTGTTACAGAGATTCTTTTTTTAATTGATATAGTAGAGGTCCATTTGATTGCGCATACCTTTCAATTATCTCAAGCCACAATTCTCTAGACGACTCAGCATACATGAACCCCTCTGCAAGATTCGAAGCCATGGAATTGAGGAGCCAACACCGGACCATGTAATCGCAGCGCTTCCATCACTGTAGATCACCAGGAATGACATCTTCTTTTCGCGAACTCCCATCAATGAATCCAATCTTGTATTTGGCGCCAAGAGCCATCTGGACTCCTCGACTCCAACTGAGAAATTTGGATCCATTGAACACGATAGCTACAAGTTGCGCGCCGGGATGATCAGAGTTGGACAAACACAGAGGATCATTCATGTTGTTGCTGTTTCCGAAATCACCAGGTCTTGCATCCATTGTTGCAATCTGTGTAGCCGCTTAACGTCGGATCGGCGCCGTGCAATTCTGATACCATGAAAATAAACCGAAATTGAAGCTCAATCAAGCTTTGATCAAGCTCATCAATGGAGGTTTTGTTTTTTCTGTTTTGGAGTTTGTTATAGAGAGAGAGAGTTTCTCTTAACTGTTTTCTCCTTGTTATGAATGAATGAACGATTAGAGCTTAGGCTAAGGTATTTATACACTCATGTACATAGAAAAAGACTAAATTTCCCTTCACCCTCTAAGCCCAGCCACCCAACCACACACTCTGTAGGTCTAATATTAACAAAACACGATTAACTTTCCATCTTTTTCTTCTTATAACCACATATACAGTACATTGTACATATTTTAGTTCTGGTTAGAAAAAATTGGGGTGGACTTTTGGCTTAATTAGGTGTAATGTCAACAATTTTTGTTTGCTAGTCTGACAAAGGATTAACATGAGATTAATTTTTATATTAGGTGTCCTTGTTATGTAGGGTAAAATATCAAAAGAGACCTCGCTTTTGTTGACACGCAATTTTACTGTAAAGTTGACTTGTAGGAACAAAATCACATGTATATAGTTCACTTATAAAAACAAAATTATTTTAACTTGGGAAAAACGATTGAATCCATTATATGTAGAATTTGGCACCGGATTTTCTACGAACTCACAAAAGAGTATCACGTCTTTAGGTAGTTCTTTTCGAAACAATTTGATTTTTAGGCGATTGAACTCGACGAGCTTTAGCTTGGTATCAGGTTTTCTACATATCCTACAATGTATAATTTAAATCTTATTTAGTTCTTTTGAGAGAACCATTTGAATTTGAGAAATTTCGATTTTGAGGTTTTGACTTTGTTTTTATTTAGAAGCCAATTTTTTATATTGACCCACCGGATTAATTAGCAATTAATTTTTATGAGTTGACTTTATTGTTTTTTGTCAAACTCAAATTTCCATCTATCTATGCTAATTATAATTTTTTGTAATTTCATGGGCCATTGTGAAGTTAAGGAACATATTACATAGGTAACCTATGTAATTATGTTGTTTATGCCATCGGCTGCAGTTGAGCCTAAACAAAGCATTCAAATCTAATAAAAGCCCAATGTTTTTAATCAGCTCAATTATTTCCCACTAGCAAAGCATTAGCCGAGCCCAGTTTTTTTTAAACATTAATCGAATACTCTGAATTTTTATTTTTTTCTACTCCCTCTGTTTGTAAATAAATGATTTTTTCAAGTCAAACACGTATTTTTAGAAGGATAAAAACTATATAAAATTTTAAAATTTTAAATAATTTTTTAAATAATATTATACTTATTATTAATAAGTATAAGTTTATCCAAAAAAATTACTAAAAAAATTAATATTTTATATTATTTTTATCACCTTAAAATACATACATAAATAAGAAAAAGTCACTTATTTGGGAACGGGAGTATCTTTTAGGTAAGCTCAGTCCAATTCCTTATTGTTAAAAAAAAAATCAGCTGAGCCTTAATTCTACATCAAGAACTACAAACGAAGCTCTACATCGTGCAACATGGAAGAAGCTATAGTAGGTCCAATACTCTGAGGTCGACGACAACTTGGTGTAACAGGGATTTCGCCAATCGAGATCTCGATTGGTAAATCGAAGAACGAGACAATAGATTCCCAGCTAGAAGATCGAAAACTGACCTCGAAACTAAGGGCTCGTTTGGTTGAATGCGGGAAGTACAATTCCCGGGAACTTACTTCCCATGAATTGAATTCCCGTGAAATGTACTTCTCATGAATTGAAAAAAGTCGTTTGGTTGAATTTTGTTTTTTAGAAATATAAATATAAAAATAAAGAAAATTACATTAAAAAATGGTGGAAGTTGAACTTACCCAGTCCCCCTAGGTAAGTGAACTTCCTACGATTTGGAGGAATTAAAATTCCTGGGAAGTTGAATTCCTGTGTCTTTCTGTCAATCAAACACAGGAATATATTCTACTTCATGGGTTTTTAAACTTCCTGCGTTTTTAACCGAGTAACCAAACAAGGCCTAAGCTTATCAAGACCTAGAAACCAGCTGAGTGACAAGGAAGAGTTGATCCGAAGGTGTACTGATGGAATTGTATTTCAAAGAATTTTGAGGATTTAGAATTTGATTTGTATTTTGGATGACTAAACACAGATGATTGGTGAGTTTGTAGGAGGAAGAAGATGACCCTCATATTGGGCCTAACAATCAAACATAGGGGTGGGCGCGGGATGGGACCGGGACGGGATTCGCTATTTTTTTATCAATCCCGTGCGGGTCTTGTCCCTCACGGGACGGGACGGGCCTTGTCCCTCAAATAGAAAACAATATAATTTTTTCAAAAAAAATTCTTATATTTTGCGGTTTTCAATGGCATTACATATATAAATTTATATATTTTGTGTATAATTTTACAAATTTTTTTATATATAAACATTGAACACATTATACGTATAATTACACAATATGTATATATAAGAAAAATTGATCAACAATGTATACAAATTATATATACACACTGTAAAAGTGTTCAATGTAAAAATTGATCAACAATTAATATACACACACTTTTACTTTGTACTAGGTGTTGAAGCGCGCTATGCGCGCGGTTTTTCTATAAAGAAGAATCATGAAAGTCATCAACCCTCCATGGTTAGAAGGCAAAAGGAATCCATGTAAGGCAAACAATATTGTCAATTTGTTACCCGTCTTTACAAAAGTTTGGATCTTTGTCCCAACGTAAACACACAACAAACTTGAGTTCAATGGAGGGCTAAAAACACCCCTGTGAACCAACTTTCATACATAACCTGTTGCACCCATCAAACTCAAGTATGGTAAGGATAAAGAACTTGGGACTTAGCCACAAACGATGTTGGGGAAGCCTACAATTATGCCTGATACAAAGATGGCATATTCAGCTCTATGGTACTTAGGATCATTTATTTGGGATGATGGGACACTCTAACTTTGTTCGGAGAATAATGGCTACTTTGACGTCGTATATAACCACCTATTCACATAAAATGACTATGAAATGGTAAGGGACAATACTCATTATAATCCAAAATTTTAATTATACAATTATAGTCGAATCACCACAATCAACCGTAAACATTTCCAAAGTAAACTATCCCAACAATAACTTTTGACAGTAACAATGAAATGATGAATATTAGTAAAAGGGGGTTTTCTCGATCAACATTATGGACGTTAGAAGGTAATATACAATAGCAAATAGGGAATGGAGGAATCATAAATATGAAAAATCACCTATTTAAAGGAGTTGCAAATACATGAAACTGTGAAAGTCATGTATGATTTAGAACCTGATAAGTGTACTGCCTTGGCACTTGGGCTGATAGTCCCTTAAAGCCACGAACAATAAAACTCAGGTTAGCCAATACCATTATCAAATGACTAAGAAAACGGGACAGTCTTTTTACCGCAATGATTATGGACGATAATAAAATTAATATAGCTTACAATATATGAACAATGAAAGAAAACAAAATAAGAATAGAGATGACATGAAGAGACCCATTAATGATTTATGACTATGACATTCATAGACTAATCTCAAAAGATATAGATAATTACATCTAAACAGGTAATTCGATATAAATTTGTGAAAGTTCGATGGATCTAAATTAGAAAGCCACACTACCATTTTGTAACTCGAATGAGGATCATGAACTAATCTAAACATCAGTATTAGCCACATGAAAGAGGAATACCTCGGTCGTCGTCGACAACTTCCTTTAAGGCAAAGGACATTTTAACAAGATGAAAGATGGATCATTAAGCCAAGCAAAACTAAAAAAGATCAACAAATAAAGTAGGAAGGTAAAGCCAATGGAAATTTTAAAGCAAATCTGACACTGAAATATCAAAAACAGGCATAAAATGATAGGAAGATCATGTAACCTGATCAATACTGGAAACCCATAATTTGGAGCATAGTTGTTCATTACTTTGCCTTGAGCAACAAGCTGATCAAATTGGACCTATTTATGCATAAAAACAGTTAGCTTGCACCTTTATTCATCATATTATTTTGCCACCTAATGATGTTCTATAATTGGTCAGCCAATGCAGAAGCAGTGATTTACTCACTTTTGATCTCTTGAAAAGTGACGTGTAGAAGTCATTTTCAGCTTCAGATTGTTCACACACAACGAGCCGAACATCAGTAGGAGGTAATGAAAGTATAAGCCTGCACAAAAAAGAAATGTTAGAGCTTGATTTCAAATTCAATTGAAAAGCTAAGACAATTAACAACAGGGAAGCACATATCACCTTCCCTCCTTATCTTTGGTCTCATTTGTTCTTCTTAGCATTAACGGCTTCAAAAGTGCCTTAACCCATGAGAGACCTCGAGGATCACCAGACTTGTAAGGCTTCTGAATTTGATCTCACCAACTGGACATAAACAATTGATTGAAAACCAAATTATAAACTTGATATTTTACGGAAGCCCAAACAGTACAAATTGAAATGAGAAAACAGCAACAAGACGATCAGATAAATCTGATTTTATTCATACCAAGTCCAGTTACACCATGGCTCAGCCTTTAAGAAGCAAATAAGTCTAAACATATCTTCCAAATTGTTCTACATCAAACATTGAAGAAAATATCCATCATTGCTCAGCCATTCCATCTTTCACTTATCATATAGTTTTGATTACAATGTAGTTAAAATCCAATGTAGAAGGTTACCTGAAGAGGGTTCCAATCAAACACCATTGCCAATGTGAAGATAGTGCAAAGATAGACTGGGCAGTCTAGGTTAAGCTTTAATAGTATGAGCTTCATCTAGCACTATGTGATGTTAGTCAACTTTATAGTAAATACTATCCATGTCATCCTGCCAAACAATTTACCAAATCCTGTGTAAGAATTTCATAGCAACACTGAAAGTATACATGCAATGGCATAACAGATTATTCAATTGCAGATGAAGTAATAATAGCAAATTTATAATATTGGCTTACCTGTCTAAAAGCATTACTTATGAGCTAAATTCTTGCGGAATGGAAGAGAGAGCATATCAATGAAAAACGAGAAAATGAAATTGAAATGGAGCAATTAACGAGATCTTCTAGTTAGCCATGTAGTTGTAACCAAATTCTCAAAACCAAATCCAAAATTAGGGCATCAAATATAAATGAAAGAGGCACATCTGGTTAGTCGTGGTGTTGTGACCGACTTCTCAAAACCGAAACCGAAATTAGGGCACCGAATCTAATTGAAATAAGGAACATAGAGAACAGAAATACACCTGCAATTGAAGCCATTGTTGAGGGTTTGAGTAGAGAGGGTATTGATTTCTCCACAAATTGGTGCTTCAACTTGGAGAATTTCAAAGTTTTACTTTTGTAATTCACTGGGATCCAAAAGAAGGTGCAAGATGAAGCACAAAATTCAGACTTGTCACCATCGAATTGGAGTGGAAGAAGTCGGGGAGCAAGAACCAGCAAGGGGAATAATTGAATTGAAGGCGCCAAGGGTTGAATACCGAACAAGAGAAATAGAGAAGAAGACGACTATGTTACTTGACAGTGGAAGATGAACAAAGAGAAATAATAACACGGGTGTCGAAATTGGTGACAAACAAAAGGATGAAGAACGCATTGAGGCGGTGAATCATCAACCAAGACAAGACACAAACAAAGTGGATAAGAGAGGGGAAAGGCGACATCGAGGAGCAGCAGTCAGGCATGAGTACAAAGGCGGTGGCAATCAGGAAAGGGCGCCAAGGCGGTGGGAAGCTGACGTCGATAAAGAACCGGGATAGGCCCTCTCTTCAGGCATTCTCAACCATTGATCTTCGATTTTAACTAATGTCGATGAACGGTCCGATAGTGTCCCCTTTCGGCTCATTTAGAATAGTAAGGATATATACAGTATATATATATATACACTTTCCTTAACAAAAAAGAACAGTATATATATAGACACTAGTATAAAAGTATATATTTGCGGGACGGGACGGGATTTGCGGGATAAGGAATCCTCGTCTTGCGTCTCGTCCCGCATAATTTTTGCGGGACGGGATTCACTATTTTTTTTTCAAATCCCACCGAGATTGGGACGGGCCCGAGATTTGCGGGATTTGTGTCCACCCCTAATCAAACATGTAAACAAAAAAAAAACAATCCAACAATTAATTGACCCAAACCAAACTAGCTTTCAATTCTAGTAAACTCAACAAATGAAATATAACGTAAACCATAGCACATGAAAAACCATGTTACAGATCTCCCTTCTTCAAGAGATCATTGGCCTCAATATGATGAGTTGACACTAGTAACCGCTATGAAGAGCCTCATCTGAAAGTATGGAATGTTGTCCCCCCATATCAAAAACAAAAGAGGTTGCACCTTTCTTGCATTTGGTGATTAGACCTGGATAGAAAACTGCGTACATGGACAACAATTTCCCTCTCAGCTCAATTATCAACATTGAAGTGATGAGCTCAATGTAGTCAATCAATCCATCTACATCTATATCGACAGCTTCCATGAGGATGCCACAACTACAATTGCCAAAATCATCCCTTGTTCGATCACAACCTGAGTCGAAAACAAGTACTATAGCATAAAGAACACTGATCATAACTAGTGCAGCTAGAATGTCGTGTGTTCTAACTACCCAAATAGTAATATCTCTACCTTCAACTAATAACCTAGTATCATCAGTAAATAAAGGTCGATTCCACAGAGAGTGCATGCGACTTTGGATAAGCGTATTGTGTAAGCAAGAGAATAGTAACAATAACAAGTGAGAGATACGAGTAATAGTAGTAATGATTGTAATTTGTAATAAGAGGGAATGATGATTAGAATATAGTTCTATTTATAATCGCAACATTGGTAACTTCAAGATCATCGGGTTGTTTTGGTTATGCTTGGCTATTTTAGTGTCGGTTTGTGCATAGAGTTGTATAGCTTCCTATTCGATCACTATTCAACTCCCTAAACTCTTGCATGGGGTTCGAGAAGCAATAAGTCCCTAATCATCTAAGCATGTAACTCATGTTATTCCCACATATTCGACTTGTCACCTAGTTGTCAACCCATCTATCACTTTTGTTAAGAATAACACTTAATCACTATCAATGCTCTTATATATACATAGACCTGTCAAAACACAACCCGACCCGGAAAACCCGACTCGTACGCCCGATAAATTCTGAGTCAATACCCGGGTTTTTTGACCCGAGATTTTTTTTTGACCCGAACCCGAATTACCCGGTAATTTTTTGGGTAATCTGGGTTTCGACCCGGTGACCCAATTGACCCGGTAATTTTGACCCAATTGACCCGATTGATTTATAATTATATATGATTATATTTTTTCTGGAGATTCCAATTTATTACATCTTATAATTACAATCACTTGATCATTCATTTTCAAATCAACTTTTATGTTTATTTGTATTGTGTAATACTCCCTTCGATCGATAGTATTTGAGTTTTGATTTTTCATCACATTTTTTAAGAAGATCAAAACACTAAAAAATTATTAAAATTAAAACAATTCTATACTTATTACTAATTGTATGAAATTATTTTAAAAAAATTATTAAAAATTGATATTTTATATATTTTTATTAAAAATTACGAGTAATAATAAAAATTAAATATTTTAGATCAAATATAGTATATAATTACAAACACTAGAACTTATGAACCACGTCTTTAATTTTAGCATTTTAAAATTATAGCAAAATTACCAAATCATGATTTTTTTAATTTAAAAAAAAATTGACAAACCCGAAATCAACCCGATTTGACCCGAAATCCGGTCAAACCCGAGTTCAAGTCAACCCGGATCTACCCGAGACCCGTTTTACCCGGAACCCATTTTACCCGAAACCCGAAACGACCCAACCCGAATGAACCCGATTGACAGGTCTACATATACATGATTTCCAACATGTTCCTCAAGATATTTTGCATGTTGCTTATGTAAGGACCTCAGTTTTCAAATAATATTTTAATAATAAATTATTCAAAATGGATTTAAGTCGGACAATTTGGATATTTCGAAAATTCTCGTCCTCAATATAATAATCCTATTTTAAAATATTTAGAGCGGATTCCGGCCCAATTTCGAACCTTTGGAAATAAATTATGTCTTTTTGCCTAGGGATTCGAAATTTATTTTGGATGTCGATATCCTTGCAATTCCGAAACCTTACTTCGATCGGATCGAGATGGGATTAAGTGAGCGGATTCCGGGATATATTTCCGGGTTTTTCAAAGATTAATTAGGGCCACTCACCACTTTGTCTTTTCTCCCTTTTGTTTCAACCACACCAACGGCTCACTCTCATCCCTCACATTTGTCACCTCCCTCCCGATTTCATAGCAGCATCCCCCAATTTCCGTTGTTGTTGATCTGCACAACTCCCTCCTCCTTCCTACTATTTTTTTCCCTTTTGGGTAGAACAGTCCCACTCCTCTTCTCCCCACTTTTCCCTTGCCTCCACCTTCTTTGGACAAGCTGCCAAGCCTTGAAGCTCTCCTCCCATCCGATCCAAATGGCAAAGCCACAAGCACGCCTTCTACTGTCACATTTCAGAAGCACTCCTCTCCCCCCCCCCCCTCTTCTTGTGATCTGAATGCAACAACCTACAACCTTAATTTCTTCTTTTACTGCAAATCTCACGCCAATGTCCAGATTTCTCAACCTGATTTTGGCTCACAACACTCCCTCATCATCATTTGATATCAATCCAGCACCCACACTCCTACTTTGGTTTTCCCCACCTGTTTCCCTTTTCCCATTTCCAATTCAAACTCCCCCCCTTCTTTCTCCTTCCCGATTTACCCGAGAACCACCGTCACCACCGCCACACTTCTCCTTGTTCTGCAACTGAGAAACCACACTACTACAATTAAGGCCTATTGTGGCACTTTATTGCAGCGGTTGACCTATTGAAGCGATTTGTGCAGCGGTTTAGTCTATTGTGGCGGTTTATGTGGCGGTTTTGATTATAGATTACTATAATACCTATTGTGGCGGTTTTAAAGACCCTATTGTGACGGTTTTTTAAGCTATTGAAGCGGTTTTGAATAACACTTTTTACTAACTCTATTGTAGCGGTTTTAAAGACCCTATTGTGGCGGTTTTTAAGCTATTACAGCGATTTTAAAAAACACTTTTTACTAACCCTATTAAATCGATTTTTATATAACATTTTTATATATTTAGCCTGGGCTATTTCCGGTTTTGTTACTTTCATACTGAGAAAGGGAAAGAGAAATGTAGAGGCAGAAAAAGGAAACCCTAGATCCAAATGCAAATCCTTCTTCACCCATTTCCTCCTCTCATCTTCATTGTCGCTCAGATCGCCATTTTGTCACATCCCGGAGCTCATCGAAGATTTTGCTCGTTCAACCAGGTTTCAATCTCTCTCATACTTGACTCCTGATTTCCTTAATTTCTTGTCTTCCAATTTATATTCCAATTGTCGAGTCATCGAGCGGGATTGAAGTTCTGGTAACGTGTGTGGTGAAGAAGAGGATGCAAGACATGGAGAAGAAGATGAAGGACATCAAGCAACATCATACTAACCTTTTGGAAGGTTATGGAGAAGCCGATACTTCATCCACGTCAAGTGAAGTCATTCGGGATGACAAGTTTTAGCTGTTTAGAGGTTCAATTTGAGCAATCGTGTACTTTTCGAGGTTTGGGGATTTTTCTAATCATCTCGTTTTTTATAATTTTAGTAGATGGGTGATTTTCTCATGTTCAAAATATAGCTTGATCGTATGAACGCTAAGTGTTCGATGAAATGCTCGAATGAAAATCTAGTATGGAATTGGTGGGATTGAGTTGAATTAAGTAGATTGATGAGGTTTTTTTATTGATTTTGCTGCTATATAACTCCAAAGGGTTGATTGCCCATATCAAGGATATGGCTTAGTGCAGTTTTTGACAATTTCTTAATTACTTGATGCTTTTGTTTATCTCATTTACTTAATTGTTATTGTCTTTAGTTTGGATGAGTTATTAACATAGAAAGAAATTTGGTTATGAATCTATTATATTATTGATCTCACTTCTGTAGCTTAAACATCAATGTTGTCGAATATTCATGTGTATCACCCAATTGAGAAAATCTGCCCAGTAATGGTTTTTTCTGTAGATGGTTTCTCTTTTGGAGAATGTAAGTGAGAACCTGGCTTTGCTGCTTGTAGGACTTTCCTTTTTCTAGGTATGCTGGCACTCCTTAATGATTTTTTCGAATGGGATGAAAGTCTTTAGCTTACGAATCTGAATTCATGTAGAATTTGGAAATTTAGTGCATTGCGATTCTGCTTTAGGCCTTTCTATGAACGTTTTTATATAATTGTCTGCCTCTTTTTTTATGTTGATATACGACATCACTATTAACCTAATGGACATTGCAATATAACTTTCAAGTAAATATCTATTGTTCTTTAGATTTTTTTTTGCTTCAACTCTTACAAGGATGGGACAATGCTACTATTGATGGTATTTTCATCTCGATCTCTTTCTTTCTGCCTTTTCAATTTTCTCCCCCTTTCCTTCAACTATTCTCTTATTTGCTTTTAGTTTTAATGTTTGGCTGATGTTTCATCGGTCCTTTTAGTGTCTGGATTGGAGGGAATTGAAAATTTTGGTTTCTTCTCCTTGAATTTTGTCCAATCCAAGGTCTGTTGTCTAGTATAACTAGTTTGATTACTCAGATTTAGATTCAGAGCCTTTGAATCTCCATGAATTACATATATTTTTCTAGGGCTATATTTAGTTTTGGGTGTCAACTTTGGATCACCGGGACTCTATAATTAATCTACTGCTACGTTTTTTAGATGTTTTTGGACCACACTTTGGCTTGGGAAAACCGAAGAGACGAGGGAGAAAGAAAGTAACTTTAGAATGTGTGCTACAGTGAGAGCTTGAGTGGAAGAAGTATTTATTTGTTAGACCTATTTTTTTTTCCATTAGATGAATTATAACTTTAGAATGTGTATGTCTTCTGCAGGTTTACCATGCTAGACTTCATTCAACAGGGCAAGTGGTTTACCAAGCTAGACTTTAGAATGTGTATGTCTTCTGTGTATGTCTTCTGCAGGTTTATCTGAAGTTAAGGATCTGTACTTGGTTGAGGTACATGTTGTGAATCAAATAGTCTGATGTAAAACATAATAATTTCTCTGTTTGAAGTGTTATGCATGGGTCACAGTGTGCTTCCTTTCATCTTATTTTGCCTCTTGGCCAGTGTAGACTCCCTCTCCCTAGTGGCTTGGTGGAAAGATTGGGCTAGAATCTCTTTGGTTTTCCTTTAGTGTATTTTCTTCAGCAAGCTTAGTCATGGTTTAACCTTCTGGTTCTTTGGTATTTCTCTGTTTGAAGTGCATATCAGGTTAATTTTAGTTATAATATATGTTCTTTGGTATTTCTTTGTTTGAAGTGCATATCAAGGTCCTCTTTTTTTTTTGGTTTATTTATGTTATTCGGTTACTAGATTTCAGTCTTTTCTATGCTTTTGTGCTTGATACTCATTAATTGTGAACAGGGGACATTTCTTCCATTAATTATTCCACCAATAATATTTCAAGCAGGCATATGGCTGACATGGTTGACTGTTCTTTGTACTCTAAAGGCATTTGACAATTTTAAAATTTTAATATATTAGCAGGTTCCAATTTGAGTTTGTTACACTTGAGATTTTTATGTGGCACTAACTTGACTCATGCATTGTGTAGTTGTTTCAAGCTTTGGCAAGAGATCGGCTTGAACGTTTGAACGCTTCTCCTTTTGCTACCCCTTGGACATACTTTCGTGTATATTCTGCTTTACTATTGGTTTTCACCATTGATATATATCTTTTGGTATTTCTTTTTATCCTACTCCTTTTACTACGAAGTATAGTGTCTAGGACTATCTTTCTTATTTTATTATTCATCATTTCATACGATGCATTCATGGTTTTCCTGGTGTGCTCATTTCTTGGAAGGTAATAGTTATAGATGGAGTGTATATATATGTGATTGTCTAAAAAAAGAAGTGAAAAGTTGACTGCATTAATGTCTTTTCATGTTCATTATATACAACTAATTTGCTTCACTTCATGGCAAAGTTCTCTCATTTCAACCCTATGGTATACCTACACATTAGAACACCTCTGATGTAATCACATATTTATGCTTTCACATAGTAAACACCACATGCCCCATCTGAAGCTCCACAGATTGTCAAATTATTTCCTTTGGATTATAGCTTAAGATGTATGGATGTGTGTAGACTTTCCCCATATCCTTTTTTTTTGGGGGGGGGGGGGGGGGTTGTGATGAAGTTATTGACTTACTGTATATAATGTCATGGAAAATTTTTCCTCAACTTTCTTCCACACTTCGAATAGTATGATCAGAGCCACATTTGGAGTTATTTCTAACTTTTCCCTACTCACATTTTCATGCTTGTGTGTTGGCAGGTTCTGGTTTTGCATGAGTATGTATGGTGCATTAAATTCATCCATATCTTGGTTGTCATTGTTTGAGCCTCTAAGTATTGCTTTTGAGACATTATAGGTGATGTTACCTTTCAGCTCTCACTATATTTTGATCTATCTTGACATGTTGCTTTGTGGTTGGAGCTTTTTTTTATGGATAAATAAATGAAATAGGCTTATTCATGCAATATTCTTGTAGGCCATTTTGATTCATGGCTTTCAGCTCCTTGATATAAGGATACATCATTCTTCATCAGACACGGATGATTACCAAAGATCCAAGTTTTTGACACATCGAAATCAGGTACTTGTAAAGAGTTGCTGGTTTTGCATGCCAAAAAAATTCTAATAAGCTGCATATCAGAATCGGTCATGAATTAATCAAGTTCTCAGTTGCTTCTTAACCACTTATCAATAACTTCTCATCTTTCATCATGGAGCCCCTAGAAATGTGTGATACTTGCTCTATTCTCTGGACTTGCTAGCTTTCATCACATAACATAATCACTGACTGGTGAAAATTGAGGACTGTGCCTTCTGAGACAAAAGATGTTTTTAGCAGCTTGTATGGTCAGAAAGTTGATTGGTTAGTAAGATGTGGTGGTACTTTTGAGTTGCTAAGTCATAAGATCCATATTTTTACTGGCATTCTTCTATAATTCCATATTTTGCATGTGTATCCTTTAAATGTTAAATAGGAGTTATTTTTAAAGCATTGCTTTTCGAATGACTTTTGAACATGAGCAAAGAAACAATAAGAAAGTAGGGGATTTGTTATTGTGGCGCTGTAAGTTTGTTAGCTTCATATTGAAACCTTTGTCACTAATTTTTTTCCCCATAAAATCGGATTTAAAGGACATGAAATGAACTTAAGTAATAATCTTTTACATCATCTTCTATTCTTTCTCAAAACTTGACATTATTTTTGCACCCATATGAAATTGTTCTTGTTCATTTTGCAGGAAACATTATACGATGTGTGAATGACAAATTTGGAGCTTTGGGATTCTTCCATCATGAAGCAGATTGATCTCCAGTAGCTCTAACTGAAGCTGAATGTGGTGTTGAATGAGCAAGTGAATTTTTTCTATGTTCAAGAAATCTTGGTCAGTACAGGCTTGCCGGTGTATGTATTGATCTGCATCGGATTTTAACTTTGAAAGCAGTAAAACTGTGCTTTTCTCTATGTTGATGATGTTGTGCATCATATGAATGAATCACCTACATTGATTAGTCTTGAATGAATTTATCATCTACTAATCAATCCATTGGAATCTTGAGAATTGAAGCTTTACTCCATGATGTTTTGGACGTTCATGATAATGTCTATATTGTAAATTGGTATCTCTTATCTCATCTCCTCAACGAGCTCCTCTTGCATTGGTTGATTCGTTATAGTGGGTTAGAGTTGTATAGTTAATAAGGTTTGGGATTTTATCGGGTGTGTTTGTACCGGGAATGATGAGGATAAGGTAGAATGCACCCAAAATTAGGGTGCATTCTACTTTTAAAAAAAAATATGTTGGACTTTTTAGCTCGGGTCCAGAGAATCCGGGCTAAAAAACAATTTTTTTTTATTTTGATAAATAAAAAACCGCCACAATAGAGTAAAAAAAATGCCACAATAAATAAAAAACCGCTACAATAGGCTTGAAAAAACTGCCACAGTAGATTTTATTTTGTGGCGGTTTTTCTATCTATTGTGGCGGTTTTAAGAGTTTTTAATAAACCGCCACAGTAGGTAGTAAAACCGCCACAATAGACCTAATGCAACGCGAGCAACAGAGGCGGGTAAAAACCGCCACAATAGGCCTTTTGTGGTGGTTTTTGGACCTAATGTGGCGGTTTTATACCGCTACATTAGGCCTTAATTGTTGTAGTGCCACCACCTCCCCAGCTCCTCGTCGTCGCCCCCATACTCCTTTGCTCCCTCCCTCTTCGTTGAAGCCGAGCACATGTGAAATTTCGAGAAATCCCGGTCGGGTCGTAAGAAAACGGGAGTCGTGTTGGGTTAATTTTTGTTTTTGTTTATAAGGTCGGGATCCACCCTTCTAACACAAAAGCTTAAGCCAATGTATAGGGCTTTCCCCTTCCTTATATTTTGGTTTGGTTTTGACCTTGCTTTTCGATGTGGCCTCTACCCACAACCCCAACACGTCCCCTCATGTGCAACCCGCCTGGATCGGGTTGACACTTGAACATTTTTTTTCTTCTTCCGGGTGGAGACTCTCAATCTCTTTATAGCTCGCCCGGTTTTTGGTTTTTCGACGGGTTTCGGCATCTCAATCTCTTTTAGCCTTACCCGAAGCCAAGAAAACCGACCCGACTTGGACCTGCTCTGATACCATGTGAAATTTCGAGAAATCTCGGTCGGGTTGTAAGAAAACGGGAGTCGTGTCAGGTTAATTTTTATTTTTGTTTATAAGGTCGGGATCCACCCTTCTAACACAAAAGCTTAAGCCAATGTGTAGGGCTTCCCCCTTCCTTATATCTTGGTTTGATTTTGACCTTGTTTTTCGATGTGGGACTCTACCCACAACCCCAACAGCACATCCGAGCCCTGTTTTGCCGAGAGCTAGCACCAAGCACCTCAGCTCCTCCCTTCATCCTCTTGCTGCGAGCCGCTCACGGAAGCATCCTCCCTCCTTCCTTGTCGTTTACGAGCAGCCAGAGCCGCTAGAAGAGCTACGGAGCCAGCAACGCAACCCCTTGTCCACTCCCTTCCCATGTTTTCCGATTTGCAAGCGGTAAGTGGTCGTTTCTACTCCTTTCACATCCTTTCGATGTAAAGCTTCGACTTTAATGTTCCCACATCCATCCCATGTAACGGCCCGGATATAAATATCCGGGATACGTTTTGAAGGTCGGATACCTTCGTTCGGATGTTGCAATTCAGGTACGGGTCGAGGTTTCAAACCTCTATTCAGTCGAAGTTTCATAAATTCAGTTTAAACGAAAGTGAAATGGAAATATGATTTAGATACAAAAGCCACGGCAAGGCCGGGTCAAAACCGAAACATAATTCTAAAGTCGGATGGCCAGATTAACGGGGTTAGAAAGATTTCTTCGCAATCGCCGAGGGACTTTCCCACGCCATATAAACAGAGAGCAATCATACCTAAACACAATGGGTGCGAGTGGGGTCAGACCGAGGCCCCAACACGCTCTGTCCAGCAAGCGAACATACACATACGCTAATAATAAAGATGATGCAGATGCGGAAATTAAATCACACTAGCATGATCCTAATTTACAATATGCGAGAAATAACTGTAAAGGCGCCCAAAGAATGCCAAGTGGCATGTCCCTCTCCTACCTCTGCACCCCTTTCCGTTAGTGCAGAGACCGGCCGGTTCGATGCTATAGCATATCATATCTCATCATCATATCTCATCATCATAACGTAATTTAAAATAAATAAATCATGCCCGATGGTGCTGGGCTATCATCATGCTCATATCGACTCGATAGACTCAGGGCACCCGATGGGGCTGGGCTACCCTATGACCCTAGCAACGACTCTAGGACTATCACAGATACGGCCGTTCTGTTTCATACGCGTAAAGAAATAGAATGCTCAATCATAAGTGCAACCTAGCATGATACTACATGGCATGCTTAAATCCTTATGCAACACCTAGTATGTCATACATTCACAAGCCGGTAATCTCTTTCGAATCTGAGTAAGCCCATAAAGGAACTTACCTGAATAAGCCGAACAGCAGAGAACAAGGCAGAGCAGAATCCAAGAAATGAATCACCGATAGCAAGCAACGTCCAACATTCACAAACACCTAATAACATATAAATGCATAAGTCTACCTATTTCACACAAGGCGCCCCTAACTATCATTCATATCTCGTCTCATATCCCATTTCAGATTATTCCATCTCATTTTATCATTTCAGGTTCATCTCAACTCATCATCTCATTACCAAATAATATCTCAAAGAACTCAACTTAGAAAATCAAATAATTCTTTTAAAATCGTACTTAGTCAAAACCCGACATTACACATTTAAACCTTAAGGCCCATTTCCAAAATCATATAATAGAAATCGTTTCGGCATGTTTCTTATTTCAAAAACATTATATAAATAACTCCAATATTAAATCATCAAGATAATTTCTATGCTCACAATAATATTCATAAATCAAAACCAACAATTCATTTTAAAATTCCTAACTCTCATATTTAAATCCTGATAAAAGCATCATATATAAATAATCCAATTAATATTATTTTAAAACAAACACAATATAAAATGATAAATTTCCAGAATATTATAATTATAACCAAATTCCAAAACTATAATAATATTCAAATATTTTACACTTACTATCCATATAATCCCAAAAATAATCCATAAATATATTTATAACTCTATATCACTTAATATCACTTTTAAAACCTTTTAAAATATATTTTAATATTTACAGAATATATATATATACATATCCAAAATCATAATTAGCATATAATATAACATATATAAATAACATAATTCATAATTATAATTTAACACATAAAATATAGCCACAAAATGTAACACCATCTAACAACCCACAACTCAGCCCAAGAGAAAGAAGAGGAAGGCCCCAACCCGGAAGCCCACACCCGGCCCAAACCCAAGCCCAGACCCGAAATCCCCTATCCGGATCCCCCTTCCATATAACATTAATGAACCGGAGATTATGTTGAACCGGCCCCCAAAGAAATAGAAACAAAAGGGGGAACCGGCTCACCCGAACCCTCCCTCTTCAATTCAATGAAACAGAGTAGGGGGAGCGGCGCCGGAGAAGCGAAGGGAGAAGAAGAAGAAGGAGGGGTAACCAGCGGAGCTCCGTTCGGCTTGAGGTTGTACCCAGGTGATCGGAATGAAATTCCGAACCCAACCCGACCAACAAAAACGAAACGAGAACAAGAAGGAAGGAGAGAGGAGAGTTTTACCGAAGATTCGACGATTGACTCCGGGGAGGTTGTTCGGCGGCGTCTCCGGCTGCAACACAGAAGGGAGCCTCGGCTGGAGTCGAGGAAGGGATAAGGAGTGAGCGAAAACGGATTGAAGGTTATTCGAAACGAGATCGACATGAAGAGCGAGTACAACCTTGAATGGAAGCCAGGGTGAAAGGCGGCTCGTTGGTGGCGCTCCGGGGCTCGATTCGGGGTTCCGATGACTCCCAGCTGCTGCTGCTATTGCTCGGAGGCAAAGGAAGAGGAGGTGATGATGGTGGCTGCTATTCGGCGCTTTCCGGAACAGAGGAGGGGAGAGGCCATTGTGGCCGCTGGAACGAACAGAGGAGTAGGTAGGGGGGATGGTGGTGCTGGTGTGGGGCTGTGCAGGCGGCGACGACGAGGAGCTGGGGAGGGGTGGTGGTGACGGTCGGATGGTGTCACGGTGGTGTTGCTCAGCTCGGTGGTGCCCGACGAGGAGGGAGGTGGAGGTGTGGTGGCTTGCAGGATGATAAAAGAGGGAGAGAGAGGAGGGGTTTGTGAGAGTTTTGCAGAGGGCAGTTGGAAGAAAGAGGGAGGAGGGCTGAGAGTGTTTGTGTGAAAGGGGTGAAGGAGTGAGGCAGTGCTGCAGAAGGGAGGAGGAACTAAGTGAGCAAATGGGTGTGTGGGTTGTTTAGAGAATAGGACAAGAGCTGAAATTTTGTGAGGCAGGGGACCTCAGCGGGAGAGAGAGAGAGAGAGAGAGAGAGAGAGAGAGAGAGAGAGAGAGAGAGAGAGAGAGAGAGAGAGAGAGAAAAAGAAAAGAAATTAATATTTGTGTGATCCCAACAATACCAATTTAAATTAGCGAAAAAGACCCGAATCCCGCTCACCCGATCAAAACCCGACTAAAACAAATTAAATAAAATTTAATTTAAAATCTCAATATAACGGATTCAAATTAATTTCAATCAAAACTCGGAGTTTAGATTAGTCTTTATTAATACTCGATCTTGAAAGCGAAAATCGAATCTCGTCAAAATCCGAAATTTAAATGATGCCGGAATAACTAAAATCCAAAACTTACGCTCGAGAACGGGTTTTATTCCACTTTTACAAATTGAATTTAATAATAATTTATTTATTAAAATAAACATAATATATAAATATACTCGGTCTTTACATTTATCCACCTCTAAAAACAAGTCTCGTCCCCGAGACTAAAATCATTTAAAACAATGGAAAGGAGTTTGAAATCGGCGAGTCCGAGGACCATGTCCAAGGATCTTGCAATCATCTCGGTTGCGTCTTCCGGGATTCTCACAACACCCTGGTCACGGTCGTGACATCTCCAATTGGTCTAGTCAAGTGTGTAATAAGCGCCCCTATCACATCCTTGCTTCGACCTTTCGGAAGTATCACAACTCTAAAAGCATTATAGCGTCCGACTAGGTCTTAGCAAGCAATCTATAAGCGCCCCTATAAAAGCTTGTATCCACTTCGTGAGACGTCATAATGTAAATCCAGTCCGTAAATCCTCAAAGCGTTTGTAAATGAAAGGATTGTCATCTAAATCATTGAAACTCTCAACTTCTTTAAAACCCCAAGTTGGCCATTTTTAAAACTGCTCAAAATCTTCAAATTCAATTTCTAATCAAGCAACTTTACACTAAACCAAGTCAAATCCTTTCAAATCAAGATCTCGTCAAAATCTTCCAAAAACCAAAACAGCTTTTCGCATACCAATCAATCAAATTCCGAGGGTAGGAGGTGGAGTCATCCACCTCTAAGGGCTAATCCCATATTCTCTTCCTAGTTTCCAGAATCGAATCAATCTATCAGTCTCAATTCAAGCAAGATGCATAAGCCATACGAAATGCATAACTGTATAACCAACCAATCTCCAATCAACACATCATAAGGCAAGTCTCAACATATACCATCGTAGTGCCACAAGGTCACATCACATCTCCAGATCATACCAAAGGTCATAAAAGCATTTCTCATCACAGAATTAATGAACCAAAACCCATTGTCAACACATCAACACATCAAGGTCAGGTTATTAAAATTCAGCAAAAGGAAAGGTCAGTCAATGTGTGAATCACCCAAAACGTCAGCATACTCGCAAAACATCATCTCAACTCATACAATGTCATATAACGAGCACTTAACAATCACGCACCATTATCTCATATATATAAGTCAGATTCATGATCCAAATCAATATTCATCATTTAACATCTCCTGATCATAATATAACATCATGCTCTCGCATAGCAACATAGCATTATTTCATGATTCATGCAACACATCATAACATGCTTCTAGAACAACATAGTAGGATAGCAATGTATCATTACATCATAATAACACTTGTCATTGTCAACTAGATTTCAATATTGCATATCAACATGTAATATCAGGTCATAACAGGTTCATCATGGTCGCTATCTAACATCATGCCAAGTCATTTTAATAAATCACATAATCAAGAAAGCTTTCACATCATCACCAGGCAAAATAAACGCAAACCCCGCTCGCTCGATTTCAATTCCTTCATCAAAACCAGCCTCATCTAGATTCACCAACATCAGCTCAGGTAACATCCTCAAAAGAAGTCTCAATTCATTTCAATACCCTAATCTCGCCCCTCATTCCACCAAGAACTCTCACATACAATCCACCTCTAAGAATCCACTACTATCTCTAACCTCACACTCGAGGGTCCTCTCATACTATATCCTTCGTACTTTTAAAAGCCATTTCTTACACTTCCACACTTCCCAAGATTTCACAAGCATCATGCCCTGCTAACCGCACATTCTTTAGTAAAATTCCTCGACCACCGCCTATCCGACCTATTCCTAACCATACTCTCACCCAAGATTCACCTAGGAGTTCGTCGAAAATCCTCAAGCATTACCTCTCATAATTCCCGAACCCACTCGGTCCAACCTAAGTCAACACCCCTTCTTCTGCAACTTTCTCTTACCACCGTCGATCATTCTAATCACTTAAAACCTTTCTCCACTCTCTGACCGCCCAGCCAAAAGGACCTCACTCACATGTTCAAAGAAGAAGCAGTCATGGACATTATTGCACATAAGGACTACAGCATATCAACTAGCATCATTAAGCATTGCAACAAGTATCAAAAGTCTCAATTTACCGTCATGCTCGAAATTAGCACATAACACTATATATGAATAAAGTCAATTCAAGCTAGCAAGTTTCATCATAATCTTAGTTAATAAACAGTTCAGGTTCTCGGCATTTGTAGTTCATACTCTTAAAGGCAAGAAATTTAGATCATGCTTGGTAACTCAGAATAGCATCACATCAAGCAATCAAGGCACATTAGGATTGTAAGGCATCGAATCATATCATCATAGTCAACAGACAATCAAGCAACAGTCATCACATCAACAAGCAGCTTTCAACATCAAGTTAGTTCAATATCACCATCAACAAGTTCAGAAAGGGTTAGCAATTCGAATAGAGGACGCTCCCACCTGCAAGTCATATCGTACTCAACAATCGTAATCCTCAAAGCGAGCTCGTTCCGTTGACATTATCGATCCTGAGGCCCGTGGGTTATGGGCCCACGCTTTCACTGCGCTGCTCTATCGCTATTCGACTTCTCGATCCCCTTTCCATGCGGTCGCTCGTCCAATGTAGCGCGTAGGAGTTCAAGTTAGCGGAGATAGGGGAGTGACAAGGGAGGACGACCCAATGTTTCTTTCGGAGACGGAATAGACCAACGCTAAAGACGACATGACTAGAGACAAGACTCCGACTCGGGATTAGTAACGATGCCCTTAAGAAAGTCTATTAGGTTACGATTTTGACAAACACGCACGAGTTCATTATGGGGCATATCAATCACGTCAATCCACACTAACATGTACCTATCTCGGGGCAACATTCGTATTCATATCAAAGACACAATCAAGTCTTACGCTGATGTTTGTAAAACAAGCTAACATTCTAGTATTCCATGGAAACAGATATGCCTAGCATTCTTCAAGCAAAATAGACGGAACCAGCAATGATCATGATTTGAAGTCATGCGGAATTTAATGGAGATAACGAGCATCATGTATATGAACAATGTAGGAACAGGGTATACACATCAACAATTGAGTCCAAATATATCATGGCAATGTACATTACAACAATCAGATGAAGCGTCATACGAGAACATCTAAGAGTAGCATAGCAATTATCGCATATATGAAGAATGTACAAGTTTGGTGTATGCATCATACGAGATCATATAAAGGGCAACATAGTAACTATCTCACAATGATCATATGTTAGGTCAAGCATGGCACGGAATCATATGACGAGATACATCTAGAGAGCATGGGTCCTACGTGATACTAGCGATACATAAGGTGATACAAGCATAGACAAGAATCATTTGGAGAAGTTCAATTATAATATTCACGAAATATGAGGCACCACCAAAAGTAACAAGATGGACATCATGGATGCTAGGTTATAATCATGCTAAGAAAGAACCATCATAGAGTACATATAGGGTACAATAGTTGTCACATCATAGAACAAGTACAGTACGTGACCATTTAGCGGGTCATATTGGAAATCATAAGCCCTACATGATACTAGTAGCACACATCGAACATGAGTAGAAGTAATTCAACTAGATTCATCCCGATATTCATGCATCATACAGATGCAAAATCATGATATAGGGTGGTGTGTGATTAAGTGGGGTGTCAAGTCATAGGTTCATACAAGCACGAGAAGCCATCATAGAGTAATAGACATCTTTACCATGTAAGCATGCTAGGTTTAATCATCACGGAAGGCTAGTCAATCATCGAATTCAACATTAACTCATCAGGACGAGTGAAACATGTTAAGAGAACAGAAAGAGGAACAGGCCACACTATCAGGTACCTAATTCAAGAGTAAATCAACAATAACGTAGGCAAAGTAGAATTCACTCAAGTCACAACCAAGAGCCCAACATGTTACTCGTGGTTCAATATAACATAAGGTACATACATGCACTTGACTGGATAATACGACGGTATGCAAGAGTTCATTCAATCACATCTCAACGGCATAGTGGCACGAGAGGAAAACGCAACAAGGTATAGAGCAAGTCTAAGCAACATGGCGACATGACTAGAATGTGGGGACATGAGCTCGAATCAACACATAATATGACAAAACATGCATTCCTCAAGGTTCAATTATAACACATATCCTCCGTTCAACACAACTAACACACACAACATTAACTTGCAAAATAATCAACAATAGTTAATTTGACGAATTCGGAATAGATGGGCATGCTATAGATTCTTGTCACAAAATGAACGATAAGTAACGAGGCATCATCGGCTAGCATGCTAAAGAGCACATCTTATGAGACATTCATATAAGGAAGAGTCGATCACACTATCATGAACCTATTCACAGAGAGGGCATCAATTATACAACTTCGTAGCATATGACATCTATAGTCGTGCCCTAGTATGACAATGTAATATACTAAACAGATCATGTCGGAATGATATGGACATAATAAATGTAGTTCGAACCTATACAATGGTCATCATGAGCATCAAAGCACATAAGCACAAATTCACACTAAGGATCAATTGTAGGTCAAGGAGTAGTGCATATAGAATCACACAATCATGAACAGGGCAATCAAGATAACCCGATAGAAGTCTATAAGGGCAACATTGACTCTTCCCAACTGACTCATTACCCATCTTTCCCGTGGGACTCGGATGCGACTTTTCGTGACAAGAGGACACTAATGGATTGTCATAGGAATCGATAAGGACAGCCTCGTAAACATCTCACTCTCTAACTCGGAATTTCATCAAGGGCCGTCTTCCAATACTCTCACGGACAACCTTTATATTCAACCATGATTCCCGACACCATGTGTTTACCAACCCAATTCCCATGGAAGACCGATATTCGAAGGGAGGACTCGATTGAGTTGTCAGAAGGGTTCATAAGGAAGGGGACGGTTCCACAAGGCTGAGCTTAACCATATAAGAAGAAGGGTACTCCCGCTATCCCGTTCGCACAGATCATTCAATATTCATCAAATAGTTAGGACATAACAATCAAATCTTTAGCATATCAAACACTCAACACAGAATCAGTCAATGGCAATTACAATGATCTCCTTGGAGTCTTCCCGACCCATCTGTAAAGAACAAGCTAGTATTTCGCCTACCCATTTCCGACTACATCCAAAAGGGATGGTCTAACGCCGTTTCTACCCACTCGATCCCTTATTAGTCGATTCTCCTCTTTTATAACAAGTCAAGTTCATTACTTAGTCCAATTGAGTTAGACATATTAAGTTCATTTTGCCCCTTTAAAACGCTTTCAATTCTTCGAAATCCATGGGCGGTTTTCCAAAACATACACTCGATCCTTGCGTACCCGAATTGCACAACCTGGCTCTGATACCAACTTTGTAACGGCCCGGATATAAATATCCGGGATACGTTTCGAAGGTCGGATACCTTCGTTCGGATGTTGCAATTCAGGTACGGGTCGAGGTTTCAAACCTCTATTCAGTCGAAGTTTCATAAATTCAGTTTAAACGAAAGTGAAATGGAAATATGATTTAGATACAAAAGCCACGGCAAGGCCGGGTCAAAACCGAAACATAATTCTAAAGTCGGATGGCCAGATTAACGGGGTTAGACAGATTTCTTCGCAATCGCCGAGGGACTTTCCCACGCCATATAAACAGAGAGCAATCATACCTAAAAACAATGGGTGCGAGTGGGGTCAGACCGAGGCCCCAACACGCTCTGTCCAGCAAGCGAACATACACATACGCTAATAATAAAGATGATGCAGATGTGGAAATTAAATCACACTAGCATGATCCTAATTTACAATATGCGAGAAATAACTATAAAGGCGCCCAAAGAATGCCAAGTGGCATGTCCCTCTCCTACCTCTGCACCCCTTTCCGTTAGTGCAGAGACCGGCCGGTTCGATGCTATAGCATATCATATCTCATCATCATATCTCATCATCATAACGTAATTTAAAATAAATAAATCATGCCCGATGGTGCTGGGCTATCATCATGCTCATATCGACTCGATAGACTCAGGGCACCCGATGGGGCTGGGCTACCCTATGACCCTAGCAACGACTCTAGGACTATCACAGATACGGCCGTTCTGTTTCATACGCGTAAAGAAATAGAATGCTCAATCATAAGTGCAACCTAGCATGATACTACATGGCATGCTTAAATCCTTATGCAACACCTAGTATGTCATACATTCACAAGCCGGTAATCTCTTTCGAATCTGAGTAAGCCCATAAAGGAACTTACCTGAATAAGCCGAACAGCAGAGAACAAGGCAGAGCAGAATCCAAGAAATGAATCACCGATAGCAAGCAACGTCCAACATTCACAAACACCTAATAACATATAAATGCATAAGTCTACCTATTTCACACAAGGCGCCCCTAACTATCATTCATATCTCGTCTCATATCCCATTTCAGATTATTCCATCTCATTTTATCATTTCAGGTTCATCTCAACTCATCATCTCATTACCAAATAATATCTCAAAGAACTCAACTTAGAAAATCAAATAATTCTTTTAAAATCGTACTTAGTCAAAACCCGACATTACACATTTAAACCTTAAGGCCCATTTCCAAAATCATATAATAGAAATCGTTTCGGCATGTTTCTTATTTCAAAAACATTATATAAATAACTCCAATATTAAATCATCAAGATAATTTCTATGCTCACAATAATATTCATAAATCAAAACCAACAATTCACTTTAAAATTCCTAACTCTCATATTTAAATCCTGATAAAAGCATCATATATAAATAATCCAATTAATATTATTTTAAAACAAACACAATATAAAATGATAAATTTCCAGAATATTATAATTATAACCAAATTCCAAAACTATAATAATATTCAAATATTTTACACTTACTATCCATATAATCCCAAAAATAATCCATAAATATATTTATAACTCTATATCACTTAATATCACTTTTAAAACCTTTTAAAATATATTTTAATATTTACAGAATATATATATATACATATCCAAAATCAGAATTAGCATATAATATAACATATATAAATAACATAATTCATAATTATAATTTAACACATAAAATATAGCCACAAAATGTAACACCATCTAACAACCCACAACTCAGCCCAAGAGAAAGAAGAGGAAGGCCCCAACCCGGAAGCCCACACCTGGCCCAAACCCAAGCCCAGACCCGAAATCCCCTATCCGGATCCCCCTTCCATATAACATTAATGAACCGGAGATTATGTTGAACCGGCCCCCAAAGAAATAGAAACAAAAGGGGGAACCGGCTCACCCGAACCCTCCCTCTTCAATTCAATGAAACAGAGTAGGGGGAGCGGCGCCGGAGAAGCGAAGGGAGAAGAAGAAGAAGGAGGGGTAACCAGAGGAGCTCCGTTCGGCTTGAGGTTGTACCCAGGTGATCGGAATGAAATTCCGAACCCAACCCGACCAACAAAAACGAAACGAGAACAAGAAGGAAGGAGAGAGGAGAGTTTTACCGAAGATTCGACGATTGACTCCGGGGAGGTTGTTCGGCGGCGTCTCCGGCTGCAACACAGAAGGGAGCCTCGGCTGGAGTCGAGGAAGGGATAAGGAGTGAGCGAAAAAGGATTGAAGGTTATTCGAAACGAGATCGACATGAAGAGCGAGTACAACCTTGAATGGAAGCCAGGGTGAAAGGCTGCTCGTTGGTGGCGCTCCGGGGCTCGATTCGGGGTTCCGATGACTCCCAGCTGCTGCTGCTATTGCTCGGAGGCAAAGGAAGAGGAGGTGATGATGGTGGCTGCTATTCGGCGCTTTCCGGAACAGAGGAGGGGAGAGGCCATTGTGGCCGCTGGAACGAACAGAGGAGTAGGTAGGGGGGATGGTGGTGCTGGTGTGGGGCTGTGCAGGCGGCGACGACGAGGAGCTGGGGAGGGGTGGTGGTGACGGTCGGATGGTGTCACGGTGGTGTTGCTCAGCTCGGTGGTGCCCGACGAGGAGGGAGGTGGAGGTGTGGTGGCTTGCAGGATGATAAAAGAGGGAGAGAGAGGAGGGGTTTGTGAGAGTTTTGCAGAGGGCAGTTGGAAGAAAGAGGGAGGAGGGCTGAGAGTGTTTGTGTGAAAGGGGTGAAGGAGTGAGGCAGTGCTGCAGAAGGGAGGAGGAACTAAGTGAGCAAATGGGTGTGTGGGTTGTTTAGAGAATAGGACAAGAGCTGAAATTTTGTGAGGCAGGGGACCTCAGCGAGAGAGAGAGAGAGAGAGAGAGAGAGAGAGAGAGAGAGAGAAAAAGAAAAGAAATTAATATTTGTGTGATCCCAACAATACCAATTTAAATTAGCGGAAAAGACCCGAATCCCGCTCGCCCGATCAAAACCCGACTAAAACAAATTAAATAAAATTTAATTTAAAATCTCAATATAACGGATTCAAATTAATTTCAATCAAAACTCGGAGTTTAGATTAGTCTTTATTAATACTCGATCTTGAGAGCGAAAATCGAATCCCGTCAAAATCCGAAATTTAAATGATGCCGGAATAACTAAAATCCAAAACTTACGCTCGAGAACGGGTTTTATTCCACTTTTACAAATTGAATTTAATAATAATTTATTTATTAAAATAAACATAATATATAAATATACTCGGTCTTTACATCCCAAGCCTTGTCGCTCGAAGAACCAACCCCGACGTGCTCCAACGACGCCTCCCCGACAGCATTTTCCGGCGAGTTTGAAAAGCTCGGTGAGAACCTCTCTCTCTCCTTTCTTTTTCCGGTTTCGTGTCCATAAGGTCGGGAGGGTGGTCTGATTACAGTGTCTCCGGAAAGCTCCTTCCTTCCCTCTTCCTTCTTCCAATTTTCGAACCCATGGGGGTTGAGGACGATGAACAGTTGGTTTCCTTTAAAAAAAAAATAAAAAGGGGGTCCGATTCACCACTGGAATTAATTAAAAACCGGGTCGGTTTTGTGTCAAAAATCAGGTTTTGTAACATGAGTAACGGGTTGGGCCTTATTTTGGGCCGGATCTATTGTTTTTTTTATGAAAAATGAATTGGGCCTATTTTTATTATATGACAAATCCGGTTTGGGGTTAAATAAATTAGGGTCAATTTTGGTATATTATACATTATATAATATTATTGATGAGATTTAAAAATATAATATTACTATTGAGATTTAAAATATAATGTGAGACTTGGATTTTAAAAAGAAAAAAAATCTGGGTAAAAGGTTTTAAAGATTGGAATTTAATTTGAGAAATGAAATTGGATTTAATAAGATTTCAAGCGGGAATTTTTGGAATTTGACGAATATTTTCAAAGGACGGAAATTGATTTGATAAATGGAAATTGATTTAATAAAATTAAAAGGATGATTTTTGGAAATAACCTAACCTTGTCGGAATTGTTTTGATAGAATAATAAAATAAGTTAATCTAAAGAGTAATGATTTATAAATGGATTTTTGGGCCGAGTATAATTTAAGAGAATTATTTGAATAATGATTTGACCTAACGTGAGATTTAGAGAGTTTCGGGAACTCGATGATTTCCTACATGGTTTGACTTGATGAATAAATTTGATGACTTGTGTGAATATAAATTATAGTATGCCGATATTGCCATGATATGATATGATATGATATATATGATATATGATCTTTGATGAGATATTAATCTGATAAGCATGTTGTGATGTGCTATAATTGTTAATATGAATTATGAGGTGAAATGTTGATATCTGTCTTTAAAAATGATATTATGATGTGTTGATATAAATGAAAGCATGATGTTATATGATACAATAACTATTAAGAGGCATGATGAGACGTTATATGAGATATGATGTGATGGTACATGTTAAATGATTTGTGAGATGATTTGAGTTGAGATGGTACTTGAGGAGTTATATTGAGACCTTGCGATGAAATATGAGATGAGTTGAATGACGATGATGATATGGAATGTGATGATGAGACTTTCGATATGTGATGAAATCGTGTGTGCTTGTATGTTTGAATAGATAGACTTATACTTCCATTATGACTACAAGGTGACTATGAACTGTGTGATTGCTACAATGATGTTCTGCACCGCCAGGTAAGTTCCCTCGGGGCTTACTCAGATTGATCAGATCTATCCCTGCTTATA
Organism: Persicaria maculosa; assembly: GCA_963922045.1. Lineage (NCBI taxonomy): Eukaryota > Viridiplantae > Streptophyta > Magnoliopsida > Caryophyllales > Polygonaceae > Persicaria > Persicaria maculosa. Next base: position 61,488,435 of record OY998257.1, on the reverse strand, counting down.
TGTGCATGATGTACTAGGTGCTGCATTTCATAATAGCATGCCATATAGTATCATGATAGGTTGCATTAACGTATGAGCATACTTATTCTTTATGCGTTTGTAAACAGAACGGTCGTTATATGTGAAGTTAACTAGAGTCGTTGCTAGGGTCATAGGACAACCCAGTCCCATCGGGTCTTGTCCTGAGCCATATGAGTCATGAGAAACACCTTATTACTATTACGAGCATGATGATGATGATTATGAGCATGATGATAATATAAATGAATTGGAAATGGAATGCATTCATGAGCTGGCCAGTCTTCGCCCTATCGGGAAGGGGGGTGGAGGTAGGAGAGGGATATGCCACTTGGCATTCTGTGTTAGGGCCCTATTTATTATTCTGTATATATATAAACTACGAGCATGTCTTGTGTGTTAATATTCCTGTCCTGCATTAGAAGCATTATATTAGGCTTAACATATGTGTGTGTTTATATGTGGGGTGCAGCTATGAGGGCTTCAATTTGATCCTATGTCTGCTTTATTTTTTTAGGTATATATGCATAATCTTATCTAGTGTCACGTGCTGTTTGGCATAGGATGCTCATGGCGTAAAACTGATTATTGAATTGTCACTTGAGTACATAAAATACTAGTAGGATAACCACATAATAAAGAATGTTTTGACCCGGCTTTGTCGTGGCACCTTGTATTTACGTGATCGATGGTTTAAGCGGACATGTTTTTCCGACTTAGTACTTAGGACAGGTACAGGTGTGTTAACACCGGGTCCCCAACGGGCCTCACGAGAATCTTGGGTACGAAATCCCACTTTTAAAACTGAACTTTCGAATTTCAAACTTTCAACCCGTACTTGGTGCGCATGATCCGATCGAAAGTATCTGACCTTCGAAACGTAACATGGGTTAACAAACTCGGGCCGTTACTGCTTATCTATCCTGATGGCTAGTTAAGACGAATAAACAATATAAACATTTGGAAAACAAAGAGTATTAAATAACCAATTGCATAAACCATATATGAACTATAGAATAGTATAAAAACAACTCTCACATGTCTTAAATCAATGCAATGAAAATAAGCAAAACTATAGAAAATATTTAGCCAAGCATGGGTTACCTAAAAGCTAAAAACGACGAAAGGAAAGAGATATGAGAGAGGTGTGTTGAGATATGATGTGAGATATGTGAAATGGCTGAGGAAAGACCTCTATTTATAGTGCCTAGAAATTGACATGGCTACGGGTCCGACCATGCGGGTCGACGGGTTTGACCCACCGGGTCAAGGGTCTGGGGAGGCGACCCAAACCCTAACCCGGGAATCCAACAGATCCACGGGTTCAGGTCACCCGGCGGGTCAACTCGTTGACTCGTTGGGTTGGAACACTTGGCAACCCGATGGGTACCCGTCAAAAAACCCGATCCGTACGCCCGGTAAATTCTGGGTCAAGACCCGGATTTTTTAACCCGGGATTTTTTTTACCCGAACCCGAATTACCCGGTAATTTCCCAGGTAAATCGGGTCCGGGTCGACCCATTCCTTTTTTCAATAATAATAATCTCCTCTTACAGTGTTGTGTAGTTCAAGCCTTAAGTGCTCATCCCTAAATCGAGGTGTCGTTGTCAATCATCAACGTTCTACTCTTCGAGAGGTGTTGCGTCTTCATCCTTCTGCTCATCGAGGTGCTATCGTCATGTCATGCTGTTGTTCGTCGAGGTGTTGTGCTGTTGTTCGTCGCTCACTGTTGTTCGTGCTACTACTGGTGTTAATTGATCAGACTGACACAGTTAACTGGTTCGGGATCGGTGTTTTGCCCTTAACAGTTTCGGGTATTCGACACAGTTAACCGATTCGTGTCAGATACCCGATTATGAACACCCCTAACCCAAATGACCTGATTGACATGACAAACTATCAACAATTCATTAACTATTACCACATCACAATAATAGTGAGTTTAATGTTGAAAATTGGAAATAATTGCTGCAATTAAGAAGCAACATCAACAACAATGAACTACTCGATAATTTAAATGCAAATCAATAATTGAGCATTTCACAACAGTAATAACAAAAGCGAACATTGTTCCATAGTGAATGAAGTCGTAGAAGGAATTTGGGTGTGAAATCTTCGATAACGTTTCTATAATAAAATTTAGCAGCAAAGGGAATAGTATAATAATAATAATAAAACAAAGGAACTTTGATTATAAAAATGATTGTTGTCGGAAAAGATGATGTGAGCAAGAGATTGAACTCAGTATAAAATCGTCTATATTTGTTGTCTTTTTAAAAAGCAAATATAGAAACAAATTCAATAGCAACATAATTTTAGAGAAAAAACGAGTTGATTTAAGCAAAGAGTAAATGGAATTTTGCACAAGAGCAAATTCATTGTGAGAGAGCATAGCTAGCTTGCACGTCATAAAGGGCCTCTGTTAGCACAATTTTTTGTGTGAAGCGCTGGGTGTTATAAAGGGTATTTTTGTTAGAACAATCTAGGGTGGAATTTTGGCTTATTTATAGTCTATATTGATGGACTCTCCTTGTGTTTAATTGCAAGAATCAACTTGTTTGCATGATCTCCTATAAGAGGTGTGATGTCAACAATTTTTATCTGATTATCTGACAAAGGATTAACATGAGATCATTTTTTTTATAAGGTACATGTGAGGTAAAATGTCAGGATTAACAATTTTTAGGGTGGATTTTTTGCTTAATTAGACTACGATGGTGGATATAGTTAATAATATATCTTGATGGACCCCCCATAAAAAAAACCATTATCAACCTTGTATAATGGTTTTCCTTTCAAATTGTTAGATGATTTACCCATTTAAATAATTTATTATTTGAGTGTTTTTTTGCATAAATATACCAGCATAAATTCCAATTTGCATAAATACACCAAGAGGGGGATAAATTACCAATGACCACTAATTGGCTTAGTTTTGCGGAAAAAAAAATGTCACTCTCTTGGCAAGTAACAAGTAACTTAGGGGACACATGGGGTGCTAGCAAAATTGAGATAGAGCATTTCTGCCTAATTTAAATGTGTAAAAATGTAAAATACTGATTGACTGCAAAGAAAATTAATGATAGCTAATGATTGGATTTTTTTAATTCTCTTTTTATAAATCACTGAAGTGGGTAGATAAAAGATATTAACCGTTGTCACAAGGAGCATTAAATGTCACAATTAAAAGAGTTTCTTAGTTGTAGAAACAAGAAGCTTCGCTTTTATTTGTCAGCAAAAAAAAATATTGTTACACCCAAATAATCTTCCGTGATCGAAGAAGACTTACCCTGGTCATGCACAAAGGTTTCTCGAAAGCAAAACTTTTCCATGGGTAAATGTAATTATGTTATTCTTGTGTAATTTAAACATGTTATCCTTTTCACATCCTTATTTGAAAGTGACAATGTCACCCTCTCTTTCTTTTGTGGGGGGATTATTTTTGTCACTCTTATATGCCATGGAAGGTGGGATGAGAAAAGGTAAGTCATTATACAAGATCGACATGTGATGCGTCGCTCAAACTAAATCTCGTGACACCCGAAGGCTTTACACATGTTACCCCTATTCTAACCATGTCAATCACTGATTTTTCCATGTTACCTCTTATATTTTCTTCAATGTCACCCATTACATTTTCAAATCCCTTACAATCTACATGTCACATGCTACAATCTACATGTCATTCATTATATTATCACTTAGTGTTTTCATGTCATTCATTCCATTCCACAAACATATCAACCCCTTGCTAAGCAACCCCTAACCTCTCATTTATTCTATGTCACCTATTACATTCTCAATGACATTCGTTACAATCCCCATGTCACTAATTGCATTCTCCATGTTGCATATTACTTAGTCCATGACATCCCATTTTTTCCATGTCGCCTAATACATTCTCCATGTGAGTAGTAGTCTTCTCCCCCTTCTCTATATCTTTCCATTTCAAACTGAACCACCATTTACATTCCTTTTGATTTTTAAAAGCCCATTCATCACTTTTAAATTTTGATTCTCATTTCCTATTAGCTCTCTTTTTTTCTCAGCAACTTTTCACACACTCTCTCTTTCTCTTCCACTTTAGAGCTCTCTCTCTTCATTGGCTCTCTTTCTTTCATTGAAGACAAATGCCCCTGCATCACCGGAAATAATTTGTTGCTTCCAACCGACTATTTTTTCAAAACCCAAAACAATTGGTATATTTTTGCAAAAAACACAACGAATGTTTATTTATACAAATCGGGAGTTGTGTTGGTATATCCAAAACCATTTCCTCCTGTTATTTTTTGGAGATATTTCACTTGGTAGCCACGATGTTTGACTTTTTTCACATGGTGTCCAAACTTTTTAAGAATTTCGGATAGTAACCATGAGGTTTCGACCAATTTCGTGTGGTAGCCACGAGATTTTTGGATAAATTTCTAATGTTAACCAAATTGGTTTAAAATCTTTTAGAATTTAGGTAAAATCACAAGATAATAATAAGAATGTATTTTTTTACACAACCACCCAATTTTATTTTTTTATTTTTTGAAAGTTAACCACAACCATTTAAATGTTTTATAGTGCTACACATTAATTAGTTGCATGATAAATGAGTAAATTATACAAAAAAATAATGGTAGTATTTAAAAATCAAAATTTAAAATTTCATCACCCAATTTAGTTGGTTGTTATCAAAGAGTCATTAATAATATTTCTAATGTTTTAAAAAGATTACATAATAGGTATATAATGTAACGGCCCAAATATAAATATTCGGGTTACGTTTCGAAGGATTGGACACCTTCGTTCGGATCTTGCAATTCGAGTACGGGTTGAGTTTTAAAACAAAGTTTTAAAAGTCAAAGAAGGGATTTCGCACCCTAAAATTCGCGAAAGGACCGTTAGGTCCTCCGAACTTGTCCTACTTGCCTAAGTCGCTCGAAACGTTTTAAGGTCGCAAGCATAAGGAAGAAAATAACGTAACACAAGTTGCCACGGCAGAGCCGGGTCAAAACCAAGTACGAAGAAATAAGTAGCAAAAGTGTGGAGTCCAAGTTGGTCTTTCTCTCCCTCTCACTGCGCCATGAGATATTCCCCGCCACATCAGCACATGATCAAGTAAGGGTACGGGTACCTGAAACTAACCACGAAGTCAAGGTCGAGCCACTCATGCGGGCCCTGAAGACCTCACTGAGGACATATAATATGCCTATACCTAAATAAAGGATGCTCTAATGCAGTACAAAATATTAAACACTCAAGCATGCTAGCAGTTTGTATATGTATATATGCAGAAAACGATTAAATGGGATCCCGCATAGAATGCCAAGTGGCATGTCCCTCTCCTACTCCCGCACCCATGCTCGTTAGTGCAGGAACCGACCGCGTTTTATACTCCCGCACCCATGCTCGTTAGTGCGGGAACCGGTCGCGTTCAATATCATAACATCATCAATCGTATCAATATTCATGCTCGTCAATTTAACATTCTGACTCGATGAGGACTAAGCCCGATGGGACTGGACCGTCCTATGACCCTAGCAAATGACTCTAGGACTCACAATTTAACGGCCGTTCTACCATACGCAAAGAGAATACGAATGCTCGATTAATTGTGCAACCTAAGCATGATACTACATGATTATGCGTTGCAACACCTACACACTATATGACACATCAGGCATGAGGTTCTAACTTGAGTAAGCCCCGGAGGACTTACCTGGAAACGCAGAGCAGCAAAATAAGGCAGCAGGGGCGAGCAATCCAACAGATCAGAAATCACCTAGAAATTTCATAGAATAATATAATAAGTCTATGTCTAATTAACACAAGCACACACGTTACATATGAGACATATATAAGGTACACATAATAACATAACCCTTCTATCTCATCATTATCACCATATTCCGATATCTTTCTCAATGCGATCATAATATCATCATCATCATCCTTAGTCAACTCATCACATTCTTATTTTCATGAATTATTCCAATATCCCAAATTACCCATTCAAATATCAAAACTTAGGAATTAGTTTAATCATACCAATCATTCTCAACAAATTAGTTTAATAATTAAATAAATAAATCGAGGAAAGATAATCAATTACTTGACCCTATAAAGGATCACAATCCATAAAATAATTAAATAACATTTACCCATTAAAATAATATAATCAAGCAACTAAGTAATATTTAAAAAAACAGACTTTAAATATATATTAAAATAGAAAATTAAATGCTCCAATTTATTCCACATAACATTAAAATAAAATTTTAGAAAAATATAAGTGAATAAGTTAGTAAATAATAAAGAGTTCACAAATTGTGAAACTATATCCTTAAAATAATATAATTAGTTAATTATTCAAATAATCCAGATTTTTAATAATTAATAAATAAGTAAATAATGAAATAAATAAATAAATCAGAAAAAAAATAAGTTTAATAATAATATTTTAGAATGAATGTAAATAATAATACATTTTAAACAACAAAACCAACCCATTCCATAAAACAACCCGGCCCAAAGGAGGAGCCCATCCCACTCCCCTTTCCGGCCCAGACCCAAATCCAACATCCGGCCCAAACCCGGATCCAACACCCACACCCATCAGATTTTAAAAGGAAGGGAGTGAACCGGATTCTTTTTTTTTTTTAGTGAACCGGCCAGACAAAAGAAATAAAAGAAAAGGAGGGAACCGGGCCTGAACCGGTCTCCTTCCTCCCTCCCAGTTCACCTGCGCAATCGAAAAAAACAGAGAAGAAGAGAGGAGAGGCGAGCTGCTCGCCGGCGACTCGCTCACCCCACCCCGCTCTCAGGCTCACATTCCCCGACCCAAACACACCCAGAACGGACCAAAGGAGAGGAGGGAAGGTTGGGCTCACCGAGAGATTCCGAGGTTGTCGGGCGCGCCGAAGCTTCGTCGGAGGTTCGATTCGGCTCCGTCGAAGAGGGAGGAGTCGTGGGGAGGCCTAGGAGAAGTGAAGGAAGGTTAGAGGTGGAGCTTTGCAATGAATTTGATCGGGAAAAGGGGAAACGAAGCTTACCGGTGGATTTGGACGGAAACAGGGGAAGCGGAGGCGAGGCGGCTCGGCGGCGGCGCTCCTGGGTTCCGACGACGAAGGAGGAGGCTCCGGGGTGCTCCTCCGGGCTTGGGGTGCAGCTGCTGCTCGCCGAGGACAGGAGGAGGTGATTGTGGTGGTGCGTGGTGGTGTATGGGGATGCCAACGACGACGACGACGGGGGAGTGGTGGCTGATCGGCAACGAGGGGAGGGGAGCGAGGGGTGTGCTGTGGCTCCCGAACAGAACAGAGAGGGAGAGGTGAAGGGGCAGCTGGAGGGTGATGATGATGATGAAAAAGGAAATGGAGATGGAGGTGATGAGAAATGGAGATGGAGGAATGAAGGTGAGGGAGGGGTTGGGGTAGGCCTCTAATCAGCCGGGCTAGGAGGGGGTAGGGGATGGCTTGAGGGATGGTGGGATTGTGTGTAGATTTGGCTAAAGAAAGTCAAAATTATTACCCGGAATTAAATCCCGAAATCCGCTTTCCGACCTTAACCCGACGCGTTTTAAAATAATTAATCGAGTCTGAATTAAATAACGAAATCCAAAAATATTTTTAAGCTTTGGGAAAATAAAGCGGAATTATTTCGTTTTCAAATTTGAGTAACGAGTTTATGCCGGAATTATTCGAAAGAATTTAAATCAGTCGTTGGCTCGAGAACGGAAATTTTTGAAAATTTTCGGAGTCTCGGAAATTGAATAAATTATTATCAAAATTAAATTTATAATTATAAAAATATTCATTTAAAAATCTCGGTCTTTACATATAATACAAAGTTTATTTTAACAAAAAATATTTTAGGATATTTTAGAACAAATAATGAATGCATGATCATTTAAAATATGTACTTAATTTATGAATTGGAAAATATAGGTGATTTCTTCTACTTTCATCATTTATATTATAGCGAAATACTTTTCTAATATGGATTATTTTGCATAATTTATAGACGTATTTATGTGGTTCATTTAACAATTTTAACCATTGAAAGGGTCACGTTGATTCTTTAAAAACTTAAACTCAAATTTGGATGCTTTCACATCATTTTAAAAAAAAATTAGGTGATTTTTTTTATAGTTTACTCATTCTTTATGTAATAATACAATACTTAATTCACACGTATAGATTAGCTTTAGCAAATCAAATTGGATGGTTTCACACCATTTTTTCAATGTTTACAACAAAATTGAGTGATTATGTGAAGAAATTATAATATATTTGTTATTTTATATCATTTCTATATGATTTTAACAAGTTTAGTTATCACACGAAATTGGTCAAAACCTCATAATTACCATAAATTCTTAAAAAGTTTGAACACCATGCGAAAAAGCCAAATCTGAATGACTACCAGACGAAAGTTTCCTATTTTTTGTGTATATTTTTGGATTTAAAGAAAAGTACAAAGTACAATACAATTAAATTTATTACTTTTTATTTTATCATAACAAAACACCTTTCAAGATCTACTATTTGTTCATGTGAAGATCTACTATTTTACCCACTAAGATTTAAAATAGATTTACCCACTCCCCGAACATTTATTTTTTGAATTAGGGAATTCGTTATTTTTTTTATTAGGTAAAAATTTGAATTCAAATATACTTGAAACTTGACAGCCGACCAATTCGGCAAGACGGAAAACCGTCAATACAAACAATAAACAATAACACGAATCAATAAAAAAGAAAGAAAAACCCAATCAACCCATACAAGTTGTCGCCCAACAGAGAAGTCGATGAAGATCCAAGACGACCCATGAGTGTCAAGAATGCGAGAGAGTGCAAAGACTCATAACAGTGCCCCAACTGGAAAGGGCGACTCATGAGGAAATTGCCCCCACCTAAATGAAGGATCTTCGAAGACCACGAACACAATCACGATCCATTGTCGATCAATTCAAACAGGACGTCCGATACTGCAACTCAACATGGAGCCAACGCAGCCACCCCAAAGCACCGATTCGACGCCAAAAGACGGGACAAATACGGGCTAAAAAAGGGAAGATCGATCAACCGTTGAAAATGTGAACGGAACTCCCGAAACTAAACAAGACGTTCGGGGAGCACTATTATTTCTGTATAGAATTCGTTATTAAACTACACACAGTCACGTATACATTTGTAATTGTAAGAGCTGTAACCAAAGTTAAATTACAGTATTTTTTAGTTTAATACTCCCTTCGTTTGGCAAAACATGTCATTTTAGGGTTGTCATTGTATGTATTTTGCACTTCACTTTACAAAAATGTCATTGACATGATTGATGAGTTGTTAATTTTAGTTTTCGATAAAGTAAAAAAGGAGGGTAATAATTGAGGGTAAATTAGTATATTTGTTAACTGCCTTCAAATTTGTGAAAAAAAACTAAAATGACATGTTTTGCCGAACGGAGGAAATAAAAGTTAATACGGAGTATAATATATATAATAAATCGATTTTTCTATGGGCATAGGATAAGACCCTAAATTGAGAAATGTTTTTTAAATTTTAATTAATTTAGCTTTTCTTTTAATTTAGATTCCTAGGGTCGCTTGTCTTTTTGGTAGGAAATCTTTCCCAATTTAGGGTCTTATCCTACGCCCTAAGGGCATAAGATAGAAAAACCGATACTCCCTCCGTTCGGCAAAACTTGTCATTTTAGCTTTTTTCACAAGTTTTAAGGCAATTAACAAATGTACTAATTTACCCTCAATTATTACCTTCTTTTTTTACTTTATTGAAAACTACAACTAACAAACCATCAATCATATCAAGGGCATTTTTGTAAAGTGAATGACAAAATACCTATAATGACAAGTTTTTTGAACAAAAATAACACCCTAAAATGACAAGTTTTGCCGAACGGAGGGAGTAATAATTACATGGTAAGTAATGTGGCCCTGTGACATCGTCTAATCTTTGTTGGTATATATCGTGCGCGGCGCAGACAATCTCACCCATTTTACGCTGCCCTCCACGATTTTCAACTCGGCCGAGTCGGATCTTCTCCTTCTCTCTCTCTCCGTGGACTGAGTTCACCCGTTGTATAACGTACTAGCGCCTGTGGTTCTTAGCCATGGATTCCATGGATTCCTCCAGAGCTTTTGTCAAGGATGTGAAGCGTGTAGTCGTCAAGGTACAATGTTTCTTCTTCTTGTTGCTGCACTTGTATTTTGTAAATCTCTGCTTGATTGCTCCAATTTCTGGTTTATATTTTGCTTCTCTTACTTCGAAATTCTTCGTTAGGTTTTCTCATTTTCTTTGTCTTTTGTTCCATTTCTGACTTGAAACTCTTTTCTCATTTTCGTTCCTAGGAATGTTTCTATATAGCTACCTGTCGTTTCGGATTCTGCGCGATGAATGTTGGAAGAGTTCAATATTTTGTAGCTTAGGTTTTGCAATCGATTGTTTTAGGCATGCCTTGTTGTTTCTGGTTTTGCATTTCAAGGGGTCGGCTCATCTGTTGTTTTCTCAAAAGGCGGCCGCCTTTCCTGTTGTCGGTTCACTGTGACATTTTTGTCTCCTCCACAACATTAAATTGAATTCAAGCGATGTTAATAATTCTAGAGAATTTAAGCTTTTTAAACACGTTTTCAATCGACATCAAAAGAAGAGAGGAGATGAGATGACAGCTTTTGTGAGGATACTTTTGATGGAATTGTATGTCATTTATACTGCACTTTATTGTGGATGATTTTGTGGTCTATTGAGGTGGCTTTGAGGAGGGAAAAAAGAACAGTTTGGATCTGTTCATGCGCTCATTTCCTTTTGAATTAGACTTCTCTTTGAATGAAAATTAGATCTTGTAAATATTGAAACAAAATTTGTACTTTACGGCATTGCAATTTTCTCTCTATGTTGTCTTCATATTTGAAATGTGTTCACTTCATGTACTCAAACTTAGCAATTATGGAGACATATTAGAATGATCACTGACTAGGAATAGATGGAGACAGATGTCTTGATTAATAACTGTATTTCACCAGGTACATTGAAAAAAAAAAATAGGTTTATTGATAGCTGAGGAAAAAAAGGGTTTTCAGTATGATGAATGTACTTCTGGTTTGGGTCTTAATCATACACTAAGCCACAAAAATATGGGCTGGTTCTTTAGGATACAAGTTTCTTTTGATGTGCTCCCTTCTTCTTGCCTCTGTGTGTGGACATTTTCTCTTTCCTTTTCAATGAGACTATTATTTTCTTATCCATGCAAGAATCAGCAGTAGTAAAATATGGGGAGTGTATTCAAAATTTCTATCTTCGTGTCAACAATCAGGATTATTAAAAAAAAAAGCGAGATTGTTTTTTTGAAAAATGTATTGCAGCTGCTAACATGCCAAAGGGTATTTATTGGCTTCCTGCTTCTTATTTACTTTTTTTGGTATCTCTACTTGTGATATACGGCGTTTGTATCCATCTTACTTCTTTTAATATTTTTAAGGAATCAAATATGCTCACTTATTGTGTGAAAATAACATCAAGTTAGACGCTCAATCAACTTAGGAACTCATAATCCTGCTCTAACGTCTACTGTTTTATGTTTTGATTGAAAAGGTTGGGACAGCTGTTGTTACTCGGGCTGATGGAAGATTAGCTCTTGGAAGACTTGGTGCACTTTGTGAACAAGTAAATTTCTTTGTTCCATTTAGGAAGTCAGTTTTCCCTTTTATATAGGCTCACATTGAGGAAATAAATTCTTTCTATCTTTCATGAAACGCAGATCAAAGAGCTTAACTATCAAGGATATGAAGTGATTTTAGTTAGTTCAGGTGCTGTTGGTATTGGTCGTCAGAGGCTTAGATTCAGGAAGTTAATTAATAGCAGGTTTCATTCTCTTCTACTTTGCAATACTCATCATTTCAGGATTTTTTATACTAGAATTTTTTATTTTCTCCAATGCTCTTGAAGATCTTTTTGGAGACCCAAGCAAAATAACATAACTATCATATTTTGGAGACCCAAGCAAAATAACTTACCTATCATATTTCGTGTGGCAAATTCAAGTAGTTCTTAAAAAGCTTCGGATTGATTTTAAAAAACATTAATAGATACTTGCATGGGCATAATATGGAATTTTTTAAATATTCCATAGTTCATGTATGCACTAATTTATGCTTTTATTTGTAAAAATAAAATGTTTTTTTAGTAAGTGTTGGACTTGTATTCTTCCAGTTTTGCTGATCTTCAAAAACCCCAAGTGGAACTTGATGGAAAGGCTTGTGCAGCCGTTGGACAAAATGGTCTTATGGCCTTGTATGATTCACTATTTAGCCAGGCACGTTTTATCAAATTGTGATGTTGTGGTTATTTATAACTATTTGTGTGTGTGTCGTCTCTCAGTTGATGTACTCCATTTTGCCTTCTCATTCTTTTACACTGTTCAGCTCGATATGACATCTTCTCAACTCCTTGTGACGGATAATGACTTCAGAGACCCGGAATTCAGATCACAGTTGTCTGAAACTGTTAGTTCATTGTTAGGTCTTAAAGTGATACCTATATTTAATGAGAATGATGCTGTCAGTACCAGAAGAGCTCCATATGAGGTATTGTGCTAGCTGCTATCTGTGTTCTGTAATTTTATGGGATTTACATCAACTTGACCTCTTTCCATCCTATGAGAAGCGTAACTTCTTCTTTTTACATTCAGACATATCAATAAAGATTTTTGGTCAATCTGTCAATGTAGGTGATTCTTGCATTGTTGAAATAAAATGATTTGCATAGGGGAAGAGATTGCTGTTAGGAATCTAGTCTAGTGAAACTGTGATAGTCCTATCCACTTTAAAATTTAAGGACTTTCAATGGTCTAGTTCTTTTTTCTTTTCCTTTTCTTTTCTATGATGAAAGGTAGCTAGGTTATCTCACGTATGTACCATGAAATAACCTGAAGCATTTTCTCATATGAGAACTTGAATTTCTTGATCATTAAAATTTCTCAATTTATCAGGCAACTGGCCTGTATTTGCACTCTTGTTTTCCCACCTTGTTTGCTTCTCGAAAAAAATGATTTATTTCAAAACTCTCAAATGAGAGAATATTTGTTTTAACATCAGCAGTTTTAGACTTATGAATAGGCATCCATTCCTTACCAAAAAAATGAATAGGCATCCATATTTCTGGCTATGATATGGTTTTGAGCTAATTCCATAAATTTTCCATTTGATGCTTCACTTTCCTTTATTTTTTTCCTTTCTCTTTCCCGTGTCTTTGATCTAAATTTTGAACCAATAGCAAATGGTGCATGTTATATATATATATAGGAAGCCAGATTACATTATCAGTATTTGAATTTAAATTAGGTATTTATCATGTTCCAGTACTAGCAACTTTCACTCTCAGATTGCGTCACCTCTTCTTCTTTAGACGTTTTTTTAAACTGTTTTGGCAGGACTCTTCTGGCATTTTCTGGGACAATGATAGTTTAGCTGCACTATTGGCTTTGGAGTTGAAAGCTGATCTCCTTGTATTGTTAAGTGATGTGGAGGGCCTTTACAGTGGCCCACCAAGTGATCCAAATTCAAAGCTGATCCACACATACATTAAGGAGAAGCATCAAACGGAAATTACATTTGGAGACAAGTCGAGGGTGGGCAGAGGGGGTATGACTGCAAAAGTAAAAGCAGCTGTTTATGCTGCATATGGTGGAATTCCAGTGATTATTACTAGGTATACTTCTATCATAGTGGGGTTTCAGTACTTGGATATCCTTTGTGATACGCGTGTATGTTTAATCTGCTTACAGTCTTGCCTGGCCATTCTTTGATATGACAATACTGTGTAGTCTGTTCCTATCTCACTCATGGAGGTTCTCTTTTATTTCTGATGTCCGTCGTTACTTCAAATAAAATATGTTGATAAAACAGACGTACATCCTTTCTCTTGAGGACTGATATTTCAATTTCTTAGGGTTAGTCTTTTAAACCGTTCCATCTCTAGTGTATAGTTGAAATTATAAGAAAGATTTTTTTAGATAAAATTTTGAGATTTTTGTCAATGCTGTTTGGCACAGTGCCTGGCTGTCACCTAATGAATGAGTAAATGACATTTTATTATGTAGTGGCTTTGCTGGTGATAGTATTATTAAAGTACTTCAAGGTCAACGTATTGGAACATTGTTTCACCAGAATGCCCATTTGTTGGCTCCAAGTAAAGACACTAGTGCACGTGAGATGGCAGTCGCAGCTAGGGAAAGTTCCAGAAGACTCCAGGTATTCTAATTTCTTCCCGCTGAGTTTTTGTTGTTTGCGCGCTTCCTTCTTCTGGACATCAGAGTACTTTTTAGCTTGGTATTCTGTGGATGCAGCATACGTGTTTTATGATTAGGATTTTTACTGATCCTTCCACCCGATTATGGATTGACATCAGGCTTTGTCGTTAGAAGAACGTAAAAAGCTTCTGCTGGATATAGCTGATGCCCTGGAAAAAAACATAGAACTTATCAAAGTTGAAAATGATGCCGATGTTGCTGCTGCAATAAAGGCTGGCTATGAAGAATCACTTGTATCCCGGCTGTTACTAAAGCCTGGAAAGGTAAGGTGGCACTGGATGATAAGTATTTCATTTACAGAATTAAGTTGCTTACCTCTCATTATGTTTGTTATTTTCTCTTCCTTCTGACCCTAATATTGTTGCTGTGTAAGTTCTCATTTTATGGATCCTTTTTAATGTATTAGATTACTTCACTTGCAAAATCAATTCGTGTCCTTGCTGACATGGAAGAACCTATCGGACGCATTCTAAAGAGGACTGAGGTAAGCGTAAGCTAGTATTGGCTGCATCAATCTTTTGGTTGTTAGATTCTATTGTTAGTTTTATTATTATCTCATGTTAATTCCACTGAGGATTATTTAAGAATTAGGATGAATTTGATGAAATGAAGAATATCAGCAACACACAATTCAGAAGCCATACACAATTAACACAGGCACTCCAAATCCAGAGAAGCATTTTGCTTTCTGGTGAATCGATTGCACTCGACCAGCTGAGAGAGTTCTCTTACTGGCTCCAAAATTGGCAAAAGCCGACCACTATAATATCTCTGGATACCTCTCTCTACTCCTAGTCTTTAATTATTATAGTTAGGGCCTAAGGAGTATACAAGTAAAATTTATAATGATTTCATTAGGTGGTCTACTTTTGTGAAATTTTTATTGTTTTTGGATTTTTTTGGGGGCTAGACACGTTTGGTACATTATTTTGTGCCTTTTGTCATCGTGATTTTTCAGTCCGAGCTGTGCGTCCTGTGCCTAATTGCCACTTGATGTAAACATTTAATTTGTTTAGGTTGCAGAGGGACTTGTCCTGGAGAAAACAACAAGCCCAATGGGTGTTCTCTTGATTGTGTTTGAATCGCGTCCTGATGCCTTAGTTCAGGTAAATGGGTTGCAATTCAGTAGTGATTTCTCGAATTATGTATACTACTAGTATGCTTTATAGGAATCGTGTAGTTGACATGCAGTTCTCAATGAATTGGCTGTCTGAAAGCTTGAAAGTTGAAGCTGTTTGTTTGTGTGTCTCACAGTTGCTTCTGTTCTTTTGTCTTTTGTTTCTACTTTTCTATTTGATCCAATAGATAGCATCATTGGCAATCCGATCTGGAAATGGGCTTCTTCTGAAGGGTGGAAAGGAAGCTAAAAGATCAAATGCAGTCCTACATAAGGTTTGCTATTCATATTTTATACTTGAGCCGCCAATTTTATGTTTCCTGATGTCTTTGTCTTCGATGTAATAATTTCTCACATGATAGTCTAATTGTTCAAGGTAATAACCTCGGCTATCCCAGATAAAGTGGGTCAGAAACTAATTGGTTTAATCACTACAAGAGAGGAGATTCCGAATCTACTCAAGGCAAGTACCAAAAGAAATCACTTCTTTTACTGTAAATAACATATATTTAATTTATGCTGAGCTTGTTTTTTTTTTCCTGGTTGTAGCTTGATGATGTTATTGATCTCGTTATCCCTAGAGGCAGCAATAAACTTGTATCTCAGATTAAGGAATCAACGAAAATCCCAGTCTTAGGTCATGCAGGTAGAAAGCTTCCAAGGCTTTATTTCATTGGGTAAAAAAGTTGTGGTTATTTATCCGAAGGGAAATATTTTGATTTTAATTTTTGGTTCTATGTAGATGGTATTTGTCATATTTATATCGACAAATCTGCTAAAATGGAAACGGCGAAGCAGATTGTATTGGATGCAAAACTCGATTACCCAGCTGCATGCAATGCAATGGTATTTCCTTTTTTTCGTCATCTGGATCACATACTTTGTTGCTTCAATTATGTAGTAAACGTTTTCAGCCTGCTAATTTTTTAGGAAACACTCCTTGTACACAAAGATCTGGTCCAAACTGGAGGCCTCAGCGAGATAATTGTTGATCTTCGGACTGAAGGTGCACCACCAATCTTAAAACTCTTGTTTTCCAAGCTTCAAATTGTTAGCATGAATGATACATGTTCTCTACAGGTGTTACAATATACGGAGGCCCACGAATATGTTCGTTGAATGGCCCAAGTCTTGTGGACAAACAAGCAGATTCATTCCATCGTGAATACAACTCTCGGGTTTGCACTGTTGAAATAGTTGATGATGTGTATGCTGCTATTGATCATATTCATCAATATGGAAGGTATGTTCTCTCGATTCTATACTTGTTACTAGATACCTTTCCCTGCCCTTTAAAATCATACATTTCTGTGCTAGCTTCTAAACTACATCCTTTTTTCCTTTTTTTTTCACACAGTGCACATACTGACTGTATCGTAGCAGATGATCTAAAGGTTGCAGAAATTTTCCTACAACAAGTTGACAGGTATGTAGAGTCCTATCTTTGACACCTTGACATACTTGCAAATGTACGTGTTCCTGTGAAAAGCAAATAATGCCCAGTTCGTCTCATGTTTCAAAACATAAAATAAAAGGTATATTTGCCGATACTTTAGCATGTGTGCATCTTGTCTGACTTGGGATACACACTTGTTTGCAGTGCTGCAGTGTTTCACAACGCAAGTACTAGGTTCTGTGATGGGGCTCGATTTGGCCTAGGTGCTGAGGTATCATTACTCACTCGTACCATTATATTGCGTTTGTATACTCTTGTATAAAGATGTAGTATCACTTATGCATAAAATGGCTGAACAGGTTGGAATAAGCACGGGTAGAATTCATGCCCGAGGCCCTGTAGGAGTTGAGGGATTGCTAACCACTAGATGGTAGTGCCCAGATTAGTATTTTTAGACAAGCACTTTCCATTGCAAATTGCAGTTAATTTCTGCTATTAGCATATTAATCTTTCCTACATATGGTACAGGATTCTGAGGGGCAACGGCCAAGTTGTAAATGGCGACAAAGGGGTTGTGTACACACACAAGGACCTCCCGTTCAATGCTTGAGAATCGTTGAGATGATCGGAGACATAAGGAGAACTCTCACAAACCATTTTTTCGGCTCCTTCCCCTGACCACTTAAATCCCAAATGAAAAAAAAATAATCAAGAAAAGGAATAAAACAGAAGGGAAGCTAGAGTTCCGAGCTTGATTGGGAAAGTATTCGAAGTTGAAGGTGCTGGGGAAAGGGGTGGAAGAAGTTGATGAATGGATGATCCCAGTATGTGTTCTGTTGTAAGATCAGTGTCATAGATTTTGATTGTGCACCTGCGCATTTTTAGTATGATTGTCTATTACGGAGTATTGCATTTTCTGGAATCATTGCATTTACTGCTAAGGAGTGAAACATCTTGTGATAATGAAATCAAGTTCTTTTTGTTGTGCACATGTGGAAACGTGATTCACCGCTATCTAGGGTCCTTGGCTGTAAATAGGGTCTAAGAAAGAGAAGCGAAGGGTGATGGACAGAGAAGAGAAGGGAAAGAGTCTACACCTCACCAAAGGCACAGGACTTGTTGGGGGTGCAAGGAAGTTAATGGAAAAGTGCAGGACTATGTAAGAGAGAATTGTACAAAATAGTCCCCCCATCTAGCCTGTTTGCTAAACTGTCCCCCTTGAAATATTGCAAAAGCACACCCTCCAAGCGGAATTATCCCGGTGGAAAAAAGGGAGTAACCGACTACCTTTATGGGAGAGAGAAACGAGGCAACAATTGTGTCAGTTGAAGAAGTTAATAACCGTCCTTTCAACCTTTACAAATGCGGGTTTAAAGGGTCAACACAAGAGAATGAAAAAAAAAGAACGGGAAACACTAAAAATGCTAGAGAGAGAGGAAGAACAGGGAAAAAAACAAAGATAGAAGGAACAACAAAGGTCGAAAAAGACTCTTGTCGCCTCTCTAGTATTTTCCGATAAGACATCCCACCATTAGGCAATGTGGTCTGGAGCTAGGGTTAGAGGGAGTTGAAATTGAGATTTTTGTTTTCAATTTGTCAGAATTGGGAAGTTGAACTGTATGAGAATGTGAGATTGTCGACCAAGATTGGGAAAATTTTGAAGATACACTCGACATTATGAATTTTGGGACTGTCATGTCCAATTGTCGAAATTAGGAAGCTGAATTGTAGCAATAAGTGAGCCGCTTTATGCTTTGATTATTGAATTCCAAGTCACCTTGTCAGCCATGAGTACAATAGACATTGGAGGTATCCAACGCTCTTCGACCCGCTCTATAAATAGAGGCATCCAAGTCTTTAGATGACAAGCAAATTCACATCGAATTCTAGAGAGAGAAACTTAGGAGGAGTCTTGTAAATCCGAAAGAGAAGTATAAGTGTTTTGAATATTGAGTAGACTAGTGTTTCCATCACTCTGAAGTTTAGGCGGGGCATATTCCCTTTGGCTATATAATCGTGCGGTTTCTGGAAATTTAAAACTCGATTTCCTCCATAAATTCTCCGATCCAAATGGCAGAGAAGTTTTCATATTTATACCTTTTCTTGTTGGAGGGGCGACCGTCCGTTAAACTACCAAAGAAAAAAGGGTAAACCAATGTGATCATGATATTGTAGGTGCTTGCGATGGGATGGATGCGACTTCCCTCGGTTGGTTTGGGTGGCATAGCCCGTTGCAGAAGTCCCCCCTTTTTTGATCCATTTCTTTAGTCTTTAGGGAGCCAAGCTTTACTTTACTAAGAAAATAAGGCTCGCGCATGGGCGCTCACAACCCTTTTATGGATCTTTCTGATACGAGTGTTCTTAAATTTTGAGTGTTTTTCATTCCACGTGTTTGAGTGTTGCAATCTTTCAGATTCAATAAGAGTTTGTTTTTAAGTAAGAGAAAGCTTACTTAACCAAACACTATATTTTGAATAATTTGATTTCTTGATTACACTCCTTTCACCTTCTGAAAATAAAATAAAAAAATTAGAGCCTACGGTCTGAGGTAGGAAAAGAAACATATATGTATTTTTCTTAGACTAAAGGAGCCTACGGTCTGAGTCCACCCCACACCCAAGGCTCGAAGAAGGGGCCCTCACCGATTGTCGGAGTCAAACACGAACCCCACCCGCCCCCTGTCTTCGATTTGTAAGGTCGGTCTCAATTTCTCTTTGTTTTCGATTCCAACTTTGTCCAAATCTGCCTTTACTTATCCCTCTCCCTCCCTAGGCTCAAGCGCGACTCCCTCTCGAGCTCTCGCAGTCGGGAAGGCCACCATTGAAGCCCGGAGTTCTTCCTCGGAGGCGCACCGTGAGTCCCCTTTTTCTCCCTCTTTCCTTGCGTTCGTTTCTTCCTTTCTGGGTTGGCCTTGGTCGGGATTTCGTGTCGGTCAGGTGGGGAAGGTTTGGGTCAGAGAGGAGCCGCCGGCAGGCTTGAGCTTCCATCTTCTTCCCTTCCGTTTTTCCATCATGGTGAACAGGGCTTTGTTCAAGGGGTAGGAGGCGGGTTCACTTCTTTTCTTTTTCTTTTTTGGTGAACCGGCCCGTCTGGCATATTTTTTCGGTTCATTTAAACACAGGTGCGGGTTGGGCTAGATCCGGAAATGGGGCTTGGTTTGTTATTCGGGTTCGGGCTTGTTTCGGGTTGGGCCGGCCTGGCCTGTTAATTTCTTTAATTGTTTTATGTGTTTTAATTAGTTGTTTTGTTAAGATATAATTATTATATAACTTATGTCATGCATTTAATTATTATTTAATTTAATTATGAAATATTATTATAAATATTATTATGAAATATTATGAGTGTTTAAATTATTATTTTAAGTTATTTAAAATCTGATTTTTTAGTCTTACTTGGTTATTTGATTATATTGTTTTAATGTGTGGAGGTTATTTAAATACCTTATGGATTGTGATTATTTATATGGTTAAGTTATTTAATTATCTTTTCTCTGATCTATTTATTTATTTATTTAGACTGACTTGTTGAGAATGATTTATATGAATAAACTAATTGCTAAGTTTTGATATTTAAAATGAGTAAATTTGGATTGTGTTTAATTGTTTTAATTACTTATGCTATATGTTATTTAATTATTTATACAATTTTTTATTTAATTATTTTCAAACTTATTTTGAGCTATTTATGCATTTAATTATCCTTTATTTAACTATCTATTTTAAGTATCTAAAAATCTGATCTATTCGAGTATTTAATTGTTTATATATATACATATATTGTTTGAGGTTGTTAATGTTATTTAAATAGGCCATTAACTTGTTAATTCTTTAAATCTTATTAAATCATTAAGTATATATTCTGATTTATTTAGATTAATTATTTAATATGATTTATGGGAAAATTTATTTATATGAATACTCTATTTGTCAACTAATTGCAATTAAGTACTTAGTTTTGAAGTATTTAGATTGCTTGAAAAATATTTCTAAGTGTCGGAATTTATTAAGAACATAATTTTGAAATAAGAACTATGCCGGGATTATTTTGATAGTATAGTTTTGTTCAATGTTGAGATTTGGCTAAGTATGATTTAAAAGAATTGTTTGACTATCGAGTTGATTTCCTTGATATTTAAATGGCTCTGACTAACTTTGAAACCGACTTATTTGGACTTAACTTGGAAAATTGTTTGAAGAGTCTTCGGAATTTATGTGAATATGATATGGGTATGAGTTGCAAGCATGATTGATATTTGAAATTTTGAGTTGATGATTATAAAGCATGATGTGTTGATATATGAGTTACTAAGTGATGAAATATGATGATGCATGATAAAATGGCGAATAAGATATTAAATGTGAGATGATTGATGGAAATGAGTTAAGAAAATTGATGTTATGAGATAGCTTGAGATTATGAGATGATGAGATGATACGAGATGTTATATGAAGGGATATGATGACTTGAGATAACATGATATGAGAATGAGATGACATATGAAGATATGAGATAGTCGAGATAATGGTGATGGTGTTATGACTAATAATTGATGGATAAATTATGTGTAGTGGTAAATGGATCACGTTCTGTGTAGTATACTTATACATGATCATTTATAATTGCTAGGTGATCTGTGACATGCTTGCTTATCCTCTTGCTGATCTGCTACTCCGGGTAAGTCCTCTGGGGCTTACTCAAGTTAGAACCTCATGCCTGATGTGTCATATAGTGTGTAGGTGTTGCATCCTGCATATTCATGTAGTATCATGCTTAGGTTGCACAAATTAACCAAGCATCCGTATTCTCTTTGCGTATGGTAGGGCGACCGTTAAATTGTGAGTCCTAGAGTCATTTGCTAGGGTCATAGGACATTCCAGTCCCATCAGGTTTTGTCCTCATCGAGCCAGACTTTATGTTATGATATTGAACGCGGCCGGTTCCCGCACTAACGAGCATGGGCGCGGGAGTAGAAAACGCGGTCGGTTCCTGCACTAACGAGCATGGGTGCGGGAGTAGGAGAGGGACATGCCACTTGGCATTTTGTGCAGGATCCCATTTAATCGCTTTCTGCATATATATAAACTGCTAGCATGCTTGTGTGTTTAATATTTCCACACTGCATTAGAGCATCCTTTATTTAAGTATAGGCATATTATATGTCCTCAGCGAGGTCTTCAGGGCCCGCATGAACGGCTCGACCTTGACTCGTGGTATAGTTTCAGGTATTTGATCCTTGCTTGTTCCGTGCTTCCATGACGAGGGTTTTCTGTTGGGGATGTTCAGACCGAGAAACTGATTTACCGCCATACTTGACGCTTTAGAACTTTATACTCGTTTATCTTGGTTTTGACCCGGCTCTGCCGAGGCAAGTTGTATTATGAGATTTCCTTCTTTATACTTTTCATACTTGAAACAATTTAAGCGACTTAGACAAATAGGACAGGTTTGGGGTACCCAATGGCCCTATCGCGAATATAGGGTGCGAAATCCCTTCTTTGAGCCCTACAAACTTTGTCTTTAAAACTCAACCCGTACTCGAATTGCAAGATCCGAACGAAGGTATCCAATCCTTCGAAACGTAACCCGAATATTTATATTTGGGTTGTTACATAGGATGCTATGCATCAGTTTTAGTATATGTAAATAGATAGATAGATAGATTATTCAAGTTTAAAATAATAATAAAAAAGTATATAAATTTATTATAGTTTAAGGATCAATTACTAAAATATTTCATTCAAAGGTATTGTTCTAGTTTGAAAGGATTTCATGAAATCCAAATACATGATATAGATTAAAATAAAATGCTCATATTATTTTCAATTAAAAATATAATTATTAAGAAATTATCAATAAAAATATTATTCATATTATAGATTTATAAACAAGATAGGAATTTAACTAGACGGTTATTTTTTTAAAGTTATTTGATTAATTTTGGATATAATAGATGAATTGATATGGTTTATTCATATCTGAAACATATATCGATATCTAACAATATTGACTATAATCTTATCTTAAGCACATATTGATATTGACAAAACCCTACTTAGACGCAGGGTAACACATCATCGATAAATTAATATTAATCAAATCCAAATAAGAACCCAAGTCATAGCACTTGATCAATGAACACATCACACAAAAAGTCATCGTCCGCGGACATTCTTGCACCACAACAGAAAGTGTTATTAGCGATCAATGTTTTAGTGACAAATTATTTTTCCTCAATAAATGTGGCCTTTGGCGACGAACATATATGTTCCTTATAAAAAAGGACATGAACTTTAGAGAGAAGCCTATATTCCTCGCTAAAAGTGATATTTATCGACAAAATTTTCGGCTCATCGTTAATTGTTATCATGATATGGTCGTCTAAACCATAAGAAAAATAGCGACAAATTTGGAGTTTTTAGCGAGGAATGAATTCATCACTAAAAATACATTTGTCGAGGAATTTACATTTTCGTCGTTATATGTTAGGTGAGAATTATGTAAAATCCGCCAACTGTATTAACAACCAAAATTGCGATTTCTCGCTAAAATATGTGTTTTTTGAGAAAATAATTCGTTGCTAAACATATTAGTTGGCGAGGAAATTACATTTTCGTCGTTATTTCTTGGGTAACAATAGAGAACATGGCTCAAAGTGATAAACGAGAAAATTTTAAATTCCCCGCCATATGTTCATCTTTTATGAGGAATATTTTTTCCGTTGAAACAACCATTTAGGGAGAAAATATCACTTTCGTCGCTACTAGTATATATAGGGGAAAACCATGACAAATTTGAAATTTGTCGTTATATGTTTGGTGAAATTATGTCAAATGTCCCAAATTTGTTGGGGCAAATATTTTATTTTTTTGCCAAAAGTATGTGTTCTCGAGGAAATAATTTATCACTAAACATATTATAATACTAGCGAGGGAATACTATTTTTTAACATTATTGGATTGGGCGAAAAATAGTGAAAAATTACTCAAATTGATTAACGAAAAAAGTTTTAAATTTCTCACCATATGTTCTGTTTTGTGAAGAATATTTTTTGTCATTGAAAGAACCATTTAACAATTAAATATCATTTTTGTTACTAAACATATCATTTAGCAAGGAAATATTATTTTGGTCATTGGTGGTTTATGTCAAATGAGAGAGAATAATGACCCAATTTCATTGGCGAGAAAAGTTTCAATACATCACATAAGCTTCGTTTATATTTTAAATACCAATGTTAATACATCAAATAGACATCGATTATTTATGTTTTTTTATTCAATATTTATGTTTTTTATGTATATAAATATGTAATATGAAAATCAGTTTTCATATAAGAAATGATGTCAACATACATGAAAACATTGTTTTCTTTGTACTTATAGATGTTTTTTTGTCCTAACTCCTAATACACATCAGTTAATTAAAAACTAAATTATTGTAGTAGCCTATGTGAGATTTGAACCCACATCTTTGTACTTGAGTACATCGCTCTATCATTTGAGCTAATAGGCTTAAATAAAAATAAAAATTAACCGGAAATAAATACTTGCATGAATATATAATAAAAAATCGATGCAAACAAATTCAAACATTAATTCTACCAAAGGTCCCATTAGCTCTAAACATATCACTAATGACAACAATAGCGCTAAATAGATTCAAACATAATTTATTCTTTTACTACACAAACAGCCTCTAGAACTGCAGCCATAACTGAAAAAAAAACAATGTCAAATGAAAAAAACGTAATTCTCAACATGTCACAAGTCTGAAAACTTACCGGCACAATTGCCAAGTGCCCATTTACTTTATGCCCCAAGCATTTGATCGCAGTAGATGCAGTTGGTAAGGTAGGAAAATAGTATGAAGAAGCCTTAGTGACAAGGTAGAATGTTTTTAATAAAGCAATCTGGTAAAAAAAAAAAGATTTCAATTACCTTGTTTTCTAAATCAAGTTTCAGATCAGTTGTTTGCTAGAACAAACTGATTTGACTTATCTAGGAGAACTCACTCCTCTGGCTTCAAACAAACTTGTTACTAGAATTCTGCTTTTGAAATGGTGAAACTGTTTCCACTAACTTAGGTTCAATCAAACCAGAATATGAATGTTCGTTTGACAAATTAGGAATTCCCAGCCCCGTGAACAAAGAGAACACAAAGATGCGCAAGGTTGTGAGGAAGAAACCATGAGTAAGCTAAATGAAGCAAAAAAAAAGAGCCAAAGACTGAAATAAGTAGTGATTTTTTATAATCCTTTCATCAAACACTTTATTTGTGTCATCAATCACATACACGAAACCTAAATTATAAGAGTTTTAAACTACGAATTCACCAGTACAACCGCAGATTATTATCTGAATTCCAAATACCCTAATCATACAGCAAAAATATCCCATGAAGGCAACAACTCAAACAACAATAATCAGACATGAGCAAGCAATGAACGTAGCCAACCCCAAACTTAGATATGTATGATAAGGCTTAAATTAGAAGTCAAGGCAAGCAATTGAGCAACAATATATCCTAGGAATTTCATTGAATACCTTGAGAGCATCATCAACTAACATATCTAAACCTAAATTTCAAGAGTTTAAAATGTACAAGCAACCAAATTCGAAACAAATGGCTAGCTAACAAAGTAATCGAGAGGTAAGTATTAATCAAGACGCCAAGGAATTTCATCGAACACCATGAGGGCAATGAGGGCATCATCAACTAACATATCTAAACCTAAATCTCAAGAATTTATAATGTACAAGCAACCACATTCGAAACAAATGGCTATGGGAGAAATCGAGGGGAGAAATCGAGAGACAAGTAGTAATCAAGATGAGTTTACAATGCACAAGCAACCAATGTGTATATCTGTACTTACCTGAGGCGAAACTGAGGTCGAGCACAAGCGAAGATGGCAGGGGATGGATGCGGCGCGACGAAGAAGCGGTGCAATGGTTGTGGTGGGGTGGGATGGGGTGCAACGCTCGAGATAGAGATCGACTGAGAGGAGATCGTCATAGAGGAAACGAGAGGCGATGAGCTCCGATATAGCTTCGACTGGCCTGACGACGTCTTCCTCTCTCTTAATCGGGATTTAGTCTGAATCGGGTCTTCCTCCGTCCTGTACACAAAGAGAATTGAGAGAGGTAGAATTGGTATGAAAGAGATAGAATTTTCCAATTAAAAAATAATTATATAGAATTGAGAAAGAGATATAAATTTCCAAATAAAAAATAATTAGACGGAATTGAGAAAGAGATAATTTTCTAAATAAAAAATAATTAGATAAAATTGGAAAAGAGATAGAATCGGTTAAAAATATACTATAATATATCTTTTATTCTTATACTGCATATGCATTGTTATATATACAAGAGGGGTTGATGAACCTCCATTAAATTATCAACTTATGAGATAAAGCTTACATTTTGATAAAATATAAAATGTATCCAATAAAATCCATAAAATTAACAATAGTTTTTAAAAATAGTGAAAAATTGCATTTTTGTCATTTTTTTTAAATATAAGTAGATGTTTTGAATTTATTTCTATTAAACTTTTTAATGTTGATTTTAAAATTCTAAATTTCAATCATTGTAACTGATTTATAAGATTGACAATAGATTTTTTAAATAATATAGTTATTATATCAAAACATTTGAAAATCAAAAAAGAATATTTTAAAATTATAAACTAAAACCTTCGGAGTATTACCTATAGTTTCAGATTTATCTAGATTCTACAAAAAAAAAATAACTATCAATTTAACGAATCTATTATGCATAAGATAAAATTGTATTCTAACTCTATATATAATTCTTAGCCATGTAAATTAGATATATATACATAATTCTTAGATATAAGATTGGATATAATTCACTAGATGTGTATTAGATAAAGATACTATGTATTTTTGTTA
The DNA here is from genome assembly GCA_963922045.1 of Persicaria maculosa. Classification (NCBI taxonomy): domain Eukaryota; kingdom Viridiplantae; phylum Streptophyta; class Magnoliopsida; order Caryophyllales; family Polygonaceae; genus Persicaria; species Persicaria maculosa. Next base: position 61,461,676 of record OY998257.1, on the reverse strand, counting down.
GATGTAATTTTGGAAGAGTGTAATCACAATTTTTTTTATGGAAGATCTATCGTTTTTACGGATAAAGAAATAAAATTTTCCTATCTTGAAGGTATTGATATATTTATTATTATTATTATTATTATTATGAATTCATAAAATATATCTATTATTATTATTATTATTATTATTATTATTATTATTATATCTATTATCTATTATTATGTCTATTAGACTTTACCCAATTTCATTAAATATTTATGTTAAAGATAGTATTTTATCAAAATTTCATTTGGATTCCACTTAATTAATATAAAATTCAATGGTTAAGATAATATTTTACCTACTTTAAATCATCCCTGTTTTCAGGCCAAATTTTCATGAAGGAAAAGGTTGATGACCTCTTTAGAAAGCTGTAAGAATTTACAGAACTCGATTTGGTGCTCTATGGACGAAGTTGTGCATTTTTCTATCAAAACCGGTCAATTTTAACTCCCTTTCGTGTGACAGCAGCAACAAAAAAAATCATCACTATTTTTAGGACAAATTTTTATGAAGGAAAAGGTTGATGACCTCTTGAGAAAGCTATAGGAATTTACAAAACTTGATTTGGTGTTCTGTGGACGAAGTTATGCATTTTTCGATCAAAACCGACCAATTTTAACCCCTTTCGTGTGACAACAACGGAAAAAAAACCATCACTCATTTTAGGATAAATTTTCATGAAGGAAAAGGTTGATGACCTCTTTAGAAAGTTGTAGGAATTTACATAACTCGATTTGGTGCCCTATAGATGAAGTTATGCATTTTTCTATCAAAATCGAACAATTTTAACCCCTTTTGTGTGACAGCAGCGGGTAAAAAAAATTATCACTCTCTTTAGGCCAAATTTTCATGAAGTAAAAGGTTTATGACCTCTTTAGAAAGCTGTAGGAATTTACAGAAATCGACTTGGTGCTCTATGGACAAACTTATGCATTTTTCTATCAAAACCGATAAATTTTAACCCCTTTTGTGTGACAACAACAGCAACAAAAAAATCATCATTCTTTCTAGGCCAAATTTTCATGGGGGAAAAATCATCATTCTTTCTAGGCCAAATTTTCGTGGGGGAAAAACCATCATTCTTTAGAAATCACTTATTGATTTGAATTATTTCTATTGTTTAATATGATTGTTTAAAGATAAATAAAATTATTTGGTACGTGAGCAATATTTGCATAATTGTTATTATATTTATATTTATATTATTTTTTGAGACCAAAATAATTTATTAAAATATTATGTAGCCACAATATGTAGCCACAATCCATCTGTACATAGATATTTTAGTAAACTACTTTTATTTTACCCGCCCGTTGTGCGGCTTCTTAATAAACAAAATGATATTTAATTTATATTTTCTTTTTGAAATTTAAAGGTTATAATAGTATAAAATATTGTACAAAATAACTTAAGATAAAATATTCTATCGATAATAGGTTTTGTAACAATTTAATATATGAAATTTCATATTTATATTAAAATTTAATATAACATTGTAATCAAGATAAACTAACATCAACAACTTCATCATGATATTAAAAAAAGGACTAATTGGAATAGTCTATCTTAAAACTCATAATTACTTATCTATTATATGTGCGTATATATAAATATACAAACATTACGCCTAAATCTTTAAAAAAATCAAGGTGGAATCAATACCCTTCTACCCTTACATTTATTCATCTTCATATTCATCCAACATAGTATTTTCTTAGAATATGATATCTTGAATAAATAATTGGAAATACATTTAAAAAAATAAATTAATGTTTTATACAAATAGGATGACACATATATAAATAGATTAGGTCGTTGTATTGATATGTTGATATATCGACGGGTAAGATTCTTAACTTAGATATGAAGTATATATAAAAAGATTAAACAAAATATTTATCAATTAATTAATCAAAGAAACTTTGGCAGTTAAAAAAATTGAGTAAATGCACCAAAAGATTCGTGAATATGGTACTAAGTATTAGTTATTATGGATAAAAATATATTTTATAATTGTACAATTAGATAGATTTCTTTTCAAGTACAATTAGATAGATTTCTTTTCAATAAAAGATGGAATTAGTTATTATTATATTAATATATAAACTCAGAGGTTATCAAGTTCAATTAGATTAACGAAATTATAACTGATTGATATTCAAGTGTGAAAGCCATTAAATTTCTAGATGGATAAAAATACTTTTCAAAAATAAAAATCACTTAAGATTTTGCAACCGCTTAAGATATGAAAATGACACATAGGATGACACGTAGGTAAAATAAATTAGATCATTGTTCAACATGGATTAAATCTATTGGACCATCATTAATTGACGTGTCAAAAAATCCGGGCCAGATTACGCCAAAGACCGAAACGTGAGCGAATCGCGCCAAAGCCCGCCACATAGGATTTCCACGTCTTTGTTTTAGTATTATATATTGATTGATTGTCATAATAAATATATATTGTATATTTAATTAAAAAATAATATTAAAATATTTATAGAAATCAGTTATCTATTAAATTACATGAGATTGGATTAATGGTGGAATTTTATTTATATTTTGATAGAATATAAATAAAGGATATTTATATTATATATAATCTGTCCAACTAAATTTATTTATATTTATATTGTTTTTTATATTTCTATTATTATTTTTATTTATTTATTAAAATCTATCTAAATTATTTATAATATTGTATTAATATATATTTCGTGCACGAGACAGATTCTACACTAGTATTAAATAATTTTTTGACATTTGTTTAAAAATTTGCGATGTAAATAAAATAGTAAAATACAGACACCGTGAAACGGGGAAATAGTAAAATAATTTTTTGACATCCTTAATCCGGATTTGCGGTGTATATAGCAACACCATGTTAGTATTTTTTTAGAAAAAATTAGAACCGCGAAATTGAAATAAAAGGCTCGAAATCGGCTAAGTATTAAAATTTTGAAATGTTTTTCACCTTGTACTCACGGAGTCTCTCCTCTCTCTCTCTCTCTCTCTCTCTCTCTCTCTCACGCCCAGGGATCCGTCTCTCTCGACTTTCCTCTTCGATCCCGCCCTCTGTTGCTCGCTCCCTCAAAGGCCAGTTATGCCGATGTTGTCGTCGACGCCGGAGGTCCAGTCAACGCCAAATCCAAGTTCACCGCGGCCACCTCTCAATGTGTCGAGGTAACACATTTCTCCTCTTTTTGGATTCGAAAATTTTGGATTCACCTCTTGATTTTTTGGATTCTAAGGTTTATGGTCCCAGTTCTAGGGTTTAGGGTTTGAAATTTTTGGATTCAAACTCAAATTTGTTTAATTCACCTCTTGATTTTGGATTCTAGGGTTTAGGATCCCAATTCTAGGGCTTTATTTTTTCGGTCTTCCTTGCTAAGAATCATAAATCTCTCAATTCGATTCGGTGGAAGGTCGCCCATGGCCTCCTTTGTTGTCCCTGTTGCCCTCCATCTATACGTTGCTTGGTTGGATTGAGTCATTTTGTCCTATTTGTTTATGCTCTGTGTTTGTGAAATAGTGGGATAAATAGGTATGACTGAATTGCGGGACAATTATTCTTATCGTGTTTTTTAGTCATTGTCAGATGTGTTGTTGAATTGTCCGTAGTCTGTTGGAACTTGCTTCAATTGTTCTATAAATCCTGACTTGGTTGTTGCTTGGTTCCCGTATGCTAAATTTTATATGGGACAATGATCTCCTCATCTGGTGTTGGGTGAGTTATTGCTTGTTGGAAAGTTATAGGACTGATAGTGCTTTATCTTTGTGTACTGTTGCTTGGTATGGTTTAGACTGATTTGAGAAAAAGTTTTGAGAAAAGTTTGACTTTTCAACTTCATATTCAAAAGTAAAAGCATCCAGTGAACAAATTGAGTTGTCTTATTACCTAATTTCATGTATGACGCCAAGTCTCATACTACAATTTGCATCCTGATTGTGGATATTAGATTAGATAATAGATAAAGCTTATAGTGTTAGAAATAAAAAAAATATACTTAACTTTTTCTTTTCTCTAGTGATAGAAAAATAGACTTAAATCCTCTACCCTCGTTTTTTTCATGCAAAACGGAAGTCGCCGTCGGGTCTTCGCAAAGCCACCTCCTCATCTGAATGTGGAATCCACCTCTTGCCTCCATCTTGCTACATGTACTTTCGGTTACCGTTTCTTCCAGTTTCTTCTAGCTAAAGCGTATTTTCTACTTCTCTCTCCGTTAAATTTTTTCTGATACACTTTCATCATTTACGATTCGCTTGATTAGCTATCCTGAATAGGGCGCGACGGAGGATCCGAATGCAAAGAAGGCGCTGGCTGCAACGGAAGCGGTGAGTGGCTCGCAGGCGAACGATGTTGAGAGGAAGGCCCGCCGCACTGAGAGGTTTGGGCTCTCCAGTTACTTGAGAAAGAAAAGCGCAATTCTAGAGCTGAGAGGTATATTTGGCATTCGTCTGTTTTTTTCTCGTATGCATAATCTTTGATTTTGTGAACATAGATCTCTGTTAGAAGCTCGGATACGAAATCGAAATTGAGTGAAACAAGCCTAGAAATCAACTACTGGGAGAGAAAGTTGATTCGAAGGACACTCGATCTGGAATTGCTTGACAGAGTTAGAGATTTGGGAATTGATTTTCTGAAATTGGATTTGGATAATTCGCCCAATGATCTAAGGGGGGTTACATATAGGATTTCTATACAATATGTGACCGATGTTTAAATTTCAGTGGAAATTTAAACCCTAAACCTTCTTTACACAATGATTGAACTGGTCTTACATACACCTATCGTATAAGAAATCCTATTGCAGATTCATGGTTAGGTTTTGTACACTTTCTTTGTGGCTATATTGCTTGTATTGAGCCGAGTGATTTCTGTCTATTAGGGTTTCAGCTTGTTAATTGTAAGGAATCCTTCACTTGAATGGCATTGTTGGCTATGAAGGCAATTGTGTTTGTTTGAAGATAATTCGTAGCTACTGGCTGATATTGTGAGCAAATGCTTAGTTAATTGGTATATTTAAACAAGTTTCTGTTCTTTATTTGGTATTTGGAGTTGTGTTGGGAGGGATGGTTTGATTCAAGAGTCTGTCCCTACTATTAGTAGTGTTGCACTGCTTATTTACCCCCCTTCTTTTAAACCTTGCAAAACCTTGATACAGATCATTTGGTGTCTGCTTATCTTCCTTATTAGCATTCTTATATTGAAACGGGGAAATGATTTTATAGCAACAACAAACCTACTTTACAAACCCAGTTTATCCAGCTCATTTGCTCAAAGCAAGGTTTGTTGGATCGAAGTATACTCACCCTTTCCCCAACTAAATTATCGAAGGAAGATAGTTAGCCTCATAACCTCTTAACAGATGGTTTCAAGTCAAGCACTTGAATGATTTTCGTTTGGGTGTGCAACAATTTACATGGATTGATTATCTTGATGGTTATTTAGTACAAAAAAAAAAAACAGTATAGTATTATCCTTATAATTGTTATATTCAAAGTTAGGGAGACATTCCGATGGTCTTAATTTGCTATTGTGCATTTTCCTTATTCTTTAGTTATTGCAAGTAAGAAATTCATTTCACTTGGTTTAAGATTCGAAAAGGAATTGGGGTTATACTTATAGGTGGAGATGAAGGGTTATATGTGCTTTAACAAATTTATAATTGAGTAATTTTTTTTTTTTATTTGATGTGTGCTTGTCTGTTGCAGCTTTCTTGTACAGAACAATCTAAATGTTTTAGTTCTTCAATATCTGTAGCATATTTGACTAGAAATATGAAGTTGTATGTGGTGCTTGGTTGTTTTATTCAACATAGTTCCTACTTTTGGGGACTGAGGTGTGATAGGTTTGGCACTGTGCTAGGATCAGGATCAGATGGCTCTTAGGACCTGAAGAGGAAAGCTAGAGCTGAGAGGTTCCTCTTGAAGAGCGATACCTATTTTTTGCATATTGGTACAATTTAGATTTGTTATCTAATTTCTTGCTTGAATTTTGCTTCAGATTTGTCCTTTCTGCTGACGAGGAGGCAAAGAAGAAAGCTCGAGTTGCAAGATTTGGATCCAAAGTTAAGTTAGATTCTCAAGAAGAGGAGAAAAGGAAACAAGGGTGCTTATGTGTGTTTACATGTGCAGGCTGCAAATCTTCTACTTCTTGATATATCTGGTATTCCCACTTTTTGGATCACATCTCTTTGTTTGATGTTTTACAGGTTTGCACCGGCTCTATCAACAAATGGAAAGCAAACTTTTGAACTGGTAATGAAAAAATGTGCTGATATCGATATATTTTTTGGGGGGGTTAGAAATCTGCTTTTGAGGCCCCTCTTTCCTAGATCTTTATATATGAAATAGATTAAATTGATCACCCTTTGTTTGCGTATTTGTGTCAAGGGCAGAAGTTTCCTTTGTATTTTTCATCCAAAACTCCCAACCCTGCCATTATCTTGGGTGCTTCATTATTTGAGCGGCACTACGGGAGGACAAAGATGTTTCTTCTCTATCGCACCTATCACAAAAAAGAGTGGAAATGTTGTCAGCACCGGCTGGAATGGCTTTTATTGCTTCTGAATGCTGCACAAGTCACACAAGTTGTCCTGGACCTATATATGATGTTAGAATATTTATGACGGAAGCATTGAGATCGCGAAGTTTGTGTACAAAGGGTGTTGATGATGTGAACTTGGATAGGGTCCCAAGTGATGCTTTTGTGGTTTACGAGGGCTACATAGTCTGTTTAACTGCTTAATAGTTTGGAGACTTATAATAGTTTGGAGACTTACAATACAGTATAATATTAAAGTTGTATTTCACTTATTATTAATTTTAATATTTTTTTGTAAGATTTTAATTATTTTGAAATTATAATATGCAATTTCACAAGAATTTGTATGCTCTATAAAATTTTCTCAGTATAAATAAACGTTAATAGTGACTAAATTAAATTTTATCGTTGAATCATATATTTTGCATCAATCAATTTTGTCACTAATAACATACTCTTAAGACGAAGAAAAAATAGTTTTCTCGATAAAAACTTATTTTGAAAAAAGAATTTCCTCGCCAAAATTATCTAACAACGACAAATGAAATTGGTCACTAATAGTTACTGCGAGAAAAAATTGTATCATCGTGAATACTTTTAGCGACGATTTTTTTCCTCGATTAACCTTTCCTTGACGAGCGTTTTACGAGGAACTGGCGATGAAAGGTATTTCCTCGTCAAATCTCTTCAACGACAAAAACTCAATTTTCAGCGACGAAAAATTTCCCCGCTGATATCATTATTAACGAGAAAGTATACAATTTTGCGAGGAATTAAAGTTTCTCACCATGTACCTTTAATGACTAATATGGAATCTTTTGACTTCTTTCGCGACAAATATAATTACCTATTACGATGAATTTAATAGTCGCTAACGACTTGCAACGACGAATATTGACTTCGTCGCCAAACGTTTTGTTTGCGACGATTTTATTTTTCCACACTAGACTCTTTTGTGACGATGTTTCAACGACCACTTAAAAAGGAAGCATATTTTCTCGCTAAATATGTTTAGCGACGAAATACCACTTTTCAACGGGGAAAAAATTCTTCGCTAAAAATGACTTCTGTTGTAGTGTTGGAAGAAGCCATATGAATGAAACACGTGGCCATCATGCCCACACCATACGAAGCTCAATCGTCCGTGGACTTTCACCATATAAGGAGGATTCCGGCTCATAGAAATTAAGTATGTGGCTAGCATGCCCACACCCCACGTGGCAGAGCAAACCTGCCACTTGGCAGGCCATAGCAGTCACTTACCACCTAAATGTTCGTATAGTTTGAGTAGTATATAAAACAAATCCGGAGACGAATAAAGAGGCTTTTGGATGAAAAGAGAGAAAAATAGAAGATAGAGAAGAATAGAGCGAGTATCTACGCGTTAACGAACGAGCAAAGTTGCCAAGTGACAGCAAGAGATATTAAGGTATCGCAGACTCTCCCTAAAATAATCTTTTGCATACAAATTCAGAAAAGAGCTTATTAAGAAAAGCATAAGGAAGAAGATCTCAACAACATCAATACCTTTTGATCCATCAGTGGACCAAAATAACATCGTAGAGTACCTATCCGAACACAGGTAGTGACTGTCCACATCTGCTATGACACTTAAACCAAGCAGCAGATGAGTCAAGATCTTTGAGTAAGGGTCGTTTAACCTGATCTCGAGATCCCTGAGTTTGATCTTCCAAACTGCTTTCATGAGATATATTGTACTGCATCCGTTTGGAAATATAAGTCCATTGACTTTTTGACACGTTTTTTACAGAGTTAAAAACTATATAAATTATAAAGTTTTTACATAGTCTTATATATATATATATTACTAATAAGTATATAATTATGTAAAAAATAATAAAAAAATATATTATTTTATATAGTTTTTAACTCCTTAAAAACGTGTCAAAAAGTCAAACGGAATTAGCAGAGAATTGCAAAATAAATATTTAATGAAAAATTTACACTTTCAAACTATTTACAAAAATATTCATTCTTGTCAGAATTAGCAGAGAATCGCTGTCTCAAATTTCATTTTAATCGCAAAATCCAAATTTTAAAACTTGAAAAAAAGTGGAAAAAATAAACGGAAAAAACACGGTTTCAAACCGCATTTTATTCACAATATATTTCGGATAAAATACAAATTAAAATCGCGTTCCTTACTTTTTTTTTAATTTCTACATTACATTAAAAAAAATTAGCAGGTAAAGCCACACTTTACATTGAACCACCGCTTGCAAAGGGAGTGGTAAGTGCTCGGAGGCAATGACGAAGGTCTAGCCCCACCCGGCCACCCCCATCCCAACTCCCAACGAAAACCCCCCAAATCTCCCCGCTTGTCGATGAGGTAGGCAGAAGCCTTGAGGCCGTCATCGAGGTAGGCGAAAGCCTCTAGGCGGGCGCCACAGAGGCCTGTTTTAATGTGGGAAAAAAGCCGAGGAAGATGAGCGCCGCCACCATCACCTTTGAGGGAGAGAAGCACTTGGGCGGAGGCGATGACGAAGCTTCATTGACGATGAAGATCCACCACACCCCCACTCCGTTGAGATAGGCAAAAGCCTCGAGGCTAGTGTTGAGGCGTAATACAATCATTGATCCTCCCAAAGACAATCTCAAACTCAATAACTAGTATTCGTGGTAGAGTAGAGGTCGATCCCACATGGAGTGCGTGTGACTTTATGTATATTCTTGCTAACAATAAGAAAGAGAGAAAAGTAGAGAAAACAATTGTAGAATGAAAGCAGTGAATAACAATAGTGGAAATAATGATTGATATAAAGCATGTAAAGGCTCGGGTTTTTAAATTATGATTTTCGGATAAAGAAATTTAAAACGGATTTAAATCGGGTATTTCGAGGAAAAATCGTCTTCAAATTAATAAATTGAACTCGAAACCCTTAAAGCGGATTCCGACCCTATCTTGAACTTTTGAAAATCGATTTCGTCTTTTCATCTCGGGATTCGAAAAATTTCTTCGAATAGCGATATCCTTTTCGGTTTGAAAAATCTAATTGACCGAGAGAGCGGGATTCGGAAAACCAATTGTCGAAAATTCAAATTCCGACTTCGGGACCACAATTTCCGTCTTTTTCATCCATTCTTATCCAATCTCTACACTTGGTCCCCATGTTTGACCAATTCCAATCTCCAACTCATCTTCTCCCCTTTGGGTAAATCCTATCATTTCCTTCCCTCCCTTCTTTCTTTGATTCCCCCTCCTATGGAAAATAAACAACACCCTACTACTGCCATCCTCTTTGACTCAGCCAAGACCTGCCCACCTCACTTTCACTCTTCAAAATTCAGAAAAAAACCCTCGAAACCCACACTCACCCTTATCCCTCTCATTTCCCCCTTGGATTGCCGAGTGAAAGGTTCCCCTTTCCTCCATTGTTCAGCCCCATCACCACCACCCTTCCCCCACCTCACCATAGCCACACCGTCACCTCCTTCCCACCTCCATCCAGGCCGAGCAGAAGCCGCAACCCCCACCTTTTCCCCCTTGTTTTGCCGAGAGCACCCAACAACTCTGACCCTTGCTTCCCTCCTTCCACCTTGAACCGCCAGTAGCTAGAGCCCTCCTTCGACGCCTCCTCGGAGCTACAACCAACAACAGCAGTAGTGGGAGGCCCCGAGGACCGAGCACGGCCTCCTACCCGCCCTGTTTTTCCGTTTCGCCTCGGTAAGGTCTCGGCTCCTCTCGTCTAGGACCGTCCGATGAATTTTAGGGGCACTGTTCAATATTACCCCAATCTTAAAATATTTGATATTTTTTGATTTGCTAATTATTAAACAAATATTTTATGTATAGTTTTTACGTACTCTGTAACTTATTAAAAAATGTGTCAACAAGTTAAACATCAACTATTTTGATACAAATATAGTACTTATTACATTTACCAATCTTTCAAAAATATGTAGCACGTAAATTAGTGTAAAATAAATATATTCCTTTAAATAAGATAATAAAAAAGGCCCAAATAAATTTAATATAGGACTTCTTTCTATTAGATTTTAAGTCATGTATTTTAACTCTTTAATTGTGTGTATATATATGTGTGTTAATTATAGTATTTTCACATTAAAAACTCATTTATTGTGTGAAGTTATAATTTACAAATAAAAATTTGAATATATATGTGAAAACTCTTAAAATATCATAAATTATACTCCTATATAAGGGTATGTATTAAAATAACAAATAAAAATAGTTAATAAGGAGGCTCCATAACTAAAATAGTTTTTCATTTGGAAAAGGCAATTAGAAAATATTTAAATAAGTAAAAAAAAAGATGAAAAAATAGTTGTAATGAGATTTGAACCCACAATCTAATGGCATTTGCTTGGGTAAAATACCATTGGGCCAAAGTAACTATATGATACAAAGAGACCAAAAAAATAACTACTAGTACTAAATTATAAACTGGGGCCCTAAAAAATTTGGGGGCCTGTTCTATTGGGCTCTTTGAACATACCATTGGACGGGCCTACTCTCGTCCTCTCTCCTTTCGCCTCTTATCAACCTAAAGGCCATTCCTTTAACGTCCCACATCTCTCCCATGCCTCCTCGCTCGAAGAACCGTCCCTGACGAGCCGGAAAGCACCTCCCCGAGCTCCGTTTCTGGCAAAGATGAAAAGTCGAAAACCCCTCGATGAGCACCTCTAGCCTCTCTTTAACTCTCGTTGTTCGAATTTTTGTGTTGTTTCACCTCCTTGTCCCTTACTCTAAGAGCGGTGAGAGTGAGAGAGAGGGAGTGCCGGAGACTGTGAGAGCGGAGAGCATAACGGTGAGCAGGGCGTGCCAACATTTTAGGGGGCCCTGTTCTAAAATAACAAAGGCTAAAAATAAAAGAAAGTTCAACTAATTCAAACAAGGATAAACAATAGAAAAAAAGTTTTCATTATATAATTCCAAAATAATTGTAACGGTTACATATAAAGTACCAAAAAGGTCTTGAAATTAAAAGCAAGCATAAACAATTCACTTGAAAAGTGTCATCCGCTTGATGGTCTTTGAAACGAAGTCTCCAATAAGCTCATTGTAATCAACATTCTTCAAAAGATCATTCTTAATTGTTATCAAGGCTAATCCATTGAGCCTTTCTTGTGTCATTGTAGAACGCAAATAAGATTTCAACAACTTTAGCTTTGAAAAACTCCTTTCCGCGGATGCAACTGTCACAGGAATAGTCAACAAAATCCTTGCCAGAATTTATAATCGCAAATTTCATCTTCTTCCCGTTGTAATTTAGCACACCTACAATTAATGAAGTTTGGTAATTGGGAAATTAAAAGGAATTGCACCCTTCCATTGATGATGTATGGAGAATAGGAAGAAGGTGAATCGATTTGCCCTTTTACTGGTATGAGGTGTCGCGTTAATGGAGAAGAGAAGACGATGTCACTTTTTTTCTTTCTATTTTTTTGACGTCTTTTTTTTCTTTTGTTAAAAAAATGGGTAAAGGCTGTAAAGCTGATTTTGGCCCTTTTGGGCTTGACTTCGGGCTTAGGAGAGGTAAGTTAATGGGCTTTTAATTTTTATTACCAAGTATTATATATACCTACAAATATATACGAGGCCCCAAAATTTTGGGGGCCCTGTTCTCTCGAACAGGCTGAACCATGGCAAGCACGGGCCTGACGGTGAGGTGGGCTAGAGAGCGAGTGTGGGTTGGGCGAGCGAGTGCAAGCGCACTGGGTGCGGGGCCGTGCCATCGGAGAGGAGAAGCGAGAAGTTGAAGGGAGGAGTTGGAGGTTGAATGACGAAGACGGGGAAGAGCCAAAGCTCACCGGCAGTTTCCTTTCCAACAGAGGGAAGTAGAGGTTGAAGGAGAAGGCTCCGTGGGTTTCGCCTCCCACCTTGGCATCCACCTCACTGCATGGGCCCCTTCTTCTTTTTATTTATTATTTTATTTATGCTTTTCGAAATTAGGAGGGAGAAATGGGAATTGTGGGCTGAACTGATTTTGGGCCTAATTTTTCTCAAAGATAAAAAAAAAATCAAAGCTTTTGGGCTGGACAGTTTGTTTTGAGGAGACAATTGATTTTGGGTCTATAATTATGAAATGGGTTCGGTTTTGGAGGGTTTAAAACAAGTGAGGCTCGGTTTGGGGTTTTAACAAGAGGGAGGGTCGGTTTTGGTATTTAACAAAATAAGGAGGCTCGATTTTGGGTTTTACAAAATAAAGGGGTAGGTTTTGGTAAAGTAAAGAGGGTTGATTCTTTATTGAATAAAATGGTTGGTTTATTTTGATAAATAATATATTAAGAGTATTTGAAAATAAATAAATAATGACCTTGAAAAATATGGAGATTTAAAAAGGTATTATCGGATTTAAATATAAAAAATTCGATGAACGTTTTCAAGGATCGTAATTCCTAACTAATTGACTCGGATTTTGGAATGGTTTTGGGAACTAACTTGGGAATCCGACTTGTTCGATGACTAACTAGCATGATGATATGATTGTGTGACTAATAGCATGTATGCATGATTAATGACATGATATCTTAGTATTGAGTTATGGCTTCAGTAATATCTTACGAATGTTATACATGATGATGAGAGATAATATATATAAGTATGGTATGATAAGCATGCGAATTTGGCTATATAAATTTGAAAGTTATTGTTATCTTATGAGATGCTATGATTCGATGAGTTGGTTGATCATGATGGGATGACAAGTATGGATGACGCAATCTATTTACCTATCCGATTGTATGATGTGTGTGATATGGATGCTTAGAGTAGCTTAGATGTAGACTCATATATTTCTGATCTGTATCTAGGTGATATCCTCTGATTGTGCTTATTGTGTTCCGGGTTTTCTATTTTGCTGCTCTGCTGGTAAGTCTCTTCGGAGCTTACTCAGATTGATTAGACACTTCCTTGCTTATATGTGCATGATGTTCTAGGTGTTGCATATCATAATAGCATGACATGTAGTATCATGACAGGAATGCATTAACAAATGGGCATTCTTATTCTGTATGCGTGTGTATATAGAACGACCGTTATATGTGAAGTAACTAGAGTCTTTGCTAGGGTCATAGGACGGTCCAGTCCCATCGGGTCTCATCTTGTGTCATTTGAGTCATATGGCATCACTTTTATATATATTGCGAGCATGAGTATTATGAACATGATTACGAGAGTTGCATGCGGGCTTTATTCATCTATATGGTTACGGGTTGGGCTTGCAGGCCTGATTGGATTATAATGGAATGGAATGCATTCATGAGTTGGCCAGTCTCCGCCCTATCGGGAAGGGGGCGGTGGTAGCAGAGGGATATACCACTTGGTATTCTGTATTACGTCCCTATTTAATATTCTGCACGCGCACACACACACATATATTAATACTAGTTTTATTACTCGCGCGTTTCGCGATTTTTTAATTAATAAATTATATATATTTTTATTATATTTTTTTATCTTAGTTGTTACTAATAAATATGAGATTCTAATTTGAAATTTTATGCCTGATAACATGAATAAGATAACAAATTTCTCTTATGCATTATTTATATTTTTATTAGATATGATTTAGTACAAATATATTCAAACTTCATCATATTAATAAGTTTTAAATTAATGAAAATAAAAATAATAATTTTGAAATTAGATATGAAAATTTATCAATTTGATATATTAATAACTTTATATGCTAAAAGATTTGATATAAAGCAATATATAAAATAAAATAAAATGTCACATTCTGTCAAAGATTACTATAGAATAAAGAATTTGAAAAAATGTTTTATCTTCAACGATTTCTTTATAATTTCTATATTATAAAGTAGTAAAATTCAATGCTACAAACACAATTTTCTATAACTCTAATAAATCATCTAATTTGAAAGTTTCAATATGATTCTCCAAATCCTATATAAAATAATAGAAAACTTGACTTTCTTTTTCATCAATTTATCTATTTTATTAGATGATCTAGTAGAGCAAAAGAAAATTGTAGAAACCACGTACCAATCCATATTTCAATGAAGAAACCACGTACCAATCAATTTGCCAATTGTGATATAAGCTAAATAATTGTAAATTTATCAGCCTTATAAATTATAATTCATAATTAAAAAAAAACTCTCCATATTTCATGATGCCAACAACCAACGGATTTGGATATAAGCTATAAATAATTCATCCAATCATTTAACCAAATAAACCCATTTTTATTTAAGAAATCATTAACATATTTGCATTTAAGTTAAAAAATGGCTAAAAAGCGTATACATGTTTAATCAATATGGCTTGATAAGATAATTAAAAAGCGTATAAAAATGGCTTGATAAGATTTTATTATTTCATAGATAATTAATTAAACCTTATTATATGACTAAAGATAAAATAAATCAAGATAAAATATTTATAAAATGATTCTAGTTAAAATGATAGATTTTGTAACCACCTAAGATATGATGTTGAGTATTTATATTAAAAATTAAATTTAATCTTCAATTAAAATAGACACGTAGGATGAAACGTGGATAAATAGATGGAGTAATTGTCTAACATGGCTTACATTTATTGGAAATTCATTAATTGACATGTCAAAAAAAAAATTGGCCATAATGCACCAGAAAACGACACGTAAGCAAAATGCACCAGATCCTGCCACCTAGAATTTTCACGTCTCTGTTTTAGTATTATACTAGTTTTACTTTACCTGCCCGTTGTGCGGTTTCTTAATAAGCAAAATGATGATTAGTTTTTTTTTTTCTGAAATTTGAAGGTTATATCTATTCAAATTAAACGTAAGATTTTTTAAAATATAATAAAAAAATTGAGCAAAGGTATAATGTAGTTGTATTATAAAAAAATGTACTAAAATAAGTGGTAATTTAATTTGTGGTTAATATCCTTATGACCCATTAAAATAAAAAAGAGAAATATGTAATTATTATGTATAGGTTTGATAAGATTGTTTATATAATACGTACTAAAACATATTATTATTAACAATTTTATTATACGATTAAAATATATAATATTAGATAAATTTATCTAATTAAGATATAAGGTTATATTGGATAGATTATTTGATATAAAAAGATAAGTTTTTTACCTAACTATATTGACTTATTAATTGATGTGGCCCAATTATAAATAATACCAATTTAATTCAGAATATGACACGTAAGCAAAAATAATCCCATTTTAATCCAAAAAAAAAATTCCACGTAGGCGAATCGCACCAGAGTCCGTTTCAGGCCTCTGCTTTAGTATTATACTAGTTTTATTTACCCACACCTCGCGCGGTTTCTTTAGAAATGATATTTTATTTTTGCAACCACGTTTAAACATATCAATAAATTGTTTAAAACATACATCAATGAGGTGATGATCGAACCAAAAATTTGAAAGTGAAATTAAAGCAATTGAGAGTTCATAAATATAAACTATACTGTACATCATATTCTAAACATCTTTTTCGTATGGAAAATATTTATAAATGGGGTATATATATGCTATAGTAACATCATATTCTAAAATTTTAGGGGTCTTGAAACTTTTTTTTTTAAAATCAATTAATAAAATAATTTAATTGATCATTTTTTTCTTGTCAAAGATACATTTATAACCTTCTCCATATTTTTTTAATTAGCAAATTATGGTGATGTTTCGGGAATGACAAATGAATTGATAACCCTCAAAATTAATTAGCAAATTACATATCACAGTTTTAGCTAATCACTCAAAATTATCAACATGAAAATTAATTGAGTAAAATTAAATCCTACGTACAATTTCTTAAATCTTGAATTTCTTAAGTTAATGTTAAAATAATTAGATTTATTTAAATAAATTACAAAATATTATCAAAATATAAATAAGTAAGATTTGATAATAACTTATTAATTGATGTAATATTGAATAGATTATTGATCTAAAAAGATAAGTTTTTAGCTAACTATATTCATTTATTAATTGATGTGAGCCAGAAATATAATACCACTTTAATCCAGAAAATGCCACGTAAGCAAAAATAATCCCGCTTTAATCCAGAAAATTCCGTGGACGCAAGATCGCACCAGAGCCCGTTTCAGGCTTCTGCTTTAGTATTTTACTAGTTTTACTTTTCGCCCGTTGTGCGATTTTTTTATAATTACCCTATATATTTTTTATATTAAGTTTTTTTATTAAAGTGTGAAGGTTAAATAGTTTTCTTGACATATTTCAATGGAAGATTTTATCTAAGTATAAACTAAATTAAGTGGTTTTTATTTTAATTCACAATAAAGTAGATTTTTCCGATCTTGCCAAAACTTATTAAAAAATAACCGACATTAATCAAATACTATATATGTTAGTAGGTTTTGCAAATAATTTTATATTTGAGTTCCTTATAATCAAATATGATAAAAAAAGGAGTTAATTGGATAGGTTAAAAACGTATGAATAGGGAAGGGGAAGTGAAAAAACAACCGATCAATTTTTTTAAAAGATGGAAATTTTGGGTAATAATGTATTGTTTGAATTAAATAAATATTTGTCGCCATGAATAATATTAGATAGCTTTATCTAAAACGATAAGTTTTCTACCTAATTAAAATATAAGGTTAAATATTTATAAAAAAATATAATTAATATATAAGTTTATATTGGATAGATTATTGATCTAAAAAGATAAGTTTTTTACCTAACTATATTGACTTATTAATTAATGTGCCCAAAAATATAATACCAATTTAATTCAGAATATGACAAGTAAGCAAAAATAATCCCGTTTTAATCCAGAAAATTCCACGTAGTTATATTTGTTTTAGATTACAAAGTTAAATAATATTTTACAAAAATAATATTGGATAGATTATTTGATTTAAAAAGATAAGTTTTTTACCTAATTATATTCGTTTATTAATTGATGTGGCCCAGAAATATAATACCACTTTAATCCAGAAAATGACACGTAAGCAAAAATAATCCCGCTTTAATCCACAAAATTCCATGGACGCGAGATCGCACCAGAGCCCGTTACAGACCTCTGTTTTAGTATTTTACTAGTATTCGTTACCCGCGCGGTTGCGCGTTTTGTTAATAAATTATATTTTATTATATTAAATTATTATATTAGATAATTAATTGACGTGGCTTAAAAAAATAAAATCAAATTGATGTGACTCATAAAAATAAAACCATATATAAATATATTATATTCAATTTGATCTAAAAGGTAGAATAACGCACCAAATATTCCTTCTTCATCTTTTAAAATAATAAATAATATAGTTTATTAACAAAAGCATGAAAATAATAAATATGTATAACAACTAATTCAAGTTATATTGGATAGATTATTGATCTAAAAAGATAAGTTTTTAGGTAACTATATTCGTTTATTAATTGATGTGGGCCAGAAATATAATACCACTTTAATCCAGAAAATGCCACGTAAGCAAAAATAATCCCGCTTCAATCCAGAAAATTCCGTGGACGCGAGATCGCACCAGAGCACCTTTCAGGCCTTTGTTTTAGTATTTTATATAGATATATAGAATAGATATATAGATATAGATATAGATATAGATATATATATATATATATATATATATATATATATATATATATATATTGATAGGTGTTTAAAACTTGAAAATAATTTTTAGAATATTTTTTAACATGTATTTATAACAAAAATAATTTTATGTACAGTAACACATATGAGGTTGTAGAGTAGAGAGGATCTAAACTCATGGATCACTATGTAGCAACAAGACCGTGATATTAATCAACAAGTGCAAAAAAATTTCAATTGGTATATAATCTCGTTCTGGCTCTCTCATCCTGTGAACGTTAAGCTTACCGACAGAGAGAGAAGAGACCCTTCGTGCGAGCCCATTGGAATTGAGTTTTCCTCTCTTCCTTTCTTGTCCTTTTGCAGGTTTCTTTTTCTCTAATCCTACTCTTTCGCTTCCAATTTCAGAATTTCTCGCCCTTTCTTCTGTTGATTGATGCTGTGTATCGTTGCTTGCTGGATCTGAAGTGTGTGCTCTTGATCTGTCCTCAGTTTGTGTTTTTTGGATCTTGGTTGTAAAACCCCAATGTGGTTCGGTTAATTGGCTTGTTTTTTTTTTGTAGTTTCTGTGTGCTGAACATGTTTGCTTTGTTGGTTTTCTATTTTATATGTGGTCTGATACGCTGATCCTACTCTATTTGCCTTTAATTGGCGTTTAATTCAATGATTTTATTGCAATTTCACTAGTAGATCTTGTGAATTACTTGGTGTTTCGGCCTTCCATTTTCAATTATCTGATTTATGTCAGTTCTGGATTGTGCTCTGCTTTATAAATGCCAGATCATGGAACTCCAAACAGTTACAACGGTAGATTGTAATTAATAGCCATGTGGTGTGCAGGAAACCTTTTAGTATCAGGATCAAGTGGATCACTGGTAGATTTATTTATGTCCCTTTGATCAATCCGCAATGATATGCTCAATTTAATGTGTTCAGAACCATATATCTGATCCAATCTAATTTTTTTTTTCTTCAATCAATTATCTGGTTAGTTATGCTGGATCAGCTCTTGGCCACTATGAACCTAGATGCTTGTTTCTATTTCTATCTGATTTATGCGGTTACTGATTATTGATTCTGCTGGTTCATTTTAAAAGTGATCATGTGGTGTCTCACTCTCTAAGTCAATTGCATCATTCTTTTTATGCAATTGATAATGGCCAACTATGTTTCTGTTATTTTATGCTGGAAGTGATTTCTGTAGTCTTCGTTAGTCATTCTGGAGGTTTTAATACATAATCAACAGGGAAAAATCAGCATTTCAAGATGAAGGCACTAATTCTTGTTGGTGGTTTTGGGACGAGGTTGAGACCATTGACCCTCAGTTTCCCAAAGCCACTGGTGGACTTCGCTAACAAACCCATGATACTTCATCAGGTATTAGTTTATTTTCACCTGTTTGACGTGACAATGTAAACTGTATCAGAATTGCATGGTTATGCTTCTCTATATGGATTTTTTGTCATGATACACAATACTTCTTTAATTGCACACTTTTAGCCTCCACTTGGCAAATCGAGTTAATCTTGTTTATTAATTCATGTTTGATGATATAAATGCATTTCTGATGTCTTTTTTCAGATAGAAGCTCTCAAGGCTGTTGGAGTTACTGAAGTTGTTTTGGCTATCAATTACCAGCCAGAGGTTTGATTGATTTGTGCTGAGATGCGTTATTGTTAAACTTGGTCAAATATGCTTTTGTGATAGCATCTTTGCCTCCGTGTATAGGTTATGCTAAACTTCTTGAAGGATTTTGAGGCCAAACTTGGGATAAAGATCACATGCTCCCAAGAAACTGAACCTCTAGGCACTGCTGGTCCTCTTGCGTTAGCCAGGGATAAACTGGTTGACAGTTCTGGTGAGCCTTTTTTTGTCCTCAACAGTGACGTTATCAGCGAATACCCACTTCAAGAAATGATTGCATTCCACAAATCTCATGGTGGGGAGGCATCCATTATGGTAACAAAGGTATGTATTAAAATGGCGCCCAGTTTCCTTCTCTTATCTGTTCACCATTCCGCTTTAGCTGTACACACTAGTATTTATGATTTATTAATTTTGCTCTTATAATAGGTAGATGAACCATCAAAGTATGGTGTTGTAGTCTTGGATGGGCAAACTGGACAGGTTGACAAGTTTGTTGAAAAACCCAAGATATTTGTAGGCAACAAGATCAATGCTGGAATCTACCTGTTGAACCCATCTGTTCTTGATCGAATTGAGCTAAGACCGACATCCATAGAAAAAGAGGTATTCCCTAAGATTGCAGCAGAAAAGAAGCTCTTTGCGATGGTCTTGCCAGGGTTCTGGATGGACATTGGGCAACCAAGAGACTACATCACAGGCCTGAGACTATACCTTGACTCCTTGAGAAAGAAGTCTTCAGAAAAGCTGGCCAGTGGCTCACACATTGTGGGCAATGTCTTGGTGGATGAGACTGCTAAGATTGGGGACGGGTGCCTAATCGGCCCCAATGTTGCAATCGGCCCAGGCTGTGTGATTGAGTCAGGGGTCAGGCTCTCTCACTGCACCGTGATGCGTGGAGTCCGCATCAAGAAGCATGCTTGTGTCTCAGGGAGTATCATCGGATGGCACTCAACGGTTGGCCAGTGGGCTCGTGTCGAGAACATGACAGTGTTGGGCGAGGATGTTCATGTGTGTGATGAGATCTACAGCAATGGAGGTGTGGTTTTGCCTCACAAGGAGATCAAATCCAGCATTCTGAAGCCTGAGATTGTCATGTGAGTTTGCTCAAATGGGGTCATGTTTTGGAGAAGATAGTAGATTCGAGTTCCTACAAGAGATGTAAAATATGTTTGCAGTTGAGGTGAGTTGCTTCCTTTTGTGTGGGTCCCATTATTCTTCTGCTCGGTCATTTGAGTGTTGCAATTGTTGAAAGTTAATTCCTTTCTTTTAATTTAAGCTGGGTAGCAAAATGCAATTATTCTTTGTGAAGGGTCAGCTATGAAAGGTTCATTCGTTTGCTATTCTTGTGAAGCTTTGCATAGAATCAAAATCCAAACTCCATTACAACTCTAGATCTCTGAAATACAGAAGGTAGAAGAAGAAACAAAGTTGTTGTTGTCGGTTAGAAGATATGAGTATATATAGAACTCAACCCTCCACTCTCTCTAACTGCATAATTTCCCTCTTACTTTCTAATATGTACAAAATACCCTTGTAACATATATCTCACTAACCCCCCTCAAGTTGGAGATGGGGTATCAAAGACCATACCCAACTTGACTGCCAAAAATCTGTGTTGAGCCTCTCTAAGAGCTTTGGTCATGAGATATGCTAGCTGAAGTGCAGAGGGAATATGATGAGTAAGGAGGAAACCATCTTGTTGCTGCTCTCTCACAAAATGACAGTCTATTCGTAAGTGCTTTCCCAAATGTTGTGTTGATCTATTATCTCAATACAGAGGAATGGGATGTGGGATCATCACTTTCAGCTCAGCAAACAACCCATCCAGCCAAATCATTTCACTTGAGGCATAAGACATTGCCATGTACTCAGTAGATGATTTTGAAACAATTTTCTGTTTCTTAGTCTTCTGTGAGACCAAGTTCTTCCCTAACATCATAGAGTAACCGGACAGGGACTTTGCAGAATAGGCACAAGAACCCCAATTAGCATGTGTATGCAGCTAGATCAAGAGATGAATCCTTGCAATAAAACAGGCCTACACTAAGAGTTCCTTTCAAGTACCTTAGAACATGCATTGCAGCTTGATAATGTGGAACTCTTGGAGAACTGATGAATTAAGAAAGATGTTGGACTACATAGGACAAGTCAGGCCTTGTCATATTTAATAACATTAGCCTTCCCACCAATCTTATGTAGACTTCAGGATACTCCAAAGATGTACCCTCTTCTGGAGATGGCTTTAATCCCTTTGGTAAAGGAAATGCAGCTTCTTTGGTGTCCATCGTCTGTGTGTCTCTAAGTAAGTATAGTATGTATTTCCTTTGATGGATTGTCATTCCAAGAGGTGACCTGGATATCTCCATGCGTAAGAAATACCTTACTTGTCCAGGGTCCTTGATAGTGAACTTGGTATGCAACAAAGCTTTTGTTTTGATGATAATATCTTCATCATCACCTATTAACAACAAATCATCTACATACACAAGTGCATTCACAATCCCTTTGGGAATTGGTTTAATAAATAAAGAATAATCTTGTTTAGATTGAAGATAGCCCAATGAAATGGGTACCTCTGCTCACGTGGGTATAAGCCCCATTCCCTTAGATGATTCGAGGACTATCTTTCTGTTCGGTCCCTTCGTTAACGGATCTGCCAGATTCCTCTCGGACTTCACATACTCCAAGCAAATGACGCCGGTAGTAATCAACTATCTCACAACTTCATGTCTAATCCGTATGTGTCTTTTCTTACCATTGTAAGTATTGTTGTTAGCTACACAAATAGCATATTGTGAGTCACAATGTAGAGAAATAGTTGGGTCTTATGCCCCCCACAAAGGTAAGTTAGCCAGTAAGCTTCTCAACCACTTAGCTTCTTGACCAGCTAAATATAATGCTATGAACTCATATTCCATAGTTGATCTAGCAATGCAAGTTTGTTTTGATGACTTCCATGATATAGCATCACCACATGATGTAAACACATAACTACTAGTGGAGCTAACCTCATCATTGTTAGTGACCCAGTTTGCATCACAATATCCCTCCAAAGCATGAGGGAATCCCACATGGTGTAAACCCCAATCAATGGCGCCTTTAAGATATCTCAATAATCTATGAAGTGCAATACAATATTCACTACTAGGGTTATAGGTATATCTACTGAGCATATGCAATATCATTAATCAGAAACATTAAACTCCCAATTATTTTAGCATACTCATTTTGGGACACTAGATTTCCAAAATTTTTCTTTAATTGCATGCTAGCATCATAAGGAGTTCTAACTGGCATAACATCAAATTTATCAAACCTTTTCAACATTTTCTCTACATAATAAGGCTGCGATAAAATGAAGCCATTTCCTTTTCTAGTTACTTTAACACCTAGAATGACATCAACTTCACCCATGTCTTTCATCTCAAATTTAGATGACAAAAACTATTTGGTTATGTTTATAGCATTTATGTGTGATCCAAATAACACCATGTCATCCACATATAAACATATAATCACACAATCAGCACCAAACCTCTTAGAATAGACACAATCATCAGATCTGTTTACCTCAAATCAAAAGCTTAAGATAGTTGTGTGAAACTTCTCATACCATTGCTTTGGTGCTTGCTTGAGTCCATACAATGACTTCTTCAGCTTGCACACTTTGTTTTCCTGTCCGGAACAATGCACCCCGGAGGTTGTTCCATATAAATTTCCTCATTTAGATCACCCTTAAAAAATGCAGTCTTAACATCCATATGATGAACAAGCATTTTATAGTTAGAAGCCGAAGCAAATAATGCACGAATGGTAGCAATTTTTTGTAATAGGAGAATAAGTGTCAAAGAAGTCAATCCCATATCTTTGAGTGAATCCTCTTATAACTAGTCTTGTCTTATATCTATCCACTGAGCCATCCACCTTAAGCTTCTTCCTAAAGATCCACATACAACTAATGACTCTATTTCCTTTAGGCATGTCAACGAGTTCCCATGTGTGATTTGACATAATGGATTCTATCTCACTATTAATAGCATCTTTCCAGAAACTAGCATCTAATGAACTTATTGCCTCATCATAGGTCTTAGGATCATCTTCTATCATATGAAGACTAATGAACGTCTCATCTAGTTCATTTAAATCATTAAGTTCAACTAGAAATGCAGTCACAAATCAGGACCAAAACTAATTTTCTTCCTACGCCTTTTATTCTTCCTAGGTTCATCATGAGCAGCATGAGCATTAGACAAAACAGTATTAGGCATGGATGAAGATGCATCATGAGATGAAGAATCATTACCAGGCAATGCGGATTTCTTTAAAGGAAACACATGCTCAAAGAAAACAGCATCACGATATTCACACAAGGGACGATCATTCAAACACATGAAACAATAAGCAGCACTATTTTCAGCATAACCAATCAGAATTGAATCAAAAGTCTTAGATCCAATCACATCAACTTTGAACGAAGGTAACCCTACCTTAGCTAGACACCCCTACACTTTCAAGAATTTCAGATTATACAGATACCCTTTCCAAAATTCGTAAGGTTTTTTTGTCAAGCTTCTTATGAGGCACCTTATTCAAAATATGATTAGCAGACAAGACAACTTCCCCCCACATATTATCAGGCAAACCAGAACTAGAAAATATAGCATTCATCATCTCTTTTAGTCGACTACAAGAGATGGCTCGACCCTGGCGCAGTCGATGTCGACTCATCAAGTCGATCTCGTGCGCTTCTGCAGGGACTTCGTTTCTTCTTCGTTGTATCCTTATGCTTTGTAACCTAAAATTTCATTAGCTCAAAATACAAAACCATGGTTTTTAAAAGTTTTCAAACGAAAATCGAAAACCAAAAACTAAAAATCTAAAATTTGAATAAAGTTTATTTACACGCTCTAGATTTTTGAGATTTTTGAGTCGCTAGACCGACTTCTTCTATAGCGCTTATGACCTTCTTAGGATGGGCATCGTAGTGCCCAAGCTCGGCGATTAAGGCATCTTCTTCTATTTGCTCCTGAGCTTGATTCTCTTGATTCGCCATGACTCTTTGGAAGCTTGATTGGAGATGTAGAAAGTGCTCGGGGTCGTCTAAGCCTTCGAATTCCGGTGTGTGATCAGCGTGTCGCATACACCCTATAAACACAACTCACAAGAACGTTAGAACAAACTACCTAGGGCGCGAATGATTGCTTCCCCGGCAATGGCCCCAAAATTTGATGGAGGGAGAATTGAATTGAAATATATGATAAAACATAAGAGCCATTGCAACCCTTAGCTTTTCAAATAAATTCAAAACCCCCCGCTGTAGTAGTAGGGGAATTAGGTTCGATTCTCGAGGAAGCAGGTCAGCGGAATCCAAGGATAGTTCGAAAGCACATTCTGTGTCGACCAGAAGCTACTCAATCTCGAGAGGGGTAATCGATGTCGATCGTGACTGTTGATTCCAATTAAAGAAGACCTACAAGAACAAAAATAGTAGTCGACGTCAGCCTCAGAAGTCGATGTCGAATGTCAGTAACGAAGTCGACCAACTCAGAAGAATGTCGATCGATCTTGGGGAACTCAATATTGAGTAGGTTACTCAATCTCGAGCTCAGAACAGGAGCAGAAAGGTGGTTGACTCAAAGAATGTGGAACGATGCAAAGAAGGTCGATATCGACATTAGAAGTCGATGTCGAGTGCTTCTACAGTAACGTTAGTAATAGTCGGCAAAGAAAGGCCAAAGAGAATAACGATGGAGAAGGAGTAATGATCAACAATAACAAAGGGTTGGATTTTTCGGTAACTCAACGAACGGTAGAGAATAACGATGTAAACTAGTAAAGGAAAAGATCTTCCAAAGACAGGTATTACCACGACGACAACCACGGAGGAAAAGGCGAGAAATCAATAAAAGAGCATGCTTTTATCATAAAGTAGTAGGCTTTCACCTAAACCCGGCAAATAGGAAAAAATATCTTGCAATAAATTAACCTAATTTGTGTCTACCTTTGTCATAATTGAGTTTATAATCTTTCAAATAGAAACCCTAATTGCTACCCAAGTTTCACAACACCAGTTCCTTAAATTCGCATTTAAAGATGAAGCACAAGGTAGAGCGAGATAAAAGATACCTTCTTTAGTGACATACAAACCTTACCACCATGACTATCATCGGGCTCACCCTGACCCTAGAAGAAAGGGCGACTACTTGCTCATGATGATGGAAAACATGCTTGAAAGGAAATAAACTTGCATTGAATGAAAACTTGAATCTTTACAATCCCAACGCCAACTATCGCAACCGCCAAATCCCTAAAGATCAAAACCTAAAACTATTGCTTTGCTATTGGTGAGATTGAATCTCTAAAATTGAATGAATAAAACCATCCCCCTAGGGCTTTATTTATAGCCTCTCAATCCTTGTTAGCCAAAGATAGGAGTCCTAATCCTAGTAGAACTACTCTATCTAAATTCTATCCCATAACAAATAGGATGAAACATTATTAAGGTAAATAATAAAAATCCTAGGGTAAAGGAAAGTTCCCCTAGGAAGTAATCTACCTAAAATAAAAGATAAAAATGTGGCTTTAATTTATCTTCTCATCTCAAATTCTCCAAACCGCGTACAAACTGTGGAAATCTGTACTCGATATCGACTAGTGTAGTCGATATCGAGTGCCTTGTTTCTGCTCGACTTTTCTGGATTCCACTTGAGCTCGGATGGCCTGTCGATGTCGAGTGGTCCACTCGATCTAGGGTCGTGTCGAGTGCTTCTCCAGTAGATTGTGTTTTCTTGGCTTTTGACACTTAGTCTCTGGGGCTTATGTCCAGTTGATCTCGAGTCATCTAGTCAATATCGACTGCTTCTCAACGTCTCTTGGCTTTTTTTTTACTTCGATTCCGCTCCAATTCCTATATATTTAAACCAAAACTTGTGCAGACTCTATTTCTTACATGTTAGCACATTCTACACAAATTCTCATTATTCTGAACCTATAATTTAGGAATCTAATGGAATATGAAGTCAAAATATGCATTTTAAATAGCTAGACATATGTACATCACAAGTCATTCTTCCTTTCTCTCTCTGGGTGACCAGGCACTTTATATGGTTGGGGTCCCTTTGGTGTTGTTGGGGTTGATGATAGCCCCAGTTTCCTTGATACCCTCCATGGTTAGGGCCCCTCACAAATCTTGCTTCTTTATGGGTCTCCGCCAGTTTCACTTGCTCGGTGTATGGGCAAGCGGTAGTGTTGTGTTTTTAGGACCTACCCTCTATGCTGGTTATTGATTAAGAACCTTACTTGCTTTTGTAGTCGATGGACCTGGTCCTTCATAAATTGGTCCTTCACCTCCGGATACACCTCCTTTGATGGCTCGTATAGTGGCATAGATGGGGCAGACCTTGCTTCAGGGGCCATGGGAGCCCATAAGTGTTGTCGAATTTCACTAGCCTCTCGATGATATCCCAATATTGGTGTGGTGTAAGCTCGAGATACCTGTAGGTGGTGTAGGTGTTGATTATTTCCCTTGTAGGAACGTCTAAGGCGTTGTAGATGATCTTCTAGATGACATATGGCGGCTGCCCATAGGTATGGCAAGATATGAGCACGTCCTTGTAGCGCTCCCAGACTTGAGATAGTGTTTCTCCTGGCCTCTGCTTGAAAGACATAATTTTTTTGTTATATGTGCCGTCTTGGATGGTGAAAAGAACTTATTGAGGAATAAGTCCCTGAGTTCTCCTCACGTGCGGATGGATCGTAGGGCCAAGCTTTCCAACCATTGCAGAGCCTTTCTTGCAAGCGTCCACCTGAAAGCTTTCAAACGCATATATTCAAGATTGACATCATCAGTAATAGTGTCACGTAGATCAATATAAGTGACTATGTGCACCATGGGACATTCAGAGGCATTTCCCTCAAAAGCATGCCTCCTAATCACTATAATAAAATTAGTTTTAATTTCAAATGATACTTCAGGGAGGATTATAGGAGATTTAGGCCCCGCTAGCTTAGGGTGCAAATATTCCTTAGCATTTCGTGGGATCTGGCTAAGTAGCTCATGGGCTTCTCTCCTGGCTTGGGTTTCGCGGTCAACCCTTGCCTCTAATCTTGGTTGAACCCGAATGCATTCGGTGTCCCTTTTATTAAGCTCTTCAATTTGTTTGCGGAGCCTCTCAAGCTCTTATTGGGTAGTTTCCTCGTTCACCATGATCCTATTCAACCTTCCTAGAGACGAAGGAAACTCTCGTGTGAGATTAGCGCGTCGCATACACCTTTAAAACAACACTATAGAGAAACGTTAGAAAGACTATAAAGGGTGCGATTGATGGCTTCCCTGGCAATGGCGCCAAAATTTTGTTATAGGGGATAATTGAATATGTAAATATAATGTAATACAAACACACACAACCCAACTTTATCATAGCAAATAAATTACAAGATTTCCCTGTTGTAGTGGAAGGGAATCAAGATCGATCCACGAAGAAGCGAGTCAGCAGGTCCTAAGTAGTCTTGAAGGAACATTCTCTACAGTGTCGACCGGAAGTCCTCGATATCGACAGGGGTGGTCGATGTTGACAGGAGCAGTCCATCTCCTCAGCAAATTCTGCAACAACAAGAAAAAGTAGATCGATATCGACTGGATGTGGTCGATATCGAGTGAGGAACAGTGTGTTCGACACAGAAGACCGTCAGCCAACAACACACAGTAACAGAGCAGTCGATATCGACTGGATCAATCGATGTCGAGAGTAGCAAACATGAAAATAGTAAGTTTGTTCGACAAGGAAAGGTCGAGAGACTTAGAGGATGGAAAAAAGAAAATGATCAGAAAAAGACAAAGGGTTTCAAAGTTTGATTTAGTGGTTGTAACAATATAACTAAGGCTTCCAAGGTTGGGGTTTACCTCGACAACAACCATGCATGCAACACACAAGAATCATAGAAAAGTTAAGTTTTTATCATCGTATAATAGCTTTCACAATCAACTAATAGAGTTATAGAGGCTTTCGCACAAACCTATTTGTTTCTATCCTTTTCATAATTAGGGTTTAGTCAACGTGCGCAAACAAATCCTAATTACTATCCCAATTCACAAAGTAATTCAGTTTTGCTTCATAAATTGCTTCATAAATAATTTTCTCTACTTTCGCAGTGGATTGAGCATGGGATAGAAGACGATAAACACATAAGAACTCATAGATTTAAGCATACACACATGGCTATTGTCGACCTCACACCGACCCTAGAAGTGGGACGACTAGTCACTCATCATCATGCAAAAAATCATCATAAACATAGAAAAACATAAACTTTGAATTAAAACAAAACCTTAATGTACAACTGAAAACCGTCTTCTTCTCCTTCACACTCTAGGCTACACTCTCTCTCACTCTAACTATTGCTTGATTGGTTAAAGAAAGGATTAATGGATTCCTGCAACCCTAGTCTTGTTGGCTTTATTTATAATAACCTAAACTTGCTTATTAAGAAAATATATTCTTTCAAATTGGAAAAAAATAACATCTCTAGACAAACTAAACTCTATCTAAATAATGTCTGATCTCATCATGGAAAGATAGAAGATTTCGTGCCTTGGATAAACCCTTAAAAGATTCGGGCTTAAATCCGCGTTTTCTGCGCGTCAGGTCAATCGACGTCGAGTGGAGTAGTCGACATCGAGCTCCTCTGGTGCACTCGATCTCGAGCAGTGGTCGACATGGGTAGTGAATCTTGACGACTCTTCTTTCCATTCCAGTAGCTTGATTCTCCACTTTTCGCAGTCGACATTGACGGGATGTGGTCGATGTCGAGCTCTCCTTCAACTCATCTCTTCCTTGCATTTGCTTCAATTCCGTTCCAAATTTTGCAAAATTGAACCAAAACTTGTGTAGATCTCTATATCTTGCAAATAAGCATAAACCACACAAGTTCATAGCATTCCCAACCCCTAATGCATATAAATGATAGAAAACGAAATAAAATTAAGCATGAAACATGTTCAATTATGCGCATATCACCCACAAGAAACTTATTCATGTCTCAACCCTATCAACAACGACATCATAGCAAATGCGAACATGAATAAAGCAAACAAATGCCCTAACATGTATTTGAGTGATCAAGTACCTTGCATGCTTATCCATCCATTCTTACATGAAAAAATGTGTTTCTCTCGCTCTCATGTGTTTAGGCTTATAAGAATAACTCTCAACTCAATTCTCTATACAAAAATCATCTTAAACATTAAAATTTATATCGCAATATCTCCACCAAATACATCAAAACAAATAAGCAACATTAAGAGGTCTTTCACTCAATGGAAGGCTTTAAAGAAGACTCCATTCAGTGGGGTTTTAATGGGGCTTGGTATGAACATAAAGGCAAGAAGTAACTTTGGCATGTGGTGCTTTTAATTCTGGGAATTAAGATTCCTAAAACTTCCATATAACTCAAACAACTCAAAAATTACATCAAGCTTCCATAAATAAACCCTTAACCAAACAATCATCCAACTCTCAGATGTAAAAGTGAAACTAAGGCTCTTTATTTCAATGCATAATATTCTTTTTCTTTTCTTTTCTTTTTTTTTTAAAATTTTTTTTTTTCTCTTTTCTTTTCTTTTCGATTTTCTTTCTTTCTTTCTTAGAGCCACTTAATGAGTACAATGTGAGGAAAATATAGCACATAACAATATAATTCTTTACCAAGCTTTTGACATTTAATGCAAAACTATATCTTTTCATTTCTCTACTCAAAATGATTGACCATAACCAACTCTAATCTTAGTTCCTAGATGGGCTAGGCTTACTATCGGCTAGAAATATATATGACTTTGTGGAGCTTCAAAAGAAACGGTTAAAGGCTCACAAGTTGGCTTCAATCAAAGTTATAATTTAAGGTAGATATAGATAAATATGGGCTAAGAAATAGTTGCCTCTATCATATGAAACTTATAAGCAATGATCATGTATTTTCAATTGGTCTCCATAATAATAACTTTGTCAATACTCAAAGACAAATGCAGAAGAAGGGTAAATCATATAACAGAGCAGAGGGAATATAGATGTATTCCCTATAAGGAAAAAAATTCTCACTATGACAAATATTCATTGGATTACAGTCACGCCAAGAGACTTGGATCATATATGCTCAATTACATTTGCTAAATCATGCTTCACATGAAAAACCTAAGTATAAGAAAGGGCTAATTCATTGACGTGGGGAGAATTGAATCGAAATATATAATAAAATATAAAGCAATACAACTCTTAGCCTCTTCAAATAAATTCAAGACTCCCCACTATAGTAGTAGGGAATCAGGTTCGATCCTCGAGGAAGAGAGTCAGCGGGATCCTAGTAGCGTTGAAGACATGTCTTGAATGTTCGACCAGAAGCCTCGATCTGGAGCACAGACCTCGATGTCGACCTTGGCCGTCGATGCGTTCTGCAACAGAAGACCTGCAGAGACAAAAATGGTAGTCGATATCGACTAGAAAGGTCAATATCGATGTTAGTCAGCGAAATCGACTGGCTTGGAAGACTGCCAGTCGATACAGGGCGGTCGATTTCGACGTCGGGGAAGCGAAATCGACTGGCTCAGAAGACTTTCAGCAGCAGGAACTCAGGAGACTCGAGATCGACACAGAAGACCATCGTTCTGGCACAGTGGTCGATATCGATGTTGAGGGCGATATCGATGTTGTCCTGCAGAGGTTAGTTCTTTTGTCGGCAAAGAAAGGCCGAAGACACAAGGATGGCAAAGGAGTAATGAACAGAAGTAAACAAGGGTGTTGGGTTTTTCGATAACCCAACGAACGACAGGCAAATATAAAGGTAACTTAATAAAGAAAAGATCTTCCAAAGTCAAGGATTACCGTGATGACAACCATGATCGTATAAGTAAGAAATCACTAAAGATGCATGCTTTTATCATAAAGGAAAAGGCTTTCACCTAAACCGGCAAATAGGAAAAGAGATCTTGCAATTACTTAACCTAATTTGCATCTACCTTTGTGATAATTGAGTTTATAATATTTCGAATAGAAACCCTAATTACTACCCAAGTTTTACAACATGAGTTCCTTAAATTTACATTTAAAGATGAAGCACAAGGTAGAGCGAGATAAAAGATACCTTCTTTAGCGACATACAAACCTTACCACCATGGCTATTGTCGTGCTCACACAGAACCGTCAAGGGGATATCATAGTGGAAGGGGCTGTTTCACACAAGCTGGGCTTGACCATAAGGAAAGAAGGGTACTCCCTCTATCTCATTTGCACAGATCCGTTAGTACACATTTCATAGTCAGGGCATACCAATCATATCCACAACAAGCGCTTAGCATAGAATCAGTCAATGACAATTATAATGATCTCCTTGGAATCTTCCAGACCCATCTGTAAAGAATAAGCTAATATTTCGCCTACCCATTCCCAACTACATCCAATAGGGATGGTCTAACGCCTTTTCTACCCACTCGATCCCTTTAGTTTGATCCATCATATTTAATAAGCCGAGTTCATATTTAGTCCAATTGAGTTAGACATATTAAATTCATTTTTCCCCTTCAAAACATCTTCAAATCCTTTGAAATTCATGGGCAATTTTCCAAAACACACACCCGACCCTTGTGTACCCGAATTGCACAACCTGGCTCTGATACCAACTTTTGTAACGGCCCGGATATAAATATCCGGGTTACGTTTCGAAGGTTGGATACCTTCGTTCGGATGTTGCAATTCAGGTACAGGTCGAGGATTCAAACCTCTAAAGATCAGTATTCAAAGCGAGGATTTCGAACCCTAAGCAATCGAAGTCGTGGAAATTCAATTCAAATGAAAGTTAAGCGGAAGCAAAGTGTAGATACAAGTGCCACGACAGAGCCGGGTCAAAACCAAAACATAGTGGGTGATTGCCATTTTATAAAGTTAGAATATTAGCAGGATTCTTCGGTTTGCCAAGAGATTCCCCATCACAAAAGCAAGGAGCAAACAAGAGCGGTACCTAACATTATCCACGAAGTCAGGCCCGGTAATCGCCTGCGAGTCCTCTGACCGCGCTGAGGCCGCATAACATGCCTATACCTAAATAAAGGATGACTAATGCAGTACAAGATTTAAATCACATAAGCATGCTTGACAGTTATAATATGCGGAAAAACTGTAAAGGGCCCAAGACAATGCCAAGTGGCATATCCCTCTCCTACCTCTGCACCCCTTCCCGTTAGTGCAGAGACTGGCCACTTCGGTGCTATAGCATAGCAATTTCCTCGTGGTGGTGCACTAACCACGACATCATCATATCATATCACATCATCTCATCGCTTGCCCGATGGAGCTGGGCTATCATATCATGCTCATATCGACTCGATAGACTCAGGGCACCCGATGGGGTTCGGCTACCCTTTGACCCTAGCAAAGACTCTAGGACTATCACAGATAACGACCGTTCTGTATTCAAACACACATAGTAACCACATGCTCAGTCCAATGCAATCCTAGCATGATACTACATGGCATGCTTTAATATGCAACAAAACTACACATCACATGACACATCAGACAGGAGGTCCAGGTTACTGAGTAAGTCCCGTAGGATACTTACCTGAAAATGCAGAACAGCAAGATAACACAAGCAAGGGCCCAAATTTCCAAACTCTTAAATCCAAAATTAAGTCAACTCATATTCAAAATATTGTCTCAAATCGTACTTGGCTAAATTCCGACATTAAACATTTAAACCATAAAACCAAACTCTCAAAATCACATTATAGAAATAATTTCCGGCATTTTATTCCAAAAACTTGACTTTAACATTTCAAGTAATTTAAGACATTGATAACCATTTCCAAAATAAATCCATCTTTAAAAACCCCCATTTACAAAACATTAACTCTTAGTCAACTTGCAAATTTATACTATTAAATAATCCCAGCATAACTTACTTTATTTAAAACCATCATCTTAAAATTCACCTTTATAAAACCTTATACGAAATAACTCTTCTCAACTAATATTTAGCTAAAAAAATACAACACCAAAATTAAATCATCTTTACTCATCATATATATAAATCAAAGTCAATAAATTATCTCAAATTTCCTAACATCACATATTAAAACCCCACTCAATTACATATTCCAAATAATCTCACTTTTAAAACCATGTAAAATAATATATTAATATTTTGAGAAATAATATATGATAATAATAGTTATATATAACAATCAACTAATAAGCATATATTATACAACAAAATAACTAAATAAAATAAGCAAAACATAACCCAATTCCCATAAAAATCCGGACACATCACAACACCCAAGCCCAACTGAATCCAGACCTGACAGCCCAACCCGAAAGGGTATCCAGACCCATAAGAAGAGAATGAAAAGAGCCCATACCCTAAGCCTTAACCTGGATTTGCTGAGCCCATAAAACCTAACCCAGATGATATTAAAAGAATAAGGCCCAATCTCCTTTAAAACAACCCACTCTCGGCCCACCCAAAAGGCCCAAAACTAACCCTCAATTCTGAAACCCAGAAGAAGAAAGAAAGGAGGGGCCCCACGCGCTGACTCGGCGCCAAGGTGGACAGGTGGGCCCCACGCCTTTCTTCTTCCCCCATTCGACAGAAGGATGGGAAAGAGCTCAGCCGGGTTCGACATTGGCGGAAGGGAGAGGAAAGAGGAGGCCTCCGGCGGCGCTCCCGGGCTCTGACCACCCTTCCGGCTACGCGACACCCCTACACCCGGAAAGGAAGAGAGAGAGAGAGATAGAAATGGGGCTCACCGAGAGATCTTCGTCTTCGCCGGAAAACCGATCGATTTCGCCTCGCCGGAGTCGGTTTCTTGTTTGAAACGACCTAGGGAGGATTGGGGGTGGGGGTTAAAGCTTTGCCCTTCTGCTGTCTGGAAGGGAACGAAAGTGAAAGGAATTGAGAGGAGGCATTAAAGATTCTAAATTCGAAGACAGAGGGAGGATTAGCGAGGGCTGCAGTGGCTGGCTTCGGCTCTCCTGGATGTTTTGGCGACTCAAAGGCGTCGAGGTGGGTGTGGGGAAGTCTCTGCTGCTCGAACTTGGTGGCAGGAGGAAGAGCAAAATGGGTGGGGCTTGTGGAAGCTCTCGGCAAACAGAGGAAGTGGGAAAGGAAGGCTGCGGCTCTGGTGTTGGCGGCGTTCTAGCGGCGATGGGAAGTGGTGGTGGTGAGGAGGATGGAGAGGTGTGGTGGTGGCGGAAAGGTGGTGTAAGAGTGGTGATGGTGGCTAGGCAAAAGGTAGTGCCTTTGGAGCTTAAAGCTCTCGGCAACAATGGGGTAAAAAAGAAAGCTTTGGAGGTGTTTGGTTTAGGGGTTAGTGTGGGTATAGAAATGGGTCAAAGATCTGATTTTCTTAAAGGGTAAAATGGAAGAGAGAGGGAGGAGGGTGTGGGTACCTTTCTGAAACAATGAAAAGGGAAAATGGGTGTGAGGGCAGGAGGGGTGTGTGAGCTGGTCGAAGGAAGAGGACAAAGAGAGGGAGGGGACCTCTTCATTTTGACAGAAAAAACGAGAGAGGGAGAGAGAGAGAGAGAAAATAAATGAAATTGGTCCACAAAAGAATTCAAAATAGCGGAATAGACTTGAAACCCGCTCGCCCGATCGAATCCCGACTAAATCAAATTTAAATCAACTTTCAATTCAATTTCAAGATGAACGAAATGAAATAAAATTTTATCAAAACTCGGAGCTTGAAGGCGGAATTAAAATCCGCTATAATCTAAATTCTCAAAACGATGCCGGAATGACTTTAAAATCAAAACTTACGCTCGAGGACGGGTTTTATTCCACTTTTACAAATTGAATTTAATAATAATAATATAATATATAGAATAATAATACAAAATATATTCAATCATTACATTATCCACCTCTAAAAACAAGTTTCGTCCCCGAGACTAAAATCATTTTAAAGCAATGGGAAGAAGTTTGAAATCGGTGAGTCCGAGGACCATGTCCAAGGATCTTGTAATAATCTCGGTTGCGTCTTCCGGGATTCTCACAAAATCCTAGTCACGGTCGTGACATCTCCAATTGGTCTTGTCATAAGCGCCCTTATCACATCCTCGCTTCGACTTTTCGGAAGTACCACAACTCTAAAAGTATTATAGCGTCCCGACTAGGTCTTAGCAAGCAATCTATAAGCGCCCCTATAAAATGCTTGTATCCACTTCGTGAGACGTCATAATGTAAATCCAGTTCGTAAAACCTCAAAGCGTTTTGTAAATGGAAAGATTGTCATCTAAATCATTGAACTCTCAACTTTTTTAAAACCCAAAATTGGTCCTTTTCAAAACCGTTCAAAATCTTCAAATCCAACGTTTAATCAATCAACTTTACACCAAAACAAGTCAAATCCTTTCAAATCAAGATTTCGTCAAAATCTTCTAGAAACCCATTTAGTTTCCCGCATATCAATCAATCAAACTCAAAAGTCAGGAGGTGGAATCATCCACCTCTAAGGGCTAATCCCATATTCTCTCCCTAGGTTCCAGAATCAAATCAATCTATCAATCCCAGCTCAAGCCAAAATTCGTAAGTCATAAACAATGCATAACCGCATAAACCAACCAATCTCCATCCAACACGTCACAAGGCAAATCTCAAAATAAATATCAACATGGTGCCACAAGGTCACATCAAGCATCTCCATATCATACTAAAGGTCATAATATGCATCTCAACAATATGCCAAAATCATAACACACGACCCGATATCACACCAAAAGTCCTAAAAGATATCTCACTATCGCCTATCGCCACCGCAATCATAGTAGGGTCAGTCACAACAAGGGATCTCATTTAAAGCATAAATTCACATAGTCATCCTATCCAAGTTCTATCCAGCATTATCATATCATATTTATCACGTCAATCATTGGTACTTGCAAGGTTTGCCATAGCGAAATTTCATCATAAGTCAACAAAACAAAACTACTTATCAACACATCAATACAAACAAAGTCATGCTATTAAGATTCAATCAAAAGGGGAGATCAAGCAGTATATCAACATCAAAATGTCATCATGCTCTCCAGACATCATCTTAACTCAACACAATACCATATATCGATCATTTAGTAATCAGGCATCATTATCTCGTATATATACAATTCATATTCATACTCAAAGTCATATTCATCATTAATCATATCCATAATCATGCTTGCCAACCATATAATCCAACCTCATATTTACTACTACATAATGTACATCATGCTTCACACAATAACTCATCATTATCTCATAATTCATGTATCATATCACAACACATTATAGCATGCTTCTAGAACAACATAGTAGGATAACAATGTATCAAGCTATCATGATCACAGTTGTCACTACCAATTAGATTTCAGTATTGCATATCAACGGGTAAATCATGCCATATCAGGTTTATCATGGTCGCTATCTAACATCATGCCAGTTCATAATCAAATAGTCAAGAAAGTTTTGCACATAATAACAGTCACCATAAAACGAAATCCCCGCTCGCTCGTCTCCGACTCTCAAGCCAAGACCAAATCTTCATCTAGACTCACCGACATCAACTCGGATACTACCCCACAGAAGAAGCCCCAATTCATCTTGACCTTTTAATCTCACACTTCTTCCCACCAAGCACTCTCACTAACAATCCATCTCTAAGAATCCAACCCCCTTCTCTGTTTTCACACCCGAGCACCCCTACATACTATGTTCTCGATACTCACAAGAGCCATTCCCTACACTGCCCATACTACCTAAGACATCACAACATAGAACCCTTCTAACCACATCTCTTCTATAAGAATGCCCCGATCACCACCTAACCGGCCTATTCTAACCGTACCCCCACCTAAGATTCATCTAGAAGCTCATCGGAAACCACTAAGCATCGCCTCTTATAGCTCTCAAACTCACTCGTTCTTACTTAAGCCAAACTCCTCTCATGTGACTTACCTCATACTACAA
This sequence comes from Persicaria maculosa, assembly GCA_963922045.1. Taxonomy (NCBI): domain Eukaryota; kingdom Viridiplantae; phylum Streptophyta; class Magnoliopsida; order Caryophyllales; family Polygonaceae; genus Persicaria; species Persicaria maculosa. The sequence continues at coordinate 61,423,927 of OY998257.1, read as the reverse complement.
TCGATCATTCTAACCACTCAAATTTCTTAACCGCTCTCCGACCATTCTTCAAGAAAATCTCACCCACAAGTTCAAAGAATAAGCAATCATGGACATTATTACACATAAAGATTACGTCATATCAACTAGCATGTATGACAATAGCATCATTAGTTCATCATCAAGCATTGCAACTGTATCAATAAGTCTAAGTTTACCGTCATGCTCAAAATTATTGCAAAACACCATTTATGAATGTAGTCAATTCAAAATAGCAAGTTTCATCATAACCTTATCAGATAACCAATCCATGTTTCACAGCATTTGCAGTTCACATTTATAGGCATGGAATTTAGATTATGCTTAGCAACTCAGAGTAGCATCACATCAAGTCATCAGGACACATTGGGATTGTAAGGCATCGAATCACATATATCATCATAAACAATGGATAATCAAGCAATAGTCATCATCACGTCAACACATCAGACATGTTAATTCCAAGGTCAGGTAAGTGCAATATCATCATTAACATATTCAGAAGGGATTAACAATTCGAACGGAGGACACTCTCGCTTGCAAGTCATATCATACTCAATAACCGCCATTATCGAAACAAGCTTGTTCCGTCGACATCGTCGATCCTGAGGCCTGTGGGTTATGGGCCCACGCTTCCGCTGTGCTGCTCTATCGCTATCTAACTTTCCGTCCCCTCTTCTATGCGGCCGCTCATCCAATGTATCGCGTAGGAGTCTAAGTTAGCGGAGATAGGGGAGTGACAAGAGCGGATGACCCAATGTTTCTTTCAGAGACAAAAATGGACCAAAGCGAAAGATGACATGACTAGAGACAAGACTCCGACACGGGAATAGTAATGATGCCCTTAAGGAAGTCTATTAGGTTACAATTGTGACAAACAAGCACGAATTCACCATGGAGCATATCAATCACATTAACCCACACTAACATGTACCTATCTCAAGGAACAACGACGTACATATTCATTCCTAAGATACAATCGAGTCCTACACTAATGCGCGTGAGACAAGCTAGTAGCCTATTATTCCATGGATGCAAGTAGGTCTAGCAATTTCAATTAAGTTAGGCGGAGTCAATAATGGTCGTGAAGAGTTCAAGGTCATGCGGGATCATAAGAGGATGACAAGTATCATATATGAACAATGTAAGAGCATGGTATACATATCAACAAATGAGGCCAAGTACAACATGACGAGGTATATCATAACAATCAGACGAAGCGTCATACGAGAACACATAAGAGCAGCATAGTAATTATCACATCTGGCAACAATGATCACATAATAGGTTAAGAATGGCACGTCATTATACGACGAGGTACATTTAGAGAGCATAGATCCTTCATGATGCTAGAGATACATGATCAGGCATGACATAGTCAAGAGTGATTAAATGAGTTAAATATGATGTGCATGAAAGCAAGAGGGTCACCACAGAGTAACAAGAAACATCACGGGCGATAGATTATAATCATGCTAGGAATGAACCGTCATAGGGCACATAAAATGGTACAATAACTGTCACCTTATAGAACAAGCACGACATGTAATCATTTAGCAGGTCATATTGGAAGTCATAAGCTCTACATGATACTAATAGCACATATCGAACATGAATACACTTAGAGTAATTCAACTAGATTCATTCCAGTATTCATGCGTCATGCATATGCAAAATCATGATATAGGGTGGTGTGTGATCATGCGAGGTGTCAAGTCATATGTTCATGCAAGCATGAGAGGATATCATAGAGTAATAGAGGGATACCACCGAGCGATAACATATAAGCATGCTAGGATTAATCACCATGGAAAGCAAGTCGATCACCGAATTCAACATCAATCTAATCGGATAAGTAGGACATTTTACGAGGATAGAAAGAGGGAGAACCACACTATCAAGGACCTTGTTCAAGAGAGAATCGGCAATAATGTAGGCAAGATATAATTTCGCACCAGTCACAACCAAGGATCCTACATGATGCTAAAAGCTCAACATAACATGCCATACATACATGCACTCAATCGATTTGTAAGACGATACGCAAGCTACCAAATAAATCACATCCCAACGATGTAGAAGCATGCGAGGGAATGTAGCGATGTATAATACGCGTCTAGGTAATGAGCAATATGACTAAAATACGGGGACATGAGTTCAAATCAGCACATACTAGGATGAAACATGCATTCACCAAGACTCAATTATGCCACATATTCTCCATTCAATGCAAGGAACACACAACACTATCATATGCAAAATAATCCACAAGAGTTAATTTGACAAATACAAAAAAGATGGGCGTGCTATAGGTTCTTGTCACAGAAGGAATGATAGGCATCAATGCGTCATCGGCGAGCATGCTAAGGAGAATATCTTACGAGCATTCATACAAAGAAGAATTTATCACACTATTATGGACCTAATCCAAGAGAAGCAACAATCATATAGATTCATATCATGTGGTTTATGCTCTCAATCAATCATCAGCAAGATCAATACGATAGGTCAAGTAGACATGCTATAACGATATCTAGCCATGATAGAACACGAGACCTAAGTAATGTGACCAGCATGGATACAAGATGTCATACAACCACGAATCTACATTAATGATCATCATCATAACATGTACTGAGAATTACGTAGAATATAAGGCATGTTGACATCATATTATAACACGTATCCATCAAGTAAGGGGCTCACTCTATCATGATACTAGAACTGAACGATCACACTATCATGAACCTATTCACAGGGAGGACATCAATTATACAACTTCCTAGCATATGACATATATATTCATGCCCTAGTATGACAATGCAATATACTAAGTAGATCATGTCGGGATGATATGGATTTAACAAATGTAGCTCGAACCCATACAATGGTCATCATGAATATCAAAGCACATAAGCACAATTCCACACTAAGGATCAATCTGTAGGTCAAGGGGTAGTACCACATAGTATCACATATTCATGGACAGAGCAATCAAGATAACTTGATAGAGATCCATAAAGGCAAACATTGACTCTTCCTAATTGACTCATCACTCATCTTTCCCGTGGGGCTCGGATACAAATTTTTATGGAAAGAAGACACCGGTTGATCGTCATAAGAATCAAGAAAGACAACCTCTGAATCACCTTACTTTCTGACTTGGAATTTCATCAAGAGCCAACTTCCAATACTCACTCAAACAACCTTCACATCCATACATGATTCCCGACACAATGTGTTTACCAACCCATTTCCCCGTGGAAGACACTGACATCCGGGAGAAAGACTCGATAGAACCGTCAAGGGGCTATCATAGTGGAAGGGGCTGTTTCACACAAGCTGGGCTTGACCATAGGGAAATAAGGGTACTCCCGCTATCTCATTTGCACAGATCCGTTAGTACACATTTCATAGTCAGGGCATACCAATCATATCCACAACAAGCGCTTAGCATAGAATCAGTCAATGACAATTATAATGATCTCCTTGAAATCTTCTAGACCCATATGTAAAGAATAAGCTAATATTTCGCCTACCCATTCCCAACTACATCCAATAGGGATGGTCTAACGCCTTTTCTACCCACTCGATCCCTTTAGTTTGATCCATCATATTTAATAAGCCGAGTTCATATTTAGTCCAATTGAGTTAGGCATATTAAATTCATTTTCCCCTTCAAAACATCTTCAAATCCTTTGAAATTCATGGGCAATTATCCAAAACACACACCCGACCCTTGCGTACCCGAATTGCACAACCTGGCTCTAATACCAACTTTTGCAACGGCCCGGATATAAATACCCAGGTTACGTTTCGAAGGTTGGATACCTTCGTTCGGATGTTGCAATTCAGGTACAGGTCGAGGATTCAAACCTCTAAAGATCAGTATTCAAAGCGGGGATTTCGAACCCTAAGCAATCGAAGTCGCGGAAATTCAATTCAAATGAAAGTAAAGTGGAAGCAAAGTTTAGATACAAGTGTCACGGCAGAGCCGGGTCAAAACCAAAACATAGTGGGTGATTGCCATTTTATCAAGTTAGAATATTAGCCGGATTCTTCGGTTCACCAAGAGATTCCCCGTCACAGAAGAAAGGAGCAAACAAGAGCGGTACCTAACACTATCCACGAAGTCAAGCCCGGTAATCGCCTACGGGTCCTCTGACCGCGCTGAGGCCACATAACATGCCTATACCTAAATAAAGGATGACTAATGCCGTACAAGATTTAAATCACATAAGCATGCTTGACAGTTATAATATGCGGAAAAAATGTAAAGGGCCCAAGACAATGCCAAGTGACATATCCCTCTCCTACCCCTTCCCGTTAGTGCAGAGACTGGCTAGTTCGGTGCTATAGCATAACAATTTCCTCGTGGGGGTGCACTAACCACGACATCATCATATCATATCATATCATATCATATCATCTCATCGCTTGCCCGATGGTGCTGGGCTATCATATCATGCTCATATCGACTCGATAGACTCAGGGCACCCGATGGGGCTGGGCTACCCTATTACCCTAGCAAAGACTCTAGGACTATCACAGATAACGACTGTTCTGTATTCAAACACATATAGTAACCACATGCTCAGTCTAATGCAATCCTAGCATAATACTACATGGCATGCTTTAATATGCAACAAAACTACACATCACATGACACATTAGGCAGGAGGTCCAGGTTACTGAGTAAGTCTCGTAGGATACTTACTTGAAAATGCAGAACAGCAAGATAACACAAGCAAGAGCCCAAATGCAAGTCCAAAGCAATCCAAAAGCAATACACACCTATCATCAAGCCATTTCCATAAGCTATCGGACCAACATTCATACACACGAAACTCAAGTTCTCAACATCCTCAAAACCAACCGATAGTAAAACCGTTTTCCAAAACCTTTCCGATACGATCAACTCGACCAAAATCATTCTTCCAGTCAACCCATTGATAAAATCATCCCAACCATATTTCCAAACTCTTAAATCCCAAATTAAGTCAACTCATATTCAAAATAATGTCTCAAATCATACTTGGACAAATTCCGACATTAAACATTTAAACCTTAAAACCAATCTCTCAAAATCACATTATAGAAATAATTTCCGGCATTTTATCCCAAAAACATGACTTTAACATTTCAAGTAATTTTAGACATTGATAACCATTTCCAAAATAAATCCATCTTTAAAAACCCCCATTTACAAAACATTAACTCTTAGTCAACTTGCAAATTTATACTATTAAATAATTCCGGCATAACTTACTTTATTTAAAATCATCATCTTAAAATTCACCTTTATAAAACCTTATACGAAATAACTCTTCTCAACTAATATTTAGCTAAAACAATACAACACCAAAATTAAATCATCTTTACTCATCATATATATAAATCAAAGTCAATAAATTATCTCAAATTTCCTAACATCACATATTAAAACCCCACTCAATTACATATTCCAAATAATCTCACTTTTAAAACCATGTAAAATAATATATTAATATTTTCAGAAATAATATATGATAATAATAGTTATATATAACAATCAACTAATAAGCATATATTATACAACAAAATAACTAAATAAAATAAGCAAAACATAACCCAATTCCCATAAAAATCCGGACACATCACAACACCCAAGCCCAACTGAATCCAGACCTGACAGCCTGACCCGAAAGGGTATCCAGACCCATAAGAAGAGAAAGAAAAGAGCCCATACCCTAAGCCTTAACCCGGATTTGCTCAGCCCATAAAACCCAACCCAGATGATATTAAAAGAATAAGGCCCAATCTCCTTTAAAACAACCCACTCTCGGCCCACCCAAAAGGCCCAAAACTAACCCTCAATTCTGAAACCCAGAAGAAGAAAGAAAGTAGGGGCCCCACGCGCTGACTCGGCACCAAGGTGGACAGGTGGGCCCCACGCCTTTCTTCTTCCCCCATTCGACAGAAGGATGGGAAAGAGCTCAGCCGGGTTCGACATTGGCGGAAGGGAGAGGAAAGAGGAGGCCTCCGGCGGCGCTCCCGGGCTCCGACCACCCGTTCCGGCTACCCGACACCCCCACACCCGGAAAGGAAGAGAGAGAGAGAAAGGGGGCTCACCGAGAGATCTTTGTCTTCGCCGGAAAACCGATCGATTTCGCCTCGATTCGCCTCGCCGGAGTCGGGTTCTTGTCTGAAACGACCTAGAGAGGATGGGGGGGGGGGTTAAAGCTTTGCCCTTATGCTGTCTGGAAGGGAACGAAAGTGAACGGAATGGAGAGGAGGCATTACCGATTCTAAATTTGAAGACAGAGGGAGGAGTAGCGAGGGCTGCAGTGGCTGGCTTCGGCTCTCCTGGATGTTTTGGTGACTCAAAGGCGTCGAGGTGGGTGTGGGGAAGTCTCTTCTGCTGGAACTTGGTGGCAGGAGGAAGAGAAAAATGGGTGGGGCTTGTGGAAGCTCTCGGCAAACAGAGGAAGTGGGAAAGGGAGGCTGCGGCTCCGGTGGTGGCGGCGTTCTAGCGGCGACGGGAAGTGGTGGTGGTGAGGAGGATGGAGAGGTGTGGTGGTGGTGGAAAGGTGGTGGAAGAGTGGTGATGGTGGCTAGGCAAAAGGTAGTGCCTTTGGAGCTTAAAGCTCTCGACAACAATGGGGTAAAAGAGAAAGCTTTGGAGGTGTTTGGTTTAGGGGTTAGTGTGGGTATAGAAATGGGTCAAAGATCTGATTTTCTTGAAGGGTAAAATGGAAGAGAGAGGGAAGAGGGTGTGGGTACCTTTCTGAAACAATGAAAAGGGGAAATGGGTGTGAGGGCAGGAGGGGTGTGTGAGCTGGTGTGAGGAAGAGGACAAAGAGAGGGAGGGGACCTCTTCATTTTGACAGAGAAACCAAGAGAGGGAGAGAGAGAGAGAAAATAAATGAGATTGGTCCACAAAAGAATTCAAAATAGCGGAATAGACTCGAAACCCGCTCGCCCGATCGAATCCCGACTAAATCAAATTTAAATCAACTTTCAATTCAATTTCAAGATGAACGGAATTAAATAAATTTTTATCAAAACTCGGAGCTTGAAGGCGGAATTAAAATCCGCTAGAATCTAAATTTTCAAAACGATCCCGGAATGACTTTAAAATCAAAACTTACGCTCGAGGACGGGTTTTATTCCACTTTTACAAATTGAATTTAATAATAATAATAATATAATATATAGAATAATAATACAAAAATATATTCAGTCTTTACAATGCTATTGTCTTTATTGCTTGAATGATGTAAAAACCAGCCCCTAGGGCTTTATTTGTAGGCTACCAATCCTTGCTATTCAAGGATGGCATCTTCTATCTAATCTCTAAAGTCTATCACAACAAGTAGGATAGATCTTTTATTTTGATATAACTCTTAAACAACTAAGGTAAAAGTAAATAATTCTCAGCTGCTATCTATCTAAAGTCACAAGATAATTCGGGTTTCAGAAGATAGAATTCCCAATCCGAGTCTTGAAATCCGTGTTTATCCAGCGTCGAAGTATGGTCGATATCGACCTCTCTGTTTCTACTCGACTTGTCCTTCTCCACTCGATTTCTGTGTTATGGTCGATATCGATGTCATGTGATCGATATCGAGTGCCTTCTTGGTTGGTCTGTGTGGTCTATCTCGATACTCAGAAGTTGTGTCGATGACTGTAGTCCATATCGATGTTTATGGTCGATATCGACCTCTGCTCAGCTTTACTTGGCTTCTTCGTTTTGACTCCGATTTCGCTCCAATTCCTACATAGTTAGACCAAAACTTGTGCAGACTCTATTTCTTGCACGTTAGCTCATTCTACACAAATTCGTATTATTTTCAACCTTTATTTTAGGAATCGAATGAAATATGAAGTCAAAACTTGCGAATAAAATATGTACAAATATGTACATCATTCATCCAAAATTCCATGTAACTTACATGATTATGCTAAAAGTAGAAATAGAAGACAAAATATAGCCAGATGGGTGTTTGAAAAATACATACATGCAATGCATGATATTTTTGAATTTTTTGACATTTTTCAATTTTTTCTTTGATTTTCTGAATTTAACTATACTAAAATAAACATGATGCATGATAAAAATAAACTTTAAATCAAGTAAAGTAAACTAATTGTGCATTTTAATAATATTAATAACTACAAATATGATATTACAAAATATAAAGTGAACAAATAATACAGTAAAGGTTACTATTAATAACTGTGCATTTTAATAATATAAAGTATATAAATATGCATTTTTCCTATAATAAATGGTTAGACAATTTAATTTGTAAAATGCATAATTTGATTTTAAAGTGCATGAATAATAATATAAAGTGCATAAATAATGTTATAAAGTCTATTATTGATATTTAGAAGTGCATTGATATCATCGTATTCTACATGTTATAAGATATACTTTATACTCGGTTTTACGTCATTTTTTATGTTTTGCATGTCTTTTATCTAGTTTTTTGTTTGTTTTTAGAATATATGTCTATACTTGAGTTTTATGTGTGTTTTAGGTAATTGAGAGCTTATTCGAAGTCATTTTGGAATCACAATGAATAAGATTTATTGAAGCCAAGTTCAAGATCTTCACATATTTCAAATGAGCCTTTTATAACAGTCTCAAGTGCTAAGAATCAAGTGAAGAAGTTAAGAGTTTACTCACAAACCAACGGTTTTCAAACAGTTTTTGCTTGGCGACGTCTCAATACAATGAGTCTTTTGATCTCCACAAAATCCGGATCAAGTCTTTCTATATCTTGTTGTAAATCTTATTCAAAGATCTACAACTTTCATGTTGAGCATTTCGGCAAATTCGCCTTGCAACATAGAAAAATTGAGCGAAGAAGTTGATGTCGTCCCAACGTTCCGACCTCGTATCCATATATTCTGACTTAGAATCACGGAAATTCCACAAGTTACGAAGTTTCGACTCGGTATCTTTAAATTCTGGTTCGGTATCATAATGTTTTGGGTCGATATCATAATCTTTGATAGGGTTGAAATGTGCTTTTAGAGGATTCTGACGGAATCCCGTATCTGTGGGAGACACGCGCACCCTTGTGTTCACTAAAAGACAAATTTTACATTTTACACCATAAGAACATTTACATTTTAAGGGCTCTCTCTCTATTTATATTATAGACTTAATATAATGATTCACATAATTTATAATATATTTTATTTAATTTTTTTTAAAAATTTACAACAAAATAATTGATGATTGTTTAAATTTATAATTGAATTATAATTCAAATATATGGGAAAGGGAATCCAAACATACCCTAATGGATTTAAAACTTGTCGACATAACACAAACTATATCTTTTTAGAGAAATGACATTATACGGATCCAAAAAAGAGAAATGACATTATTTTGTGGGTGGATTGGTTGCCATTTCCACACAATTAAGTAAGTCGCTCAATTCATATCTAAACTAGCAGTTCATAATTTCAAGCAATGTCTTGAATCAACAATGGAGTCTACTGTTCTTTTCATCCTTAATGGCATTCAATTGACTTACCTTAAGATGGAACTTCATAGTGGAAAATAAATTTGATGGTTGAAGTGCTTAAAGAGTCACCTTGCACTTGAAAGCATTAATTACATTCACAAATTTAAAATCAATTTTCTCAATTCAATCATTTGCGTTTTCACAAGCCATAGAGATTTCAAGCACCATATTTTACCCATACAGTCTTGACAATGATGAGAATAAACTAGTGGAAATCCGTGATTTGAACGAATATAATAATTTATTTTCAGATCATCATCTATATCTATATAAAATACTAAAATAGAGGCTAGAAACGGCACCTGGTGCAATCTCGCGTCCACGGAATTTTCTGGATTAAAGCGGGATTATTTTTGCTTACGTGTCATTTTCTGGATTAAAGTGGTATTATATTTTTGGGCCACATCAATTAATAAGTCAATATAGTTAGGTAAAAAACTTATCCTTTCAGATCAATAATCTATCCAATATTTGATCAAAATTGAATATAATATATCTATAGATAAATATGTATTTTTTGTAAAAAAAAAGTTATCCAAGAATATATGATTTATTATCACCGTAGGAAGATGATATAATTTGTTTGTACCTTTACAAATTGCAGGTATTAATAATACTTTTGTTTCTACCCATAATAATTTATTATCTTTGGTCGTCCAGAACAACGGGAGAAGATGAAGAATTATATCGTCTTTTTGTTTTGATGGAAGAAGAATTATATCGTCTGATCATCTAGGAATATATCGAGTTCGTATGGGACGGAGTTAATAAATTGACTAAAATTATAAACAAGGTAAAACTTATAAACTATTGGTAAAAGTATTTAAAATTTTAAACAACAAGATAATCTCCGTATGGGACGAAAAACAGTTTATTTATAAAAAATGGAGTTTATTTGCTTGTTATTATTTATTATAATAAAAGAGTACTGTATAGACTTAATTACAATCCACAAAGTCTATAACATTAGTGGAAAAGGTTTGAGATCAAATAATCTATCCAATATTTGGTCAAAATTGAATAAAATATATCTAATGATAAAAAAAGCGTAGGTAGTAAATTAAAAAAAAGGGAACGTAGCATATATATATAAATTCCTCACCCGGTTATTATATCTAATTGGGTTTTTTTTTATCAAATCCATTATCTCCCCGTTATTGTTTAGGTTTTGTGTTTGATTAGAAATGGGTTAGAAAAGAGATTATAAAATCGTACAATCTGAACTATCCACTTGAAAATATTCCTATTATACTATACAAATGAGTTTAATAATCAAATATAATCAATATTGGGCAACACGTCATTTTAAAATAAAGTTTTAATTTAATAAAAATATATTTTAATCATTATTTTAATAAGAGAACAAACATGATTAATTTAGACTAAAACATTTGTTTACATTCTAACAAAATAACATAACTGAAGATTACATATTTACTTTATATATATATATATATATATATATATATATATATATGGAGTAGTAATTTATATTAATTCAAAGATGATTTATATAATAAAATATTTTAACAAATCGCACAACGGGCGAGTAATAAAACTAGTAAAATACTAAAACAAAGGCCTGAAACGGGCTCTGGTGTGATCTTGCATCCACAGAATTTTCTGGATTAAAGCGGGATTATTTTTGCTTACGTGGCATTTTCTGGATTAAAGTGGTATTATATTTCTGGCCCACATTAATTAATAAACGAATATAGTTAGCTAAAAACTTATCTTTTTAGATCAATAATCTGTCCAATATAACTTGAATTAGTTGTTATACATATTTATTATTTTCATGCTTTTGTTAATAAACTATATTATTTATTATTTTAAAAGATGAAGAAGGAATATTTGGTGCGTTATTTTACCTTTTAGATTAAATTGAATATAATATATTTATATATGGTTTTATTTTTGTGAGCCACGTCAATTTGATTTTATTTTTTTAAGCCACGTCAATTAATTATCTAATATAATATTTTAATATAATTAAAATAATAAAATATAATTTAATAACAAAACGCGCAACCGCGCAGGTAACGAATACTAGTTCAAGTTAAAAGTGAAAAATATCGTACATTATTAAATGTCAATAAGTAAATAAATAAAAAAATATAAGTGACAAATATTAATTATATATATATTTTTATGAGGAAAAATTTCAGGTAGGAAAAAACCTATCCGAGTGCCTACGAAAGTCCGACGTTTCGGAGACCTAGATCAGTGTAGATGTCAACGCTCCCAACCAAGCAGCTAAGGTGTGCTACCTTATCTGCCTCTCTGTTGCCAGAGTGGAGCATATGAAAAATACTTCTTTCACTCTTGACAGAATTGTTGCAATATCAGACATAAGAAATTCAATTTTCCATATTCATTTGTCATTTGTTTTAATATGGTTGATAATGACAGAGAATCTCCTTCCACCTACAGTTTGTTTATCCCTAGTTTACGGTTATGCTATTCACACGGCTCCATATCGCCATCGGCACGGTGCCTATGCCTAGTTCCGAAGTCGGCAAGGATTCTGCCTATGCCTAGTTCCCAAATAGGCAGAGCATATGGAGATGGGCAATACCGACTTGGAGACTCGGTATAGGCAGTTCTCGACGTGACGTAAAGCCGTTGGATTCCCTGCCCAAGGCTGTGCTGCAGATGGATGGGACATGCCGATGCCGGTTCACCAAGTCGGCACAGGCCTACCGCACAACTACAACGATGAGACGGCCTAGCTAGGTGGAATCTTGCAGGTTTTTTCAGGGATGCCGATTTGGAGAGTAGGCATAGGCATGGGTTAAGTTCACCACCCCATCAAGATGCCGATCTGAAAACTCGGCAATGCCTTTTTGAATGCCGATTCGGAAACTCGATATCGAGACCGTATCGATGGCGATAAAATCGCCGTGTGAATAATATGACCCCTAGTTTATCCACTTTCTGAGTATCTTGTCATAAAGTCAAGGCTTTGAGGAGTTTGTTTTCCTACTTATTTGATTTCCCACTTATGTAAATAACTCATTTAAGTTGTGTAGTCAACTCCGTCTTATCCCTAGTTTTCTCATTTGTACAAGTATCATATTTTGAAGTGTAATTGTAAAAACATAATTTTCACTTCGAAACGTGATACTTGATAAAAAGGTATTTTGCGTTAAATTAGGTGTAAAGTCTTGGTGTTTCGACTCAATATTGCAGGATAGAATATCAACCGGTAATTGAATGTCTTTATCACGGTGAATGAGTCTTGTCATTTGGCTAAATTTTGGGTCATATCAAATAGCTTTCAAATCAATATTTAGGTAAGACCTAATAAGAAAAATATTTTCTTATCCGTAATCTAGTTATACTTTTCAAGAGTGGTTGTCGCTCAAATATTTTCTTACTTAATTATTTCAGGTTATCCGTCTTACAAAATTCATGTGATAAAGTGTCAACTCAAATAAAATTCATGTTATAAAGTGTCAATGGGTTCCAAGTCCAAAGTAGTCTATACTTTCATGTCCTTAATTTCTAGTTTTCACAAACTAAGTGTCCTATTAGCTTTACACGACTAGTTTACTCTACCGTTATAAATTCCTAGCTAGATATGTTGTATAAGAGCTTAATTATTTATTTCTATTTCTAAAACTTTTATGTTGTATTATTTAAAATGTAAGAGTTGTCAAAATTTTATACTCCCTCCGTCCCACAATAATTGTCTTTGAACTATTTATTTTGAACTATTTATGCACGTTTTTTAAGGAGCTAAAAACTATATAAAATATTTATTTTTTTAATTAATTTTTTGAAATAATTCTATACTTATTAGTACCATATGTATGATATTATTTAAAAATATTTAATAAAATGTTAATATTTTATATAGTTTTTAGCTTTTTAAGAAAACGTGCATGAATAGTTAAAGACAATTATTGTGGGATGGAGGGAGTAATTTAAATCTTCATAAAGTGTATTTAATAATATAAAGTTATTTTTTTATTCTTCTGCTATTTAAGTCAATGCTATTTTTATTTATTTATTTATTTATTTGCTATTATCTTGTTTTTAGAGAATGAGTGCTTTTGTAAAAATTAGAGAGAGGGAGTGAACAGAGAGAGGGAGTGAATGCATTTCTCTATGAACCTATAAACCTAAAATGATGATAAGCACCAGTGTTCGAAAGAGATAAAATGTAATCTTCAAAATAAGAATTTTTATTTTTCTTTTTATTAGGAAAGGTTTTCGGTGAAAGAGGCTCTATTCGATAACATCCTTGAGGTTGAGATTAAGAAAACCAGCGTTGTTGAAGAAATCGACACCTAGGACAGCGTGGTAAAGGTGAGCGACCTTATCAGCCACTCTATTGCTTGATCGAGGCATGTGGAAGAAAGCGACTTCTTTCATGATCGATAGTGGTATTTTGATATCGTCATGATCATTTCTATTTTCGAGGGGCATTCATGTTTGTCCAGCAAGTGATTTATTATGATGAAGGAATCTCTTTCAATATGTATTTTATTGAGGTGTAGACGCAAGATTTCCGTAATGTCCTTGTTTTAGGGATAAAGATTCGGCTTTGAGAGGGGATTGGCTATCCAGATTTTGGTAGCAATATGTAAAGTAAGGGTGATTCGGTCCTGCATTCGTGCCCCAAACACCAAAATCATTAATTATTTCAAATCCACATACAGAAGTTTGTTTGTTTCCACAGGGAAATTTGGGCAGCTTTCTACGGCATACATTAGGCCTGGAGTTTGCTAACCAATGAGGTACTGTATTTGCTTGCCGACGCGCCCACGACCACCTGCAGTCCGTATATTCAAGCACAGCTCTCTGGATTTCCTTCAAGATTGCCACCAACTGTATCTATCTCCATAATCACATGAGTAATCCCCACTTGGCTGCCGTACCAGATTGGCCACAGCACACCTTCGGCCTCCGCTACTTGCCTACTTCCACCTCTTCTGTTGGCTGGATCACTCGCGCCACCATGAAGCACGCTTCACCCTTGTCGTCACGCCCCAAAAAGCCAACTGCACACCCTTTTCGTCTACTTGATGCCTGAAGTTACGATCGACACGGATTGAGCAATTAATCCAGCTGAAAGTACGTGGGTTTACGTGGACTGGGTGAGTGACGGCCATGGGGATCACCAACTGCACCCTTTTGTAATTAAATTAATCAACATCACTCAAATTCGATTAATTAGAGGATTTTAGAAACGAGAAAAAAGTCCACTCCTGACTTGAGATGAAGTCACCATCAATTCCAACTTTATTAATCGGAAGCAAACCTTCTATCGCAATTCCAAAATGAACAAGGTAGAGTTGTAAGTGGTTTAAATTTGGATTCACTACTACAATTTCGGCCTTTAGCGGCGGTAAATAACCGCTGTCTAAAGCCGTCTAACCGCGGGCTAAACCCTTTGGCGGCGGTTATCCAACCGCACCATCTACTCCCGTTGCTATATACCTAAGGCAGCGGTTTGAGCAGTCTAGGGTGGCGGATATTGTAAGAAGGTAAGACCGCTGCCAAAAGCTACTAAGAACCGCTGCCATAAAGTTTAAGGAGACATTTGTGTGAGAGAACAATGGAAGCGGGTAAATATGGTTTGGGCAACGGTTTTAAAAGGACTAGAGAAGTGATTGATGGACCTTATGACAACGGTCCGACATCTTTGGAAGCGGTTTCAGTTCTCTATAGCGGCGGTTCTGGAGATTTGGTGGCGGTTTAATGCGTCTTTGGCAACGACTCACTAGGAAGGGATAATGCTGTTGGTATCGTATAGAGGCGGGTATATGTATATGTGGAAGCGGTTTTGGTACTATGTTGCAGCAGTTTTGGTACTCTTTGGCAGCGGTTTAGGAGGTTTGGACAACAGTTTATTGACTATTTGGCAACGGTTTACTAGGTAGGGGTAATGTTTAGATCATTCTATAGACGCGGGTTATGTATCTGTGGCAGCGGTTTTGAGTAGTTTGGAAGCGGTTTTTGTGCTCTGTGGCAGCGGTTATTGTGTGTTGTGGGAACAAAAATAAGGTCATGTGGCAGCGGTTGTATATGGCTTCGACATGAAATGATTTCCCAGCGGTTTATTTAGAACACACATATATCCACCCCTGTGATATAATATTAATAGAGATATTTATATATATTGAAATTATAAATTTAAAATAAACTACAAAATGAAGAATATAAATTGAAAATGCTGGACTTTCATTGCATTATAATAATTAGCAAAGTTTCATTACAAAAGTGTGGTTCCCTAAGGGTTAGCCATAACATATAAACAAAAGGCTAAACCCAAAATGGTCAGCAACATGTGCAATGTGCAGGTCTGTATATATAATTAACCTAGGCGAAAAATGGAATCCGAGCAAAAGTATAGCCACATGTGCAATATGGACATTATACGTCGATTAGCAAAATGTCATCGAGCTAGAGACCTGCAAATTAAAATGGTTGTCAAAAGCAGCAAAAATGAAGTATGACATTAAAAAAGCAACATTTGAATGGAAAAAAAGGGCAACAAATTAAAAAATACATTGTTATAGCTTACATGAAAAGCATGTAAGCATGCCATCTTTAAGTAACAATAAAAATGAGGAATGAGGCAAACAGAATAATGGATCCCCAAACAGAGGCAAACAAAATGAGATAATGGATCCCCAAACAGAGGCAAACAGAATGAGGCATTCAACACAACCAACATCTCTAAGTAATATAACTTGGATCCCCAAACAGAATGAGGAAAGCAGCTAGAATATAAATCAGATAATGGATTCGAAAATGCATTCGAAAAGCAAGGCTAAGGAAATGTAATCGAAAAGCAACGCTAGGGAAGTGGTAGCCAAATCACATGTTAACAAAGCACAACAGAAAAATCCACTCACTACCAGATTCATTTTTATGCACAAGACAAAATCATGAGTAAAACCAATACTAAATCTTGTAATCATACTTAGTCACATACATCCATAAAAAATCAATGAGTACAGGTGACTTTAAGGAGCATGAAACACACCAAAATCAGCCATCACATTATCAACTTCCACCAAGACAAAATACATAGATTTGACAACCACATCATGGCAGGCAGAAAATATTGTAAGTAAAGTTTATTACCTGCTAGAAATCCGCATGATAGGGCAATCAATAACCAAGATTGTGCACTAGTCTTCAACCCCTTGGTCAGACCTACAAATATTGTGTACATAAAAAATGTTAAAAGAAATTAACTTGTACAAAATATATATGTGCTAGAAAAACCAATATTGTGATGAGGAATTAGTCTAAGTCACATAACTTCATCTCCATGGGAAGTACATCCACCTTCTTCGTTTTCTCATGATTCATGTGAGGTTGATCCGTCTTCGTGGTTCGTAGAAAAGTTAGGAATGACAATATCGACTCCGGGATTAGCATCTCGTAACTTCAAAAAAACAGAAATCAAGGTGTCCTCCAACTTTTTGTTAAAGTGCTCTGCAATGCCCTCCAAGAACACCTCGGGAAGTACAAATAGGGTCTTCACATCCTTACATTTGAAACTTGACTTTGTCACACCTGGTCCATGCATATGCAATCGCCCATTATGCTCTTTCTTGGTGATCACATCAAAATATGGATCCGTTTTGCTGCTCCCCTAACCCACAGAGGTTACTGATTTCATCTTCTACTTAAAAAGACAAAAACAAAAACAAAATATTATGTGCATTAGAAATTCAGCACTGTATACATGCACTCATTCATCAAAATAAGGATTAGTTTTTATGGTCTCACAATGTTTGAAAGTGTCTCCTCATTCTGTGTGAGATATGTACGTCCTGCCACTCGCTTTCTAGACTCAGTATATACGTCTACTTCTGATGGACATTGCTTCTGTGGGTGGTTTTGTTGCTGAAGAAACAGGACAAGGTAAAATTGAATAGAAAATATTTCAGATTGGAAAAGGGATGGAATTACAGAAAATTTACCATCAAATGACGCTTGACAACGTAAGATACTGGCCCAAGAGTATGCATATCACCTTGCTTTTCTCGGTTCTCTTTGTTTTTCTTACTGATTTCCTAATTATTCATATGTGCAATCATAGGTTTTCATTTAGGTTGAGACAAACAAAATTCCGAGGCAAGAAAACAGTAGCTTAAATGCAGACCTTAGCTTTGTTTGATGCGAAATACTGCATGAGCTCTATGAATTCCTCTTTTGGTATCTCATTTGGCCGGTTGGCCAACATCTCTACCATTGTAGTATATGGGAAGTAATGTTTCTCCTTCACTTTTCCCTTGTAAGCCCGCCATTTTGAACCGACAGTCCCCAACACCCATGATTTTCCTTCGTTTGGTACAATGAATTTTTTCTACATTACCAATATTAGCAAAGTTAGTATTTGCACATGAGTAACTACCTACAACATGTATATTATTTGAACACAAATGCAAATACATTACCTGAACATACTCCCAAATTTTTTATTTCGTTGGCACATCTCTCCAATCTTTGTAATTCAAAGGTGCAAAGTTGGAGTCTGGAGCTAAAGTTCCAAGGAAGTGACTGAAAGTGCTAACAATCTTCTTCGTAGGCCCAACCGACTGTTTCTTCTCATTCAAAATGATAGCATCACAACTTTCCATGGTTCAGGAATGAACATTAGTCAAAATGGTTTTCCCACGACGCTTCTTCTCTTCAATAACTGATTGTACAGTAGGAAGTGTATCTGAATTACAAAAACAGAATAAGTGGTCATCTATGAGAATTAGGCAGCAACACATAAAAGACATAATTGGTCATGTAGACGTACCCGATGCATTTCCCTTTTCATTCCGCAGAACAAGGTCATTTGCTTCTGTATTCTTTTTATTTTCATCAGCATCGGTTTGGTGATTCACTACATCTTCGCTTTGGTTATTTTCTGTACCTTGAGGAAAATCTCCCCATGTTCACTTTGCAGCTGCTGCATATCATTCAAAACATTATGGGAACTTCCTCTCAAGAGCTGATTTTTTCTCATTTTCTCATATCTAGTAGTAGTCCCTGGAACATCTTCAGAAGAGTCGGCCTCAGCTGTGTTCGTTGACTGAACCGCATTGCTTTGACTGCCTCTCCCAGATTGTAGCTTTATCAGCTTTGCGTTTTTTGCCATAGATCCCGGAGCACAGAAGTTGGTCCTATCTTTCAGCATATTCAAGCCTCTCTGAGTCTGTTATGGGTCTTGACGAGGCTTCCCGCATTGTTGAGTAAGTTGAGTACTGCTTGAACCTTTTGGTTGAGCAGGCTTCCCACATTGTGTCTCCTGTCCTCTCACATATTCTAAATTCTCTGGTTGAGTACTGCTTGAAGCTTTTGCATACTTATAAATAAACATGAAATATAAATAAACATGAACTAACTAAACATACAAAATAAACATAAAACTCCCCCCCCCTCCACACACACTTAAATGTTGCATTGTCCTCAATGTATAAACACAAAGAACAATGAAAATAAACTTGAGGGTGAAGGAAACTAAAACTAACCTATCAGTGTGAAGATGGGGTCTGTGATTCAGACTGCTGACGACAACGATTGATTAAATTAATACAAATATTCTAAAGTTGATCAATCTTTCCCGCCAGGGTCTCTTGTGCCTTAGCTAATTCCCTTAGTTGTGTTGCCTGATGTGTCTCAAAATCTATCAATCGATGGTCCAAGCACGTAATACAGGCGCTGTCATGGACCAATGTCGGTGATAACTCAATCTGTATCTCCTCAATATCTCTCGTGGGGGGTTGTAGCTTGATAATCCGATTTCCATACTTTATTCTCAACTGTAACATGGCGCCTACGGAATTCAACTAGAGTGGGCCCCATAGGTATGATGGTAGTTAGATACTGGTGGTGAGCACGCCGGGTCCAGACAACCAGCGAAATCTTTCAATCGTGTACGACAACTGGATCTTCTCAATCATTTGTGCAGACACAAGTGTATCTATGTCAAAGTTGCAAGAAGAACTCTCAGGTTGAAGTGTACTCATATCAATCCCATAATAAAGTTCCAAAAGTGTGATCATGCCTCCAAAAGGAATGATTGAAGGGTTGTCCTCATGGCAATTCGAGCGGACCTTTTCACACATTCTCAAAAACATCTATACCCAATCAGGAACTACTGTAGACTCATGCGTCAAGCAATAAATCAAATCAACCATGCCTAGATGAACAAAAGTGGTGTCCTCAGCGTCGAAGAAGGTAGAGCCTAGAACTCGCAAATAGAGCCGAAGAGCGGGGTGTGAAATCATGTCATCGGATCTAGCACTTCCAAATTCCTTTGGCATTCTCGTCATGCTTCTCCAATTCTCTGCTGAATTTAAGGCGATCATAGCGCGCTCCCACTTTCTCGAACACTTCCTTCAGATCCCAACGGCACAAGCAATTGTTGCATAAGTAGCGTAGCACTCTCTTCCCTTTAATTTGAACCGAACATCATAATGCGATCGTACCTCCAAAGTGGTTAAGAATTCCTTAACTAGATACGGATAAGTTGGCGCATGACGACAAACAAAATCTCGCATCCCTTCATGTTCCATCAAAGTCATAACCGAATCTAGCAAGCCCAATCTTTTCAAAGTATCCACATTGAAGAACCTTGTTTGCATGTAGATTCGCTTTTCGAGCTCATTCCAATAATCCTTTTCAATGTCATCAAAGTAAACCGGCATATCTCTCATAGGATAACCTTCCATGATGCACAAAGCAAAAGAAGAACATGCAAGAACTCACAAAAATGACGAAATTTCCCTTTTTGCAGGGGGCGGCCAGCGCCGGTTTTTTGGTGGCGGGCGCCGGTTGGTGCAGAGTATGAATCCGAGTAAAGACGTCGAAGCTCAACATTCCAAACTCCTCCAAATTGATAATTTGATGAACAAACTTGGTTTCAAGGTCTTTCTTTTGTGGTAGGGATGGTAATGATGTGGAAAGATTCGAATTTTGATGGATGGATGGTAGTAATGGATGTGTTTGATGGGTGATTGAAAGAAAGGCTTTTGATTGAAACACAAGGCTTAGGTTTTGGAATTTAGATTCAAGTAAGAAAACTAGGGTTTTTTGTGTTGCTTGGATGCAAAGATTGCAAGATCACAAAATATGGGATGGTAAGTAAACGATTTTTGGGATTGAACGGGATGTCAAAAATGAAAGTGCGTCCAGGCACTAGTGGTGGGCGCTAATTTCCAAGCGGTGGGCGCCGGTCATGGCAGACTCCCATTCTGTCATTTTGATCGAACCAATTTGCCTAACCAATAAGCTCTAACACAAAGTCATTCCAATATGCTGCAAAATAGACTAGTCCTACTTTGTTTGATTGAAAACCTAATGCAATAATAAAATAATATTACCTATTTTCCCTTGGGTTGCCTCCCAAGAAACGCCTTTGTTTCATGTCTTTGGCTCGACGTGTTGCTCTTCTTGATCATGTTATCCCATCAAGATCCTCCACGCTTTTCCTTTTCTTGACAAGACGGGGAACCTTTGCAATTTTCCCAATGTATTCATCCATTTCACCAATTAATTCCTTTTCCTTAGTATGAATTCCTCCTGGAGGTTGCCCTAAAATTGCAAAAACCTCAACATTGTTAGGAATCAATTTTCCATAGGGAAGAATAATAGGTTTATTTGGATCAGGCACATTTTCATGTGGCTCAAATAAATTCTCAATTTTCATTTCAATTTCATCTTTCCCTAATTCAAATTTCATATTGCTGGAAAACTCATTATTCAATAATCCATTATTATTCGAAGCATCTAACAATTCATTAGATTCATTCCCGCAATCAACATGATTAGCATCAAGAACATTCAAAGAATCATTAGGAGAAAGAGTAATAGGTTCGAAAATAGAAAATTTAGTCTTTCTACCGTCAAACTCTATGGTTAGGGAATGTTCAAAGCAATCAATCTTAGTTTTGTCCGTTCGTAAGAATGACCTTCCCAAGATAATTGGTGTTTCAGTCGTGTCTTGTTCCATATCTAATATAAAGAAATCAGCAAGGAATATCAATTCATTAACCTTAACTAAACATCTTCAACAACTCCTCTAGGCTTAATTCTAGAATGATCAAAGAGTTGTATAGTGACAACAGTTTCCAAAAAAGCATTGAGACCCAAAAACTTGTACAAATTGTATGACATCACATTAATTAAAGATCCTAAATGCAACATAGCTTTATTGAATTTAGTATTACCAATTGCACAAGGGACAGTGAACATACATGGAATTCCGCATTTTTCAGGCAATCTTTTCCGTAACATAGTGGAAACATTCGCATTTAAACTTACCTTTTCCTTCCGTTTCATCATTTTCTTTCTTTTCATAGTGCATAATTCTTTTAAAAACTTAGCATAGCGAGGCACAATTTTGATTAAATTCAAAAGCAGAATATTTACCTCATATAGAATTTGTTCATTCTCCCACTTACGATCAGATTTTAAGACATAAGGAAAGGGTGGTGCAGGTCTTGGAACCTCAGAAGACCATTCCTTTGATGGTTTCTCTGCAGATGGATTGACGTCAAAATTCGGATCACTCACTGAAAGGGGCGGCGGGCACCGGGTATTAGGCGGCGGGCGCCAGTCTTTACAGTAACTTGGTTCCGAGTTATTTTCTCCTTCTTCACCCACGTCAATCACCTCGTTAGGCATCTCCTCCAAACTTTTAGTGGGTACTTTCACTTCTTTACCTCCTCTAAGGACCATGGTACTCAGATTCTTCTTCGGATTGACTACAACTTGTGATGGCAACTTGCCCGAATCCTTAGCTCTCAATTCTCCAATCTCTTTAGCCATTTGACTCAACAGTTTCTCCTGAACACTCATCTTGTCCAATAACAACCTCAAAGTTTCATCTT
Organism: Persicaria maculosa; assembly: GCA_963922045.1. NCBI lineage: Eukaryota > Viridiplantae > Streptophyta > Magnoliopsida > Caryophyllales > Polygonaceae > Persicaria > Persicaria maculosa. Next base: position 61,401,531 of record OY998257.1, on the reverse strand, counting down.
TGTCCTCTTCTTGAGTGTTTCTTTGACAATTCTCATATTGGCCTCTTCCTTGATATGACACTTGTTGATGTTGACCCCTACTGTTGAATCCACATTGATAATTCGAATTATAGTTCTGATTGTAAAAGTTGTTACCAAAGTTGTAGTGAGGTAAATAATCCATAGCGTTGAGATCAGCAACTTCCTTTGGAATCAATGGGAACTTATAGTTCGAATGAGTTGGATCTCCGCAGACACCGCAGGGTCTAGGCTATTGTGATTGGCTTAGTTGCATAGTCATTCCGTTGACAATCTCCGTAAGCCTATTCGAATCATCATTGCGACTATCTCCATAATTATCCAACTTATGTACTCCTCTTACTCCTTGGTGTTTCCCATATTGTTGCGACATATTATCCAAACCTTCAAAAATTTGCATTGCTTCCTGAGGTGTTTTTATCCAAAACATCTCTTCCACTAGTAGCGTTGATAACACTCTTATCTCTATCAAGCAAGCCTTCATAAAGATATAACACTAAATCATCCTTGGGTATTCCATGTTGTGGACAACTACCCTTAAGCCTCTTGAATCTCTCAACATACTCATAAAGACTCTCCGTAGGTGATTGCTCAATACTAGATATCTCCTTTTTTAGTTTGCTAAGACAGGTAACAGGGAAATAATTTTGAAGGAAAACTCTCTTCAACTCAACCCAAGTAGTAATGCTTTCGCGGGGGGGGGGGGGGGGGGGGGAAGGTAACATAACCAACCGCTAGCCGCATCTTTTAAGGTAAAGGGGAACACTCTAAGCATTAATTGTTCATCGATTAGGCATTAGGGTCTAAGTTTATCGCATACACTAGCAAAGTTTGCAAGGTGTTTGTTTGGTTCCTCCCTACGCAATCCGTGAAAAGTAGGTAAAATATTAGACCAATTTGATTTGTATTCAAACCTTGAACCCTCAGGGAGAGCGTGAAGTCTAATTGCAAGTGGTTGTGCATTCAAATTAGGTTCCTTCAAGCTTCTCAGGGTCCTTTTTGGCAGATTAATGATGTCGATATTGTTGTTTTCGTCGTCTGCCATCTCCTTGTTTTGACCAAAATGGAGCCTCCTTTTCAACCTACAAAGAGATCTTTCAATATCTGGATCAAAAGATAAAGGTGATGAATTAGAAGAACAAGTTTGAACCATGCAAGAATAAGACAAACCTAAAAGAAAATAAAACTAAAATAGAATAAAGAAAAGAGAAATCAATGATAAAAAAAATAAAAACAAACTCTTTTCTCCCCGGCAACGACGCCAAGAATTTGGCGATCGGTAAACGTCATTAGCTTTCGCTTCTCCCAAATAGTAATAATATCATAACTCAATGCTTAAACCAATAGATTAGTAAAGCAATAAAGTCCGAAGTCGAACCCACAAAGAGAACAGTTGCAATGATAATTTCCTAACAATGCTTTCTAATACAAATAGCAATGATTTGTAGCAACTTGATGATAAAACAAAGTAAATATGATGATGATGAAGTATTGATAATAAGATAGAAAAGCATTTCACTTGTAATTCTCGAAAATGGTTGAGGTTCAAGATCCTAGGATTGATTCAATACTACTTATAATATATATGTCGACTTGACTAAGGTTGATTGATCCGCAAGGATACAATCTTCTTATTCAATATCACTAAAGAATAGCATTAACGATTCAAGTTCTTAGACCAGTTGGCATATCGATTCAATTGCAAATAGAAGACATGGGAACAACCCACTCGGCCCTAATCGAAATCATCCACTACAAAGGCATAGAAATATCACTAAATCAACGACTCTGTTTGCTATCAAGAAACCAACAACGGATTCCTAGCCTATATGCAATTCTTAACATGGTGATCAATCATAGAAAGGAACACAAGTTCATATCAATAAGAACAAGATGATAAATATAATTATAAATAACTAATGGAAATCAAATCCTCACAATTCATTCAACCATGTCTTCGAATCACAGGAAAAACTATGTGTTTAGCAACTCTTAGCCAAAGTAACGCTCATCTCTCTCTATAGTCTCACACGGCATAAACCAACCACACTCACATAAAGCACACGGCTGAACAATGGTAGAAAAAACCTAAATAGAGTCATTCAAAACCCTAGGGAATAAAATAATAAAATAATAATATAATATAATCTTCGGACTAAATTCGGCAATCGCTGAACACGCGGCAACGGCGGGCGCCGGTCTCAACAGTAGCTTGGTTCCTCTCATCTTCGACATTGCGCTTCCTTGCTCCTGTGGTTCTCCTTCCTTTGCCTGCATATGCTCCTAGATCATCCTTTTAAGCTCTTTTAAGATCTCATCCAAGTTCGGAATGTAAAACTGCAGAATAAACAGTAAAAATGCGTTGATTTCAAACTCGAATACTTCACAAGAAAGATGTGGAATTAAACTAAAACATACGCAAAAATCCTATCTAAATGCAATAAGACTACCTATAATGCCTATATGAAATGTGCATTATCAGTGGTTCCCCCTAATGTGAACACACCTCACTATGAGATGAAGTTTTGATTGATTTAGATAATCTAGAGGAATTAATATGGAGGCAAACCACTAGAAGATCCAAAAGCATATACTTGATTTTCTTGATCTTATAATAATGATAAAGATTAATGGCATCAAAGACGATGTTGTTAAACTTTATTATTTCGACTTTTCTTTGAGGGATACAACGAAGGACTAATATAGGAATGTGCCCTACTCATGGGTTGATAGAGGCAAACTTCATACAAATCTTTTATTAGGGAATTGACAATGAATCTAGGATGTTAATGATAACTTCTTTAAGCAAATTTATGAATATACCCATTGATCAAGCCTAGGATCTATTTAAACAGCTACTTACATGCTCATAGGAATTTTTGACCCGTGGTTAACTTCTAGTTGATAATAATTTGTTTAATTAGATTGTTGGCTATAAGAAACAACTTGAGAACATGTCTCTTAAGCGAGTTAAGGATGTTGATATTTCTCAGCTCTGTCGCATTATTAATCATACTCCTGGAAATTTTTAAGTTAATGTGGTGCACGAGGAGGCAAGTTATATGTATAACGAATATAGAGGGGCTAGGCATGATTACTACTATAGCACTTATAATGCATGATGGAGGGTTCATCCTAACGTCCATTGAAGGATATGATAGTCAATATAATTTTTAAGTGAGGCCGTTACCACTCTAACAGTTGTCGCCGCCTAAAACACCGAAGCTACATATGCTAGAGACCCCAAGTGGGAAAGTTGAGGGCTTGGTGAAGAGAATGACCATGATGGAGATGCAAGAGGCATAATTGGCCTCTCAAATTCCTAATCCTATATGAGTATTGTCACTAGAAAATGAACCTAATCCTAGAGATTCAGTGGTGAGAAACTAGAATGGGTTGATGGCGCGAGTACAGAGATGTTTTCCATTTCTACCACCATCCAAAGAGAGGAAGAAAATAAGTAAATTAAGGATGTATCTCTTCTATAATGTTGAACCTAAGTTCACAATTTCATAACTTTTTGAAAAATTTTCTTGGTTATGTCACTTTCTTGAATGCTACATGCATGAACTTTGAACATTCGAGGACTTTCTTATCTTCAGTAAGAGGTTTATAAAAAATAAAGAGGTCACATCTGAGGAAGTGAAGGCTTTTATTCTTTTTTGAGAGAGGGGAAGGAAGATCTACTTATTAAGGCAATTGAGTATGCCAAGATTGATGTTGAGGGTATAGAAAAGAAAGCTAAGTGGCAGTGATAATAGAGAAGCTAAAACATAAGAAATATGTGGATGAGAAGCCAAGGAAAGTTATACAAGATAAAATTGATTTTAACAACACCTCATAGGGATCAAGTGCTAACTCAAACATTGAGTTTGAGTATGATGAAGATGAATTTGATTTTTTGAATGATCAATACCTCACAAAAAGCACGTTTCATAAGCAACACTATCTATTTTGGTGTGATAAATAAAAAGGATCGAGAAGCCTATTTTGCTATAGGTAAGAAAAAAGGGACAATGGATAAAGTTCATATATTGTAGCCAACAAGCTACTTGGAACTACAAGAAATATTTAAGAAGGATCTAAATTACATTAAAGGAGATGACCTGAACTAGGAGGAATAATACTGTCATGATCAGATTGTTATTTGCAAGCATGCAAGGATGAAATAAAAGCTTTCATGGTAAATGAATATGTTGATTGAAAAAGGTAAAAATCAGTGCTCTTTATAATTATAGAGCCTTTATTAACAATATATCACATGAGAAGGTAAAGGAACTAGGATGAGAAATTGATCAGCCTCTCAAGTTATACCTTGGCCTAGCAAATGCTTTGACATGTGGCTTTGTTGGAGTTATCTATGGGGCACTTGTTAGATTCAGCATGTTCTTTAGTTATGTTTTGAGTCAACAGTTAGATATTTTAGTGTTAAAATGTGTTGGTTATCATGTTTTGCAAGCATGGATGTCTTCACTTTATGTTTGAGCAAGTTCAAGTTAAAAAGAGCCAAATATGTGTAAAAGATGAAGAAAACAAACTAAAAGGTTCACGAGGAGACAAAGACAATCAATGTCGAGACCTTGACTAAGTCTTGTTGAAAAAGAAGAGCACGTACAAATCATACGTACAAGGGATGAGTCGAGTATAAAACTTCTAAGTGGAGCACAAAGGTGTTTGGATGAATAGAGACCTACTTGGGCAAGTAGAGAGACATTGTGCCAAAAGTAGAGTGAATCATAAACCTATATGTGCTCGTGCGAGTAGCCATCTACTCAGGTGAGTAGTCGTGTGTGCAGGCGAGTGTAGAGTGTTTTAGGCAAGTACTAGATGTTTCTTGTGAGTATAGAGCTAAATGTTATCCAAATCTTTCAAAATCTTATCTTTTATCTTATGAAGCCTATATATATATATTGTTAGGGAACAAAACTCAGAACATAGGGAGACAAGAAGAGAAAGAGTAGTGACATATACAAAGATAGAGTTTTAGGGTTTTAACTAATTAGAGATTCATTGTTTAAGAGTTTCAGTTACAATTTCAGATGTTATTGGTTTGGTACATTGAATATTTCTTTTATATTATTTACAATGATCATGTCTATTTGTATCTTTATCTTGACTGATGATATTAGTGAGTAATTTCATTAATTATGGAGTTGGATTTGATGTCTAAGAAGGATCAATGAATTGTGTGCTTAATATATTTTCTATGGTGAATTTCAAGGTCAAATATATTTTATGAATAAGAGCCATTAATTCAATTGGGGGATGATTGATAGTTATAAAAGACAATCTAAATTGGGTTTCAATCTTTAGGTTTTTGGAAAACTAAGTGTCTTAATAGCATTAGACATGGATGGTATGCCATTCCCACTTTCGTCCAAAGAGAAGGAAAACTAGAATGGATCAATGGTAGATATAGGGACGTTCTTCCATTGTCATTTTCGACCAAATAGATGAAGAAAAGATGTGAATTCGGGAAGTGTCTTTTTATAATGTTGAACCTATTGATAACGCTTATTTTGTATAGGCATTTCAAGTAGTTCTAGGGTAATTTAGGTTGCATTATATAGAAGTTTAGTGTTAAGTCACATCTTTATTCCTAATTTTTTCATTTAAAGTTCAGAATTTAGACGTTTCTATCTTAATTCTTGTTAGGAAAGAGGAGGTCTAGTTTAAACAAATATAGATTATAAGTGCAAACTGAATCCTAGTCCAAGCAAATAATTACAAGACTTCCTCCCGCTATAGTAGAAGGTAGTTAGGATCGATCCACAAGGAAGCGTGCTAGCGGGATCCTAGATAGTCTCAGAAAGCTCACGTCTTTGTCGACCAGAAGCCTCGATCTCGAGTAGGGTACTCGACGTCGACCTAGGCTGTCGATTTCTAATGAAACAGAAAACCTATAGAGACAGAAACAAGTATTCGGTATCGACTAGGGTGATCGATATCGAATTCAACAAACGATGTCGACCTAGCTCAGAACACTACTAGTCGACACAGGGGACTCGATTTCGAGTAGTTCACTCGATATCGATCTCAGTGGTAGGAACAATGGACGTTGAGACAGAAAAACATCGATTTAGAAGAAGGTGGTCGATATCGACCTGTTGAGTCGATTTCGAGTGGTTCCTGCAAGTTAGTTAGAGTCGGCAAAGAAGGTCGAAGACAAATAGGATAGAGAAGAATGATGAACAAAAAAAAGAAAGTTTTTTATGATTGAATAAAATAGATAAAAGGCAACTCCTGGGGCTAGGGTTTACCACAACGTTAACCAATGCATGCAATAAGGCAAATAAGACGGACAATTGCGCTATCTCACCCGAGGGACAAGCTTTCGCCGTACACCAACGATTAGGAATACTCTTGCAAATAAACCTAATTGTCTCTACTAATTTTATATTTATAACTCAAGTAGTTAACATGAATCCCTTTTCTTGCGATAAGGTCTAAACATAGAATCGTAGGAGATGATATAGACACAATGATATCAACATCAAGTACTTACCTCAAACACGCATGGCTAACATCGAGCTCACCCCGACTCTAGAAGCTTTGGGGAACTACTCGCTCTTCATTGAAATAAACATCTTTTGATTGAAAGAAGAAAACTTGAAGTAATTGAACCTTCGAAACCTTACAATCCAACGTCGGCTTTCGCAAACGTCAAACGCTAAAGCTTCTCTCTACTCTAACTCTCTAGCTATTGTTGTTGTGTTGTGGAATGAATTGAATGAATAAAAACCAGCCCCCTAGGGCTTTATTTATAGCCTACTAATCCTTTCTAGCCAAGGAAAATAATTCTAATCTTCTATCTAAAATCTATCCTTAACAAGTAGGATAAATCTTTATTATAGTAAATATCTAAATAACTAATAAATATCTTACGGTAAAAAGGCAATAACCCTAAGACATAATCTATCTAAATATAAGTGATAAACCGTGGCTTGTTGATAGATCTTCCAATCCGTGTCTCGAAAAGGGCGTCTAATCCGTGTCGACTTCCACTCGATATCGACCAAGTGAGTCGATATCGAGGTCTCTATTTCGTGCCGACAAATTTCACTTCAGTCGAGCTCTAGAGTGCACTCGATGTCGACATCTTTACTCGATGTCGAGTACATGTCGAGTGCTTCTATAGTCGTTCTTTGTGGTATGTCTCGATGCTCAGAGTCCACGTCGAGTTCTTCAGTCGATATCGACCAGACAAGTCGAGATCGACCTCCTTTCTGCTTCACTTGGCTTCTTCGTTTTGACTCCGATTCTACTTCAATTCCTACATATTTAGACCAAAACTTTTGTAGAATCTATTTCCTCCACGTTAGCTCATTCTACATAAATTTGCATTATTTTTAACCTTTACTTTAGGAATCGAATGGAAAATTAATTCAAAACGTGCAAATAAAAGGACTACAAATATGTACATCAATTCTACATATTTAGGAATCCGAACATGAAGAGATAATTATGGAGCCTAAAGCTAGCTAGGACTACAAATATGTACATCAATTCTACATATTTACGAATCGGAACCTTAGGCACCTACCGAGCCAGATGTCCGCCTAAAAAGATGCAGCAATCGCCAAGGAGCGACGCCCACTAGCCTTGATTAGGGGCCCTTCGTGACTGGATAAGTACGTAGAGTCAGATCCTTATCCGAAGGATCCTCCATGATCGTTGGAAAATCACGAACCTGCTGCCATATCCGCTCCCCCGATAGCAATGGAGGTGGCAAGCCTATTTCCACAAGCCCTCTGTAGAAGTCCTTCTTGTTACTACAGAAGGGATGATCAATATCTAAAAATTTCCAGTGCCAATCAAACCAAAGCCTTCTGACAATTTTCGAGGCAAAATGCATCAGATCCCGATTCCATACAAATCGGACAAGCCAACGGATCTGCAGTGCTCCATTCGGACAATATAGCATATGTAGGGAAATCATTGACAATTCTCTCCTCGATGCATCATAGGTAGCAGCACCAACGTCCCACAACTTCCTCAACTCATCAACAAGAGTTTGGATGCAAATATCAGTTAACTTCTTTGGCTTTCGAGGACCTGGCACTATCAACGACATAAACATGTGCTTAGTCCTCATGCACAAATGAGGTGGAAAGATTATAAGGAGTGATAATCACATGCCAACAGGAATAATTCCGACCAGATTTGTTAAATGTAGCAAAACCATCTGTGCATAACCCCACACGAATATTACGAGGCTCAGAAGCAAAATAAGGATACGTCTTGTCTAACATCCTCCATGCATCTCCATTTGAAGAATGACACATCATCCCCTCCTCTGTTATGTGTTCTACATGCCAATTCATATGGCTGGCTGTCACCTCCGAAGCATATAATCTCTGAAGCCTCGGAATAAGAGTCAAGTAGAATAAAACCTTATGTGGATGATGTCTGCCTGCAGCACCCATGACATATCTTGCTTCACCACAGAACTTACATGATTCTTCATTGGCATCATTCTTCCAATACAATATACAACCGTTGGGACACATATGACTATCCTTTCCACTGGTAGCCCCAAATTTCGAACTATCTTCTCTGTTTCATAGTAACTGGTGGGAATCATGTGGGAAGAAGCTAGGTAACATTTCATCATACAATTGCAAGAAACCATTAAAGAGGCTTTGGAGAACATTATAATCGCACTTCAAACTCATAAGTCGGCTCACAAAGGACAATTGTGTATGTGTAGTACACCCTGGATACACATGTCCATCAGCTGCTCTTAGCACGTCTGCAAACCGCGTGGACAAGAGATTAGCCCCCTTGGTTCCTACCAGGTCTTCCCTCATTTCATCGACCTCATTAACTTCAGCTGGTTGGACTTCAACATTAACTTCATTATTCAGAACACCATCAACATTACAAACGCTAAACCATAAAGGAGGAACAAAGTTCGGCCCTTCAATGTCAAACAAAATCCTCTACTCTGCCGTTAACTGATCATACATAGCCCCACTGGTTGCCCCCTACCATTTGCTCATGGGTTGGATGTGCAATAGGTTCGACATGTGCTGTCCAACGATGATAACCGAACGTAAACCCACAACGATATAAATACTCTTTCACATCATCTAATTTCTTGAATTTGCAATTCTTATATTTTTCGACATGGACATTTTATCTTACCTTCATCGAGGTAATATGTTTGACCACAAGAAAAATTTATAAACCTATCCACCCCTTCGTAGCATTCAGGCTTTAATCCTCCTCGATTCGACAAGTACATATCATACATACATGTACGATCATCCATTTTATCAAATTCGATCAATCTGTACGGTAGATATAATAAAGCACATTACTAATTAAATTATAATAATTAAACATTCATGAATTTCCAATTCCTTATAAATGCATAATACTAAATTCCCAAATAATTACATACATAACATAGAATAAATTTGTAATAATTGAGTATACAAGTGTCAATTTATAGCCAATTTTTAAATTACATCACACATTTACATATAACCATTTACAAATTCGTCCAAAACCCAAACCATTTCCTAGCTCGTTCTAATACCAAATAAATATATATTATTGCCCATTATATATAATCTTAACTATATATATATATATGCTACCTTTTTGTAATTAAATTAGTAAAAGGAATAATATAATATGTAAAGTAAACAAAACTAGCTTACCTTCGTGACCTCTTCAAAAAAAAAAAAACTTACCTTCGAGTCCGTACAAGCAGGCCTGTTTTTGTGTTAATAGGAGGAATGTCGAGTTCTTAAATAAATATATGAAATATAGATGTAAACAGATTCCTAGTCTATGCAAATAATTACAAGACTTCCTCCCGTTGTAGTAGAAGGGTAGTCAGGATCGATCCACGAGGAAGCAGGTCAGCGGGATCCTAGATAGTCTTGAAAGCTCACGTCTTTTGTCGATCAGAAGCCTCGATCTCGACCTAAGAGCTCGATGTCGACCTTGGCTGTCGATTCTTTCTGCAACAGAAAACCTACAAAGACAAAAACAAGCAGTTGATATCGACTAGGGTGGTCGATATCGATGTTAGTGGCAGAAATCGACTGGCTCAGAAAAATACTAGTCGACACAAGGTGGTCGATATCGATGTTTTGGGTTGATATCGAGTAGATTCCTGCAAAGTTGTTAGCTTTTGTCGGCAAAGAAAGGCCGAAGAAATAAGGATGAAGAAGGGAGCAGTGGACAAAATAAAGACCGTATTTTGATGAGAATAAAATATATAAAAAGAAACTCCTAGGGTTAGGGTTTACCAAAACGTTAACCAATGCATGCGATAATGCAAATAAGACGGACAATTGCGCTAATTCACCCGAGGGACAAGCTTTCCCTGTACACCAACTCTTAGGATTACTCTTGCAAATAAACCTAATTGTCTCTACCAATTTTATGTTTATAACTCAAGTTGTTAGCATGAATACCTTTTCTTTCGATAAGGACTAAACATAGAATCGTAAGAGATGATATAGACACAACGATATCAACATCAAATACTTACCTTAGGCACGCATGGCTAACGTCGGGCTCACCCCGACCCTAGAAACTTTGGAAAACTACTCGCACTTCATCGTAGGAAAAATCATTGATATGAAAAGGAAAACTTGCATTAATAACTCAGAAACTTTACAATCCAACGTCGGCTCTCAAAAATGCCAAACCCTAAAGCCTCTCTCTAACTCTACTTCTATTGCTATTGTGGTTGTGTCTTGGAATGAATGCCAGCCCCCTAGGGCTTTATTTATAGGCTATTAATCCTTGCTATCCAATGATAGTATCTTCTATCTAAATTCTATCCCAACAAGTAGGATAGATCTTTTATTTTGGTAAATATCTTAATAAAGCCTTAGGGTAAAAAACAAATAACCCTAAGCTGTAATCTATCTAAATTACAAAGGATAAACCATGGCTCTTGAAGATAGAATGGCAATCCGCATCTCGAAAAGCGTGTCCAACCCGTGTCGAAATCCAGTTGATATCGACCAGATAGGTCGATTTCGACCTCTCTGTTTCTGCTCGACGGGCTCAGCTCTACTCGATTTCTGGGACTTGGTCGATATCGATGTCAGGTGATCGATATCGAGTGCTTTTCTTCTACTGGTGGTGTTGTCTGTCTCGACACTCAGGGTCTATGTCGATGTTTGTAGTCGATATCGTCCCTATTGGTCGAAATCGACCTCTTCTCTGCTTCACTTGGCTTCTTCGTTTTGACTCCGATTTCGCTCCAATTCCTACATAATTAGATCAAAATTTGTGCAGACTTTATTTCTTGCACGTTAGCTCATTCTACACAAATTTGCATTATTTTTCAACCTTTTCTTTGGGAATCGAATGAAATATGAAGTCAGAAGATGCAATAAAAAGGGTACTAAATATGTACATAAAAACACCCCATACTTAGACTTGCTTGTCCGCAAGCAATAACCAACACCTACAACACACCCTTCAAGTCTTCGCCCTTTTCAAAAGCAACATCATAAGTAGTAGCATAGCAAAACAAGTGAATTTAACGTCACATCACATATTTGAGCGTTCCATAGGCATATGCAATTTTGATCCAACCTCAAAGGGATAATGTGTTTGCACTCAACTCTGATGTGTTTAGGCTATGAAGATCAACACTCAACTCAATTCCATATATAAACTCATAAACATTGCAATTTATAAGAATCCACTTCACAACCAATTATGTAGATGCAATTCAATAAGAACCATCAGGAGGACATTCGCTCAATTGAAGACTTCAAATAAGACTCCATTCGGCAGGGTTGTAATGGGGCTTGGTATACAATAGAGGGTATGGAATTATTTGGCTATGTGGTGCTTATAAAATTTGGGAATCAAGACTCCTAAACCTTATCACTACAATATCCAAACCATATATCTTCAATGTTGCACTTTCCAAACTCGTCTTTTCCATAATGCTCATCAACCCTTCTTTCAAACCCTATTATGCTCTCAAAAGTATAGACCTTGTATGAAATAAATAAAGAACGAAGGAATTTGGCTCATGCACAATATATATATATATATATATAGGAGAGGGTTCAAGTGAGAAGTAGTGCTTCCGGTAAGAAGGAAAGAAGCGTTATTATTGTTCCACGTGTAATTAAAAAAAACTCGGGTGCGTGGGCGCGTGAGGGTCATCTCATCTTCTACTATCATCTCCTGCGCTCTTTCTAATCAACTCACCTCCTGCAAACCCTAACCTCCACTGTCCAATTTCACGCCCCTATTAAATCCTTCATTCCGATCACAACATCTCTCTTTAGACCTCAATCTTCCTCCAATTAATCAATTCGAAGACCAACCGCAACTCGCAGATCATGGCCGGTGCCAGTTTCGTCTTTGATATCAAGGACTCGGTCTCCGCTGACGGCGGAGAAGCTCGGCGGGAGGGCCTGATCGGAGAGTTCTGCAAGGGTTTCCAGCTTTTGATGGACAGGGAGAGAGGCGTCATCACCTTTGACAACCAAAAGCGCAACGCCCTCGCCCTGGGGCTCCAAGGGCTCTCCGATGAGCAGCTCCGGTCAATGATCTCCGCAGGGGACTGCGACGGTGACGGCGCTCTCTCCGAGATGCAGTGCTGCGATTTGATGTTCCGGCTCAACAGCGGAGCTGATGTACCAATCGAAGCAGCTGCTAATTACCTAGCTAATTGGGTAGTACAATAAGATTTTAACTTTACTGATCGAATTGATGGAACCCCTGCTTGTGCAGAGGGGATTTTATTTACTGATGTATCTCCTAAACTTTTACTTTGGTTTGAATAAAATACAGCAGCAACCTTTGAAGCAAAAAAAAAAGAGAGAGAGAACAATGCATTGGTGTAAAAGGGGTTTATATTAATTGGTTCAGAGGTTTATACCAAGTGGTTCAGAGGTTTATACCAAGTGGTTCAGTGTTTTAATACCAAGTGGTTCAGTGACTAAATAGAGAGTGGTTCAGTCACTTAATAGAGATTGGTTCAGTGACTAAATAGAGATTGGTTCAGTGACTAAATAGAGATTGGTTTAGTGCTAAATAAAGAGTGGTTCAGTGAATAAATAGAGAGTGGTTCAGTGACTAAATAGATAGTGGTTCAGTGACTAAATAGAGATTGGTTCAGTGACTAAATAGAGATTGGTTCGGTAATAAATGGAGAGTGGTTCAGTGACTAAATAGAGACTGGTTCAGTGACTAAATAGAGAGTGGTTCAGTGACTAAATAGAGATTGGTTCGGTACTAAATAAATAGTGGTTCGGTGACTAAATTGAGATTGGTTCAGTGACTAAATAGAGAGTGGTTCAGCGACTAAATAGAGATTGGTTCAGTGACTAAATAGAGAGTGGTTCAGTGACTAAATAGAGATTGGTTCAGTGACTAAATAGAGAGTGGTTCAGTGACTAAATAGAGAGTGGTTCAGTGACTAAATAGAGAGTGGTTCAGTGGTTTAATACCAAGTGGTTCAAGGGTTTAATACCAAGTGGTTCAAAGGTTTAAACCAAGTTGTTAAGGGTTTAATATCAAGTGGTTCAGGGTTTTTAATACCAAGTGGTTCAGAGGTTTAAACCTAAGTGGTTCAGAGGGTTAATACCATGTGGTTCAGGGGTTTAATATTAAGTGGTTCATATTATTATCATCTTAACTAAAGTATTTTACTTTAATATATTTATTATCATTTTTAAAATAAAAAATTCAATTATAAAAATATGAAATTTTTATACAATTAATAAATTTATGTGAGAACATTTTACTTATAATTAGAAAATATATAATAAAAGTGGTAATCGATTTTGAGTCAAAAGTAGTATATTTTAATTGATGCATTAAATGACAAGAGAAGCTGTTGGGGTTATATTTTAATTGATGCTATTAAAGTCAAGAGAAGCTGCTTGGTCTAGTGGTCATGGGTGTGTTTGGGGATTGTGGAGATCTGAGTTCGATTCGCACGAGGCGCCCTTTTTTAAACTAAATTGCAGCAGTCCGTGTGTGGGACGCGCGGGGGAGTCTACTATGTGCGAGTGGGCTTCGCATTTGCGCGGGGATGAGCGGCAGTGCTAAATTTTTTTCTGGATTTTTTAATTTATGTGGACCAATCAAATCACTTCTTTCCTTCTTACCGGTATCGTGCTTCTCACATGAACCCGACCCTATATATATATATATATATATATATATATATATATAGATTGACTCCGGTGAAAACCTCAAATTATGGTAAGAACCATGAGGACTACTTTATAGCTTAGTTTATTTGAAACTCGTGCTAAAAACCTCAATTACACAGTGAATTTACAACTCAGTTCAACCTAAAAACCGTGCTAAAAACTCTAGTTTTAAAATAACACATGACTTTATATCTCGGTTAAACCTAAAAACTGTGCTGAAAACTCATGTTTTAAAATTATATTAGTGGCTTTATAGCTCGTTTTTATTCAGAACCGGGTTAAAAAATGTGACTATATAGATCGGTTCTATTCCAAACCGGGCTATAAAGCTAGTGAATTGGGCTAAAAAGCCGATCCTCACAGGTTTTTACCGCAATTTTTGTTTTCATCGGAGTGCACCCCTATATATATTATGCAAATAATAAAATAAAGGTGCATTTATATGGTGAGCCAAAAATCCTTTTACAAAGTATGAAAAGATGCAAATATATACCAACCCATAATTTCCTTTGCTCAAAACTAGATATATGCACTTTTCTTTCCACAATGCATTATTATAACCAATCTAAGTCTCAATTCCCAAATGGGGGCCATGCTCAATTCGGCTAGGGATAATTTTGCGGAGTTTGCAATATCAGGCTCAGGCTAATATTCTGGCTTCAAGCAGATATAATGCTGGGTAGGTAAAGAGAGGATAAAAAATGGCTTAAAAGATGCCTCAATCATTTAATTCTCGTAAACATAAACATATATATGCATTGGCTTTGAATAACTATCACAACATTTAGAGATGCATAGGAAGAGTAAATACACTCAAGAAAGCAGAGAGATTTTTGATGTTCTCCCTATAGGCCAAAATTCTCACAAGGACAATTTTTGTTGGATTTGTTTTTTAGCCTAGGATCATATGTGCTCAATTAAATCACAAGTTCACGATCTACATAAAAACCATTTTAAGGACTTAGGCTAAACCATCCCAATATGCCATAGGATTTACATGATCAACTCAGCTATTGAGTTTTTATCATTGGACGTCTAAGTAAGGTTTAAAAACAAACTTAAAAAAAGTAAACATGCATTTTTTGTATTTTTTGACATTTTCTATTTTTTTTGGATTTTCTGACATTTTTATAAAAGTAAAACTAAGAACAAAAACTTAAACATGAATGCACTGCGAAGAAGAAAACCAAGTTATGACCATAAGACATGTTTCTACCCCCACCCCATACTTAAAATATACAGTGTCCTCACTGTATTAAAAGAAAAAACAAGGGTGAAGAGACACTCACAGAGAAACCTACGGATTGAGGTCGATTTCAGGTTAGGTCGATGCCAGAAGTCGATGTCGAGTACAGAGGTCGATGTCGACTGCATATGTCGAAGTCGAGGAAGAAGGTGAAGTCGAGGGTCGCTTGGATCTGGTCGATATCGACTAACTATGTCGATATCAACTGACTATGTCGATATTGACTTCTCTGTTTGGCTTTTGGATGATCGATCTCGATATCAAGAAGATGGCTCGACCTTAGGGTCATCGATTTCGACTGGCCTGGTCGATTTCGACTGCCTCTATAGAAGCTTATTTTCTTCTTCGTCGTTCCTTTTGCTTGGCAACCTGAAATCTTTGTTAGAATAATAGATAAAACCACAAATTATCACAGTTTCAAAATTTCAAAAATCTAAAAATCAAAACCCTAAAAATAATTTATGAAAAAAATCAAAGTTTTAGTTACAAGCTCTAGATTTTTGAGTCGCTAGGTCGACGTCTCCGTCAATACTTCATGAGCCTTTAAGGTAGGGACCCTTCAAGCTTAAGCCTTCTCCTGGATCATCTAGGTCCTTATGATAATAGCTAAGTTCGGCAACCAAGGCTTCTTTTTCGTTAGGTTTTCTTTATTGGGCGCTTTCCTTCTCTTTCTTGACCTAACTTTTGCAAGATGGGAAAACCATGGAGCTTTGACCCTCTCATTAGTTGAATTATCAGTAATGGATAGAGGAGGGTTAGGGATCATACCTTGGCTTACCTGTTCGGGCCCGAAATAGAAATCTTCGAGCTGAGGGTCAGTTGTTTTCGACTTCAGTAGTCGATGTCAACAAGTGGGGGTCGATGTCGACGTCAGGGACCCCATACTTAAGCTCCTGGCAATCCTCTGGATCACTTGATATCGAGTATGCCTGGTCGATGTCGAGTGTTTGAATCGATATCGACTGGTTCCAGTCGATGTCGACTCTTCTTGCTGTTTCCGTCCTCTCCTACAAAAATTTGCGAAGCTTCTCCTTAGCCAGTGAGAGGACAACTTGTTCCAACTACTTTGTTTCGCTCATTGTAGGGTTAAAGCGAAACTCCATGACCTCGTTGCCGATTGTGAATGTAATGGTGCCATTCCTGACATTGATGTTTGCATCCGTTGTTGCTAAGAATGGCCTACCAAGGATGATTGACACAATAGGATCCTCCGGCATGTCCAACACGATGAAGTCCGTGGGTATGAAGAACTTTCCCACCTTGACAGGGATATCATCCACAACCCCAACAAGTAGGATAGATCTTTTATTTTGGTAAATATCTTAATAAAGCCTTAGGGTAAAAAACAAATAACCTTAAGATGTAATCTATCTA
The DNA here is from genome assembly GCA_963922045.1 of Persicaria maculosa. Taxonomy (NCBI): domain Eukaryota; kingdom Viridiplantae; phylum Streptophyta; class Magnoliopsida; order Caryophyllales; family Polygonaceae; genus Persicaria; species Persicaria maculosa. The sequence continues at coordinate 61,384,734 of OY998257.1, read as the reverse complement.
AATTACAAAGGATAAACCATGGCTCTTGAAGATAGAATGGCAATCCGCGTCTTGAAAAGCGTGTCCAACCCGTGTCGAAATCCAGTCGATTTCGACCTCTCTGTTGTTGCTCGACGGGCTCAGCTCTACTCGATTTCTAGGACTTGGTTGATATCGATGTCAGGTGATCGATATCGAGTGTTTTTCTTTTGTTGGTGTTCTTGTCTGTCTCGAAACTCAGAGTTTGTCGATGTCTGTAGTCGATATCGTCCCTATATATAGGTCGAAATCGACCTCTTCTCTGCTTCACTTGGCTTCTTCGTTTTGACTCCGATTTCGCTCCAATTCCTACATAATTAGATCAAAATTTGTGCAGACTCTATTTCTTGCACGTTAGCTCATTCTACACAAATTTGCAATATTTTTTCAACATTTTCTTTGGGAATCGAATGAAATATGAAGTCAAAAGATGCAATAAAAAGGGTACTAAATATGTACATCATTTTGGTCTTCCTTACTTTGCAAATGGCCAATGTCGACAATGCAAGCTAAAAGACAACACAAGTGGGCTAGCCCCAATTAATGCACCCAACCATATGGAAGGTAAGTACAAAAACGCTTTAATGTTGACGTCATCCGTAATAGCAATGGATTTAGCTACGGATAGAATCGTCGCTAAATCATTATTTCATTCTACGAGCTAATAAGCTAATTAGGCTTTCACCTCTGATGGGCTATTGACCCATGACGTGCCCATACGAATTCAGCTACGAAGATCTATGTTGAACAATGACAAGCCCATTCATGATATATATCCGACCCGCATACAATTAGTGATCTAAACCCACTCACCACATGTTCATTTTATGGCTGAATTTTCAATACAGAATAGCCATGGAGTTAGCTACGGAGAGTGTGTTGTGGACAAATCAGCGTCGAATACATCTACGAATATCTCATTCGTAGCTACTTTCATGGCTATTCCCAACACCAACCACCTATCGAGCCACAAAATCAGCTACAGACATAAGGTTCGTTGCTATTAGCCACAAATTTGATAACATGACATTTCAGGATGAGTACCGGCCACAAACATAGCCACGATCAGGAACAGTCATGGCCAATGTCATCGCTAGTTGTCACGAACACAGGGTCGCCTATAATCTGTGATTAAAATCCGTAGCTAAAAAACCGTAGCTATTTCCTGTATTTTTTTGTAGTGCATGTTAAATAACCAGATGTTGCAATATCAAATAATTTTCAAAAGTGAAATTATGCTGTGTTGAACGTGCGGTTAATAAATGGCATTATTTTGATTAGTTTTCCTCTATATATATATATAACAAAAGACATAACAATCAAAACCCGAAATTTCTGTAAATATCTCTCTATACCACAAAATCACTAGATGTTTCTCCTCTTCATCATTATTAGTTCCTAGAAGAAAAAGAATTAAGAAAATATTTGATCAAGCCAAAGGCTCCAAGCGGACTTGGACTCCATACTTGGGCTTTATTGTAAGAACTGTGACAGGGGCATGCTTGTAATTTTCTGAAATTGTGAACTTGAACCTTGATACCAACATGGCTAGGATTATCTTAGCTTCCATCATAGCGAAGGATTGGCCAATGCAGTTACGAGGTCCCGCCCCGAACGGGAAAAACCGACCCGACGTGTTTGATCTCGAGGAGAACCGTTCTGGGTTGAACTCGTCGGCATCGTCCCCCCAGAGGTCAGTGTTATGATGGAGGGCTAGTACAGGGATCCAAATGGAGAGGCCCTTTGGGATGATGAGGTCTCCTAGCTTCAGGTCTTCAAATGCCATCCTTGGAAGGATTGTGGCTGGCGGGTAAAGTCTTAAAGACTCATTTATGACCATGTTCAACTGCATTAACAGAATAAATAAATAAATCAATCAATAACTAATGCATTTCTTTAAATGTGAAATGTCAGAAAATTATATTGGATCTCCATATATGGCCATCTTAATCTGCACAAATTCCATCCATACAAATAAAAATACAAGTCAAATTTAGAATTAAAAACTGCTCTCTCCTTTCTATAAAAAAATGTCATTTATTAGATATATATATATATATATTATATAAAATATTATTTTCTATTAATTTTAAAAATAATTTCATACTTATTATTAATAATTATTAAATTAATAAAAAAATTACAAAAAGATAATATTTTTTTAAAAATTTATCATATCAATAACATACGTAAATAGTAAAAAAATATAATCAAATTGCACAACGAAATAGAGTATTGAATTTACCATTTAAATCACCAAACTTTTGGACATGTAACACACGAAATTACCAACCTACGTCTAATTGCAGTACTAAGAATATACTGTACTAAACACAATGATACAGGTACAAGCTTCAATACTGTATTAATGATAAAATTCACCAATTAAAAGAAATACAATTGTGAATAATCATAGAAATATGAATTTACTTGTGACGAAAAGATTAAACTCTTTAAATAGACTATAGAATTTGTGATTATAACATATATAACGATCCAATTAGATCGAAAGAGAGACTAATAAAAAGTGTAAAAAAAAACCCAATAAAATTAAACAGGACAAGTCACAAGATGCCTTACTTTATTGGATTTTTTAATTAGTTCTTACATTAACTTTCCCATCATATGATGGATTTGAAAAATGAGCTGCGCCAAACTCATTACATTTACTACAAGTGGAAATTGGGTGCGGCGGGCATAAAGCCTTTGGTTAAGTACTTGTGTAGGTCAATGCCTTTCACATTGGATGGACAGAATATATTATTACTTTATTTATTATATATATGGCCAAATTGCAAAAAATAACCCTTTAAATACACTCAATTGTCTTAAACCACCTTTTAAATTACTGTAATATTTTCAAAAACCCACTCTTTAAATGAGTTTCTTCATCAATCAACCACCCTCGAATATATTCCTTCCAAATATAGGTTAAATTTGATAAATTATAATTTTACCACCTTTTTATATAATATTCTAATAGAATTTTAACAATTTAAAGAGAGAAAACGTAAATAAGTAAGTATGAAAATGGGAGGAAACTACTGACCTTATTTTCTCTTTTTAAATAACTAATAAAATGATGTCGATTTTTACAAAATTGGTCCCTCTCCAATTGAGTCGCTCGCTTTCCCCCTTCCAAATCATTTTCTAATTATCCATTAGCTTCTACACACATTCAATTTGGGAGAAAAAATTACGTCAATTGTATCATCTCAATTTAATTTTTATTTATTTACTTTTTCCTTTTTCAATTGTTAAATTTACATTATCATATAATTAAATAAGAGGGGTAAAATATATCACTAAGAATAGTCATCAAAAGCTAATGTTGATCGAAATGGTTAATCTTTACCAATCAATGTCAAAAAAAATCAAAATGAAAAGATGGGTGGAGAAGGAGAAAGAAGGGCTCAGATCTTTTGACCCTTCTTTTTGTACGCTTGTTTTCTTTTCGTTTTCACGATGATCAGTCCACCTGTCAGTTATTTTCGGCCTCTCAATTTAGCAGACACCGGTGTTTTATGCTATTTCTATCTCATCGAGTCCCATTGGAATATAAAACCAGGAAGGAATTAAAAAAAAAATTCAATTTCGTCTCGCGATTTCCCCCAATTCCGTCCGCTCCCGTCCTATACCCACTCCTACTCTAAACATCAATTTTGCATCCAAAATAATTTTATGGGATTAAATGGTATATTGAGTAGGGCGGGTGATCTTTATTATTATTATTATTATTATTATTATTATTATTATTATTATTATTATTATTATTATTATTATTATTATTATTATTATTATTATTATTATTATTATTATTATTATTATTATTATTATTACAGACAAATGATCTTAACCACTACAATAACAATGTAAATTAGAACAATTCTCGCATCATGTCGCATTTTTTTAAAATAAAATATTAATAATATACCAAATTAATATAACAAAAGTAAATAAAATCTTAACAAAGTTATCATAATATATGAATGGTAGGAGTTGATAAAGTAAAAAATGTAAATATATATATATATATATAATTAAGATGGTTATGACATATAAGAAAAAAGATTCTTCATTAATAGTTAGATATAGATAGATGATTAAAAAAATATGTAGCCTTTTCAGTTATTAAAAAATTATGAGACTGGAGCAAATATATTTCTTACTTATTACATAGATATGGATTTAATTATTTCAATTCTCTTATTAATTCAATCTTTTGAATTAAACCAATTGATTAAAAATTTTATATTAAGAGAAAAACTGTATTATAATTTGACTGATTAAATTAGCATTAAAATATTATGAATTGAATATATTGATTGCAAAATATGTAATATCTTAATAAATAATTATGTATAAGCGGAAGATGCCACCTCATCAAATGATTCTCATTAATTTAAATAAGTTAATATTATAAATATAGAGAGCAAAAAAGGAGAAAAAAATTGATTGGTTAAAAAAGAGAGAATTAAAGTGAAGATAACAAATAAATATCTTAATAATTTTTGTGTTTATATATAGATATAAATATAGATTCTCTTAACCCATTTTAATGAAACAATTTTTTAAAATACAATTTTAATATTATAACGGATTATTTAGTATAAAATAAATTAAAATATTAACAAACATTAGCATATATAAAATTAGAAAGATTGAGGTGATAAAGTAATAAATGCATTAAAACATCTTAAAATAAAGGTGTTTATGACATCTAACTATTTTTTTTCGATTGATAGTTAGATATAGATAAATGGTTAAATAATGTGTAAAATTTCAATAGTGATCACTTTATAAATATTAAATTTATTGGTTGAATATTCTAAAATTAAGGTACTTGTGACATATTTTTTTCACCAAAATACTTCTTATTTAATATATATATATATATACACTATATATATATATTAATTCGATGTTTGAAATTGAAGTAATTGATTATGAAATTAAAAAAATTACTTATTAAATATTTTAAATTGAACTCATTGATTAGAAAATGCTTAGATTTACAACTTTCTTAAATATTTTAGTTTAGAATTAAATCTGTTGGTTAAAAAATAGGGAAAATTGCCAAAAATAGCCCAACCTTTAGGGGTTGTTGCGCTAAATAGCCTGAACTATAAAAAATGCAGAAAATAGCCTCAAGTATTTACTTGGTTGCAAAAAATAGCCTCAAGCTACATTCCAATTCAAATAATTACCTTCAAAATCAAATTAATTACAAAAAACAACCTTAGGTTGCCTTTAAATTATAATTAATTAGAGAACCTCTCCAAAATAATTTTATTTTTAAAAAATATCACTTCTTATATAAAAAATAGCCTAAATAATTGTTATTCTCAAAATCTACCACTTCTCATAATTTGTTTTTTTTTATCACTACGTCATTATTAGCTAAATTCATCATTGAATTAATTATAAAAACTACCTTATGCCATATAAATTTTGTAAATAAATACTTTTTTAAAAAAAAGGGCTACTAAAAAATATCACAAGATCTTTATTTTTCTTTATAAAAAATTAATTTATCTTCATTTCACCTTCTATTCAATGGTCAAATAAAAACCATTGTTGGGTGAATAACGTATGCACACTTTTTTTCTTCAATAGATAACAAACTACCTTAATGGTTAGGTTTAAAACAATATATAATGCATGCTTAACTGCTTTTTTGCACTAGTTTTGCTCAGAAGATCGCCCTAAATCGCCTATTAGATCAACTGCGAGTCGAAGCTTAAGTATTTATTCACATTTAATGATATGTAAATAATCTAATTAATTTTAAAAAATTAAGTTATATTTATATAGTTTGATATATTTTTATAATTAATTCAGCTATGAATTTAGATAACAACAATTAAGTGTACCATTTTTTATATTAGAAGTGATGATTTTTTTTAAATAAAAATTATTTTGGAGAGGTTTTGTAATTAATTTGAATTTAAAAGCAACCTAATGTTGGTTTTTATTAATTAATTTGAATTTAAAGGTAATTATTTGAATTTAAATGTGGCTTGAGACTATTTTCTGCAACCAAGTAAATACTTGAGGCTATTTTCTGCATTTTTTATAGTTCAGGTTATTTAGCGCAACAACCCCTAAAGGTTGGACTATTTTTTGCAATTTTCCTTAAAAAATATTTAAAATAACAAAAAGGAACAAAATTTGAAAAAGATGATTGGTTGAAAAAAAGAGAATTATGATTGATATAATATATTGACAAAAAAAAAATTTCGTTTTAAGAGTTTAAATATATACGAGTGAAAATGATGTTTAAATAATGAAAACGAAAAAAAAAAGTGATTGTTTGAAAATAAGAGAATTAAAATAAACTTGACCTATGAACAAATATCCTGAGAGATTATAATATAGATTCTATGGAAGATATAGTGAACAATAAATAGGTAATTGATTATGATTAAACAAAAAAGGAAGAAAATCGAATAATTAATTTGAATTGGGTTCCCACCAAAAAAAAAATTGATTTGAATTGGGAACATACCAAAGAGAGCTTGGGTAGGTGATCAACTGACGGTGGGCCACCGTTGAGGACACTGCCCACTTCATCTCTGACCTTCCCTTGCCATGAAGGGTTGGTTGCGAGAAGCATGATAGTCCAAGTGAGCAACAAAGCCACCGTCTCATGTCCTGCAAAGAAGAACGTCTTGCACTCATCCATTATCACCTGCATGTTCAAGTCTCCCCCCTTGTTCTTCGACATCTCGTTCAGTAGGATCCCGAGCAAGTCGTTTCCATACGAATCGCTCCTTCCGATCTCCACCCAGTCTCTCCTCGTTTCTATGATCTCCATTAGAAGCCCTTCCACCTCTTTCTTCAACCCCTTAATGTCCTTGTTGTACTTACTTGGGAAAAACCTTGTCAACAAGAATTAATAAAAATTAAATCACTTGCACATGTTTTTTGGAGCTTTTCAAACAGTGTGACAAATAATTTTACGAATTTACTTTTTTAATCTATATATATAATATATAATAAAAAATATTATCTAGATTTTAATTTTAAGCTAGATTAATCTGTAGCCGTCAGGTTCACTTAATCTGATGATGATAGTAGAAGAGAAATGGGATTGGTACCGGCTGCCGGGGAAGCAGAGGTGCCTGCTGGCTTGAGCACATCGTTGTTGGAGTACGGTGAGGAGTTGGAAGATCTTCTTCCCCTTCTCGTAGCTGCTTCCGAACTCAACTCTCGATATGATATCGGCGGTCAACCGGCTCATCTGCTCTCCAATCTCCACCTCCGTCTTCTCCGCCAGCAATTCCATCAAGGTCCTTGTGCACTCCACCATGTGCCCTGTATACCTCTGTTTCAAGACAGGACACAAAAAACAGGGGAATGCCGTTAAAATCAAGAAACATCTAATATAATACAATTACAAATTTCCTAGTGGAAAATGATGTAATTCAAAAGCATTATAAAACCCAATTCCACAAATGCTGTCGAATCTATAAATTCCAAATCAAGTGATGTATTCAACCTAATTGCAATTTGATAAACAATCCAGAATGGGAATTTAATTATTTGTTGTTAATTAATCTTGGGATATTGGAAGGAAAAAGGAAAAGAGCTAGAGACATGGAATCAAACCTTGAGCCTATCTCCCATGAAAGCCGGGGCAACGAGGTGGCGCTGGCGATGCCATTGCTGGCCGTTGGCCATCAAAAGCCCGGCGCCGATGAAATTCTTGGAGCCTTGCTGCTGGAGCCATGACTTCCCGGACACCAAGCTGTACTTGGACAGCAACTCTTTGATCATATCTGGATCCGTCAAGCACATCCTCGGCTCAAATCCGTTCCAGAATATAAATCTCTTCCCTGTAAATGTAACATTTTTATAGTCCAAGATGTATAATTAAATGAATGTATCGTAAACTATAGTGTTGGGGAAGGAAAGAAAGAACACAAAAGAGTTGTGATACCGTAGAGACGAGACCAGAGAAGGAAATGGGGGAGGAGGCGGGGGACGAGGCAGTGATCGTGGTGAGAGGAGAAGTCGGAGGAGGTGGAGGCGGCGAGGAGACGAGACATGTCGGGGAGGTTGCCGAGCAGTGGGGTGGAAGGGGGGCCACGAACTCCTTGCCTCTCCATGGCCTTCTTTATGCGTATTGGGATCAACCAGTAGAATGAAACGGTTTGATAAACTGCTGCTAGGAAAGAGGAGACGAGGATGATGAAGATGGTGAGGAGTACGGCCTTGATCACATATGTTGCTGGCTGCAGCTCCATGATTCGGTGGTTTCGCTCAGAAGAGCGATCGATCCGAGGAGGTTTTTTTTATGTTCTGGATGTATGATTTGATAAATCTCAAGGACGATGGTATTGGTATTTATACATTGATGTTATATTCCCATCTCCTCCCAATAAACCTCAATTTCAAATTAATTTATATTTTTTACAAAATAATAGAATAGAAAAAAAGAGAAGAGATTTTTTTATAGAGGATGGAGGGAGAGACCTTTGCTTTGGTGCGGCTAAGCGTTTTTCTTCTTTGTTGGAGTTTTGACAGTCGAAGTCGGTACTGACTCGGATCGAGGTAGTGTGTATACAGCGATTCTTTTATCAGGAAGGAGCTTCCCAGTCTTCACTACCCACAGATATTCATGATGTATCACTAACCAGTTGTGCTGTTTAAAGACAGTGCTTTACTTTGTCTATAGTGTGTGTCCCCAACGCAGTAAATTTAGTTTTGTCTAATTTCTTCTTTTGTAGGGTGCGCTTCCGCTTATTATATTGCACACTTTATGTTTTCGTTTGTATGTATTGATCGTTTTTCGGTCACGGACTTCGACCATCAATATTTAGATATATATTTGCTTAATAAAAAAAAGAGAGAAAGATTTAAACTTTAAGAAGGTGGAGGCACTAGTAAACCCACCACCCGTATATTAAAATTAAAGAAAATATTCCTCATATTTTAACCTTTTTATTTGATAATCTTTTAAAATCGCTAGAACCTAGTTTATTAGTGTTTTTAATGGTTTTGTACAAAACTAAAATGAAATCTTTGTTTAATAAAAAAAATGAAATCTTTGTTTAATAAAAAAAATGAAATCTTTGTTGGATTCGATTTGGCTATTATAAAACTTTATAGTTGGTGTGATTGTTAGCAGGTCGGGCTAGGATTTTGGCTAAGGTTGCTAAAAAAAATCAAAATCATAAAATATATATATTTTTTGTGTATATCTATTAGGAAGATTTATTTTTAAAAATATTTTAAAAAATATTTAAATTGTGATTTATTTATGATATTTGTTATTTAAATAGTTTTGAGAAACTAAAATTATAGAAAAAAATTAGATGAATTACTCTGAAAACAATATTGAAAGAATACGTTAAATATATGATTTAAATATAAATATGATATTTTTTATTGAAAGAGTTGAGAGAAACAAAAAATATAGAAAGAAATCAAAATAGATTATTATTATTAAAAGAATATTGAAGTAAAATATTAAATATATAACATCAATATCATATTTTTAATTAAAATAAGTTTGAGGAATAATGATATAATAAAATCAATAAAAAGAGAAGAGATAGAGTTTTGAACCTAAGACCTTTTGATTCATCTTTCTTCTTTTATTACCACTTTAGCTATATAACAGTTTTGGTTCAAATATCATTTAATGATTTTATAGTACGTTAAATACTAAATATATGGAAAAAAATTCTGACCGGGGGTGCAAATAACTATGTTTTTTTGTAAGCGACAAAAGAAATTAAAAATTATTGTATTCAGGTAGTTTTCAATTTAACATATTTTTATGGATGAATCCGACGTTCCTTAAATCTTTCAAAGCTAGTGAAACTATTTGTATGACATGAGACCTTATCTGCAACAGTATTACTTTCTTTAGAAATATGTTGGAATGAAATATTAGATAACGAAAGCAAATCAATTTTAGTTAGTCATCTAGAGATGCAAAATTGTCCTCATGATGCTGACCTGAATAATAAGGTCCATAGAAAATCCTTCCATAACTATAGTGGAAATTAGGTTGTTCTCCTGAGACAATATTCTCCTAAACATTTGCATCCATATCGATCCATGTCGTCTTCCTCCTCATCTTCATCTTGTTCCCCATCATCACCTTCATCATCAGTGGTGTCCGACAATTGATTATGAAACATAAACTAATAATACAGATGTGGTTCCCTAGTCCAACTACAACACTAGTTGTTGGTGTCCTCAAACTCATCATGTTAAACTCATAGTTCTCGAAGCATCATCGAAATGGATATACCACTTAAAACAATTAACTAAATTCCCATCAATGCAAATAGACCTATCTAGAAACTCCAAATCTAGATAAAAAGATCGTTGCACCGAATATAAGAAAACTGCACATGAAAAGTAGTTCTGATCAATGTGATTGACCCTCCAATCCTAATCTTCTTCAGACCCAGGGTTTGGAGAAAGGTAGTGACATTATTCTTGATAATGCATATTTTGTATATGCATTCTAGATGGTTTTAGGGTAGTTTTAGGTTGCAGTTCATATGTTTTTATACTCGAAGTTTAGAATCTAAGCTTTTTATGGGTAGTTATGCAAATTCATGAATCCGGATTCAATGGATGGTTCAAGGGGGCGATGCTGGAGCCCTGAAGCTGCTATGATGGCTAGATAGAAGAAAAGAAATGTCCAAGAGAAAGTTACAAGGTAGCTATTGCTTAAGAGAAGACAAAAAGATATGTGAGGAGCCACGAGGGACACTGATTCGACTCCCGCAGAAGAAGGATTAGTCCTAGCCACTATCGGTGCCCGCAGATGAACACCGGGGCCCGCTGGTAGAGGATAAGAATGAATCTTTGAGAATTTATCTAATGAAGATTTTAATCTATATTTTTAGGGTTTTGTGCAACCCATTTAGCTAGTGTTTTTAGGGTTTTTAGGTCAACCCTAGCCCTATAAATAACCTTGTTTTCCACACATTTAGCATCCAATAAGAATCCATCATAACACCACAACACAATTAAATTTATAACATCTTTTCATTAGAATTTCGAGGTAAGCCATGCTCTGCTAAACTCGTAGTAGTTTTGTTTGCATTTCAAGACATGGTTGAAGACATGTGAGAGTTATTTTGGGTTTTATGTTATTTGATCATTTCAATTCTCTTTGTTATGCTATTGCGTTTATATATGTTGTTGATTTGTCCCAATTGGCCACTAAGATAGATTTAAATTGGGTTAAGGGTTATAGCTTCATTTCACTATTGCGGACCTTAATCCAATACAGTAGCCAGCACATCATGCATGAATGGTTCGAGAAACTTTATGTTGCAAAAGGATTGACAAGTAAAGAATATTGATCTCTTTTAATGAAAATGATGGTTGGGTTGACAACCAGTTGAGAAGTCAACGAGACTGGAGAGATGATATTTATTTGCTAGGTATTTGGGACTTCATGCTACTTGCCTCCATGTTATAATTTAGGGAGAGAGATGGTGATCGACAAGTACACTATCTAATTTTGTGCATAAACCAACCCTAGAGTAATCAACATAACTAATTTGCATTAGAAATGCAGCCCAATGATCATAAAGTCATCATTGTTGCGAATGTGAGTGAAAAAATATTCCATCACTACTGTTACTTACAACCAATCATTGCTACTTTCATTTCTTATTGCTTTTATACCATTGCTTTCTTATTTGTCATTGCTTACAATCACATTTATAAGCTCACCTACACTCCCTGTGGGATCAACCTCTACTCACCACTAATACTAGTTGTTTGAATTTGAGATATTTACTTTTAGGGATTGAACCAAGACATTCGATCACCATCCACCAATTCTCCTCATGAGCATTCCAAAGATATATCAACAAGAATACTAAACAACAATTACATTTCTTGTTGCAACACCTTCCTAACCTTGTGTCGAAAAACAAATGTCAGACCTGCAAACTTTTGCAAGATTTTAGCAACTAGACACACAATGATCAACGATCTAGCATGCTTGGCCAAAAAGTTGTAGTGGCCAGTCAAGAAGTACCACAAAAAAGCAATATATTCACTTGTCACTTCATGGTCTCCAATAGTGATTGGAAATCCTAACCTAGTGTTGAACCTTTTCTATCGTGAACACTGTATCAATATTGCCAACGAAAAAAAGACTTTTTCCATGAACGTTATCATCCACTTTGGTGTGAAATGAGCTAAGTAACCTAGTAGTGAGCGCCCTACAGAAAAAAATGTTAAACATCTCACGATGCTCAAGCTCTATAACAATCAAAATCCACTCTATTTCTTTGTGAAATACAAGTGCTTCCATGTCGCTTGTAGCAAACTGACACATCCTATCATGTGGGTGCTAAGAGAAAGCATAAGAAATATTCTTCTTATATGGCAATGTAAGGCTAAAGGTCACACTGTCATATAGGGCCCCTAAGACTATAGACCCTAATGTTTGGCGTCTAGAAGTGTTCCTTCTTCATGCCATGGTACCTCAAATTTGGATTCAAAATAGGTATAGGGTGAAACACATAAATTGAATCTTCAATGGATTAGAGATTAAAAGTGGTAATCTTTACAAAATAAGTTAGAACATGCCAAATCATCAATCTCCCTCACTCGAACCCAACACAATTATTGGGTTAGAAACTTACAAGGTCATAGTAAGATGCATATGGCCACAACATGACACAATTAGTCATGGCAGAAGTGTGTCATGATAGGATGAGGTTTGGGCTCGAGGGTGCTGATAATGCATATTTTAGATAGGCATTATAGATAGTTTTATGTGCATTTGGGTGCACATATTGAATGTTATGGGTTAAATTACATTCTTATTCATTGGGCATTCGAGTTTCAGAATCTATGCATTTTGTGGTTAATTTGCAAATTTGTGATCCGAGCTTGGATGGGAAGCAAAGAAGGCTTGCTAAAACCTTTGGGGACAAGAAGATGGATCTAATAAAGAAGGGCAAGGACATAGGATGGAGCTAGAGCAGAAGAATAAGGACAGTTGGAAGATTTTAGAGTTCTAGATTCACAACGCTCGACGTGTGAAGGGAGGTGCCCTTCTCCAAAAACACGACGCCTGTCGTGAGAAGGACGATGCCCTCCATGGAGACAGTTTCTTAAATATGGAAAATTTTCCTGAAATCTTATCTTTATGGAAATTTTTATCCGATTATTTACAACACTTCTAGAATTTCTTAGGACGTTTTTCAACCTATATTATCATGGTTTTAATTAGTTTCAATCATCAAATGCTTTAGGATTGAAGATTATAGTTTTCTACATTGGTATGATTTCTATGTTTCGTTACTCATATCGATGTAGAAAACTCCAATCTTCAATCCTAAAACATCTGATGATTGAGTTCCGCAAGTTGGCTAATATTGTAAAGAACATGGTTGTGCAGATGGCTCATATGCAACCACAATGCAGGGAAGAAAGGGGTGGAGTTAAAGATGTATGAGAACTGAAGGCAAAGCATTCAAGTAAATCTTCATTGTAGGATACTATCTTTAAGGAAAATGTGAATACCATGATCCTCAAAGGAGAAAGAGAAATAAGTACTACATCAAAGGAACCTAAATGATATCGTCAAGCTATCAGGGAAGGATTCGAAGAAAACAACGATCGTCTTGAGCAGACGGTACCCACCGTTCAAGCTGCGATGCATGTAGTTGAAGACACGGTGCCCGCCGCTGAAGCCACGGTGCCCACCACTGAAAACACGGCGCCTATTGTCAGTAGAGGAAACCTAGTCGACGTTTCTATGATCCCCTCATTTGATGAGTTTCGGCTCAAACCACCTTTTCCCGAGGCTTTGAAAGAACATAGGAAGTGGGAGAGTGAGAAGGAACTCTTTGATATGTTCTCCAAATGTGAGGTAGACATTCCCCTGCTCAATCTTATCAAATCGGATCCTCGTATTGCTAAATTTTTCAAAGAGCATTTCACAATTAAGAGGAAGTAGTGGATTAAAACCAAGGAAAACGTAAATTTAAGTGAACAAGCCTCCATTGTACTTCAAAAGCGTTTACCACATAAGTGTGGAGAGTTGGATATGTTTACAATTCCTTGCACAATAGGCAATACTAAATTCAAACAAGCCGTGCTAGATTTAGGGGCGTCTATCAATGTTATCTGGTACAATCTGGATAAACTATTTGGTCTAGGTCCTCTTAATGAAACCAGTGTAGTGGTACAACTTGCGGATCATTCTTAGATTCATCCCAGGGAAATAATAGAAGATGTGTTGATTATGATAGACCAACAAATATCCTCTTCAATATTTTTTTAACATGGAACAAGGCATAATAGAGACACCTATACTCTTGGGTAGGCCATATTTTAAATAGCCAGAACAAAGATTGATTGATATGAAGGTTATTTGATTATTGAGTTTGACAGTAATAAGGTTGAGTATTCAATTTTTGATGCTATGAAATATCATTCTCATGATCATTCTTTGAATTTCTTAGAGGTAATAGAACATTTCACTGAGGATATTGATAATGGAAATTTTAGATAGGCATTATAGATAGTTTTAGATCCATTTATGATATGTTTCTTGCATGTTTTAGAGTTAATTCGCATTATTATCCATTTGGGCATTCGTGTTCAGAATCTACGCTATTTTGTGTTTATTCTACAGTTTTATAATCTGAGCTTGATGAGGGGCTTAAGATGCTTAGAGGAAGGATCATCAAGGGAGCTGAAGAGAAGACAATAAAAATAACAAGAGAATTCAGGAAGCCAGAGTAGATTCAACAAATTGCCAATTTCGCACACTTTTGTCCTATTAGTTTATTATTATTTTACTTTCTAGGGTTAATAAGGTCGACTATTCTCATATATAGACCGACTCTATTAGGGTTAGAAAAGAAAAAAAAAAGAAAAGGAAGAAGAGGAGAATCCACCTATCATCCAAACACTTTTTAATTCATCGTTCATTAGATTATGAGTTTATAAAATCATAGTTTCGCCTACGATTCAAAGACATGATTAGTTGAATTGTGAGGTTTTGATTTCAATTGTTATTAATTATATATTTCATTATCCTTGTGCTCATAATTCTTGTTTGCATATATTCTCTCATGATTGATCACCTTGACAGGATCTGCATTCATGCTAGTGATTAATGATTTCATGAGAATAGTTAATCCTTTGTAGCAAGCACTAGGTAATTGATCCCGTGAAAGCATCAATTGGCTATGCATGGTAATGAACATTGGTTATATATTGGTTCATTTGAGATTAGGGTTAAGAGAAGTGATGCCTTTGACAATCTAACTGCATAGGAAGGTTGTTACTGCCACACTGCCAAGTATTTTGGGAATTTGTGCTGCTATGTGTTTATGAATCCAGTTAGGGTCACATATAGTGTAAAGGATTGGTAAGCCCAACCATTTTTGAGAATCACAGGTGAAACGCTTTCATCATATTGATAACACCTTTGTAGTCATTACTTTCTTTTACTTTATTTGCTTTATTCATCTAAGTTATTCTTGTTTACTCTAAATCAACATTGGATACGCGAATCTATTCTCTTTGTGGGTTCAAATCCTTACTTTTCTACTATACCAATTTATTAGTTTGCTAACGTGAGATTATTATTTTTTTTGACAGGGACCAACGACACATCACATTCTCGATCATCAAAATCTTGGCGCCGTTGCCGAGGAGAATTAGTATTTGTGTTCTTTTCTTAATGTCTTTACGTTTGGACTACTCTGTATGGTCCATACCCATTCTACTAATTAATCTCCTATGCTTTTTTATCTAGGAATTGAAAGATTTTAATCTAGGTTGAGAAGAAGACTTGAGTTCAACCAGAAAGTAGAGATGAATGACAATAACCCTCTTAATGAAGGCAATGGGGGGGGGGGGGGGTGTTGTAGCACCGCCAAGAAGGACCCTGAGATGTTTGAAGGATCCCAATCTAAATTCATAACCACTTGCAATTAGGCTCCCTGCTTTCCTAAAAGGGTCAAGATTTGAGTATAAGTCTAATTGGTCTAATATTTTGCCTAGTTTTCATAGAAAGATTGGAGAACAACCTAACAAACATATCGTGGAGTTTTCTAGTGTCCGATAGACTGAGACCTCAAGGCCTACATGATGATAAATTGATGCTCAATGTATTTCCTTTACCCTAAAGGATGTAGCAAGTGATTGGCTCTATTACTTACCAGCAGAGAGCATTACTACTTAGGTAGGATTGAAGAAAGCTTTCCTCCAGAAATATTTTCCTTCCACTCACCTCTGCAAACTCAAGAAGGAACTATCAAGCTTACAGCAATCTCCGACAGAGAGCCTTTTATGAGTATATTGAGAGGTTCAAGAAGAACAAGTGAAGTTGCCCGCAACATGGCATACCAGAGGATGATTTAGTTCTCAATCTCTATGAGGGCTTGCTTGATTGTGAGCCCAGTGTTATCAATGCTACAAGTGGAGGAGATGTCTTAGATAAAACACCTGAAGAAGGCAATGCAAATCTTTGAGGACTTAGTCAATGCTTCTCAACAATATGGGAGACACCAAGGCGCCATAGGAGTTCACATACTGGATAACTTTGGAGATAGGCGTAGAGAAGTTATTGAGTCAAATGGCTCAAGAGATTGGAGAATTTAAAGTTAAGGATTCAGGCAAGCTACCATCATAAGTTGTAGTCAATCCAAAGGAGAATGTGAGTGCTATGATCCTTAGAGGAGGAAAAGCGGTTAAAGTTCCTATAAGAAGCATAGAGAAAGAGCCCCAAAGCTACCATGGAAATGTAAGATCAAAGCGAAAAGAAACCGAAAGAACCGACTATCACCATCGGTGCCCGCTGCACTCAGAATCGGCGCCCGCCATTGTTTCCATCCAAAGACTAGCATCTGTCGCTCTCTGTAGTGCTTGATCCATTCACTTTTCTTGAATTTAATGCAAAGCGAATGCCAAAGGAGTGGTCATTCGATGATTATAAACCTGAACCACCCTTCCCAAAGGCTTTTAGATTAAATAGAAAATGGGAGAATGAGAAGGATTTGTTTGATACAGTCGCCAAGTATGAGATAAACATTCCAATTTTGAATTTAATTAAGTATGTGCTTCACTATGCTAAATTTTTTAAGGAAATATGCACTATAAAGATGAAGCATAGAATGAAGACTAAGGAAAAGGTAAGTTTGAATGAGAATGTCTCTGCTGTTTTGCAAAATAGATTGCCTGAAAAGTGTGGAGACCCAGATATGTTTAAAATTCCATGTGCAATTGGGAATACTAGGTTTAAGCAAGCTATGCTAGACCTAGGAGTTTCAATTAATGTTATGACCTATAATTTGTACATGTTTTTGGGTCTGAATGCCTTGACAGAGACAAGGGTTACAATTCAACTTGCTGATCGATCTCAGATTAAGCTAAGAGGCATTGTTGAAGACGTTTTAGTTATGGTTGATGATTTGATTTTCCCTACTGATTTCTTTATGTTAGCTATGGAACAGGGAACCCCTTAAACACCAATTATTAATAGGAAGACCATTCCTAAGAACTACAAAGACAAAGATTGATTGTTGTGAAGTTTCATTAACAATGGAGTTTGATGGAAGAAAGATAGAGTATTCTTTGTTTAACCCTGTTAACCTTTTTCCTGACAATTCTTTGGGCATGCCTAATGCTAATAATGTTTATTGCAATTATGGTTTTCATGATTTGTTAGAAATTACAAAGGAAAAAAGTTTATTGAATTATGAATCCACTAACAATCTGAAATCATGTTTAGGAAAAGAAGAAGTTAACATGGATGTTGAAAGCTTTAATGGAATAAAGGCACTTTTTGGGAGGCAACCCAAGGTAATTTAGTAGATTTTTATTTTTACATTTTCTTTTCAATTCAATAAAGTAGGATAGGTATTTTGATATGTCTTTGGAATATTTCTTTTTAGATTTAATTTGCAGGAGTGTTTAAATGGAGAAAATAAATAAAGTTGGAAACACTGTCTGACCGGCGCCCGTTGCTTTAATAGCGGCGCCCGTCGTTTTATCTGTGCAGCACTCGAATTTGATTCAAGAAGGAAAATTTGGGATCACTATTATAATTATCTTTTATCTTTTATCCCACACACCTTCCATATAAAAACCACTTTTTCTATCTTTTCCTACCTTTCTTCAAACTTTTGCCTCAAGCAAACACATAAACCCTAAAACCCTCCTACCCAAATCTAAATTTCCATCATCTCAAACCCTTGAATCTTCATAAAAAAGCCTACATTTTCTTAGTCACCATCATCCCTTCACCCCAATTCCATCTTCAAATCTCAATTCAGCCACTACTACCCATCACCCACCAAATTCAAATTCAACCCATAAACCCCAACCAAATCCAATGTTTCTCACTACCATACTCATCCTTTTCACTTAAAAAGGCTTTGGAATCAAGTTTTGTGCATCGAGGAAGGAATTGGATGGAGTTTCGACGTTCAAACAATGACGTTGAAATTTGGATTTTGAGTTTTTTCGCCACTGACGCTCGCCGTTTTTGCAAACAAAGGTTTTCTTCGAGTTCTCTCGATTTCTTCACCAGTCTTGTGCATCATGACTACTGTTACCAACATGGAAAAGCTGGCATACATGACGGAAGAGCAAGAGGATCGTTAGAGCAATCTTTGGAATAGAAAGTATGCTTCGACTATGTTCATCAATGTAAAGACCCTATACTACCTTGGTTTGATCGATCATGTTGCTACACTCCATGAAAATAGGAGGATTGGGAGATTTTGTTGAGTTTAGTGCCCCTAAGTCCCTGCATTGGTGTGTGAATTCCTGGCTACCCTAGATTTTTGCTCTAATAAGAAAAGTCGTTTCTACATGAGAGGGAAGGAGTTTTTGGTAACCACAGACTTGATAGGAGACATAGGCTGCAGCTACTAGAAGGCCTTTTGGGAAATAAGTAGATTATTTTGACTATATGATCACTCACCCTGCGTTGCAGTTGTGTCATAGGATTCTCAACCCTGCATTCTTTGGGTTGGTTAATCCAACTGTGATGTCTATGAGGGGCTGGGCATGGACTTATTGATTGACTTTTGAGGCCATGAGAACTCTAGATTGGGTTCAACTATTCTTAGGAAGTTGTACTGGCATACTCTATATTGCATACCAGCGTGTTGATCCCGTTTTTTTTGGAGGATTGATCTCTTTGATTGCTCAGCATGCTGGGATTAGCCTATTGAGATGCAACCACTGTGTGTTGATTAGAAGTATGATATTGTTGCATTGCCTTGGTCTGGAATCATTGAAAAGTTCTGGTCTTTGCGCTCAAAGGAGCGTTTCAGATGGTTTACAGGAGAGAATGAAGAACATCATCTACACCTCTCTATAGAATTGCCTACATGTTTTCAGCTCGTTGATTTCAGGCTTAGTCACGATATTCTTTTTATGCCTCATGAGATACCTTCATACAAGAAAGATACCAAGTCAAAGAGTTCAGCAGAGAAGGTCTACCAATTAGAGGATGACAATCAAGAGGATAATTCATATATTGTTGTAGCACCTGACTCTATTTGCCTTATTCTAGAGGAGTTTGAGCTTCAGTTGTCAAAGTTAGAAAGGAAGCAGGCATCTGACCTCATGCACATCTCTAACTGAATGACTGAAATTCAGACAAACCTTGCAAGTATCCTTGCTTAGATGCATCAGTTGTCTGGATTCCGCCCTCTACCTGCCCACTGATTGGTTAGTTATCCTTTCCTTCACTTGAGTTTTATTCATTGTTCTTTGTGTTTTTGCATTGAGGACATTGCAACATTTAAGTGTGGGAGAGGAAATTTAGAGTTTAGATTTAGAGTTTAGAGTTTAGTTTAATTCATGTTTGTGATTTTAGTTTAATGTAAGGGGTCGATCCCACAGAGAAACAAGTATTTTGATATCTTGTGTATTTATTGATTGAGAGGCAAAATATGGAATAAAATAAATAAAAGAAACTTATCTAAACAAAAACAAGTAATAGATAAAAGAGATACTTCCACCCACAAATTTTCGACATTGGTTGGCTTTATTGGTCATTGAATCTAATTAAAGCTGCTCTCTACGAATTCCTCCCATCTTATTTTAAATAGATTGAACCATAACGAATGAATTAACCCCTTACATGTTTATGTAAGCAAAGCATGACAGAGATTCAACATAAATATAGCAAAAGTTCCTAAGAATCTAGGCATATGAATAACACCAAGTAAGCACGCTAACCGATGTTTAAGGCACATGTCAAAATCCCTACTTAGTCATGAAAAAATACAGTTTTCAGAATCCTAAGCATGCTACTATGGAATTCATTCAAGTAAGATAGAACAAAAACGTAGCAAGATACTATCATGGTAGCTAATCACAATAATATCAACAAGAAGCACAAGAAAATTCAAAGGATATTAAAGAGAGAAATACTAACTTATTAGAAACTCACAAACAACCAACCAAATCTCAAAAGTGTAGATGAAAACAATGGAAAATTAGCCAAGCATGGCTTACCTAACTTCCTTCTCTCATGGAAAACAAAACCCTAAGAACTAATGAATTGAATGAGAAAATTTCTTAATGTTAGTGGATGAATAAAAGCTACTGAAAATATGTCTAATATATAGCCTCAAGTCATCGGCCAAAACCCTAGAAAAGATAATTAGAGTTTCCATAAAGATAGAATTTGTGTCGCTCTCGCAGATTCAGAAAACAGCGAAACCAGTGGGCGCAGCTTTTACAACTTCGATAGACTGAACTTGAAATGCACTTTCTAGAGTCGTCTCAGAAGCTTAAAGAGGAGAGTTCTCCATGTTCTTCATTTGTATTCTTCTTCTCTAGCTTCCCAATTCAACTTCTAACCCTTCCTTGACTTGTTCCATTCTCTGTGGACTTCCTTTTTTGTTTCTTCGCATACCCTTCACCACATCGAACTACGAATCTAAATAAATCCAATAAAATAGCATAGTCTTCAAACCTCACCACTAAAAGCCACCTATACCTACGATGCATACTAAAATATGCCTTATCAAACTCTCCCACACTTAAGCTTTGCTAGTCCTCTGACAAATAATAAAAAGCAACCTATACCTACGAGTTTATCCTTCATGCAATAGCCTAAATCAAAAGCAACATTGATTTGAAATGAACGCAAGACAAAGTGAATAAACATCGTAGCATGTATTTAGCGATCAGGAATACGTGTTTCACTCATGCTCGCATGTGTTTAGGCTTTAAAGTATAACTCTCAAATCAATCCAGAATTCCCTAAGCTCGTAGACATTGACCTCTATATCACCAAATCACTTGTGGCACAACTCTAAAAACATTAGGTAATTTGGCTCTAAATTTTCTTTTTATACTTTTCTTTTTTTTTTCTTTCGGCTTTTCTATTTTTTTTTCTTCCACGTAATTTTTCTTTTCTCTTTCGACTTTGGTATCTTTTGACACGAGTCGCAAACATGGGTGTCATTAATGGCCCCGACTACTGAATACCTCAACTTATTTGGCCAAGTCCACTTGAACATCTTTTGACGCGAGTTACAAACATGAGTGTCATGGATGAACACGGTTACTCAATGTCAAGCTTCCTTTCATAGGAGATAGTTTTGACACAATTTTGCGTGAATCATACCCATGGGTGTCATGCATAGACCCGGTTACTAAGCATATCAACCATTGCCACTTTATTCCACTTTATTCTATTCTTCTAACTAAAGCCAAACTACCTTTATAAACAAAAATAACATAAATCTGCAGGCAATAAATAGATAATGAAGTCAATATCAAGAGGTAGAAACATAAGTTGAGTATATAACACATTTAAGGAAAAGGAATTATAAATGATTCCAATAAGGCTAAAATAATCTCACAAGGGTCATATTTTGTAGGATTTCAATCATACTCAAACTCAATCATACATGCTCAATTACATCACTCATCATGCTCCATAAGAAAGCATTTTAAAGCGATAAGGCTCAGCAATTCAAACTTATCGTAGGATTTACAAGTTCATGCCATAAGAATGTAGAGTTTTGCTAACTAAGGTGGGTGTTTGAAACCTAAATGCAATGCATGATCTTTTTGGATTTTTTACATTTTTCTATGTTTTCTTTCATTTTTGAATGCAAATAAAAACTAATTTCAAAATTTTAAAGTGCTGAAAATGTTAAAATTAAGCATGAAATACATGCAAAAATTGAAATATGATATAACTAAATGCATTAAATCCCTCCCCCGCACTTAAGTCTTTCATTGTCCTCAATGAAACATAAAAGACAAGAAAATACAATAATAAATCTTAGGTGTGAGAAAAGGAAACTTACTAAATCACTCTTGTGGTGATGGTTAGCGGATACCTCTGAAGGTGAGGGAAGATAACAAGTATTTTTTCCTGAGCTGGACGGCTTCACTGTGGCAAAAAGAGGTCTCGCCGCGGAGAAATGCTTGATTTCACTAGAGTGATGGGTGAGCTAACTCCGTGGTAAATGAGCAAGTTTTGCCGCGGCGATATTGGATTTCCCCACAGAAAAAATGCCCAACATCGATACCGACCTCCCTCTACTCAGTAAAGAATCGATAAAGCTACTGTAACCTCCTTTATGATTTCTCCGCGGTGAGTTTGGATTTCACCACGGCGAAATTGCCTTTCGTGTTGTTTGTTTCTTTCTTCGTCTCTGCTCACCCATCTTGCAAGTTAGCTCACAAATACTTCCACAAACGTTTTTATCTATCGATTAGGAACTCTAAAATTTATTGAAATTGAAAGATTAAACAACTAATCTAGAAATTGAAAAGCGTGAAAATAGAAAACTTACCTTGGGTTGCCTCTCAAGAAGCGCCATTGTTTATCGTCTAAGACTCGATGATTTATTTGTCCATGTGTCAAGACTCACTCGGACATCGCCAATGCCCTCTTTAGCAAATCAAACGCTGGTGCACACCATGGCGGTGACCATGCATCACATATGAAAGAGCCGAAGTGAAAGGGATTGATGTTGAAGAACGTCTTCAACTCCTCACATGCTCGTGTGTGACTTGCCGCCGAGTGTATATAGTACCACCAATACAATTCCACTAGTGGCTTGTTGAAGTAGTGCTCCCAAGGATCTATATATTCACCAAAATCCTTAAAAGTGTAAGAATTATCATTACCTTGCTCGGGAGCCACATAAATCGGCTCCGAACTTAGTTCCTCAATAGGCGAGTTGGGGATTATTTCTTCGAGTGGAGTAGGGGCCAAAACTCATGGTTCCTCATGCATGCACCCATGAGACTCCATGTCAATGAGAATTGGGCTTCCTTCTCCATCTTCGATCAACTTATTGGTGCTTGCGTCTTGGCTTTCCTTTGGTTGAGTTGCTTGCTTGCAAGATTTTACCATCTCAAACAAGTGACCCATACAAAGGAATTGACTCCATCATTCCGGCCACTCCATACCAACAAGGCCATCATCTCTCCAAGATTTGACATATGTTAGTGTCTCAAGAATCATACCGCTTAGAACACACAATACTATTTCCTGCAACTCATCTTGGATACCTCGTGAGGTACGGTCGTCCAATAGTGATTTCAATCTCTCATGGTCATGGTGAAAGTATTCTCCCTAGTATTGCCAAAACTCCAACTTCATTGTAAACGATTAGTATAGTATGCAAGTAAGGGGTCGATCCCACAACGAAAGCACGGTAACCAATGTTTAAGACACATGTCGAAATCCCTAATTAGTCATGATCAAACACGGTTTTCACAATCCTAAGCATGCTACTATGGAATTCATTTAAGTGCAATAGAACAAAAACCTAGCAAGATTCTATCATGGTAGCCAATACAATAATATCAATAATAAGCACAAGGAAATTCAAAGGATATTAAAGAGAGAAATAATAACTTATTAGAAAGTCACAAACAACCAACCAAGTCTCAAAAGTGCAGATGAAAACAATGGAAAATTAGCCAAGCATAGCTTACCTAACTTCCTTCTCTTCAATGGAAAACAAAACCCTAAAAACTAATGAATTGAATGAGAAAAGTTCTGAATGTTAGTGGATGAATAAAAGCTACTGAAAATATGTCTAATATATAGCCTCAAGTCATCGGCAAAAACCCTAGAGAAGATAGATAAAGTTTCCATAAAGATAGAATTTGGGCCGCTCTCGCAGATTCAAAAAACAGCGAAACTGGCGGGCACTGCTTTTACAGCTTCGACAGACTAAATTTGAAATGCACTTTCTGGAGTCTTCATTTATTCGATTGACACATATGAATATCGGTTGGAAAAATCTTTTCAAAGAATACAACAATCGGCTTCGGCCTTGGCTGGGCTATGTAGAACCACAACTTGTGGCTCATGAGCAAGGTAATAAAATTTCATTATCGTCGTTCATCCGATTGACACATATGAATATCGGTTAGAAATTTCATTACCTTGCTCATAAGCCACAACTTGTGGCTCATGAGCAAGGTAATGAAATTTCTAACACTTTTGTGGATTATGGTGAATATGTAGATCCTTGGGCGCATTATTTCTACAAGCCACCAATGGCCTGTGTGGGTGGTTCAACATACCTTCAGCGGAATGTCATGTTCACGTATATGAGAAATTGAAGACTTTCTTCAATATCACACCTTTTGACTTCAACTTCTTCACATGTGGTGTTTACTCAAATTATGGGTGGACACAAGAGTTTGATTTGCTTTTGAGGACGTTGACAATGTCTGAATGAGTCTTGAGCAAATGGAAGAATAAACTGTCGAGACTATGATGATAACCAATGATGCTTTTTGGGAGACAACTCAAGGTATGTTTTTCTAGTTTTTAAGTTTCATGTCAATAAGTATTTTTGGAAGTGTCTTGAGCTAACCATGAAAGGTAGGCAAGAGGAAATGAGAAGAAAATAACACTGGAACCACGGCGTCCACCGTTCCAGAAAGCGGCACCCGCCATTCCAAAAAAGCGGCAACCATCGTTCTTGAAAAACGGCGCCCGCCACCTTCAGCGCTCTAGAGTTGTCTGTCCGGCGATTGCAGCCACCACCACTATGATCAAGTATGTTTCCTTTCCCTCACACGTGATTTTAATTTTAAATTTTCTTATCTTTATTTGATATTCATTAAGGTCGATGAAAAGTTTAAGTGTGGCCGGGGGGGAGTTGTATTCATAGATTCATGCATTCATGTTTATTTTCAGTCATGTTATTACAAAGCCATATATTCATTTATTCGTGTTTACTTCTTCTTTATTTTATTACATTAGAAAAAGAAAAAAATTAAAAATGTCAAAAATCCAAAAAAATATCATGCATTACATATATGTGTTATTCAAATACCGTTTTTGCCATGCTTGTCCTATTTTTTAGCATGACCATAGAAGTCCCATGACATGTTTGGATTGTTTATCCTTATTTTACACTTATGACTTTTATATGGAATATGTTAGGTAGATATAATTGAGTATGTATGATTTAAGTTTCTAGACATGTTTGAAATCCAATAAAAACTTAAGCTAGTGAAAATCTTTGGTCAATCATTAAAATTTTAAACATGCGTAACTGGTTATCTAATTGTTGAAATGATTAGTATAACCACTCGTTTCAATGCTCTCGATATGAATTATAGTATATGAATGTTAATTTAAGTAAAATATAAAAGCACTATAGTCTATTGAAATAAATTAAAGTTATTAATGTACCTTTAATTTTTAAACATTGATAACTTTTTACTCTGAAGTTGCATTAGGCATATTATATATCAAAACGAAGCTATTGACGAGCATAATACAATTAGGTAATTTGTCAAATGAGAGGGGAGCATGTGACCCCCAAGGTCCCCCTTGGCTCCGCATTCGGGTGAGAAGCATTGGTCCGCTGAGAAAGAAAGAATTGATTTGATTGGTGAATAAATTAAAAAAATTATGTGCGGCAACCAATAAAAAAATTGATTGCTGGCATACCCGCGCGTCAACCACTCGAACACCCAACTGTGTAATTTTTTTTATTAGGTAAAAATTCGAGTTCAAACATACCTAAAACTCGATTATCGAATATATCGGCAGACAGAAAACAATCAATACAAACTGAATACAAAACATCAGAGAGGAAAGAAAAATCCAACAAACCCATACAAGATGTTCACCAGTAAAGAAGTCGATTGAGAACCAAGACGCGGCACTATTGCCTAGAGTGTGGGAGTGTGCAAAAACTCACGACAATACCCCAGCCGGAATGGGCGACTCTTGAGGAAGTGTGGATCGCCGACGTTGCCTCCATCTAAATGAAGCATCTTCAAAGGCCACGAACACCACCACCATGATCCGCTGTCGATCAAACAGGACGTCCGATACTGCAACTCAACACAAAGCAGGCGCAGCCACACCAAAGCACCGACTAGTCGCCAGAAGACAGGATAAATGCGGGCTAAAAAGGAAAGATCGATCCATTATCGGAAATGAGAACGGAAATTGTGTTCCACGGGAATTGAAACGGAGATCTCGGGCTTAAACTCACATGGCAGTACCACTACACTAGATGATTTCCCTTGACCATAAATGTATCTGCTAATATTTATTAGAAAAAATTTGGTGAAATATCCATTTACAAAGTGTAATTAGGTAAATGTCCATTTTTATTTGGTTATTAAGTAAATGTCCATAATAATTTTATATTCCCAAAATACCCCTGTTTTAATTTTCTCACCCCCATCTCTTTCCCTATTTTTATCTGATGGACTCCCGCCCTAGCCGCCGCTGCCAAGGTCTCCTGCAACTCGATCTCCCTCCCCCGTGACGCCACTGGGAGCCCAGAATTCCGGAGCCACCGACCGCCCCACCTTCACACGCGCCCTCTCTCGATCTCGCTCTCCCTGCCCTCGTCCCCTCGCTCTCACAATCGTCAAGCCCAATGAGGACCAGTCTGGTTGTCGCCCGCTCCTCTTGATGAGGCAATAGCCCGAAGATGGAGAACTGAAGCTCCCCTTGGTCTCCTTCGCCCGTCGAACCCCTCGAGCTCTTCAATGAGCCCTTTCACCCTCACGATTGAAAGAAGCTCGTTGATAGCAACTTCTTCAACTTCTTTGACGACGTTGACATCAATTGATCCCCCTGAGGTTCCTAATTGCTCTCGGTTTGCTTGGTTCCGTTTTCGATCATGAATATAGCGAGATTAAGTAGCATAATAGTATGTGATTTCGTTTTCTTTTCCGATGAATTTCATGACAATTTGAGCAATTGGTAACAAAAGGAGTCGCAGATGGAGATTGGAGAGCCATGAATTGAAGAAGATGATGATGATGAAAGAGGGGCGCATACCGCAAAAGATTGGAGAGCCATGAATTGAATTAAACGACTTGCCCCTTGGAGTGTGAACAATTAAGTTAACTAAATGGACATAATTATTAGATAGCTTAACCATTTGACCAAAAACTTCTTATGTTGTAAACTTATTTGGGGTTGATTCATACGAATTTGATCGGCTAGATTGTTGAAGACATTAGTGAAAAAACGTTATTTTGTAATTGGTGACAATAGATTGATGACACTATTTTGATACTCATTGCAATTTGAAGTTATAAGTTTTGGGTTGGTGACAATATCTTAGTCTGGTGACAATTTTTTGTGGTTACATGTTCGTGGTGACAAGTGTGTATTGAAATAATATTTTGGTGATAATTCTGTTGAGAGAAACTAGACAAACTTTTAAAAATTAATTTGGTGACAAAAGTAAGTTAATATTAAGTGACAAACGGTGATGTCATTAGTACTGTACACATATTTTATTTTAGTGACAATGTTTTTATTTTGTAGTTGGTGAAAATAGGTTGGTGACACTATTTTGGTGACAATTTCATATGAGAGAAACTAGTCAAACGTTTAAAATTTTATTTAGTGATAATATTTTAATGATATATAATGTGGTCGTGACAATTATTGTTATGTTGACATATTTTTTTGCTAGCATTAAGTTGTATGATGTTTGTGTTTTGATACTCATTGCAATCTAATCATGATGACTGTCTCAACTATTCCCATTTATTTTTAAAATTAATGTAGTCAACAATTGGGGATTTATAAATTATTTTCATTATCATGGTGACTAACTTAATGTATGATTTCCACTACTTATTGAATGATGTTTGTCTTTTTTTTTGTGATAGTTTATTTACATTTATTTATGTTCAATCAGAGAGAGAAAAACATATATGAGAAGAGAGAGAAATCTTGTAATACATAAAGAGAAAGAGAAGCATTGTTGAGTTCTAAGTAGGTTGGTTTCCCATCACTCAAAAACTCAAGAATCCTTCGATGGATCTTTCTAGTGTGAGAATTTAGTATGTTTGTATGTTTGTAAGCTTTAAGTAAGGAGTGCTTGTGTGTTGTAATATTTTCCAGATTCAATAAAAGTTTGTTTTTAAGAAAGGGAAAGCTACTTAATCGAACTCTATGTTATGAATAATTAGTTTTCTTGATTCCAATCCTTTCACCCTCTAAAAACAAAAACTGAGAGTTAGAGACTACGATCTGAGGTAGGAAACGAAACAGATCTGTGTTGTGCTTGGACTAAGGGAGGCCTGGTTGAAGGTTAGCCACCTCTAGAAAACCGGAAGCTAAAGGAACGCCGGTGGTCTAGTGTAACTAAGTTCAGGTATCGGTCTAACCTCTCTATGTTTAAGTTTTTAATTGCAGAGCGTGGTGGGCTTGAAACCATAGAAAATTCATTATTCATAATATAGTCAGCAGATTATGGTAGTTAGTACCACCAAAAGTCATTTATAAATCCTTGCTATTTCATTCCAAAATTATTAAGAAAAATTTGCAATTACTATAAAGTTTGGGTACCTTTGCAATTTGCTATAAAAATCACCTCACCTGTGAGCCACACAGTGTCAACCAATCAAAACACTCCTCACGGTTTTTACCACAATATATTGGTTTTCACCGGAGCGCACCCCTATATATATATATATATATATATATATATATATATATATATATATATATATATATATATATATATATATATATATATATATATATATATATATATTGGATCCCGTGTAAGCAACCCTTACGGTGTAATTTGTGAGCAGATGAATTATTCGTAGGTACCAAGTGATTATTCGTGTATAATAATGTAATTATTCGTATATATGAACACATGTAATTATTCGTATGCAACAAAGGATTATTCATATGTATGTACATACGAATAATCACTTGGTACCTACGAATAATGTCACTGTTCACAAGTTACTTTTAATCTCATCCGTTTGATCTTCTTAATCCGATGCTCCAGATTTGCTCACAAATTACACAGTAAGGCTTGCTTACACAGGATCTATCCTCTATATATATAACCAATCAAAACACTCCTCACGGTTTTTACCACAATATTGGTTTTCACCGCAGCGCACCCCTATATATATAGAGACAATAAATCAAATGTACACAACTCTTATTGTGTATCATGTTAACAAATCTGGGCCATTGAATTGAGAAGATCAACGGATGAGATTAAAAGTAACTTCTGATTATTCGATGGTATTGGGAGATTATTCGGTGGAATGAAATTATTCGGTAGTATTGGGCGATTATTCATTAGAATAAAATTTACAGTTTTTACACTCTTTTTACAGATGAATAATTATGTGAAAACAGACGAATAATCATGAACAAATAGACGAATAATTTCTGAGTACATGATACACGATAAGGGTTGTGTACACCGGAACTAACCTCTCTATATATATATATATATATTTGTATGTATTCCACCTCTTCAAAGCGTTGAAGGGCCCTTCCTTCGACGGTCTGAATGATCAAAACAAGATTGTCAGGCCGAAGCATGCACATAATATTCAATTATAAAGAAGCTTCCAAAACCCACTTTACAGCAAACGGTTGCATTTACATTTTGTACTTTGTAGTTTGTACTCTATGAAAAAACCATTTTAATATTTTTGTAAGAAAAGATAGCTTCGTTGTCTCCAGGGAGGGACGTGGAAAATGGACTGCAATGTGAGATTCTTCTATTACTATAATAATGTATATTAATGGTTAGATTTACATGCTAGCTATTTGACGAATTCAGGTCCATACATTTGATTCCGAACATTAAGAAGACATTAAGAAGATCAATACATTTGATTCCCGATTGAAGGCGAATAGTGAAATCCAAATTTCGCGCGGAAGTTGTTTACACTGCAACGTTAACATAGAATGCAAATCAGTCAAAGCATGCTTTGCAGAAGCCTATTGGAGGATAATATTTTTGATTTTTAATAACCTTAGGATCTGGGTAGGGTTATGTTTTACTTTTTTTTTTAAGGTAAAAGTTTGGGTGGTGTACATCTGGGTCTGGTAACCTACCATCTAAGAACGTCATTTCGGACGAGAATTTAAAATTTCAGGATGAGACACGGGATGATCGTGATTGACTACGCCAGATTGCAATTCGGGCGACAGGTATGAACTGTTGTCGCTTGAAAGTACCTCAGGCGACGAACATTTGAGTCCTCATCGCTCAAATAAGCCCAAGGGTGTCTCATCTTGGGGTTGTATTCAGACGGCGAACTTAGACAAATGTTGGTCGCTTAAGTTAATTCAGGTGACAAACATAGCTAATGTTGGTTGCCTACACGACGGACAAAAGCCAGTCACCAAATTTATCGTCTCTTGATCGAGTTAACTTCAGGTGACGGAGATAACATGTGTAGACAATGTTGATCGCTTGAATGAGTAACAAAAGTGAGTCAATCATTCAGGTAATGACATATTTTTAATGTTCGTCGCTTGAATTAAATTCAAGCGAGAGAAATAACATGTGTATTCAATGTTGGTCACATGAATGAGTCACCAATAACAATCATTCAGGGGACAACATATGTTTGAATGTTCGTCGCTTAAGTTACATTCAGGCGACCCATTTTTTTACCAAAAAAAAATCTTTTTTATAAATCTTATAAATAATAAAAATATTTCATATTTTTTAAAAATAAATTATGTACTTTAATCTTATAAATATTTATAATCGTATATATAAGCACCCCATTTGACCCAATTTTTTACAAATTTTTTAATAATATTATAAATTATAAAAATATTTCATCTTTTTTAATAAAATTATTCAATTTTAATATTATAATTTATATTTATAATATTTTAAAATCATAATTTATAATGTTATAAATTTGAAATTAATTATGTAATATTTTTATAATGTTAGAATCATAAATTTACATTAATTAGGTAATATTTTATACAACCATACTAACCATATCAACTACGTATCATATTAATTAATTAAGTAATGTAATTTATGATCTTATTATATTTATAACATTTTATACAACCATATTCTTTAGGTAATATTCATAATTGTTTATAAAACAATATTAATCTAATTAACTAGAGCTATATTTATAATATTTTTATACGAGTTCATGTATTTGTTAATATTATATTCTGTTATGAATATAATATGGGTTATTAATAATAACTCATAAGTTATAAACATGCAAATATATAATGTTATAATCAATAATTTGCAATATTATAATCAGATAATGTTGTAAAATCATAACTTATAATGTCATAAATTATACATCAGTTAAGTAATATTTTTAAACAGTTAATACAATATTATAACATTAATTAGGTGTGTTTTTTTAAACCATACTAGCTAGTGCTATATTTGTAAAAAAACACATGTTATATTTATAAATTATAATGCTATGAAATCATAACATATAAGGTTATATAGTTATAATTGTGATTTTTTGTGTAAAACCATACTATTGCTATATTTGTATAAAAACACATGTTATATTTATATATTTTATATCAATATCTAATTTTCGTATGAGATAGAGATTTAGATTGAGATTGAAATCTAGATCGAGATTGAGATCAAGATTTTGGTTGTTAAATATAGCTTTTCTGAGAGATGTTATATATGAATTTTTAATGTTGTTTGAATTTGAGATTGAGATTGTGATAGATATTTTAGTTGTTAAATGTAAATTTTATGGTAGATGGTATATATGAATATCTAATTTCCGTATGAGAATGAGCTTGAGATTGAGATCGAGTTCTAGACATGGGATTGAGGTTGAGTTTGAAATCGAGATTGATATTGAGATTTTGGTTGTTAATATAGATTTTGTTATAGATGTTATATACAAATTTCCAATTTTCGCTTAAGATGGAAATTGAGATCGAGATTGAGATTCAAATTCAGATCAAGATAGAGATTGAGATTGAGATTTCGGTTGATAAATATAAATTTTGTGATAGATGATATATATGAATTTCCAATTTTAATTTGAGGCCGAGCTTGAGATTGAGAATTTGGTTGTTATATATAGATTTTGTAATATATGTTATATATGAATTTTCATTTGAGATTGTGATTTTGGTAGTTAAATATAGATTTTTTTAATAGATGTTATATATAAGTTTCTAATTTTTCTTTAAGATCGCGAACTAGAGTGAGAATGAGATTGAGAATTTGGTAGTTAAATATAGATTTTGTGATAGATGTTATATATGAATTTCTAATTTTCATTTGAGATTGAGATTTAGATCGAGATTGATAGTGACATTGAGATTTCGAATGTTATATTTTATAGATTTTGTGATAGATGTTTTATGTGAATTTTCATTTGAGATTGTAATTTTGTTTGTTAAATATAGGTTTTGTGATAAATGTTATATATGAATTTATATTTTTTTTAAGATCGAGATCAAGATATGATTGAGACATTATTACAATCTTATAAATTTGGAAAGTATTACAATCTTATAAAATTAATAATAAGTACTTCAATTTTTATACATCAAATGATTTTAATAATTGTAGATTTCGAGTTAAGAAATAAATATACTTTTGAGCATATTGAGATGAGTATGATAATTTTTATGGCATTTTTAATTTAAACAAAATTTAGTGGTTGGATTTTTGTAATTTAACGTGGTAGAATTTTTTTCAATCTAGAAAGAGTGAACCTATTTTAAAATTTAACATGACACCATCAAACCCTAATTGGCGGTGTATATATACACTTGTAAACCCAACCAGCCGTGACCAGAAGTATTGTGCTTAATGGATAAGTAAAGATCTCCAAACGATAGAAACAAATCATAGTTAGATAAACATTAGAAATCCAAGTTTATCTGCATCGGCGGGCACCAGACCATCAACTGCGGGCACGGCTCTCAGTGGGCACTAGAACTTATTTCGTGGGTGTCGGACTCGTATTCGCGGGCACTGATAAAGGCTAAACCTACACCCACAAGTGTATGGGGTTCAGTTGTAGTATATCGAGTGTCGAATCACGGGGACTATGTGGTATCGATTGTAATTCCAAACTGATTAAACTAAGCCAACAAACCATAAAAGAAATATTTATATGGATTGAGAAAGTAACCAACTAAAACTAAATAACTATACAAAATGTGGTATTCAAACACAATAGAACGAGGCAAATCTAGGATAAAGGATCACCACAACAATTCTTTAGTAGATTAATATCGATATCCGTGCCACATTGTCTGAGTTTGTTGAAGGTAGCTATCTAAGGTACTTACTAATCTCCTTTCGGTCTCATAGTAATTGCGCCTAAATTGGTTAACCATCTCCTTTTGGTCTCAAGCAACCAATTCAAACCCTTTAAGCTCTTAGAACCTAGACCTCAATTGCATCAATATCCGCTTTCGCACTCAATCGAATACAACTTCAATCTAGAGTTTCTACAATAGCTATTAATCCACAAGAAATCTTATAAAGCTTTCACAATAATAAAATTTCAGACTCAAACCTAAGGTTCCGATAATAAGTTATCGCCTTTCGGCCTCAAACCCTTATCTAATTGCCCTATTAGTCTTATCTCCTTTCGGTCTCAAATCCTAACAGGAACTCTAATCAATTATAAAATTAATCAGATTAAGCACATTAGGATTGAATCTAACAAGTTCTCAAACAAAAGAATATCAATACTAACGCTACCAAATAATTATCGGGATCACCCAAACCCTAGAACGGAGAAATCAATCAAACATAATATAATAAACGATGAAATAAATTATAGACAGAAATAGATCAAAGTTTAGAATAATATGCAAACCAAAATCTTTGTCCTCGATCCAGAGTGTAATACCGAAAACAAAGAAAGAAAACCTAAGAATTATAATCCAACCCAACACCTAATTACAAATTCAGCCCATAAAATTCTAATTTGGCAATTTTCACACTTTAGCTTCCGAGGTCCGATTCAATGATTCTCGCTCCTTCGTATTGACACTCGAATTTCCATAATATTCGTCCCAAAATGCCTGAAATAAATAAACAGTAGGTGTAGACTCCGAAAATGCAAAATAAAATAAATAAAGCATTAAATATGTCAAATATGCATGAAAATGGTCTAAACTAATATGCAAATGTAGCCCTAAAATATGACTAAAATAGATGAAATCAAATCACCCCATGCTTGAACCTTGCTTGTCCCCAAGCAAGACTCACTAGAGAAAGACGACTCTACAAAGACAAACAAAGAACACAAAGAATATTCCTATGAATGATCACTCGTCAGTATGGTTACTATGGCTTTCTAGAGTATTTATCAATTAAGCTCAAAGTAGATATGACACTATGAGACCCACATCAAATCTTTCATACTCATTGCATAAAAGCTTAATTACTTAAAGGTTCAGGAGATGCTTGCATTCAGAATGTATTGAGCAATAAAAAAAATTAGCAATAAAAAAAATATTCATAAACACCCATATATTACTAAGCCTTTTCTACTTCGGATTTTCAATGAAGATCTTTATTCT
Source organism: Persicaria maculosa (assembly GCA_963922045.1). Taxonomy (NCBI): domain Eukaryota; kingdom Viridiplantae; phylum Streptophyta; class Magnoliopsida; order Caryophyllales; family Polygonaceae; genus Persicaria; species Persicaria maculosa. Next base: position 61,349,915 of record OY998257.1, on the reverse strand, counting down.
CTTTTTTTTTTTCTATTTCATTCTGTTCCTCCTTGTGTGAATTTTATTCTCCACAAACATGATCGGTTACTAACCGTATTTTTTTTCTTCTTTCCGAGTGAATTTTATCCTCCTCCAATGTGACACTATCTAAGTTGTTGCTTGATTTAATGATGATTCTTTTCACTCGAGTGAATTTTATCCTCCTCGAGCGGTGCAAGTGAATTTTATCCTCCTTGCACTCATCAACCCAACATGTATTTCCAAATCATGACAAACAAACAACCGAATTTACTAAGGCTTTTCATTAGGGGTTTAGACATATAAAATGAAAATCAAAGAAAATTGCTCTAAACTGAACATCCAACCAATAATCAAGCTAACTAATGCTCATACTCCAGATTGTATGGAAACCTCACAAGTGTCATTATTCAATTAATAATAAAGTTTAGTAACTCCTAAGCCATAGGTAACCATATATCATCATAGAGGTCATACCAATCATAGAAACAACTTTCTACAAAAGATATATAAACTAACAAAAAATAAATAAATATACAAAACGAAGAACAAAGACTCAATAAGCATAAACATGGGATAAATATCAACACCTATAAATATAATGCAATCTACGATGCAATGAATGAAATGCACATGAAAAATGAAAAATGAAAAAAATATATGCAAAAAATGGAGCTACACATATGAATTACAAGTGAGTTACCCCCACCCCATACTTAAAATCATACTTTGTCCTCAAATTAGATAATGAAAAAAAGGAAGAGGAAACGCACTGAATATTCAAGCATTCTGAGCAAAATCAGGGCAGCACAATTCAGTAGATCAGCCCCATCTTTAAAAGCTCCACATAAAAAGAGCGTCAATAACTCATCAAAATAGTAGGCAACATCCTCACTTGGGTGTGATTGAGAACTCATAAAAATTTGGTTGCATCACCTCGAAATCGAGTTTGGCCAAGACAACAAAAACAAAGCAAACAACCAACAAGACAACACAAGTTCTATCCAACACCAAGGGCACCACATCATAACAAAACCAACATGAGATTATAATCACTTTAGATCAAACAGGCTTCATGAACATAACATGTAAAATCAGTAATCAAGCCCAGAAGAATGATCAAAAGCCAAGGTTCAATCAGAACAAATGTTGCAGTTGCACTCAGTCACATGCCGATAAAAATCAATAGAATTCAAGTGACTTCAGAGAGTGCAAAACTAGCAAGAATTAGAAGCACACCTAAACCATCACACATTCAAATCAGAAACACCACCACAAGCAACCCCATACTTAGAAGTTTAGCAAGTTTACAAGTCAAATCAATATAACACAAACTTGGAGATTTCTAAGCATGATTCTCGCCAAATCAAACTCATCTCAACAAATTAATCAATTCCTTAAGCTCAATGAGATCAACCTCACACAATCAACTAAAAGGTCGAATTAATGAATCCAATATATGTGTTTATTTGACTTTCAAGTGAGCACAATTCCGAAATTTTAGCAAGTCACAAAAGTTATCAATAATTAAACATAACTTGTTAAAACTCAAGAACACAATTATCAAAATAAACACAAGCTTCAATGGAATCCAAATTCATTAGATTCAATCAATCAACCCCATTCATCACAAGTAACAAGAATCATGAGATGTAATAGGTAGGAATAAAGCACAAGGAACTCATGAACTCATCTAAATCACAGATCCCCAATTTCCCAAAATCAATTCCATCAACCTAAACCCTAGAAATAGAAATTTCCACATTAAAGATAATCATAGCAATTTGTAGGAAAAATCAAAGCACAAGAGGCTAGATTGAGGATACATACCGAAATTGTGGAGCACAAGGGGAGGAATAGGGGATTGAGCACACAAAGCAGACAAAGGGTGGTGATCAGGCCGGTGTAGCCTGCTGGGTGAGCGCGAGGGCTGTGCGGCTGTTGCTGGGCAAGTGGCTAGGTGAGAAGGAGAGATGGTGATGCTGGGTATCGGCGACGGACCAAGAGAGAGGGAGAAGCGGGAAGGAGACGTCGGGTTGCTGGTGGCGGGGCGATGCTGGTGAGCGTTGGCGGATATTAATTCCGACAGCAAGAGGCTGTGTGAACAGAGAGAAGGAGACGAGGTTGTGGGGAACGGAACAAGTGGTCGCCGGCGGTGGTGACGGAGCAGGAGGTCGCCGGCTGCTGGTGGCGGGATGTGAACGCCGGCAAGAGAGGGCTGAGAGGGAGAAGAGGTGAGAGGCACCAGTGCGAGATGGGGAGCGCGAGGCAAAGAAGCAGCGCAAGAGAGTTTTTTTTTTAATAAACGATGGATGTTAGGACGCACGGGCGTGCGGAGGTAGTGCACGGACGTGCGATCGTCTCTGCGAGTGCGGGTCGACCCGTGCGTCCGTGCAAACCTTATTCGAGCTAGTTTTTTTTCAGAAATAAAAACAATAATAATAAAATAATCCTAGCTAAAAACAAAAAGAAATAAAAAAAACATACATGTGAACCACTTATTTAATGTCTTTTAGCTTGACCTTGTTCTGACGAAAACGCTTATATCTCCCTGAATGGATGGTCCATGGTTCGATCCACCCATCCAGCAGCGTCTTCTTGGAGCAGAATAGATGTGATTGTTTCATACTCAAGCTCCATAGGAATGTGCTCCTTTTCTTAGCATATCGTCCTTCTGTGTCTTCAATAAACTTGAATAATGGAACCCGCTCCCCATGCTCTAAAATCTCCATATCTTCAAAAACCTGCATTTCAAAAGAGATGACAGTGCAATCGTCATTGTCAGTAGCCTCACCTTGAACACATAAAAAATTTTGAGAACATGAGAATTTAATTTGTTGAGCCTCTTGGATCAGCATCATCTCATCCTCAAAATTGGTTTGGATCATCTCAAGTCGGGTCTCAAGTTCATTGAAGAACTTCTCCATATGACTCAGTTGGGACGAGTTTTGTGCATTTTGTAAGGCTTGATCTCGGCACCCAGGTGGTGCGTACTCCTTAGTGAGGTCCCTTACGTAAGAAATGTGAGGGTTGCACATATAGTACACCTCCTCCTCCATTCCAAACGAAGCTCTCAACACTGGACACTCAATCACTACATGATCAAAACCTCCGCAAAACTCACAATAATATGCATAATTCATGATAAGAGCACAACCTGAAATCAAAAACAAAAAGAAAAGAAATCAAAAGCAAAAAAAAGACTTAGAAAAATCAATTCAAAATAAGCAATCAATACTAACAATAGTCCCCGGCAACGGCGCCAAAAACTTGATAAAGGCTAAACCTACACCCACAAGTGTATGGGGTTCAGTTGTAGTATATCGAGTGTCGAATCACAGGGACTATGTGGTATCGATTGTAATTCCAAACTGATTAAACTAAGCCAATAAACCATAAAAGAAATATTTATATGGATTGAGAAAGTAACCAACTAAAACTAAATAACTATACAAAATGTGATATTCAAACACAATAGAACGAGGCAAATCTAGGATAAAGGATCACCACAACAATTCTTTAGTAGATTAATATCGATATCCGTGCCACATTGTCTCAGTTTGTTGAAGGTAGCTATCTAAGGTACTTACTAACCTCCTTTCGGTCTCATAGTAATTGTGCCTAAATTGGTTAACCATCTCCTTTCGGTCTCAAGCAACCAATTCAAACCATTTAAGCTCTTAGAACCTAGATCTAGCTCATTTGCATCAATATCCGCTTTCGCGCTCAATCGAATACAACTTCAATCTAGAGTTTCTACGATAGCTATTAATCCACAAGAAATCTTATAAAGCATTCACAATAATAAAATTTCAGGCTCAAACCTAAGGCTCCAATAATAAGTTATCGTCTTTCGGCCTCAAACCCTTATCTAATTGCCCTATTAGTCTTATCTCCTTTCGGTCTCAAATCCTAACAGGAACTCTAATCAATTATAAAATTAATCAAATTAAGTACATTAGGATTGAATCTAACAAGTTCTCAAACAAACGAATATCAATACTAAAGCTACCAAATAATTATCGGGATCACCCAAACCCTAGAACAGAGAAATCAATCAAACATAATATAATAAACGATGAAATAAATTATAGACAGAAATAGATCAAATTTTAGAATAATATGCAAACCAAAATCTTCGTCCTCAATCCAGAGTGTAATACCGAAAACAAAGAAAGAAAACCTAAACTAAAACCTAGAAACACCGGCCGAAGAGAAGTGCGGCAAGTCAGAACTCAAAGGCCCCCCTTTCTTCTACTGAAAATACGAGTATATATATAAAGAAATTAGATAAATTACCATTCAGCTCACATAACTTAAGAATTATAATCAAACCCAACACCTAATTACAAATTCAGCCCATAAAATTCTAATTTAGCAATTTTCGCGCTTTAGCTTCCGAGGTCCGATTCAATGATTCTCGCTCCTTCGTATTGACACTCGAATTTCCATAATATTCGTCCCAAAATGCCTGAAATAAATAAATAGTAGGTGTAGACTCCGAAAATGCAAAATAAAATAAATAAAGCATAAAATATGTCAAATATGCATGAAAATGGTCTAAACTAATATGCAAATGCAACCCTAAAATATGACTAAAATAGATGTTATCAGGCGCCGCATACGCTTCTTCGTGTCTTCTTTATTTCTTCACTTGGATTCCTCTTTATCTCCTTCTTGGATCTTCTTCTCTTCATCTACAAGCCATCCGAAGTATTTCATCCACCTTAAGGATCCATCATTGTCCTCTTCCACCATCTCTTGAGTCCGGATTTAAGAATTTGCATAATTGGCATAGAAAAACGTTGATTTGGATCTTTAAATGCAACCAAAAAATACCCTAAAACATACCCTATAAATACCCTAGAATGATAAAGATGCGACTTAGCAATAAAAACATATCAAATGCAACCAAAAAATACCCTAAAACAACTGATAATGCAAGTTTTAGATAGGCATTATAAGTAGTTTTAGGTGCATTAGAGTGTGCATATTGCATGTTTAGTAGGTAAATTGCATTGTTATTCATTTAGACATTCGAGTTCGGAATCTAAGCATTTTTGTGCTTATTATGCAGATTTTTATTCTCAACACGAAGAGGGGATAAGAATGGATCATCGTAGCCAAAAAGAGTCTAAAATGGTGCTAAAGAAGAAGGTAGAGGAGACATAAGAAGAGCTAAGAAGATGAAGAACGAAGAGAAAGAAGAAATCGGAATCCAGAAATAGTGGCACTCACCACTGGAATACCCAGGGACAGCACTGGCGGTCGTAGGCGGCCGCCCCACCCTTCGACCCACGCGTCCCCGTGAGTTTGAAGGAAAAAAAAATATTTATATATATGATATTGTTGTAATAGGTAAAACTAGGATGGATATTGAATCAACTTATCTATTTAACTCAGTTGGTAAATGAAAAGGAAGGAAAATAAAAAGAGACCAAAGTTTGGGTGTTCGATCCCTACTAACCTCATTTTTTAAAAAATAAATTCTTACCTCTTTTTTTTTTTAAAAAAAACTTCTCTATATTCTTTGTTCAACTTGCACCCCACTCTTTATATTTCTACTCCCATTTTTAATTATATTCTCACTTCTCAAACTCCCTATTAGATACAAATCTAGCTATTAACCAATTAAATCCCCTAAAATTGGTGAAATTAGGCGAAGAAAAATGGTGAAATTTAGGGTTTGAATATGAGAATCAATTTTGTGAAATTTTGATTCCAAGTCCAACATGATGTAGGTCGAGTTTTCTGTGAATATGAGAATCAACTTTGTGAAATTTTGAATCAATCTAGATACATAATGCAGAATTTGGTAATGGGGTAAAGAATTTTGGTGTATCTTGTGAAATGTTGAAAGATCGAGTTTTCTGTTCCTCGTCCAACATGATGTAGGTCTATCTTTCTTTGTTTTTTTTTTTTTAATTCCAAGGGTGTGATTTAATTCTCCGCGGGTCTTGGAGATAATGAGGAACCGAACGAGCCTAAAAATGGAGCAATAATCACGAACAAAAGGGGTGTGAATCAGGGCCACCAAACTGCACAGGCACACTGCACACATGAGAAATCCTAAGAAAAAAACTTTGGACACCTAAGAATAAGATCATCAACGTACTTGCGTTGAGCCTTGATTTAATTTCGGTGTTGAATTGGTTTTTTTTTATAAATTAAAGTAACCAAATGCACTTGTTTCAAACCTGCAAAACTATCAAACCCATATTTTCTTAATTGTTTGTCATAATGGAGATTTCATCAATGCTATTAGCAGCAGTTATTGTGATGAGCATGGCAGTCCTTGGGCATGGAGTACTAGGAAGTGAAGAGTGAAGACAGCCCTCTGATCATCGATTTAAGGAAACATGCCCTCCACTTGAAGAGACCGTGAGGTTCATTGTGAAGAATGCTGTCCTTGCAGATCCTTCGATGGCTGCCTCCTTGCTCCGTCTGGATTTGGATTCCATGAATTTGGCCATCAAATTCATGGGTGGAGTTGAGCAAATCTCAATCATTAAAAAAATAACCGACGGTTAGATTTGGCCCCCTCCTTCACCCCCCACCCCCACCCTCACCCTTTTTCTTTTTTCTTTTTTTTTTTAATTTCTTTTTTGTGAGTGTAAAACCCAACTCCACCCATGAATTTGATGGTCAAATTCATGGGATCCAAACCCCCTCCGTCTTCACTTCCATCACTGTTTCATCTTGATTAGTTCTCTCTGATCGACCAGCATCACCGTACTTGACTCTCTCTCTCTCTGTTATTTTAATTCTTGGGTTTCCTTGATCACGTTACGCTAGCTAGCTTATTGTATCTGTTTTTCATTAATTTTTTACGCGTTCCCTATATACACCGCAAATGAACGTTAGATCTAACGTGGTGACAACGTCCAATCCGGCGTTGTGCTCAAACCATCATTTTGCTTTGGAAAAAAATTGGGCGTTGTAACATCGTCCGATTCGACGTTGTTGCAACGTCCAATTGGACGTTGCAAGCTGAAAGCCCAATGGGTTCGATCGGACTTAGCAACGTCCAATTTGACGTTGTAACAACGTCGAATCCGACGTTGTTACAACGTTCGATTTTTTCCCCGAGGCAAAATGATGGTTTGAGCACAACGTCGGATCTAACGTTGTTACAATGTCAAATTGGACGTTGTATGCCCAGTAAGTTCAGCAACCCCTATAAAAGGGGAGGAAGACCGCATTTGAAAATACAACACAACAATTCCACATTTTCTTTCCTTCCATGGAGCCGGTTACAACTGAACATCGCGGATCAAACCCCGCATTGATTTTGTAATCAAATGAGTTTGGTACCAAATGCCCCCGAAGGAGTCCGATTGTGCTTGTCGCAATCCAGAATGCAGTGACATTCATCCTTGTACGCTGTTTCGAGTCGAGTGTGAAAATAACACTCACATTTCCGCCGCCTTCGATAGGTCGAATCGTGCCATGTATCGAGGATCATCCTGTCTATCCTTGTCCGGGTGAAGCGGACCCCGGAAACAAGGGAAGTACGTCCAGATCCATGCCTAAATAGTTTAAAAAATTAGAGCACTTATTATATGTACGCAAATACATCAAAACATTTACCGTATTCAAGAATCAAGTATGGGGAGTATTCCAATCTTGTACGGAGGAGTCGTTCAAGCGGTGCCGGCAATGGCTTCACGTTTGTTAGGAGGGTAGCTAGATATATGAAATAAAATATGTAAATAACGCTCAAACCAAACCAACTCCCTTTCCTAGCAAATAAATTCAAGACTCCCTCCCGATGCAGTAGTAGGGAATCAGGATCGATCATCGAGGAGGCGAGTCAGCGGTGCCTGAATAGTCTTTGAAAAGTTCCTGACCAGAAGCCTCGATATCGACTGCAGTGGTCGATATCGACAGGGGCTGTCGATTTCTAATGTATCTCTCGCTCTGCACAACCTGTAAAATACGAACAGAGAGGTCGACGTCGACTGCAGAGATCGATGTCGAGTGAACTCAGTGGCGTCGGTCGACTCAGAAGACTTTCGACTTGGATCTCAGAGTAGGGGTGGTCGATCTCGACTGTGTTGGTCGATCTCGAGTGCAATAACCGTTCGTAAACAGAAAAACAGAAAGTAAAAGCAAATATTTTTTGGGTTTGTAAACTATATAAACTAAGGCTTCCAAGGTAGAGATTCACCACAACAATAACCATGCATGCATAGGCACTTAAATCACATAAAGACTATAAAGTTTATGTTTTTATCATCCTATGACAACTTTCGCAATCACCAAATAGGAATATAGAGGCTTTCGCATAAATACCTATTTGTTTCTATCCTTTTCATAATTAGGATTCAGTCAACTTTCGCAAACAAAACCTAATTACTATCCAAATTCACAAATAATCCACTTTCGCTTCATATAATGCAAATAAGGAATTATCCTAAACTCTCATAAAGGATTAAGCATGGGATAGAAGATGAAAACACATAAGCAAATTAGGGATTTAAGCATACAAACATGGCTATTGACGGGCTCACCCCGACCCTAGAAGTAGGATGACTACTCACTCATCATCATACTTGAACACATAATAACATAAAAACAAACCTTGAATAAAACTTAAACCTTCAAAAGTATACAACCAAACACCTTTCTCTCTCTACTCGGCTCTCTCTCTATTGGTGGCTTGATTGCTCAAGAATTAAATCAATAAAACCCAGCCCCTAGGGTTTTTTTATAGGCTCCTAATCCTTGCTAGCCAAGGAAAGGAATTATAATCCTAATCAAATTGGTAAATTAAATATTCTATCTAAATATAAATCCTACAAGAAATTGAATCTAGCTAAAATAATATTCCCTAGGGTAAATTGAAATATACCCATAAGGATAAAAGTATATTTGGAAGATGATAGATTAATGATGTGGCTAAGCAATCCTCCAAAGATTCGGCCCATTACGTGTCTACTACGCGTTGTTGCTCCAGTCGATGCCGAATGAACCGGTCGACATCGAGTGCTCGATTTCGGTCGAAATGTGTTGGTCTCGGTCGACATTCTTGCTTTATGACTTAGTCTCTGATTTGGCCCTTTTCTTCAGTCGATATCGGGTGCTACCTGTCGATGTCAAGGGAATAGATTGAGATCGAGTGCTTTACTCGAAATCGGGTGATCTTCCAGTGTCTTGTCTTTGCTCTAAAACGTTCCAAATCTTGCGAAATTAAACCAAAACTTGTGTAGACCTCTATATCTTGCAAATAAATGCAAACTACACAAATTTTGTACTTTCCCAACCCAAAAGTATAAAATATGCATACGAAATGGAATAAATGTAAGCACGAAACATGGTAAAATAGGCGCACATCAATGTCAATGGTGGTCTGTACCCGGGGTCATGGGGTATCTGGAATCAGTGTGGCTCATCCATCGAACAAGCCTTATCAGATGTTACACCGACCACGTTCTCAACTTTGGGACGAGGACAACAAATAGGTAAGCATATTCTTTCGCTTTTACCCATGTATCTCGTTCCTAAATTTCGAACTTCGTTCACCGCGGTCACATGATGCAATATGTGTTGGGTTGAGGGCCAACATAAAGTGCTGAAGGAAGCATTGCACTCGCCCACATGTGACTTTTGTGTCGTGGTGGATGCCATTCACCAAGTTAATGAATGTTAGATGGATAATCTCCAGATTGTCTTGGAGATAGATCGTTTCAAATGGCCAACTAATGCACAAAACGTCCCCTTATTCGACGAGGTTAAGCACGTAGTTTCGAAGAAGTGTTTTGAATATCTCTACGATCATATATTGGAGGTTCGTTGTCAATGGAAAAGTATCTGAACAGTGCACCGACCGGTTTTGGAGAGTTTTCTATAGGCTACCGTGTGTGCACAATGTTTAGCGTTGTGTTGTTGAATGAGCTCCAATATCACCGGACAACGTCCACCCATTTTGGAAAGATCTGTCTTGGGACGAATCTGAAAATGTTGCCTTACCCTACATCATGTCGTCTTCGTACACTGCCTCCAATGAAGCATGTGACTCGGATCTGCACCCACTCGTGGTTGGTAGCGTACGTTCAAAGGGGAGACCTAGAGGGAGAAGGAACCCTTGCAGAACGAATCCCTTGCGAGATGAGGAATATCGGGCGAATTTTGAAACGGGGGAAGCCAAAGCAGGTCGCCGTGGTAGGGACCAAAACTCCCGACCTCCGTCTAACACAGAATACTGGGGTTTTAGCTGGGTTACAACAATGTGGACTCTTTTATGTTCATGCACATTACAGTAGTTGTGAACACCATAGGAGATGGTCACTGCGAATATCGAGCTTTGGCACAACTAATGTTACGGCCAGAGGAGGCACGGTTCACAGATATGAAAGGGTTATTGTGCAACCATTTGGAAGAGAATCATAAAATTTTCATTGGTTGTTACATGGGAGGGTATTCGTTGCGAGAGTTTATCGACCTGCAGAGTTACTCCGGCATAGTGGGAGGTGACCGAAGATACTAGATCGAGCTACCGATCATGGGCCTTGTATTTGCGACCGTCTACCATGTGCCCCTCGTCGTCTTATCTTGGCACCGGCCCTTTATATGCCTCCCTATGTACAGCAAACAACCAGATAACGCTCATCATGAGGCCACACTAGGGTTGGCATGCATCGTGAACCAAGATCATTTTGCGGCGGTGAGAATGACATGTGTTACTCTCGCTTCAATTGCATTTCATCCTTAATTTACAAAAATTAACATTGTACTATATTTTTTTGCAGATATGGTTACGGCCCAACGCTCCTTTACCTCCTCCAACACATGAATGGATAGCATACCATCATCCGAGCGTCAACGGATGGGATACTCGCTTCCAAGTTCAATTTGATAGATTTACCACTGCGGGTTCAGGAAGGTCGTCCCCTACACCATGTTTAGCAGTCTTGACATAATGTTTAATTATCGTTGCCCTATTACGTTAGACGTTGTAAAATAAAATTCTAATATCTATTATAAAACCATCCACATTATCTTATTTCACATATTATGTTGTCTAAGTTCAACTATACAATTACATTTGTCTTTATTATTCATTTTTCACACTTCTATTTGTGCTATAGTTCAATTATACAAATTTTTTCACAAAAAAAAGTGTTTCGTAGGTATGAAAACAAGTATTGTAATATAACGCCCGATCCGACGTTGCGATTCGTATATCACAACGTCGGATTGGATGTTGTGATGTAGCCCGACGGCACACTTTATAACGTCCAATCTGAAGTTGTAAAGTGCCCGACCCGCCCCATCCTGGCCTCAGATGCACAACATTTTATACCTCATATTGCAACATCAGATCCGACGTTGTAATGTAATTAACGTTACAACGTCCGATCTGATGTTGTTTATCAGTTTTAATCCGTGTATTTGCGGTGGATATATGAGCACCCATTTTTTTATTAATTTCATACTGTGCACATATATAGTTTAGCACGTACTAGCTCGTACTCATGATCATTTCTCGTTTGTTTTTATATATAATTAAATAAATATATATTGTTGTACATTGTTGAGCATATATATGATATATCTAGGGTTGCGAGGGTACAGTTTTCCTGGACAGTAAGGAAGGCATAGTGAGCGAGAAGGGAGCTGGACCCAACTTGAATTCCTTGAAAGGATTTCAAGTGATTGATAAAATCAAGTACGTTGTGGAAGGCGTAGCTAGCTACTACCGTTCTTACCAATTTGTCAAAACTCCGCTATAGTATAGTGGGATTAGGTTCGATCCAAAAGGAGTTGGTCAGCGGTTCTATCTTAGTTGTCTTTCGCACAAAGGGTAGCAAGAATGGTGGGAGAGGGATTGGTATGGGTGTCAATAGGGGAAATTCGTTTCACACACATTTTCACGGCTCAAACGAAGGTAAAATCAATAGAGAGAAGGATTCCAAAGATATGGATCACCGCAACCATAAACACATTTGCAAATCAATGAATCTCATACAAGTTCATGCTTTTATCATCAAACAATTAACTTTCATTATTCAACAAGTAAATCAATCAACTTCTGTATAATCAACCTACTTGTGTTTACATTTTCTTAACTAGGATCCTTAACCCATGTTATAAAAACCCTAATTACTAATCCAAGTTCACAATTTCCTTCTTTCAAGTTAATTGCAATAAAGAATTCCTTAGACTTTCATCTAATGATAAGCACATAGGTAGATGATGATAAAAACACCAAACAATATGATAAAATCATCAATTCAACACACATGTCTATAGTTGGGATCTCCCTAACCCTAAAAGGAAAGCGAAGTACTCACTATTCACGATAGAAAACTTAAAAAAAAGTCATAAAGGAAAGAAAACACCTTGAGAAATCTCAAAAACCATCGCAGACCGTTGTCAAACCCACTTTCTCTCTCTCTCTCTCTCTCTCGCTCTCGGCTCTCTCTCTCTCTTATTCGTATGTTGTGTTATGTGTTGGATGGTGTGGAATGGCTGGAAGAGAGGTGTATTTATAGTGCTAGGCCGGGGTCGGCAAAATTAGGGTAAAGCAAGACCCAATGGGCTGGATTCGATCGCGTGAAGAATCTGCTGAAGATACGGAATCGGTGGGTGCCGCTTGGGATCGGCGGGCACGGACAAAGCGGTTGCTCATGAGCTTCCTTGAGTGCTACAGGATCGGCGGGTGCGGCTTGGGATCGGCGGGCGCCGCTCTTGTGTTTTTAGCTTTTTCAACTTTGTCTTATAACGCACTTTTTGGATTCCTCGTTTGTCCTATTAATGCGTATGAATATGCGTTAGAAAGATATTTTCGAGGAATACAACTCTCATGAATATGTCAGAACTTGAGTCGAAGTACAAAAGTGTGAAAAGAGGGAGTTTCTCCAGCTGCTCCATCTCGTCGACCTTGTTCGCTTCTACTTCCACTTCCTTAGCTTTTTCAACATCTTCTTGACCTTCCTTTAAGTTTCCCAATGTGTCACATCACCTCTAAAATGGCTATATTTCTATAAAATGCAAAACACACTTGTGTAGACATCCATATCGAAAACCATACGAAAACTTACAAAAGCAACTTGATTCTAACCTAAATGCAATGCAAATGCACTCAAAATAAAGCTATCAAACATGCTAGAAATGCGAACATCAACACCCCATACTTAGACTGCTTGTCCTCAAGCAATAACCAAGTATGAATCATTCATCTCGTAAACATACCTTTCATGCATTAGCCCTATATATCAAAAGCAATCTCAATTTAGTGCAAACATGAATAAGGTAGACAAACGTCCTAGCATGTACATGAATGATCAAGTAGCCCACATGCTCATTCATCTAACATCACAAGGAAAAATGTGTTTCACTCGCTCTCATGTGTTTAGGCTTTTAAGAATAAGACTCGACTCAATTTCAAATACAAAAACTCTTAAATATTGAAATTTATATCACCAATTTCACAGCCAATTAATACCAATGCAAACAAGAATAATCGCAAGGTCTTTCGCCTAATGGAAGGCTTCAAAGAAAACTCCATTCGACGGGTTGTAATGGGGCTTGGTACAAAATAAAGGACAGGGGGATATTTTGGCTAAGTGGTTCTTGAAATCCGAAAACCAAGATTCCTAAACATGAACCAACATCTCAACCATAACTCTCTCAAAATACATCAACCAAACTCACTAATCAATGAAGCTAACTTCCTTTCAACCTCAATATATCCCCATTAAGTCTCACAAAATAGAAACAAGGCAAATTTGGCTCCATGCACAAACGGATGTATTTATTCTTCTTTTTCTTCTCTCTATTTTTTTTCCTTCTTTATTTTTTTTTTCTTCCCTTTTTTTCAATTTTTTTCTTTTTCGAATCAGAAAGTGTAAGTGCATAAATAGAATGGGAGCCAAAACTTCCTTTGACATGATATGCATAGCGAGAAAAATATAAAACCCAACCCATATAGTAATAATATGTGTCGAACCCCATATTTGAACCAAACAATGTCTCACTCTACAATCATCAATGTTATCAAAACTAAATCCTAATTCCCGGATAGGGGGGTCAGCCTCATATCGGCTAGGGAATGATTTTTTTGGAGTTTACTAAATTAATGCTTCATGCTTTTATGTGTGGCTTCAAGAAGAAGAAAATATAGGGCAGGTAAGGAGATGATTTAAAGGGCTAAAAGTGTGCCTCTGTCCTCTAATTCTCATTTACACCAAACATATATATATATATATATATATATATATATATATATATATATATATATATATATATATATATATATATATATAGGAAGAATAAATTCAATCAAGAAAGCAGATGGATTTTTTATGTTCTCCCTATAAGGCCAAAATTCTCACTAGGTCAAAATTTTGTTGGATTTTAGTTATAGCTAAGAACTTAGATCATATATGCTCAATTATGTTTACCAAACTATGTTTTACATAAAAACCAAAGTATAGAACATGGCTAAACATTCCAAACATCCTATGAGACTAATATCATCAAGTCAGTCATAATGTTTCATCATAGGATATCTAAGTTAGGTGCTATCCATCCTAAAACAAAAAATAAAGATTCAGTCTAGACTCAAAATGAAACAAGAAACGAACATGCATTTTTTGTGATTTTTGACCTTTTCTAAATTTTTTATTTTTTTGTATTTTTGATGTTTTTCATATGCAAACCAGGAAAAAAAAGAAAGAAAATTAAATACTATAGAACATATATAATGCTCCAACTAATATATCTGCATAAGATTTGCAGTGTGAAGAAGAAGTCTCTACTTCAAATGTTGAATAAGATATGGATACACTCTAAAATAAACTTATATTATTACTTTAAAAAAACTCAGATTATCACTTTCAAAAAAACTCAGACGAGTGCATTTTTGTTTTTACAAATGTACATCCTAACTGCTTCTCTACAATTATACTCCCTCCATCTCATAATAAGTGGCACGTTTTTTAAGGATGTAAAAACTCTATAAAATATTATTTTTTTAATAATTTCATTCTTATTACTCATATTATAAAATTATTAAAAAAATTTAATTGAAAAATAATATTTTATAGAGTTTTTACTTTTGTTAAAAAAGGTGAATGACATTTAATTTGAAAAGGAGAGAGTAATACGGAGTATAGAAGTTTGAGAGAAACCGTTGGCATGTTTAGAAAAGACAATCCCATGTGGCAAAACACATTGAAGTTTACCAAATAACCCTGTCAAGCAACACATTAGCTGTCTTTGTTATGATATTATGCAATTGAAGTGGCGCATTTACTCTCAAATACTTTCACAATCACATGTGCGTTTCCTTTGTTGTTTTTCGTCCACCTCTTTACAACGTAAATAAAAGTACCCACACTAATGGTATCCAAAGTTTAGATGATAAAGTTGACCACAGCACGAACAACTGTTTCCATCCCTTAGGACCCGCCTCGGTAAAGCACTATGAATGGTGAAATCTCACACTTCCACTTGCATCAAAATTATAATAATCCCTTTTTCCGATTTCTCTTCAATAATGAATCAACTTTGAAACAAAGAAAGATATCTGCAGCCATTGATCGAGTTGGAGGAGTTGATCATCCATCAATAATATCTCTTCACAGTTGTACGTTAACTGCTATTGCTGTTGCTGTTGCTGTTGCTGTTGCTGTTGCTGTTGCTGTTGCTGTTGCTGTTGCTGTTGCTGTTGCTGTTGCTGTTGCTGTTGCTGTTGCTGTTGCTGGGCGTCAAGTTAACATGGCATTCTCCACTACCATCTCTTCTGCCCACATCTTGTTACAGGTTGCTTCTTTCTCCTCCAAATTCTACCTCCCTGATTGATTTTATGTGCGTGATTTTTTATCCTTGGCCTCGTAGAGCAAGCTGGCCACCAGGAATCTGCGCGATCTCAGCTTCGAACTGTCTCTTCGACACCTTGGCCAACCAATCCTATTCCATGGAGGGTGCAGGCTGAGCCTGTCAACCAAGAAGAAAAGACCTCCAATTTGTTCTTGCTGTAAGACATAATTCATAGGCTATGTATATGTTACTGAATGAATGCTGCTTTGAATCTCATCGTGTTTCGTCGTTTGGAAGGCATCGTTGCAGGGTCTCAGCTTGCTAGCAGTGCCTTCACGCTTGGAACCGTAGCTGTTCTCCCGTTCTACACGCTCATGGTCGTTGCTCCGAAAGCTGAAATCGTAAGCTTTTTTGACTAGTTGCAACAACATCCACATCTCTACATGGTGTGTTCTTAATAATAGGATTGAGTTTCCTGTGTGATTGTAGACTAAGAAATCAATGGACAGCAACATCCCATTCGTCGTGCTTGGTCTAGTGTATGCATACTTGCTCTACCTTTCATGGACACCCGATACCATCAGACTAATGTTCGCGAGCGAGTACTGGCTACCCGAGGTCTGCAAATGTGCTGTTCATGGATCGATAAATCGTTGTGTGATAATTTCACCTAGGAACTAAAAGGCTGTTTCTTTCATCAGTTGCCAGGGATCGTTAAAATGTTCTCAAGTGAAAAGACGTTAGCGTCTGCGTGGATTCACCTGCTGGTTGTCGACCTCTTTGCTGCCAGGTCTAGTACAACTCTCCCTCTCCCTCTCTCTCTCAACTCGAAAGCTAAACCTTGATGATTTTTATTCATGTTGCACGCACAGTAATGATTGATAGCGTTGTATAGGTGTATCTATCAAGACGGATTGAAGAACGAAGTTGAAACTCGGCATTCAGTCTCTCTATGTTTGCTCGTCTGCCCCGTCGGGATCTTGACGCATACACTCACCAAAGCACTGACCAGAGCACGAGTTGGAATCCGCAAACACAAGTAGGAAGGTCAATCAGCAGCATAGAACACCAGTCTAACTATACTACGCAATTAGGAGGTAAAAACAGTTGCTGTAACGTCTCATGTTGGTCTTATTGTATGAAATCAAACGTTTGAGATCCAAATATATTTTGCCCCAGTCAAGTGAACATTTGGTCGTGAAAATCTTGCACTGTGCTATGATGATGATCCCAAATATCAATGTGTCTACGTGACTGTTTTCCTACACTGGGTTTCATTTTACTAACACATAAGCAAGTTACATTAGAACAAGTAAATACATCACAAAGGGATTTACCACCAGCCCGAACCGAAATAACCAAGTTAATCAGGAAAAGAATGGAAAGACATAAAAAAAAAGAGGCCCCTATGTGAGTAACAACTGAACCAAGTTGGCAGCAATCTGGAATCTGGTAACCTATCAATGCTCTCCATTTACAAAGAAACCGAAGGAACGTATGTTGGGGACTAAACTATGGTGCTGCCAGCGTAAGGCTAGAATGACTTGTCATTTTATGGGGGGGGCTATAAAGCACATTTTGAAGGGATTACACAAATGATCACCAACCTCTGTCATACTTGTGATGGCACAAAACATGTTTTAGTTATCATCTTACACCATCCAAAGCTTCACCTAGTTCATCAAATGGTTGAATGAGCTTTGAGATTTGGGTAGAGAGTTGTCAAAGGGTTGCCCATTGAATTCGTTGCGGTTCCAATCTCTTTAACCTGATCATGTTCTACTACTGAGAAGGTGACGTACTCTTTCTTAACTCTGAGTAGCCCAAGATCTATCTGCAATGGAGAAAATAACAAAGATAAGAAAAACATAGGACTCATATGACACATTACCAAAAAAAGGTGGTGCTCCAAGATGTAACAAGACATACTTCAAGTTGGAAGTGAAGACATTTGAATGTCCTCCCCTAGGGGTCCATCAGATAGATCGTGGGTGGGATGAAAATCTTTTCTGCTACGTTCCAAGGAAGTTGCTTCATATATCCCTGAAATATTGGTTTAAATAGTTAGAAGTGGCCCGCAAGTCGCTACCACCAGCTCTGTTGGCTCTATAATGAAACCAAAAAAAAAATTAAGATTGCATAACAAGAACCACAATGAAGTATTGAAAACATACCAACACCCAGAATTGCACAACAGACAACAAATCCTCCTAGAGAGAAGTCCATTTTGTACATAATCTCCAAGACAACAATGCACCCTCCAGCCACCATCAGATGCCTCGGAGAAGAGAAAACCATGTGCAGTCTATATTGAAAGAAACACGACACTTTTAGCTTCGTACAAAGACAGATCCTTATATAGATTATAAAGGGAGGTTCTTGAATTTTTTTTAGCCAATAACTGATCAAGTATATCCTCTAGAATTTCAAACAGATTTCATTCTTAAAGAGGGCCACTATATTTGCAACTCTATGGAATGGATACATCCAAAGCTGGAGCTGTTTCTGGAGGAATCTAGTTTTCCCAAGGATTTTTGCCCGCTGGAGTGTTCAAATCTGTGAGTGCGCATGTTTGGAATGGATTTTACTTTTATTCCCCCCACAAAGCAATCTAAGTCACAAAACTGAAGAGTTCTAGTGTCTATCATCATAAGTGAAGTTCAAGTGGCAACATACCGTTCTTCAGCAATACTCTCGATGTAGAATATTAAGATGATTCCAAAGAAAATTGTGCTTAGGTAAGGCCAAGTGGACAAAGGCAACTCTGTGCTCCCATCATTGGAATTTCCCTGACAAAAACAAGAAAAGTTAAATTCAAATCGAGATAATGTATTATTACTATACACATCAACAGTGACCAAAGATGAGAGCTTACTAAAATCATGTCCCACATGGCAACCGGAAACATAAAACATATGGCAGATGCTATAGTTATGGCATGAAGTCGCCGCTTAAGCTGATTCTACAAATTAGATCACAATGAGTCACACATAGTGTTAATATGAAGCAGACAACATAAAAGGAAAAGAGAGAAAAAAAAAAGCCAAAGGTTGTGACAAAATAACAGCAACAATTAACACCTTCAGTGAAAGACGACGTGCAAGTACTCTTCTCAAGGCTGACAATATTCCTGCAAAAATAGGAACTGCCATTTCTTTCATTCCTAGAAGTTGCTCTGTCTGTACATCAGAATCAGCATTCTCTCTGAAAGGTAAATTATGGTTAAGGTGAATTCCTCAAGACAAACTTCCATGAAAATGCACACATCGCAGATGTATTACTGTAGGGAATGGCTATGAATATCTTGCCAAAAACTACAATGGAAGGAGATGTTGGAAAGTTAAATTGCACAAAAGGATATAAAATGGTGAATATGTAGCCTTGGCCCAGCCCTGAGACAAAAAATAGAATGATGCCAGCATTGCAAGAAGGCCACCAACCTGGGAAGGAAGCAAGGGATGTTAACGTTTATTACGGACAAAAGCCCCGAAAGGACGTGCCATTACTTAAGAATAACCACACAAAACCATCCATACTTTAGTCTATTTTGCACAAAAAACAACCTTTATACATTAAAGTGCATCTAGCCACCCTCAAACCAACTTTGTTAGCAATTTCAAAAATCATGCATACTCTAACCTTAAAAAAAAGGTTTTATAAAGTATGAAATGTCCAAAATGTTCCTTATTTGGACATATTTAGTTATTATGTTGCAAACAGAAGGGTTTTTGGAGCTTGGACAATCTGTGCATCTTTACAAACTTTTTATAAGGTCAAAACAGGCAAAATAAAAGAAGTGGTTATATCACAAGTTTTATTATAAAGGATGGTTTTTCAAAAAATAGATCGAGTTTTTTTTATACGAAATTTTTATTTATATATGAAAATTGATACATACAAAAAAAAAGGATGAATATGAGCATCAAAAGCCCTCATCACGACACTGCTGTATAAAAAGATCATGCATAGTCTAAGCCATCACCTTCTTCCAAATCGGACCTCTCAAGCCATATAGTGCTGCAGATAGTACTCCAAGAAATGCCCCAGAATACTCTGCCAGAATCGCTCTGAAGAAAGAACATACAGTCAGGGATAAATTAAATGGACTTGTGGACTAAGGATGCTCATTATCCGACTTCCATTAAATAGACTACTTTTTTTGGTGTCTCGTCTCATGGTTGTACTTGGCTGTTTTTATCTTTAAAGTTTCTACTTTACTTGAATCAATTTTTTTGCAATTATTCTTCAAAATTAGCTTTTTTTCTTGTTTGGGTGAATGACTGATTTCCTCATAGATTACTTTAATTTTATGCATTTTTTATCAAAGTTTTTGATTTCATGTTTTAGTTTGTTGTTATAAAATATAGTCTAAACACAAGAATACCTTAGTGGACCACATGATTTAACACCCTTTACCCACATGATGAAGTACAAAGCTGTTATTGCTCCATTTATCATAGAAGGTACAACCTGAAGCCAAAGATTCAAAACCTCATATCATAAAAGCAATGCAACTGAAGAGAACAGGAAAGAAAATCTTTTAACCATGGGTGGCTAACCTGCGTATTGGAAAGCGGTCTGCCCTTCCATGGTTTTTGTACAGCCAAAAAGAAGATGGCTGATGGAACCAAGCAACTAAAGATGAATAGTACAACTGAGGCCCCAGATTCAGTCAGATAATTGTACATGGAATAGACGGACCATATCCTCAAGAAGTTTCCCACAACATGAATCATTCTTAGAGGGGTCTGCCTATGAAAACAGAATTCCGCCATTGGTTAATCATTTGAATGGTAATGGAATCTTACTGAAAACGTTGAAATCAAGGGTCAAGCATCTTTTAACAATTCATCTCATGGCTTTCAATGGGTAAAGTGTGCACATCACAATTCATGACACCATCATATCTCTTATGTTCCATCATGGTCTGTTTCTCTTTCTAGGAACATGAAAACAGGATAAACTCAAGAAGCTACAACCTATGTAAGCTTTAGATGCCATGTGCAGATGTGCCAACAATATAAAGAAGGATATACACAGATTGAGGATTGATTTTATCAGCAGATCTGTTGCTTGATAACTACAATCTCTGATTTCAATGCTCTATGCACCATAAATATAAGAAACCAAAATTACTTTCTGAACTCCAGCTTCTCTGTTTAAATGTTGAGCTCAGGTAATATATAATCAAAGCAGAACAGATAAAACAATCACAGGCAATGAAATTACCAGTATTGCAATCTTAAAAGTGTTCTCAATTCATCAATACAAGCTAAATCTTCAAACTAAAACATATCAGCAAAATTTCTTCTGATCAAATAGACAGTTAAATACTAATAGTACCCCAAATTACGTTGCCTAAACTCTGAAGAAAACGAAGAACTGGGACTCCACCACCCAAATCATAAGAGTGAAATCCATTTACGAATACAATTAGACATTATAGAAAGTATAAATCACAAATTTCCACAAGAACGAACAAACAACTAGAAAGACTGCAAATGCTTAACCTAGAAATCGGAATAGGGCACGGAAAAGATTACCTTCAGAAGGAAAACGTATTGAGCACAAATCAAATCAACGTTATTCAAACAATTTTACCTTGTATAAACGGAATGTGAAGAGCTACGGCTCTCAGAAGATTGCCCGGGAGACATCATCTTTGACAAACCACCCTGAAAATACTTACAAAAATTTTCCTGTAAATCCCAGCAGCTTCTTGATCACCTCCTGTTCTTTATATCAAGTATAATCGAAGAACACGAATTCTCGGGAAATTAGTTATGAAAAGAGATTTGTTCACTCAGCCTCTCTTCCTCCATTTGCTCGTCGGACTAACAACATACCACATCGGCACGATCAATGGAAGCCGTCTTCGATCTCTCGCTCTCTCTCTCTCTCTCTCTCTCTCTCTCTCTCACTGTGTCAGATGCATTACTGGAGGCTGTCATTGCCTCATTGGGCCGTTAAATGGACCATAACTTCTAGTGTTGGTTTGTCTATCTGGCCGGTCCAATGGGTTAAGCATAATAAGCCGCCTAAATTCAGCCCATACCCTGGCTGGTCCAATGGGCTAAGCATAATTGGGCCGCTAAGTTCAGTTCTTACCTGCAAAGGGAATTACCTCGAAAACATGGTGCTAAACTCGTAGTGATGTGCTTGAGAACTCTGCGAGTCGACGTGATGGTCGATGAGATTCCTCCATTATTTTAAAACTGGTATTGTCTTTTTTGTTTCGAAAAATGTAGCAAAGAGTCAGGATCACATTATCCTCCTCTCCCTTGAAAAAGATTCGTCCTCTAATTTTATATTATTCTTTTAAAAATTACGATACACCTACATTCCATATATGTTAGATTGGGTTGAATTGGGCTTTCATTAATTTAAAGGTTTTTATGACTTGATTAAGTGGAATCGATCGATAATTTATAAATACTCTTCACAATTCTCCTAGATCTTGTTTGGAATTCTTTCTAGTGTGATGGAAGGGTAAAATTAAAGAATAAATAGGGAAAACTTAGACCATCCACAATGGTTTTGGGTAAAATATACACATTTGCACAAGATTTGTAAAAATACACAGCACTTTTTTAACAATTTGCTCCATTGGTAAAGTGTGCATTTTTTACACACCATTCAAATACAATTCATTTAAAACAAAAAGGAAAATAAAATCATAAAAAAATCAACCAATGAAATTATCTTACTCTTTGTAAAAGTTTTTGCACATAGGAGAGGTGGTGTGCTCAAATTTGCAAATTTCATGTTCAAATGTGTACATTTGCACATACCCAAAACAACCAATGGAGTTAAAAAATGTCTAAAAAAATACACATTTATACACAACCATTGTGGATGGTCTTAGTGAAAGGTTTCTGATTCATTAAGGGCCTGTTCGTTCTCCGGTTGTGAAAGGTTATGGCGGTGAAGAAATCAGACAACCGGAGGGCACCTCCTGTTTGCGCGCAGGTTGTCGATCCGGCCGGTGGAGGCTATGCCGGTTGTAGGCCGGTTAAAACCGGCGGTTTCACAACCTTGGGGAGGGAAGGTTGTCGGGTCTTCAACCGGAGGTTTTCCCGAGGTGCCCTCGTGCGCCCAGCTCTTTCCAGGTACGCTCTTCTTCCCGCGCTTCCATCTCTCCCCTCCTCTCTTCTTGACGTGATTTCGACTCATCGAATCCAGGTACGCTCTTCTTCTCTC
Organism: Persicaria maculosa; assembly: GCA_963922045.1. Classification (NCBI taxonomy): domain Eukaryota; kingdom Viridiplantae; phylum Streptophyta; class Magnoliopsida; order Caryophyllales; family Polygonaceae; genus Persicaria; species Persicaria maculosa. The sequence goes on along the minus strand of OY998257.1, from coordinate 61,326,947 downwards.
CTCTTCAAATTCAGTAACACAATAGAATCACATCATCTTTCCCTTTTTGCCTGAATTTCATGGATGTCTTTGAGATTTGGGATTTTAGCTTTTAGTTGCAAGGAGCTGAATTTTGGTTCCATTAATTATCAGAGCCTTTTTGCTTTTCAATTTCTGAGAACTACAAATATTGTGGCTATTTGCTTAGTTGCAAGAAACTAGTGTTGGGATTTTACCTTTTAGTTGCAAGGAGCTGAATTTTGGTTCTTCTCTGCAAATTCACTTTAGATGGCTTTTTGCTTTTCAATTATCAGAGCCTTTATGCTTTTAGTTGCAAGAAACTAGTGTTGCTTCCTCCTCTCCTTTTTTTTCTTTTTGTTTCCCTTTTTGCCTAAATTTTTTGGTTGAACAATCCTCCTCTCTTTATGATTCAAAGGAGAGAAGGTATCCCTTGCAAGTGTTAAGTAGCAATGAAAAAGAAAAAAAATGGATGAACAATTCAAGGTCTACCAGAAAACCTTGGAACAACAAACTGACTAAGATTGCAAACAATTCAAGGTCTACCAGCGAAGTTCTTGTTAGCTTTAAGCTCTTACAAATTACAATGGTTGCTAATTGTCTGCACCATCCAAGATTGTGAGGAATGAGGATCTCTTACTAAGCTTAATAAATGGTGTAGTGCTAACTGAATTGATTGTTGTCTTCACATTCAAAGTGGTGAACTCTAAAAGATATACTCTGATAGAGCTTGAAATCAGGAAGGAAACATTAATAAATCCCCAACTAAAAGGCAAAAGCCTAACTAGCCAAAAGGCCTAAAGCCATATACAAACTTAGATTTCTGGATGTCTTTTACTAACTTCAATCCCTTAGGTCACCCACAATTCAGTAATTCACTTTAGCCATCCCCTCTGATAGTCATAACTAACTGTCTAATTCTAGGAGCTTCTAGCTTATTCTAGACATTGCCACAATATTCTAGTTATGAGGTTATCACACTCATAACAGTCATATGTATTTAAGTTTTCCCCTCTTCTATTCATGAATTTACTAGTTACTACTTCAAATCTGACGTATCTTACTAGTTAACTACCAATTAAATGTTGTAAGGAATGTATATCTGGTGATTATGTATCAACAACACAGATTCAACTCAAAACACCATCCTCCCTTGTCGTATCTTATCCATTGACTTGCACGTCCTTCCCTCTCTTCATAGCCTTGTAATTGCAAATAGAACTTGCATATTCTATTTATTTTGCTAGAATTTTCATGTTTGCCTTCTTGGGAAGTGTTCTTAGATATCCACATATTGTGCTGGCAAAAAAACATATTTGTGTTTCTTCCCAACGCCCACTGTCAAACTTAAAAGATAATATGCTGACAATTTAACATCTTCTAATGGCTTTCACTGTTTCTGCATCAGTTACATTTGCATGTCCAATTTAATATTAAGTGAAAGGACTTATTTTCTCTGAAGTTGGGAAGAAGTGCTGCAATTGCAACTTTGCAAGTTCAATCTTTTCATTTAAAAATTCAGCTCTTTAAAAATTGTGTTTGTTCTTATCGTGTACCTTGCAGCTGCCACGGCTGCACAGATTTTGGAGGGTGAAATTTTAGGATGACTCTGGCCCAATCGAAGAGTGGCAATGCTCAACATATGCGTGTTGTATCTGTTGTTCCACTGCGATCTGGCTACCAACCAGTGATGAATTCTCTGAGGCATCTCTATGGAGAAAAAGTTGGAACCTCATAACCATCTTATCCATGTCATAATTTGTATGATGTTTCCTCCCAACGTGCAAGTTCATATAGTTACAGACTTACAATTGCCTAGAGATGTAAAAAAAATACATTTTGGAAGCATAGAATCTAAATCCTTGCTTATGCTCTAAGTGCTCGGATTTTGTGATTGATCAAAATGAGTCTACCTTGACGGGTATCGTTTGTATCTTTGCCTTCAAATGGGACAGCATAGTTCTGTTGGATGCTGCAAACTCTCTCCCCTATCAGACCACGTAATAACATCATGCATCCATTATATTGCAGGACTTTCTTGGTTAGTTTTTTCTTCCAAGGTTTTCTGGTTGAACAATCCTCCTCTCTTTATGATTCAAGAGAATAATAACAAAAAATGTGGTCGATAGCAAACATGTGTTTGAAAGCAAACATGTGTTCCTACTAGAACTTGCTCGAAACCTGAACAAAATCTATCTAAAGGGGTCTTTGAAACATGTGTTCGACAACAAACAACTCCATAAGCTCAAGAGAATAATAAAAAAAATGTTGCATTGCATAGAAAACAAAACGTATGTTTTGTCCACAAATCATAAACTCGAAAAGCATTAGAAATTTATACGTCTTCACGAACCCGTGTGCGATGTTTACTGCCTACCTCGGTGATCATTCCATATTTGGCTTGCGATATTGTCCCGGAGTGCTTTCATTCCAATCGGCGGCCCGTTGTCGTCTTCGTCTGGCACGTACAATGGGTCATTGACATTGTGGATGATAGGTGGGGCATCATCGTCATCATCATCGTCGTCGTCGACAAGCATTGTGTCCTCACAGCCGTCCTCCATGAATCGCGGGTCATCCCCCAAGTCCACCCTGCCTTCCTGTCGGATGAAGTTATGTAGAGCAAAGCAAACCGTGATGATGTCAACTTGTGTCTCCACTGGGTAGCTGGGTAGGCCCCTTGTAATCTTCCATTGACCCTTGAAGATGTCGAAGACACGCTCGACAGCGCCACGTAGAGAGGAATGCGACTTGTTGAATGCCTCCTTTGTGTTGGATGGAGGCTCCGCGACGAAGGTAGGATGGTGATATTTTGTCTTCGAATAAGGCACTAGGTACCCCTGCCTGTCTGGGTACCCCTTATCGCACACATAATACTGTCCAGGTGACGGATGTGGAAAATGAAGTCCTTCGGTGCTAAGTGCATGATCGAAGACCCGGGCATCATGAGCGCTCCCCTCCCACCCAGCAGAGATGAATGTGAAGTACAAATCGAAGTCGCAAACAACCATCATATGTACATTGAATGTGCATATCCCTTTACGGCCCCTGAATGGAATCTGGTCGTCAGACGGAATACACGCGGGTTTATGGGTCCCATCAATTGCTCCAATGCAACCCTTACAGATGTTATATTAGGAGACAAAATATATTAAATTTTTACTGATATGATAGAAGAACATGATTGGATATTTACAAATGCTTGAAAATAGCAGGTGTGCATACCTTGAAATACGACCAGTATCGATCATCCTGAACTATCTGCTTCGGGATGTTTGTGAAGAGAGGGTCTCGAGGCCTTATCACCTCCCCGGCCTCCTCGAGCAAACCCTCAACCACCATCTCCTTAAGAACGCGCATAACCTCTTTACTGTAGGAGTGAGTATTGTTGTTGGAGTGGATATCATCGTACTCCAGCATACGCACCAACTTGTCGTTAGTCTCTTGGAACATCTTCACGTGCTCTGAGTACAACAAGAAGCCCATGGACTTCCCTTTTGTGCGTTTAGAACGTCCTAGATGCATGGCTGAACCACCAACTACTCGCTTACCCTTATCAACATGGCTTGGCATGTCACCTGAAGGAGGTGTGACGGAAGTCGACCTTCTTCTACGCCTTGGGGGCTGCTTGCTTGCGCTCGAGCCTATGGCACCATCGTCGTTCCCTAACAGCTCATCGTATTCTGACAGGAGGGGATCATGGTTGAATAGAGGGTCAAACTCTGACCCCCCATCATCATCGCATTGCCCATCGCCATCAACATGTGCACCCTCATCAAATTCTATCGGAGGTACCTGCGACGGTCCCTGTGACACATTCATCGAGGGAGCAATGTAGTACTTCCATGTGGCAACCGTTCCCCCATAAAGTTGTTCCCACAAGTCCTCAAGCTCAGGTGGCACACCCTTCTTTTTAAATTTTTTATAATTTGCGTTCTCCTGCAACAACAAAACAACAAATGACGCTACACAGAAGAAGACACATAATCCTATATATATGACACATTCATGGAAATAAACATCAAATGGAATATGAGGAAAAGCTCACGCACCGCAAGTTTTTTATCCCACCTATCATTTGTGGTGTTAATAGTTCCCTTTTCGGGATCCCATCCTAAACCCGTCTCGCCGTGCTTTAGGGCCTTCCACTCCTTCCAATGCTTTTTCATTTCTTTGTTACGGTTTCTTAGTGTCTCGCTATTGCATTTCCTCTGACAAAGAGCCTCAAAGTCAGGGGTTAACGTTTCCCAGTTATATGATTGGTCCCTACCATTCTTACGCTGTTATGCAATTAGCATCTCGACAAACATCTTCGTGGTCTCAAAGTCCCAATTGAATACAAGCTTGCTGCTCGACGCCATGACTACCTCAACAACTGGCGTCCGAAAACCAAGAGTGGAACCGAACAATAGATATAATCACACCGTACAATATATCACATAATAGTTTACAATATTAATAACTTTGCTTTGTAAAACCTAATCGATTGAATTTCAAATCGCATACAATCTAACCTATATTAATTAGAATTAGGATTACAAATGATATACAATCTAACACTATGCCATATTGCAGTTCAGGCGACGGATCCAAGATCTTCCGTCGCTTGAATGACACTCAGGCGACGGACTTGTTGACTGCGGTCGCCTAACTGACGGGACCTCCCAACTCATCTAAAATCTTATTTGGGCAACCAAAATGAACAATGTTCATCGCTTAAACATTGATTCAGGCGACGAACATATTCAAGCCACGAACAAAAGGAAGGAAATTGGTGGCTAGAGCATAGGGCCCAACAAGCTCTGTCAAAATAGGCATTCAGGCGACGAACATAGGGCCCAAATACATATTTTTGTCGCCTGAATTAGGCCAAAAAAGTAGGCCAGTTGGGTCACATTCAATGCAATTTACTCAGGAGAGGAACTTTGGAGTGTGTCCGTCGCCTGAGTGTGAGGAAAAAGTCAATCCGTTGGAGCTCATTTAATACTATTCATCCATAAGAGGGACTTAGAACTATGTCCGTCTCCTGAGTTAGGCCATAAAAAGCAAGCCAGTTGTTACATTTAATACTGTTCACTCAGGGGAGGAACTTAGGACTATGTCCGTCGCCTAAGTTAGGCCAAAAAAGCAAGCCAGTTGGCACATTTAATACTTCTCACTCAGGGGAGGAACTTAGGACTATGTCCGTCGCCTGAGGTAGGCCAAAAAAGCAAGCCAGTTGGCATATTTAATACTGCTCACTCAGGGGAGGAACTTAGGACTATATCCGTCGCCTGAGGTATGCCAAAAAAGTAAAGCAGTTGGATGGCATTTAAAACTGTTCACTCAGGAGAGGAACGTAGGGCTATCTCCGTCGCCTGAGGTATGCCAAAAAAGTAAAGGAGTTGAATGGTATTTAATAATGTTCACTCAGGAGAGGAACTTAGGGCTATGTCCGTGGCTTGAATGTCCTTTTTGAATCACAAATTACAAAGGCTCCCCATTTCTCCATTTGTGTCTTCCCTATCCATCTCTTCGCCATTTCACTCCCCTAATCACCTTCTAGGTAGGTCTTTGCCATTTATCAACTTCATTCCGCCATTTTTAAGTAAGGTATGTTCAAATATCTTATGTTTTGTATGGATTTGTTTAATATATGTTTATAAATTAGGTTGGTGATTAAAATTGATGATGAGAATGATGTGATAATGAGAATGTGGTTTTAATTAAGATATGTAATGGGAATATGGATTATTTATGTTGATTTTTTTGTGTTGATTACGTATATGTTTATATATTAGGTTTTTTATTGAGATTGATGATGAGAATGATGTGATAATGAGAATGTGGTTTTGAAATATATGTTTATAAATTAGGTTTGTGATTGAAATTGATGATGAGAATGATGTGATAATGAGAATGTGGTTTTGAAGTTGATGATGAGAGTGTATTTTAGATTGAACATATGGATTGAGAATATGTTCTAGATTGAGAATGAGGTTTGGAATTGATGATGAGAATGAGAATGTATTTTCGATTGAGAATGTTGTATAGGTTGAGATTGAAATTGAGAATGCATTTTACAATGTGGATTGACAATGTGTTTTAGAGATTGAAATTGATATTGACAGGACGATAATGGGCGACAGAAGTTTGATGCAACTCCCTCACGCTCACACGGACTATCAAATAGGAATCTTTAATTTTATGGAAGCTATCAGAGCGTATGCGATTAGGAGCGGGACGACTCATTTCCTTTGTCCGTGTAGAAAGTGTCACAATAACGAATGGGTTACTGTAGAGGAGATGCACTCGGATTTGGCCCATTATGGGATGTGGTCTAGTTATATAGTTTGGGACAAACATGGAGAGGCATTAGCTGATATGACAAATGACCAAAGACGACAACAGATGTTGGATGACGGGGCATCTTCCTCTGATCATGGTCCTGTTATGGACATTCTGCATGATGCTTTTCCTTATCATGCTGGGTACGATGCACACATGGATGCTGACGAGGCTGCTGAAGAACTCGCATTCGAAGATGTCGTCGATGATGACTATTCGAAATATCAAAGGCTTCTAGAGGCGGCTCAGACACAGTTGTATCCCGGCAGCAAGCACACTCTTTTGAAGGCCTGTGTAGATTCCATTACGTTGAAGTCAAAGTGTGGATGGACAGATAGGAGCATGGATCTGAATTACAAACACATTTCGAAGTTTTGTCAGAAGGAAACCAACATCCAGTTGATTGGAAGAAGCTGAAACGTGTGATCAGGGACCTTGCATTCCGGTATGAGCTGATCGATGCTTGTGAGTACAACTGTGTTCTGTTTTACAAGGAGTACACAGAGCTAGAATCCTGTCCTAAGTGCAACACTTCGAGATGGGAGACCGACGAGGGCAGTAGAGGTCGAAGGGTTCCTCGAAAGGTCCTCCGGTACTTTCCCATTACCCCAAGACTGAAGAGACTCTTCATGGAGCCGAACATTGTGAAGAACATGCGATGGCATGGTGAGCGGGTGAGAGATTCAGAATGGCTGAAACACCCTGCAGATGGCGATGCATGGAAATAATTAGATAGAATGTATTCGCATTTTTCTGACGACGTGAGGAATGTTAGGCTTGCACTTGCCACTGATGGGTTCAATCCGTTTGGGCAACAGTCAAGTCTCCATAGCACCTGGCATGTGATTGTCATGCCCTATAATTTGCCTCATCGTTGTGCATGAAGCGGGAATTTAACATGTTGGCGTTGCTGATTTCGGGACCGAAGTCTCCTGGAAAGTGTCTTAGTGTGTACATGGAGCCATTGATCGATGAGCTTCTGCACCTATGGTATACTGGAGTGTGTACAGTTGATCGACACTCGATGTCCACTTTCACCATGAGAGCAGCAGCTCTGTGGACTATCAACGACTTTCCCGGTCTAGGGATGTTGGCAGGAACGACAACAAAGGGGTATAAAGCGTGCCCCGCTTGCTTGGATAAAACGGTTGCATCACATGAACAGGGAAGAATGGTTTATGATGGGCACCGAAGATGGCTTTTGCCAAACCACCCTTGGAGATCCGTCGCTATGGCATTCAACGGGCAATGCGAGGAAAGAGGACGACCACATTCTTGGACTGGGGAGCAAATTATTTCACAAATCAATCGGTAAGAGATTGTTATACATAAACTCTTCCTTCCTCGCTTGAAAATTATACACCATCCATCTCATTATACTACTCCCGTATATGTTGCAACAGGATCAACTTTCATGTCCTCAGCTCGCACCCTGCTTTGAAGGTCCCGTACAGTGCGACTAACAGGGTTTGCTGGACTCACAAATGCACTTTTTGGAGATTGCCGTATTGGCCATATACTCGAGTGAGACATGCATTGGATGTTATGCATATTGAGAAGAACGTGTTTGATAACATCATCGGCACCACTCTTAGCATTTATGGGAAGACAAAAGATGGTCCCAAAGCTCGAGCTGCATTGCAGCGGAGAGGGGTGCGGAAAAGCCAAGCACCAAGGAGAGATGGCAGACTCCCTCACGCGTCGTTCTTAGTGAAGTCGGAGGACATACTAGAGATATTGGAGTGGTTCGCTGATGTTAAGTATTCCCATGGGTACGCCGGAGCTCTGCACAACAAGGTCAATATTCGAGAGAGAAAGTTCACTGGTTTGAAGACTCATGATTGTCATGTCATGTTCCAGCGTCTGCTTCCCATTTTCGTTCGCGCGTACCTTCCACCTAGTGTTGCGAAGACATTGGTTGCGCTATCGAAATGGTTTCAGAAACTGTGTTCTAGGGAGCTGAGGAGGGAGGATGTACGTCAGATGGAAGATGAGATAGTGCAGATTCTGTGTAGCTTGGAGATGATTTATCCCCCACACTTTTGCACAATCATGGTGCATCTTCTGGTTCACCTTCCGCAACAAGTGCTTGAAATTGGACCTGTGCATTATACGTGGATGTATCCAATTGAAAGGTATTGTTCAAAACTTTCAAAGTCCCTAGTTGAATTTGCTTTGGTTCTACATCATCATAATGGGTTGATTATTCTAGGCAACTGGGCGACTACAAGGATGACGTCAAAAGTTATCGTTACCTAGAGGGGAGTATTGCCGAGCGTTACACGCTCAACGAGGCAACTACATAATGTAGCCTATACCTAGGGATACGAAATGAGGACAGTGAGGAGGCAAATGCTATAAAGGCCTCGAAATATGACACTAATGTTGTGTCTGAACTCGTCCATCCAAATGGTGAAATCACTCGTGGCCAAGGGTTAAGTGATGTTATGATTGCAGAGGCTCACTGGCAGGTGTTGACTAATTGCCGGGAAGTTGACTTCTTCATGACAGCACATGCGGAGCTCTACGAGCAGAAACATCCAGACTCTGATGAGAGGAGGCGTAGAAGACATTTTCTCGAGTATTTTCACAAATGGGTAAGGATGTGTGTGCTTCTAAACTTCAACAGCAATTTAAGAACTTAGTTTTATAACTTAGCTTTATAAGTTATAACTAACTTATATGAATGATTAGAAACTTATATGCATGCTAATATATGCATGTATAAAACTTATATGAATGATGAAAATCTTGCAGGTAAGGTGCGCAAAATTAAGAGCAGCAAGACTGCGCACATGATGTAGGCTCTAGGGGGAAGAAGATCAAGATTGAGTACTCCGTGTTCCACCAGGGACCTGACACGAAGGAGTTGTATGACACATTCATTAGGGAGCTCGGTTGTGCTGTCAGGGATAAAGTACCCATGCTGGCCTCGACGTTTGGGGCACTCACGGAAGAGCAACAAGCCATAGTGAGGGATTACCTGGAGGTATAAGTTACTTACACGTAGACATACATTTAAATTAACAAAAATTCCTTTACAAAACTTTATATAACTTGCTGATAAGTTGTCCCCTGCTTGCTTTTAGGTGTATTATGAACTTCCAAAAGGAAACCCTCAGCTTCGAGATGGAACCCCCATGGACAAGTTCCTGGAGAAGAAATCAGCCAAAGCATATTCGGCTTGGAAGTATGACTGCCATATGCACTTTAAGGAATACGGAGAGGAAGTTCCATTGGAGTTTGTATATCGCCCCGAGCAGTGGACATACTTGATCAACAATGAGTTTCTTAACGAAGAAAAACAGGTTATATTTGTACCCTTGCGTGTTTTTTGGAACTAATTGCATATATCTTCACACATTTATAAATAATAATTTCATCCTTTTCTTCTTTCAGGCTGTGTGCGAGAGAAACAGGTTGAACAGAACCAAGAACCCAAACCCCATCAACCACCATAGCAGTCCCGTTCCCATGAGCTTCCGAGCTGCAGAGCTTATGGAGAAGAAGAAACATCGCGTCGGAGCGGTACAAGCTTGCATTAATGCTTATGAGAAGTGTCCAAATGCAAAGGACCGTGTTGTAAGTCAATAACTCACCCTTTGATTTATGATGACATTTAGTGTTATAATTTATATAACTAAGTTATTAGAAATCAGTAAAACTATTAAAACAGTAAGTTATTAAACTTATAAAACTAAGTTATTAAACTGAAACTTTTAAAACTTTTAAAAGTTATAAAACTAAGTTATTAAAACTGTTAAAACATTTAGAAATCAGTAAATATGCACTTTTATAACTTATAAAACTATTGAAACAGTAAAACTATTAAAACATTTAGGAATCAGTAAATTATAACTTTTATAACTTATGAAACTTTGAAAACTTTTAGAAATCAGTAAAAATTATTTCTAAACAGTCTTATTTCATCATTGATAATAACTTATTTCTAAACTGAAACTTCAAAGTATTTATAAAACTTCAAAGTATTTATAAAACTAAGTTATTGAATTATTAAACTGAAACTTTTAAAACCTTTAGAAATCAGTAAAACTATTAAAACAGTAAGTTTTATAACTTATAAAACTAAGTTATTAAACTGAAACTTTTAAAACTTTTAAAAGTTATAAAACTAAGTTATTAAAACGGTTAAAACTAAGTTATTAGAAATCAGTAAATTACAACTTTTAAAATCTTTAGAAACTTTTAAAACCTTTAGAAATCAGTAAAACTATTAAAACAGTAAGTTTTATAACTTATAAAACTATAACTTATAAAACTAAGTTATTAAACTAAAACTTTTAAAAGTTATAAACTAAGTTGTTACAACTGTTAAAACTAAGTTATTAGAAATCAGTAAAACTATTAAAACAATAAGTTATTAAACTTATAAAACTAAGTTATTAAACTGAAACTTTTAAAACTTTTAAAAGTTATAAAACTAAGTTATTAAAACTGTTAAAACATCTAGAAATCATTAAACTGGAACTTTTAAAACCTTTAGAAATCATTAAATGTATTCCAAATGAGTAAGTTATTTTATATGTACTCCAAATTAGTAAGGTAATATAAAACCTTTATATGAATGATTATATATCCTTTATGTGAATGATTATATATTCTTTAAGTTATTAGTATCTATATATCCTTTATATGAATGATTAAATATGAATCATTCTATATAAGTTTTATATGAATGATTATAAAATTTATATGAATGATAGTATATTGCATGTATAAAATCAGTAAGTTTTACAAGTATATGAAACTTATATGAATGATTAAAATATGAATTATTCTATAAGTTTGACTGATTATGTCTAAATGATTATATTTGCATGACTGTACATATTATATTTTCATATTCTTCCCTCTTGTCTTTCTATTGAATTGAAATCCATTATAGCTCCTGCAAGTCCATTTATTTCTGTTCAAATATTTTGTAATTGGTCAGTTTACTTTAGTTTTGGTCGGTTGGGCTAACTACCTTCTTTTGACAGGATAAATTAAAGGCTCGTGTTGCGGAGGTCCTAGCACCTAAGGAAGGAGAGGATGACGACCCTAGCCGATTGGAACCAATCCCCATGGAAGAATAGACAGCTATGATCTTGGAATGCCTCGGCGAGAGACGGGGAACCGAAGTCCGAGGTATATCCTTTATTGATACATCCATTTGATTATTTGGATAATACAAACTAAAATAAAACAAATTGTGTGTTATACTTGTATATATACATTATCATTTCAATACAACTTAAAACTTGCAACATATTGTGTTCCTCAAAGCTTGCTACATAGATATAATATACTTAAAATAGATTTGTGTCCCTCAAAACTTAAAACTTGCATATATAGATATGTTTTACTTAAAAATCATATTTGTGTGTTATGCTAGCTATATAATTATATATTCTTTTCTTGAAGGTATGGGTTGGGCTGGTCAGCGGCCTGTAAAGAAAAGGGGGGGGGGGCCGTGGACTGTTAGGGCTGACGAGAGGCAGAAGGAGCCGGAAGAAGCGAAGCTCGAAGCTCAGCGGGTAAAGGATGAGGCTGCGGAAGCAAGGAAGGAAGCGAGGGAAGTTAGAATGGTGAACGAAGATCTGCAGGCGCGCATGTTAGACTTGGAGAAGAGGATGTTTGATTTCCTAGGTGGAGCTGCTAACTCGCAGCTGTCCTCCAACTCAGTTGCACAACCGTCTACACCGTCTGACGCTCCTCTCGCGTCTTCTCAACCCTCCTCCCAGCAGTAGAAGGTATCACTTATCCATCCTCAATCTTAGAACATACCTTTATGGACTTGTCTACTAATTTTGCATATATTGTTCAGATTGCTTGTGTATTTTGAATTATGTGTGATGGATTGTATTTTGGGTATCTGTGAATTGAAAGATTGAATTGTAGCTGGTTGTGAATGTGTTTGTATCGGGATTGGATTTATTTGGAATTTGATGTTTGTGTTTAGAATTTGTCGGTTTGGAATCTCTTTATATTGAATTGCAGGTTGTGAATGTGTTTCTAGGGATTGTTTGGAGTTGTGTTTAGAATGAATTACAGGTTTGGTGTAAAAAATATGCACACAACTGGTTTAGAATATGTTCAGATTGACATGGATGGTTTGGAGATGTGTTTAGAATGTGTTTACAGGTTCTGAATGTATCTGTAACTTTTGGGTATAAACAGGTGGCAAAAAGCGATTCCAAAATATTTTTTTAAAATCTAAATGAATTCAGGCGACGAACATCAACTCATCTTTAAAAAAAAATTCCCTGATGGCTTTTAGGTGACGAACATCTACAAATCCTTGTGGCTTGAACATATTCAAGCCACGAACTTACATACAAACCCGTCGCCTGAATGTTTTACCGTGTGACCGGGTCCGTCGTCTGATTAGTATAGGTCCGTCGCCTGAGCTACATTAAGTAACGTTTTATAATTCTCAGCCCATTGTAGAGCGAGGGATCGAGTTCGTCGTCTGAGAGTGAAGGTTCGTCGTCTGAGAGTGAAGGTTCGTCGCTTGAGAGTTGATGGGCGGGGTTGGGAAGCCCTTGGGGTCTGACAAGGTATTCAGGCGACGGGTGTAACTTTGGTCGCCTGAGTTTATTCCGACGACGGACCATATGAGGTTCGTCGTCTGATGTCTCTAGGGATGACGTTTAATGGACGGTCATATAGGCGACGGATGTTCGTCGCCTGAGACTTCAAGGGGCGAAAATCTTTTTTAGGCGACCACTTTGGTCCGTCGCCTTAAAGGTGACCTGGCATAGTGTAACCTATACTAATTACTTACGATTACAATCTAACCTATACTAATTAATTGCATACGATCTAACCTAATTAATTGCATACGATTACAATCTAACCTAATACTAATTAATTGCATTCGATCTAACCGACCACGTTCATATTTGATGAATGCAATTAATTAGGTTAGATCGTTTGCGGGTATTAGATTAGGCCGATTACAATCTAACCTGTTCGTTTGCAGGTATTAGATTCCTAATCTAATACTTACGAAAACAATATTAACCTATACTAATTGCAGAGTACACGAAAACAATCTAATTGAAATGCTAATCGCCGGCCTATACATTACGAAAACAATCTTATTGCTACTAATCGCATACAATCTAACCTTAATAACCCGCATTCAATCTAATTGCTACTAATCGTCGTACCTGAAGAACAGAACTTGGATACTCGTCAGAAATCAACCGGGATGCTACTGTACGGAGGTTTTTCTCTCTTCGCCGCTCTGAAGTTTGCTTGCGGGACGTGGAATTCATCAAACATGAACGTGGCAGAGTATTAATTAGGGTTTATCAATTTAAGGGTAGTTTTGTCCTTTTACATATAAACAAACAAAAATAACCTTTTACCAACCAACACCCACCAATGTTATTTTTAAAAAACAACCTCAACCTTTTCCACGTCCACCACCCAAAAAAATTAACCTCTACCTCCACAACCTAAAAAATTAACCTTAACCACTTTAAAAATAAGCTGCAAACGAACAGACCCTAAGTGAACGTTTGCACCGTTTGGTATTGTTACAGGTTTTCGTTTGTAGACGGTTCTTCCATCTGCCGGCTTGACCGGCCCTCGAGTTTCAGATATGTTTGAACTCGAATTCTTACCTAATAAAAAAAAAATTATCACCGTTTTTTACGTTGATTTTTAGCAATTACTTGGCATTTTAGCATTTTGATTCAATGTTAACTTCTAATTATGTCAATCTAGTGGCCGTTCACATAGTTTGATGGTTTCGCCTGATTACACTGATAAAATTTGATGTATGAATTATAAGAAGTTAACAAAAGTAGTTGCTACACAACGTCGTGCAACGCATCTAAATTATCACATGCATGATTTTCCAACTTCACACCTCATGACTCACTCCTTCAAAAACTAAATTTAACAAACTAATACTTCCTCCGTCTCAAAATTTAAATCGTTTAACTTTTTGGTACGCTTTTTAATGTGTTAAAAAACTCTAGGAAATATTAAATTTTTTTTCAAAATTTTCTAAATAATTTCAAACTTATTATTTACGGAATTTTCGCCTAGTGCCCCTGAGGTAAGGGTAAATTCGCCAGGTATACAAAAGTTTTGAATAATTTGCCAAATACCCCTGAGGTTTAGTATTTTTTGCGAAATACCCGTCGGTTAAATGTGTTAACAAAAATGTTATAACGGTGTTAAATTCTAACAGATGAAAGAAAGTAAAGAAAGAACGATATTACCTATACAATTTCACGCCATTGAAACCCAAGGGAGAGAACAACCTAAGCTAGGAGGAAGAAGCCAGTCCCGCCTTCGTCAGATCGGCATACGCTAGGAGGGAGGAGGGGCGGACATCAGCTATTGCTATTGAGGTAAGTCTCTCCTCTTCATTTCATCTCAAGGGGTTTTCAATCTTGAGATTTAGAGTTAACAATTTGAGATTTTTTGGTGATTATCATTCTAGGATCTTCGAATTATGGTTTCTTTGTTGGTTTTATGGATAATAAGGTGTTTGATTTCAAGTTCTTTTTGAATTATAGGATTTAGGGTTTTGGGGCAAACGATTAATGTTTTCAAATTATGCTTTATTAGTAGGTTAATGTGTTCATCAAATCAATTTATTGGAGAATAAAAACATGTTGAAATTATTGTAGAATGGACGAGAAGATAGTGTTGAGGCTTCACTATATTCATC
Source organism: Persicaria maculosa (assembly GCA_963922045.1). Lineage (NCBI taxonomy): Eukaryota > Viridiplantae > Streptophyta > Magnoliopsida > Caryophyllales > Polygonaceae > Persicaria > Persicaria maculosa. The sequence continues at coordinate 61,311,928 of OY998257.1, read as the reverse complement.
GAGAATATGCGGATATAGAGGTTGATGATCCTGATAAGTCGAACATTCTAGATTTATTTGTTGATTTGCTAGAGATGGCTGAGAAAAGTAAAATGTTTCTTCTTGACAATCCTACTCTGTGGTATGCGCATAATGGGCAAAGTTTTCAGGTCGAGAGTGATTCTGATGTTATTAACATGTTCCGTTTATTTTCGGACAAGAAGTTGATAAATTTGGCCATTGGGACTGCTGAATCCCCTTCTAAGAATCTAGACATGGCACGGGGTTTATTTGAATCTAAGAGACAGCTAGTAGTACCTCAAAGGTCGAGTCATGGTAGTTTACCAATGTCCAATAGGAGAGTTCCACCTACCACTGCAAGAAGAAGAGGAATATGTGTTATAAAAGATGGTATTACCTCTCATTTAGTAGGTAGTGAACCCAGTTCTGGTGATGTTAGTAGAACAAAAGATGATGTGGGTGGTGTAGTTGTACCTGTTGGTGAACCCAATTCTGGTAATATTCTTTCATTGGGCATGGATTTACCTTCCACTACGGCACTTGATATTGATGTTTCTTCTGATGGTGGTACTGATGAATTATGTGATAGTGAATTAGATTACTTTGATAGAATTTACGAGAATGGAGAGGTGTATACTGAAGCAGAATTTGGGAAGGTCAAGCTGAAGACTTGGATGCTCTTTTGTGACAAAGAAAGGTTGCTCAATGTGCTAAGAGATTATTGTGTACAAGAAGGATTCGCTGTCGTAGTGTCAAAAACGGATCATTGTAGGTATACATCTATGTGTGGGGACTCGAGTTGTAACTGGAGGATTCATGCATCTTCACTTTCAGATGGAAAGACATGTGCAATCAAGACAATGGAGAGCACTCATTCATGTCTTAAACTAGGCCAATACAACTCTATGGCAACTCTGGCATGGGCATCAACTAAAATTCTTGAGTATGTAAGAGCAGATCGAGAGGTCAAGGGCAGGAATATTCAAACTTTTCTTATGGAAAAATTCGGGATACATTTGAAGTCAACCTCGTTGTACAAATCAATAGCGCTTGCCAACAACATTATCGATGGAAATGAGGACACTTAGTATGGGAGTTTGCCCGGCTATTGCGAGGTCTTGAAGACATCAAATCCAGGATCAAAGGCTCATGTAGTGTGGAAGCAAGCCGAAAATGATCTAGAAAAGCCTATACAATTTAAGAGTGTTTTTTATCTCATTGAAGTCAATGATTGATGGGTTCATTCATGGATGCAGAGGGCTAATTGGAGTGGATGGGTGTCATTTGAAAGGAAAATATGGTGGAGTTGTTCTAGCGGTTGTTGCATTGGATGGAAATAATGAGATTTTCCCTTTTGCATATGGGGTGTATGAGAATGAAAGTAAGAGGACGTGGTCATCTTTCTTCTATCACCTAAGGGAACTTCTTAGCAACACTGAACGGGCTAATTGGTGCATCGTCTCAGATAGACAAAAGGTAATTTCAGTGTAAATTGCTATAATTTTAGTTGTGTAATTAAACCTGTAATTTCAGTTGAATTTTTGTGATTTCAGTTCTCTCAAATATCTAGATCTGTAATTTCAGTATACATTACTGTAATTTCAGTATACATTACTGTAGGGCTATAATTTCAGTTGAATTTTTGTGATCTTAGTTCTCTCAAATCTGTAAATCTGTAATTTCAATATACATTACTGTAATACTGTAATTTCAGTATAAATTACTATAAAGCTGTAATTACAGTTTAATTTCTTTGATTTCAGTTCTCTAAAATCTGAAAACATGTAATTTCAGTTTAATTTATGTAAGCTGTAATTTCTGTAACTGAAATAGGGTGTTGAGCCAGCTCTTGGGAAAGTGTGGCCCACTGCATCAAGGCGGTATTGTGCAACACATCTTTGTGCCAACTTCAAGAAGGCTTTTCCCGGAAAACCTACAAATGATGTATTTTGGGAGTGTTGCAAAGCATTCTCAGAGTCAAAGTTCAAGAAAGCTATGGAAAAAGTTGAGAGCACTGTTGGGCTAGGTGTTGTCGACTGGCTTAAAAAATTAGGTATATTTTTCTGTAATAACCTTCGATGCAACTGTAATTCCTCAATTACAATGTTATGAAATAAAAGTTATGTCCATTGTTTTTGTCTAAGGTGACTACGAATGTTGGGCAAGGCATAGATACGATCCTAGCTTGCACTCTCCTGAACCAACAAGCAACTTCGTAGAATCATTCAACTCCACTTTGGGAGCAGATAGATGTCTTCCCGTTCTATCACTTCTAGAAGGTACATAATTCCATTTTTCACAATCTAGTCACTCATTTTGCTAAGTCTATCAATTGCTCTGATTTCTTGCACATTTTCTTTGTAGGGATTAGACGAACAACCATGGTGAGACATTGTATGAGGCAAGAAGAAGCTTAGAAATTACGCGAGGATGACCTCACTGAATATGCCAAGAAAAAATTGGAAAAGGCACGTCTAGATGCCCGTAATCTACAGGTGACATTTGACATTTTAATAAGAGCTTCAATATGTCTTACATTCCTAATTTCATATATAATAATTTTTCTTATAATTTATTTACTGTTATGGTTACATTCTAGCTATTTAAGGCATCCCCTACAGAGTTTGAAGTGACGGAAGGTCGTTCCTCATTGCCAGTCAACATTGAAAACAGGATTTGCGCATGCGGGGAATGGCAAATTCATGGAATCCCTTGTAGGCCTGCAGTGAGGGCAATTCTGGAAACTAGAGGTCATCCAGAGCATTACGTGTCAGCATGGTATTCAGTACATATGTATAAGAGGACATATTCGGTTAATTATAGGGCCGTGATGGATGAGGAGCAGTGGCCTGCATTTGATCTTCCCAGGATTAGCCCACCTAGCATGAAAGGGGGAGTTGGAAGGCCTCCTAGAGTTCGAAGGAGACAAGAGGGTCAACAAGAGTCGGGAAAGAGGTCTCGAGTTGTAGCTTGTGGAAGATGCAAGGCATTCGGGCATAACAAGAAGACTTGTAAGGGTGGACCAACGACAAGAGAACTTAGGGAGAAACAAATTCAAGTAGAACGCCGGCCAAAGGTGCAGAAAGCTAAATCTACAACTAACCAAGACTCAGACGTTACGTGCTCGGCCCCATGGATGCTGAAAGCCAGTAGCGAATATTGGATGTGTTTTGATGTTAGGTATAAGTTTTGGATTTTATGTATTGATGCTAATACCCCATCTACATTTGAAGAGTCAAATTCTGCACTTGGAAACTTTTATTAAGGCTTGTTGTCAAGTTTGGTGTTGTTCAAAGTCATTGCTTTTGTCATTTACTGATGCTTATATTTTATTAAGGCTTGTTGTCAAGTTTACTGTCAAGTTTGGTCAAATTCTGCACTGACAGCAACGGTGCAAAACTTAAGGCATTAGAAGAATAGTTTACTCTTAAAACACTGACAGTAAGGGTGCAAAACACTAACATCAAGGGTGCAACACTGACAGCAAGGTTGTTTGGCACTGATTTTAACTTATTCACACAGTTCTTAAATGCTACTCGGGCTAAAAAAATCAGATCCAATTAGATCCAATTAATTTGACCCAATTTGCATGTTTCTCAACTTTCAATTCACACTGACAGCAAGGTTGTTTTGGTTATCTTTCAATTCTTTTTTTGCTGTTTTTACTGTTATTGCTGCGTATGATAGAAAAAAAAATCATATCCAATTAATTTGACCCAATTTGAATGTTTCTCGGGCTAATTTGTTGCTACTACTGTGTTTATGACAGCATTCGCTTCTGCATTTTTTGGTGGCTGTTTTGATGACCTTCATAACCAAAATAACTAGTAACAACACATGGAATCCATGATTTTGGCAAAAAAAATCAGATCCATGATTTTGGCTATCTTTCAATTCTGTTTTTGCTGTTTTTACTGTTGTTGTTGCTGCGTATGACAACAAAAAAATCAGATGCAATGTATGTATAAAATTTGCATGTTTCTTAGGCTAATTTGTTGCTACTAATGTGTTTATGACAGCATTCGCTTCTTTGTAGCTTGGTGGCTGTTTTTATGATCTTGATAACCAAAATTAGTAGTAACAACACATGGAATCCATGATTTTGGCAAAAAAATCAAATCCGTGATTTTGGTTATCTTTCAATTCTTTTTTTTGCTGTTTTTATTGTTGTTTCTGCGTATGACAGCAAAAAAAATCAGATCCAATATATTGTATAAAATTTGCATGTTTCTCGGGCTAATTTGCTGCTACTACTGTGTTTATGATAGCATTCGCTTCTGCGTTTTTTGGTGGCTGTTTTTATGACCTTCATAACCAAAATATATAGTAACAACACATGGAAAACACTGACAGCAACCAATAAGCTGTAAAAATATGACAATAACAAAAAAAAGAGCATTGTTGAATCACAACTTTCATTTACTTCAATTCAAACACGATGGTTACACATGATAACTTCCTCTAAATCAGTCTCAACTAAAAAAAAAGAGAAATTTCAATACAAATACAAGTGTCACACCACCAAAGATAATCCTCCATTTGTGAATGTCACCTCTCAATCCACTCTCTTTCTTATCTTGAAGCCTTCAGATCTCAATCCTATATGCTCGGATGACATCCTCTTTCACATCTAATGCATCCTTTAATTGAATGATCTCATCTCTTAACATGGGGATTAATTGCCTTATCGGAGCACATATTGGAGGGTCAAACCATTCCCACACTCGACAACCTCCTGACTGTATTGCAGTGAGCAAAAATACAAGTGAAAACAACAACTCAACTATCTGTCATAGAAGCAAAAATATCAAGAATGAAACATTAATAAACATGAATTTTTTGCATACCTTGTAATTCTTACATCTTAGAAATCTCTTTCATGGATTTCCATCTGTCATGGATGTGAAATACTGACACTCAACTCCACATTCACATATTCTCAATCTAGAATTTCTTGCAACATCATTCCATTTTCTCATGAATAAACATGAATTTAGGCCCCCTTTCATCTTCACCTTTGACATATTAACAAAAAAAACTAATGTTTAGAACGATTTCCCCAAAATTCTCATAATCGAAAACCCTAATTTCTAACAACATACTATTGGATTGCCACTGCTGCAAGATCCTTGTGAATCAGCCGCCATGGATGAACAACCATCGCTCATACCTCTCGATTAAATTGCACTGGCTTCCTCGTCTCTCTTCTCTCTCTCGATCTCTCAATCTCTCAATCGTTTCTTCACTCTTCTCTCGTCTCTCAATTATTTATGCGCTCTACTCGTCTTTCCTTTTATTTTCTTTTATTTTTTAAATGAAAATGTTAAAAATTTAACCGAGGGATATTTCGCAAAAAAATACGAAACATCAGGGGTATTTGGCGAATTATTCAAAACTTTTGCATACCTGGCGAATTTACCATTACCTCAGGGGCACCAAGCAAAAATTCCGTATTATTTATAAGTTAGAAATTATTTTAAAATTTTTGAAAAAAAATAATATTTCATTGAGTTTTGAACACATTAAAAAGTGTGCCTGACGATGCCACAAAAAGTGACCCCTTTAATTAATAGGGGTATGACGTCATAAATGGATTATCCAACGCAAGAATCGCACACTAACTTAACATCAAATCATCGCGACTAAAGATCTTCCTAAAAACACATGGCAGAGGTTCAAGTCTAAATCTAAAAGCTTTCCCTCAAGATTGGGATCGCGAACAAAAACTACGAGTCAGCTAAACTCTCCAATAAAGAGCAGACAGCTCGCTGGTGAAGCACCTCCCCGCTAGTATCGCCACGTGTAGCTACCAAAGATTGCTGGCATGAGGCCATGGGCTACACGTGTCCCCTATGAAGACCACGAGGTCACCAGCCAGCCAGCTGCTCGCTTGATAACACTATAAGTACCCCTCTTGGAGCCACGAGAAAGGGATTCGAAAAGAGAGATACAAAAGGAGCTCTGTAACTTCCCCTGAAGTAAAGTCCTCAGGCTTGAGCTCTTAAGATCCTTGAATCGGAGAAGAAGTATTTCTAAGAATAATACGTCATCAAATCAAACTTCCTCTAAAGACGACAATTGAACAGTAAAAGCACTCGATCGCGAACACAGACGTTTGCAAGACCGCATTAAGTAACAAAGAATTACCAGATCGTGAGGTCAAACATTGTCTTGCTTTTATCATCGCATGTATTAGAGAACTTTTGTCGTCACCTTGAGATAAGTATAGGTGAAATTCTAGAACCGCTTCAGTGCCAAAAAGTCAAATGACCTAAATTTTGAGACGGAGGGAGTAGTTTAGAAAAATTGCTAATTAATATACCTTTACTCATGTTATCTATGTAATTTGGAGAAAATTTCATGGAAAATGTTGTCAAATATGTTAGGTATCAAATCAGCTTTTCAATCCTAAATTGTATGCATATTGTCTTTGTACTTGGTTTGAAACCTCCCTAGATGATCTATCTTTGCAATTAGGCCTATAATTGAGCCAAGCTTTAGTTTTAAGTTGTTAATGGAAACTTGGAATTGGCATATTTGAGTAGGTAACAAGTTCATTTTGCTTCAGTCAGGAATCTCTAATAGTTTAATTTGTAATATACTAATGTTACCAAGTACCAACTGTTGGACAATAACCCTGTTGGAACCTGCAATAAGCAACAAACTTGCTATAGAGCATTAGTGGATGTAGGCCGAACTCGTTTTTGTGAAGGGGCTAGAGCTGCGTTGAAGTGTGGTATGAGAGCCACTGAATGAGAAACGTATTTGCCCCTGACAAAGCTGCAGATCGTATGCGAGGAAATGTCCCACAAGGATTTTACCGGCTTCTCTCACAGGTGCACTCGAGGCAGAGAAGTTGGAACTAGAACATGCGCTCAGAACAGAAAAAGGGTAGGAGAAAACAGGAGAGGGAGAGAGGTGATTTGTGTTCTCTGTGTGTTGAAAACGTCAAGCCTTGATCCCCTCATATAGTTGCTGGAATTGACCTTAGCCCGCAAGAAAAAGATCTACGGAAGGAGATTATGCTCTATCTTCAGAGGATCATGGCTATCTAAAACCATTTTGAAGGATAAGTTTTCTGAAATAAATCTAGTGAAAAATTAAATATTCGCGAATAAACACTAACAAGTCTATCTGTAATATCTTCCTCCTCAAGTTAAGATTTTTCACAAAAATTTAACTCCAATCTCCAATCTCCGAGCACGAGCCGAGCTGGATGGATGGCGGCGAGCGTGCATGTTGGTGCTCCATCTCCTCCTCTACCTTTCAATGTAGGTAATGGAAGAGTCTCCTTAAAAACCCTTTAGGATACCCTTGAACTTTCCAGGTAGGATGTGGGAAGTCCAAAGGGCACCTTAAAACCACATTCTCTAAACATTAACTCCAACAATCCCCCATAAATGTTAAGAGTAGGATTTAAAAACTGAGGTTTTTGAAAACAAGTTCTGAGCATGTCGAGGTTAGTGCATAAATGCTGATGTCTTGCGACTTGAATCAGCACATAGTGAAACTTGGAATTCCTTCGATAGAGCGAATGGCCAGAGGTCTTGAATTCCTCCACTTAGGGGTAAACCAGCAACACACACCTTCCATGGGGTCCTGTAACGTTCCGCTAAGTCTTATCACATAAGATATGGTGCTCATGAGTGTTCTAGTGAAAACCGCCCTATGTCTCACCTTGGAGGGTTGCCAATCCCTCGCACTCACGTAGGTGACTTCAACATATTTGTCTCAATATAGAATACCCCTAAAATGGGTTATGAAGTCATTAAGAGCTTTGAGGCTCAACCTCTCTTTTGCCGTTCGGTGACCTATCAAGTCCGTCTCAAAGGACCACCCAATGTCTGGGCTATAGAATCACTAAGAGTGTTAGCTCAACCTCACTATACACTTGTCATAGGAATGGGTGATGTGTATTTCATATGAGTCTTTCCCTGACTTGCGTTCGACCAAATTAATGGTTTCCACCACATATTCCTCATCTCACAGGCTGCCCCATTCCCCTTGACATGTCATGGACTAGCCTTCTGCAAAGTCCTTTGGTCAATGGATCCACGATGTTCCTCTTTGACCATACATACTCTAAAGAGAGTACCCTATTTCTTATAAACTGACTTACATCCTCATGTCGGATGCGTATATGCCTCTTCTTGCCATTATACGCTCCCCTGTTTGCTACTCCAATGACATCTTGTGAATCACAATATAGAGAAATTGCAGGAACTGGATGCCTCCATATTGGTATATCTGCCAGTAGGCTTCTCAACCACTCAATCTCTTGCGTTGCCAAGTCTAGAGCTATAAACTCTGACTCCATCATTCATCGAGCTATTCAACTATACTTTGCAGGCTTTCATGAGACAGCTGCACCACACAATATAAAAAAAAATATCCACTAATGGAGCAAATTTCATCAGTCCCACTTACCCATTTTGCATCACAATATTCTTCAATAACACGGAGAAAACCCTCAAAATGTAATCCTCAATCAAGAGTGCCTCTAAGATATCTCATTAACCTTCTAAGTTCATTCCAGTGTTCTTTACTAGGATTATGTGTATATCTATTGAGTCTACTTACTGCATAAGCTATATCAGGCCGAGTATAGTTCATAAAAAACATTAGACTCTCAACAACTTTAGCGTAGTCCTCTTGGAAAACACCTATACCTGACTTCTTCACTAACTCTATGGTAGCTTCATATGGGGTCCTAACTGGCGTCACATCATAGTTGCTAGACACCACATTTGCATTCGAGGGCGGTCCTTCTAGCACATCATTGTTGAGAGATTACCCGTCGCACGTTGTTGATGCCAAAACGAGATGCAGATGCATTTGCGCAGTTGTTGTGTATGCACAAACGTGGATCCATATTTTAGTGTATTATCCCTGTAGTATAGTGCAGGATAGCGGGTTAGTATGAGACTTCGTATGGGAGGTGTGAATCACTGTTTGATTATCGCATTTATCGAGCACTGGCATCCTAAGACGAACACCTTCCACTTTCCGTGGGGAGAGATTATCGTCACCTTGCATGATTTATTCTTTATACTTGGTTTGGGCATGGACGGGTTGGAGTGTGTCGCACGTTGCCGGGAAGGTGACGGTTGGCATATTATACTCATTCACGGCGGCCCAACGAAAGATTTTTAATGATCATGGAGGCCCAACTATTGATGCAATGCTCATGGCCATACAGTCGATGAGGCAGAGAGTCCGTGATGGTGCCCCTCTAGAGCATGGTCGTGCATGCATTGTTGCCATGATATAGGGGATTCTAGTGTCTGCGACGTTGTTCATTGGGAAGTCGAACAACATAATTCGCCCCGAGGCGCTCATGCGATTGATGGATGACGCACAGGTGCCATAGTTATCTCCGGCGACAGGGACATTATCATGTCTGTACCGAGGCTTGGGTGAGGTGACTAGAGAACTAGCCAGCCAGATGGACGGGTGTACGTTGTTGTTGCAGGGTAATTATTTTATTTTGCTTGATTAAGGGTGTCTGTTTATTTTGCATTTTTTGTATTCTCATGGGGTGTCCCACTATAGGTATGGATATGATTATACTTTCCAGTGTTCCAGGGCCACATGACGTTTGATAGGCATCTTATTCGGGATCCACGTTATGGTGTGCGGTATCTAGACTTGGCGATGCCATGGACTTCGCACAAGGATTTCGCCCAAGTGAGCCGTGTTCAGGAGATTCGGAGGAGGCTCGATGAGATGACTATTGAGAGGTATGCATAAAATGAAAGGCACATTTAATTTTGGTTTGTAATTGCTTTACGTTTTTTAGGAACCTACTAACAACAATTTTTTTGTATTCGCAGATCAACTTCATGCCCTTCGATCGGTAGGGACCTGGACTTTGATGACTTTCTGTGGCTGTCACATTACAGGGGCACCATCCGGTGGATGTTTGAGTTAGAGTCGTATACGCCTAATCGTGTCATGCGGCAGTTTAGGCGGGTGTAGCAGATTCATTCACCTCCGATCAGACCGACGTACACCTTCAAATCCAAATCGTTAACGGGTAAGAAGGATGCCACCTTCTCGGCTGATGACAACCACTGAGAGGATCGGTTCACGCACTTGGTCGACATGTCAGATGTACCATCGACGAGCAGCGAGTACCCATATGGTGTTTCCGATGGGTATATTCAGTGGTACCGAGTCAATCACCCGTACCTACTTCCCAACACAAAATGAGTCAATGACATCATACCCCTCCCCCTCCTGCACCGTCTATTCCCACGCTTGATGAGATGCGCCACCGTGCTACCGGTGCTGAGATACAACGTTTGCTGGCAGCGGGAGTTCCGATCACGGATGCACATTTATGCAACATCTACGAGCGTTATTGGTTAGACCCTTCGTAGTGATATCATGTTGTAATTGTTTGCGTTTTGTATATGTTAAAACGTTGTTTCTACTTAGTGTTGGGTGTATGCACGCTATGGATTTCTGGTTTTTGGCATATCGGTTGGTAGTTTGAGACATTTGTGGGTTGGTAGAGTCTATTTGCCATTGACTTTGACTTGGTTTCATACATATATGACATATGTGTTCGTGTTTATGATTGTTACCGTTTTTATATAGTCCCTAAAAGACGAAAAATATTTATACTAACATTCAGATAACACCAATGAAATTGAGATAAATCATGCAGAATGCACAAAATACAACATCTTCTCATGTAAATGAAGTGCTGATAATGCATATTTTGTATAGGCATTATAGGTAGTTTTAGATGCATTTAGATAGCTAGGTTTCTTGCATGTTTTATAGTTAATTTGTATCCATTTGAGCATTAGATTTTGGAATCTACGTTATTTTGTGTTTATTCTGCAGTTTTATAATCCGAGCTTAATGAGAGGTTAAAGAAGAGGAGAAGAGGCTGATTGTGAGCATAAAAGAGGCAAAAGAAGATCATCAAGGGAGCTAAGGAAAGAAGTTTGAAGCCAAGAGGAGAAATCGCGGAGCCAGAGTAGCAGTGCCCACCGCTATTTAATCGACGCCCGCCGATTTCGCTGATTCAGCCAATATTCGATTCGTCCGAAGTTTATGTTATTATTATTTTACTTTTTAGGGTTAATAAAGTCGAATCCTATCATATATAGGTTGGTTATTATCAGTAGAGAGATAGAGATATATACATTTAGAGAAGAATGATCAATTTAGATTTATAGTTTTGTTAGACTATGTGTTGCTAAACTCATAGTTTAGCCTGTGATTCGAAGACATGGTTAGTTGAATTGTGAGGATTTGATTTCATAAAGTTGTTTCATTAGTTATTAATTCATTATCTTTTTTCTCATCATTCTTATTTACACATGTTCTCTCTTGATTGATCATCTATATAGAATTTGCATCTATGCTAGTGATTAATGATTTCTTGCAAATAGTTAATCCATGGTAGCAAGCAACAGGTAATTGATTCCATGAAAGCATCAATTAGATATGCAGGATAATGATTATTGGTTAAACGTTGATTTATATGAGATTAGGGTTAGAGGATTTGTTTCTTTTGATAATCTAATTGCATGGTTATATGATGTTACCAATTGGCCAAGTACTTTGGGATTTGTAATGTTGTGTGTTTAAGAATCCAGTTAGGATCGCATATAGTGTAAGGGATTGGTAAGCCTATAAAGGTTATCAATCTATTTAAACCAGAGTAGGAATAACTATTGATATCAATTGCATTGCATTGATTAAAATAACTATGAAATCATTCCAACGATCATGAACTGGACCATTGTCAAGAATTACAGGTGAAACATTTTCATCATAATGTTACTACTTTCGCAATCATTGCTACTTTTTACTCATTCGCTTTATTTATTCATCTCAATATTGTTCTTGTTATTCTAAATCAACATTGGATACACGAATCAAGTTTCTCTGTGGGTTCGACTCCTACTTCACTACTATATTAATTTATTAGTTAAGCTAGAGTTAGGATTATTATTTGCATTTAGGACTAGAACCAACGACAACATCATCCTACACCGTCCACCATGTGCAAAAAATCTGGACTACAACAATTGCACTTGTAATGTGTTGTTTTCCTCTTCGAGAGCCTCGACAGGTCTTTCTAACATTTCGATATTCCACCGTTGTTGTTGGTTTGCAACCTGCAACAAATGATTCTCATCATGTAGGCTCCTTATCATCGACTCAAGAGTCTTCGAGCGTGGGCTTCCCGTGTATAGGACCCCCTCGTATTCTTCAAGTGTCGCTTGATGTATTTCAGCGTTGCTTGAGCTGTCGCTACTATAGTTGGACATGTTGTGTAGGCGAGTGAGGAAATATTGGCGTTGAGACATATTTATAGGAATCCTCTCAGACCCACCAAAAAGGAAACACAGAAGAACGGCGGACGCCGTTCTTCTATGTTTCCTTTTCTTCTTTTGTTCTCGATTCTCCTCCTCATGACTCCTCTTATGCTTCTTCATTGCTTCTCTTAAGCACAAAACCAGCCTTTTCTAGCCATCCTTAGCCCCTCTTCAAACTCGGACTTTAAAACTGCATAATAAACACAAAATAGCGTAGATTCCGAACTCGAATGCTTAAATGAGTAATAATACAAATTAACTATAAAACATGCAATAATCTATCCTAAATGCACCTAAAATTTCTATAATGTCTAACTAAAATATGTATTATCACTGATACTGATAAGAATTTGTAATTTTAATCCCTTATAATAGGATTTGGAGTTACTTAATGCAACAAGAACACAACCCACATAATAGTAAAGTCACAAGAACATCGAGAATGGTCATGCGGTTTGAGTTTAAGCTTTACGTCTGTGGAGTCTCAAGTAGGGAGAGACTCGGGCCTAATCCACTAGTTCTTTGGTGATTTACAAATAAGGTTGTCGTTATAAGTTCAAGTACACAAATCTAGACCAAAGGAGTATGATTACCAGAAATAAGTACACGGAGAGTAGATATAGAAGAGATAGCATGAAGTCTCCCTCGAATCTGGTGTTGGAGACCAGATCTTTCGTTGGACCACTGTACGAGCCAAGAACTCGCCATCGGAAGAAGCACATGCTTTAGTTCTTCATTGTCTTCTCACGATCGGAGTCTTTGAGGAGATACGCTCTAATCTTGGGAGCCTTCATCGTTGATCATCGTCGGAGCGTCGTTGAGGAGGAAACCTTAGCAGATCTATTTACTCTCTCTCTCTCTCGCTCTCTTTTTCTCTCTCTTACCTCGGAGGCAGAAAAGCAACATCTGAGCAACCCTAGTTGGCGAGCTCTTTATATAAGCCATCTTGTAACTAAAACGTGTCATTTCACTAGAGGCATGTTTAGGGTTTCAACTAGGCCTTGCCGAGTATCAAGCTTTGAGCCTGATTAGATTGGGCTATAAATCCCATACATATATAACAACATAAAACCAAATACGAAAATAAATGTGCATATATAAAATGTTATCTTACTAGTTTAGTCTAAGTGTACTATATTAGGTCAACATATTTGTCTATGTGAGTATATTATCCAAAACTCTATGATTTTAGATTAATACTTCAAGCATCTCCAAATATGTTATCCGTAATATTTCCTTAGACACCCTATAGGATCTATGTTTAAGAATATATAACTGTCATCCAATTATATATTAGTGGGATTACTAAGATCAAAGATAGGCTTTACAGAATTCAACACAAGGCTTGATGCCTACACGCAAGAACTGATGAGGTGCTGCTGACGGTCTTTGATGTCAGTGGCTTTGTTCATCGACTTCAATCGAGAACAATGATGGACAGTGAAGAAGGTTGAGAGATCGAAACAAGGATATTTTGAATGAGTGGGAGATCGAGAGGCGAGATCATAAGGGCACTTGAGGAAATGGAATAAGGACAGGACGATGTTGGATAGATAGATGATGACGAATCCATGAAGGGTCTCATATGAGATCTTCTTCTTCTAATTAATAAAACTAATTAAGTTATGACTTTGGAAGTGCTTAGATTCAAGGTTTGAGTGCCTAATGGAGTTTGAGAAACACTCAATAATTAGTTTTAAAAATGAAAAAGATTTGTGTGCAGTTTATTAAAAATTATCTTATCAATACTCATTTTAACATATAGCCAATAACCCTGTCCCTTGTGATTTTTTTATGGGAAAATAGCCCTTCATATAAAAGATGTTTTTTTATTAAGAAATAATTCGGGTCAGCAAGCTCTACTCGATTAGTTCGGATCACCTATAAACTACCATGTAACCCTCTACGTTACACAATTCCTATTGGTCCACCTATAATTAATTTATCCAATTTAAATTACTAAAATTATTTCAGAAATTCTTAAATAAAATATAATTTTTATTTCCTAAATTAAAAAGAAAATTAAAGATTTTATCTTTATTCTTTTTCAATCCCTAGATTTGGTCGCATAAGTGTTGTAGAAATTATAAGCCGCATCCTCGGATACAAACTCCATACCAATTTTCGGAATGATTTCTTTTGATAAATTAGCATGAATTGGCTCAAGAATCTCATCATCTTCGAATTCTCATCTTGCTCAAAATCTAATCAACAACGTGGTTGTATTTGTTGTGCAATATCATCCACATGCTACAGATAAAATATCATAATATTGAGTAATTTCAACAAACATATATATGACAAAAAAAGGACCATAGCATGTACCTCTTCAAGATTGAGATGTAAACGTTCATCGGACATGTTGTGACTTGATGTTTTAATTGCATATACAAAGTTGTGCAACCCGAGTGTTGAACTAAGATGTGCTAATGACGGTGAATTGAAATTATGGAGATGAATTTGATCGACCTAATGTATTGAACGGAAAAGAATAAAGATAAAATCTTTAATTTTCTTTTTAATTTAGGAAATAAAAATTATATTTTAATGAAGGTTTTCTAAAATAATTGTAGTAATTTAAATTGGATAAATTAATTATAGGTGGACCAATAGGAATCGTGTAACATAGAAGGTTACATGGTATGTTATAGCGGTTCGGATCACCTATAACCGCTATCCTTACGGATGAAGACTAAAAAACCAAAATCGTTGTAGATATCGACACCGTGTGCCATTTGCCCATTCGTATAAAAGATGCGGATGCAATTCGAAATAAGTGTAAATCAAAGGACTAATAGATAAATATCGAAAAAAGTTGAAGTGAGTGAGACCACGGGTTTATTGTCTCAATGAAATTGACTTACGTTTCCAATGCGACTGTGAGTCACCACCCGCAGTTTCTGTGTTGCTGTCTGTTTCAGTTCTCCCCAAATCTCCTCCTTACACGCCGCCGCTTTTGATGCCTCCTTCACCCGCCATCACCGCCGTCATCGCCTGGTTAGCGCCTTATCTCTTCTCTTGCTCCTCCTTTAACTCTGATGTGCTTCCATCTATGGTGGCGGTCCAGCTACGCTTTCTTTTGTATGCTCTCTCTCAACCTCCGCTTGGTTCTACCTCTCTTTCTGACGGTGAAAAACCAGGGGCTCAGGTGAAGACGGACAACTAGGGCTTGGGAATAACGAAGAGAAAGAATGTATTTGCCAAGTTCGGTCGCTCAAACCCTCCACCGTCTCCTCCGTCGTCGCCGGCAGTCGCAATTCTCTCTCCATTTGCCAAGACGGAAATGTCTCTCTTTCCTAGCTTTTCTATTTTTCTTTTTATAATTTTGGCTGAATAATAAGTTCTGCTATTGCTTTTCAATTGCAATTCATGTGTTTTGATTCTTTATTGTTTGGTTTTGGCGTGTTTTTTGTTTGGTCCAGTTGTTTACTTGGGGATGGAACCAGAGAGGAACTTTAGGGCATCCACCTGAGACTAAGACTGAGAATGTACCTAGCCAGGTTAAAGCTCTTGATGGTGTGAAAATTGTCCAGGTATTCCCTTTTTTTTTTCCCTTTCAAACCAGCAACTGTGCGTTTCAGTTGTTTTCTCTGATTGACTTCGACGTGTTTAACTTGAAAAATTGGGGGTTTCAGGCTGCGATTGGTGGGTGGCATTGTTTGGCTGTCGATGATCAAGGCCGTGCTTACGCTTGGGGTATGAATATGATTTGATTCAAGCCTTTGCTTGTACTGGGACTTGGATGATTTTGGAGTTTAAGGAAGAGGTTGATTGGATAAATAAGAATAGATATTTAGTTGGTTAATTCATGTTGCCAACAAATTTATAAATGGCGTGGTCAAGTTATGGGACTTTTTTCTTCAAAGCTATTCCTTTTTTTAATTGTCTACTCATGAAAGTCTTGGTCACTAGATATTCTAGTAGTTCAAAGGGTTTTCTTACATGTTCAAAAATAGAATAGTGACTTTGATTAATCATGTCTGTGTGACTGTGACTGTGGATAATACTCGTGATGGACTTCAATTTTCTTGTTTTCCCGGATGAAGAACTTTCAACTTTAGTTCTAGTTTCCTCTTACTAAAGTTGTTTAAAAGGTGGGAACATTGAGATAGCTGTGGCTTAGGCTTACATTTACCTCAGTTATTGTCTGATATAATGACATATTCATTTTCCCTAAATAAACAGAGAACTTTAATGGTAACTACTGCAGGGGGAAATGAGTATGGGCAATGTGGTGAAGAACTTGAACGCAAAGATGACACTGGTAGGCATTTGAGAAGGGATATTGTCATTCCTCAGCGTTGTGCACCTAAACTCTCTGTTCGCCAGGTAGCTTTCCCCCCTTCCTCAAAATATTGACATCCCATGTTTGCTATTGACAGGCTTTCATGTGATTAACTGCAATGAAAGAGTTGACTAATAACATTACTGGACCGGGTTGAAATATATCTGTTTAAATGTTTCCTTTTTGTGATTGGTTGAGTATCCTAATTCTTCAAAAAATGAGAATGGTATTGTGTTGTTTAGTGTCAAGCAAATTGATGATCCTAAAATCATCAGCTGAATTCAGTTGCTTTTACCTATAGGTAGCTGCAGGGGGTACACACTCAGCTGTGCTGACGCATGAAGGGCATGTCTGGACTTGGGGTCAGCCATGGCCTCCCGGAGATATGTATAATCTTTTTCCGATATAGTCTTTTCAATATCATATGTCTCAGTCTTGTTTAAGAAATTTGTTTGGCTTGTTCTTGGTTTTGAAGCTTTATTCATGTTTATGAATGATAGCTATTTATCCTTATTTTACTTTCAGAAAGCAAATTAATGTTCCAGTAAGAGTACAAGGACTAGAAAAGGTGCGACTCATTGCAGTCGGGGCGTTTCACAATCTAGCCCTTGGAGGAGATGGAACATTGTGGGCATGGGGTAACAATGAATATGGACAGTTGGGAACAGGAGATACTCAACCAAGATCTCATCCCATTCCTGTACTAGGACTACCTGGTCTCACCTTGGTATGAATTCTCCACACATAGCTGCTTCTTTTTCTCCCTCTTTTTCCTCAAAGAAACACTGAACTTGTGATGAAAATTGGACTACCAAAGTTTATTGATTGATATTTGGCTGTTATCAGCTGCATTTGAATAGTTTCTTGAAGAAGTATGCAGCAAAATTAGTATGTTATTGAACTCAAACTCTAGAAGAGATAGAAACCATATTTGAATTCAAAATTCGAACAACACAAGTGTTTGTGTTATCTGTATCACATGTTGCTTGCAAGATTCATATCAGTTTTCCTTTGTATACACTAAACCAGGTTGATATTGCTGCTGGTGGTTGGCACTCCATGGCATTGACAAAAGATGGAGAGGTACTTTCCTTTTAATCAACATCAGTTAGATAAGGCAATAAATATCCAAGTTTGTTCGGTACTTCTACATTCAAATAGTGCCAAAATGCTGTAGCAAATTAATGTGGAACCTGATCAATATTTAGGGTTTAAAGTATTGGTATTTGTAATTCATTGTATCCCTAGGTATTCTCATGCTTATATCCGTAGTTGGTATGTTTGTAACACTTCTAGTGGCATGTCTTTACAACTCAATAAACTCCCAAGGCTTTATTTGACATCTTAATGAATAATAAACTGATAAAGTGCAAACTGTGCAAAAACTAGGTTATTTGACAATATATAAGACCCTGACAACTAAACTTTTTTGGTGTATTTGAGTGCACCTTTTTCTACCTTACTTAGATAGGCCATAGGTGAAAATCCTGCACTATGTTATTATTTATTTGAAGAACACTCTTGTATGAAAAATGTATGGTTGATAACAACAATAAGCTTGTAAGCTGTAAATAAAGTCTAATACGGAGTATTATGTGGGAACTTTGGGATATGTTACTTATTACATCTTTCAGTTTAAGGCATGGATAAGCTGTAAATAAATTCAATACTATTATAACATGTTAAAATCATGTTGGTAAACCTAATAGCCTGGGCTCATTTGGGGAAACTGGCAGTCCTTACTTGAAGTATGAGCCTATCTCTGGATGACAATTGTAGGCTGGGGTATAACTTTATGGAGCCCCCCCTTTTTTTCTAAATACAGAGATAGGTTCATACGACGGCTCACTATGGTATTCATGGGACTTTTTGGGGCATTTATAATCATATGGTTATAATACGCAATATGTCATAACAAATTAATGTGTGTAGTTATAGAAAAGCTAGGTTGCTAAAATTTATACCATGAGCAATGTAATTTCTATACTCGGCATTGTTGTAGCACATTTTGTAACTTTTGATAGAGAACTCTTTTAGTATGTTTATGACGATGCTGGTACTATAGAGGATACATTATGATAAGATAGTTATTATAACCCTTTCTGACTATATACCCAGGCCTGCATTATATGCACACTTTTATCTAACTAACCAAGAAGTGTTTATATGCTGACCCAGGTGCTATTCCTGTGGCATTTATAAAGATATGATTAGAGTTCGATACCATGAGTATAACCGTTACAGGGAAAGGCAGGTTGATAGTGGTGGGTCCTAGGACTGTACTTGCTGTAATCGGCATGTCTGTAATACATTGTAGTTGGCTAGCCAACAGTTGTAACATTTCATAACCTGTGTTGCTAGAAAGTGTGGCACCGTTATATTTATAGCAGTCTATTGGTACTGTTATAAGTTATAAGCGGTCTATTGGTACCATTATAAGTAATACCATGTGACCTAGCCATGTTGCTAACTAACCCTCTGAGGCCAACCTTTTATGTGGTAACGCATACGAAAAAAATACTGGTGTATTTTTCACTTGTTCAGGTTTATGGTTGGGGTAGAGGAGAACATGGGAGGCTTGGATTTGGGGATGATAAGAGCAGTAAGATGGTACCCCAGAAAGTGCAGCTTCTTGCAGGTGAACACATAATTCAGGTAAGAATGTTTGATCTCCGGAATAAACTTAAATCACCTCCCTCAACATTCTGTAACTTTATTATATTGTAGGCTTTTGCCTTTTAACTTCCGAAGTCTGAAGGATATTTTTCCATTCCCAGCTTATGGTTGATTTTAAGTCTTCTTACTTGTGTTCTTTTGCTTTAGTTCATAATTGAGGTAAGCTTGTTTGATCCCTGGAATAAACTGACAGTACCTTCTCATTATATCCTCAAAATATTTAGGCACTATGAAAGAATAGGAACTAGACAAGTTCAATAAAATAAGAGCCCGGCTAATAATGTCTCCACTTTGTATTGGCTTGTAGATGACAGATTACTTGTTGAGCCATGTATGGCTAATGCTATTTCGATTTTAGTTTTGAGGATTCATTTACGTATTGTGTGATCACTGTAATGGTACTGGATCTCATTAATGTGCTGAAAAACATGCTTTTTTGTGAAATTTTTTGGATTTTGATGAGATTATCTTTTTGTCAAATTAGAATATATGGTTATTGCTGCAGCCTGAGTGTGCAGAATTTTATACAATAAGACAATTTTATAGTTTGTGATACTGAAATGATTCTACAATAAGATCATCTGCTAAGCTTATTTGCGGTAAACAAAGGGGACTATCCTGCTTACTGAAATGAAGGCCAAGTGATTGAGATATTGTCGTGTATGATTATGTTGCTCTATGCTTTCAAGCTGAAGACACAGCTTTTGTAAATATAGGTATCCTGTGGTGGCACTCACTCAGTTGCACTAACTCGCGATGGACGAATATTTTCTGTAAGTAGTTTTCCAACTCCCCTAAAACAATTTGTCTGTGTTATTGCCCAAATTTAACCATGAATAAGCAATTCTCAAACTTGGGATGGCCATCTATTAGTGCTTCAACCTAAGATTCCTTGATTTGCTTCTTGGAAGATACCAGTAAAACAACTTCTCCTTTCACGGGGTTAAAAAGGCATTTTAGCAAGAATGTGCTTCTATACTCTCTCAAACATGAAATGAGAGAAACTAATGTGGTATTCTGCTGATCACAGTTTGGACGTGGCGACCATGGCCGTCTTGGGTACGGAAGAAGGGTGACGACCGGACACCCTATGGAAGTGCCGATAAACCTCCCTCCTCCTAAGCAACTCATTGAGGATGGAGAGGATGGAAATTGGCGGGGCAAGTTCATTGCGTGTGGTGGCCGGCATACACTAGCAATTGTTCAATGGGAACAAGGTAAACGAGAGTAGGGTGCATACTCCATCAACACAATTCCCATCCCCAAAGTACCCCGTATGTGGGTAGTGGCCCCTTAAGAAGGCGAGATGTATATTTCCAAATCTATCAATATAAGAATGAAGTGTTGAGTTTTTTTTTTTTTATCTGTTTGCTTCCAATGTCAATCGGTAAAGCAAGACCTGTTTTGAGTGTTTGTGAACATTTATTTGGATGGAAAATTAAAGAACACATCCGTGAAGTGAACATGCATAAATTCATTGCAGTATTGCATTCCGGTTGAACTCCCGGAGCTGGCTCATGTACAATGAAACAGCAGCCGTGCTCCCAGTGGTGGTGGTGCGTGCAATAGCCGAGGACTATGCAGCCTGGATGTGGGGGGGGGGGGGGGGGGGGGGGGGTGGGGGTGTTATGTTTGCTGAATTAACTCTTCTAACCATGGTTAGCCTTTGCACCTCCGAGGGTAGGGTTTGTTCATCCCCTCTTTTTCTTTTAACTCCTTGCGCTCGAGTCGTAAGAGAGGTGGGGGCGGCACTGGAAGGAACTTGTAATCTAAACGCTAATTAAGTGATCGTTTTGTTTGCAGTCTGCTCTCAAATTTGCAGCAAGTGTCTTGGGTTTCTACACTTAGCCAAAAGGCTAAGAAAGATATAAAATGTCTTGGGTTTCACCTTCACCCATAAAACATTAGCTATGTCCCATTTCTGTGCTAAATACTCTTGACATTTAAAGTAAAGTCTTCACCAAAAAATGAGCCACGTGGCTAAATAAGTGATCATTTTTTTTAATTTTTATTTCTTCCTAAAAAATAAAATACATATCCACACGTTCTCTCCCTCTCTAGCCAACAATGGATAAAGGCTGAATCTTAGGTAAGGGAACGAGTGAGAGATAATGGCGCGTAAGTCGGACGCACTTGAGGCTGCAACTTGATCATCTTCAGTTGATACCTTATAACCTTCGACTCTGGTTTCTCTACTGATTTTCGATGACCTCGCTCGTATCTAGCACTCTCGTTGGCACATTCCACTACCCTAGCCTCTTATTGAGCCTCATGAGATGCTTTCTCTTATCTTCAATCCCCAATTCACGTTGAACAATAGACAGGAAAGAAGAAGGTAAGGTTAAATTAAAATAGGGCTAAGAATTGTATGTGAAAATCGAACCAAGATTTTTTTTATGGCCATTACACAACCAGAAAGCTTTAGTATTGTTCATACAAATTGGACAAGGCATTTGACCAATTGTGCTCCAACCAAACAACATTCCATAAGCCGAAAAAACATTAATCGTCCATAACAATGCAGCTCGCATGCAAAATATGTCACCTCGTGAGATATCAAATGTTGGCACACCTTCTTGCCATATCAATTTCACTTCCTCAATCAACGGTTGCATACAAAATACAGATATCAATTAACTTTTTCAGAATGTATGGCCAGGTATAACCATTGTTAAGAACATATAAGGGGTTTTCAAACACATCAATGTTAGAAGATTATATGGGGTCGATCACAATGATTAGCCAACATGAATATACTTTTCTAGATCGACCAAAAGGAGCAAACCCATCAAAACATAATGCCAGATGAACATTGCGTGGTTCATTCCCAAATTGAAGACGAGTCATATTTCCAACTCTCACTATCAGAAAGGTGACACATCATTCCATCCTCCGTTTCATGCTCCTTGTGCCAACGATCTCATATGTGCAAAAGTAGTCGATAACACAAACAATCTTTGTAACCTGGGTATTAGTTGCGCAAGTGCCATAGGCTTTTTCCCTGAGTTTTCTTTGTATCTTTCTTGCTTGCAGAATTTACAACGTTGTAACTCAACATCAACATTCCAATATAGCATGCAATCGCTAATTAGGACATATATCAATTTTCTCCATCAACAATCCTAATTCCCTCATAATCTTTTTTGTCTAATAGTAATTACTTAGAAAAGTATGGTCTCGGGGCATGCATCGTCCCGCCTATTCACATATCTGATTGTAACAATTTTATGATAGATTATAAGTAGATTTCATTCGAAGCAGTTCAGTTATAGCAGACAATTGAGTTTCAGTTTCACATCCAGGCTAAAGAGGTTCATTTGTAGCTTTCAAGGCAGCCCAAAACTTTTTGGATAATTCGATGTCATCATCCACATTGCTTTTCTCATCCATCAGTGACAAATATATGCAAAATCAATTAATGTCTACGTTTGAAATTTTTATATGCGAAAACGTCAATCCAACTATCACATTAATACATATAATATAAAATAAAATGGTAAACTTGATACAACACAACTATAAATTATATATCAATGAAGCTTTAGTAAATAGACTTTAAGGTAAGTTTGATTTTATATAAACCAAGTACAAATCAAATTACACTTAAAAAAATAACATAAAACTTTAAATATTACCTGATGTATTTATAACTTCAAATTAATTATGCCATTCTAGTATCCATATCAATGTTTTCGTGTATATATATACACGAGTGTTAGATGGTTACTAACAAGATTAGCAACGATGATTGTTCTATAGCCGCCCAAATCGGCCAACACTTAATTGATATATATCTAATTGACATCAATTTAGAAATTAGTTTTAACCGGCCGATGCGAAAATTTGACAAGGAATTATATAATTTCTATTGATTTTTTTAAATACTGTTTCCAACTAAAGTTAATAATAATGGAAGATAATTTAACTATATTTCCAAGTTCCAACCATCCAAGTTATTGGATTTACTTTCAACAACGTTTAATTGTTTTCGAAAACTATTTCCAACAGCTTCGATCGTTGGAAAATCCCGATTACTTCTTTTCAACAACCTCCGTTGGAATTTTTTTTTCATTGTATTTCAGTGTTGGAATTTCATCCATTGAATAATTTCGTTGGAACCCTCACGTTGGAATTCAATGTGTTTCTAGTAGTTTTCCATATTGATAGTCATCTAGTTCTGATTAATGGATAAAAATTTTCATGATCAACACATTATTATCTTAAATTTTGAATTCCGAAACAAAGTTCTAAATAATTGTTCATAGTTCATCCTAATTACTTTTCATTTATTAAAAAAATTATCAAATAAAACGACACATAAGTTATGTGCGCATCACCTAAATATATACATGTAGATTATCCAAGACAATAAGAAAACGAGTGCACATTTCTCTAATTTATCAATTATCCTTAATTTTTTATTTCAATACAATGCATTAAACTATAATTATTACTACACTAAAAATGTAATAAAATGCCAACCTAACAAGAGTTGTACGGCAAATTTCCCTCATCCATCAATGACAAATATATGCAAAATCAATTATGTTCTACGTTTGAAATTTTTATCTGCAAAAACGTCAATCCAACTATCACATTAATACATATAACATAAAATAAAATGGTAAACTTGATACAACACAACTAAAAAGTATATATATCAATGAAGTTTTTTTAATAGACTTTAAGGTAAGTTTTATTTTATATAAACCAAGTACAAATCAAAGTACACTTAAAAAATAACATAAAACTTTAAATATTACCTTATGTGTTTATATATATACACGAGTGTTAGATGGTTACTAACAAGATTAGCAACGATGAATGCTCTGTAGCCACCTAAACTGGTCAACACTTAATTGACATATACGGAGTATCTAACAATTTTTCTACCCTATGCCCTTAGAGCACATGTTAAGAAGTCAAATTGGAAAATATTTTCCCTGGATACACCTGGTTTATCCATTTTTAAATTAGATTTTTAAATTAGATTATGAGGTTCACCAATTTTCTTTTAAGATTTTTTTTCTCAATAAAGTATCTTTATCATATGTCATTAGGACACACAATAGACAAACCATATCTCTAATTGGCATCAATTTAGAATCAATTAAGTTTAACCGATCGATGCGAAAATTTGACAAGGAATTAATTTCTATTTATTTTTAAAATATTTTATTTCCAATGAAAGTTAGTAATAGAAGGTAATTTTATTTATATTTCCAACAATCTAAGTTATTGGAGCTTACGTCCAACAATGTTTAATTGTTGGAATGATTTTCGAAAACTATTTCCAACAACTTCGATCGTTGGAAAATACCAATTACTTTTGAAATTTTTTTCCATATTTCGAAACAAAGTTCTAAATAATTGTTCATAGTTCTTCCTAATTACTTTTCATTTCTTAAAAAAAAAAACTAATTTATCAAGTAAAACGACACATAAATTATGCATCACCTTTAATATATACATGTAGATTATACCGTACACGGTACACATATAGCTTAAATTAAAAATCAAACTGTTAATATATAGAAGACAATATTATACCATTCTCCATTTCATACTATCAGTTATCTTTTCAGAGCTTTTGATTTTGAAATTAGAGTTTTTCAACATCTACTCATTTAAGTTTTTCGGAGTTTTTGATTTTCTATTAATAAATTTCAATGAACTACTTAAACTTAAAAGCTAGATTTACCAAATAAAATACTAACTTATAGATATATATTTAACACAGATAATCTATCCGTTTTACCTACCCACTCAATCACCATTTTTATATATATAAAAAAAAAAAGCCTACGCAGATGTTTCCGCTATTAATTATCCTTGTGGAGAAACTGCTGCAGATGCCACGTTGATCGCCGAAGATTCTTCCCCTTCCCGGTTGCGCCACCGCCCCACGTCCCACAACCTTTACCGTAATGAACTGCCATCAATATTATTAACAACTAATCAGTCGCATACACGTGGCATAAACAAATGCAAGCCGATGCACCGAACTTGCACCGAAGGGAGCCGTTCAATTTTTTAGACCTCTTCCAAGCAAAACATGAGAACCAACCAGTCGCTTACACGTGGCATATCCGAGCAACGTCATGTTATACGCCACTTTGTAGGTTTGTTTAGGATTTCAAACTTAATTATGTTTATAATAATAAATATTTAAAAGTGTTTGATTAAGATGACTTATAATACCTTATAAATTGTATTATTTAATTATATCAATTTAAAATATAATTATAAATTTTACGCAGATTAACATAATGTATGTGGTATTTAATTTTAGAGTTCGTTTAGTTGAATGCGGGAAGTACAATTCTTATGAACTTACTTCCCATTAATTGAATTCCCGTGAAATATACTTTTGTTGTTTGGTTGAATTTTGGTTTTTAGAAATATAAATAAGAAAATAAAAAAAATTACATTAAAAAGAAGTGGAAGTGACTCGTTAAGTGAACTTTCTACAATTTGAAGGAATTGAAATTTCTGAAAAGTTGAATTTCTGTGTATTTATATCAACCAAACACAGAAATATATCATACTTTCTGGGTTTTTAACTTACTAACCAAACGAGTAATTAAATTCAACATATTTTAAATGGAGTATAATTAATATTAAATATGTTTATATTTATAATTACGTTACACTGCAATTTTCAAACACACCCCTATTGTCCTCTCATTTCCGAAATTCCTATAAATATCGACAGTTCACAACGCATATAAACCCAAACAGCAAGCTAAAAGCAAATCCCAAACCCCTCAAAACAAAAACAAAAAAATCAATCAAACCAAACAATGGAAGCCGTTTCTGTAATGATTTCCACCACATTTGTTCCTTCCCTTTCGAGATCGAATGGAGGAAGAAGAACCTGGCCGCAGATCGGAAGCGGGGGGCGGAAGGGCGGGGATGGTGGAAGGGCGGTGGGGGTGACGGCGGCGATCAAGAGGAGCAACTCGTACGGATCGGGGAGGCAGGTGGACGAGAGCATGATCGTGCTGAGGAAGAGGATCCACGAGATGAAGGTGATTGAGAGGAACTACCAGCCCCCATCCCACTGGATGGATTGGGAGAAGCAGATCTACGCCAGCTATGACGACATCATCTGCCGCGCCCTCACCGTTGTTCAGTGTCGCCTTATGGACACCCGCCCCTCCGTCGCCATCGCAGCCCTCGCTCTCCTCGGTGCCAGCGTCCCCACTTCCTTCGTTCTCTTGACTATGCAGATCGCTAAAGCTGTCGCCGTTGGGGGCATTTAGAGTTTTTTACATTATATATGTATCATAACTAGGTTAGGTACGCATCATAGATACACCGGCAATGGGTAGTGTTTTATTGAATTCCCTCAAATTTATTCAAGGTGCTCTCTGCCTTTTTTTTATTCTTTTTATTTTTGTACAGACGGCCTCACTTAATTTCTTCTTCTTGCATAAATTTGAACAAAGTTTCATACATAAATTTGCGGAGCTAATTTTAACGATCTCTACCGTCAAGGCGTCAACCACCGCACCATGTTTGGTGGATTAATTACCACCTAATTATGTACATCGCAGCATATATAGCGGTGGCTTTGATCCGGTATGTGAACCGTTTTAACACCCACCGTAATTGGGTGCGGTGGATAGGAAAAAAGTCAAATATAATTTGCTTCCAAGATGTTCAAGTTGGATGTTTTGTCATGGTAGTACTAGGCCTAGTCAGGAAAGTGCCTTCCATGTTCGAATCCTTGAACCCTCAATTAGGGGTGGAAATGGGGCGGGTTGTAGGTGGATGAAGTCATTCCATCAGATGCCATGCGGATAAATAATTTTACCCTCTTGACCCTCATCCGACCTGCGGGGTGCCCAATGGGTGAAATTAATATAGTTATGATTTTTTTAATAAAATTGAAAGATGAATAAAAATTAAATTTTAATTTACAAATACTAAAAATATGAGTTCGTGGAAATCGAATACATGTCATACATAAAAATAACATATTACTTATAAGTTACAAAATGAAAAAAACGCATCACAATAATATGTTACTCAAGACTCAAGATTAAGGTTTAGATTTTAGAGCATAAAATAGTAAACACATATATAGGTGAAAAATCTTCCCCCATTTGAGAGCCTTCAAACCATCAGACCAACGCAAATTTCTTATCTCCTCATTCCATAAATTTATATTTGATTCTTTTCTGAATCCACCGCAACATACAGCGATAATTTGTCTCAATCTCTCCAATCCACCACTATGGCTATCCGTAATTAATCCACCACTTTGCAGTGGTTAGCGATGGAGATAGTAAAAATTAGCGGTGAAAATAACATTCTCATAAATTTGTTATGGTACCGGTCAGTGATCATCCATTCGAATCCGATCATTTATGAAAATGAAATGGATTTGTAAAAAGATTTAGTTGATGATATATATGCACCGACAACCGGCCGGTATTAAAGAAGTTTTAAGGTCGATCAATCATGGAAATTTCCCTATCAGACTTGGATCCATTTACTTATGGATTTTCAAATTCGAACTAATCATGAATGGTCACCCTAAAATCCGTATAACACTTTTGCAGTCGTTGGAATATATGCGTTTTGTTTTATTCTATTCCATTTGATGAAAAGGACATTAATCTTTGTTGGAACCGTAGTGTTTGTGTTATTACTATTAAATAAATTTAGGTAGATAAAATATTAGAGGAAAAAAATGAAAGGATAAAAACCTTCACCTCTATAAGAATGCAAAAAGACCGTAATTTTATTGACATAGAACATTACAATATATAGAGTGCGGAATGTTATCTACAACTAATAGATAAAATTATCCACCAAAGATAAACCAATCTAGGTAATATCTTTTATCTCAAAATTCTTTCCTAATACCCCTAGACGTTGGGCGTAGGGGTGTGCATGATTCGGTCCAAACCGAATTTTTGGGTCGAACCAACACAAACCGAACACAAATCGAACCTAACCGAAATTTTTCGGTTCGAGAATTTCCATTTTTCGGTTTCGGTTCGGTTTGTGTTCGGTTTAGGTTCGGTTTGTGTTAAACCGAATTTTTTATATACACTACATAAATACATTGTATATATATTTGTATATTTTATATATACACACATACTTACTGTATATACATATATATAGTGTATATATACATATATATACATTGTATTTGCAATTGTATATATATATATTTTAATCTTGTATACTTTATAAAGCATACAACTACAATGTATATATATACACTGTATTTGTAACCGTGTGTATATATATATATATATATATTTATTTGTAACTATATTTGTATACTTTATATTGGAATATGTGTATATATGTGTATATATACTGTATTTTATATATATTTGTATACTTAAAATTTTTTTTATGGAAATTCGGTTCAATTATGTTAAAACCGAACCGAACACAAACCAAACCGGATAATAACCGAACCGAACCTAATACTTTCGGTTCGGCTTTCGGTTTGAAAAATTTGAGATTTTCGGTTTCGGTTCGGTTCGGCCCGGTTTGGTTAGGTTTTAGACCGATGCACAACCCTAGTTGGGCGGGGAGCGACCAAAAGCTTGGACTTTAGATTGGTAAAGAAGCAAACTGTTAGCAGTTGAATTGGTGAATATATCCGCTAGCTGATTAGCCGCTGAAACATAACAAATCAATAACTCTCCATTTGAGACACATTCTTTGACAAAATAATAATCTGACTGATTGTGTTTTTATCACATGGTGATATGACAGGATTAGTGGCTATAAATGTCGCTGATAAATCATCACAAACTAGGACAAGAATGTTGGAAATAGATCGAACAACCGACCTCTTGAAGGAGTTGTCAAAGCCAAACAAGGTCACCAGTTGCGAAGGCAATCACACGATATTCGGCTTCTGTGCTTGAGCGACCAACCAGACGCTTCTTTTGAGAAGCCCAACTAATGAGATTTCCCCCATAGAAGACAACAAACCCATGTTGTGATCAAAGATCCCTTGGGTATGTGGCCCATCCAGCATTGGAGAAAACCACCAAATCTAAATTCAAAGAGGCATTGAGTGTCCATCATCGAGAGACCCTTTTAGGTAGCGAAGAACCCATTTGACAGCTTTCCAGCGAAACACAAGAGGTTGTTGCATGAATTAACAAACTTGATTGATAGTAAATCTTAAATCAAATACGTGTACTTTATGAAATACTTAAAATATACGACATAATAAAAAGTGGGCTTTATTTTTTAGAACAAGATAATTTTACCTTTTAGAGCCTGACAAAAATACCCATTCAATAAAATTAAATTACACCCTCACCCTACCTCCCCCAACACACAAACATCCCAAATTCCCCAAATCCCAGAAATTCATTCAAATTCATCTCCTTTTCTTCAAGTAAACGCATCAAATCAAAAATATTTTGAAGTTAATGTACGTGTTTCACATATTCATTGTGATTTCGGTGGTTTTAGATCGGAGAAGGTTTTGGAATTTTGGATAGTTTGATTTTAGTACTGGAAATATGTTTTCAATTTTGATATATTTTTATTTCATTATTATTTTTAAGTTAAATTTTTTTTGGTCATTTATTTTTAAGTTAATTAATTAGACATTGTGGAAAGGTGGAGCCACCACATAATCCCTTTCCTTAGTACAGAAAAACCTCGATTAGTTAATTAATTTACTTGACTTTCACAAAACGCGGCAAATGTACTTAGATTAGATTCCTTGTCAAACTGGATCGTTTCATTGTCATGGACATGGTGGTTATGATTGCCCTCAAACTATAGACGACACGCACTAACGCGTTTCTTACACACAATTCATCGCGTGTTGCGCGCTTGCCTTATCCACTAAGTCTAATCCAAATCACAATAATTAATTAATATATTTCTTTATTTATTTATATTTATATTTATATTTATATATTGTTTCTCAAGTCTTACTTTCTAATGTTTCTCGATCTATAAATATTTGTATCTTCCCACCAAAATATTACTCTTCAAACGTCATTCTTAAAACTTGCTCCTTTAGGTTTCCAAATCATAAACCTCTCTATTCGCTTAGCTTCTAATAGTTTTCATTCATTGGATCCACTGTGATTTTGTATTTTTAGATCGAGTTCCACCCACATAGAATTTATAAGTAGCGTCATGCAATCTATGATAACATCATGTCATTTTGCTCTTCCACGAGATCAAGCAAGTTTAGCGGATCCAAGGGTGGTTTCGAGTAACCTAATCACCATGCCAATAGCTCGTTACACAAAAGTTACAACAAGG
This sequence comes from Persicaria maculosa, assembly GCA_963922045.1. NCBI lineage: Eukaryota > Viridiplantae > Streptophyta > Magnoliopsida > Caryophyllales > Polygonaceae > Persicaria > Persicaria maculosa. Next base: position 61,281,352 of record OY998257.1, on the reverse strand, counting down.
GGAAGGGGCAATAAGAGTGCGGTCTTGGCCCATCAAAGTGATGGCATGGAATGCCATGGATTCGGCAATGGGAGGATGGTTGACGAGGACATAATCACGCTTCGACTAAGGATGAAGGAGCTGAGTAGGTCGGCGTGCGAGGACGAGCTTCCGCTAGAGTGGATGGAGTGGGAGAGGAACTACTTTGGCTACTTTGAAAAGGATGTATATGCACTTATAGGGTGGTTGCAAATGGCGCTGATGAACACAAGGCCTTGTTTGGCTGTTGGGATGGTTGCATTTCTTGCGTTGAGCATTACGACCTCGGTCGGCTTGTTATCTTTACATGGAATACAAGTTGTCAAGGGGATAGTAAATGGGTCATCTTAAATTAATGTGTATCATATTATTTCCTCTTATTTCTATTTTTTATCTTTATAATTATCTAGTGTAAGTCTCGTTTCGTGTACCGCTTCGGATATATACACCGCAAATCTACACGTTACTTTTGACGTGCATGCACGTAAAAAAAGACGTGCAATCACGTCGTAATTAACATGCAAGGAAGTCGTAATTAATGTGCAAGGTGGATAAACCCCAAAGCGTGCCTATGTGCACGCACGTAATTTTAAAAAAAAACATGCTTGCACGTCAAACGACATCCAGATGATAACGACGTCTTGAGCGACCTCTTCCTAGCGCATCCTGGCGGGATACGGCTACTCCGAAGGTTCCATTACGTCATCATATTGGACAGCACGTACAAAACAAATGCGTAAGTTACTTAATTACGATTACGTTATGACACATCTATCCAATTATAAAGTATTGTACATGTAACATATTTACACTTGCAGATATGAGATTTCATTGTGCGAGGTGGTCGGGTTCACACCCTCAGGCCATACTTACTGCATCGCCTACGCCTTCATGTCGCACGAGAACGAAGACACGTACGCTTGGGTGTTGCGTCAACTTCAGATCTTACTTGGGGCGGTTCAGCCTCAAGCTATTATGACTGATCGGGAGCTAGGTCTCCTGGCGGCGCTAAATGTTGTCTTCCCCAACGTCCAACATCTCCTTTGCTGGTTACACGTGATGAGAAGATGCGAGGAGGCTGCTCTGAAGATCACAAAGAATTTACACCACGCTGGCATCTTCAAGGGCAACTGTTGGGGGTTGTTCCAATCGAGGACGGAGGAATCATTCACCCAACGTCGTCGGGCGCTACACGCTGCATGGCACCCATTCCCAGGTGTGGTGGCGTATTTAGAGGCGGTTTGGCTTCCGTACAGCACGAACATCGTACGATGCTACGTAGATAATGTCTTCCATTTCGGCACTCGTACAACAAACAGGTACACCTTACTTCATATCTCCCATTACAATATGATATCACATCAAACATTTAGTGCTATGAACTTCAATGTTTATGTGAATCTGTTTACAGAGTTGAGGGTCAACACAAGGTTCTCAAGGAGGCATTGCACTCATCGACTGGTGACTTCCGCATCGTGATCGATGCAATCCATAGAGTCAACGATTGCCAACTGCATGAGCTGCAAACCGCTTTGGAGATCGACCGCTTCAAATGGCCAATGGCGGCGTATAAAGTCAACCTTTTTGATGAGTTAAAGACTTTAATCTCCAAAAAGTGCTTCGACTATCTGTACAAGTTGTGGCAGGATGTCGTCAACCAAAACATTCCTCCGGAATGCACGGACCGACATTGGAGGGTTTGTTACGGGATCCCTTGTGTCCATGAGATTCAGGCATACGTCAATTCCGGTACTCCGATACCCGCTGAGGACATCCACCCGTTCTGGATGGATTTGTCATGGACTGACATCGACGACACCCCACTGCCGTATGAGCTGTCATCTTCATACACGGCTTCCAACGAGGTATGCGACGATGAGCTCCACCAACCCTCATCTGCAAGCGTCCGATCGAAAGGGAGGCCTTGGGGGTCGAGGAATGCCTGCAGAACCAACCTGTTGCCATACGAGGAGTTAAGGGAAAGATTTGAGAGAGAAGAAGCACGTGCTGCTCGACATGCTGCTCGACATAGTCCACAAGCGACATCAGCTCGACGTGGACGTGATGATGTGTTCGGAGGGTTCAACTAGGGTCGAAACAACGTTGATCCCTTCATGCTCGGACATATTGAGGGTGTGAGGGACACTATTGGAGATGGTCATTGTGGCTACCGTGCTTTGGCGTCATTAACATCATCGATCGGCGAGTCTGCTTTCCTGGAACTCAAAACGTTATTATGCAATCACTTGGAGGATCACGCCGATCTCTACGCCGGTTGTTATATGGGAGGGTACCCATTCCAGCAGTTCGTCGACAACCAGAGATGGGCGGGACCTGTGCATGGTGATAGGAGACGGTGGATAGAGCTACCCATCATGGGTTTAGTATTTGCAACGGTATATCAGATTCCTCTCGTTGTCCTAGCTTGGCATCATCCGTTCACATGTCTCCCCTTGACCTCGGCCACACCTCCTAACAACCCTCAATCAGCAACCCTTGGTTTAGCCTGCATCCGAAATCAAGACCATTTTGCCGCGGTACGACTTCAAACGTCTTATATTATTACCTATTTTACTTTTCATCTATGTGTCAATACTCTAACTCTAATTTTCCGTTCTCATAGGTCTGGTTGCGTCCTAACGCTCCTATTCCGCCGCCTGCGCCAGAATGGGTCGCACATCATCAACCGAGCGTCGAAGGATGGGATGCTCCTTTTCAAGCTCGGTTTGACAGATTTCGAGCCTTACGTATCGAGTCTGGTCGCCCTTTACACTTTTCCTAGATTTATTCCACCAGTTTATTACAATTATGGATGTAAACCTTTTTTTTTTTCCGTATCCTTCCTGAAATGACATTGTATCGTATCCTTCCTGAAATGACATTCGATCGGTTAATAACATGGTAAATATCGCCGTGGAGGAAAAATAGGACTCTTTTGGGGATACTCTGAATGACTAAGACTCTAAATCATAAACCTCCACTAGCTAAACCCATCAATTTCTTCAATTAACCCTAAAAAACCCTCCGTAAACCCTAAACCCTAAACCCTAACTAGGGTTTTCACGTCCTTAACAACGTGCAAATAACAAAAATTGGATTTGCACGTTGTTAACGACGTGCAATATTTGCACGTTGTTAAGGACGTGCAATATTTGCACGTTGTTAACAACGTGCAAATCCAATTTTGTTATCGACGTGCATAGTCCCACACCTGCACGTTGTTAAGGACGTGCAAGCACGTTAATAAATACGTGCAAATCCTTAATCACCATTTGCGGTGTATCTAACAAGACCCTTCGTGTACAGATAATATGTTAATACAATATTATAAATAATCCAAATAGATGTAAATAAAATTAGTTCGACAAATTATATATAATCTAAATATTTTTTATTTAGATTCTCTCAAAATATAAATAAAATTCACATTTATAAGATAAACGATTTTTTTCTAATCTACCGTTAATTAAATGTCATGTAATTTAATAGATAACTGATTTTTACATTACATATGTAGTATATTTTTATTATGTTAGTTTACTAAAATATCTATGCACGGATGGACTGTGGCTACATTGTGACTGCTAATATTTTAATAATTTATTTTGGCCTAAAAAATAATATACATATAAAAAATAACAATTATTAAATAATTAATTTTGATATAAATAATTCTTTTCACCAAAAAGTAATTGATCTAAATATAAGTAAAATAACACCTATCAAATACTACGTACATATTTGTATATTAATATTTTTGGTAAGTATAACTATGAAATATTTTTATTTATATTTTATCAATTAAATAATATATATAGGTTGTGACTTATATAACTTTTTATAAACTATGACAACATATTATCTATATACATGTTATTTTATACTCCATAACTTTATATAAACCGTGACTATTGGCCGCATGGAATCATATAATTTGATAGAAGTTTTAAAGGGAAGATTTTTAACGGATTGCAACATGTGGCTGAAACAACTATTATCTTAGGATTGCATAAGATATATAGGTAAGAGTTCTAGTGAAACCTAAAGAACGGTATAATTGTGAAATGAATAAATATTGTGTTACACTAATATGAATATTATCGTGTATGGATATGAATATATGATTTATTTTTTATACAGATAAGAGTTTGGGTGATGTTATAATGCCCTACTGACTCCCCATCCAATTGTGTCCTTTCGGGCGAGCACGAGGAACTCCGGATGCGATGTGAGAGGTCCATGGTCCATCATGTGCCTGAGCTAGCTTGTTCACCTTATCCACAACTTTATTCACTTCATGGAAAACATGCTTGCAGGTAGTTTCCTCAAAACACTACAAAAGGTGTTGAGCATTAGAGACGATCACCTCCATCTCCCAAGAGTAGCACCACACACTAGATATTGAGTTGATCATCGTGAGGTTATCACCTTCAACGTCAATTCATCTGTAGCCCAAGTCTCTAGCTTCTAACTGGCTAAAGTGGAGAGCAAGAGCTTTAGCCATCAAGGTCGACATGGATCCACAATTGGAGGTGCCAGAAATTTTGACATGACCATGGTGATCCCGGATGACGTAACCATTTGTTGTCTCTCCCGATGGCAAATTATTGAAGCCGTCGAAGTTGATCTTGAAAACTCCAGCTGCTGGTTTGATCCATCTAATATTTTTCATTCGTCTTGGTGTTGGTTCAAGTACTTCCTTTGTTTCCTTCTTTTCCCAATACAATATTAGAATCCTTTAGATGTTGTTGTTGTTGTAGTAGATATATCTCTTGTTTTCTTTTATTTGTGCAGTTCTCGTCATTAAATATAATCTTGTTTCTAATGGTCTATAAGCTCCACCAAATGGTGTATAATAATGTTGTTTTCTAGGTTACATTTAGTTTTGAGGAGATCTCACTTATAGTTTGTCTAATCGTTCGATTCATTACAGTTACACCTTGAATGATTTGTCCAATCCTCTTATCAATCTTTGATATCATTTGGAGTGCGTGGTTGCATCTTGTCAAAAAGTGTTCAAAGCTTTTATCCACATTATTGCAAAAGATGCAAAAGAGTGGAGCCGCTGCACCTTTATCAATGAGTCTAATTTTCATAGGGGTTCCATTCATTGCGAGTTTCTAAATAAAATTCTTGACTTTTGGGAAACAGTCCAATTGCCAAATCCATTCAATTAATGTCACTTTCTTGTGTTATGTGGTGTTCCATGAATTTATCTAATGTTGTTGAGGTAGAGAACCACCCATGCCAAGTAGTTTTCCAATAAACTTGGTCTTTAATGTCCGTATTCGAAACTTTGACTTTATGTCTTTTGCACAATATTGTTTGGTAATAACCTTTGTAATTGATCAATTCTTAAGCATTTGGTTGATGCTATGTAATGTTCAAAATTTTCTTTTTCACTAATTGTGCAATTTGGGTTTGGGTTTTGTAGGCCTATGAGCTTTTTCTTCTTCCATCCATTCATCTTTCCAAAACCTTATTGTCTTTCCATTTCCTACTTTTCATATGAGTCATTCTAAGAATTCATCTTTAATTTCCATGAGTTTTGTCCAATGCCATAATGATTGTTTCTTTTTTTTTTTTTCATAATCCCATAAATTCAATTAGTAGGTATTTTACTTTTTATCTTTATAATTAACTAGTGTAAGTCCCGTCTTATGTACAAATAATATATATGTTAATACAATATTATAAATAATTCAAATAGATGTAAATAAAATTAGTTCAAAAAATTATATAAAATCTAAATATTTTTTATTTAGATTCTCTCAAAATATAAATAAAATTCACATTATAAGATAAATGATTTTTTCTAATCTACCGTTAATTAAATACCATGTAATTTAATAGATAATTGATTTTTAAAAATATTTTGATATTCTTTATTTATTAAATATGTAGTATATATTTATTATGTTAGTTTACTAAAATATCTATGCACGGATGGACTCTAGCTACATATTATGGTTGCATAATATTTTAATAATTTTTTTTGGCCTCAAAAAATAATATTGATATAAAAAAAATAACAATTATTAAATAATTAAGTTTGATATAAATAATTCTTTCCACCAAAAAGTAATCTAGATTTATGTAAAATAGCACATGTCAAATACTACATATTTGTCTATTAATATTTTTGGTAAGTATGACTATGAAATATTTTTATTTTTGGAATTGAAACTCTCTCTTCGGAGAGCCCAAATCTCTCCTCGGAGAGTGCTCGGAACAATAGGTTGCTCCTCTGCGGGCTTCCCTTCCACATACCCCTCTGCGGTGGTCTTCTCCACCGCCAAATCACCTTAGTATAATCCAGCCTGGTGACGGTGCTCCCTTTTCAGGTTGCCCCTCCTCGACGTCGTCAACTTTTCTAGTGTCCCTCATCCCCTTGCTTTACCCACCTCCATCTCGTCTTGCCCTGGATTGGTCTGATGGTCGTTTTGGTTCGTTACCCGCCGAAGTTCGACTTCTCCTTCTCCATCTCGCTACCGTCGTCGACGCTTGTTTCGTCCCCCCCTTTCGCACATCTCCGACCTCCTCCGACGCCGATTGCATCTGTCGGTTTCCAGTTTCCTCTTCCTCTCCGATTGGGATTTTGGTGCTTTTCACCTTCCCATTGGGGTTCCTTGTTTCTTTTCCTGGCTGATTCAGTCATGGTTGGCCTTGATTTGAGCCGCTGCTCTAGTCGGGTTAAATTTCCCTTTCAATATGTTTGCCCTTCCAAATATGTCAAAATCTCTTTATTTTGCCCAATTTGCTGGTCGCCTAGCTTGGCTTGGTGGTTTGTTCGCCGACCTCATGTCGTCGTCGGTCCCCACACACCTTCGACCCTATCGCCTCCGACCTTCAGCGCCGTTCGTCGGGCGGTGCTCGGTCAGTTTGCTTGTTCGAGGCTTCCTACGTTGTATCGTCATTTTCCCGCCTTCTTCAGTTCTAGGCCTGCCCGGGGCTCGAAGGTTTTCCGGGCTTGAGGACTCAGCCCATTTTGTGTTCTTTGGACTCAAGGCTCTTCCCTTGGATGTGAAGCTGCCCAAGCTAAAAAATATATTTGTTAATATAAAATATATGCTGACTTCCTTTATATATATTCCATATATATATTTATATCTTGTCGGATCCATATCCATTTATTATATATTGTTTTATATAAATAACATCTTACTTGCGAGGTTCGATACCTTACGAGTATTGAAATCAATGTCTTGTTTGACCAATTTTCGGGTGTGTTCTTAGGGTAGCGTGTGTCTTTCTTGTGATTGTTTTTGAGCGGTCTACTACTTGGTTGGGTGGGCTTTGTCCGGAGTCGATCGGAACAGGTTGGGGTCGTGGCAGTGTGCTATGGGCGACTCCGTATCCGGGATATTGGTCCTTGGAGTTTCATCCTCATTGCCCACAGGCGATAGAGTCTTGTTGTACCACTGACATGCGGTGCTTCCCTTAGGTGGGGCTTGGCTTCATTCTTCGTCAGCGTTCTCAACGTTTCAGTTTTAGTTTGTGCTTAGTTTCTTTCATCTCAGGGCACATGTTACGTGTTGTTTGCGCCCTTTTTTTGTATTTTCGTTTTATTGTATGTTCGAATGTTCACTCGTCTGTCGGCTTCTCGAGTTTCAGGTATATATCAATAAAAGTTTGCATTGAGGCAACCGCTTGGTGGCATTGGCATCGGTGTCCATCACTTGCATCTTTGAATGAAAAAAGATATATGATTCTCGAGCTTGACTGCATTTTGACGACCCTTTTTAAACTACTTAATAGTCTTAATTGGTTTGTCACATAACTCAACCAAGATAACTAGATGCTTCAACATAACATCAATATAAACTAAAAACACTTTATTTTAGGACTAGAAATTTAAAACGCAGAAATAGGTATAACATGCTAGGGAAGTGTTATGGAGTTGGACTCCGAGGATGCTACACAAAGACACTCTTTATTAACACATGGGCAGAGGTCTTTGCACACCCAACAACTATCCAGTGGTGGCGGTGGTGGTGCTTTCACTTTTCCTCTCCTTGCTTCTACCACTCCTCCACCTCTGGTCCTCCCCATCTCCATTAGATATCCACCTGTTTTGAAATTTGAGTGATCCAATAATCAACTCCAATACGAGAGAGAACATGAGATCAACTTTAATACATAGGAAGAAAAAGGGTTAGTCTCAAATACCTGAGGAGGAGAGCAAGAGTAGGATCAAGAATGCAAGCCTGAACATTATGATTTATGAGTTAATATTTAGATGGGTTCTTTTTGAATGAGATATATCAAATTGATTGAAATGAACTTTTACAGATGATGAATGGATGAACGATCCCTATAAGGATCAATTCACGCTATAAACCTATATAAGAAATAATATAAAATTCACAACATATAGGATCAATTCACATTAAACCCAAGTAATCTAATTATGGAAGATAATAATATATTTGCAACTTTTGTCATATTATGGGTTGTCTTTTTAGGAATCTAAATCCTTTATTGCATGATAATTGGAAGATCAAATAACCTTCAATGAGCATGCATATTACATGTGATGATACACATTTACAAGTTGTCATGGCTTCCAACCCTTCCAAGCATTGGTTGGAAACAAACGTTTTTGTATCACTACCCTTGCAAGATTATTTTCGTATGATCCTTCATGAGTTTTGTATGAAGCTTCATTTTACATATTACAAAGTTAAGGAATAACGACTAATATAATTAGTTCCTATAATATTGTTATGTGTTAGGGCTCGTTTGGTTGAATGCGGGAAGTACAATTCCCGGGAACTTACTTCCCATGAATTGAATTCCCGTGAAATGTACTTCCCATGAATTGAAAAAAGTCGTTTGGTTGAATTTTGTTTTTTAGAAATATAAATAGGAAAATAAAGAAAATAACATTGAAAATGGTGGAAGTTGAACTTACCTAGTCCCCTCTAGATAAGTGAACTTCCTACGATTTGGAGGAATTGAAATTCCTAGGAAGTTGAATTCCTGTGTCTTTCTGTCAACCAAACACAGGAATATATTCTACTTCCTGGGGTTTTAAACTTCCTAAGTTTTTAACCGAGTAACCAAACAAGACCTTAGCCTGTATAAGTAGTGGGTGAGCTTTTCTCTCAATTAGATACTCCTTGTACTATTAAATAGAGAGATGTAATCCATTATAATTCACTGAATTGTTTTAACAATTTACAAAAGCTTTCATGGTATCAGAGCCACGATATTAAAACCTAAAAGCCTACAAATTTTTTTTCCCACTCATCCTCTTGCTTGCTTTACCATGGCCACCCAATTCAACAATTCAATCCCAAATGATGCCGAACCCACAAAACCTTTGATTGTGGTTCACTTTGGTAGCATTCTCAAACTCACATCTACAACCTATATCTCTTGGCCGTCCCAAATCAAATCTATTTTGATTGGATATGGTCTATTCAACTTTGTGGATGGCACTCGACTGATGCCACCGGCTACTATCACCATCAACGAAACTACAAGTTCAAACCCGGCGCACACCACATGGGTCCGTCAAGATCAACTCGTTTACGGGGCATTGGTTAGTACTCTTACTACCTCCATTGCTCCTCTAGTGTCTCAAGCAACCACGTCTCACCAAGCTTGGAAGATTTTAGAGGACACATATGACAAGCCTTCCCGTGCGCATATGAACAGTCTCAAAGAAAAACTCAAATCGCTCACGAAAGGCAGTTAATCAGTGACTGATTTTATGCATCAGGTGAAAGGAGTTGCCGACATGCTAGCGTGCCTTGGCAAGCCCCAAGATCCGGAAGATGTTATTGATGTCGTCCTCAAGGGCCTCGACTCTTCCTTCCAGTCAGTGAGAGATGGAGTTCATGCTCAGGTGACCGTTATCTCATTCGATGAACTCCATGAGAAGCTTCTACATAAGGAGCTTAGCAATGGCATCAAGGAATCCTCTAGCCCCGTCCCCGCTTCCGCCATGACAATGCAACACAACAAATCTCACAAATCCAAACTCAAATCAAATCCTTCCCCACCCTCTTGGTCTCCCAATGTCCCTCCTTCTTCAACTTGGCAATCTCCGATGACCAACCCAACATCCTCTTATCCCACACCCTCCTCTCGTCCTCCCGCAAAACCATTTCATGGCTATTGTCAATGGTATCGGGCACAAGGCCATGTCGTGGCATATTTCCCCTTGTTTCGCCAACAAGCCCAACATCTTCGCCCCCCTCTATTTCTCGTCCACCTAACCCTGCCATCTCATCACCACAGACCCATCCGACCACCGTTAGCCATCCCACCCAACCTTGGCTTGTTGACAGTGGTGCCTCCCATCATGTTACGAATGATCTGCACAACCTAAGTTTGCACTATCCCTATGACGGTCCAGATGATCTAATTGTTGGTAATGGTAATGGTCTACCAATTTCTAAAACTGGTCACTTGGTTTTTCAAACTGCAGCCAAGACGTTTGCTTTTGATAAACTGGTCCCTATACTCACTAAGCCTCTCCATCGGCATCGGTTTCATCTCCTTGTATCCAAGCTTGGACTCATCACTCTGTCAACGTCCGATTTGAGGGGGCATGTTAAGGAATAACGGCTAATATAATTAGTTCCTATAATATTGGTGTGTGTTAGCGTGTATAAGTAGTGGGTGAGCTTTTCTCTCAATTAGTTACTCCTTGTACTATTAAATAGAGAGATGTAATCCATTGTAATTCACTGAATTGTTTTAACAATTTACAAAAGTTTTCATAAGATTGCTCGATTTTAAATGTTCCAAACTTGAGGCCCCTTAAAATTTTTTTTACCATATATGGTGGTTTTAGTGTTTCCAAACAGCAATTCACTAATAATTATATTAATAAAAATTAATAATTATATATATAAAAGAAACCATTAAAATAAGAGTGGAAAATGCAAAAAAAAAGGATCTTATTATACCAAGAGAAGAGAGATTCAAGCTCATGATCAGAGATATAAGTCACTACTAAAATAAGTTGACATAGAGACAACTTTTAGAGATGGATCGATTTCATTTCTGGCTAACTCCATCTCTATTAGGGATGGATGCTGCAACAAAATGCAACAATCTTTGCTGATTTGGGAAATAGTTAATATAGTTTTACTAATTTTGTTGTTATTTGCAATGCCTCACATTTGGTCCCCGAGTTCCTACATAATTGGAACGGGGTGAAATGTCTAACCCAACTTTATCTCTTGTTTGAAACTAGGATCAATGAAGTAGTTGAGATCAGGTGAGCTATGGTGGAAAACGAAGAAGATGATGGAACTAAATTGGAGGGAAAAACTAAGATGATGGAACTAAATTGGAGGGAAAAACTAACTTATGTATTTGTAACTTCTGTAGCCTTTGTTTGTTTTGTAGTTCGAATTGGGCCTTAACCCATACAAAACATACAAGGGGCCCAAGGCATAAACTTGCCTACTGATAACAAAATACAAAAATGAGTAAACACATATATCATCCAATACTCCCCCTCAAGAAGGGGGTAGGTAATCGATTACGCCGATTTTGCCCAAAAGCTCTGAAAGACGAACACCAGGAACATATTTTGTAAGAAAATATGCGAGCTACTGGCTGGAAGATAAATGAGAAAGTGAAATGAGCCCTTCCAACAACTTTTCACTAACAAAGTGACAGTCAAGCTTGATGTGTTTAGTTCGCTCGTGATAGATAGGGTTATAAGCAATATAGATGGTTGCTTCATTATCACAATGAACAACGATTAAAGTAATGTTTAGGACATTGAGCTCATGAAGAAGAGGAATAAGCCAAGCTAATTTGGTGCATACCCGATGGAGCGATCTAGCTATACTCAGCTTTAGGTAAGGACAAAGAGAGCAGCACCCGTGGAAGATCAGCAACACCCATTGAGTCAGCGACGCTGACCATCGATACCCGTTGATCCCGTATCTCAGCAGATTCTCAACGACTGAATCTAGCCCATTGGGCTTTTCTTCTACCCTACTTTTGTCGACTTCTAGGTTTTCCTAACACTATAAATACCCCTCTCCTCTCAGCCATTTCACACACCAATTCACACAACACAATTCACAACTCATTCTCTTTTTTTTTTAATCTTTTCGGTAAGCCATGCTCAACTAAACATTTTCTATAGTTTTGCTTATATTCAATGCATTGGTTTTGGACATGTGAGGGTTGTTTACATACTATTCTATAGTTAATTCATAGTTTATGCATATTTAGTTATTCATTACTCTTGTTATCTACATGTTTAAGTTGTGTATTCGTCTTAACTGGCTATTAGGCTAGGATAGATAAACAACGTGCTAACTGATTATAGCTATATCCGCTATTGCGGACTTTAATCCTATAAATTAGCAAACATATCTTGAGGAATTTAGGTTAGAAATCATGCATATGTGAGAGTAATGACATATAATTTAATGTTATTCTTAGTAGAAGCGATAGCTAGGTTGACAACTAGGGGACACAATGAATATGCGGGAATTACAGTAATTGCATGCTTAGATGATTAGGGACTTATTGTTTCTCGAACCTCATGCAAGAGTTTAGGGAGTTAATAGTAATTGAATAAGGAATCTATTTAAATTTGTGCACAAACCGACACTAAGATAGCCAAGTATAACCAAACTAGTCCGATAATCATGAAGTTACCAATGTTGAGATTATAAGTGAAGCTATAATCTCATCATTATTATATTCTCTATTATCAATCATTGCTATTACTATTGCTCTTTTCTTACTATTACCATTGTTACAATTTGCTTGCTTACACATTACGATTAGCCAAAGTCGCACACACTCTCTGTGGGATTGACCTTTACTTGTTGCTAATACTCGTTTTTGGTTGAAGGTAGAGATATTACTATTTGGGGTGTTAGAACACATGACATTCTAGCGCACACCAATTTATCCTTTCTAAGAGGAGTTTTGATTTTTTTAATGACCTAAGAAAAACAATTCTTCAGGGTTAATGTTGTTGTGCTGGCTCAGGAACATTCATCCATGAGAGCTTGTATGATGAGTTTGTTGGCAAACCAGAAGGATGTGCCTTGAAATTAGTTTTCTTTTCCATTTAGTCATAGAATATGGTCATCAGGTAATGTCTTTTTCATGTCGGATAAATGAGAAGTACTTGTCAACTAAAATCTTAAATAAACTCTTCATCACTAGCAATTGATCTTTTCCCTTTTTACCCATTGCTGGTAACTGACAAGGCAACAAGGGTTTGGTTTGAACAATACTCCCTCCGTTCTAAAATATAAGTTATTTACTATTTACGCACGTTTTCTTAGGATAATAAAAATTATATAAAATAGTAATTTTTTAAAATAATCTCATACTTCTTACTAATAAATACTCCCTCTGTTAATTAAAACTTGTCGTTTACTATTCATGCATGCTTTTTTAGAATGATAAAAACTATATGAAATATTAACATTTTTTAAATTTGTTTTTAAAAATTCATAATTAATAGTAACAAGTATGAAATTATTTAAAAAATATGTTAAAAAAGTTAATATTTTATATAGTTTTTAACACCTCAAAAAGCGTGCGTGAATAGTAAAACGTCAAGTTTTAATTAACGGAGGGAGTATGAGATTATTAAAAAAATTAATAAAAAATTAATATTTTATATAGTTTTTATCATCCTATGAAAACGTGTATAAATAATAAACAACTTTTTTTTAACAGTAGGCAAATAATAGAATGCCCTGGCAACGCAGGGTTCATTCTTGATCATCCTTCATGATGATGTTAATAAGGTCCCCATGCAAGGGGAGAGTTGACAAATTACAGATCTCCCTAGTCTTAGCAATATAATCAGCTGCTGCATTTGATTCTCAGTAGCAATGTCGGAACACAATTTTTTCAAAACTTCCTTTCAGCAGATTGATCTTCTCGATGGTTCTGTATATCTCCCAATCGACCTTAGAGTGATCATTTATTGCATCCACAACTTTCAGATTGTCTCCTTAGATGATCACCTTTGTTAGTCCTTTGTCTAAGGCTCGCTGCACTCCTAAGCAGAATGCATCCGCTTCTATCTGAAGAATAGATCGTTTCTGTCCTTCCTAGTGAAATATGTCGATCACCTGGCCCACACTGTCCCTAATGATGCCCCGACGTGAAAGTCATGAGGGGCTTTGACTGAGCCATCTACATTTACTTTGTAGACGACATTAGGAGGTTTAGTCCACCTAGAGTATTTTCGTTTATTTTTGTTATTTGTTTTAACATCCTTCTGACTGGTTTGGTTCCATTCCCTTATGTTCTGTTGTATACGGTGAGCAATAGAATTATATGAGTCCATTTTGTGATTATATATTGAAGATAATATTGTTTCTCATTTCCCAGATAGAGTGCCATCTGAAACATAAGTCTTCAAAGTGGGGATTGTTATGCTTAATAGAAGTGATCGAGGTCTTCCTGAATTGATAATTCAGCTTTGATATTAATAAAGTATTTGAGCTTTAGGTATTCATAGTTTGAGATAATGGCTTTAGGGATTGGACAGTTTGTGAAGATATGGTGTGAATCTTCATCAGCACCTTCACACAGCACACAATGTGCAGGTACCCTATTAAAGTGCTTGTTCAATCTCAACTTAGTTGGTAAAACTATCCATCATCATTTTCCATGTGAAATTTTGTATTTTGGGAGGTAAGTTGAGCTTCCAAATCCAGTTATGATTTATAGAGTTTTGTGCAGTATAATTTTGGATTTTGTGCATTGATTTGGTCGTGAATTCACCATTCTTTGTTAGTTTCCACAGTAATCTATCCGGGGTGTTCCAATTTGGGATTGGAATATCTAAAATGGTATTCACTACATGGGAGGGGAACAATCTCCTTAAAAGAGAAACATACCAATGTTTTTTAGCATTAAATAGGTCAACTACCTTCATCTTAGGGTCATCGGTTCCTAGATAATCTTGAAGCTGGAGATTGTTTATCCAGGGGTTAGACCATACATTAATGGTATTTCCATCCCCCAAGATCCACATGAGTCCTTTCTTGAACGTATCCCTTAGGTGAAGGAGTCTTCCAAATTGCCAAGAGGTGTTGTGTTTGTTAAACTAAAAAATCGTTTTATATCTTGAAGGTATTTCTCTCGGATGACCTTGGCCCAAATGTTGAGTGGGTTGGTGAGGATTTTCCATAAAAGATTTAGCTGAAGGCTGATATTTGTTTCTTCCGCTGTTTTTAGACCAAGACCACCATCTTCTTTAGAGTTACATATTTTTTCTCAACTAACTAGCGGGCTGTAGAGCTGGCAAATGGGCTGCTCGGGTCGGGTTCGGGTTAGGCTCGTTCGGATCGGATCATTGACAGGTCAAGTCAACTTGGGTAAAATCTGTGGTCGGGTACTGGTCGGGTCGGGTTCAGGTCGTGTTCGGTCAAAATGAATTTTAGATTGGTCGGGTTTCGGGTTAAATCGGGTCATGCCCATTCGGGTTCGGGTCGAAGTGGGTCGGTTTTTTTTTTCGGGTTTCGGGTCACCACAGACGGGTTTCGAGTAATTTATTTTTAATTTATTTGGGTTGAATAACATTTTTATTCCAAAAAATTGGGTTGAATTGAAAGTTGTACACTTGCAAGTTGCAACTTGGAAGATGGATCATGGGTTGAAAGTTGAGCCCGACCCATTTCAAAGAATATGTAAAAGAGGGAAATAAAATTTTATTTTTGCAATTTTTTGGTTTTTTATTTGTTAAAAGTAAAATCATGAGCTTGTGTTAAAATAAAAAACATTCAACATTAAAGCATTAAAATGTTGATGTTGAATAATCATTTCAAGTCGGGTTGGGTCAGGTCGGGTTGAGAGTCAGGTCGGGTTCATAGTCGGGTCGGGTTTGAGTCGGGTAGGGTTTGTCTGTTTTCGGGTCTATTTCGAGTCGGGTTAGGTTCGGGCCGGGTTTGATCTCGGGTTCGGGTTACGGATGACTCCTGATTTTCGGGCTTCGGTCGGGTCTTGGGTCGGGTGAGTCGGTCGGGTTTCTCGGGTCGGGTCAGATTTTGCCAGCTCTAGCGGGCTGTACCGTTCCGAATTGAGTTTATTCCAATAAAAAATTTTGTTAATCTGATCAATTTGCTGGAGAACACCTTTTGGTAGGAGGAAGTTTTGCATTAAGTAGTAAATAACTTATATTTTAGAACGGATTGAGTATACAAATTGACAATGACTGATTTGACACGGTTATGGACTACATACTCTACATCAAATTAGGAACGGAAGGCATATCAACCCTAGAAGCCAGAGAAGAAAGACATGACTCCAAGAGCTACTATATTCAGTCCACTGCTGCATATTTATGGAGGCAGTGACCTAAGCTTTAACTCATGGGATATAGTGGGATAATTAAACCTTGATATTAGTTGAAGAAGTTTTTGAGTCCTTGCATAGTTGTTCTACCTTTTCATATATTGAATATTTTGTGGATTGAAACATTTTTTTTTCAAGCTACTCTAAAATATGATAGGGCTACTTTATGATGTTACCCATGTAAAAGTTGATTATCAATTAATAGTTTTATTATGTTCCAATGGGAAAGACTCTTGGAATGGTGAAGCTCTAACAATGTTTTATAATTTAATTTGAGTATGTTAATGAAAATTGATCAAAAAGAAAAGTTTAAATCATTATATGTGATAAAACTTGCATTTTGTTACTAGGTTATGCAACAAAACCAACGCCTTACTAAGAGTTTAGGGCTACAAAGTTAGTTTTGTCACCAAAAGCTTAGGGTGACAAAAGTAGATTTTCGTGTTGTCCTAACTTTGGATGACACACCTATGACGATAAACTGATAACAAATATTTTTGTCACAAAATACTAAATTAGATAATGTAATTTTTATTTTGAACTGCGAATTATTTGGCCCACTAAAGCGGTTTTTTCTTATAGTGAATTTGAGTGACGAGTACACCAAGTCTATGTTTTAGCTAAGTAATAATATTTAAAAAACGGCCTTGCTATTTGCACGGCGGCTATTCGCAATCCGCACGGTGTCGACCTCGGAGTCCGGCAATGGTGATATGTCGACTTAGGAACTCGGCATCGACAGAGATGCCGACCTGATCTGCCTGTGATCTCTCACGCAGTGATGGACTGCCAACCAGTGAAAGGTTGTCGACTCGAGAACTCGACCCTGACACCGTGCGAGTTGTGAAAAAATAGCCGTGTGAATAACAAGGCCTTAAAAAATTACCTAAAATAATTCTTGCAAAGAGTGAGTAAATAAGTTCCTATTTGCTCAAAAACTAAGCCCGAGAGTTCGATTGCGCACACGACTCAACTCCCGCCAACGGCCTCCTCCACGATCGTATCCAACACTGGCCTCCTCGACCGGCACATTGACCGCCGATGCATCAACTCCGGCGAACACATATCCTCCAGTTTCACCCTCCCCGGTGCATCTGCTACCTCCTCCTCCTCCGTCTCCGGCGACACCCTCCCCTTGGCGGAACCAGATGCTTTCTTCTTCGCCTCCATAAACAGCACTGCCATATCGGAGGCGGTCACTACAGAGTTCAGCCTCCGCATCGGGAACAACACGTACACCTCGCCGATCTCTAGGTCCTCGTCGGCGCTCAGCGCGGCGAACCGGCGGCCGATATGGATCGCCTTGGAGTTGACCAGGAAGGAGTTTGGCGTGTCGAGCATTAGCTCCGCCGCCTTCACCGGCTCGTAGAAATTACGGATTTGCCCCCCTGGAATCAACACTCTTACCGCTCCTCCTCCGCCGCCGCTGTTTCTTCTGCCGGCTCCACCGCCCAACGCACAGGACGCGTAGTTTCCCATTACCAAAGCCGATCAGGAAATGGTCGGATTAAACACGTTATATTCGGATGAATTCGCCGTGGAATTAGAATTCGCCGGCTTCTGAGTTTTGAGTTCTGCTCCGGATTTGTTCTTGGGGATTTTATTGGGGGGAGGGGGGTTGTTGATTGACGTTGAATTTGTATATAAAATAAAACTGCGGAAATTGGAATGTATGAAAAGTCTTAACAATAATAAATTATAATGTAATGTAATGTAATTAATTTAAGAAAGGAGAGAATTGAAGATTCATAAAAGTTGGGAGGAGTTTGACGTTTGACATTTGACGACGGTGCGTGAATAAGTTGACAATAATGACGCGTTCGTAACGGGGCAAATTAATATGTTTGCTTGAAGAAGTTGCAGTGAAGTTGACGTAGGGAGGATATTTAATTATTTTTAATACTGTATTAATCAATACCGGAAAAGCTTTAAAAAATTATGTTGATGTTATACTCCGTATAATATATATATCGACATCTTTAATTATAAAAATTTTTGTTTTTAGAAAAATAAAACAAAATCAAATAAATGAAATTTTATTTATTTATATTTCATGATAAAATTTTATAAATATAACAATTTAAGTGATAGAATATAAATACAGTTTTTTTTTTTTTTATCATTGATATATGAAACAACTAGTCTTATTAATCAGTTTTTTTTTTTTAAAGATTAAAATGTGGAGGTTAAAATAATTTCTAAAATATTTCTATTGAAGATTTTAAGTTAACAAAAAAGCTAAATTAAGATAAAGTTAGTTTAAAATTGATCAATACTCTGTATACAAACTTTATCTATAAGAAGAAGTTTCTTTAAAATATAACTGAGTAAGATATGATTATAACTTGTTAATTAATTGATGTAATATTGGACGGATTATTATATATAAAAAGGTAAGTTTTCTGACTAATTAAGATAGAGAGAATGGAGGTAAATGACCCAAAAAAATTTCAACTTTGTAAAAATAGACCTGACTCTTGAAATATTGCAAAACTGGCCTAGATTTCCCAAAATTTGCACAAAAGTGCAGGTCACATCCACCCCTTGTAGAAGGTCACTCCGTGCAAATAAAAAAGGGAAAAGACAACGATGGGATGGTGCATTTAAAGAAGATGGGAAATGTGATGGTGAAAAAAAATTGAAAATAAATAAAAGTGTGTTTCATTTAATGAAGGTCACTGTTCGTTCGGGGGAGCGGGGTGTGTATGTAAAGTAGGAGAATAAAATAAAGCACAACTAGACTATCTCCCTGTCCCAAACAAATAATACAAGAATCCCCTCCCTTGTAGTAGTAGGGTAATTCAGGATCGAATCCACGAGGAGGTAGGTCAGCGCTTCCTTTGTTGTACTCACGATCAAGGCTTTCGACCTCAGCAGACACTCGATATCGAGTATACAGGTCGATATCGACCTCAGTTCTGGTTGATTTCCTAGCGCAGTTCCTGCAGAAGACAAAACAGCAAGTCGACGTCGAGCAGAGACCTCGATATTGATGTTAGACCTCCATATCGACCCTTATGGTCGATTTCGATGCTTGTCACAGAAACTGTTTTTGTAACCAATTTGTCGGAAAAGGATCCGAAGAAAATAGAATGGAGAGGGAAGATGAACAGAAACGAAACTAAGACTTTTATGAAGAATTTAATTAATTAAAAGGCTTCCAAAGTCGGGGTTTCACGCCACAACGATAACAATGCAAGTTTCATGCTAAAGATATGAACTTTAATGTCTTTCCGTCAAATAACTTTCGTTATCAACACTTAGGTGATTAGAGGCTTTCGCATAATTCCTAAGAGTTACTATCCGATTCATGAGTAATTCAAGTTCGCAATATGAGTGACTTTCGCTTCAATAATGCAAATAATGAATCTCCCTAACTTTCGCAAAGGATCATGCATGGGGTAGAAGACGGAATCGCATAAAAGTCATACCTTTGATGCACTTACCTCACATTGCTATCGTCGGGCTCACCCCGACCCTAGAAGTGGGTTGACTACTCGCTCCTCATCATGCACATCATCATCATTGTTATTGAAAGAAAGCTACTTTGAATTAAAACTCCGAAAGAAAGTACAACCGAACAAGCCACTCCGCTCTCGCTTTACAACTCCACTCGGCCTCCTCTCTCTCTCTCTATTCTCTATTGTAACTGAATTGTGTCTAAAACGGAATACCTAAACTCAGCCCTATTGGCTTCTATTTATAGATGTCGATAAGGACTCGAAACCTTATCTTTATTCTCTATGATAAATTAAAACAAAGTAAAAGCTAAAACTTCATGGTGAAATCAGCCTCCTCATGTTGTTCTGGTGTTGATGATAGGAAATCTCGACCTTTGGATAGATATTGCAAGCATTGGATATAATTCTATCGAAATCGGAGTCGAATTCCTCTGCTGGCATGGTCGATATCGACCCTTGGACCTCGATATCGACCCCTCCAAAATCTTATCTCGAGCTTCTCCTTCTCCTACTCGAACTGGCACTCGACTTCTATCAACTTGGTCGATCTGGCAGCATCGATATCCACCCCCAGACGTCGATATCGACCTCTTCTGTGTCGAAATGCTCTGTTTCCTTTTCTGCTCGATTCCTATGTCTATGATGTACTCGATGTCGAGGTCTTTAGTCGATTTCGACCTCTTCAGAAGACTTCGAGTTCTTTTTCCGCTCTTCTGAATTCATCCATTTTCATCCTGTTTTCTGCGAAATCACATGGAAACTCGTGCAAACCCATATATTTGACATTTAAGCATAAACTACACCATTCCCATGTTTTCCCATTAATGTGCATGCAAAAGACAATAAAATGAATTCATATGTGCATAGAAAATATGGTAATTTGCGCGCACATCAAACACCCCATACTTAAGCTTGCTTGTCCCCAAGCAATACTCTTAATGGTCATTCAGGGAAAGAAAGTAAACCCTCAACATCATAGATTCATTTTTCATATGTCCCTACAATCAATTGCCATCCTCGAGAAGGTACTTATGTCAACCAAGTCCATGCCTGTGCATAAAAGCAATTTCATACTTATAAAGGAGGTAATATGCAAAAAACAATTTTAGCGACATTGCATTAATAATCAAGAGGACTTTTTTTCAAGCTTGTGAGAAGTGGATTGGTAAAAGGCTAAAGGTGGGCTAATATTTGGCCATGTGGTGTTAAATCCGGGGAAGTACACTTTCCAAAATATTCCACATTCCTCCTTCATAATGTCTCACCTTTCACTCATCGTTCAATGCTTTTTTTCAATATAATGCTTTTACCTCTCTAACCTTAGCACTGCCTTCACGCGAGTCGCAAACATGGGTGTCATGAATGGCCCCGGATACTTAGTACTTCGGACTCCTCACCTTTGTGTCCCATCTCGCCAAACTATTATCTCAGCGAGCAGGGTCGACCCACCTTTATCTCCTGAGGTGATCGGATTTTTTCTCGCTCATTTAATTTTCCATATTGTATCATTCCTGCCAACAACTTTATAAATGCACAACTCCATATAACTCCAAAGATGTCATCCATTCAAAAAAACTTTGTCCCCGGATAGGGTATAAGGTAAAAAATGGGCAAATTGTATATGTGGAGCAATAATGATCATGATAAGTCTCATATATGGCTTTGTGTATATGCGTAGGTAAGGCTAGGATATGAACTTTGCTTGTATGGAATTTTTATAAAAAATCCTCCATCATCTTATCATGCACATGTCAAAAGCAACTTCAAATTTTCATCTCCTTTATGATTTTCTCAAAAAATTTGCACTTCATTGGGACTTCCCTTAACTAGGCAATCTCATGTTATATCTCTAATGAATCTAATTTTGCATCATAGAGCTCCCCTTTTTTTTTTTTCTTTTTTCTTTTTTTTATGCATTGAAATAAATATGCAGCCCTAAACTAAGTATGAATATGCAAAAATAAGCCTTTCCCCCACCCTATACTTAAAATTTACAGTGTCCTCACTGTATTAGAACTAGGGTTAAGAAGAAAACTTACTAAACCGTCACAAATTTCAGGAGTCGAAGAAGACAACAGGGAAGGTCGATATCGACCCTTTACATCGATATCGATGTCTTTTCTTGATTTCTGCTCAGGCTTCAGGGTGATTCGGCCTCGATCACAAACCCTATCCATGTCGACCTTAAGGTCGATTTCGATGTCTGACATCGATTTCGATGCCTTTCTGTGTGCTTTTCTCTCTCCTGCAATTTGAAAACTAAACACAAAATATGCAAAACAATAAAGTGTCTAAAACCAAAACAAAAGCTGTCTTAAAACCAAAACTAAGTCTTTGTTACAAGCTCTAGATTTTTAAGTCGCTAGGCCGACTTCTTCCTTTGCGCTTCTCAAGGTGGCATCTGCAGAGCCCATGTGGCTTGGGCCTCAAATATCTCTCCTTTCTTGTCCCGCAGCTGCATTCCCCCGGGATTGATTTGATTCACCGTGAATGGACCTAAGTTCTTATCCTTGAATCTTGTAGGGAACCAATGGTCTTTAGACTTGGCAAAATAGACCTTGTCTCCTATCTCATATTGGCTTGAACCATCATCGGATACCCTACATAAACGCACATGCCAAGGCACACCTCTTCCAAATAATGATAAGTCCTTAATTGTAATTGAACAAGAGGAATCCGTACCTTGACTTACCTTCTTCTCAGTCTGTGGTTCAGGTCGATGTCGATGTTCGGAGGTCGATATCGATCCCTGTTGTACACCTGTAGGATCAGTCGATTTGGGGAGTTTTGACTCGATATGATCAGGTCGATTTCGACCCTCAGAGGTCGATATCGAGGTCTCCTCGCCTCTCTTCTCAGCGCTGATGGTGGTCGATTTTGATAGGGTGTGGTCGATATCGACCCTTGACCCCGATTTCGATGCTTCCTCTTTTCCTCCGTCGACCCCATACTTATGACCTGTCACAGAATCTTGAACATTAGTGGTCGATATCGACTTTCCTGGGTCGATTTTGATGTTCAATTGAGCTCCTTCGTTCAAGATTGCTTCAACTTCCTCTACTTGGGCTTCATTGATGGCTTTTATCTCCATTGGCCCTTGACTTTGCACCGTCTTGTTGAAGGAATACTCTATTACTTCATCACTAATTGTGAGTGAGAGCAATCCTTTCTTCACGCTAATGTTGGCATCGACGGTTGCTAGGAATGGCCTACCTAAAATAATTGGACAAGCAGGGTCCTCCGCTATGTCAACAACTAGGAAATCAGCAGGGACAAAGAATTTGCCTACTTGTACCGGCACATCCGTCACTATCCCAGTTGGAATCACTACGGTATTGTTAGCCATGTACAATCTTGCATCCACGGGCTCCAGAGGACCTATCTTTACCTTGTGCCAAATGGTTAGTGGCATCATGCTAACGCTAGCGCCCAAGTCAACTAAAGCATTAAATTTGAATTGACCTAGACCTATAGCGATAGAAAACTTACCTGGGTCCGCCCGCTTTTGTGGTAGCTCTAACCTATTGCATTCCTCTGCGATCTCAGAGAGCGATCGCTTCTTACCCAAGATATCCTTAAGGAACCTTACATAAGATGGCATCTCGTGAAGTGCCTCTGTGAATGGTATAGAGACATTAAGCCCTTGGAGCATCTTCACGAACCGTTGGAACTTCTTTTCCGCTGGGTCCTTAGTCACCTTTCTAGTTGGGAATAGCAACACCTTCTTCCTTCCTGCGGCTGCAGTGAGGTCGATATCGGCATCAGTAGGGTCGATATCGACTGGAAGAGTCGATTTCTGTGGTGACGCAGAATTAGGGTCGACATCGACAGGAGGGTCGACATCGATGTCACCTTGGTCGATATCGACAGGGGGGTCGATATCGACGTCTGTTCTCGCTCCTTCTCCTCCACTTTTCACTCGGGCGTTTGTAATTGACGCCCACTCCTTAGGTTTACTGCCGCAATATGACCTGTGGTTTTGCCCTTTTGGTTGGGCACAGTGGATCCAGGGAGTGATCCGGACGCTTTGGGCATTGCTTCCGCCAATTGACTCATTTGAGTCTCCATGGTGCGCTTCCAAATGTCGATCTCCCCAAGTCTAGAATTGATGCCCTGCAGTTGAGTATGGACGGAGTTATTGGCTTGTTTGAACTCAGCGTGGTTCCTTCGCATCTCATCAAGGATGATTTGCAGGTCATCTTTCTTAGTCTCCCGCTCAGGGTGCCCTGGTGCCCTATAGGTTGGGGGATCCCTTTGATAGAACCTTTGATCACCCCAATTTTGTTGATTGCCCCCTCCATAGGGGCCTCTCGTCCATTTGACCTCCTCATGTTGTTCCGCCATGGATACTTGCTCAGTATGTGGACAGGCACGGGTGTTATGCCTTATTGAACCACACTCCTGACAAGGTTGATTGTTGCTCAAGAACCTTACTTGCTTCTGAAGGCGGCGTGTTTGATCGTTATGGAATTGTTGCCATACTTTAGGATCTATCTCCCTTGGAGGCTCATATAGTGGCATAGATAGGGCAGGCCTTGCATCATAGGCCGCAGTAGCCCCATAGGTGTTGTCAAAGTTCACAAGCCTCTCAATGGTCTCCCATGCCTCCGTTGGTGTAAGCTCAATGTACCGATAGGAGGTATATGAATTGATCCTCTCCTTATTCGGCGCATCAAGGGCGTTATAAAAGATCTCTTGGATGACATATGGAAGTTGCCCATGCGTCGGGCATGATCTCAGCAAGTCTTTAAAGCGCTCCCACGCCTGTGCTAGGGTTTCACCTGGCTTTTGTTTGAAAGCCGTGATCCTTTGTCGTAGCATCGCCGTTTTAGAAGGTGGGAAGAACTTGTTCAAGAATGCATCTTTCACCTCCGCCCATGTCCTTAGCGATCGTGGAGCCAAACTTTCAACCCATTGTAATGCCTTTCCTGCCAAAGACCATCGAAAAGATTTTAGTCGCACATACTCTAAGTTTACTCCATCAGCAACTGTTTCACATAAGTCCATAAAAGTAGAGATGTGTTGCAGGGGGCATTCATTATGTCTTCCTTCAAAAGTATTTCTTTTAATCTCAGATAGGAAGTTAATTTTCAATTCATAATTGGAGTGAGGAATTATAATGGCAGATTCAGGAACATGAAGCGGCGGATGCATGTATTGCATCGCCGTCTGTGGATACTGATTTAGCCGCTCTTGGGCTTGTCTGCGCGCATCCTCCTCCCTATCAGCACGGGCTCGCTCAACAGTAGCAGCGGCCCTTTCAGCAGCGATTGTAGCATTGTGGTCCTCGATCTCCTTTCTCAACCGCTCTATGATCTCAGCCTGCGTCTCGTTGTCAGCCATGATGCGAATTGCTTTGTTGCAAAGATGGTAGAAACGTTCAGGCTCGTCAATTGGTTCCAGGACAGGTCCGCGATCAGAACGTCGCATAAACCTGCAAAATAAGCTTAGAAAAAGATCGTGATTAACTTAGGTGGCGATTGATTGCCTCCCCGGCAACGGCGCCAATTTGTTCGCTCGGGGGAGCGGGGTGTGTAGGTAAAGTAGGAGAATAAAATAAAACACAACTAGACTATCTCCCTGTCCCAAACAAATAATACAAGAATCCCCTCCCTTGTAGTAGTAGGGTAATTCAGGATCGAATCCACGAGGAGGTAGGTCAGCGCTTCCTTTGTTGTACTCATGATCAAGGCTTTCGACCTCAGCAGACACTCGATATCGAGTATACAGGTCGATATCGACCTCAGTTCTGGTTGATTTCCTAGCGCAGTTCCTGCAGAAGACAAAACAGCAAGTCGACGTCGAGCAAAGACCTCGATATCGATGTTAGACCTCGATATCGACCCTTATGGTCGATTTCGATGCTTGTCACAGAAACTGTTTTTGTAACCAATTTCGGAAAAGGATCCGAAGAAAATAGAATGGAGAGGGAAGATGAACAGAAACGAAACTAAGACTTTTATGAAGAATTTAATTAATTAAAAGGCTTCCAAAGTCGGGGTTTCACGCCACAACGATAACAATGCAAGTTTCATGCTAAAGATATGAACTTTAATGTCTTTCCGTCAAATAACTTTCGTTATCAACACTTAGGTGATTAGAGGCTTTCGCATAATTCCTAAGAGTTACTATCCGATTCATGAGTAATTCAAGTTCGCAATATGAGTGGCTTTCGCTTCAATAATACAAATAATGAATCTCCCTAACTTTCGCAAAGGATCATGCATGGGGTAGAAGACGGAATCGCATAAAAGTCATACCTTTGATGCACTTACCTCACATTGCTATCGTCGGGCTCACCCCGACCCTAGAAGTGGGTTGACTACTCGCTCCTCATCATGCACATCATCATCATTGTTATTGAAAGAAAGCTACTTTGAATTAAAACTCCGAAAGAAAGTACAACCGAACAAGCCACTCCGCTCTCGCTTTACAACTCCACTCGGCCTCCTCTCTCTCTCTATTCTCTATTGTAACTGAATTGTGTCTAAAACGGAATACCTAAACTCAGCCCTATTGGCTTCTATTTATAGATGTCGATAAGGACTCGAAACCTTATCTTTATTCTCTATGATAAATTAAAACAAAGTAAAAGCTAAAACTTCATGGTGAAATCAGCCTCCTCATGTTGTTCTGGTGTTGATGATAGGAAATCTCGACCTTTGGATAGATATTGCAAGCATTGGATATAATTCTATCGAAATCGGAGTCGAATTCCTCTGCTGGCATGGTCGATATCGACCCTTGGACCTCGATATCGACCCCTCCAAAATCTTATCTCGAGCTTCTCCTTCTCCTACTCGAACTGGCACTCGACTTCTATCAACTTGGTCGATCTGGCAGCATCGATATCGACCCCCAGACGTCGATATCGACCTCTTTTGTGTCGAAATGCTCTGTTTCCTTTTCTGCTCGATTCCTATCTCTCTGATGTACTCGATGTCGAGGTCTTCAGTCGATTTCGACCTCTTCAGAAGACTTCGAGTTCTTTTTCCGCTCTTCTGAATTCATCCATTTTCATCCTGTTTTCTGCGAAATCACATGGAAACTCGTGCAAACCCATATATTTGACATTTAAGCATAAACTACACCATTCCCATGTTTTCCCATTAATGTGCATGCAAAAGACGATAAAATGAATTCATATGTGCATAGAAAATATGGTAATTTGCGCGCACATCAGTCACATCCAAGCCTTTTGGGGATTAAAAAAAAAGAAAAGGAAAAGGAAAAGGAAGGGGAGCGGTTTTTACTCAGTTGAAAAGGAGAAGTGGTTGAAGAAGCCCGGACTTTCAAAAAAAGAAGAAGGGGTGACACGACCATAAAAAAGGTGACATGATTCATTTCGGAAACAAATTTAAAGTGAAACCTAGGGGTGGGCTTGGACGGAATGGAACGGGACGGGACCGGGATGAGGGCCGTCCCGCTATAATTTTTCCGGGATGGGACCGGGACGGATTCACCTCTTTTTTTGAATCCCACACGAGCCTTATCCCACACGGGACGGGACGGGACTTGTCCCTCAAATAAAAATAATAAAATATTATAAAACTTGAAAAATAAAAAAAATGTTTTCATAGTTCATGCTTCATAGAATGATATCACCATAATGTTAATACTCCCAGCAGCTCAATTTCATAAAAAAAAACATTGCCAGCAGCACAAGCCTCTTGTAACCCTAACCGATTAGAATTGAATAGAGATTTCACTATTTCAAAATGAAGAATAAATTGTTTTGTTTGTCTCATAGAGCCGAAATCCCTAA
Source organism: Persicaria maculosa (assembly GCA_963922045.1). Lineage (NCBI taxonomy): Eukaryota > Viridiplantae > Streptophyta > Magnoliopsida > Caryophyllales > Polygonaceae > Persicaria > Persicaria maculosa. The sequence goes on along the minus strand of OY998257.1, from coordinate 61,253,794 downwards.
CCAGTAACCCCCCAAGCCCATTGTAATTTTTTATTTTCAAATTGCTTACAAGCCTTACAGTATTATTGTAACTTGTGTTTAAAATAACTAAATATATCACATAAATCACTAAATTATTAAAAATTTTAGTACTACCAAAATTAAAACTCTTGTCTCGTATAAATATAATATAAATATAAATATAAATATAAATATAAATATAAATATAAATATAAATATAAATATAAATATAAATATAAATATAAATATAAATATAAATATAAATATAAATATAAATATAAATATAAATATAAATATAAATATAAATATAAATATAAATATAAATATAAATATAAATATAAATATAAATATAAATATAAATATAAATATAAATATAAATATAAATATAAATATAAATATAAATCTAAATATAAATATAAATATAAATATAAATATAAATATAAATTTGTATTTATATATATAAATTATATAATATATATATATATATATATATATATATATATATATATATATATATATATATGCGGGACGGGACCGGGATGAGATTCACTTTTTTTCCTTAAATCCCACCGGGATCGGGACGGGTTCGGGACGGGACCGGGACGGGTTCGGGACGGGACCGGGACAGGACCGGAATTTGCGGGATTTGTGCCTACCCCTAGTGAAACTTCAAACTATAACACTTTAAATCATTCATGTGACACGACCATACAAACAGGTGACATGGTTCATTTCGGAAACATATTTAAAGTGAAACCTCAAACTGTGACACATTAAATCCTTCATGTGACACGGACATACAAATAGGTGACATGGTTCATTTCGAAAACATATTTAAAGTGAAACCCAAAACTGTGACACGTTAAATCCTTCATGTGACACGGCCCTACAAACAAGTGACATGGTTAATTTCCTTAACGAATTGGCAGATAATGAGAAATGTGAAACGTCAAAATGAAACAAGTGACACGGTAAATACATCAGGTGACATGTTAAATGACCCCCTTCTTTCGACTTTGGCACGTAAGACAATGCCCGCTCTTCATATAAAGCATCATCTCCGACCTTGAGCCTGATCAGTTTTTTCAAAGAGGTGACGTCGATGCCTTCTTCAATCATGACATTCTTGTGCGCGATCTCACCCGCAAACACCCATCCGCCTCCCTCAAACACCCGACAACCATTGAAGACGAGAGTGACGCAAACCTTGACGTTTCCACCTGAAAATGAAAACGAGGGATGAGAAGAAAGGTTCATGGGTACCTACTTTTTACCAAACACGAGGAGTACTACGGGAAACCTACTTACCCATTGCGTATGAGAAGAAAGGTATCTAGGAAACCAAGGTGACACAGGGGATTTTGATCACTGACAGGGGAACAGAATAAGGGTGACAAGTGCTCTGCAACTGGAACTTCAAGCCGAGAGTTTGTCTTTCATGGTGGCCTTCTTCTACAGCTCCTTTGTCTTGTCTTTGAGGGAGGAAGAAAGTGATTGATTTCTCCCCTCCTCTCATTTTATATCCGGTAAAATGGAGGAAAATCTCCTATCACATCCCCCTTTGTCCCTTGTCATTGGTTGTCTTGTCAACCTAGTTTTGGCGCCAACCCAATCCCACCAAAATCAGTCTCTCTCTCATGCTCTCTTTTAACCTGCAACCGGCTGTGGCTGTTGCTTTTTTATTTTGCATAAATAGCCATCTATCCCACCCTTGCAATTTTCACCAAACCATGACATTTTTGCAAAGTTTCAAAAAAATGGTCTATTTATGCAAAACCCCCATTAAGATATAAGGTTGAATATTTATCAGAATAAGTGAGACCATTAATTGATATGACAAAATTTTATCGGCTTATTAATTGATGTGACTAAAAAGATAATACCATATTAATCTAGAATATGACACGTATACAAATTGCTCTAGAATATAACACATAGACAAATCATACCATAACCCGTTCTAGGTCTCTATTGTAGTATATTATATATAGACATATAGATTGGGTCCATTATCCATTTCTATAAATCAATTAGGTAAATGTCCACCCTAAATATTTTTTTAGTAATTGTCCAAAAATCTTTCATAATACCAACTTTACCTTTCTTTAATTTAAACCTTATCCCTTCTACCTGTTCTTCTTCCTCATCCTTGAATTTGTAAATAAAGACCCACTACAACAAAAATGCCTATTAGCGGGGAAATATTTTATCGCCGAAAATTGATTTTTTGTCGCTAAAGAGATTTGGCAAGGAAATACATTTCGTCGTCGGTTCGTCGCAAAAAGCTCGTCAAGGAAAGGTTAGTCGATGGAAAAAAAATTCGTCGTTGAATTTTTTTAGCGATGAAATCATTTTTCTCTCGCTGTAACTATTAGCGACTAATATTTTCCTTGTAAAAAGTCAATTTTTTTTGTCGCCAAATAGGTGGAAGGATTCGATAATAGTCGTTGCAGGTGTTTGGCGACAAATGTACTTTCATCGATAATATGTTTTTTCCTCGTTAATGATGACATCAATTTGTGTCTATTTTATTGGCGACTAAAATTTTCATCGCAAAAAGACATATTTTCCTTGATAAAATATTTATTTCCTCGCCAATGGTAAATAGTAATTATAAATTTGTAATTATGAAAATAGATATTTTACGACAAATTTATATTTGTCGGCGTAGATAATTTTGGCGAAGAAATTGCTTCATCGCAATCAATGTTTTTTAGCGAGGAAAAAGAATTCGTCATGTAATTTATGGTTCAGTGATAAAATTTTGACTCGAGAAAGGGGATCATTAACGACCTTTTTTTCATCGCAAAAAAATGCTTAAGGTGAGGAATTTATTCCTCGTTGTAAACATGAATATGGCGAGAGAACTTGATTTCATCGTAATATGTATCAATTTATCGAGAAAATAGTTTTTCTTCACTACATTTTAATGTTATTAGCGAGGAAAATGTTTGATGCAAATTATATGGTTTAACTATGAAGTTCAGTGATAAAATTTTGACTCGAGAAAAGGGATCATTAACGACCTTTTTTTCATCGCAAAAAAAATGCTTAAGGTGAGGAATTTATTCCTCGTTGTAAACATGAATATGGCGAGAGAACTTGATTTCATCGTAATATGTATCAATTTATCGAGAAAATAGTTTTTCTTCACTACATTAAAATGTTATTAGCGAGGAAAATGTTTGATGCAAATTATATGGTTTAACTATGAAGTTCAATTTGGTCACTGTTAATGTTTATTTATAGCGAGAAAATTTTTAAGATTATACAAATTTGAGGAAATTGTACACATATTATAATTTAAATAATAAAATACTAAACAAAAAATATAAAATTAATAGTTAATAAAATATAGCATGAATATTATATTGTATATCCCTAAACTAGTAATTCAAATTGAATTCCAACTAAAATCCAAATCGATCTAGCTTACTAAAATATGTTGATAAAATATACTAGTAATCAATAACCATCTAAGCAATTTCATGTTCTAGATTGAACTTTGCCATAAAATCTTCGAACTTCTTTGTAGTCTCCTTCAATGCAATGATCTCATGAGCCTGAGCTTGGACAACAAGTTGAGTTTCATCAAGCTTTTCTTGTAGTGCCTTGTTCTTCTCATTCATTTCTTGCGTTGATGATATAGAGGCATATTTGGGTGGGGGTCGAGGTCCAAAACCAGAACCTTTGATGTAGCCAGCATTCGCTCCCAATACCTTTGTGCATATCTCTTCATCCGTCATTGTTCGAACTCCATCTTCTTGTGTTGTTTCGGAGCGCATTTGCACCATTTTTTCCTACATAAATATTAAGAATTAGTAATGAAATAAATCTAGAAAAATATTTGTTCTTTTCCAAATCAAATATTCCTACAAAGTTCCAATTAATTCGAGTCAAGATTTTGTGTACATACCCATAATGCTTTGGCTCCAACATCCCATCCTTTGGTCAAGCTCTTGTGGAGTAATTCAAAAGAATCAATTGCATCAAGCGGTAAACCTGTTTTTGCAACCTACAAAAGGACCCAAGTGTATAAGACTTTAATAATACATAAGGAGACTAATCTCAAAATTAATCCACATTGGACAATTAAAATTAAACAAATAAGAAGATATTTATATCATCTTACCTCGTGTTTCTTTTGCGACTGAAATGACCTAGAGCCAGTTTTGTGGTGATATTTCAATTTTGCCCTATTAGCAGAATTTTTCTCAGACACGCTCTGCAAAATAAATTACATTAATCTATTTAGAACTATGTGTGGAAGATGAATATCACATTATTTATATTAACACTAAACTTCATACCTTGAATCCATCACTCGCAAAATAGTTACACAAGAATTTCCAATCCTCGTCTGTTTTGACGTCCTTATGTTTGTTTTGTAAAGCTTCCTCCATGGTTGGGTATTTTTCAAAATGGGTTTTTAGCTTGAACCGAAAGTTAGTAAAAGAGGTGCTTAAAACTTTATTAACATATCGGTTCATTAGGGGAAGTTTAATGTCAAACTCAAAATTATTCTGCAGAAAGAAAGAATGGTAAAATAATCATTCAAGCCATATTCATTTGCATAATATATTCAAGATAAGAGTAGGTGAATAGGAAATAATAAATTTAAGGTAAAAATTACATATTTGAAAAGGTAAAACTCACTTGGATTCTTTTGATCAAACTTTCCTTCACTTCGCTAGAAACATGCTTCCACTTCTCAATATTGAGTGGTGCTCATACTATAACTAGTGCTCATGTTCCCAAATGGATTAAACCCATCTGTAGCAAGCCCCAACCTCACATTTCTACATTCAGCAGCAAAATTAGGATACTCTAAATCAAACTTCTTCCACCGCGCAGCATCTGCTGGGTGTCTGAGATAATCATCTTCGGTTTTACGTTTCAATTCATGCCATTTCATATCTGTAGCCGTATGTCTAGACATATATAGTCTCTTTAGTCTGTGCTTTAATGGAAAATAACGCAATACCTTTTGTGGAACTTTTTTACCTTTTCCTTCTTTGGATTTGTATATAGGCTCATGACACTCGGGGCATTCTTCAAGGTTAGCATTCTCTTTCCAAAACAACACGCAATCATTTGTACACGCATGTATACATTCATACCCCATCTCTAATTCTCGCAACTTTTTCTTTGCTTCGTAAAACGATGAGGGGATAGCTGCCCCAGCTGGGTGAGAATCTCTCAATATTTTCAGTAACATATCGAAACTTTTATTGCTCCATCGGTCGAGTACCTTTGTGTGCATGGGTTTTACAATAAAACTCAGCACGAAGAACTTTTTACAACCCGGATACAACTCCTTTAAGGCTTCTCTAAACATATCATCATATTTATTACCATGTGTACTATCTCCATGATCAACTATATCCTCTTCATCTAATTCCATCTCTCCCTGCACATCATCAAACATGTCCATCATTGACACATCCTCATCATAGCCTTCATCATCACCCTGGTCACCATCATCTTCATCTTCTGATTCATTATCTAGTCCATCATCATCATCATCATTGCTATCTTCCCCATGATCTGTCCATACTGTATAGTTGAATTGAAACCCATCTTGTAATATATGATGACGAACCATTGACAATGTTTTAAAATTCCCATTTATGCAAATACGGCAAGGGCAGCGAGTTTATCCTTTTTCATTAACATGTTTTTTTGCAGCCTCCATGAATATGTCTAGGCCTTTGTAAAATTCATCTTGAAATCGATGAGGCAAATACATCCACGTTCGGTCCATCCTAACAAAAATCACATGATTGAACAAAAACAACTAAATACACATACCATAAATTAAACAAATGTTTCAAGTAGTTTTTATGTCTAAAAAATTTGATCAAGTAGTTTTTATGAAACTAACGTTTTAAGTAGTTTTTATGTCTCAAAAATTTGATCAATGTTAATATGTTCGAATAAAATATTTTTATAGTTGGTGATTTGTTGTTTATGATTTTTGTTAATGATCTTACAACATCTAATTAATACTCTTTTAATAATATTCAAAATTAAACCTTTGTAATTTGTGTATTTGACAGGGAAACAAGGACCTCGAGATTTTTTTTTACTAACAAAGGGGGTAGGATGAAAAAGGAGGAAATAAAAGAAGATCAAACTAGAAAAGAAGAATTGAGTGGTGTTAAGGTTATGATAGCAAGAGATGCTAAAAGAGCGATTGCTAAGGTTATGATAGCAAGATAAGTTAAAAAAAAAACAATGCTACTGTGTTTTACCATGACGGGAAGAAGATCAAACGAGAAGGGAAGAAATCAGTGTTGGATACAACATCACAATAAGGGTGAGTGTAGCAGCAAGTATGATTTTGTGGTTGTTTTAAGCAAAAAATTACCATGATGTGCATGATTCTGTGGATGTTTTATGCCTTGTGCAGCACAAAGCATTGTTAGGGGATGAATTTATTGATGACCTCTTGATGATTGGGAGGTTTAGGAAGGAGTTGATGCTCCTGTGTGAATGTGGATCTGCCCAATTGGTATTTATCATGGAAGTAGCCAACATAAATGACGACGGAACCGCTGGTTGCAAGGCAATAGGGACGAGGATGAAGAAAGGCAATTTTGTTTTTGGCGTAATAGCACAATGTGATGTTTGGTGTTGGTTTTGATGTGGTGCTAGTTGCTACCTTGTTAGCTAAGGTTATGATTCTTTTTTAATTGCTAATTATGATAAACAATTTTGAAGGGCTTTGACATATTTCATTAATTAAAGAAATGTTGCTGATCACTTTTTTGCAACTAGATGAGAAAAAATAATAAATAGTGTGTATAGTAAACATGCTATCCACAATATAAACAACACCAACAAAAATATAAATGTGATCAAAGTAAACAATCGAGTAATTACCTATATTGGAAAAATAATAACTCTTTCTAACAACTGGATCCTTTTGCTAGGTTGAATGTGATAATCTATTGTGATACTTCAATTATAAAAGTATATATAACAACTAGAAGATTCACAATTGATCTTTTTATCTATATATCTATCTAAATCAATCTATCTATAGATATAGATATATCTATATATCTATATATATCTATCTAAATCAATCTGTAGATATAGATATATCTATAGATATATATAGATAGATCTATCTATATCTATTTATAAGTAATATCAATTTATTTTAAAAAGCAAATTACCCAATTCTAATAATCGGTGCATAAGGCACAATTTATTAAATTATATATTTTTATAACTTATATACAAAGTATATTAATATTTTATTTAATTAGATAGAATAGATATACTTCTAATTAATAATCAATGGCATAATTTAGCAACATGACAATTACGAAAGTATGTAGTTACCCATTTATATGAAATATCGATACATATATATATATACTAAAATAACCAAAATAAATTATTAACAAATAATATTTTATCATAATTTATGGAAAGTCATCATGAGCTATAATCTATCTTAACATATTTTAGTAAATTAATAAAAATATAAATTAAAACTATTTCATAACAACACTTACCAAAAATATTAATAGATAAATATTTGATTGATTTTATTTTATTTATATGTAGATTATTTGATGGAAAGAATTATTTATATCTACATTAATATTTATTGAAATATATCTCCCCACATATTGATTTAATTATGTTGTAAATTGTAATTGATATTAATTTACAACTCTATTAGAATAAATTTTTTACGTACTGTTATATTTTTTTAAGACGAGGAGTATTCGTTAATATATTAAAAAATTTATGGTTCAATTTAAAAAAATCAAAATTTTGAAAATAATATTTGTTTTGAAAAGATAATTTAGATGAAAAGTTTCTTTTATAATTTTTTAAAACCAATTAAAATTTTTTTTTTTAAATAAAATTATAATTCAAATGGAACATTATTCCCTCTAATTGATATGTTTTTTGACGATTTCATTCATCAAGAAATACACAATTTTAGTAAGAAATTTTAATATTTTTTGCAAATAAAAATTGAAAATTGCCATAATTTTCCTAGTAAAATTAACGATCAAGTGATATTCCCTCGCTAAATGATTGTTTTAATGACAAAAATTTTCCTCATAAAAGATGATCATATGGCGAGGAATTGAAACTTTTCTCGTTAATGAATCTGAGTCATTTTCTCTATTTTCACCCAAGCCAACAACGACCAAATGATATTTCCTCGTTGATTAATATATTTAGTAACAAACTTTTTCCTCGGTAAAGACTTTTAGCGATGAATTAGAATCTCATTCACTAATACAGTTGGCGAGGAACGCAAATTTTCTTGTTAGTAAATTTGCGTACTTTTATCTATTTTCATACAACCCAATAGCGATGAAAATGGAATTTCCTTGTTCATTAACATGTTTAGCGAGAAATACATTCCTTGAGAAATACATACTTTTAGCGAGAAATTACAATATTTATCGCCAATAAATTTGGCGGGTTATAATAATCTACACCAAACATATAGCGACAAAATAAGAAATTCCTCGATAATTGTAATTTTTGGCGATAAAAATATTCCTCAATAAAAGTTCCAAATTCGTCACGAATTTTGTCATGCTTTAGATGACCACATTCTAATAGAAATTAGTGCTGAATTAAAAAATTTGTCGCTAAATGTCACCTTTAGCGAGGAATATAGGTTTCTCACTAAAGTTCACATGTCTTTGTGCGAGGACCGGTTAGATTCGTCGCCAAAGGCCACATTTACTGAGGAAAAATAATTTGTCGCTAATGTTTTGGTCGCTAAAAGGCTTTTTTGTTGTAGTGAGCAGCCATATCCGGGGTTCGAACTGGGGACCTTTGCGTACTACCCGCAAGCAGTGGCGGATCCAGGATTTCTGCCTAGGGGGGGCTGAAAACTTTAAAGAACGAATTCAATATTACAAATTTGTTCAATACTACAAACAACTTCCCTTAGACGGTAGAGGAGATAAATTCATCTTCCGAGTTTTTATGTTATTCTTTTTTTTTTCAATTATTTACTCCAGTTTTTCAATTGACCAAATTTAATGGTGCTTTTGATCGAAGAATTATGCCTTCTAATTTGAATTCCGTCATAGCATAATTTTACACGAAATGTGTGCACTTGACTTACTAAATTGTCAGGATCCGAGGTCGGTTAGGTGGAAGCTAAGCTTCCATGGAATTTAAAGCTTTATTCCAAGTATCCCCACAAACTATTATTAAAATTCAACACAAAACTATTACTAAAATTCAACACTGTGAATGTAGGAATACAAATGGGTGATAGCTTCTAATTAAGCAGTACTGGGCATTTGCAATTCTTGCTTTGTTGAGATTTGTTGCAGAGATTACTTGGCAGCAAAAACCAAAGCAATTGCACAAAAAAAAAAAGCAACTTGGTATAAAAACCAACAACTACATATAGACTCTTCCTTATGCATAAAGGCTTGCATTAGGCCTCCCTTGGTAGCAAAAATAGAACATCAAAACCACCATGACAGCAAACCATCTTTTATGACACAATATAGGATGCGCAAGTGTAAGAGTCTGTCCAAGACAACTCCTCTAATTGAATCAAATGGACACCCTAATTTACACCCTACTTTACAAAATTGATTCTCAAAATCACAAACCCTAATTTCACAAATTGATTCCTAAAATCAAAACCCAAAACGAATTCTCATATCCTATTTAGAAATTGAATCTCAAATCAAAAGCTAGAGCCCAAATTCAGAAAGTTTAAGGTATAAAACACTAACCTTTTCAATTTTGCAATTGCAAATTCGGATCTGGGATTGGGAGGGGAAAAAGAAGCTGCTGGTTGAGTGGTTGTACGTTGTAGTGCTGCGTTTGGTGTACAGGAGCCAGGAGGGCACAGTTCGACAGTTCGGTGGAGAAGGAGGCGAGGAGCCGGAAGCGGAGTTTGGTGGAGGAGGAGCCAGTAGCGGCAGCAGCGGACATGAAGGTGTTGTTCGAAGGTGGGCTGCTTCGCTTGGAAAAGTCGAACTGTCAGTTTAAAAAAAAAAAACCTTCTGAATGTAGAAATAAAAAAGGGGTTGGCGTGAATCGAACCACACGCCTGTTGGTGAATCCGCTTCCCTTACTTTCATATTAACCAAGTGAGCTAAGCGCACTTCTTGTTTTAGTTTACCTCTTAGTTTTACTTATTATAAAACTAACATATAGATATATATAACATTTGCCTTATTTTTTTCCCGGGGGGATTTAGCCACCCCGAGCCCCCGTGGATCCGCCACTGCCCGCAAGTCCTTTCGAGTGAGCCATTCCGGAATGGTTTCTTCTTCCTCATCCACTATCCCGCTCCCGCACACCTTCATGGCTTCAGATCTGAGTCGACACCTCCTTGGCTTCGAATCTTGGTTGGAGCTATTTGGCGTCCATGGATCCGCCGACGCTTATTAATTAATAACTCGTTCCCGTCCGCCAATGGAGCACCGTACAATTTCTCCGAGATCTAACCGTTTCCGATCAATTGCAACAACGAATCGAGCATTGTTGGTACGCAACCATACGCCATTGCGTTTCATCCGAATCAGGCACTTATAGTTGTCGTCGTCAGAAAATATGTTGAGTCCATTTAGTTCAGAAATGGTTTCGGGAAGAAGATGATTGGAGCACGTCGTTTTGGTGTCGGAGGAATTAAAATTGGAATGTTTTAATAATTTGCCAAAACGGTGCCGTATTACTTGTTCAGGAGCTTGAAGTTGAAGCTTTGAAGTTAGTAGATTGTATCTGCAGATCAAGGTCAAACTAGGAAGTTCGTAGGGATGGGCATGAGAAGAGACAAGATTATCCCGCGTCACGTCTCACGTTTTTTCAGCGGGACGAACCTTAGATTTTTATTTGGAATCCTACCGGGTTTTATTCCTCCTGGGATGGAACAGGATTGAAACGGGACTTGTCCCTTGTAAAATTAAAAGGTCAAAATAATTCAAATATCCAATAATCAACCGTCAACATTTCTTCTAATAAAAAAAGGGAAATTTACAAAAAACCACCCCTTATCTAATATGCTAATTGTTATGCTAATTGTTATGCATATAACTAGACAAGTAATGCTCGTACTACACACTAGCCATATAAGTTTTGGTATTTTATAAAATTATTTAAGAGATTATTTTATTTTATATTGTTCCTTAGTCTGAACTATATATGCATACATCTGGTAAATCTTGATTTTATATAGTTCATAACAATTTCGTTTAAGCTATTTATAAAATATTTATTTTTTTCATATGTTTAATATTTAATTTAAATAAATATTGTTATGTAATTGTTAATAACACATATTATGATATTGTTAATGTCCTTGATTGGTCTTTTACATTATGTTGTGCAAATATATAACATTATAGTGTGCCAATATAACATTATGTTGTGCAAATATTACAGAGTATTATATTCTGCATATATAATAATATAATTTTACGTTGTGCATATATAACATATTGTTGTTCAAATATAACTTTATGTTGTGCAAATATAAGATTATGAAGTGCACAATTAAGATTATGAAGTGCATAAATGAAATTTTAGTTTGAATGTGAATTTTTAGAAATTAAATGTGCAATTTTAGCTTGAAAAAGTACAAATATAAAACTGAAAAGTGCAATTTTATAACTCAAATGATTTTTTTTTGCATCTACTGTCGTACAAACGAGAGGAAAAATGTCCGATTTCAATAAAAAGATAAATTCATAACTTCATCATGCTCTTTCTATCTAATATCTAGGGGGTAAAAATGTCTTTTCTCTCTACATCTTCAACCTTTGGCAAAATTGAATTCAGGAGCTCAACCTCTGGCTAAATCAAATGTAATTATCATATTGATATCATCATTCATGGTATTGGATTTTGTATAACCCCTCAAATAAAAACTTACTTTATAAACATAATTAGAGGGGATAAAGATTAGATTAATATGCCCCGCCAAACCACAAATTCCATCAATCAAGCTTCCGAGATTATCTTCGGCATGTTTGTGTCAATTTGTGGCTGTAGCTCCGAGAATATCCCGAATTGAGAGGGAAATTGCACCTTTTTTTAGGGGAATTTGGAATTGAGAGCAATTGTGACCGGATGAGCCACAATTGCCTAGACGAATTGATCCTCGACTGTCACAATTGCCCAGACGAGCACGATTGTGATCCGCTGGCCCGGTCTCCTCCGAGCACGACTATGACCGAAAGTTGAGGACGAATGTCGGGGAGGTGAGCAAGTAGTTGATTGCCCCTGTGCCTCCCATGGTTTTTTTTTCTTGTCAACACTTTTTTCGCGTTGGCACTTTTTTCGTGTTAGCATTTTTTTCGTGTTAGCATTTTTTTTTTCACGACATTGCCGAAGTTGCTGACATCGACATTGAGGATGCTAACGCCGACAATGCTGATGTCGATGTCGGGGATGCCGACGTTGCTGACGCCGACAACGGGGATGCTGACGCTGATGTCGGGGACGCCAACGATGTCGATGCCAACACTGGGATGCCGACGTTGTTGACGCCGACTAAGTGGATGCTGATGCCGACGTCCGGGTAGCCGACGATGTTGACAGAAATATCAAATGTTCAAAAAATATTTTTTTTACATTACAAAACATGCTAAAATATCGAATGTTCATCCCACTCCCCCCTCCCCCCAATTTCTCTTCATTTTCTTCCTTTTTTTTTCCCAATTTTCCAACAATGAAAGAGGGGTTTTAGAGTTGTACAGGGGTTGTGGTTGATTAGAGGCAGGAAAATTAGGGATGCAGGTGCGTTGATGACGACACCCGTACCTTCTTATAAATGGGGACAATTTGCTAAATATTCCAAGACCATGGACATTCTCCTAATTTGGCAAAAAATTTGGGCCTTCGGTGCAAATTTTCTCAAAAATAAAATGGTCCAAAAACTAAACTGATGTGCGATGTGCGGGTGAAGTTTAACAATTTCGGAGCTTTAAGATCACCTGAAAAAGACACAACACACAATCAGTCAATCACACATAAGATGAAATTTCAGAAAAAAATCTCTAATTGAATCCCTTATAAAACAAAATCAACTAATTTTGAACAAAATCCCTAACTGAAGATGAAATTTCAGACAAATTTGGGAAAATATACGAGAGACTAAATTAAATGTTAATTCACTAGTATGATACCAAATTCAACTAATTTTCACATAAACAAAGTAACAAACTTGAAAGAATTGAAGATGTGCAGGAAGGTTGTGCATGAATGGAAGAAGACACCCAAATTTATTTGTGGAGCCGCTCTCATATTCCCGTTGGGTTTTTTCATTGAAAATCTTTGGAAAATCAACCGAATTACATGATCTCATGCTTGTCATTAGTGAGGGATTGACATTTGGGAGATTGGGAGAAAAATAGAAGGTGAATTATTGCCGATTTTAGATTTTGAGGGGATGAAGTGATGAAGTTGAGAAAGAACCGTGTTTTTTTATTAGAGAGAGAGAAGCGTGCTTGTATTGACTTTTTTTTTTGGTGAAAAGGAGAGACGGGGCTCTCCGCACATCTAGACGCGCTTTTATTAATTAAGAAAATGGGTTAAGTAGTCAGCATACAGGGATAGCCTGACCCCTAACATCATGGTCTAAGTAAGATAAAACACCCTCAGGCGGGTCAAACAATACATAAAATCCAATGTCATAAAAGAAAGCTAAGCTAGTTAGGTGATCCGCCACTCCATTGGCTTCGCGGAACACGTGTCGAGACTGGACACTCCAGTCTCTTTTAATAAAGCCTTGACATTTGGTGACAAGGCTAGCAAGGGGGTGGCCCCGAGAGATTTTTTGGTTACTTAGGAGGGTCACCACAAGATGTGAGTCTGTTTCGAGAATCACTTGTCTGTGCCCACTCTCCCAAGCAAGCTTAAGTCCTTGGAACACACCCCACAGTTCAGCTTTGGGCACCATGCAAGTTCCGAGGTTCATAAGGAACCCCCGACGCCACTCCCCTGCACTCCCTCTGATGACCCCTGCCGCGGTAGCCTTACCATCACTCCGGACCGCTCCGTCAGTATTAACTTTTATCCAACCATCATGCGGGTTTTCCCAAGCAATCTTAACCATCTTTTTTTTGTTCTCTATGTGGTTACCCGTGCGCTTCTTCCAGCTTCTCTTGTAGTCTGTAGCCCCTTTGATAATCTGCATCTCCTTGCTCTGGTGGTTGCTCTCTTTCCCATTAAAAATTCTCTCATTACGCCACTTCCAGATCGACCATAAGGTACCTGCAAAGATCTCTCTCCACATACAACTATTATCAAAGGAAATAGTGCTAGATATATTACCTCGCAACCAGGTCGCATAAGAAGCGCTGTAGAAGTCGTTGTTGAAACGGTGGGCAGCAAGTTTCCCCCAGACCTCCTTAGCCTCTTTGCAATCTCTGAAAAGGTGAATAAAATCCTCTTCCTTTCCGGAGCAGCTGCTGCAGTCGGCATTGGAGGCGAGATGGCGCCTAACACGTTCCGTATTGGAGAGGATAGCTCCCAGCATGCACCTCCAAGTAAAGACTCTAAATGGCACCAAGGAGCTTGGCTTGTGGTACCCGAAGCAAAGAGATTTTACACTAATTGGGTATTCCGATGCAAACTTTGCAGGCTATAAGGTGGATAGGAAGAGCACGTCGGGATGTTGCCAATTCTTAGGGGCATCCTTGATTAGTTGGCACTTAAAGAAACAAAACTCAGTTGCTCTTTCCACTGCCGAAGCTGAATACATAGCCGCTGGAGCATGCTGCTCCCAAATCATTTGGATTGCTCAACAAATGAGAGATCTTGGCATCGACCTCAAAAACATTCCCATTAAGTGTGACAACACAAGTGCTATCTCCATTACAAAGAATCCCGTTCAGCATTCAAGGACCAAACATATTGATGTGAGGCATCATTTCATTAGAGACCATGTCGAAAAAGGTGATGTGTCAATATCATTTATATCAACTGATTATCAATGGGCTGACATTTTTACTAAGCCATTGGCAGAGGACAGGTTCACCTTCATTAGACGTGAAATCGGAATGCTTAACAGGGATGCACTTTCGTAGGGGTAGCTTTCCCTTTACGAAAGAAAACTTCTACTCAGTGTCAAGACCTTTGAACCTCATTTCAAAGGTTGTAAACATCTTGCTTTAATTTCAAAGGTTGTAAACCTCATTTCAAAGGTTGAAAACTTCTACTCAGTGTCAAGACTTTTGTGGAAATTTTTTTAAAAATCGGATAAACATCTTGCTTTAATCATTAAGATTCAAACGACTCTTTGTTTAAATTTTGAAATTATTTTGGTAAAACTGATTTTGAAAATATGGCAGTGATATGATGAGTTAGAGTTATTACCTTGGAAACTACCACCTTGTCCCATCAACTTACCTCACCCGCTCCTTTTTAAACCACACAATCTTTACCCCCACTATTCACATCTTCAGAGCCCACCGATTCTCTCTATTCTCTCTGACCTTTAGACCATCTTCTTCATCCTTTCTCTGAAATTTTTTTTACCGTTCGTATCCATGGCACCCAAATCCAAGAAAACCTCCACCCCAAAAGACTTGGCGCTACCTCCAAAGGTCGTCAAATCCCCCTCGTGTCTTCCCCTCAACCTGAACCTACCCCTGAGACCACTGTCCCGAGCACCGTCCCTGAGAGCACCCTTGCCGAAATCAAACAGTCCACGAAGCGCCTGAAAAAGACGCTCCTCAGTAGGAAGCTTAAGGGAAAGAAAAAGGTCATTGCTGAGGAAGAGGAGGAAGAGGAAGATCTTGAGGAGATTCTAGAGAGAGATGCTGAAATAGAAAAAGGCCGAGGAAGAGGCCAAGAGAGAAGCGGAGAAGGAGGTTCCAGCAGGAGAGGAACCAGAGGAAGAGGAAGCCGAGGAGGACGACGAGGGTGATGATGACGAGGAGGCCGAGGGAGATGAGGCTGAGGAGTCTGCTGAGGGCTCGGGGTCTGAGGAAGAAGAGGAAGAGGAGCCGGAACCTGTTCCTTCTCTTACTCCTCCTCCTCCTCCCCCGTCCCCGAAGAAGCGCAAGGCCGCTAAAGCCAAGACGTCTCCACCTCCCAAGCGCTCGAGGAAAGCCACTCCCAAAAGATTTGAAGCGCCCGTCAAGTCGATCGCTCCAGCAAAAGCCCAAAGAAAGAACGTTGAGCCTGTCGTCGATCCCCCTGCACTTATCCAGGGAAACCAATCCTTACCCTCCTCCTGGTTTGAGAATGCTGAGATGGCTGGCAAATGGGTAGACGAGTTCAAAACTCGTAGGATTTGTTGTTCTGATTTTATCGATTTTAATTTTTTAGAAGCTTTGAACCTACCCTGCACCTCCCTTCTCAAACAAACCCCTACATGGACCCTGCTGAACTTTGAATCTGAGTACTACCCCCAACTCACCCGTCTCTTCTACATAAACCTCAAAGCCAAGCACACCGATGAAGGCTGGACTCTGGATTCAGTCGTCAAAGGGGTTAGAATCACGTTCAACTCCCTTGACTTCGCTGAACTCCTTGGTCTTCCCAAACCAAGTCCACCCTCCCCTCAAACCCCCACAAAAGACTAGTGTGTTACTCTTGCCCGTGCCAAATATCTGCTCCCTGAAGCATCAAGCAGCACCTCCAAACAACTCACCCACTTGTCCCTCACACTTGAAGCCAAAATCATCTTTAACATTATTGTGAGATGTCTTTTACCCCGAATCAACTCTGGCTCCCTCCTCACTGACAATGCTATGATCCTCCTGTACCGCATATTGAATGGCCATGATCTTGATCTGGCTAATACCATTTTAGGTTCCATTGCTCACACCCGAAAAGCCAGAAAAGGAACTCCCCTCCCATTCGCAAACCTCTTGACCCGTGTCTTCAAAGCTTCTAAAATTGATTTTGAAAATGAAGAACAACAACATCATACGAGAAAATTTGAATCCAAGAGCTTTGAGAAGATCGGCATAACTCAGACCCCTCAAGGGACTTGGAGCCTTGCCTCTTCTTCTTCAAAAGCTCTTCCCACTAGCTCTGCCATCAATGAATGCATGGAGAACCTGAAGTTGGGTTTGGAGGAAGTTCGCCTGGACGTCAAGGAGTTGCGCCATGAGTTGATGGTTGAGATGAGAGAGATGGCCAAGCAGTTAAACGAGTTGAAGATGTTGATCAAGGATGGTGCTCACGACGATGAACCCTGAACCCCTATCCTAACCCTTGATCTAACTCTCTAACACTGCTGGCCCTGTTTTCAAAACTTTTGGTGACTGTTGTCATACTCCTCCCTTTGTTGAAAGACAAAAAGGGGGAGATTGGTTAGATGTTAAGACTTTAAACATGGTTAGACTTTAAACCGCTTTGAAGTATAGGGTCTTGGAAGACCTTGTTTTGCCTTATTTTGTTGGATGTGTTTATCATTGGTTTTTACCTTATATGATCCAACATTTGTCTAACCCCTGTAGTTACTTAGTCCGATTTTTTTTATATATGATATATTTGCTTGACTAAGTTACAGGGAATGCACAGGTTTTGTCTTTCATCAAGGGGGAGATTGATAACTCCACTCCCTGGATGAAAATCGGAACTATTTTCAAAGGCTTTGACACAAAGCTTGTGTCAAAGGTCTTGAAGCCAAAGCTGTATTGATGAAATTCAAAACCTGTATTTTAGTTATTATCTTATATATATTATCTATGTATGGTTTCTGAATATTATTATACATATGTTATACTAACCATACAGCAAAGATTTCGAAGAAATCTCCTTCCTTAAAGCTGAAAGATATGAAGATCAAATGAGGTGGATGGTGGCTTCGTAGTTTCCCAAAATAGAAGATTGCGAAGATCCTTCCTAAGCCATGATCTCAAGTAGCCGTTGGGTGAAGATTCTTGGCGACGATTTGATCAAAGAATAAAAGGAGATGAAGAAGAAAGAAGAAAGATAGTTGAACACTGACGATCATTGAACTACATCGCACACTCAGCCCTCAAGTCGATCTTTCTTCTACGTGTACTCTCTGCTAGGTGTTAAGTGTTTTATCTTTTGTTTCAAAGCATTTGAGAGTTACACAGTGAGCTTATATGATATATTATGAGAGAGTGTTATACTCGAGAGTTTATAACTCAGGAAGTGTGCACTAGGTTATTGATTCACGAGTGTAAGAGGATTGTACTAGATAGCTGAGAGAGGTGGGGCTCTTCTAGATTGGTCTAGGACTCCAAGGGAACGAGAGTTGACTAGATTGTAATTGTATAGGAGAGAGGCTTCTCGGTGAGCTATTAGGATCCTAAGTTTTGTGAATCAATAAAGCCTGTTGAATCCTAGGGTTGTGGAAGAACCCTAGGCGGGGACTAAGCCTTAAAGGAGCCGAACCTCGTTAACAATTCATCGTGTTCTTTACTTATTGCTTTACCATTATTTCCGCACTTGTTTCGAATTGTATAACTTTTTTGTGCTTCAGGTACCCCAATCGAAAGAATTGAGTTTACTCCCAGAGGTTTGGAAAGCGTTTGAAAAGTCTTGAGATTGTCAGCGAAAAGTTGGCATATTCTGTTCAACCCCCCCCCCCCCTTCTAGAGTATCTTTATTCTACTTTGTTATACATTATCGAACCTTCACCTCGTAACCCCAACGCCACTCGCTCGGTGAAGTTTCTCTTTGACGTCCGTAGGAACATTGGCAGAGACAAAAATCTCCGACTTATCTTTGCTAATTCTCTGTCCTGAGGCTTGTAAAAGATGTCTAGGGTTTCCATCATAACTTTGATCTGTCGCTCCGACGCCTCCGCGCACAAGATGATGTCGTCAGCGAAGAGCATATAGGATATAGAAGGGCCGTTTCTAGAGAGACGTATTGGTTTCCACCGGTCCTCATCAACCGCAAGCTGAATCAGATGGCTTAGGCGCTCAATACAAAGAAGAAAGAGGTACGGGGAGATCGTGTCTCCTTGTCTGACGCCCCTTTCAGGTTTGAAAATTCTCGAGATCTCGCCATTCCACAACACATGCATCGAGGCGGTGCGGATGCATTCACCAATCCAATTGATCCACTTAGCCGGAAACCCAGCTTTCTCGAGAGTATCCTCAACGAAGTCCCATCTAAGTCTGTCATAGGCCTTTTCAAGATCAAGTTTAAGAATCATCCATCTTCTGCCAGTCTTCTTCTTCCTTAACGTGTGGACAACTTCTTGGGCAAGGACAATGTTATCTTGTATCCACCTTCCCGGGAGGAAGCTCCCTTGCGTAGGACCTATGAGTTCACTCACGACACCTTGCATTCTCATCACTAAAGTCTTGGTTATAATCTTGTAGATGACGTTGCAGAGAGCAATAGGACGAAATTGCTTGATATTCTCCAGTTTTCCAACTTTAGCGTGAAGCACAATGAGGGTCTTGTTCATGTCTGACAACATGCGCCCATCTCTAAAGAATTGTTGAAACTCATGAACAACCGAGTCTCCCACAATATCCCATCATCTATGAAAGAAAACCGGTTGGAACCCATTCGGACCCGGGGCTTTGTAGGGGCCCATCTCTTTTATCGCCTTCCATTTTTCGGCCCTAGTGAACGGTTCAGAGAGGTGCTCTCTTTGGCTTGAACTGATCTCAGGGAAATCAATACTATGTAACTTACAGCTTTGAAGGGGGCGCAGGTAGGCAGTACTATAGAGATCTTTGAAGTAACGCCATGCAAGCTTCTCCATATCTTTGTTGTTCACAACCCTGTTCCCTTTCTCATCAAAGAGACCTTCTATAACATTCCTCCTTCTTCGAATCACGGTGGTCAAATGGTAGTAAGCGGTATTTCTGTCACCTTGGCACAACCAGTTCTCTCTGGATTTTTGGAGCCATAAGAGCTCCTCTTGTTCAAGAGTTTTTTCTAAATTATCCTACAACACTTTCTCCCGGGCGAGAAGCTACTCAGAGATGCCGAGATTAGGATTACTTTGGATTTTTTCGATTTCCCGAACAAGATCCTTTTTTCTATGAAAGATGCTGCCAAAAACTTTGCGATTCCAAACAAGAAACTTATCTTTAAGACAAGTTAGGGAAAGACTGACCTTGACATCGGGATGCCAATTTTACTTGACCATGGCTTTGAAGTCCGGATGCGTGATCCATGCAGCTTCAAATCTGAAAGGACGTCTCTCCGGTTTCAAATCGCGTTTGGGGCTGAAGGAAATGAGCAGCGGGTTATGGTTTGACGAAAATCTAGCAAGATGCCTCACCCTCGCCTTAGGCCAAGCCATCCTCGCTCTCCTGTTCATAAACACTCGATCCAATCTCTTAGCCACTCGATTAGAAATAGTCTTACCTCTCGACCACGTAAAGTCCAGTCCCGAGTAGCCCATATCAATAAGCTCTTCTCTGTTCACGAGTTGTCTGAAGGTATCGGAGTCAGTGTGGCGCTGTTGATCTCCGACTCCAGAAGGGGCCAAAAGTTCTTTCTTTCTTCTGTAGTAGCAGGGGCATACACAACAATAATATTCATAATAAAATTACCTGACGAAATTTCCGCTTGGATGAAGTTTTTGTTGGCTTTGATAACTGAGATATTAAGCTTGTCTTCATTCCAAAGTAGCCAAATCCCTCCTGATCTTCCAGTAGCCTCAATGTGGGTGCAGTGATCAAACTTGAGTTTGGCACAAATCTTGTCTGTATTGTCACCCAAGACTTTCGTCTCGAATATAGCCGCTAGATTAACTTTATGCTATCTACTAATGTACCTCATCGCTCTTCGGAACCCATCTTTACCAGCTCCATAACAATTCCAAAATAATAAATCCATAAAAAACAAAGGGAGGCGGGAAACAAACCTCACTGTTGCATCTCGGTGCTATCAAGGGTGTCAAGGGACCCTCCTGTGCTACTTTCATTGATTCTGGCGCTCTTCTCATTTCATGTCGAACCAGCATCCCCCTTTTCTCCATTATGTTCCTGGACAGCTGAGAACTCTCCCTCATTGGTTCTGACCTCTCCGGCTTTACTCGTGGTACAATCGGCCGCAGGGGGTTCCCAAGGCAATTGCATGGGCTGATCCGGGAAACCGTCATGATTAGAATATGAGGTCTCCTGTAATTGCCAAAGAACCATCTGCTGGGCACCATCCTCTGTCTCACATTTTCTCCTTTTCCCTATAGCCAAGGTGTCCTTCTCAATCTCAAGCCTGCATTCTTAAGGGCTTTCTTTCTCGAAAGACTTTTGTTCTTATTTCTCTTCTTATTAGCAACTCTAGTACCGGACGATGAAGCTTCGTTCTCTTTGCTAGAAAAAATAATGATCACTTAACTCTCAGGTTCAACCTCAATGTTGGCTTTTGCCGCTTCTTTATGAGACTTGCTGCTGCGTGGGGCATTTCTCACTTTGGTGGACGTTCTTTCAAAAGTTTCCTCAGCCGGTTCCTTGCCCTTCTCGCTCTCCATAGTTCACCCAAGAACCTCAAAAATATTTCTTGTCTGATGTTGTTTCCTCTCTTGGTTCTCATTATGAATTGATTTAGATTTGTTCTCTCTGCTCCTTATGTTGGTTTGGTCGACCCACATGTTTCCCGCCTTCCCTGAGTTGAGAGTTTTACCTTGGGCTTTATATTTAGCTCCTCCGGTCCTCTTAGTTTGATGCATCCAGGGGCCATATCTCTTAGTGTCTTTCCTTCTGTCTTCAATGTTCTCCTCTCTAGCTTTCCCATCTCCTCCTTTCATGGGTTCCCCACTTCCAGTGTTCTCTGATCCCTCCTCAACTTGCTTCCTCGGAGGTTTGGCTTGTTCAGTATGGATACCTTTATTCTGCGTAAACTTGCAGTTAGCAGCATAATGGCCATATCTTCCACAACTATAGCAGATGGTTTGGAGTCCTTCATACTCAATAGGGCATCTCCTTCCATTGATGATCACGGCCCTTTTTAGTGGTTTCCCAAGATCAATCTCAACACACACCCAGGCAAACCTCCCTCTATTTAAGAATAACATTTTCGGATCAACTACTATTGGGCACCCAATACTAACCGCCATGTTCCATAGTATCGTCTCCTCATACCACTGGATAGGGACTTCAGTCATCCTAATCCAGATGGGCGCCGATGTAATCGGTTCTTCAGGGGGGGGGGGGGAACTCTGGTGACCACCTTCTCAAGATCAAGCATCTTCCAAAGATGGACCAGGGGCCTCCCGTCAGAACATTGGTGAGATCGTTTTCGTTTTCGAATTGTGCCATGAAGTACCCATTGGAAAGATCTATGATCTGTAATCCTTCCCCAATCTTCCATAATTCTCTAACCTTCCTCTCCATGACCGGGAAGGCAATGGGAAAGCCCAGCACTTTGAAGATGATGGCCTTCCTCCACTCCTCCTCAAGCAGTTTGGTAATATCACTCGTAACTATAGTGACCGGATCACCGTCGAGGTCGTTCGGAAATTCAGTGGTGATCTTCCCTTCGAAAGCTTTGCCTTCGAGTCGATTCCTGTTCTGACCTCCTGCCCTTTATCCGTTAGCAATCTCCTTCCATAACGGTTTTGGTGCCTGAGAGTCCGATGGTTGTGCGTCCGGGGGAACCCCTGATCCATTGCTTCCTTTACCAATGGAGAAAACTAATGGTGTTCCAGAAGGCAATCCTCCCTTAGCCTGATTCCTATCCACCATGACAATATCCTGATGACCTTCTTGTTCCTTCTCTTGTTCCGGTGGAGAGCCTGGGCCCCCCGCCGACGGAGTGCCGCCGTTCATACCGTGAATCAAATCACTAGGGTTCAGATCGCCAATTTGGTGCTGCAATTGGTGGAGTACGTTCTCTAAATTTCATGCAAATAAATATGGAGTATAAATTTTTTTCACTTATGTAATACAATATACTAAAAAAAATATGGGCCACCAAAATTTTGGGGGCCTATTCCAAAGAGCATGTTGAACATGCTGAATAACGAGCGTGCAACTATTCTAGAATTAGTTTTTCCAAATAAAACTTATGCATGGAACTGTCGTAGGATGGGAAAAGAGATGTTCTCGATTGACATAAAGGCCAAATGAAATAAAAAAAAAAGAAGAAAATAGATATATAAACTTCAATACACACAACAAATAGAAAATTAAACCATAACACTAATCAATTAATTTACCTTACACTAATGAATCGAACCAATCAATGTCTCATAATAGCGCTTTGCTCCACTACAACTAGTATTTTGTTTGATCATCGAACCAAAAAAAAAAGTATTTTGTTTGATCATAAAATAAATGACATAAGAGACATATCTACTCCTTTCAAGCAAGATATTCTCCTTTGAACTTCAAAAGAAGGATGACTAAAGCTACGAGCCATCTCCTTCGTTTAGTTTCCTTCACCATGTCCACTTGTCTCTTTCACATCACCCTCACATTGGGATAAGGTAGGTATCGCGTTCCTTATATACACCATAAATTAACGTCCAGTCCAACGTTGTAACAACGTCGAATCCGACATTGTAACAACATCCAATCCAACTTTCTAACAATGTCCAGTCCAACGTTGTTAACTGTGTGCTAATACGGGTTGGGCAACAACGTCGGATTGAAGATTGCTAGTACGGGTCAGATCTGGCCTAATATATGATATTAAAAAAATGATTTGCAACGTCCAAAAAGACATGTTTTTTTGGTGAGGGGATAAGGTAGGTATCACGTTCCCGATATACACCGCAAATTAACATCCAATTCGACGTTGTAACAACGTCGAATCCGACGTTGTAACAACGTCCAATCCAACATTGTTAATTGTGTGCTAATACGAACTGGGCAACAACGTCGGATTGAGCGTTGTTAATATGGGTCAGATCGGGTCTAATATAAGATATTAAAAAATTGATTCACAACGTCCAAAAGGACGTTGTGTTTTTTTTTTGTGGGTGTGTGAAAAAATTGTGTAATATTTACCCTAGCAACGTTCGATCAAACGTTTGTTAGCCCGGTTCAACCCGATCTGATCCTTCACTTCACATATTAGAACATTGAATCCGATGTTGTAATATAATTAACGCTACAACGTTGAATTCGACGTTGATTAGCAGCTCTAATCTACGGATTTGCGGTGTATATAGGGACACCCGGTAGGTATTCTCCAATGCAGTCTGTAAAAACCGAGATAACATATTCAGTTTTTTTTAAATCCTGGAACAAGACCTGTACAAGCCAACAAAATGAAGTTGAATAGATTAAAAAAAAAAACAAAACAAAATTGCGCGCATTGTAGCAGGTAACTTGGAAGATGTTTGTGCACATAAAAAATAACGACAGGGACATCATAGAGGCCAATTGAGCCCCAAGCAGATTCAAAAGCCCGTACTTTAGTATCCTTTGAGGGGAAACTAGGTTTCTCAAGCATCAGCCCAAGATTATCAAAGAAGCACTACTGTAGAACATAAATGATGAGAAAACATTGAGTACTTTGGTGTCAATGTTATTTCAGTTTTAACTATCACTTGCACCTTAAAGAAGATCATGAATTCATGCAATATTTTTTTAAAACTAAAATAGCATCACAAAATTGAAAATCCATTAGGCCATCTTCTTAAGCACAAACCTTCTTCAACTTAGCAAGTTCTTGCATAACTGTAGAATCGAAAATCCAAAATACCGTCAAAGTCATAAACTGATGTTGAAAAAATTAATCCCTACTGATATTGTCAAAAAAATTCTTGAAGTACATATTCCTTCAACTGAGTTTGAGGATAGATTATACTAGCACCCTAGTAGATATGGGTGGTTCTCCACTGCTAGAGCCTTAGAGCACATCATGAAAATTAAACAGAAGAGATAATACCGACCAACTCGAATGGATATAGAAAATTGGCTACGCCAAAGGTCAAAATTTTCCTTTGGAAGAACCTTTTAAATGGCACCTCGAAAGAAGCCAGACTACAAAGCAAAAGCGTTCATGTTCCAATGGATTGTCCCCTTTGCGATCATAATGCAGAAGATGCCACTTATATTTTCACCAAATGTCAAACAACGCTATCCTTCATTGGAAGGATGGATAGACAGATCGAACGCATAATCCGAAACACTGACAAAGATAATAAACCATATAAGAATATAATCACGGAGATCTTCACTAATCTTTCTTCGGAGAAAAAATCGATCCTGTCTTTCTCCCTTTGGGGAATATGGACTATGCGAAATAGAATCCTTTCCGATAACAATGAAATCGGCAAGATGGAAGACTGGATTAAACATATTAAACAATATAGGTTAACCTGGAGGAAAGCAAAACTAAGAAACAAGAATACGACATGGACACTCCAAGACCAAATATCGATCAAATGAAAACAAAAGGACAGAAAATAGTAAAATGAAAAAAAACCCAAATAGTGGCTTTGTGAAACATAATTTTGATGGTTCGAAGGTTGGTTTGGGCCATGCTGCCTTCGGGTTTGTCATCCGATATTGCCGAGGGGAAGTCCTTTCATGTGGTGCTTGTCGCCATGGGATAGTTTCCGTTGATCGTGATGAGTGTCTTGGTCTGCTGGTTGGACTCCAAGAAGCAATGAAGAGAGGTTTTTCTCGTCTTGAGGTGGAGGGAAATTTCTTGACGGTGATCAACCATTGAAGGGGATTTGGTGTTGCGCATGGGAGTTCAAACTGGCGATCTCGGATGCCCTTCGGATTTGCAGGGTCTTTGAGAGTGTCTCTTTTTCGCACACCATCAGAGAGGGGAACTGAGTGGCCGATAAGCTTGCTCATCTTGTCTTTTCCTTATAGTTTGTTGATGATTGTGCTTCAGCGAAGATCGCCGATGTCGTCCGATAGGACGCTCTTGGGCGTTGGGTTAACCGTGGTTGACCACCCCAAATAATTTGCGAAAAAAGCCACATTCTTGGCTAATATTAGCATAGTGGCTACACTCTTGGATAAATTAGCAAACTGTCCTATCTCCCCAAATTAGGTCGATTAGATTCTCTAGTGCCCCCTCTCTCTCACCCACTCTCCTAATCTGGCGATCTCGCATCTCTCTAGTACACTGCATCGAGGGAACCCTAGTCGACGATCTTCTAAGTCGACCGAAGCACACTGACCCACTCGACATCAACCTACCTAGTCGATATCGAGTGCTTTTGTTTTCTTTGCAGGTTTCACAGATCGACACAAGACACTAGGAATCGACAGCCCCTGTCGATATCGACAGCCCCTGTCGATATCGACATAACTGATCGGTATCGAGGCTACTGGTCGACATACGCATGAATTCTAAAGACTATTCAAGAAAACCGCTAACCCGCCTCCTCGAAGATCGATCCTGATTCCCTACTGCTACATCGGGAAGGAGTCTTGAATTTATTTGCGAAGAAAAGGAGTTGCTTTGGTTCGGAATCTATTTACATATTTATTCATATCAATTCCCTTCCTAACAGTCAGTCGTGATATAAGTTGCCTTGTGATAAAATGGGAATTCCTTACATGAATAATTATATGATATGATGACCTTTGATATGTTATCAGTGTTAGGCTCATATGTTATTAGAGCTGGCAAGATTTGACTCGACCTAAGAAAACCAACCAATTCACCCGAACTGAAACCCGACCGAACTCAAAAATTTAGTGTTATGCATAACCCGAACCCAAAATCGGGCCCGACCGATGTTGACCCGAAACCCAAAGTGACCCGAATATAGACAAACCCGACTCAACCTGGATCCAACTCAAACTAGACCCGACCCGACTTCCAACCCGACCTAAATCTTAACCCGACTCGACTCTCAACCCGACCCGACTCTCAACCAACCCAACTCCCAACCCGACTTGAATATCCTTAAATATATATCTATTATACATTTATACTACAAAACAAAAAAAATTATTGTAATCCATTACCAAGCTACTACTAGGTAATGCTATTTCTAAACAAAACAAAAATTTCATTGATCAAAGTTAAAACTTAAAACCATTAGTGCATAAGTGCATTCCATTCATCAAAGGTAAATTTACCATAACTTTATGGTAAATTTGAGAACAGTTTAGAAACAAAACAAAATAAGCCAAAGTCCATAGGAGTAATTCAATAAGTAAACACAAGTTACACAATATCACTTCAAGTTTTAACAACTCGACATCACGAAGGTGAACAAAAACAAGTAGCAGATCAACATGACGGAATTGACAAGATTACAGAATATGAATATATGATAGGTTAATAATCTAACATAAATAATTGAATATAGTTTAAAAAAACAAGATTACGGAATATGAATATATGATAATTTTATAAGTTGTATACTTAATTTTAATACTTGTATTTAGAATTTTATATTATCTCACATAAGTAAAATTACCAAAAATAAAATGATCGATCAAATCACTTGAAACGAAAAAAATATGACATCATAACTTTATTTAGAAATGAAAGATAATAATTTGTCTATAACGAAATTTATATCATCTACTTAAATACTTAATAATCAAAGATAAATGATTGAATATGGTTTAAAAAAACAAGATTACGGGAATATCAATATATGAATATATGAAATTATGAATTGTGAATATATGATAGTTTTATAAGTTGTATTCGTAATTTTATATTATCTTATTTTCCAAAATTTGATGAGGGATGAAGGCAATACTTTAAATAATGCATTGAATATTCGAATACATCGAATATTCTAATTCATCGAATAATCGGAGATGAATTTATATATGAGGATGTAGGTAATCTTGTTTAGTTATTTGCATATAGGCAATAATTTCTTTACTTCATCAGTATTTAAGATTAACTCACAAAGAAGTTGGTTTACTAGATTACTCAAAAACTCCAAAAGTCCTCACCTTATAGTATATTCATATAGATTGATGTAAATCATTACTTGTTTACTCATTTAATGATGAATGATCGATTTAAATTCAAAATTCTCATTTCTCACTAATAAAAGATGAGTACAATGAGGATATTATAACTTGAATCATATACATAGTGAAATTTCTTTTGAAAACTATTTTTTGAAAGACACAAATAACAATGACACTAATAACGTAAATTATTTTTTAGATAGGGAATCAAGTATGATTTTGATAACAATATATTGCCAAATTTCAATGAAATTAATGATGAATAGAATGAGCTTTACAAGCCAATGAGTAGATTTAATTTTACTAAAAATACTTTTTGAAATACATAAATAACATGAATTACATATTCAATTTAATAAATTTGACTACCCGAAAGTCCCGAACGAACATGATGCGACAAATTCAACCCAAACAATTGAAAGTTTGAAACAAACGTAGACCCGCTTCTACTTGAAACCTAAATGAGACCGACCCGAGTACCGACCCGAAACCCAAACGAGACCGACCCGATTCTGACCGAAAACCCAAATGGGTCCAACCCGATTCTTGTATGACTCTGATGGGATAATTCTTGACATTTAGTGCGAGTATGATATTATGTGAATATCTGGTTAACATGATATGCAACTTCTATGATATGATGTGATGAACCCTAATGATGTGATGTGATGCTACTGTAGATGTGTTTAGGGTATGTGATTGATTTAAGAGTGTGCTACCTGGATTGTTATACTATATGATGCCTTGAGTTCTGAAATGTTGACACTGATATGAGCTGACTTGCTAGAATCTGATTCTGAGCTGGAACCTAAGAAGAGAATATGAGATTAACCATTAGATGTGAATGATAGGCTGAATGGGTGCTGGAAATTTGTTTGACTGACTTCGAAGAACAAACCTGGATTTGAAAACCCTGGATTTTGAAAATGATTTTGTCTCGAGAACGAGACTTTTTTTTAGAGGTACATGATGTAAAGACCTCGGATTTTCAAATAATAAATTCCAAACAAATAAATTAAAATGGATTTAATTTGGATATTTTGAGAAAAACTCGTCCTCAACTTAATAAATCGACTTCGAAACTCTTAAATTGGAATCCGGCCAAATTTGAACTTTTGAAGGGCGATTTCGTCCTTACACTTTGAGATTTCAAATGAGCTTTGGATATCTACATCCTCATGATTTTAAAACACTAATATGGTCGAGTCAGGATTAGATCAAGAGAGAGCGGGATTCGGAAAACTAACTTTCGGGAGCTAACGTCGGAAATTCGAATTAGCGTTTTTGGGACCACGCCTCTTGTCATCTTCCTCCTCTTAGTGGATCCAAAAGTCACAGCCCTTGGTTCCATCCTTAAGCTGATTTTGAATTCAAAGGAAGCTTTACCCTCATCTTCCTCACTTTCTAAAGAGGCGAAACACCCACATTCTCTTTTCTCCCTCCTTTTGCCTTGTCTACCCCAAGAATGGAAAAGAGACAAAACAACCTTCAACTCCTCCCATGCCATCCAATTTAAGCCTTTAAACAGCCCCAATGCATACTCATTTGACTCCAAAAAAATAAGATTTGTTGGCCTCCTCACTCACCACAAAAACCAAACACACACTCTTTCTCACAAGGCTTCAAAATCTTATCCCTTCACCCCTCCTTCTTCCTCCTTTTGCCCTGAGATTCCAGCAGCCCAAGCTCACTCCTTTCAGCTATTAAACACCCCCACAACAGGCCCAACAACATCATCTTCTTCCTTCTTTCATCCATTGAACACCAAGAACCCAAACCGAGCTCTCTTGCTCACTTCCTCCATGTTTGTGTCCAAGGAAGGCCAAGCTAGCTTCTTTTCCCTTCCTTCCTTCAAGGACCAAAATTAGCAGCTCCCTCAGCCTCCCCTTGACGTCCTCTAAGCAGCAGCACGAGCTCAGCAGCCCGGAGAAGCCCCCGAGAAGCCATTGAAGACCATTCTCGCTGTTTTCGGTTTTAGGAGCGTAAAGAGCTCATTTTCCCTTCATTTTACCTCCTACTAACTCAAAGGTCAAACCTTAACATCCCCACATACATCCTTGGCACCTTGGCTTGAAGATCCAGCCTAGAAGCAGCCCGGAAGAGCCCCGATGAGCCAAAAGATAGCCTTTTCGACCTTCCTCCGTTGTTTTTCGGTTTTGAGCTAGATAAGGGATGTTACCCCTTTCTTTCACCTCCAAACCTTGTAAAAGTTTACCTTTAACACTCCCCCATCATTCCTAGGCACCCTCACGCAAGATCTAGCTCAAATGAAGAAGAACCTTGGGTGAGCATCCTCATTTCTCTCGATTTTTCGTGTCTTTTTTGTACTATGTTTTCAATGATGTTATAAATGTGTTTTGAAATGAACGATTTGATGGTTGAACTTGGGTTTTCAAAAAGGTATTTGAGAGATGTTTTCAAGGGCCGGAAAATCCTTTTAATTAATTTTAAAAGGGGTTTCGAAAAATGGTTTGAACACATCGGATTTTCTCAATAAAATAAATCATGGATTTTACTAATGATTTGGAACTTGGGTTTTGAAAACAAAGGTGTTTAAAAAGAGGGTTTGAACTAACTAAGGGTTGACTAACTTGCTAACTTAACATGTTGATGTGATGATTGTGTGACTAATAGCATGATGTGATGTGAATAACAACATGATGTTGTGTGGCTAATAACATGGTGTTGTGTGACTAATGACATGAATGTGTGACTAATAGCGTGATAATGTGGTGATATGTTATATCATGTTATATGAGTAGTACATTATGAGTTGTCATATGCGCTAAGTATGAGTATAAAATGGTAGCATGTCAAATTGGCTAAGTATGAGTATGAAAAATTGACTATATATGCTATAAGGATCGTTTATGAGATGATGATGCATGATTCCAAATGATTGATAAATGGTATAATAATTAGTTGAGTTGATGTCTAATGAGTTATACTGATGTTATGCGATGAGATATTGATATGAAATGAGATGCGAAATGGTATATGATTAACTATGAGAAGATTTGGGAAATGTGATGATGAGATCTGGATGCGTGAGCTGTATGGAACTATGTGTGCTTATGTGTTTAAATATAGACTTATATACTCAATGTGATTATTAGGTGATTTAAATTGTCTTAGTACTACAATCCTTTTCTGCACCGCTAGGTAAGTTTCTTGGGAACATACTCAGATTGATCAGAAATCCTCCATGCTTATATTTGCTTGATATACTAGGTGTTGCATATCATAATAGCATGTCATGTAGTAACATGCTACGATTGCACGAATGACTAAGCATCCTTATTCTGATTGCGTATGTAAACAGAACGGTCGTTATCTGTGAAGTTATCTAGAGTCGTTGCTAGGGACATATGACAGCCCAGTCCCATCGGGTCTTGTCCTGAGTCATACGAGTCATGATCAACACCTTACTTTTATTATTATGAGCATGATGATGATTATTATTACGAGTGTGATGATTATATAAATGAATTGGAAATGGAATGCATTCTCGAGCTGACCAATCTCCATTCTCAAAAGGGTGGTGGTGGTAAGAAAGGGATATGCCACTTGGCATCATTCATAGGTATATATATATATATATATATATATATATATATATATATATATATATATATATATATATATATGTATATATGAATAATCTTTTGTTACATATGAAAAAATACATTTGTTCATACATACGAATACACGAATAAGCGCTTGGTACCTACGAATAATTTCTCTGCTTACATATTACACTATAAAGACTGCTTACACGGGATCTAGTCTCTCTCTCTCTCTCTCTCTCTCTCTCTCTATATATATATATATATATATATATATATATATATAAACTGTCAGCATGCTTGAATGTTAAATAATGTCCTGCATTAGAAGCAAGATATTAGAACTAACGTATATGTGTGCTTATATGTGGCGAACAGCCAAGTGCGGGCCTCAATATGATCGTATGCCCCCTTAATGTTTTAAGGTATATGTGCATGATCTTATCTAGTGTTATGTTCTATTTGGCGTGGGATGTTCATGGCGAATAATTGGAAATGACTTGTCACTCGACTATATAAAATTGTAGTAGCTAGATTAACCACATAATAAACATGTTTTGACTCAGCTCCGCCGTGGCACCTTGTATGTACGCGATTGTTGGTTTAAGCGGAGTTGTTTTCCCGAATTCGCACTTAGGACAGGTACAGGTGTGTTAACACTGGGTCTCCAACGGACCTCATGAGAACTTTGGGTATGAAATCCCCCTTTCAACATTAAACTTTCGAATTACAAACTTACAACTCATACTCCAGTCCAATTTTCGAAGGTGTGATGAAGCCAACGGCTCCGAGGGACTCCCAGAGGGTGTAGCCATACATATCCTGGCCCATCTTGAGCGTCTCCCTTTGGATCTTGTCGGTGCCCCCTACGTAGTAGTGGACGGAGGCCATCCCCAACGGGATCTCAAACGCCACCGTCATCCCCACTAGCTCCATGGGGAGCTTATGAATTGCCTTACTAGGAGCCCGGTTAAGCAGGTATGTCTCAATTATTAATGCATGTGTCCAAAATGAAAAAGGTAAAGTAGAATTGCTTAATACACTCCTAACAATGTTAATTAATGTACAATCTGCCTTTCAACAACACTATTTTATTTATATTTAGATTATTTTTTGGTGGAAAGAATTATTTATATGGAAATTAATTATTAGGTAGTTTTTTTTATTTATTTATATAAGCATTAATTTTTGGTAGGATGATTTTTTTATATCTAGATTATTTTTTATTTTATATTTGTCACACACTTTGATCATTATGAGTATAATTCTCGCGTTGTAATTTAGATTTATTGTTTTTGTAATATTTTTAATAGGTTTTTTTTTATATAGATAATAAATATAATTTTATAATATTGTGTTAACATATTCTCGTGCATAGCATGAGACGGGACACACGTACACTAGCTAGTTATATTATATTAGTTGTTTTGTATTAAAAAATAATTAAAGGCATTTTTCTAAAAAAACATTATTATATTAGATCAGGTGTGTTTGGATTCCAATTGTATTATGTTTATAATGCAAATTGATAAGGTGGTGTTTGGTTACCACAATTTGTAAGGTGTTTAAATTAGGGTGCATTTGGATTCCACAATATATTAATTATAATGCAATTATTTTATCTCGATTTATGTGATTATTTGGTTAAATTACTGTTTTACCTCGATTTTTATGAGATTTTTATTTATTCAACCAAATACTCATATAAAATTAGGTAAAATAATTACATTATAATTAAAATGCAATAGAATCCAAACACACCCGTCTTTTAGGAAAAAAACTCTTTATCTTTTATTACTATTAATAGGTTATTAACATATAAACCTTATTTTAATAGGGAGTATAAGTTAGAAAATCTTAAAAATATATGGTTTCCTAATCTTTTCACAAAATATGACCTTTACCCTTAATTAACATAAATTAGAAAATCTTACAAATATATGGTTTCCTAATTTAATTCATTGCTTTGCGTAGAAACAAAGTCAATTAATGTTTATAAATACTCCATAGTAAATACACCTGAATATTTGTTCACTTAATTTCTAGAAATCGTAAACCCTAATCCTCTCCACACAGCAACACGTTCGACATAGATATGGCTAGTTTGGACGACTGTCCATCTTTTCCCACTCAAAGAACTAGTCGTCATCGTCAAATCTGTCATCAAGTTTATATTCCTGCGAGAGAGGTCATGTGGACACCCCTAAAGAATGCTACATCAAACTAAACTTCGACGGCGGATTACTGCGATCCAAGAGTTCTGCCATTAGTGCCGGAATCTTCAGAGACCACCTTGGTGTTCCGATCTTCTCCTACGGGGTTGCCAGCCGTGAGTTTGCTGGCCAAACCCCCTACGATGGCGAGGCGAACGCTCTCCTCATCGGACTTTGCTACGCGCGCTCTCAAAGATTTCACAAACTATGCATCGAGGGTGACGCCAAGTTTTTGATCGATGTCGTGGAAGGAAGGAGGACAAATACGTGGTACAACGAGGAGGTGTTGGATGTCATTCGGAAGATCCTTGCAGAGTTGCCCAAAAGACCGAATATTGAGTTCATTCATCGGGAAGGGAACATGGCGGCGGATGCGTTAGTGAAGGTCTTACACGACCATCCAATGGCCGGCGACTGCTTGACTCGAAACAAGGAGGAACCGTTGCCAATACAAGTCGGGAAGGTGGTGGATCGGGAGCGCCGCGGATACACCTACTTGAGAAAAGCTTGTAGCTACACCATCGGCCCTTTCTAATGTGTGTTGGATTCCATTACGTACGTACTAGGTTTTACCAATAATTCATACACTCTTCGATCATCTTGTATGTATGTACTGGAATAGTGGAATTCAATTCATTGTTTTCTTAATTTGCTCAGGTTGTTTTATTATATATGTCAATTTCTTTTCTTTTTCTTAAATTAAGTTGTATATGAATATATTTGTTATCGAAGTTTTTTTTTGGAATTTCGAGAAAACCCCGGTCTGCTCAAATCTCGATCTAATTAATCTCAGTCTCAATATCAAATCTTAATCTCATTCTAAAACACAAAATGGAAATTCATACTTAACTTATATCACACAAAATTTATATATGTAACAACAAAAATCTTAATCTCAAACAAATTCATAATAATCTCAAATGAAAATTGCTAGTCAGCTCCAGTCCAATTTTCATGTAGAAACTTTGAATATTAATATTAATATTTTCTTCAACAAACAACAACAACAACAAAAATTGGAAATTCATATACTAGATAGGTAGTATATAACTATAAAAATTTCAATATCCTTGTTCGGATCGAAAAAATTTGATTAGAAGGCACATTTGATTGTTAAAATAAACAAAGTATCCACCCTTTTGAGTTAATTAACAACATGTGCATCTTAATTTTTTGGAAAATCTTGTGTGGTATCCTTATAGTTTTAGCTATTCCACTTGGTGTCCAAAACTTTTTAAATTTCCGTATGGTACCCTTCTACTTTGTACAAAGTCCATCCCATACCCTTAATTTCTTTATTTTTTATTTTTTTGATTAGGAAAGAATTGGGGCAAGCGAGCTCTACCCGACGGCATCCATACGGATGAGGTCTAATAAACCAGAATCGTAGTAAATATCAACACCCCGGGCAAAGTGACAAAGATGTGCAACCTTATCAGCCACTCTATTGCCCAAACGGGGAACATGAAAGAAGAAAACTTCTTTAAAAGTTGATAATAAGAGTTTAGCATCTGATAAGATCAGTTCGATTTCCCAAGGACATTTAGATGTTTGGTTTAAGTGGTTTATAGTTATACTAGAATCACCTTCAATGTGGATTTAATTTTTTCGATGCGGAGTTGTATGACATGTTGGATTCCCAATTTTAGAGCAAGAGCTTCCTCTTTCAGGTGACTTTGTTTACCAAATTTTTGATAACTAATGTGTATCAGTCGCCCATCCCAGTCCCAGATTATTGCTCCTGCAAAGCTGTCATTGTTAGCAATTGTGGATCCATCAAAATTTAATTTAAGAGTTCCCCTCGGTGGTTTACGCCACGCAATGTTACCATGCTTATTTTTCTTTCCTGGGTGATTAGAGCTTAGTGAAAGAGATCGAGGGGGAGTCTTCCACTAGACTGCTTTCCCGTACAAGAAACGAGCAACAAGACCATCAACCTTAAACCACAATTCATGAGCCTTATCAGTTTCAATCATACGAAGCATCATTTGATGGATGAGCTGAAAATTAAGTTTCATCTTACTCCCTTGAACAAAAACCCATCCAAAGCAACTTCTCCTTAGAGCCTCAAGATCGGCTTCAGACAGATACCTCTCAATATATAACTTCACAGACATCTGGAAAACAGTAAACATTCGACTTTGCACAAAATCTAGACTTGGCAGGAATGCAATACTTCAGTCTCTGTTACAAAAACACATTCATAACAACCCTATTTCAGCATGTATAAACCTAAAAAAAACAGACATGACAATAAAGTATAAAAATCATATATTCACATCAAATTGGCACTTATATTCTTCTAGATTCCCTCCAGATGCAACAATATCCAAAAAAAAAAACAAAGATACACAACCACCCGTTTCAGCATGAATGAAACGGAAAAATGCTTAAATAGATATTTTGAAGATTATGCATCAATTGAGGCAAAACAAGCAACATTCGCGAATGCGTGCTTAGATTCGTGAGAAAATACAAGAAAAAAGAGAAAAAACATTAAACAAAAACCCTAAAACACAAAAAACACACCTTCCCTTAAAGAACCGCTTGAACTAGTACCATCAACAGAAGGAATCTCCAGTTCCTCATTCACAAAAGAAGCTTTGTTCACTGCCAAAATCAGACACATTTCGGTGTCAATCACAAAAATCAAGAGAAACACCCCCAACCCACAAAAATCGGAAGAACACACAAAATACACCGTTGTTTGAAAGATCGCTTGAAATTTTGCTCTCCATTACATGAACATCAACTGCCTCGTTCTCGTTAGAGGATTCGTTCTCTGCCATTCAACCAAAAACGAAGAGAGATTTTGGAGAAAACTGAAAAACCGCTTGAACGTTGCAGAGAGAAATGAAAAGCGCACCGAAGAAGAATGAAGACGTCCGTACACAATATATACATACACATACACATACACATACACATACACATACACATACACATACACATACACATACACATACACATACACATACACATACACAACGGCAATTTTGTCCAGAAAATTGATTGGTGGACACTTCCCCAATAAAACCCAATAAAAGGGCCAGTTCCGCAAATTTTTTCAAAAAAAATTCAGTGAATTAGTATATATGATAATAAAACCATACCAACTACAAATTAAAGATTATACTGTATTTTCATACCCGTATCATTCAAAAGCTATCCAAATTTATTAGAAAATAACTACTATATATGACAATAAAACCACATAAAAGCTAGAAATAATACAGTATTGTTAGTAGCTAGTTACGTTATACGTACATGACAACATCACACACATATATCTATATATATAACTAACTAACTAACTAATTGGATAGCTTCCAACCCTACAAACTAGTACTCCATATATACCATGGAGCACTCCTACTTGCCACTTTGGTGAAGATTGCTGAAATAAGACTGAGGGTTGCTCTCAAAGGCAGGCCTTGATATGTATGCCCCTTCATTTCCTGGCGCCTTCATGTACCCGGAAGATGATCCCTTTGAAGCCCCACCTGCACCGCTGCCTCCCTTACCACCTCCGCTGCCGCCACCACCCTTACCACCTCCGCCGCCGCTTCCCTTTCCGCCACCGCCACCTCCACCTCCGCCCTTACTGCCACCCCCGCCGCCTCCTCCCTTTCCACCAGCCATTATTTGTTTCTTTTATCCTAGTTGTATATATGTATTGAGAGCTCGTTTGGTATTAAACTAACTAAAACGTACGCTTGCTTTAACGGTGAGATTATTATGTATGCGGGATTGTAGGAGAGGGGGGTTTATATAGGACTCAAAACAAGGTTATTTTATGGGTGTTCTTATCAGTTTATTGGATCGAGTAGCAGTTAGCTACTCCATCCGTTTCAAAATAAATGTCGCTTAACTTTTTATACATTTTTTAAGAAGATAAAATTTTTATAAAATATTATTTTTTTAATCAAAATTTTTTTTACAAATTGATACTTTATAAATAATAGGTATTAATTTGTAAAAAAATTTGATTAAAAAAATAATATTTTATAGAGATTTTACCTCATTAAAAAACGTGTAAAAAGTAAAGCGACATTTATTTTTAAACGAATGGAGTATATAAATAAATGGTAATTAGTTTTATTCAATAAGTCGAGAATATATATTTTTAATCTCGATTAAAGTTGAGATTTTATTCATGCTCAACTCATTTAAATGGGAACTACCTAATATGGACCTGAAAATTTAATCCTCCTTCCGTTTGGCAAAACATATCGTTTACTATTCATATACGTTTTTTTAAAATGATAAAAACTATATAAAATATTTATTTTTTTATAAATTTTTTAAACAAGTTTGTACTTATTAATAATAACTAAGAAATTGTTAAAAAAAATTATTAAAAAACTAAATATTTTATATAATTTTTATCCCCTAAAAAAATATACATAAATTACGAAAAGAGAGATTACTATTCAACTCCAACGTACTGCTCATTAATTTTATTCAACTCCTATGTACTGCTCATTAATTTTAATAAATATTGAATACAGTAATGTTTTTTTATCTGAAAAAATGCGCGCAGTGAAGTTGAAGTGATCCAAACTTCCAATTCCCAAAAGAGATCGAGGGAGATTGACACGTGAGGAGCACATTGGTAGGAGGATGACACTTGGAACAGGACGAGGTGAGAGCTTCACACGTGAACTAGCTATAAAAGTGAAAGTAATTCGATTTATCGAAAGATGAAAAAAAATTGATGTGCTTATTGATCTCATCGATGATGGGAGTTTCAGAAATTTTCCTAGTATAATGAGTTATCGTCAATTTCGCCTCGTGTATAAAAAATTGACTAAATTCACCTGATACCCTGAGTTGTATAATTATTTCGCCCCATGCTCCTACTCAGTTAAATTTAATAAGGCTCACCTCTTTCATTTGTCCTATTTGAAGACCATCAGGAACAACGTAAAAAAGAAAGTCGACTCAGAGAAACGCTCGGGTCGACTGGAGAAGCACGAATAGCCGGCAATCAAGAGAGTCCGCGACCACCGGAAAGAGAGGTGGAGAAGGAGACGTCGTTCCCCTGAGGTATCACAGAAGCGAAAGAAAAACGAAGGGATTGGAGCCCGACCTAGAGAAGAAGGAGAAGGAGAGCTTGAATTTGCGACAACCAGACCTACTATCAACCCTAACGGAATCCTTTACTCTTATTAGCGATGGAGGATCTCACTTCATAGAGAGGGGCTTTGAAGCTCTTCTGGCTAAGTATGGGGTGTCTCATAAGGTGGCAACACCTTATCACCCCCAAACTAGCGGCCAAGTGGAGGTTTCAAATCGGCAAATCAAGAGCATCTTAGAGAAGACGGTGTCGCACTCAAGAAAGGATTGTCATCTAAGCTAGATGACGCACTTTGGGCATATAGGACAGCGTACAAGACACCATTGCGCACAACTCCCTACAACTTGGTTTATGGCAAGTCTAATCATTTGCCCGTCGAGTTGGAGTATAAAGCATTATGGGCTCTTAGGGAGCTCAACATGGACCTTGACGCGGCCGGAGCAAAGAGATTCATGGACTTGCAAGAGTTGGAGGAGTCGAGGCTCAAAGCTTATGAAAACGCTGAAATCTACAAAGAGTGCACCAAGAAGTGGCATGACAAGAAGTTGGTCCCAAAGACCTATGAGGTAGGTGATAAAGTTCTTCTTTTTAATTCTAGATTGTGTTTGTTTCCAGGGAAGCTTAGATCACGATGGAGTGGACCATTTGTGGTTCATCATATCTATCCCCATGGAGCGGTAGATCTAGTTGATGAAAGAGGAGCAATATTTAAGGTCAATGGCCATCGACTCAAGAAGTACTATGATAGGATGGATCCGGAGAAAGAAATATATAAGAGTCACTTGGGCTCTTATATCATTGGAATGAAGTCGAGGTAACCACGTCAAGCTAACGACGTTAAAGGTAGCGCTTACGGGAGACAACCCGCTTTATTTCCTTTTCTTTTTAAATCTTATTTTCAGTTATTAAATTATAGGTTAGGTAGGATAGCTGGGATAGAGCATATTGCACTAACCATGCAGGTCTTGAGAGGAAACCACAGCGAAAGCATGCGAAAAACGGATAAAGATTAGGAAAGGTATACCGAGGCCGTACCGATGCCCCCAGCCTCGGTACCGATCCCCCCTAAAAAAATTCTTATCTTTTCTTTTTCTTTTCTTTTTTCTCTTCTCTCTCCTCTCTCTCTTTCTTACTGTCGACCCACCCCGTTCCTCTAGCCCTCCCCTTGGTTTCGAATATGCATGTTTATGTCTTATATTTTAGTGAGTTTTTACCCTAACTTAGATGTCCTATGATGAAACTTAATGACTAACTTGATCATGTAAATCCTATGGCATGTTTGAAAGGTTTAGCCTAAGTCCTTAAAATGGTTTTTTTTATGTGGATTGTGAACTTGTGATGAAATTGAGCACATATGATCCTAGGCTAAAGGTTAAAATCCAACAAAATTTCTCCTAGTGAGAATTTTGGCCTTATAGGGAAAATATCAAAAATCCCTTTGCTTTCTTGACTGTATTTACTTTCCCTATGCATCTCTAAATGTTGTGATAGTTATTCAAGGCCAATGCATTTATATGTTTATGTGAATGAGAATTAAATGATGGAGGCACCTTTTAAGCCATTTTATCCTCTCTTTACCTACCTTTTAAGCCATTTGGGAATTAAGACTTAGAGTTGGTTGGAATAATAGTTGTGGAAGGAATGAGTTCATGTTTGGATTCAAGTGAGAAGGATATTTTAGTTTGTTGAGTATGGGTTGGTTTTATATTTTTATCTTGCTATATACATATTATGTAAAAGGGTTTTTGGATCACCCTATAAATGCACTATTGTTATTTATTTTGTTTTATTTTCGTTCTAAAAAATCAGAAATAAGAAAAAAAAAAGAAGGAAAGTGTATGTGTTATTGAATAAAGTGCATGAGCCAATTATTCCTTAGTGATTATCTTTTATGCAAGATTTTTATATTTTTTTGAGAGGTTCATTGAATTTGAAAGGAAGGTTGTATTATTCATATGATATGTTGATGAGTTTGGTTGTTCTTATTTGAGAGCTATGGTTTGGTTGAGTTATGTTGGAGATTTAGGAGTCTTGATTCCCGAATTTTATTAAGCCCCGCATAGCCAAATAATTTCATGCCCTTTATTTCTTACCAAGCCCCATTACAACCCCCCGAATGGAGTCTTCTTTGAAGTCTTCCATTTAGCGAAGTCCTTGTGATGATTCTTGTTTGCATTTACGTAATTGGTTGCAAAGTGGATTTACATTTAAATTGCAATGTTTATGAGTTTGCATATGGAATTGAGTTGAGAGTTGATCTTCATAGTATAAACACATTGAGAGTTGAGTGTAAACACATTATCTCTGTGAGGTTGGATTTATATTGCCTATGCCTATGGATCGCTTATATATGTCTTATGACGTTAAATTCACTTGCTTTGTTTTGCTACTACTTTGTGATGTTGCTTTTGACAAGGGCGAAGACTTGAAGGATGTGTTATAGGTATTGGTTATTGTATGGTTATTGCTTGAGGACAAGCAAGTCTAAGTATGGGATATTTTGATGTGCATATTTTTAGTCATATTTTTTCATATGTTTTAGTGTTAATTTGAGTCTTTTTTCATTGGTTATGCATTGGGTATAGTGTCTTTTGTATAGGTTTTCATATTTCTTGAAGAATAGAGGTCTACACTAGCTTTTGTATGATTTACAGGATTTTTGAAGCTGTTTTTGAAGAAATGTTCAACTATGAAAAGAAGCGGAAGAGGATCTGGAGCGCATAGGAAAAAGAACGGAAGCAATCAGAGTTATAAAAGAGATATGAGCATTTTTATGAGTTGTACAGACCATGTACCGACCCCACCTAGATCGGTACTGAAGCCTGATCTCACAGAGCGAAATGAGATAAAATTATAGTAGCTATATCGAGGCTGATGAGGTCGGTATTGAGGTCCTCCGTGTCGGTACGGGTCCGCCAATGAAGCTGTTTTATCCGAATTTAATTATTTTTACCCCTTTTCCTAGATAGACTTTAGATAAAATTGTTATATTTCTTATTGCCTAATTTAGTTTATGGGCTATTAAGTATAAATAGGATTTTTAGGGTTTGTTCTAGGGGTTCTTTTCTAGCGGTCGATTTCCAAAATTCTCAGCACAAGTTTTAGAGTGTTTGTGAGCGGATTTGAGAGCTTTTTGAAGCGATTTCTTCGGCGAAAGTTAAGGAACATTTTGTGAGGCATTTGGGACGCATTGTTGACATTATTCTCAGGTTTTTATTCATTTAAAGTTTCTGATTTTTATTATTTTCATGAATTTTGCAATGTCTACCATGTTTATGCGTGAGTAGTCGCCTTTTCTAGGGTTGAGGTG
Organism: Persicaria maculosa; assembly: GCA_963922045.1. Classification (NCBI taxonomy): domain Eukaryota; kingdom Viridiplantae; phylum Streptophyta; class Magnoliopsida; order Caryophyllales; family Polygonaceae; genus Persicaria; species Persicaria maculosa. The sequence continues at coordinate 61,211,849 of OY998257.1, read as the reverse complement.
ATCCAAACGATAGTTATGCTTGCGAATTTGCTATGAATTGATGAATTGATTGGTTTTTATATATTCTTATGTGCTAAGTACTCAATGAAAATTGGGGAAATTCCTTTTTGCAATTGAATTGAGAAATTGAATTGTGAGTTGGATAGTAATTAGGGTTTTGAAATGCAAGTTTTAAATAACCTAATTAAAATTGTTAGTAAAGTTTATTGATTTATACAAATAAGTTAATTGCTTTGCTAGGTTGATGCAAATTGGCCTTTTTAATAGATAAAAACTTGATTTTTTATATGATTCATTGCAATGCATGCTTGATTATCGTTGTGGTGATCTCTATGCCCTAGATCTTTCATATTATTGATATTTCTTAAAAAATTCAGCAACTTTTAAATCCCCCAAAATCTCTATATTTCATCCCTTCTTGCTATTTCTTACTCTTTGGTAACTAGAATTGAGTCACTAACTATCTCCCTGCGAACGAACTTGACCCTACTATACTATAGCAGATTTATTTGTTTGCAAGGCCTTAATCGAAAATACCCTCTCAACAGGGATATTGGGTATCATGTGACCCCCTCCCCCAATCCAAAAAATTACCCAAGTGTATTCTTCTCGTCGATAGCTTCGTTTTGATATATATATAGGGATTGACTCCGGTGAAAACCTCAAATTATGGTAAAAACCCGTGAGGACTACTTTATATCTTTGTTTTTTTGAAACCCGTTCTAAAAACCTCAATCACACGGTGACTTTACAACTCGGTTCAACCTAAAAACCGTGCTAAAAACTCCAGTTTTAAAATAACACATGACTTTATAGTTCGGTCAAACCGAAAATCGTGCTAAAAAGCTAATGTTTTAAAATTACATAGTGACTTTATAGCTCGGTTTTATTCAAAACCGGGCTAAAATTTATGACTTTATAGATCGGTTCTATTCATAACCGGGCTATAAAGCAAGTGAACCGGACTAAAAAGCCGGTCCTCACGGGTTTCTACCGCAATTTTGGTTTTCACCGGAGCGCATCCCTATATATATATATATATAATACGCCCTAATTCGACATCTGAGTAAAAAGTTATGAATGTTTGAAAACTATAGGTGTATTAATCACTTTAATTTTATTTCAATAGACTATAATACTTTTATATTTTAATTAAATTGACATTTACATATTATAATTCATCTTGAGAGCTACGAAATCATAGGTTAATATTACTTATTTTGAGAATTTGGTAAGAAGTTACGCAAGTTTAAATTTTTTTATATCTAGTTATACACTATTACATGTTAAGAATACAACAAGTTAAATATTGACATAATGTTTATTTATTATGTTTTATATCCTTATTTTGAAAGTTGTTTTTCGGCTATTTCATTTATTTATTTATATTTCATTATTTTTTAATGGAGAAAAATAACAGAGTTGTTTTTTGGCTATTTCATTTATTTATTTATATTTCATTTTTTTAATGGAGAAAAATAACAGAGTTTTATCATAAATAAAAGTCATGTTATCTTAAAATAACATCATTTATAATTATTATATTACATAGAGATCGTTATTCTATTTTATTCTAAAATAACACCATATATAATTGTGCCCCCCACTGAAAGATTTCTAGCTCCATCCCTGCCCGTTAGTGGCCAACTCATTCAACCCTACATGTGAATTTCCATCAGTGTTTGATCAGAATGCAGGAGTACATTAACGACCTTGGTTCATGAGGATATCAAGCTAGTAGGAAGTGTGTCTATGCATTTTTGATGATATGACGATTGAGATGCAGAACCTTATTAAGTACATGAGTAATTGAAGTTTATTGGAGAATTTTGGAGATTTACGCTTATTGAATATAAGACTCCTGAATATTTGAGTTACTTATAACCTTATTATCTCAAGTTGTTGAGATTTCTGTTGCACATCTTGAGGTTATTTTGGAGAATCATACAGAGAAAATGGAGGACAACACAAGAATACTCATACGTAACTCAAGTAATGATGAACCTAGCTTGAAGCCATCGAGTGAAGTTGGGGATCATTCGAATGATACTTTTTGAGTTGGAGAAAGTATTGGTGGATATGTTGATTTATTTGACTGCTATTTTGACAATCCTTCAATGGAACAAAATTGATGGTATTATATATCATCTGCAAAGAGTCATGTTCGGGGATATGATAAGCTAAAATGGTTTTTGAATGCTATATTATTTTATTTCAAGTTATAATTATGTTGTGCATGCTTGTCTAGTATGTGTGCACAAGAGTTTGACAAGTTGATAAGGGTATTAATGATGTCTGAGTGGTGCTTAGAGAGACAACCCACAACATCAAGTCTATAACGCTAGCCAAAGACGCTTCTCGAGAGGCAACCCAAGGTAGGTAGATAGGCAGGTAAGGAGTCTTTTTTTAGAGAAAATTGGGCCGAAAGACCCATTTTCCTTCCCTAATTAGCCCAATATCCACCGGTTAATCTAAATTAGTTCAATGTCCATCGGTCAGTAACCCTTGCCCTAACCCTTTCTCCTTCAATCAGTCGCTTCATCTTCTTCCATGGCCGCTCCACCCTAGAGCCTCCATGGCCGCTCCTTCCATGAGCTGCTCCACCCTAGATCCAATGTCATCATCCACCCAAACTCCGATGATGGCGCTGCCTTCATCCCTAGCCTTCTCCCTTCGATTGAACCTCTAAAAGGAGCGATGTCAGCCCCGTCCTCTCCATGGATGATTAGATAGGGCGATGAACATATTTTTCTCCTCCTTCCCTCCTTCCCATGGTTGGGGGTCGATCTTCGACTTCGCTGATCGAGGACTGGGCACTGAGGAGATGCTGACATCCTATATTCGACTGGGCAGATATCGAATATGTGAAATCCTTCCCTCCTTCCCATGGTTACGACTCTCTATCTGATTGAAGGAGCGATGTCAGTCCGATTCCTCCGTGTTGTTAGTCCGATTCCTCCGCGATCTCACATGTGCTGATAGAGCGATGCTAGTCCGATTCCTTTGTGAATAGAAGAAGCTGACAAAGAAGCTTTCTCTCTCCCTTTGGCGCATGAGAACCTCGAGTTGGCTCACCGAGTGGGCGACGTAGCGGGCACAATAGTTGTTGGAGAGGTCCGGGCAGCACTGGAAGAGGTCGTACACGACGGTGCGGGAGTTGGATCTGGCTCCGGTTGTGAACTTGTCGAATAAGGAGTTGGAGGCGGTGTTGACGAAGGAGGTGAGGAGGGAGTCGACGTTGCTGTAAATTGAAATGGAGGTGAGGAGGAAGGCGGGAGGCTGTAAATTGAAACGGAGGAGGAGGGGGGGAATTAGCGGTGTATTGAATTGTTTAAGTTTTCTAATTTCAGCATTTCTATTGAATTGTGTAAGTTGCTCTCGTATTGAATACGTTGACATTGACGTTGCTCTCTTATTAAGTTGTGTAAGTTTTCTAATTTTAGCATTTCTATTCCTCTTAAGTTGGAGGGAGGGTCGAGCTTGTCAGTCGGTCAGCCTGTCAGCATGTCAGTCGAGCTCGCTTCTATGGAGCCTGATTTGATGGGATTCACAAGAAGAAGAAGAAGAGGAGCGCCATGGCAGAGTTGGATCGGGTCGAGCTTGTCAGCATGTCAATCAAGCTCGCTTCCATGGAGTCGAGCTTGGGGATGGCGTATGAATACATGTTAAACGTAAGCCCCTTCACCTGATTATTGTTTTTTTTTTTGTAATCGAAAGGTGGTGTTTTTTGTTTGTTTTTTTTTTTGTAATTGGAACGGTGCTGAGTTTTGTTTTTTTGTAATCAGGAAGGTGTTGATTTTTGTTTTTAATCTGTAAAGAGGAAATTAGCTTGTCAATCTATATGCATGAATTTAGGTTTTTTTTAGTTGAACTTTTAATTATAAAGTTGATTATATTTTATATGTATGTTACAAAGGTGCTCATTTTTGTTATAAAGGTGCTACTTTTATATGTTATATGTATATTATAAAGGTGCTGTTTTTTTTTTAATCGTAAAGGTGTTGTTTTTTTTAAATCGGAAAAGGTGTTGATTTTGGAAAATTTCAACTAAGTTAGAGGGATGGAGGGAATCTTAGCAGTCCATTGTCATTTAAAGGGATGAGGGAGTCGGTTGTCAGCATAAAATTTTTAACCAAGCTATCTGTTGACAACATAAAAATTTCAACTAAATTAGAGGGATGGAGGGAAAGAATTTAATTAAAGGTGCTGATTTTTTTTGTAATCAGAAAGGTGTTGATTTTTGTTTTTTTTTTGTAATCGAAAATGTGCTGATTTTTGTTTTTTTTTCTAGTAGAAAGGTGCTGATTTTTTTATCAAAAATGTGCTGATTTAGAGGGATGAAGGGAAGGAAGCGGGCGACAGTTTAGGGGTGACCGATGGACATATAACTAATAAATCTTAGATGATGGACATTTAATTAATTATTATTATATGGACATTTACTTTTTTTTTCTCCTTTTTCGTATATATTTTATATTCACTTCTTGGTATGGTGCTTTCAGTGTCTTTACTAAAACAACAAGATCGAAGCAAAGTTTACACTAAAATAGCAAGCCGCATTTGTGGCTCAACTGGCCCCACCTAAGCCCTAGGTAGTGATCATTTGGTTCGTTGTCCTCTCTTCAAGTTGTACTTTTTCGCGTGTTCCATCATTAAGCCAAGATCCTTCGTCGACCACCATTTTCCACCACTTTGTGAGTATTTCATTTATCCTTCCTCTATATTTTTATTATTTTATTGTCTTTTATTTTCATTGAGGACAAATAATATTTAAGTGTGGGGGAGAGATTGCATTATATAGTTCCATTTCTTTATATGTGCGTTTCATATATTGAATTTAAAAAAAAAGTTGGCAAAATCAAGAAAAATCCCCAAAAAAATCCGTGCATTAGTTAGGTTTAGGTTTTATTTTCCCATCTAATTAGCTATTTTAAATATTTCGATCGATGCAATCCGATTTACCTGGTGTGTGGCTCGTTTACCGTTATCCTCGATATAATTATTTTTTTAAAAAAAAATGAGCGATCGATCAACTATTGATAGGAGTCGTAATAGTTGTTCCCAACAATTAACTTATAATTCTATTAATTGAGTTAAATCAATAATCAATAAAGGAAGTCTATCGACAAGACGTGTTTCGTCTATTGGCAAGACAAATTTTACGTAATTGCACTCGGGTTCTTTTCATTTTTTACAAAATACTTACAGATTGGACCGAGAGACGACGATGAACCAAAATACTAAAGCCTTGAAAATATCATTAATCTCGTTGAATGTGATGAAAAATTGTATTTTGGATCTGTTTTAGGTTTTCCCTTGGCCCATTTGCAGAAATGCACCAAATCGGTGTTCGGTTTGCAAAAGTATACCGGTTTTCTGAGAATAGCAAAAATAGGATAGGTGGGTCATTTGTGCTAAAAAATAGGTCATTTGTACTAAAAAAATAATGACTGATTTTACCTTTAAATTTAAATGTAAAAATCATTAAAAGAAGATTTATGAATTAAAAGAAAAGTTTAAAAATATATAAAAAAAAATCAAATATACATTAAAATAATGTTTTTGATTTTTTTTCCTCAGAAATTTAAAAATAATAAAAGTAGCCGGATGAAAAACATCGCCTTAGTAAGAGAATTAATACTGACAGGAACAAATTTTTTGTTGACAGGATATATGTTTTTTATGACAAGGCTAAAAATTAATACTGACAGGATGAAGTTTATAATAGGGAAGAGAATAAAGATACGATTTTATCCTACCATAACTAGAAATTAAAGGCATGTCCAAGATGACAAAGTTATTCGTTCACTACGACAGGATTAATGTTTATAGTGACAAAGCTGCGGATGTACATTGACAGGATTGAAGCTATAATCTAGGAGAGAATCACTGAAGATACGGTAAATCATATCTTCACGATTATTAACCATATTTACAAAAGGATTGTCTATATATCTTGAAATCATAATATTATTACATTGACAGGATGAATATTGTTCTTGACAATCCCAAATATGAACATTGACAGGATATGATCAATAATCGGCGGGAGATTGAGTAAAGATACGGTTTTGACCTAAATTATAACCACTAGATTATAATCGGCGGGAGATGGAGCCGGAGCCGGAGGTTGGTCTGCTCTTGGGGTCGAGGTCGGAGCCGGATTGCGCCGGAGTGCTCGCGCAGTGACAGAGGGTGAAGGCAGCGACAGTCGGGTTGCTCTTGTGTATTCTGGTTAGGGATTGAGATTGGGTCGGTCGGGGGTGCCGGAGTGTAGGCGCAGCGACGGAGCCGGAGATGCGGGCTCAGGTCTGAGCGCCGGAGACTTGGGGTTGGAGCTGAGCGCCGGAGACTTAGGGTTGAGGCTGCTCTTGTGTGTTTTTGGTTAGGGATTGGGTCGGTCGGGGCTAGGCTATCTTGTTAGTAGGGATTGGGTTGGGATTGGGAATTTTTTTTTTAATTTCAGTTTTTTTATTATTTAATTATTTAAAATAATTTTAAAATATAAGAAAAATGAAAAATACTTAAAATATTTAACTTTTTTTTTTCTGATTTTTTGGGGTGGTGGGTAGTTTTGATAATTAAATAAGGTATTTTTGCAACTTTCCATATATTGATGCAATTGTTTTCAAACCTATGTATTTTTGCAAACCAATTATCAAAGTGGAGTATTTAGTAGTAATTCCCCTTTTCCCTTTGAGATTGGTGGATTTTGACAATTTTTTTGTGCTTTCAATATGAGGATACAATCGCTTAAAATTGTTGAGGCTATATTCTCTTGACACAGTTCTTCAAACATGTGGTGGAACTTCAACTAATTTCTATGAGGCAAATATATAACCATGGCCCAGTTCACCAATCTCAATTTATATGTTGAATCCTCCTGAAATCAATGAGATTTTGACATTATATGAGATAATATGCCTTTGTAGCAATAGATCGATATAGATTTCAGCAAAAAAACGCTCTAAAATAAGTAGATTTGAAGTCGAAAATGATTATGTGGGTTGGAAAAGGAGGCAGGAGGGTGGTTAAAAATTAGGGTTAAGGATTTTTTTTAACTCGAGGCAATTCGTAATTATTTTGTAAAAAATAAAAAAGATATAAGTGTAAAGTTGGTCTTCTAAATAAATGAAATGTCTTGTTGATAGAATTTCAATAGACTTCATGTAATTATTAATGTTTTCTGCATTGTCAATCTAGAGCAATTTTTCATGCTTTCATTGACCCCTACAACCCCCAAAAAAAAATGTACTGGCTTTGACCACAAACCCCTGCATTCATTGGACTTTTATAATTAGGCCTTCCATCAAGTGTTGGTCTAATTAGACCCGAGCATGGGCTAGGCCGGATGGGCTTGGACCAGGCCTTGACCAAATTTTCAGCCCATTACACCAGGTCAGACTTGGGTCAGGCCCGGTATTTGGGCCTAGTGTCTTGTCAAAGCTCGCCCTCATAATAAGGTCGGGCCGCCCAACGGGCCTAGTGTCTCAAATTCGTTTTCTATCCGAAATCGAACTAAAAAAATTTAAAAAAAAAAGAGGCAAATCACAACATTGTACCACTACTTTCAAATGTGAGACAAATCTAGGCAATATTGGCTTACTAACAAATGCAAATCAACATTATATTGTACCAATACTTTCAGGCGGCACTCGGGTTATACGAGAGAGTATTTAGGGTTCTTATTTCTCAACTAAATTTGATTTTGAAGATGAGAGAGTTGCACCAGTATATATAATTATAAAAATTATGTTTAAATTTTAAGGGTGAGAGCGTTTAGGATTTGAACTAGTTAACACTGAGAAGTAGTATGACACCGGTAATACATTTATAAATTATAGAAATTATGTATATTATGTTAAAATATGATAAAATTATGGATAAATTACAAAAAACTACCCATTAAATATTGGACTTTTCATTTAACCACCCGTTAAATTGAAAATTATAGTAAACCACCCATTATATAGGTCCCGTCATCAACTCACCACCCATTTGCTTATGTCGTCTACTCACCGTTTCTTGGATGCAAAAAGAAAAACTTGTCCCTGACTTCTCCCTTAAGTGTATAAGCCTAGACCTCGTGTGTTCATACCCCATGTAAACCAGTTGAATCTCTAAAGTGAAATCAAGAGATTTATCAAGTGAAATATGACATTCAAGGTAATTTATCAACTCAAAAACCTGATTTTGTAGTTCTTTTTCAAGTTTGAGTGGGTTAAAAAGTGTTTTAGAGTTTCGATTTTGTACCCTGACTGTTTATACCATTCAATTTGGGCATTTAGGGTTTCGGTTTTGGGCGTTTATGGCTTCGATTTTGGTCGTTTAAGGTGCACATAGTTTCCGTTTGCACACTAATTGATTTTTTTTATTTGTTGACATGGAAATGGTATGATCCTCCATAGCTATAACTGGAAGTTAGAAAAAATTCAATCGATGGACTCGTCTCATGAAGCTAGTAGAAGAGGTAACCGAGGAATTCAAATGTGCACATTCATTAAAAGATGGACTACTGCAGCAAAAAACAATAGGTTGATACGATGTAAATATGGAGTTCAATGTCTTTACTATACTTCTATGACAGATGAGAACCCCAGTAGAAGATTCATACGATGTGGCAATCATAGGGTGAGTTTCACTATCTTTTATGGGTTTCTTAATTCAGTTACAAAGATTTTAAATGTTGTGTTTTTCTTATGTGATTTTAGGTATGAGGGTGTGGATATTGGGAATGGTATGATCCTCCCTTGTGCACTACATCAGCGCAATTTATTCCTTTGATAAGAGAAGAGGTATTGCGGTTGATGAATACATTAGAGGTGAAGGAGACTGTTCTTACAACTTACGAGAATGAGATTAGAAGGCTTTGAGAAGAGGTCTTACAACTAAAAGATGTTCAATCCCAGGATGCCGATGCAAGACGATCATGCCTAGTTGTCCTTAAAGTCATGTGTGTCATGGATTCATTTTATGGGTGATGGGGTTTGGTGTAAAGTATTTGTACTGATTAGAATTAGTGGATTAATGTGGTTGTATCTATGACAGATGGGGTTATTAGAATTAAGGGATTAATGTGGTTGTAACTATGACAGATGGGATTAATGTGGTTGAAGTCAATTACAATGGTGTATCTTGTATCAACTTCCTACTCAACTAATCATTCTTTTTGCATCTATAGGTAAAAATCCAGTTTTCAAATTCAACTAATTAAAACTGTCTAAAAATTCAGCTGTTAGAGTTTCTATTTACTGTCTAAAAATTCAGCTGTTAGATTTGCTCTTTACTGTCTAAAAATTCACCATTAGTTGCTGCAGAGACCGAACTTATGTTTTTTTTTTGGAAACCAACCCCCCCGGCACTAAGTCCGGGTGAAGGGAGGAGTATGTAAATATTAATGAAAAAATTGGGGGATCTAAAAAGGATCATACATCAAGAGTTTGAGCCAAAAATGAGAAAGGGTGCAGCCTATCTCATCAAAGGAACAAAGCTAAAATACAATAACAGATGTATGTCCCATACAAGGCACAGCTTGGATGAGCACATACAAAAGAGACCGAACTTATGTTTGTTATAGTTGTGGTGGTTGAAATCCTTGTATATTTTGATTTGGGGGAAAGACCCCTAGCTTGAATCATGCTATGACAGATTGGGTTTGGAGAAAGATAGTTTTAATTATTTGATTTTTTAGACAGTAAACAGAAAATTGCAGCAAGGCATTCAAGAATAGAAAAATCCACTTAGCTAGATAGTTAGCCAAGGATAGTGTTGCACCGGTTGGGAGGTAGTTTAACAATACAAAAATACACTTAGCTAGATAGTTAGCCAAGGCACCATAAGTTTATCCAACAAGTGCCAAAATAAAGTCTAAGTAGGTTCAAAGTGCTATAATTGATCAAAATACATAGCATCCAATATTTTTCTTCAATCTATGGTCGCCAAGGAGCTTGAACTCCTGGGTGTGTCTTAGGCATGCCAATGGACTTGTTTTTTCTTCCAAGGACATTCTCTAGTTGAGACTGAGATGAGAAAATGCGAGTTGTATGCGACACAGTTGGAAAATACTTGGTAGCTGATCTTGTCCCAATGGTCGAGCTTGTCCCAATGGCCGAGCTTGTCCCAGTGTGTGCTTGTTCACATGATTGCAGAGTAACCGAGACTTGCGTCGGGCTAATGCTTTCTAAGTTAGAGTGAGAATCCTCTTGTTGCTCCTACAAAAAGTAAAGCTTCAAAATAGCTTACTAAGCAATTAAAACATCATGAGTTGGATAAACATATATACCTTACCAGTTATTCTTCTTAAGGAACTCCCAACATTGACAACATTGGGATTCTTTGGCCGACCACCTTTGTTACGAGCTGGAGGAGGGGGTTGTGATGCTTTGGTTGGATTAGTGCATTTGGTCCTGTAATGCCCTTCCACACCACAGTTTGAGCACTTATTCCCCCCAATTCTATGCCTTTTTTGCTTAGTTTTCTGTCCTTCCCCTTCTTCTCTTAACTCTGGACTTTCTTGGCCTTCCTGGTTGAACTACAAGCTTTGGTGGATTTGGGGGTGGCATGTTGCTCTTCTCCCACTGATTGTCACTTGGCATTGGTTCTATGTTGATATTGTATGCCTTTAGGTACATGTCTTTGGTGTAATATTCATGAACAAATTCATGTGGCTTCAACCTCCTTATCATGATACAGGCCATAGCATGGGGACAAGGAATACCGGTGATGTCCCATTTGTAGCAACCACAACTCCTTTGCTGTAAATCCACAACATATGTTTTTTCCAGTTTGGCTAACCTCAAATCTATCACCTCCTCCCCATGTAGCTCTACATGATGCCAAACTCTCCATCTTGGCCTTTTCTAGTTTTTTTTTTGCAGCCCTTGGAGTCAGATTGCCAATGGTTGTAGATTTGCTCATTCTCTCTCTCTTTACAACAATTCTTCTCATTAGTTGCTTCCTAATCCACTCACACATGCTAAGTATGGGTTTGTCCCTAGCTTTCAAAATGTAGCTATTAAATGTTTCACAAACATTATTAAGTTGCATATTTGACCTGGAAGTATGCTTGAAGCCATGTTGTGACCAAGTACTAGGATTTGCCTCAGTCAAATACTCATGTGCACCTTCATCCAAATTTTTTATGTACTCCATTGCCTCGTCAAAATCAGGCTTGTTTGAAGCTCTTGCAGCAGCCCATAAGGCATTTTTGAATCCTTGTCCTGGCCACCTCACTTTGAAGTTATTGTACAAATGTCTTACACAAACTCTAGTCTCCGCCATAGGGACAATTAGACTCAAAGCTTGTTGCAAACCCTACACAGAAATATAATATTAGAAGAAGGCAGAATACTTTTTTTTTAATAACAAACTAAAACTGAAAAGTTGGTTATAGATGCAAAAATGTCACCTTCTGTCTATCTGAGATGAATGTGAATGTGCCTTCTCCTAAATCTTGCATTAGCAGCTCTGAAAACCAGCACCAGGTTTCCTTTCTTTCTGCCTCAACAACTGCGTAGGCAATTGGAAATATATTTTCATTCCCATCCTTCCCAATTGCACACAATATCTGCCCCATATATGCACATTTTAAATGACATCCATCCAAGCCAATTATAGGTCTACATGCCAATAAAAATCCCTTCTTACATGCATCTAGACAAACATACAGTCTTTGAAATAATGGTTTTTCTGGCTCACCATAACAAACCTTAACAAACACTGAGCTCCCAGGATTACACTTCACAACAGTCAAGGCATAATCCCAAACTCTTCCATATTGTTTCCTTGCATCCCCTTGAGTCATCAAATAGGCTCTTAATCTTGCTCTCCATGCTTGCATATAATCCACTTCGACATTATAGTCCCTCAAAACAGTGCTCATAAATGCCTGTAAATTCCAGTGTGGATCTTCCCTATAATGCTATATATATTTCTCAGCCAACCAAACAGAAGTCACTTTACTATTGTAATGCCTCCATCCACAATCATGAGTAGGATTAAATGTCTTCAACTGAAATGTACCATCACTACCCATTCTTCTAGCACATGCCTTAAAATCACATAATTTTTGCTTACACACACTTTTTCCTTGAATGTTTCATGATGCAATCACACTTATATTTGCAGTAAGCAAAAACTTTGTAACTATCATCATGCAGAAAATAATAATCTCCACCTCCCTCGATAGAAAGTTGTTTCAATGCTTTTTTAAAGACATCCCGAGAGGAAAATTTCATACCAACTTTCAAAGAAATGGGTTTCTTAGAATCAACTAAAGGATTAAACTCCGGATACCTTATATGTGCTTCACCTTCTGATTCACTTAAGCTTCTCAATTCATCTGATTCATCACTTTTTATAATCTCTTCAATCGGAGATACTTCATCATCATCATCCAATAACAACCTCCCCATATCATCTTGCACATTTTTATCCACATAAGCATCAAAAATATCATCATCTTCAACATCACCTTCATTTACAGAATGTTCATCTCCTAAATCTGATCCTGAAACAAAATCCCCACTAGCTTCATCTTCATCTAGCTCTGGATTTGAAGACATCTCCCCACTATGTACAATACTCATTTCTTATTCAACGTCTGGGACAAAGAAAAAATAAATGTAATATAAGTCAAACACACAACAAGATAGGTGATGCAGTACTATTTCATGCTATTAAAATAATTGAAATAAATGCACCATACATACACATATCATACACTAACATTAGGGACCACGCTACCACAAAAAAACACCATTTTTTCACCATTTTTTTACATAAATTGAAAAAAAGAGCACCCAGTGGGATTCTTCTTTTTGGCTATAAATTGGCTTCAAAAAAGAGAACTTTGCTCAACAAATCACCTAATGTCCAATAGCTCATGCGATTCTTTTCAAAGAGCACCCAATTTTAAGGCATAATCTCACCCAACAGTTCACCAAAAACCCTAATTTTTTACATATCACTCAAGAAATAAATACTAACCGTAACCTTTTTTGTCATTTGCAATTTGGTGTCTTCTAAATCCCCTGGTCGAAGCTCTACCGAAATTTCAAGTTGGCCACTCTGAATCGCAAAACCCCTTGAGCAGATATCCCCAATTCGCACCATAGGCAGTAATCAATCTTTGAAAGACAAAAAAAATTAGATGGAGGCCTAGGGGCATTTATGTCTTTCTCTATGTCAAACTCTAAACCAACACCAAAGGGGAGGGGTAACTTCAATGTTCTAAAAGGCGCTAGGCGGCGGGTGACCGCCTAGCGCCTAGGCGGCTAGGCGGGTGCCTAGGTGGACTTAGAACAAACTTGATTATTTCCTCATCTTTTAACGTATAACACATGTCAATGATTCATATAATGTAATAATAATCCATAATATCACTCATAAACCCAAATTTACGGTGCTTAACTAACATTTAAGTAAATAAACGCAAAAGTACACGTCCGACTAACGACTTTAAAACTCCTAAAATTCAAAACCATAGGTTTGACTCAAAAGCAAATATATCTCGACTTGGGGGGATAAAAAAATCCTAAGTTGACTAATCACATGCCCAAAAGATAAAATTAAATAATCGTCGGGCTAGGCGGGACTAGGCGGTGCCTAGACGGGTCTAGGCGGCGCCTAGGCGGGTCTAGGCGGCGCCTAGGCGGGTCTAGGCTGTAAAGGCTCGGATTTTCAAAATCCTAATTTTTTGGAAAAGGAGAATTAAAAATGAATTTAGATCGAATTAAAAGCTCGTTTAGCGAATTCTGACCCGAATTTAAAATTTTGACGAACGATTCCGTCCTTTTACCTTGCGAATTTAAAATAATTATCGGATGGCGGTATCCTCTTCGATTTTAAAAAAATTTAATTGATCGAGAAAGCGAGAGTCGGGGAAACTAACATTCGAGAACTAATTTCGGGTTTCGAAATTCACGTATTCCGGATTTATTTTCGGGTAATTATTTTGACCTACCCTCCCCTAATTAATACCTTTCCCATCTGAGCCACCCTACGGCTGCACCTTGCCGCACCTACCTTCCCCTATCTCCTAGCTGCAATCAAAGCCCCTACCTCTGCAAAACCATCCCCGCCCGCATACCTCCTTTTAAACTCATCACCATCACCCCGCTCTGCTGCACCCCATCACCATTTCACCGTCACCGTTTCACCATCACCATCGTCGCCACCATCTTCATTCCCAAACCACTGTCTCCTCCTCCTTCTTCCATCCTTTCCACCTCGAGCCACCAACGGAAGGTCCCACACACCCCTCAGAGCCACCACCAGCAGCCGGAGCAGTCCAGAAGCTCCCCAGCACCACCACAAGCCATCGGAACTCCGTCGCCCCGTTCGAGCGCGAACAATCTTCCGGTAAGCCGTTCTCCTTCATTTCCGATCCAAATCACCCTCGAGCTCCTCCATCACACTCAACCATGTCCGGCGCAGGTCCGACGAGCCGTCGTGAGCATCCGACGACGCTTAGAACTCCGATCTAGAGCTCCGAAGTTGCGAACTTCCTAGGTGAGTCCCGCCTTTTCCTTCCTCTGTTTCGATTCGTTTCTGACTTGGGTCGGGTTGTGGGCGAGTGTCGAGTGTGCGTGAGCTGAGTGCGGGGTATCGGGTGAGCTCGTGAGCTCCGGCAAGAGCTCCAGCGAGCATCGACGAGCAAGGGAGGCGACGAGCTGGGCGAAAGACGCGAGGGCAGCAAGCTGTGCGAGGCAAGCGAGCAGCGCGAGAGCGAGTGGGCAGGCAAGCCAGCGAGCGCGGGTGAGAGGCGAGTACAAGCCAGCGGTAGCGGGAGAGAGAGCGAGCCAGCGGGAACGGGCGAGCGCGGGCGAGCAGACCAGCGGCCGCAGGCGGACTTCTTCATTTGAACTCCAGGAGGAAGAAGGTGGCCAGCGTGGACAAGTGGGGCCTCCGTTTCTTCTTTTCTTATTTGGCTGGGCTGATTAAACCGGTTGTGGTTATATTATGGGTTCGGTTCGGTTCGAGTTTATCCGTTTATTTATTTAATTATTTAAGGGTATTTAAAATATTAGAAAATATTATTTGAGGTTTTAAAAGATAAAATATTATTTTGGGAGATTTATAAGGGTTGGTTTTATTAAATAAAAAATAGTTGAGAATTTTAAAGGATTTGGAATGGTTTATGAAGTATTTAATAAATGGTGTTTAAAAATTAAAATATATTATTGGGACTTAAGGATTTATAAAGAATTTGGAAAAGAATTTCAAGGTTGGAAAGTGATTTAATAAATAAATTGAAAAAGGAATTTTGTGAGTATTTTCAAGGGTCGGAATTCTTAACTATTTGACTCGGATTTTGAAACGGTTTTGAAACTAACCTAAGGGTAAGACTTATTCGATGACTAACTAGCATGATAATATGATCGTTTGACTAACGGCATGATATGTGTGACTAATGACATGGTATTGTGGCAATTTTTAGAAGAGATTAAGGCCTCGTTTGGTTACTCGGTTAAAAACCCAGGAAGTTTAAAAACCCAGGAAGTAGAATATATTATTGTGTTTGGTTGACAGAAAGACACAGGAATTCAACTTCCCAGGAATTTCAATTCCTCCAAATCGTAGGAAGTTCACTTACCTAGGGGGGACTAGGTAAGTTCAACTTTCACCCTTTTTAATGTAATTTTCTTTATTTTCCTATTTATATTTCTAAAAAACAAAATTCAACCAAACGACTTTTTTCAATTCACGGGAATTACATTTCACGGGAATTCAATTCATGGGAAGTAAGTTCCCGGGAATTGTACTTGCCGCATTCAACCAAACGAGCCCTAAATGTTCAATATTTATGATGATGATGATGATGATGATATATATATATATATATATATATATATATATATATATATATATATATATATATATATATATATATATATATATATATATATATATATATATATATATGGGAAGTATGAGTATGAAATAATACTATGCGAATTTGGCTAAGTATGATATATATATGGAGGTTATTTTTAAACTGATGAGTTGACAAGTTATGATGAATGGTATGAGATAAGAGATGGTTGATCGTGATGAATTGAAAGTATGATTGATGAAAGCTTGCTTATCTATCTGCTAGTTTGAGTGAGTAATATATGTGTTCAGAAAAGCTATAGAAGTATACTTAGCATATTCTCGTTATGCAATTAGGTGATATTTTGTGATCGTGACTACTGTGTGCTGGATTCTTCTTTTGCTGATCTTCTAGCCAGGTAAGTACCTCCGGGGCTTACTCAGTAACCAATACCTCCTGCCTGATGTGTCATATAGTATGTAGGTGTTGCATATGCATAAAAGCATGTCATGTAGTATCATGCTTAGGAATTGCACTTACGAATGAGCATTCTTATTCTGTATGCGTTTGAATGCAGAACGGCCGTTATCTGTGAGTCCTAGAGTCGTTGTTAGGGTCATAGGACAGCCCAGCTTCATCGGGCGTTATCCTCCTTGAGTCATTTATATATATATCATGAGATACGAGATGAGCTGAGATACGATATGATGATGATATGTGATATGCTATAGCATCGAACTAGCGAGTCTCCACCCTATCTGGAAGGGGGTGGTGGTAGAAGAGGGATATACCACTTGGTATTCTTTGTTAAGGTCTTACTTCATATTTTGCATGTATGAATTAGGAGCATGATAGAGTGGTTAATAGTTCAGTACTGCATGAAGACATCCTTTATTCTAGGTATAGGCGTATTATATGCCCTCAGCGCGGTCAGAGGACCCGCAGGCGAACACTTGGCCTGACTTTGTGGTATAGTTTCAGGTACCCGTTCCACTCCTTGATTTCGTGCTGTTATGACGGGGTCATTCATATGGCGGAGAGTGAGTGTTTGAACCATGACTTCACCAAATTTATACTTTTTCTAGGCCAATCCAATGCACAGTCAACACCAGTACGGGCTTTGCCTTGGCGCAAATTTCCCTTGCCATTTCCTCCTAAAAACTGACCACCGCCGATACACCGCCATCGCCGCCACCGCGATGTCCGGCGAAACCCTATCATTCACCTCCGCAGGGCTCTTCCTCGCCGCCCATTCTGCCTCCTCTTCTCCTCCAGTCTCATTCAGTCTCTTGTCCTCCCACTCTGCTCTCCCTCCCGTCCCTTCCGATTTCCCTCGCTCCAAGATCATACCTGGGACTCGGTTCGTCGTTGATGGTTTCCGCCTATGTGGCGACTTCTCTGTCTCATACTTCCTCTCCCACTTCCACTCCGATCACTACACTGGCCTCTCCGCCGCTTGGTCCCGAGGCATCGTCTACTGCTCCGACATCACCGCCCGCCTGCTCGAACAAGTCCTCGGAGTTTCCCCCAGCTTCATCGTTCGATTGCCGTTGAATGAAGTCGTTTTGGTCGACGGATGCGAGGTCACTCTCATCGATGCGAATCATTGCCCGGGCGCCGTGCAGTTCCTGTTCAGCATACCTGGCGACGACGGGAAATCGGTGAGGTATGTTCATACAGGTGATTTTAGATTTTGTGATTCGATGAAGTTGGAACCTAGATTGTCTGAATTTGTCGGATGTGATGGCGTTTATTTGGACACTACCTATTGTGATCCGAAATTCCTCTTTCCTTCCCAAAAGGAATCGATCGATTATGTGGTTGGGGTGATAGAGAGAGTGGGGAACGAAAATAGGAATGTAAACAAGAGCGTGTTGTTTGTTGTGGCTACTTATGTCATTGGCAAAGAAAGGATTTTGGTGGAGATTTCACGGAGGTGTGGTCGTAAGATTCACGTGGATAGTAAGAAAATGGCGATTTTGAGGGCTATAGGTTATGAGGATGATAGTGTGTTTACTGAGGATCCATCTGCTACTGATGTTCGCGTCGTTGGGTGGAATGTTTTGGGTGAGACATGGCCGTATTTTCGTCCTAATTTCGTCAGCATGAATGATACTATGTTAGAGAGTGGGTACTCTAAGGTTGTGGGGTTCGTTCCAACAGGTTGGACATATGAGGTGAAGAGGAATAAGTTTGCAGTTAGGACCAAGGATATGTTTGAGATTCATCTTGTACCATATAGTGAGCATTCAAACTTCAATGAACTGAGGGAATATGTTCGATTCTTAAGGCCTAAACGTGTTATTCCTACGGTTGGTTCAGACATTGAGAATGTTGACAGCAAGCATGCTGCGAAGATGCAAAAGCATTTCGCTGGTTTGGTTGATGAGTTGGCTAACAAGAAAGAGTTCTTGATGGTTTTTAACCGTGCAGCATTGGAGCAAGGTGAGACGATAGTAGATGATGATGATGATGCTATTGGCGGAGCTAGCACTGTTGCACAACATGAGGTGAAGGTGAAACTTCCTGATGTTCAGCACTGTAATGAAAATGAGTTTGAGCCTCAGACTGGTGTATCTTCTTCAGCTCCTGCATCAGATGGTTTAAATAATTTATTAATGTTAACTGAAAAGGAAAAAGAGGATCTCATGCAAGAACTGCAACATTGTTTGCCCACCTGGGTTACTCAAGATCTGATGCATGAACTGCTAAAAATTGCAGGAACAAATGTTGTCGAAGCTGTATCATATTTCTATGAGTATGAAACAGAATTTCATGAGCGTGCTGATTCATCTATTGATTCTCTACTAACCACCCAGTCAGACTGCAAAGATGATTCTGCATCAGTACCAAATCTTGATCTTCCTTATCTTGCGAGCAATCTCACAAATAATGTGAACGTAACTCATATTCCAAATACAAAATTTCCCAAGTTGAAGCCTTCAGTTGGGAGTGAGATTTCTCCCGGAAAAAGGAGGAGAAATCGAACTGATAAGTCAAAGAAGAAAACAAAAACTAATCCAAATCCTGAACCAGGTGGTAAAAAGCAAGCTTCAATAACAAATTTCTTTACTAAGGCAGCACCAAGTCAAGTTGACAACCCTGACTCTTTGAAGGATAAGTCCTGTAACGTCAAAGTGATAATACCTTGTGATACCACAATATCATACAAGCAAGAGTTAGAACAGCTTGTTCAGATAATTGGTGATTCCAAGTCATTTAGGAGCTATGCTGCTACTATTATTGAAAAGGCAAGAGGGGATGTTAGTTTGGCACTAGATATGTACTATAATGATGATGAGATTGAGCGTGGTCATGACCGAGTGAAATTGGATGAAGAAAGGAAGTTGAAGCAAGCTGCAGTGGGAAATCAAGATCCATCTCCTGCCTCAGATATCAAAGTAGCCGCGGTAATAGGGAAAAGTTCCCATGGTGCTACAGAGGCATCAGTGAGCAAGAATGTAAATGCTATTACCATCCCACCTGAGAGATATTCTCCTCGAGAACATGGTCTGTATCCTGTCATTTGCAGAATTCAATTTTTTATGATTTTCCACAAGTTTAATTCTTTATTCCCCCTATCCCTTTTTACTGTAGAAATCCTGCAAATTACTAAGAAACATGTGCAGCTTGCTGGAGCTACGGACAGCCTGCCCCATACATACATTTAGCGCGGGCTTTTGAAATCGTGGAAGGCGAAAAAGGCAAGATAAAAGCTACTTCAATGCTTTGTAATATGTTTAGAAGGTAAGTTACCGTGTCTTTTTATATTGATTGTTGGTACTGGGCTGAACCCATTATTTTTCAGTTGTGCTAAGTTGATTTCACTCACCTTTCCAGTTTGCTCGCTTTAAGTCCTGAAGATGTGTTACCAGCTGTGTACCTCTGCACAAATAAGATAGCTCCTGACCATGAAAACATGGTTAGTTCATACATATTTCACATTGTTGACCATGCAAATAAGATTTCTGCTTTCTCATCACGGGGACTTTTTTTTTTTTTTAGTTTTCTACTTTTAATAACCATTCAACCTACTGAAACTTAGAGATATGATGGATATATTAGAAATTTTAAAAAACTGATTGAATTAGTTACAAAATGATATTTCATAAAATTGGTGAGTGATTGAAACTGTAGACCACCATTTATGCATGTAAATGATTAGAATCAGTGCTTGATGCAGTTTTTTCTGTCATGGTATAACAGTAAATTCTTTGAATACTTTATATATTCTCTCCTTTATTAATTATTGGAGTTGCTCTATTTCTTCACTGCAGCAACCAACTGTATTAGGCTGAAACTTTTCGCTCAATTGAGATGGTTGTAGCCCTGTTTTATCCTTGATGCAGGAACTAAATATTGGTGGAAGCATGGTTACAGGTGCTTTGGAAGAGGTATGTGGAACGAACAAATCTAAGATAAGAGAATTGTACAACAGTTTTGGCGATCTTGGTAAGAGTTGCTTAATCCCATTCATCTCATAATTGATGTTATAGTTTGGGTCTTCTTTATTTTCCATTTTTGGTTTTGAGCGTGGTGGTGATGTGCTATGACTGCTGAACCATTATAACTTGTAGCAAAATTCCAGGTGATGTTGCTCAAGAATGTCGACAAAATCAATCTTTACTTCTTCCTCCTTCACCTCTTTTGATTCGAGATGTATTTGCCACTCTCCGAAAAATTAGGTAGGCTTTCTAAACATAAATGATGATTTTGCTTCAATCGGGTGTATGAATAATCCATTTTGTGCATTTGCATTTTCATCAATATTTCAATATCCGCTAGTGTTCTTGCACTTTGATGTCATGCTTCTGAGGATTTCTGATGATTTGTCCATGAAGAGGAACTATGGACTATTCGACCATAATGATATTTGTATCTTTCTTGGTAAAATGGTTTATCACCGAATATTGAACATAGATGGGATTTTATTTGTGAAATGAAATACTTCAAGTGATTGATATTATGGATTAAGAAAATGAATTTAAGAATATCAAGGAATATAAGGTTATGTAGAGTAAATGCCTTAAATGCTTTCTGATTATTTGTGCAAGTTGCTGGTTGGTGTTCTGATTTGTGTTGAAGGCTTGTCATAGCACATTAGTGTGACTAGTAGTACTAGGAGTATATCTTATTGGGTTGAATATTTCCACTTTATCCATCTATATGTTTCTTTTTGTCAGTATGCAGACCGGTAATGGTAGCAGTGCCAGAAAGAAAAGCCTCATTGTTGGTCTCATGCGATCTTGTAGAGAGAAGGAGATAAAGTTCCTTGTGAGAACTTTGGTAAGGCTGAACCTAAACCATGATTTTAGTTGCCTTTTTTGTTTATTCGACACAAAATAGTATTGGAGAAGGTAGTTTAGTTTGACATGAGTTAATTTCGTTTTCCCTAGTATTGGAGAAGTTAATTTAGTTTTCCCTATAATCTGAGTTTAAAATACTTCAGTGGTAACTTATGACATACAAAGTATTTCTGAAAATGTATGTTTTGTTATGCTGAAACTGTACTTTGACCAATGGAAACTAGTGTGACACTTCTTATATGTGGAACTACTTAATAAATCTAAGGATTTTTGACAATTTTGTTAAATGCATAAGATTATATTGTTATGTTTTGCCTGATATTTCAAAACACTAGGCATTTTATCCATACGACAATATTATATTTCACGTCAAGGTTTGGGCACCTTATTCTAATCTTCTCCAGTTCTAATTGCTGATAGTTGGTCAGTTCTAATTGCTGATTGTTGGCCATAACTTATGAGACTCCGACCATTTGTGATGCCATACATCAGCCATTGCTTTAATTTTTTTTAGTGTAAGACTTATTTCAGTGTCTTATTGCTTTAATTTGTTGAAAGATGAGGCAATTATGCACCATTGATACTGAAAATATAGAACAACGTAGCTAGGTATTGTACATATTTCAAAATTAGATTCATGGTCAATGATATGGACTTTAAATCTTCTAATATATGCTTTCAATGATTTTTGTTATATCTGATATAGTGGAGGAAGGATTTGTTTGGACCGAGTTAGAGTTTATAGATGAAATTTTTGTAGTCTGCCACTCGGCTATTGATATTCTGTATAGTATGATACTTGATGGTAGGAGAAACAGTGCTGATATTGCGAAGCTAACAATTCAGGAGTTTGCTGTAGTGGATAGATGAACTAGTCATTGGAGATAATTATAGCTCTAAATGATCCAGTTACTTTCATCTTAGAGAATAATATTCTTAGTACCCCTCCTGTATATGAAAGCAAGCCTAGCATCTCATGTCAAGCTTGGAAGAAAACATCGTAATGGATTATTGGAGTATGGATCGTATCTCTTATTAATTGTAAAAGACAATTTAATGGCCTTCTGGGGATGTCATTCTTTAAGATGGCTCCACCTTATCCTGTTTAGATCTTTGAGTGTGTTTTCTCTGCAGGTCAGGAATTTACGCATTGGGGCAATGATGAGGACTATTTTGCCTGCATTGGCTCAAGCTGTGGCTATGAATTCTCAGACATCTACTGGAGGGACAGTTGAAAACCTCAAGGAGAAGCTTCAGGTATTCAATTATTTACATGTTCCATCCCCTATTATTGAAGTTTGTGATCATCTGGTAAAAATAGATTATGATCTGTTCATGATTTGAATAATTAAAGAATTTCAATGTTAATTGTTCTCTAGATTCCATATTAGTTACAATATTTATGTTCTCCTTGAAGGCTGATCAGTTTACATATGTTTCTGACTTCTGTTGCTCTGTCTGTGCCCTTGTCTATCAGAGTCTCTCAACGGCAGCTGTTGAATCTTTTAATCTTCTTCCCAACCTGGTAACTTACTTATTCTGAACATGGTTATCTGTGTGTTTATAACTTTCACTTGGAACAAATGCAAATTCAGAGCTCATGCTTCTTTTTTCCTTTCTAAGTTGGAAGGCTTATCATGATAATTTATAACTAGACATTGTTTACTATCTACGGTTGCTCAGGAGGTCCTTTTGTATTTTATTAAATAGGATGTGCTGGTTCCTTCTCTCATCAGCAAAGGCATTGAGTTTTCTACAGATACTTTGACAATGGTTCCCGGCATACCCATCAGGCCCATGCTTGCAAAGTAAATTTCAACCTTTTATTTTTTAATATTCTAGAAAAATGTATTTTTCTTGGCTGAGATTTGGGGTTGCTTATTTATTTTAACAGTGTTCTGTATTTAATCTTACAGGATAACCAATGGTGTATATCAAGTATTGAAGCTTTTCAAAAACAAAGCATTCACTTGTGAGCATAAGTAAGTCCTTTCAAGTTACAACTAATGCTTTCCTGTTTTATCAAACTTATGGCAGGCCACAGCTATTATATGTTATCTGTCAGCTCTATCTGATCTCATCTTTTATATTTGTTTATTTAAAATCTCACAGTTGTGTTGATTAATATATGCATGTTGGGGGGGGGGGGGGTGTCTTGGAGATTGAAGGATTATAAATTTATAATGTTCACTGAGGTTGAGTAAACTATGAGAAATTGGATTTAGCTCTAATTATATTTGTGGATTTGCACAGATATGATGGTCAGCGAGCCCAAATTCACAAGTTGCTTGATGGATCTGTGCGCATCTTTTCACGAAATGGGGATGAAACTACATCAAAATTTCCTGATGTGGTGCACATTATTCAAGATGCATGTAAAGCGTCTACAATTTCTTTTATACTGGATGCGGAGGTAATAATACTTCACTGGCAATCATTTGTCTGTGCATTTTAAATTTAACTTGAGGGAGGGTCTTTGAGGGAGCCTTTTTGTAACTGCTATTGCGGGAAAAGGTTACTTGCATCTGACCCTTGCGGCCTTGCTGGTGGAGAGGCTTTTGACATTAGTTATGGCTTTACCTTTAGTTTAATTTTGTATTAAAACATGACTGAATAAAATCAAAGTGATGGTTGAGGTCGGTATACTGGTATATGATTGTGTTAAAAGTTTATTAATGACTGACAGGGCTCCTTGATTTCAGGTGGTTGCAATTGATCGGAAGAAAGGGTGCAAGCTTTTATCCTTTCAAGAATTATCTTCACGAGAGAGAGGAGGCAAAGATTCTTCAGTGTCAACAGTTAACATTAAGGTATTAACCATGCAAGTTGTTGTCATTTCAAGAAGTTGGATTTGAATCTGATTTCTAATAGAATTACTTTGCTTGATATTTCAGACAGATTTATGCTTTTAGATAACAAGATTTTATATACATCATGTAAGCTTATTGTGAGGGGCAATCTGGATCTCCATATAATTTTGAGTTTTAAAGTTACCTGACCTTGTGTGTGTTCAAAGACATGTCTGTTGGAGATCCACAATCTACATGTTCACATATGTTTGAAAAAAAAAACTTGCCTTTTAAATCTCCTCATAACTATTGAATAGTTTGCTCTTGTAAAGAATAAACAGAACTTCTAAAGACACTCAAGTACCCAATTAGCCAGTGGGTTCCTGATATTTTGGAACATTTGACTCAATATGGAGGGCATCTGTTCATTCTCTTGTAACTCAGTGAGTGGGAAACAGGGTGTGGTTGGAGTTTATATCCCCCTATCTGGTTCTACTCCCTTTTGTTGTCTGTGTACTACATTGGATGATTAGGACTAGTGGGACAAGATTTTTAGCAGTAATAATCAATCTTATTTTTTTTGAAGTGCATACCTAGCATGTGTGAACTGTGAGATGAGGAAACCAATCTGTCTCTCTGCTGGAACTGAGAGAGAATGATGAAGTGATAATCTATTGTTGAGCAAAAAGCATCTCTTTATAATTTCAGCAGAAAACTCTTCAAATGACTCCTGTAAACACTAACTACCACTAGGAACTCACATAATTAATGTTCTAGGGAATAAACTACAGCAGCTAATAATTACAGAAGTATAAACTTAATCTAGGGAGTTTATCTATAACAGCTGTGTATTAGCATTTACATTAGCTACCAGGAACAAAACAACTTGTCTTTCTCCGGGTTACACATCTGTTCTTTTGTTTTTTTAATCGTCTTTCCAGTTATCTGTTTCAGTGATATTATTGATTAGTATCTTTTTGACTGAAAGCTCCATTACCTGTCTTTTTATAATTCTCTTTTCTTATCTTCTTTTCTTTTATCACAGGTTGACGTTTGTGTTTATGTCTTCGATATCATGTTCATTGATGGGAAACAGTAATTATTCTAATCCCTTGGTTTTATTACATAATCTTGTGTTGCTTTACCTCCTTGTGTTAGAAAACATGTAACACAATGTTTTATTTTATTTTTTTAATGTGGAAAAACCTGTAACGTAATCAATCTTATGTAAATATGCAATGTGATCATTCTGTCACGAGAAATGGAGAGGTATATTTAAGAGACCATGGCTTTCTAGGCTTTTCAGTTTCATCGAACACAAGACTCAGTCTTGTGGTTCCCTTCTTTTCTGGCCACTGGTTTACTTTCATGAGAATCAAGTGTCCTTTTGCACTGCTATGCTGGCTTCACTGTAACTGATTAATAGTAATATTATTATGATCTGTTTAAATGTGAGAAGTTGCTCATAGTCAGGAACTGAACAATGCATAGACTTATTGATTATTTGGCTTGTTGGTCTTTGATTTATGCATTTCCAAATTGTAGAAAGATTAGAGTGATGGATTTAATTGCTGACCATTAAGAAATTGCTCTGTGGCAGGCTATTGAGTTGTCCTCTCCGCGAAAGACGGACATGTATAAATTCCCTCCATTCCATGATTACTTGGTTACCTTTCTCTACAGGATTCCTCACCTTTTGGAAGTTTTCCAGGTTCTTAATTTCCTTTTATGTTCTTGGTACTGAAAATATACAGATTTCAAGGATCTTTTCAATGATGAAAAGCCGGGTTATTTAGAGTATGCAAAAGAAACAACCGTAAGTGTTTATTTCTTTCCCAATCCACTCGTGCATATGATATTTGAGGCTATTAGTTTTAGACTACTACAATCTGTCGTCAGGTGGAAGCGGATGATGCTGGTGAGGATAATGAAGCGACTTTGTCAAAGATCAGTGCATTTTTTGAAGATGCATTACATTCATCCTGTGAAGGAATAATGGCTAAAACTCTGGATATTGATGCTGGTTATTTTCCTTCAAAACGAGCAGGCTCATGGTTAAAGGTCTGCTGAAGATATTTTTTGAGTCTACATTGTATGTTTAATTGATGTCAAGTTGTCAACATTTGATAGTTTTTGTTGTCAGGTGAAGCAGGATTATGTGGATGGATTAAATGATTCTCTCGACTTGGTTCCTGTTGGTGCTTGGCATGGAAATGGGAGAAAAGCAGGATGGTTTAAGCTTCTCGTCCTTGCTCTTTCTTTTTTATCCTTCTGGATTTCTTGTCTTGTGTAGTTCATATCCTGTCAAGAATTTTTAATTAGACTCCTAAATGGTTAGGTAATACTGGATTAGATATCATGTAATACCCAAGTGTTCTTTAATGTAAATACTTTTTGAACATTTCAGGTATAGTCCTTTCCTCATGGCATGTTATAATCCCGATACAGAGGAATTTGAAAGTGTCTGCCGTGTAATGTCTGGGTTTTCAGATTCTTTCTACACTGAGGTAACTATTGACACTTCTTGTTTGGAATTACCTGATTGCATGATACATTTTATGGATCGTTGGAGTTGTTCGTGGGGGTATATTTATACTTTTAGGGAGATGGGAGTTGTGAGAAGAGAATGTAATGTGAAAAAATGGAAACAATGAGGATATATGCATATAATGAATGTATCAGAATAAAATGTATTGCTGATCCTGCCATCTTGGCAAGTAGGATTTTGATAATATTTTCTACTAAATGGAATTTGCAGATGAAAGAGTCTTTCTCTGGGGAGAAGATCTTAACCAAGAAGCCAGCTTACTATCGGACATCAGAGACGCCAGATATGTGGTTCTCCACTGAACTCGTGTGGCAAATCAGAGGAGCAGATTTCACCATATCTCCGGTTCACCAGGCTGCTGTGGGACTCGTTCACCCATCCCGTGGCATCTCTGTAAGGTTTCCCAGATTCGTGCGCTCTGTAACGGATAGAAAACCGGAGGACTGCAGCACCTCATCCGACATAGCCGAGATGTTCCACTCTCAGAAACGGAAAATGGAAATTGGCATTACCGTCAAGGGTAAGAACAGGTAGCATTCATAGTTACTGGTTTGTATATATACTGCAACCACGGCTGTTCAGTACTGAAATGTGTATAGGTCCACAGTCTAGTCAGGTTTTGGATGGTCTGTTGTGTGCACATCGTGCTTGTTTTGTTCATACCAAGAATGGGTATGCACACAACAGATACAGTGCTTAATTACATTTCCTGAAGTATTTTGCGAAGAAACTACCTTGTGTAGAAGTGACTGCCTTCTCCCCTGAGCTTTGCCTATGTTTTGTGGATTGAGTTAGCTGGATCTCCATTGAAATGAATGGTGAGCTTGTTACACTATCAAAATGGCCAAATCAAGAAAAGTTAATGTAGAATGCTGAAGGAAACAAGTGTTTAAACTCCCCATTATGCATGTAACAAATTTTGACATTTTCCATTAACCAGCAACAGTCAGACCTTGCCGGCGAAGCGAAATTCCAGCAATTTACACCATTGACAGTTTATCAATTTTCTTCATCCTTAGCTGATGATTTCTTCTCCTCCTTTGTTGTTGCTTCTGGTGGTTGATTGAGAAATTTGTTCAGTCCATGGCTGTTTGGTCAGGGTTGCTTCTTGGTTTCCTGGCTTCACTTCCTTGTCCATGTTGTTTCGGTTTTTCACCTCAACTGAGGGTAAATGATTGCAGAGTAAGAAATGAGCAATGAAAGGATTCACATGTTGCAGTACCATGGGTTGTGTTTTTTGTGACTCCTCGCGTGAGTCCACTAATCACATTCTGCTTGATTGCGGCATTACAAAACGACTTTTGGCTACAATAAACCGCCACATTCCTACGATAAATTCATGTAATTTTGACCTACACAGAAACGATGTGATACTCAACTGCATTCGATCCTCGGTGGGAATTAAAAACATGCTTGGGGTGCTCCTCGCTGGTGGCTTGTTGAAATAATGCTTCCAAGGATCTAGCTGTTCACCAAAATCCACAAAAAGTGTAAGAATTTTCATTACCTTATTCGGGAGCCACAGAAATCGTCTTCGGACTTGGTTCCTCGATAGGTGAGTTGGGTATGACTTCTTCGAATGAATTAGGGGCCAAAACACATGGCTCCTCACGCGTGCACTCATGAGACTCCATGTCAAGGAGCATCGGGCTCTCTTCTCCATCTTTGATCAACCTATCGGTGCTTGCATCTCAGCTTTCCATTGGTTGAGTTGTTTGCTTGCAAGATTCTACCATCTCCGACAAGTGACCTATACAAAGAAATTGACTCAACAATTCCAACCAATCCATACCAACAAGACCATCATCCCTCCAAGATTTGGCATATGCTAGTGTCTCGGAAGTCATGTCTCTTAAAACGCACAATACTATTTCTCGCAACTCATCTTGGATACCTTGTGAGGTACGATCGTCCAATAGCGCTTCCAATCTTTCGAGGTAATGGTGAAAGTATTCTCCCTAATATTGTCATAATTCCAACTCCATTGCAAATGTTTAGTAATGGGGTATCGTGATTCATAAGATAGGACCACGACGGGGTTATATATATATATATATATATATATATATATATATATATATATATAGAGAGAGAGAGAGAGAGAGAGAGAGGTTGTTCCGGTGTACTCAGCTCATAACGTGTATTATGTACACAAATCAGGGTCGTTGATTGATTGAAATGAGTGGTTGAGATTAATAGGCAATTTTACATTTTTTCTTTAATTAAAAATTAGTGGGACCCACGTATTTTCTTCTTTTTTGGGGGAGAGTGTACACCACTTGTTTTT
Organism: Persicaria maculosa; assembly: GCA_963922045.1. NCBI lineage: Eukaryota > Viridiplantae > Streptophyta > Magnoliopsida > Caryophyllales > Polygonaceae > Persicaria > Persicaria maculosa. The sequence goes on along the minus strand of OY998257.1, from coordinate 61,183,105 downwards.
TATATAAATTATTCGATGGTATCGCTGGATTATTCGATTGTATCGACAGATTATGCAATGGTATCGATGAATTTTTCTAATTGGCTAACACCCTGAACTTTTAAAAATTATTCGATGGTATTGCTTGATTATTCGATGATATCGCTTGATTATTCGATGGTATAGCTTGATTATTCGACGGTGTTACAATATTATTAGGTTACTTATGTCATTTTAACAAATAACTAAAAACTAGCCTAGACCCCGTGCGCTATGCACGGGATTTTTAAAATTAATCAAAGTAAACTCATTATTTTTTCAGATTTATGATATTAATCAACAGTAACCATTTAGACCATTAGACATATGTAATGAAAGGAAAGACGCAATAGAAAATGATAACCGATAGTTGCAGATATTTTGATCATGGGTGAAACAGATGAAAGAAATAGATAAAATTTTGGTGCAAATGAGAAATGCATAAATATTTTTGGAGTATAAAACACACAATGAAATGTATATCTTAAATAATCATAAGATAAAAAACGATACTCAGAAACACACAACGAAATGATCATAGAAGCATGTGTGGTGCTTGGAAACAACTCCAAAACATCAGAAACCACTACATTAAAAGTAAATTTCAATCTAATTAAATACAAAAATGTGATATAAATAGTGCACTTTTGATTTTTTTTTAATATCGAGAGTTGAAGCTACCATCAAGTAGGTGTTATAAGACAAGAATTAGATCGTTGCGCTCAAATACAAAAAACTTCAAACAAAAGAAAAATGTATAAGTTTAGCAAATAGATCCTTGGGACCCCATCTGAATGAGCAACATCATATTTGCAAAAAAAAAAAAAAATTCCAACAGGGTGGCAAACAACTTTTGGACAAGGAAACAACCTCAGTCGCACAAATGGACGTCTAAACCAGCACATGTACATGCCCAAATCAACCCCCTAAATGTCAAAAGCACTAAACTGCGACACAAGCAAATAATCCCATAGTTGAATTTTTATGACAATAAAATTTAACATCTTTATTGGATAGCAGCTTGCTTCTCGATTATAGCAAGTTTCGATTGAAAGACTTACAATTTGAGATTCATGGCCAAGAAACCTAGACAGACCCAACACCTCCATCTGAGCCTCTAGTCCATAACAGTGGATCTGGCCCCAAATTAGGAACCCTAAATCAAATATGACATTGGATAGCGATGAACGGACCAACGAAGATTCATCATCATTCTCTAAAGAGCCATGGATGTACTGGTGATTATTGACATAATCTCTATGAACATTGAAAATAAAAGAAACCCTAAATATTTAGATGTCAAAGAAGAGGATATCATACAAAATCTAAGTCGGAAAAATCGATACTAATTTCACAACTGGCTAACTCACAGTGGAAGAAGTGGGGCCGGAGATGGTCGCGTAAGCGTCTAGAGAGTTCGATTAAGTCGACGGAGCCGTAGCAAAGCACCTTGGGCGTCGTTTGCAACGCCATTGACGCTGATCACAGAGCAACGAAGGAAGTAGAAGTCAAGCGTGTGAGCGAGAGATTGAGGGAGGGAGGAGCGGAAGAGAAGAATGCGTTCATTAAGATGGAAACCGTCAGAGACAAGAGAACAGAACGTGGATGAAAAATATACCGTTCATAATAATAAAGGAGAGGGCTAAAAACAAAATAATAATAATAATAATAATAATAATAATAATAATAATAATAATAATAATAATAATAATAATAATAATAATAATAATAATAATAATAAAGGAGAGGGCAAAAGGGGAAAAATGAAAAAAATCCAACATTATGCCGCGTGGATAGGTTGGCTGCTCTCCAAAGGAGAGAAAAGTTCTAGGGGAGATTATTCGACGGTATCGTTAGATTATTCAATTGTATTAATGATTATTCGATGGTATCTATGCATTTTTCATTCATATTACCCCCAACAAAAAAAATCTCATAAATCACAAAAGCGGTCCATACATGTGAATAATTCGGCTTCTCACCCAAATACCTCTTAAATTCCATGAAAAACACAATCCACCATTCATCTATAATAATTTGGTCTCAATCCCCTAATTCATTCAATCAAAACCGGCCTAATTCATTCAATCAAAACCTTCTTTGCTCATTCCAGTGGAACATATCTTCAGCAATAGGGCCTAACACAATATCAAGGAAGAAATAATGAATTGATTATACAACTAAGCAATCCGTAAAATATATGAAAACTTATGCATGAATGCTACTTATCCATGAATGCTGCTAGAAAGAACACATCAGAGGCAAGGAATAAAAAAAAAACAAATGGATCCAATTTCTAGCTCTTGTTATTTTTATTATTAACATTGCAAACATAAAAAACAAGCTAACAATATTCAGTACGTATCAAATACCCCTAAGCAAAAAACATTTTACTGCTATCTGCGGAATATTATATTGGATCATCTCTAGATCAATAAACTACAATCATCTAACTACTAGCACGAATCAAGCACACAATAGACGCACAAAAAATGGGGCCTAAATACCGCAAATTCGTGATCAAGTTAATCAACTATTAGGAAACAAACAATCTAACAAAATCAAAATTTTCATTCAACAAATCCCCAATTCAAGGAGAGCAGTGTTGAAATCACCATTGCAAGCCGAAATCGAGAAAGGAACTGAATAATTGGAATCAAGGAATCTGAAATCAAACGATCAAAGAGCGAAAACCTTCAATGCGAGGTCGGAGGGCTTCGAGGGAGACTTAGGGTTGCGAGGTTGAGGGAGGAGCAACCATGAAGCTTGGCCTCCGGCGTCGCCTACAAGTAACAACGGCAACATCGACAAGCAAAATCTCTCCCGGTGAGGTGGAGGCGGCCATTGAGAGTGTCAATGCACCAATTCCCCTCAGGCTTGGCCTCCTTGAACTGTTACTCTTCAGCAGTATTCGGCTTCAATTCCCCTCAGGTTTGGCCTCCTTGTCCTGCCCTAGTCGTCGCTGTTGGTTCTCTTCCTTGCTCCCCCAATCGCCCGTAAATCACCATCGCTCTATCTGTCTGGGTTGAAAAAACTAATTTTGTGGGTCAGGGTTTGGGGTGAGTGAAACACGCGCTTTCTATAGGGGTGGGTTTGTGATTTTTATCTTTTAATTATTAAGTAATCTAAATATTCAAATAATCTCAGCCTTCCATTTTCACTCAATCAACGACTCTTATTTGTGTACATGATACACGTTAAGGGTTGAGTACATATGATCTATCCTATATATATACATATATACATATACATATACATATATATATACATATACATATATATATAGTGTATGGATCATTTGTGCACAAGCCTTAGGGTGTGCACTGTGCACAAATATTATTCGGTGAAATGTGAAACATTATTCGGTGAAATTTGAAGCATTATTCGGTGAAATGTGAGTATTGTTTAGGGGAATGTGAAACATTATTTGGTGAAATTTGAAACATTTCGTATAAAATGTAAGTATTGCTTAGGGAATTGAGGTTTCTTTTATTTGAAATGGATGAATAAAAAAATAAACATTATTCGGTAGAATGTTACAAATTATTCAGTGGAATTGGGAGGTTTTCATTTGAATTGAATGGAAAAAAAAAACATAACAGTATTCGGTAGAATATTTCACATTTCACCGAATAATGCTTCAAATTTCACCGAATAATGTTTCACATTTCACCGAATAATATTTGTGCACAGTGCACACCCTAAGGGGTGTGCACACCGGAACCACACCATATATATATATATATATATATATATATATATATATATATATATATATATATATATATATATATATATATATATATATATCAATAAACACACAAAACAAATAAATAAACTTGAATCCCCGACAACGGCGCCAATTTTGATGGAGGTAAATGTCGTGGTTCGCCTCGCCAAAGAAAATTCCAAACCTACAAACTTAGTATATAGCGTGCAAATAGGGGTCGATCCCACAGAGAAACAAGTTTTTGATATCTTGTGTATTTATCAATTGAAATCAAAAGGATGAAATTTAAAGTAAATGAAAGTAAATGAAAACAATATAAACTAAAACAAGTGATAAATAAAAGAGATGTTTTCACCCTCAAATTCTCGACATTGGTTGACTCTATTGGTCATCGAATCCAATTAAAGTTGTTCTCTACAAATTCCTCTCATCTTAATTTATATAGATTAAAACACAACGAGTGTAATTAACCCCTTTCATCTTTATATAATCAAAGCATGAAAAAGATTTAACATAAAGATATCACAAGTTCCTAAGAATCTAGGCACATGGATAACACCAAGTTAAGAATGGTAAACCGATGTTTAAGACACATGTCAAATTCCCTACTTAATCATGATTCGACTAAGTTCTTCACAATCCTAAGCATTCTACTACAGAATTCATTCAAATTCGATAGAACAAAAACCTAGCAAAATACAAGGGTGTTGCTATATACACCGCAAATCCGGATTAGGGATTTGCACGTCCTTAAGGACGTGCAAGTCTGGGACTGTGCACGTCCACTAGCAAAGACTTGCACGTCCTTAACAACGTTCTTGCACGTCCTTAAGGATGTGCAATACTTGCACGTTGTTAAGGACGTGCAAACCCTAGTAGGGTTTTGCGTTTAGGGTTTAGGGTTTAGGGTATAGGTTTTCCGAGGGTTTTGTAATGTTGATTGGTAAAATTGAAGTATTAGCTAGTGGAGTTGAAGGATTTAGGGTCAAATTAAACAGAAAACAATAATTGTTAAGGTTTTCATTCGGATAATATGCGAATAACGTTACAAGGAACGGAAAAAAAGGTTTACATTCATAATTTTAATAAACTTGTGGAATAAAATCTAGGAAAATAGTAAAGGGCGGCCAGACTCGACACGCAAGGCTCGAAATCTCTCAAACTGAGCTTGAAACGGAGCATCCCATCCTTCGACGCTCGGATGATGATGTACGACCCATTCTGGCGGAGGCGGCAGAATAGGAGCGTTACGACGCAACCAGATCTATGAGAACGGAAAATTAGAGTTAGAGTATTGACATATATATGAAAAGCAAGAATAGGTAATAAAAAAAGACGTTTGAAGTCGTACCGCGGCAAAATGGTCTTGGTTTCCGATGTAGGCTACACCAAGGGTTTCTGATTGAGGGTTGTTAGCAGGTGTCGGCGAGGTCATGGGGAGACATGTGAACGAATGATGCTAAGCTAGGACGACGAGAGGAATCTGATATACCGTTGCAAATACTAAACACATAATGGGTAGCTCTATCCACTGTCTCCTATCACCATGCACAGCTCCCGCCCATCTCTGGTAGTCGACGAACTGCTGGAATTGGTACCCTCCCGTATAACAACCGGCGTACAGATCGGCGTGATCCTCCAAGTGATTGCATAGTAACGTTTTGAGTTCCGGGAAAGCAGTCTCGCCGATCGGTGATGTCAAAGCCGCCAAAGCACAGTAGCCACAATGACCATCTCCAACAGTGTCCCTCACCGTCTCAATATGACCGAGCATGAAGGGATCAACGTTGTTTCGACCTCGGTTGAACCCTTCGAACACATCATCACGTCCACGTCGAGCTGAGGTCGCTTGTGGACGATGCCGAGCAGCATTTCGAGCAGCACGCGCTTCTTCTCTCTCAAACCTTTCCCTTACCTCCTCGTATGGCAACGGGTTGGTTCTGCAGGCATTCCTCGACCCCCGAGGCCTCCCCTTCCTTCGGACGCTTGCTGATGAGGGTGGGTGCAGCTCATCCTCGCATACATCATTAGAAGCCGTATATGAAGATGACAGCTCATACGGCAGTGGGGTGTCGTCGATGTCAGTCCATGACAAATCCATCCAGAACGGGTGGATGTCCTCGGTGGGTATCGGAGTACCGGTGTTGACGTATCCCTGAATCTCATGGACACATGGGATCCCGTAACAAACCCTCCAATGTCGGTCCGTGCATACCGGAGGAACCTTTTGGTTCACGACGTCCTGCCACATCTTGTACAGATAATCGAAGCACTTTTTGGAGATTAAAGTCTTTACCTCATCGAAAAGGTTGACTTTATACGCCGCTGTTGGCCATTTGAAGCGGTCGATCTCCAAAGTAGTTTGCAGCTCATGCAGTTGACAATCGTTGACTCTATGGATTGCATCGATCACGATGCGAAAGTCACCAGTCGATGAGTGAAGTGCCTCCTTCAGAACCTTGTGTTGACCCTCAACTCTGTACACATTGAAGTGCATACCACTAAATATTCGATGTTATATCATATTGTAATGGGAGATATGAAGTAAAGTTGTACCTGTTTGTCGTACGGGTGCCGAGATGGAAGACATTATCTACGTAGCATCGTACGATGCTCCTGCTGTGTGGAAGCCACACCGCCTCTAAATACGCCACCACACCTGCGAATGGGTGCCATGCAGCGTGTAGCGCCCGACGACGTCGGTTGAATGATTCCTCCAACCTCGATTCGAACAGCCCCCAACAGTTGCCCTTAAAGATTCCAGTGTGGTTTAAATTCTTCGTGATCTTTAGAGCAGCTTCCTCGCATCTTCTCGTCACGTGTAACCAGCAAAGGAGATGTTGGACGTCGGGGAAGACAACATTCAGCGCCGCCAAGAGACCTAGCTCCCGATCAGTCATGATAGCTTGAGGCTGAACCGTCCCAAGCAAGTTTTGAAGCTGACGCAACACCCAGGCGTATGTGTCTTCGTTCTCTTTCGACATGAAGGCATAGGCGATGCAGTAAGTATCACCTGAGGGTGTGAACCCGACCACCTCGCACAATGGAATCCCATATCTGCAAGTGTAAATATGTTACATGTAAAATACTTTATAATTGGCTATATGTGCAATAATGTAATCGTAATTAAGTAACTTACGCATTTGTTTTGTACGTGCTGTCCATTACGATGACGTAATGGAACCTTCGGAGAAGCTGTCGTGCTCGTCGGCCGGGGGGGTCCCCATCGACTGCTGGTACCGCTCTGCAGACGCAAGCAGATCGTCGACTGTGGCTGTCGGAATGTCAGGTACCGTCTCCTCTAGAAGCTGGCTGACCGCTGCCCGGCCGGCGAACGTAACAGGCCGGAGGGTACCATCACCCCTCATGAGCCTCCCTGCCTGTTATTATGAAATGTTGAGATCCTGTTACTTTTAAGGTTTTTTATTTTATCCAGTTAACTATTTTTATGTATTTTAATATATTTTAATGTTTTTATTGTCTTTCAATTAGAATTTATTTCTATGTAGTTTAATATATTTTAATATATTTTAATGTTTTTATTGTCTTTCAATTAGAATTTATTTCTATGTAGTTTAATATATTTTAATATATTTTAATGTTTTTATTTTAATTTATTTTAATGTCTTTTAATGTATTTTAATATATTTTAATATGTTTTAATATCTTGTAATATATATTAATCGTTTTTATTGTTTTTCCATGAAAACTATCAAAATATACAAACTATATAATATCTATCAAACTATATACTAAAACTATATAATCTATTTTTTATTGTCTTTCAATTAGAATTTATTTCTATGTAGTTTAATATATTTTAATATATTTTAATGTTTTTATTTTAATTTATTTTAATATCTTTTAATGTATTTTAATATATTTTAATATGTTTTAATATCTTGTAATATATATTAATCGTTTTTATTGTTTTTCCATGAAAACTATCAAAATATACAAACTATATAATATCTATCAAACTATATACTAAAACTACATAATTATATAGTATCTATCAAACTATATACTAAAACTAATTATAATCTATCAAATTATATTATAAAACTATATTAAAATCTAAACTATATTATAAAACTATAAAAATAAATCAAACAAAATAAATAAATCAAAGAACATACCGGTGGGGTCGGGACCGGCGAAACCTCTATAGACCGCCGCTTCCGCGGCGGTAATAGGTCCGCCTCCACCACTCCGCCGCCATCACCACCACCACCGGACGCCGCCGCCTCCACTGCTCCACCACAACCACCGTCACCACCACCACCCTCCTCAACCTCCATGGGCGCCGCCCCACCACCACCCCCGGCCACCGGCTCCACCGCCACCCCCTCCCCCAGTGCTCCACCCCCACCACCACCCTCCTCAGCCACCGGCTCCACCACCACCTCTCTCTCCGGCTCCATCTCTCTCTGTTTCTCTCTCTCTCTCTCTGTCTCGATCTCTTCCTCTCTCTCACTCCGGCGATCTCTCTCTCTCACTCCGGCGATCTCTCTCTCTCTCTCTCGATTTCTCTCTAGCAAAGAAGACGAAGACGAAGAGAAGACGAAGAGGCACGTCCTCTTCGGATTTTGTAGACGGGCTTGCACGTCCTTAAGGACGTGCTTGCACGTCCCTGAGGACGTGCAAGCATGTTTTTTTTAAAAAAATAAAAACGTGCTTGCACGTCCGGGCTCGGGTGGCTGCAAACTCCCTTGCACGTCCTTAAGGACGTGCAAGCACTTCCTTAAGGACGTGGGGATTTGCGGTGTATATAGCCGAAACGAAATACAATCATGGTGATTAAGCAAAAATATATCAGAATATGCACAAGGAAATTCAAAGGATATTAAAGAGAGTAATACTAACTTATTAGAAACTCACAACCAACCAACCAAGTCTCTTAAAAGTGTAGGCGAAAACAATAGAAGATTAGTCAAGCATGGCTTACCTAACCTCCTTCTCTTGAATGGAAAATAAAAAACTAAAAACCTACTGAATTGAATGAGAAAAAGTGGTTGTAAAAGTCTGAATGTTAGTGGATGATCTATGGATTTTCGTGGCTTAGGTTTATATAGGGGAAAAAGGCCCGAAAACCCTAGATACTTACCTTAAAAGATAAGAAAAAATCACCTAAAATATAATTAAAAATCCTAAAAATAATAAATCCAAAATTAAATAATAAATAAACCTCAATATGAATATATTAACCCAGTAGAAATGGATAATCATTCATATTGGATAGAGTTTTCTTCTGAAAAGATAAGATTAAAGCCCTCGAACTGATCTTTTGTGGACGATTTCACCGCGGTGAAAAGCCTTCTCGCTGCGCCGACTGATTGTAATCCTTGCGGGCACATTCTGGCATTCACCATGGTGAATTGGGGTCTTTCGCTGCGACAAAAGATGTATTTCGCCGCGAAGAAATGTGTATTTTGTCGTGGCAAAATGTGTGATCTAATGTCCTTTGCTACTCCTCACCATGGCGAACTTGGGCATTTCACCACGGCGACTCAATATTTCGCCATGGCAACAACTTCAACAAATTGAACTTGTAATGCAATCTCTAGAGTCGTCGTCCATTCGATTGACGCTTATGAATATGCCTGGAAAGATCTTTTTGAGTACTACGACTCTCATGAAGACATTAGAATCTAACTCGAAGTGTTCAAAAGACAAAATATGAGGTTTCTCCATTTTCTTCGTTTCATCTCATTCCTTAGCTCCCCGATTTGGCTTCTAACCATTTCTTGGTTTCTTCCTTGCTCTTTGGACTTCATTTATGGTCTCTTCCAAGTCTCTCCTTAGCCTCCTTAGCTTCGTTCTCATACCCTTTACCTAGGATCTACGAATCCGCATAAATCAACCGAAATAGCGTAGTTTCTGAATTTCACCACTAAAAATGTATAATGTGAAATTGACTCTAAAACATGCATATGTGACAATGAAATGCACCTAAAACTAACCTATAATGCCTAATAAAATATGCATTATCAGCACATTACGGTCAATTCTAGAAAAAATATTCCGCCCAAAAAATTACTCCCTCCGATTTTTAATATAAGACATTTGACTTTTGTGCACGTGGTTTAAGGAGCTAAAACCTATATACAATATTAATTTTTTTAATTAATTTTTTTACATTATATTAAAATCGGAGAGAGTATTAAAATACTATGTTGTCATAATTTATAGAAAGTCATCATAAATCATAATCTTCCCGTGGGTCGGACAGAGTTGTAAGTGCTTTAAGTGAGGAGATTGTAGACATCAAATATAAAAAGATTTTGGGAGTGATTTATAAGTGATTCAAACCATACCTATATTACAAGAGCTTTTCATTTTTTTCTTTTTAATTTTTTCGTTATTAGTTTAATTCTCACATTGTAATTTAGATTTATTTTTTTGTCATATTTTTTTTAGATAATAAATGTAATTTTATAATATTATGTTAATATATTCTCGTGTAATGATGGGACACAAATATTTCTTTTTGGATTAAAGTAATGACTCGATATTATTATGGGGCAAAATTGTGAAAGATGAAAAGGAAAGAAATTGGTCCTTTTCGGTTATCCAACATAATAAAGGTGGGTATACCTTCCGGTCCAAGATTACCGACCTCATCCACATCACGGAATTGGATCCCCCACCTGGCCATCTAAAATCATCCTATCCTCTACGTGAAGCCACTCTTCACTTCTTCCCTCTTGCATTGTGTTGTTATGTTGTTGTTCGGCCCAATTTTTGCTTGTAAATACTCTATTCATTCGCTAAAATATGTCAATTATTATTTAGGTATGTTTTTTTTTAAAATAAAACTATATAAAATATTGATTTTTATAAAAATTATAAAAACAAATTTTTTTACTTAATAATAATAATACTATGAAATTGTTTAAAAATTTTATACAAAAAGGTAATATTTGAATAGTTTTTCTCATCCTAATGTGCATTAAAAGTAAACGACATATTTTGCAGAATTAATGAAATACTTTTTAGGTCTCGTTCATTTGGTACGAGGGTTGGAATTGGAATCATAATAAAATTAGAAAATTGTAATGGCCTATTTTCTAGATCTTGTTGTTAGGTATATTGTCGGAATAATAATAACTAGTATAGTTCTCGCGCCATTGCACATTTATTACTCATTCGGGGCCATTAAGGTTCGATTGTTGCATGTGATGCAATGCCTTGTGGTTCCTCTTCGACACTTTATGCTAAAGCCCTTGGGCTCCATTCTGGTCTTGTTGTAGCTCGAGGTTTTGTTTACACAGGATCGATTTAAAAGGAAACAACTTGACCTTTATTAATGTGTCGAAAGGGCTTGAATTTATTTAGCTCTCTTATATCCTGCTCTCACTAGGATGCTTTTCATATTGCAATATATAAAAAAATAGAAGGTCTACTTCAACATTTTTAGGGAAGTAAATCAGGTAGCGAATTGCTCATTTTCGGCATTCGTTGAATCTTAAATCGTTGGCTTCTAACATAAAATTTTGAGTTCTTATCTATAACGATATCATGTAGTGATAGTTATGTAGAAACTAATATCATCAAATCTCACATCTTGCCCAAAAAAAAATTCTTATCTATAACGATATCATGTAGTGATAGTTATGTAGAAACTAATATCATCAAATCTCACATCTTGCCCAAAAAAAAATACATTGAATAGATTGTTAAGGGTAAATTCCTTTGGTAGTCCCTAACTTTTAAGGGTTAGCAACTATGGGTCCCTAACCTTTTTAAGTGTTAATTTTAGTCCCTAACCTTTTACATATTGCTACTATTTGGTCCTCCCGTCTATTTTCTTGTTAAACTAAACGATAAAATTATTTAATTTTCTAAATAAATCCGAGAGAGATTAGAGAAGGGTTAGAGTTACAAGCAAGGCCGTCCAATGAATTTTAGGGGTCCCGTTCAATATTACCCTAATCTTAAAATATTTGATTTTTTTTCGACTTGCTAATTATTAAAAAAATATTTTATGTGTAGTTTTTAACCTATTAAAAAATGTGTCAACAAGTTAAGCATCCACTATTTTGACACGAATAGAGTACTTATTATATTTACCGATCTTTCAAAAACATGTAGTACGTAAATTATTTAAAATAAATATATTCCTTTAAATAAGATAATAAAAAAATGCCCAAATAAATTTAATATAGGACTTCTTCCTATTAGATTTTAAGTCATATATTTTAACTCTTTAATTGTGTATCAATACATATAGATGTGTGTTATAGTATTTTCACATTAAAAACTCATTTATTGTGTGAAGTTATAATTTACAAATAAAATTTTGAATATATATGTGGAAAATCTTAAAATATCATAAATTATATTCTAATACAAGGGTTTGTATTAAAATAACAAATAAAAATAGTTAATAAGGAGACCCAATAACTAAAATAGTTTTTCATTTAGAAAAGGCAATTAGAAAATATACATTTAATAAAAGGTTGACATTTAGTTGGACGGGAGGACCAAATAGTAGCAACATGTAAAAGGTTAGGGACGAAAATTAACACTTAAAAAGGTTAGGAACTGATAGTAACTAACCTTTAAAGGTTAGGGACTACCAAAGAATTTACTCGATTGTTAATCAAGTTTAAAACACTTAAAAAGTCTTTTGAAGCAACTAACCAAACCAAAAAAAAAACGTAAATGACGCAAAAAGTCTATTTGAAACCCTTTACAAATGAGATTATTTAATTCCAACAAAAGCAAGAATACATTATATACATGATGGGAGTGATGGATAGGTGTGGAGTGTGGACGAATGGACGGTGTCGTGTTAGATGATCAGATTGCGGTCCACACACGCCTCAAAATCGGGTTGAAATCCCCTCTCCTCATAATCGGCATACTGATGCTGGCGTCGGAGCCCCGCCCCGGGTCCATCTCGTCCGGTGGTATCTCCTTCCTTCACCAATTAACCCACTCCCCACCCACTCTCTCTCTCTCTTTCTGTCCATCCCCAAAATATCACCATCACTATCGCTGCCCTCTGGACTATCTACTACATACACACTACAGAGCTCTACTTTTAACGTGTTTTAATTCAATACCACTTCCATTTCCCCTTTTCTTCCTCCTCCTATAAACGATCCGGCATTCAACCAGAACAAGCACAAAATCTCGCTTCAATGGCGGCCTCCGATGCCCAATCCATCGACGGCAACGTCCTCGCTGCCAAGGCCCTTGCCCGCGCCGGCGTCGAGTGCATCTTCGGCGTCGTCGGCATCCCCGTAACCGCCCTCGCCACCAAAGCCGTCTCCCTCGGCATCCGCTTCATTGCCTTCCACAACGAGCAGTCCGCCGGTTATGCCGCTTCCGCCTACGGCTTTCTCACTGGCCGCCCCGGAATCCTCCTCACTGTCTCCGGCCCCGGCTGCGTCCACGGACTCGCTGGCCTCTCCAACGCCGCCGTCAACACCTGGCCCTTCCTCCTCATCTCTGGCTCCTGCGACCAGAGCGACTGCGGCCGTGGAGATTTCCAAGAGCTCGACCAGATCGCCGCTGTCGCCCCTTTCTCCAAGCTCTCCGCTAAAGCCACTTCCATCGACCGGATCCCTGACTGCGTCTTTGACGTCCTCGATCGGGCCTTGTTGGGCCGGCCCGGCGGATGCTACCTTGATCTCCCTACCGACGTGCTTCACCAGACGGTTTCCGAGGCCGAGGCCGACAAATTGATCTCCGCTGCCTGGGAATCGAGGAATCACAAACCGACTGAAACCCTAGTCAGTGAGTCGGAGATTGCAAAGGCGGTTTCGGCGCTTAGACAAGCCCAGAAGCCCTTGCTTGTGTTTGGAAAGGGCGCTGCCTACTCCAAAGCTGAGGATTCACTCAAGAAATTGGTGGAATCCACTGGGATTCCGTTTCTGCCTACTCCCATGGGGAAGGGGTTGATCCCGGATAACCATGAATTGGCAGCTACAGCCGCTCGATCCCTAGCGATCGGACAGTGTGATGTTGCTCTTGTGGTTGGTGCCAGGCTCAACTGGCTTCTGCATTTCGGAGAGCCCCCAAAATGGTCTAAAGATGTCAAGTTCATCTTGGTTGATGTTTCTGAGGAAGAGATTGCTCTTCGAAAGCCTTATCTGGGGATTGTTGGGGATGCTAAGAAGGTGGTGGATTTGATCAATAAGGAGATCAAGGACGACCCATTCTGTCTTGGCAAATCTCATCCATGGGTGGAAGCCATATCTAAAAAGACCAAGGACAATGTGTTGAAAATGGAAGCTCAATTGGCGAAAGTTGTAGTGCCATTCAATTTCTTGACCCCAATGAAGATTATAAGGGATGCAATCCTGGGAGTGGGTAGCCCTGCTCCTATAGTTGTATCCGAGGGCGCGAATACGATGGATGTTGGGAGGGCGGTCTTGGTTCAGACAGAGCCTAGGACACGGCTAGATGCAGGGACATGGGGTACGATGGGAGTGGGATTGGGATATTGCATTGCAGCTGCAGTGGCTTCGCCTGACCGGCTTGTGGTTGCTGTTGAAGGGGACTCCGGTTTTGGGTTTAGTGCCATTGAAGTAGAGGTAAAACTGACCTCTTTTGGTGTTCCATTATTTCTATGCTACCATATTCTTATTGAATTGTAAGCTGCTGATTCATCTACTGTGTGAACTAAGGCTCGGCTTGGTAACACATAGATGATGGGATAGGGCTGAAGCTCATGGGTTAGTTGTGTAAAATATAAACTAAATTAAACTGTTCACAAGCCGGTAAGGGATTTGTAACCCTACTTTCAGGGTAGCTCTTAGAAATTAATTGGTGATAGAGGAGAGAGTGAATAAATTTGTGAATATAAAAAAAAAAGTTATGAAAATCTTTGAGTAGTTGTTGAAAATCCAATTACAAAAGCTAATTAAAATATAATCTTAGCACATCAATTAAAACTACATAATGTTAAAACCAAAAGCTACTTGTGTTACCTAACAAAGCCTAAATAACTTGAGTTACGCTTTTGTGTTGTGTTATGGATGGTGTTGATATATTAGGTAGGAGTATAATTGCTGCTTAGCTTAGCTGGGCTTCTCATTTGATTGGACTGACTTATTCATTAGATTGTAGCTTTGATCTTATATTTAGAGCCTTGGGAGTTGCCATATACTGTTTTCTTTTCCCTTTCTTTTTTGGTTCAAGCTGCATTGGTGGAAGAATTTAGATAATAGGAATAGTATAGCTGAATTGGATTGCAATTTATGGCTTAATTTTCACGTTGGTTTGTGTCTGCACCTAAGGGTAGCATTATCCGAGTCATGAACCATGTTGCTGAAGTCAGAAGTACAATTGAGATTATTTTTGGCTACATCCTCCAAACCTTTAGCATCTTTTCAAATCAAGCTGAATTGACCTCTTTTCCCTTTCTTTTTTTGGTTCAAGTTGCATTGGTGGAAGAATTTAGATAATAGGAATAGTAGAGCTGAATTAGATTGCAATTTATGGCTTAATTTTCACGTTGGTTTGTGTCTGCACCTAAGGGTAGCATTATCCGAGTCATGAACCATGTTGCTGAAGTCAGAAGTACAATTGAGGCTATTTTTGGCTAGATCCTCCAAACCTTTAGCATCTTTTCAAATCAAGCTGAATTGACCTCTTTTCCCTTTCTTTTCTTGGTTCAACTTGCATTGGTGGAAGAATTTAGATAATAGGAATAGGAGAGCTGAATTAGATTGCAATTTTTGCTTAATTTTCACGTTGGTTTGTGTCTGCTCCTAAGGGTAGCATTATCCGAGTCATGAACCATGTTGCTGAAGTCAGAAGTACAATTGAGGTTATTTTTGGCTAGATCCTCCAAACCCTTAGCATCTTTCCAAATCAAGCTGAATCGACTTCTTTTCCCTTTCTTTTTTTGGTTCAAGCTGCATTGGGGGAAGAATTTAGATAATAGGAATAGTAGAGCTGAATTAGATTGCAATTTTTGGCTTAATTTTCACGTTGGTTTGTGCTTGTGCCTAAGGGTAGCATTATCCGAGTCATGAACCATGTTGCTGAAGTCAGAAGTACAATTGAGGTTATTTTTGGCTAGATCCTCCAAACCTGTAGCATCTTTCCAAATCAAGCTGAATTGACCTCTTTTCCTTTCTTTTTTTGGTTCAAGCTGCACTGGTGGAAGAATTAGATAATAGGAATAGTAGAGCTGAATTAGATTGCAATTTATGGCTTAATTTTCATGTTGGTTTGTGTCTGCACCTAAGGTAGCATTATCCGAGTCATGAAACCATGTTGCTGAAGTCAGAAGTACAATTGAGGCTATTTTTGGCATCTTTCCAAATCAAGCTGAGTTGACCTCTTCTTGCCTTTTCTGTTGGTTCTTCTCATTAATTTGGCCGTCTTCTCTGGAATTTCATGCGGCTTTAGTAGCTCAGCAGATTCAGTTGATGTATTGGTATCCATTCCATGATAGTTCATGCATTAGTTATTGTAATCAGGATGAGCTTTTCTTTAATTTGACCATTCATTCCCTTTTTCAAATTTTGTTGTTGTCTCTTACTTTTGTTCTAACATTGTGGGGTGAAATAAAATCTGTTCTAGACCCTGGTTCGGTACCAGCTGCCTGTTGTGATCATCGTCTTCAACAATGGTGGTGTATACGGTGGCGACAGGAGGAGCCCCGAGGAAATCACCGGACCCCACAAGGACGACCCTGCACCCACCTCATTCGTCCCAAACGCTGGCTACCATCTCCTTATTGAGGCTTTCGGTGGGAAAGGCTACCTTGTCAAGGACCCGGATGAGCTCAAGTCAGCCCTGTCCGAATCATTTTCAGCCAGGAAACCAGCTGTCATAAATGTCATTATCGACCCTTTTGCAGGCTCCGAAAGCGGGAGGCTACAGCACAAGAACTAGTCTTTCCCCCTCCTGAACTCCTGGAGGTTGCATCTTGTTGGTGCTATGTGAAGCCATCAATGTTTCTATAGCTTGTCAAAAAAAAAAAGAAAGAAAGAAATGAGCAGTTGTGTGAGTAATTAGCTGCATAAAGACAGTTGTCGTTATTGTTTGTTTATTGTATGATGAAGTTGGAAGTGTCACACTTTCGCCCCCCATGAAGCAGTCGAAATAAATCATCATGGCTTGATGAGCCATTTTGGCAAATTTCCTGAAATGGTTTCTTCCTTTGCTGATGATATCTGAACCATCAAACCATGTTTTAGACTATTCAGCACCCAGGATCTTCATCTTCCCATCATAATGTTCATATTGGCTAGTGAAACTCGGCTGGGTTAGCCGGAGTTCATGGTACCTTTTTGTTGACGCCCTTGATTACTCACCTCAGTTTAGGGCTCAAGACACGTCGACGAGCCAACGTATTCGTTGATCGATCGCATTTGCTGAACATAGATGGCATTGCCCTAGGATCAGCCACTAAATCCTGTTACCGATGTGGAACTTGACCTCCAGGTACTAATAAAAACCTTGTAATTGAGCTTTCAGTAATCATAACTTCACCTTCAGGATAAGCCACTCTACCTCTACGTTAGCGAGCCCTCAACTTCGGGCTATTAGCTTAATTTTTCTTTACCACCTTAGCTTAAAGGCTCTATTTCTTATCTTTTTTTTCCATTTTTCACCCACATTCGTGAACTCTAATATCGGGATCTTAATTTACTTTATACTATTTTCCTTTTTATTTACAAAATTATTATTATTATTATTATTATTATTATTATTATTATTATTTATGTATTTATTTAATAATAAAATATTGTAAAATGCTTAAAATTAAACATATGCAATGTGGGTATTATTTATTCAAAAAAGTTCTCAATTATATGCAATATGGGTGTCTATGGGTAGATAAAAATAAATTACATTCAAAAATAATTTTTTTATAAATTTGAAAAATGCATGAAAATGGTGTATGGGGCTGAGTGTTGGGCAACTACGAAGGCACAAGAGTAGAGACTAATGGTGGCAGAAATGAGGATGATCAGATGGATGAGTGGATTTTCTAGACTAGACAAGATCAGAAACGAAGTTATTCGCGACAAAGTGGGAGTATGCAGTATACGAGATAAGTTATGGGAGTCAAGGCTTCGTTGGTTTGGTCATGTGCAGAGAAGAGAGCCGAGCGCGCCAGTTCGTAAGTGTGAAAGTTTGGAGATCGATATGGTACGACGGAGTAGAGGGAGACCGAAGAAGAGTTGGAGGGAGGTGATTAGACAAGATTGTGCCCTTCTGAACCTTACCGAGAACATGGTTATGGATAGAACGCATTGGAGGACAGTCATCCACGTCGGAGAGGGTTAGACTATGCCACAAAGGAGTGACAGAGACCATATCCCCCATTCGCACACCATCCCATTATCTTTTTAGTTTCGTGTGTTACATTTGTCCTTTTGTTTTTCTATGAGTTTATATTTGTTGATGTCTGGGCCACTAGGAAACACTCTCTCGACGACATTGGGGAAAGAGTGAGTACAATTTGGTCCCCCAGACCCTGCTTGGAATGTTGTTGTTCTTGTTGTTGCATGAAAATCATTTTTAAAAATATATATAATAGCACTAACATGTGGCGCCTAACCAGTGGTTCACATGGTAGTGCGTTGAGATTTTTTTCTTTTGCTCGCCCACAAAATGCGGCGTTTTGGGCCGAAATTCAGTGAAACAAAGTCGTTTTGGTTGTATTTGGGTCGTGTCGTGCACATGCTTCTCATGTGACATTGGAAAGCATGTCTTGAACTCGCTTTTTGGGGCTCTTATGCAAGGGACTCCAGCTCCTGGCTCATGCCATTTTTGTTTGTTTGAGGTGGCACACGTAAGAGCCTTAAGACTCACGGTTGTGCATGCAATTGATTTAATTTTTCCCAAAATTCATGGGTTACCTCATCATCTTTTTTTTTTTGAATACAAGGCGAGGGTTTGGATGGCGTCAACCTCGGTTATACCACCACCCAAGAGCGTCCTTTCGAACGATAGCCAAAAGCTTAGAATCAAAACACAGTGAAGAGGCATCAGGGCAAAGTCCAAGATGCGCCATCCGATCCGCAGCTCGGTTGCCCTCCCTGAAAGTATGGGAGAGAGATGACATCTCAAAAGAGCGGAGAAGAAAGAGGACTTCTGATATCAGAATCTCGATCTCCCACAAACAATTCCAAGTAACCTTGAGAGCGTTGATGACCAGTAAACAGTCCCCTTCCACCTCGATCCTTCTGACTCCCCTTCCAAGGGCTTCCTCCAGACCAAGACGTAGTCCCAGAACCTCGGCTTGTAAGGTGGAAGCACCTCCGCAATCTCTGGCATCACCAGCAACCAAACTCCCCTCAGCGTCTCGTAACACAAACCCGGTCGAAGCACAACCCGAGAGGGATTTCGCACCATCAAAATTAAGTTTCAAGAACCCGTCAGCAGGTTTCCGCCAACGGATAGCCCGACACCAAAGAGGGTTGGGTTGAGTTTTGTTTTGTGTATTTGTCTCATCATCATCTTCAAGGCTTTCCTTTTGTGCTTTCTTCCAACTTGTCATATGTTGTCTTATTACAGTAATTTGTTCATCTAATCTTGTGAGATTCTGGTTTTCAAATATAATCTTGTTTCTCTTTGTCCATACACTCCACCACGAAAAAGTCAGGGTAACAACTTGTTTTGGTTTTAGCTCTTGCATTATTTTTGAGGTTATTGTCTTTATGTTTTTGTTTCTCTTATGAGTTTCTTATTATTCTCTCAATTCCTTTATCCATAAATTCGATAATTTTTAAGGTGGCTGGGCATTCCATAAGAAAATGTTGTGCATCTTCCTCCCTGGAGTCACAAAGGATGCACTCCAAAGGCGTGTGTATTCCTTTATCTCGGAGTCTCAATTTTGTCAGTAATCCATCCATTACCACTCTCCACATAAATTTTTTTAGTTTCGGTGGACAGTCCACTTTCCATATCCAACTTCCCATATCTGGTTCATTTTCGTTTGACTTTGTAATATACTCCAAGGCGCTTGAGGTGTAAAACCACACATTTATATTATGTTTCCAATATAGTCTGTCATGGATGTCCAAATTTGAAAGGGGTACACTGCAAACTTTTTCAACTATATCAATAGGTAGTACTTCCTTTAGTTTATCCACATTTCATCTATTTTTTGGGTTCATATAGTCTTGAACTTTTTCTAGTTCATTGATTTGGTTGTTCAATTTGTGGTCGGCAAGAGTACTTTCATCATTTAGCCATTTATCCTTCCAGAATCTAATAGTTTTTCCATTCTCGATTTGCCAAATAAGCCCTGAGCAAAATTCATCCTTGAGATCAATCAGTTTTGCCCATTGCAGGGCGTATTCTTAGTTTTCGTGTAGTCCCATAGTTCCGCTCTTTCATGTATTTTTCTTTTGTAATTCGCACCCATTGATTATTAGGTTCAACAAGAATTTCCAGAGAAGTTTCATTTGTAACGCTTTATTCATGTCCTTTGTTTTATGGAGTCCCAACCCTCCACTCTTTTTTTATTTGCAAATTTTGTCCCATCCAATCAGTGACTTATAATTATGATCTTTGTTCCAAAAAAACATCTATTCAGTTTGTCGAGTTCATTGTGCACAGTTGTCGGGAGTATAAAGTTTTGCATGACAAAGTTAGTCTTTGCCATTAGGTTGGCCTCAATCAGGATTGTTCTTCCTTGTTGGGACAAAGTGTTTGCTCTCCATTTTGTCAGTTGTGCTTTTGTTTTCCCTACTACGTCATTAAAGGTTTCTTTGTTTACTCTTCTGTTTATAATTGGGCAGCCTAGGTATTTTTCAAGAGTTACTTGGTTCATTATGTGAAGAGTACTCCGGATTCGTTGTTTTTTACCGTTTGGTACCCCCTTTGTTACTTGGAAAGCTGATTTTTGAAAGTTAACCTTTTGCCCTGAGATTTGACAGTATTCATCTATTATTTTTTTCACTGTTGCACACGATTCCTGGGATGCTTTGGCAAAGATTATTATGTCGTCAGCAAAGGAAAGGAAAGGTATTCGTGATCCATTCGGAGTCACCCGAAAACCGATCGAGTTTGTTCATTCATTGCATTGTTGTTGTAATTTTCAAGCCAGAATTTCAACCCCTATGATAAAGAGAAAAGGGGATATGGGGTCACCTTGTCTTAATCCTTTTTGTGGTCGAAATATCTCAGTAGGTTCATCATTGACACAGTTAAAATGCATTCCCGGACCCAACCCAAAAATTTCTTGCAGAAACCAAAATTTTCCATGGTCGCCAATAGAAAGCTCCAATCAACCCTGTCATAGGCCTTTTCCATATTCAGTTTTATTGTAATCCACCCTTCTCTTTCTTTCCGGGTTCTAAAGGAGTGAAAAATTTCATGGGTAAGAATATTATCTTGGATTGCACGGTCGGAAACGAAAGCACCTCGAAGGGGGTGAATGATTTTTGTGAATATTTTTTTCATTCTTTCCGCAATAATTTTCGCAATTGTTTTATAAATTGTAGAACATAGGCTTATTTGTCTATAGTCATTTGTATTAGATGGGTTATCACATTTAGGGATTAGGGTAATAAATGTCTGATTCAGGTGTTGTAACATTTTCCCTGATCTAAAGAAACCTTTTATCGCTTTGGTTATCGATGGCCCCACAATGTCCCAATATTTTTTTTTATAGAATTCAGCTGTCATTCCATCTAATCCAGGCGATTTATCTTTTCCTATAGTGAAGATTGCAAATTTTATTTCTTGATTTGTAATTGGTTTCGTGAGTTGATAGTTATCCTCCGTCGTAATTTCAAGGTTGATAAGTAGGAGGTATTCATCTAATAGTCTCTTATTTATGTTTTCCTTTGCAAATCTTTTTTCAAAATCGTTTTTACTTATTTTCTGATATTTTCTTCTCCTGTTACAACCGTACCCTCGTGGGTTCTAATCTCTCTTATACTTTTTCCGTTCTGCTGCCCAGTAGCGACCCTATGGTGATAACCTGTGTTTGAGTCGGATAGCTTTAGGTGTTTTGTTTTTGCTCTTTGGCTCTAAAATTTTTTATGGTATTGCAGAAGTTTGTCTTTTTTATTTATCAATCTTTGTTGTAGTTCGTTTTTACCATTTTGATTTCCAAGATTGTAGTCCTTCTGAACTTCCACTAGTTTTCCTTCAATCTCTCTGAGTTGCCTCAAAAAATATTTCCGAAAGTTTTTTTATTCCACTCCTTTGTTAATTTTTTAAGGAGTTGTGTTTTCTTCATGATCTTGAACATGTAAGAGCCCTCAAACTCAGTTCGCCAAGCTCGGGTCACAATATTCTTATAGTCCTTTCTTTTGAGCCACATTTTTTGAAATTTAAAAGGTCTAGCCTTCCTCGTGTCATTTGTTCGTAGCTCTACAAATATCGGACAATGATCGGAAGAGGAGAATGTGTGATTTCGAGTTGCTAAGCTAGGATACCACACTAGCATTTGCCCATGGACCAAGGTTCTATCTAATTTTTCATAGATATTGTTTATGTCCGATTTGTTTTTTCTCCACGTAAATTCATTGCCTATCGTTGGAATGTTGAGAAAGCTACATTGATCCTTGAACTGGGTCAACCTTTCGAATCGGTTAGGGTGAGGTATCCAACCCCCAACCTTTTCACTTGTGCTGTGAATTTCGTTGAGGTCTCCAAGAAGGATAACCGGAATAGTCAAACTCAGGATGTGCGAGGTCAAGAGACCCCAGAACTGAACTTTATCCCGCTCATTTGGAGGGGCATAAATAAAACAAACAACGTAAGTTAATCCTTTGTTTCTTTCCTCAAATTTCAAAGTAATGAATCGTTCTTCCTTACTCATGATGGATACTACCTCATTAGTAAGTTTGTGATTTTTCCACACCACACAAATCCCCCCAGCCCTACCAAAAACCGGACTACTACAAATTGAGTCGAAACCTTCTTTTTCCATATTTTTTCGTGAGGATCTTGGTTAGATTTTGTTTCCAAAAAAGCTAAAATTTGTATGTTTTCAATTTTGCAAAAAGTTTCTATTTCAGTCCAAATATTTCTTTTCCTAATACCACAACAATTCCAAGCGCACAATTTCATCCTGGAAATCGTTTTTTTAGCAAGAGTCCTTTCTTTGATCAATTTCCTATTGTTTAGAATCCACCAGCAACAAGTTCTCCAACATTTATAGAATTTATCTTCGCTTTTGTCTGCCATTTTCGTGGCTCTTGTTTCTTACCTGTCGGATTTAGCATTCTTTTCATATTGTTCATGCTGTAAATCTTTTCATCATCTTTCTCTTCCACTTTATGCATACCCCACTAACATTTTCCACCATTCGAAAAGCATAAAAATTATATGAAACACTTTAAATATATATATATATATATATATATATATATATATATATATAAAAGAGAAAAATGAAAGAGGTAATCTCTTTTTACAAAGATAACTTTTTTGTATTTCTTTTATTTCTCTACCTTAAGATTTATAAGAGGTATAACTCACAACCATCCTCCATCCTTATCCTTCAACCTTATTAGAAGAGAGAGAATACTAAGAGGTAAACAAATCCCTTGCTTGCATATGATCTTAGGATATGAACCTTTGATACCTTCGTTTTGATTGATTTGGAATTGGTCTTAGAAGTAGTCTTTGGTATCTTTGCATTCAAGAAACTAAAGTCAAAAGAGAAGACTCTTGTGCTCGAAAAACTGCAAAGTGTCGTTGTTGCTACTATTAATATCAAGGCTGTCTACTAAGTTTTAAAGGCTCGATTCATAAATTTATTAATGATATATTAAGTAATATATAAATGGTTTGGTGCAATTATATGGAGATGCAATTTTTTTTGAATAGTTCATATGATTGAGCTAAAAAAAGTTTGGTGTTTATATAAAGATTTTAGTGAACATTTCTTAACGTATTATATTATTGTATTTAGTTATTTATGTTGTATATTTATTTTTTTTGGTTAAATGTATACCTTTTAAAAGGGGGTTATTTTTTAAAACCCCAAATTTTATGTAAAATAATCATGATGATAATGACATGGAACAGCAAAGTCTCGACGAGTATCGTCGCATAAGTGACTGGCCAAAATAGAAAGAGGCAATCCAGACTGAGTTAAAGTCACTGAAAAACGTGAAGTTTTTGGTCCTATTAAGCTTACACCAAGGGTGTGAAGCCAGTAGGCTATAAATGGGTATTCGTATGAAAGCAAAATGAGAAAAATAAAATTGTGAGGTACAAAGCAAGGCTTGTAGCCCAAGGTTTTTCTCAAATATCCGGGATAGTTTTTGAGCAAATATATTCCTCGGTAGTTGATGCAACTACATTCATAAGATTGTCAATTTGCCTAACTGTCTTAGAAGAACTACATATGCGACTAATGGATGTCGTAACTGCATATTTATATTGGTCACTTGATACTTGATAGTGATATATACATGAAAGTCCTAGAAGGACTAAATTGCCTCATATGCAAAATACCGAGAATAGAGAAATATTCTCTATAAAGTTGCAAATATCATTATATGGTCTTAAACAATCTGAAAGAATGTGGTATAATTGATTAAGTGAATATCTTATTAAAGAAGGATACTACAATAATATCATTTGTCCATGTGTCTTTATAAAGTGATCCAAAAATGGTTGTACTATTATTGCACTATGTGTTTATGATTTGAATATTATAGGTACCACAAATGAGTTGGAAAGCACTGTAAAATATGTGATCAAAGAATTTGAAATGAAAGACCTCGTAGAACCAAGTTTTGTATTGGTTTGCAAATTGAGCATTTAAATGAGGAAATATTTGTTCATCAAAGTAATTATATCGAGAAAATCTTAAAGAGGTTTTACTGACAAGGCACACCTATTAACATCACCCATGGTAGTTTGTTTTCTTGGTATACAAGATGATCACTTTAGAACTAGAGAAGAAGATGAAGAAATTCTTGGCCCAGAAATTCCTTACTTAAGTGCAATTGGTGCACTGATGTACTTGGCAAATAATACTAGGTTAGGGGATCTTCCCCGGGCCAGGTATAGCTTTCTCGATAAGCTTGTTGTCAAGATAAAGCTCAGCACCAACAATAAGACATTAGAACAGAATCAAGCATGTATTTCGATACCTATAAGGTACACATGATCTTGGTTTGTATTATCGTAATCATGCAAATGTCACTCTTACTAGGTATGCAAAATGAGATCTCAAAATATGGTTATGTATTCATCTATGGAGACACGACGATCTCATAGAAGTCAACAAAGTAGACTCTTACTGCTACATCCTCAAACCAAGCTGAATTGATTGCTCTATATGAAGTGAAAATGGATTGTGTTTGTATGAGACCCATAATTGCTTATATACAAAAAGAATGCAAACTGAGATCAATCACTCAAGTGAAAAAAGGATATATTAAAGGCGATTTGATAGATCTCATTTCACCAAAGCTCTTCGCAACTCATGATCTAGAGAAAGAGTATAGTGAATATACAACCGATCTGCTCAAGTGATAATGCTGCTAGCCTCTTCACAAAGTCACTAACCACTCCGAGAAGCATATTAAATTGAGGGGGAGAAAATTGTACGCACTTAACTCTTTTTCCCTTGACTCATGTTTTTATCCTACTAAGTTTTCTAACAAAGTTTTTAATAAAGCAATAGAGTATCCCAGAAGCATACAAAGCAAGATGTACTCTTTTTTCTAGGCTTTGGTTTTCCCCTTTGGGTTTTTCCAAGTTTTAATGAGGCAACATTATTTACCCCGTGCTTTAAAGATGAATATTCAAAGGGGAGTGTTGTGATATTTAATGAATCATTCACCTTCTCACTTTACATATTTACTGTATACATTACGATCGTTCTTTGTATTACGACCCTTCCGACCTTTAATTAATTTTTTTATATTAAACCCTTCTCTTGCCAATTAACTCCATTCGTATTGTATAATAATAGAAGGCCCCGTTTTGAAATCTCGTGTCGGCTATTGAAAATCTCACGTTTGAAACTAATGTACATATGTGTACCTCTTTTTATTGCATCTTTTGACTTCATATTTCATTCGATTCCTCAAACAAAGGTTGAAAACAAGAGGAATTTGTGTAGAATGAGCTAACGTGCATAAGGTAGAGTCTGCACAAGTTTTGGTTTGAATATGCAGGAATTGGATTGAAATCGGAGTCAAAATGAAGAAGCCAAGTGAAGCTGAGCAGAGGTCGATATCGACCTTCAGCATCGATATCGACCATAGTTGTCGACACACCTTCTGAGTGTTGAGATAGACCATACAGACCAACCAAGAAGGCACTCGATATCGATCACTTGACATCGATATCGACCTCAACATAGACATCGAGTGAAGATGGACAAGTCGAGCCGAAATACAGACCTCGATATCGACCTCTGTGGTCGATATCGACCTTATCTCGACAGAAGATAGATCCGATTTCGAGACTCGGATTATGAATTTTATCCTCAAGGCCACGAATTATCTTGTACTTTTAGATAGTTAGCACCTGAGATTTATCTTTACCTAAGTTTTATCAAGTTGTTTTAAGTTTCATCAAAATAAAAGACCTATCCTAATTGTTTGGATAAAGTTCATAGTTTAGATAGAAGTTACAATCCTTGGATAGCAAGGATTAGTAGCCTATAAATAAAGCCCTAGGGGCTGGTTTGTTAGGAGGATCCAAGCAAGAAAGATAATAGCAATAGGCAATAGAAAGTTAGAGTTTTAGTTTTGAGCTTTAAAGTTTCAAGCGCTTACGATAGTCGGCGTTGAGATTGTAAAGATTCAAAGCTTTCCATTTATGCAAGTTATTTCAATTCAAAGCATGTCTACATTCAACATGTGTGAGTAGTCCCCCAAAGCTCTTAGGGTCAGGGTGAGCCCGACGTTATCCATGCGTGCTTGAGGTAAGTGTTAGATGTTGATATCGTTGTGTCTATATCATCTTCTACGATTCTATGTTTTGTCCTAATCGAAAGAAAAGGGATTCATGCTAACAACTTGAGTTATAAACATAAAATTGCTAGAGACAATTAGGTTTATTTGCAAGAGTAATCCTAAGAGTTGGTGTACAGCGAAAGCTTGTCCCTCGGGTGATATAGCGCAATTGTCCGTCTTATTTATCTTATCGCATGCATTGGTTAACGTTGTGGTAAACCCTAATCCTAGGAGTTGCTTTTTATATAAGTTTATTCATCAAAACCACTGCTTTATTTCTGTTCATCGCATCCTCATCCATCCTAAAGTCTTCGACCTTTCTTTGCCGACAAAAAGCTAACAACCTTGCAGGAGAAGACATCGATATCGACCACAGACGTCGATATCGACCACTGAGTTTCGTCGACAGTTTTCTGAGTCAATGACGATCATCTCTGTGGAGTTACTGAACATCGATATCGACCCTTCAACGTCGATATCGACCACCTGTGTCGACTGGCAGTCTTCTGAGCCAGTCGATTCCGTCTGCTAACATCGATATCGACCTTCCCTAGTCGATATCGACTGTCGTTTTTGTCTCTACATGTCTTCTGTTACAGAAAGGATCGACAGTCAAGGTCGATATCGAGCACCAAGGTTGAAATCGAGGCTTTTGGTCGACGTAAGACGTGAGATTTCCAACGCTACCAGGATCCCACTGACCGCCTCCTCGTGGATCGATCCTGACTACCCTTCCACTACAACGAGAGGGAGTCTTGTTATTATTTGCATAGGCTAGGAGTCGGTTTACATTTATACATCTTTATATTTGTATTTAAGAACTCGACGTTCCTCCTATTCAACAAATTGGCGCCATTACCGGGGAGGCAATCAATCGCGCCCTAGTAGTCTATCTCACGTCTCTACCTAGTTTGGTCTTGCAGATGTATGCGACGCGCTGATCGCCCACCTGAATTTGAAGGAGTAGACGACCCTGAACGCTATTTCTATATAAGAGCCCAAGCTCAAAGAATCATGGCAGACAACGCGAACCAAGCTGAGTTGATTGAGCAACTAAGGAAGCAGGTGGAGGACTTAACAACTAGAGGGGCGGCACTTAAGGAACGTGCGGATAGGGAGGAGGAAGGCCGGAGGCAAATAGAAGCCCAAATCAATGCCCTCCCTCGGAATGCCAAGCAATACATGCACCCCGCGCTCACCGTGCCTGAATCGGTGATTCTTATCCCTGCCTCTAATTTTGAAATTAAACCTAACTTCCTTACTGAAATAAGAAGGCATCAATATGAAGGAAAACCTAATGAATGCCCTATGACACATATTTCAACCTTTTTAGACCTCTTTGATACTATTGCTGACGGACAGAGTCTTGAATATGTCCAACTAAAAGTTTTTCGATGGTCCCTTACAGGAAAAGCATTGCAGTGGTTGGAGAGCTTAGCCCCAAGATCGCTCCGCACTTGGAATGAAGTCAAAGACGCGTTCCTCAACAAGTTCTTCCCTCCTTCTAAGACGGCGTTGATCCGACAAAAAATCACGGCTTTCAAACAAAAGCCTGGTGAGGCTCTGGCGACTGTTTGGGAAAGTTTTAAGGACCTGCTACGATCATGCCCGACGAATGGCCAACCACCGTACGTAATTCAGGAGATCATTTACAATGCTCTTGATGCTGCAACCAAGGAGAGGATCAACACTTACACCTCCTATGGCTACCTTGAACTCGCTCCACAAGAGGCTTGGGAAACCATAGAGATGTTGGTGGAGTTCGACAACACATATGGGACTCCTGAGGCCTCCGACACATCATCATCGTCGAGGCCTGCCCCATCTATGCCCTTGTATGAACCCTCCAAGGTAATCGATCCAGACGTGAAGGAGCAATTCCATAGAGATCAACTTCGAAAGCTCCAAAAGCAAGTGAGGTTCCTTTCAATGAACCAATATTGCATTGAATGTGGATCGCAGCGGCACACCACCATCGAGTGCCCCCATGCTGAACAAGTACAACTAGCAGAGACTCACCAAGAGGCACGCTATATAAGGGGTCCCAATCACCAATATTGGGGAGACCAAAGGTTCCATCAACCACAAAGGAACCCGGTTAACCCTAGAGACCCCCCGCCTTATAGAGCTCCTGGGCACCCAGAGAGGGACCAATGGAAGGATGATCTACAACTTGTGTTGGATGAAATCAGGTGAAATCAGGCTAAGAATGATCAATCCAACAATACCATCCATTCTCAACTCAATCACTTTACCACAAGGATTGGGGAGATGGATATATGGAAAAAGAATGTAGAGACCAAACTGGGTCAATTGGCGGCACAAATCCCTAGACCGTCCGGAACGTTCCCTGGGCAACCCATTACAAATCCTAAGGGGCAATCCGGGATGGGGCACGTCGCAGCCATGCAATTAAGGAGTGGCCACAAAGTACAAAAGGCACGAACGGAGTCGGAGAAAGCAGCAGATCCAGTCGATGTCGAGGAAGAGGTCGATATCGACCACCAGGTCGACCCACTACTGTAGAGCCTCTAGAGCCACAACAGAGGTCGACATCGACCATCCCAGTTGACATCGATGTCCAGCAGGCCCCTCCGACCACCATTTTGGCCCCTCCACCAAAGAAGACGTTGTCATTTCCATCCAAAGCATTGGAGGATCCCACCAAAGGTAAGTTTAGGCACTTTGTAAAGATTCTTCAAGGTCTTAATGTTACCATTCCTCTTACAGAAGCCCTAAGGGAGATGCCCGCCTATGTTCGATTCCTCAAAGACATCCTTAGCAAGAAGAGATCCATGACAAAGACCGCAGAGGAATGCTCAAAGATGGACTTCCCTGAGAAGAGGAGTGATCCAGGGAAGTTTGCAATCACCGTGGGACTTGGCCAACATCGTTATAAGGCCCTATGTGACCTAGGGGCAAGCGTAAGTCTTATGCCTCTTTCTATTTGGCAAAAGGTGAACATTGGCGCCCTTGAACCTGTGGACATGAAACTCTATATGGCTGACAACTCATTCGTCAGGCCCACATGTATAGTTAATGACGTTCCAGTAAAGGTAGGTAAGTTCTTTGTGCCTACTGATTTCATTGTATTGGAGATGCCTGAAGATCCTGTAGTGCCTATTATCCTTGGTAGGCCTTTCTTAGCTACTGTTGATGCCAATATAAATGTACGTCGAGGATTACTAACCTTTACTATAGGGAACGAAGTGATAGAATTCTCTTTCAACCCAACCATGAGCGAAACGAAGCATCTGGAGCAAGTTATCCTCTCGTTGGCTAAGGAGAAGCTTAGAAAATTTTTGTTGGCAAAGACGGAAACAACAAGCAGGGTCGACATCGACTAGAACCAGTCGATATCGACTAAAAACATCGAAATCGACCACCCTTGGTCGAAATCGAGTATGCCAGATTATTGTCAGGAGCTTAAGTATGGGGTCACAGAGGTCGATATCGACCCCCACATGTCGGTATCGACCACAGGACTCGAAATCGACCCACCTTGGTCGAAATCGACCACCCCTCAGCCCGAAGATTTCTGTTTCGGGTCCAAACAGGTAAGCCCAGGTATGACTTCTAACCCTCCTCTGTCTCTTATTGATAAATCAATTAAACCAATTATTGATTATTCAACTAAAGAGAGGGTCAAAGTTCCATGGTTTGCTTATATTGCTAAAGTTAGGTCAAGAAAGAGAAGGAAAGCGCCCAAAGAAGAACCTAACATCAAAGAAGCCTTGGTCGCCGAACTTAGCTACTACCAAAAGGACCTAGATGACCCAGGAGAATACTCGAGCTCAAAGGGTCCCTGCGTTAAAGGCTCATAAAGAATTGACGGAGAAGTCGGCCTAGCGACTCAAAACTCTAGAGCATGTACATAAAACCTTTAAATTTTTGAAAGATGGTTTTTATGATTTTTGGATTTTTAAACTTTTAAAACTGAGATAATTCGTGGCTTTATCTATATTTCTAACAAAGATTTCAGGTTTCTAAGCAAAAGGAACGACGAAGAAGGAAAGAAGCTTCTGCGGAGGCAGTCGAGATCGACCAGGCCAGTCGAAATCGACCCCCCAGGGTCAAGCAATCTCCTGGATTCGATATCGAGGACTCATGAGCGAAAAGCAGAGGTCGATATCGACCATAATCATCGATATCGACCATCATCAGGCAGCCCTTGTCTTCATTTTCTTCCTCGACTTCGACAGATGCAGTCGACATCGACACTGACATAGATATCGACTTCTGGCATCGACCAAACCTGGAAATCGACCTGAATCCGCAGGTTGCGCAGTGAGTTTCTCTTTACCCTTGTTCTTCTTTTTAATACAGTGGGGACACTGTATATTTTAAGTATGGGGTGGGAGAAAAACATGTCTTATGATCATAACTTGATTTTCTTCTTCGCATTGGATTCATGTTTAAATTTTTGTTCTTAGTTTTACTTTTATAAAATGTCAAAAAATTCAAAAAAAAAATCCAAAAAAATAGAAAAAAATACAAAAAAATGCATGTTTACTTCTTAAGTTTATTTTTTAAACCCTACTTAGATGTCCTATGATGAAAACTCAATAGCTGACTTGATCATGTAAATCCTATGACATATTTGGATGGTTTAGCCTAAGTCCTTAAAATTTTTATGTAGATTGTGAACTTGTGATGAAATTGAGCATATATGATCCTAGGCTAAAAAGCAAATCCAACAAAAATTGTCCTTGTGAGAATTTTGGCCTATAGGGAGAACATCAAAAATCCCTCCGCTTTCTTGAGTGAATTTACTCTTCCTATGCATCTCTAAATGTTGTGATAGTTATTCAAAGCCAATACATAAATATGTCTATGTTTACAAGAATTAAATGATGGAGGCATCTTTTAAGCCATTTTTATCCTCTCTTTACCTACCCTGCATGATCCATGCTTGAAGCCGGAAAATTAGCCTGAGCCTGAAATTGCAAACTCCACAAAATTATCCCTAGCCGAATTGAGCCTGACCCCCATTTGGGAATTGAGACTTAGATTGGCTGGACTAATGCCTTGTGGAAATAAAAGTGCATATTGTCCAGTTTTGAGCAAGGAAATTATGGGTTGGTGCATATTTATATTTTGTCATATTTTGTAAAAGGATTTTTGGCTCACCATATAAATGCACATATTTTTTTAGTATTATTCATTATTTTCATAAAAAAAAAAGAAAAAAAGAAAAAAAAAGAAGAAAAAAAAAGATATATGTATATAGTGCATGAGCCAAAATCCTTAAGTCCTTTAGTTATTTCATACAAGTGTTATATTTTTTTAGAGGCATATTAGAGTTTGAAAGAAGGGTTAGTAGTATGGTTTACATCTTTTAGTGCATCTTTAAAGAATATTATGGAAAGATGAGTTTCGGAAGGAGCATTATGGAGAATAGAGCTTGGAAAGAGTAACATTAAAGAGTTATGGTTTGAATATTGCAAGTGTTGAGATTTAGGAGTCTTGATTCCCGAATTATATAAGCACCACATATAGCCAAATAATTCCATACATTTTATTCCTTACCAAGCCCCATTACAACCCCGCCGAATGGAGTCTTCTTTGAAGTCTTCCATTGAGCCAAAGTCCTCCTGATGATTCTTATTGCATTTTCATAATTGGTTGCGAAGTGGATTTTTTTTTTTTAAATTGCAATGTTTATGAGATTGTGTATGGAATTGAGTTGAGAGTTGATCTTCATAGCCTAAACACATGAGAGTTGAGTGCAAACACATTATCCCTGTGAGGTTGGATCAAAAATTGCATATGCCTATGGATCGCCTAAATATGTGCTATGACGTTAAATTCACTTGCTTTGCTTTGCTACCGCATATGATGTTGCTTTTGACAAGGGCGAAGACTTGAAGGGTGTATTGTAGGTGTTGGTTATTGCTTGGTTATTGCTTGAGAACAAACAAGTCTAAGTATGGGGTGTTTTGATGTACATATGTGTACCTCTTTTTATTGCATCTTTTGACTTCATATTTCATTCGATTCCTCAAACAAAGGTTGAAAACAAGAGGAATTTGTGTAGAATGAGCTAACGTGCATAAGGTAGAGTCTGCACAAGTTTTGGTTTGAATATGCAGGAATTGGATTGAAATCGGAGTCAAAATGAAGAAGCCAAGTGAAGATGAGCAGAGGTCGATATCGACCTTCAACATCGATATCGACCATAGTTGTCGACACACCTTCTGAGTGTCGAGATAGACCACACAGACC
The DNA here is from genome assembly GCA_963922045.1 of Persicaria maculosa. NCBI lineage: Eukaryota > Viridiplantae > Streptophyta > Magnoliopsida > Caryophyllales > Polygonaceae > Persicaria > Persicaria maculosa. The sequence goes on along the minus strand of OY998257.1, from coordinate 61,150,267 downwards.
AACCAAGAAGGCACTCGATATCGATCACTTGACATCGATATCGACCTCAACATAGACATCGAGTGAAGATGGACAAGTCGAGCCGAAATACAGACCTCGATATCGACCTCTGTGGTCGATATCGACCTTATCTCGACAGAAGATAGATCCGATTTCGAGACTCGGATTATGAATTTTATCCTCAAGGCCACGGATTATCTTGTACTTTTAGATACTTAGCAGCTGACATTTATCTTTACCTTTAAGTTTTATCAAGTTGTTTTAAGTTTCATCAAAATAAAAGACCTATCCTAATTGTTTGGATAGAGTTTATAGTTTAGATAGAAGTTACAATCCTTGGATAGCAAGGATTAGTAGTCTATAAATAAAGCCCTAGGGGCTGGTTTGTTAGGAGGATCCAAGCAAGAAAGACGATAGCAATAGGCAATAGAAAGTTAGAGTTTTAGTTTTGAGCTTTAAAGTTTCAAGCGCTTACGATAGTCGGCGTTGAGATTGCAAAGATTCAAAGTTTTCCATTTATGCAAGTTATTTCAATTCAAAGCATGTCTACATTCAACATGTGCGAGTAGTTCCCCAAAGCTCTTAGGGTCGGGGTGAGCCCGACGTTATCCATGCGTGCTTGAGGTAACTGTTAGATGTTGATATCGTTGTGTCTATATCATCTCTTACGATTCTATGTTTAGTCCTAATCGAAAGAAAAGGGATTCATGCTAACAACTTGAGTTATAAACATAAAATTGAAAAAGAGACAATTAGGTTTATTTGCAAGAGTAATCCTAAGAGTTGGTGTACAGTGAAAGCTTGTCCCTCAGGTGAAATAGCGCAATTGTCCGTCTTATTTATCTTATCGCATGCATTGGTTAACGTTGTGGTAAACCCTAATCCTAGGAGTTGCTTTTTATATAAGTTTATTCATCAAAACCACTTCTTTATTTCTGTTCATCGCATCCTCATCCATCCTAAAGTCTTCGGCATTTCTTTGCTGACAAAAAGCTAACAACCTTGCAGGAGAAGACATCGATATCGACCACAGACGTCGATATCGACCACTGAGTTTCGTCGACAGTTTTCTGAGTCGACGACGATCATCTCTGCGGAGTTACTGAACATCGATATCGACCCTTCAACGTCGATATCGACCACCTGTGTCGAATGACAGTCTTCTGAGCCAGTCGATTCCGTCTGCTAACATCGATATCGACCTTCCCTACTCGATATTGACTGCCGTTTTTGTCTCTGCAGGTCTTCTGTTGTAGAAAGGATCGACAGCCAAGGTCGACATCGAGCACCAAGGTCGAAATCGAGGCTTTTGGTCGACGTAAGACGTGAGATTTCCAATGCTACCAGGATCCCGCTGACACGCCTCCTCGTGGATCGATCCTGGCTACGCTTCCACTACAACGGGAGGAAGTCTTGTAATTATTTGCATAGGCTAGGAGTCGGTTTACATTTATACATCTTTATATTTATATTTAAGAACTCGACGTTCCTCCTATTCAACAGAAACCACCCCTTGTCGAAGTCCTCTCTCATCCATGCCCACCGACCCTTTCCGTTCATCTTACATGTATGTTCCTTTCCCTCTCGTCTCAGTATCTAGCGCGCTCTCTCTCTCTCTCACTCTCACACAATGTCTTTAGATCGTGCGATCTTCGGGAACCCAAACGCTATCTAATTACATTTTGATTTTGTTTAGTGTGTTGTTGGTATTCCCTTGTGGTTTGAATGGCCTCTTCCCGCTCCTTGTTGGTGAACTATTGTCTTTCACCTTTTACTTGTCATCCGGTGTGGCTATAACTTGTTGTTATCTTCAATGGCGGATTCACAGAGGGTTCGAGGTGGCTTTAGCCCCCCATGGATTAAAAGAAAAGAAATATTATATACTCCATCCGTTCAAAAATATAAGTCCTTTTAGACTAAAATTTTTGTTTAAAAATATAAGTCATTTTAAGTTTTCTATGTATCGGGATACGATAAATTGTTACTTTTTTTTCTCAAATTTTATTGGTTGATGAGAGTTGTGGATAATTAATGAGGGATATAAATGTAATAAGTTTATGATTTTTAATTTGTATGCAAATGTGTAAAAGTAACTTTTTACTATTGAGGTACGTATTTTAAGGTGAAAAAAATAATATAAACTATTATTTTTTTAATAATTTTTTTTGATAAACTCGTGCTTATTAATAAAAGAAAATGATAGGCAATATACCAAATGTTTGGGCACTTTGCAAAAATGACACTCCCCTCCAAAATTTGCAAAAGTAGCAAATAAACCCAAAATTTGGCAAAAATAACCGGTTCTCATGACCCCCTTTCACAGGTCACTATCCCTGTTGAACCAAGCCCTAACCGTCCCGCCTCCTTCTTCTCTTCGGTCGTTCCCTGCCCTCCACGAGCCACCTCCGGCCACCCAACCACCATCGTTCGAACCGCTACCCTCACCCGCACCCCTGAGCCCAGAACCCACCCGGCACATGCCCCTTGACCCCACACCGAGCCCTCATCTCCCCTCCCTCGCTGTTCGTTTTCTCGCCCTCCTTCGCCCTCCAATGAAATCGGCCTCCTCGAGGAATGGGTCGAATTCGGTAAGCCCGAACGTGGTTCGAACCCGCTCTCATCAATGGCGGATTGGAGTCACTGAGTGCTTCTCTCCCTCCCCTTCTCTCTCTATCTATGGCGGATTCCGTTGAGCTACCCGGTCATCTTGGGATTCTTCCTTTCATGAACAAAGTCTTGTTGCCTGGTGCTACCATTTGAATTCGTTGTACTTCGTCTAGCAGGTTCTCCATCCTCTCTCTCTCTAACTGTGCTCCAAATCCAGGTGCCCCTTCCTCCTCCCACCCCAACTGATGCGACCGTGTGAGTGTAGTGGACACTTTGTTATGGACTTATGTTGTTAAGAACTTATGTTGTTTTGTACTTTGCTTTTGGATGTCGTATGTAGGACGACTGGACAGTTGTTTATGTTTATTATGGCTCGTTGTTGTGAATGTTGCATTCAGGTGTTTGGTTTTCCTTGGGTTAATTGGTCGATTTTCGATCGTTGGGAAGTCTCTTGGATAGATAAAATATGTCAAGGGTTATTCTTTGATTGGCTTAGACTTCCTTTTTACTGGCTAGGAAATATCATATACTGGCTAGCAAGCAAAACACATGTAAAAAGGAAGGTCTCTGAGATAGTTAAAATATGTGAGGGGTTATTCGTTGATCGGCTTAGACTTTCTTGGTACTGGCTAGGAAAAATCCGTTACTGGCTAGATAAAATCATCTACTGGCTAATACCAAGAAAAATCTGTTACTGGCTAGATAAAATCATCTACTGGCTAGTACCAAAAAATATCTGAGAAATCATCTACTGGCTAGTACCAAAAAATATCTGAGGGGTTATATTCTTTGATCAACTTATACTTTCTTGTTACTGGCTAGGAAAATTCTGTTACTGGCTAGATAAAATCGTCTACTGGCTAGTACCAAAAAAAACTACATACATTTGCCTTTTACGACGTCTTCAAACTAAACGGCCAGTTTCAAAGAGTTTTCCCCACATGGTGGATGGACATCAGGCTAAGGGGCATTGTAATGATCAGAACCAATGTGGCGTATTGTTGCGCCCTTATCCATTACTTCCTGAAGAGGCAGTTGAAGACATTGAAGAGGTGTGAGACATGGTACAAACTCCAGGGGCGACTCCTCCGGTTCTCCATCAAGGAAGAAGAGTTATCTCACTAGACATCGATTTCTTCACCTTGCCACGCCACGCTTGCTTATGTCATTCGACGCTTCCGAGGAAGGAACTCTCCTCGAGACGGGTACCTGCTTGTCTCCATTATCTTGCTACCGATGGACCCAAACGGCATGCTTTCCTCTATGAGCATTGCCCCCTCCTCCATGTCCACGTCGGCAACTTTACCTTTCATCTCCGGAGTAACGATTGTCGGTTCTGCCTAGGTTTTCTGGTTTATCTTGCCAGTTGTGTGAATTTCTGTGCCAGCTGAATTGTTATCTTTGCCATCCAAATGGTTATCCATGTCATACTCCAAATCGAGATCAAGATACGATGTAGACCCAACTTTACTTTGAAATTTTTTTTTCATAAACATATATAAAGCGAGTGTCTATAGATAGATAAAATCAAATTAAGTTCAAAAATAAATTTATTTTTTTATTTTAACAGATAAAAATGGCTGAAAATTAGTTTAAAACAATTAAAGTGGGTCTCTCTCTCTCCCCCTAGCCTTGGTTACCTTCATCTGGTTATGGAGGTGCCCAAAAATTTTGCAAAAATGACATATTGTCATTTCCATGCAAATTTGCTATCTTACCTACATTTTCGCAAAGTTGGTTTTTTTTTTGGTATATTAGTGCAAATTGGCCTATTAATAATAAGTATAATATTGTTAAAAAAATTAATTAAAATTTTAAAATCTTATATAATTTTTATCCTCCTAGAAATACGTGTTTGACTTGAAAAAATCACTTATTTGGAAACGGAGTAAGTAAATATTAATCCCTCCATCCGCCAATACATGTTCTTTTAGCCCATGTAATTTTGTCAAAATACATGTCCTTTTAGATTTAATCATTATACTTAATCTACTTTTTAGATCTAATCATTACTCTAATTTTTACATCACCCCTACCCTTCTCCATACAAATTAAAAAAAAAAGAAATTTTTTTAATTCTAATTTATTCCACTAGTAATTATAAAATTTCTTAATTCTATAGAACTAAAATGACAGGTATTTACAACGGAGTAAAATGTACTGGGTAGCAAAAGAGTCGCTTAGCTCATTTTGTTTTAAGGGAAGGGAAAGGAAATGTCTGAATCACGGTTCGAAACCTATCAACTGCTCTTTTTAAAAAAAAAAAAAACATACACACTGAGGCAGTTGGAAATTTTTTTTTTTTTTCAGACTTGAAAGTTCAAACAGTCGAACTGTCGAAGGCCGCGAAGCGAAAACAGACGCTAGTACGCGACCACTGTGTTGGCTACGCCGCGACCGCGAGTGCTCCCTCCCACGCTGCTGTCGGATCCGGGCTGTCACTGCAGTGAACGGCTGCACCACTGCACCTAAGGCCGAAACTTCCTGGCTGTGTGACAAATTGTTTTCCATAAATCCCAAGTCCGAATTGAGAAGGTTAGTGTTTGTGTGTTTCATACTTTATACTTTGTGAATTTGTGCTATAACTTTTGATTGTTGAGATTCGATTTACAAGTAGGATAGGAGAATTCGTTTAGGGCTTTGATTTTGGAAACCAATTGGTGAAATTAGGGTTTGATTTTGAGAATCAATTTAGTGAAACTTTGATTAGGGTTTGTAATTTTGGGAATCAATTTTGTCATTTAATTATTGTGTATATGTGATTTTGAGAATGAAGTTTATGAATTTGTGAATTGAGTTTGGGGTTTGTGAATTGAATTTGTGATTTGGGGAAGTGTTTTGTGGAATATTTGATGAGATCTGTTTCTTGTTAAAATATCTAATGCCTCTAATATGCTGAATGTGATGCTGCAAGTCGGTGTGACCCAAGCACCTTAATTATTTTCCATGTTATTCGTAAGGATTGTTCAGCTTTTATGCCTGAAAACGTAATTTGCGAATTTGTTGCTTTCTATTGCACTTAATTGAAGGTGTTTGAAGCATTTTGATCAAAGGAAGAAACAAGTTGACAGGATACTGCATTTTTTGCCCCTTACCAAGACATTGTGCAGTGACTGAGAAAAGTTTGTTAAATTACCAGTTAATGGGTGTTTGTCTTATGATGACAAGATATTAGATGGTTTCTATAATATACTCCCTCCGTTCGGAAAATAAATGATGTTTGACTATTTTGCACGTAGTTTTAGGAGCTAAAAACTATATAAAATCTTATTTATTTTAATTAATTTTTTTCATAGTTTAATAGTTATTTCTAACTACTCCCTCCGTTTGGCAAAACTTGTCATTTTAGGGTGTTATTTTTGTTCAAAAAAACTTGTCATTGTAGGTATTTTGCCCTTCACTTTACAAAAATATGATTGATGGTTTGTTAGTTGTAGTTTTCGATAAAGTAAAAAAGAAGGGTAATAATTGAGGGTAAATTAGTACATTTGTTAATTGTCTTAAAACTTGTGAAATAAGCTAAAATGACAAGTTTTGCCGAACGGAGGGAGTATTAAACTATGAAAAAAATTAATTAAAATAAATAAGAATTTATATAGTTTTTAGCTCCTAAAACTACGTGCAAAATAGTCAAACATCATTTATTTCCGAACGGAGGGAGTAGTAGGTATGAATCCTTATATGTGGGTGATGTGCAATGAACTTAAGGATGGTAGATGGATCCCAAGATGAATTTTATTATCGTTCTGTATAATTTTCAGCCTCCTAGCAAAAATCCTGGATTTGCCACTGGTTATCTTTCCTTTTTCCTTGGTGTGATTCATCTTCTGCTGTTGAGTCTGTGTTTAAATTATGGTTTGTGTGACTGGATTTTTGTGGCTTGTGATTTTGGTTTGTTGTGGAAAACTTTGAAGTTAAACAGAGTATTTTTATTCTTCAATGAAGAATTAAGAAAAATTGGTATGTACTGAGGCAAACTCAATAGATACTCAGTAGAAAACGGTTGATTATTATAATCCTGTAAGTGCTAGTAAATTGAAACAAAATACTGTGCTGCTGACATTTGTGCAGAGATTTATTTTATGTTTTTTTAGGCTTTTTGGTTGGTTTTTGGTGAAAACGATTGAAATCAAATCCTTTTTATTATTGAATGAAGATGTGAGATTGTGTTTTCCCGAAATTCAGCACAATGAGATAGAGTAGGTCATCTTTGTCGAAGCTAGCAAAATGAAGAAAAGAGGGAAAGCAGGAGAGAACTAAAACACTCATATAATTTGACAAAATTAGCTATGCAGTGAGAAAATATTAAATCTAATTAACCGGCAACAGTAAATCAGTACCCGACTATATTCATACCTCTTTCCTCATAAAAAAAGAGCATTTCTTTATATTGCTTCTGATGCTTTGTTGCTTAGGACTTGTATGCTTCTACTAGATTTGTATATTGAACCTATGTTTGATGACAATGGTCTGTTTGGACTCATGCTGCTTAATTTTGATCTTAGTTATGAAAGATGGTCTTCTATTCAGATTTATGTACCACCTAGAAGCCTCTTTACTCAAAAGGTAGAGCAATATGCCCAATTCATATAGATACAGGTTCAAGTACTAGATAGGTTGTGATTTTCATTAGGTTTATTGTCATCACGAAAGCATAGAATTTAAATTTTATAATATTAAACAGACTCCAGATTTCATCTTGAACCAATCAACAAGTTTCAGGAATGGTTCATTCCAACAACACTCCAAACACCAAGCTTCAGGAATGACATTCTGATTTCTGATTCCATCCTTGGAGTCATCTCAAACTGGGTGCGAATTCTCTCTCTTGCAACCTGTGAGGTGTCATGTCGACGAAGGGGAATGATGAACCAAATACAGCTCCTCACCCAGATCGGTGGTACTCATTGACCCTAGGTTCCTCCTTCAAGGATCAACCCCAACCTTCTTCGAAATTCTGCACTCTTAGATGTACAAAATCATTCCATCCTCCTTTTCTCCCTACTCAATTTCTTAACTTCGTCATCCTCATTTTGAAATTTAAAGAATTTCTTATACTCTGTGTTCAATCTGACTATTTTTGGTGCATAGATGAATTCAAACCGGCTTCGATTGACAAAACCCAGCCTGGGACTCTGCACAAGAACAAGGAGAACAGGGTCACCGTTGAGTTCCAGAACAACCAACTTGGGAAACCCAAGGTGACCTTCGAAGGGAGCAGTGAGGATTACAAAGAAAACGATGCTGTTTTGTTTTTTGATGGCCAAGAGTTCCGATTGGAGCGCCTGCATCGCTCCTTCAAACGCCTTAGGCATATTCGCCTTCCCGGTGAGTCTAATGCGGCAGGGGCTACATCATCCGCTGCGGTAGCTGATGCGAGCTCGCCACCATTGGCTAGGAGTGGTGCCAAGGGGCAGAATTTAGCTAAGAGCACATTTAATTCCGTGCCGGTGAGTAGATTTTCAACAGTTTTATATGTGCCCATTTTACTATAATGTGTTAGACATGTTCAAGGGAGTCTTATTTTTATCATCAATTCCGTTTCTAGCATCATGTATAGCCCGAGCCCGACCCATTTTGACCCGATGTCGGCATGGATATGAAACTAACCCGACAACCCATACCCGATTCTTCTTGACCCAGTCCGAACAAGACTCGACTCATCCTTGTAATTACTTTAATTTTCTCTTTTTTGAACACACTAATAATGTGAATTATGTGTAATGAGACCTAATATAACTAAATAAATGAAGTTTAATAGTTAACAATTAAGATAAACAAAAAAAATAATCATTTTATAATAAAACTAATTGTGACTTGACAACCCAATTTGAACTCTATTTTAAACAAAACTTACCAAACCCGAACTTACCCGACTCAAACCCAACTCAACCCAAACACATAATGCACTTGACATATCACCCAACCCGACATTGACCGGACTCAAATGGGTATACTCGAACTCAACCTGACCACTCGATTGCCACCTCTATATTTGTGGAGGTAGATGTTATGGTTTGGAATCTGAGTGATTTAGCACTACATTGCATTTCAAAATGTCATTATCATATGGTTTATTGAAAGATATTGTCATATTGATACTTGATGTGAGTGTCTGATTATGGATAAGATGGGATCATGGGATGTAGGTTTCTTGAGTCCCCCTCACTTCGGGTTTCAATCTGAATGGTTTTATCTTTGTTTGAACTACATTGAAAATAGTAGGCACTGAACATTTGGTAAACTCTATGATTGCAGGTTGAAGTTGAGAGGATTGATATTGGAAACTCTGGAAACTCAGGTATAGTGTTCAAATTCAAATATAGCTTTGTTCATTTAATCTCTAAGTAGCAAACATGCATCGTTCTAAGTACCTGTGGGGAATTTTCATAATTCCATTATCTAATTCATGTCTTCTAATGGCTGAATATGTTGATGATCATACTTGTTTAAACAAGTTGAAGAATTCTATGTTACGTTTATTGTAGCAAAGTTGGATGAATTGGGTTTTGACTTCAGGAGTGTCAAGTTTGTTTTTTTTTTTTTGGTGGGAGGGGGTGGGGGGATAACGACGATAATCCACCTTTGATGGTAAACCTAGACACGTAATCTAGCCAGGAAACGCCACATACCAAATAAACCGGCTTGCACTGACGAGTTAGACCCAATGATAAGAAGCAAGATAAACCTTGATTTTTTCACCAAGAGAAAGACGGAGATAGGGATTGTACCCGGGACCTCCCATTGACCCCCCCTTACCCCTTATTATTGAGCCACCCCATCAGGGGCAGTGTCAAGCTTTCTAGCATGTGGAAAGTTACATGGTGCTTTGCTTTTGGATATGAGTAGTAGATGTGTTGTTCACATAAAATCGGTTTATTAATGAATATCATAGAACATATCTACCTGTTTATTTCCGTTTCTTATCTGCAATAAAACTTTGGACCCAAAATATAAATCTGCTCTAAATTATATGGTTTTCTACTAACTTTAACACTCTCTCTCCACAGCTGCTAATAGACATGACATTGAAAAGGCTGTTGAAGCTCTTCCTCCCAATCCAGTCCCATCTATGGCGTCACCAGATGATATGAACTTTGACTTGGAAGAACATTTGGACATAGTTGATGACGATGACATTCCTCATAAAGAAGTCATCACCGGCATTGACATCAACAACATGCCGCATCAGATGGACACTGATGACGAGATTGCTGATGTGGATGTTAACGAAGATGACCTGAACACTGGACGCAATGCTGCTGAGGCTCTTAGGGCTCAGGTTAACGCAGAAGGAAAGGAGGAGCAGACGTCTAGCTCAAGTGGAAGCAGTGGGAGCGAGAACAGTGGAAGCAGCAGTGGCAGTGGGAGCGGAAGCAGCAGCAGCAGTGACAATGAGAGCAGTGATGGAGACACTGTCAACTCCATTTAACTGAAGGAGGGTGAAGCAAGCAATGGCGACCAAACTCTCCATGAAATCTTGCAGGTGACATCTTTGGTTGAGATCTACTCGGGTAAATTATAGAGTCGGGTCAAGCTTGATTGCTGGAAGGCCATATTTTATATACATTATATACAAACTCGTTTGAGAATTTGATTTGGTTTTGCCATGACAACTCTCTACTACTCTTTGTTGGTCCAGGAGAAAATTCAATGGCAAGTCAGTTATCTGTACCTCGAAATTACACTGGGTAACAGATCGGCTTATTTGTCCTAAAAAGTGCCTGTTTGGCATTGCGATTTTGGCGGGGTTTGCCTAGGTTTATGTTAGCAACTGAAGTTCAACCGAGATTGAGAGAAAAAGGATGATTTCATTCATTGTACGAGTCAATAGCAGAAACGGTTACAAGATGACTGCATGATGAGTTGATGACCCTCCCATATAATTAAAACGTGCCAATCAGCTCAAACTAACTCAGCTAACCACTTCTAACTAACGACTTATTCCTAATGAATCAGTATATTATCATATGTTTTCACCCCCTCTCACAAGTTGGATGGCAGGAGAAATTATGGCCAAACTTAAACATGAAATTATGACAAAGTGTTCCAGGGTTGGGTTAGGAAGATCAGGCCTTCAAGGATACAGATGGGTCCCGATCGACCCTGACCCATCAAGTTCGGACGCGTCAAGGCAAGGTCGGGTCATGGTTATGATGTGTCTACGGTCAAGGCATGGGTAGGGCTAAATCCAACCGACTGATCTGGTGGGTCTACATGAGATACGACTCCAAACGGCTATAGTTTTATAATTGTTTGGAACCGACCTGGTGCGACTTTTAAGGCTCCGTTTGACAACAATACGTAGCTTTTTTGAGCTTATGATTTTGATAGGGGGGCCGAGGCATGCCCAAAAAACATTAGGTTGTGGTCCCGATGTGTCTTTAGTGAATGAATGACCAATCAACTTAGGCGGATGGTTGTGGTTGTAAACACCATAAATCACCTCGACCTTCCAACAACCCTTTGGATACTCTCGGCCACTCAACTCAAATGGACATCTTTTTTTTTTTGGTTCGCATATCGAACTTGACACTTTCTTCGTCACTATCACCATCCACAATTTTGTGCCCCCTTTCGATAGACTCCGTAATGTTCAAATATTAAAAAATTATCCCAAATCTTGCATCAGAGCTATTCCACGACTTATTATTCATAATTACGAAATTTCTTCTACTAGCTCTCTTACACGCCCAATTTCTCAATGAATTCATATCGGGCTACTCTTTTAGTTGAAAAACCTATGGTGTTATCACTTCCTTCTTTTATGTTGTCACACATTTACACCATATAAAAAAAACATCGGGAACTAAATAAATATACCAATTTCATATATATATATATATATATATATATATATATATATATATATATATACACACAAGTGAAGATTTGAATGTGATTCTGGTGGACCATCATCCAATGGCATCCTTACGGATGCAAATACAAATGTCTCTATCCTTAAGAGGCGACACAGAGACTTCTGACCAGAAGAGATGAGCAACACGATCTGCATATCTATTGTCGAATACCAATAATTAAATCGGACAAACCAAAACAACTTCCTCCCAAAAATATTGACATGTAATAGGATACTCTTTAATAAAAGCAATAAAAAACTTCTTCGAAGAAGAAGTTTAAATGTGACAACAAAAAAAACACAAATGATTATAGACGCATAAGTTTATGCTTTACTATATACAAAATTATAGAAGACCGTGGGGTTTTCTCTCTCTAAAGAGAGAGAAACTCTCATTTCAGTAGCCCCAATTTGTGCAGCCCCTAATCGATTGTTGCATCTTTTTCTTGTGAATCCTCCACAACATACCTCTTTTATTGTGAATCCTTCCTAATATCTCCCTTTCCTTGGTTTTGCCTACTAATTTCTTCCGTATTTGTGCTTTCACTTTAGGTGAATTGTGTTTTGTCTGTATATGGTCATCCCCCTCCTTCATCTTCCCTTATCGGGGTTATTCTGATCCATCTCCTCCAAATAGATTTCCGGTGGGTTTGTGGCCGAATTTGCAAGTTTCCGGTCGCGGTCCTGCTCGTTTCAACCTTCTGTCTTGGTAATTGCCGCTTGTTGGCATGGCCTTGGCCTGCTTGGGGCAGTTTCTTCTCCGATCGGTTCTTCGGTGTCTTCTCCGAGGCCGGTCGTTGTTGGCTCGTTCTCCTCTGGCCGCTGGCTTTGCCTGCTTATCGGTGGGCTGCATCCTTGGGTATTCCGGCGAGGGTGTTTCTCCACGTTGTCGTTTCTCTGGTGGGTCGAGGCAGTGCCGATGAAGTATGGGGCCCTCGTCTCGGTCTCTCACTCTCAGTGTTGGCAGCCTCTTACCGATGTCTGCACTCCTTGCTCATCCTTGGTCCTTCGGGCCCAAGCTTCGGCCGCGGGTCCTTAGGGCCCAAAGATGACGAGTTGCCAATTTCAAAAAATTAAAAAGGGAAAATGGCAGAAAACCACCCCTTAAATATGGGTCTTTGCAGAAAACCACCCCTTAAAATTGAAATTGCAGAAAACCACCCCTTAAACCCATTTTGTAGGTAAATCGCCACCCACAACCCTTTTTTCCATTAGGTTGGCGTTTAAAACGGTGAAAAGTCATTTTTACCCCTCCATTTTAATGTTATTTTAATGAGAGAAAAATGTATGAATTGAAATAAATTAATATGTTATTCTATTAATAAAAAATGAGAGAAAAAAGGTATGTTATTCTATTAAAATAACATTAAAATGATGGATAAATATATTTTATTAATTTATTTCAATTCATACATTTTTCTCTCATTAAAATAACATTAAAATGGAGGGGTAAAAACGACTTTTCATCGTTTTAAACGGAAACCTAACGGGAAAAAAGGTTGTGGGTGGCGATTTACCTACAAAATGGGTTTAAGGGGTGGTTTTCTGAAATTTCAATTTTAAGGGGTGGTTTTCTGCAAAGACCCATATTTAAGGGGTGGTTTTCTGCCATTTTCCCAATTAAAAATTAAGGTGAAGTTGTCCGAAAGAGCATTATTTAAATCCCGAAAGGGTTTGACAAAAATCCCGAAAGGGTTGGTAAAACTTCTGAAAGGGTCTTGATAAACTCCCGAAAGGGTTTGAGTAAACCCACCCGAAAGGGTTTGACTAAATCTCGCAAGGGCTTGACGTTATTCCTATAGGTGAAATCTTGTTGGCGTTTTGTTCGAGTAGCTTGCGGCTATACTTCCGATGTTTCTAGGAGGTCTTCTGCTTGGTTTGAAGGCTCTGCTTCCGATGTTTCTAGGAGGTCTTCTGCTTGGTTGGGGTCGTGGTGGTGCCTCAGGGCGACTCTGTATCCGGGATTGAGTTTCCTTGGAGTTCGTCTGCACTACCCACAAGAGTTAGCGTCCTGTTGTACCGCTGGCCCACGGTGCTACTGTTCGGTGGTGCTTCGTTCTTCGGCGGCTTCCTCAGCTTTTTTGGTGTTGGTCTTCTTGGTTCGTCTTGTTGTAGAGTTTATTTCTGCTTCTTTCATTTCGCTTGTTATCTGTATTCCTGTATTTTTAGGTTGTATGTTTGACGGTTCGCCGTCTGCCGACTTTGTTGGCCTCTCGATGAATCAAACCTGTCTGACCTTCGAGTTTTTACCTACTAAAAAATATATACAAATTCATAGAAAAAATACTCACAAAAGAATGAAAGCAATCCTCCGAAGACCGGTTTATCTGCTACAAGGAGTGAAGGATACTCTTGTTCATCTTTGTAGTCCATTTTATGGTTCAATTGTTATAATTGGTGGAAAATAATTAAAATATATTAAACAAAAGTAAACCAGAGGATCCTCACCGACTACAAAGTGCCTTCATCTTCAATAGATCCATTTAGAACAACGTGCTTCTATCACATGAAGTTTTTAGACATTTACATAGGAAAACAAAAGAAAAATAGATGGATAGTGGCAACACAAATTTTGAATATGCGAAGAAAGGATGGATGATGATGTATTTTTAGTCGGGTTTACCTATCAAAGAATCCGAAAACATCTAACAAATGGAGTTTTGTCTACTATGAATTAATGCAATGTGTTTTTTGTAAAATTAGGTTTTTAGATGATTGAAGTTAAAGTTGCAGGTGAAGTTGAAGTGGAAGATGGAGTTGGAGTTTAAGGTTAATTTTTAATTTTTCAAAAATCTTAATTAAATCTTGACGAGTGTTTGATATTTATGGGATTTTTTTTATCAGGTAATAATTCGGATGGAATAATTCTACCCGATGGCATCCTTGCGGATGAGGTATTGAAGACCTGTATCAGTGTAAATGTCGAAACCCCTGGCCGAGCGGCAAATGTGTGCAACCTTATCAGCCACTCTATTGCCATTTTGGGGCACGTGAGAGAAGGTGACTTCTCTCACACTCGACAATAATGGTTTGACATCGGACATTATCAATTCAATTTCCCATGGACATGTGAAGTTTGTTTTTAAATGATTTATGATGATAAGGGAGTCTCCTTCGATTTGTAACTTGTTTATTCCAAATGCACGAGTTTGGATAATTCCATGTCTTAATGCCAAAGCCTCCGCTTTCAGCGGGGTTTGGTTGTCAATTCTGTCGTAGCCGATGTGGATCGTTCTAACTCTCAATCTCGAATAATGTAGTCAATTGAGTTGTCGTTGTTATCAATTGTAGATCCATCAAAGTTTAATTTAAACGTACCAACAGGTGGTTTTCTCCACTTAGCAGATTTTTGTCGTAGTTTTGATTGTGTGTGATTAGTAGCATTATCCTCTCGAGTACATTGAATATCTTCCTCGTTTTCGTGCATGGAGGTTATCTTCCAATTTTCCAAGTGAGTTGCGATGATGTGTTTAACGGTTTCTTGATTCGGAATGGATTCATTTCTGAAAGATTGTTTGATTTCTGATATACCATATCGTCCACCAGGTTACCACTACTTTTTCCTTTTCAGATTTTGTGAGAGTGCTACCAATTAATGACAAGATATGAGAGAAATCTCTTGAATTTGCAATCAAGTTAATTATAGTCTGATTTGTGCCCACGGATAATGGGAGGTGGAAGTTCGAAAACTGGCATTCCACAAAAAGATGTGTTTCATCTTCAATAGAACTGTTACAGAGTACACAAGTTGTTGGTACGGAGATCCCTTTTTGGGATAGGCGGATAGCCGTTGGAATACCCTTCTGTCCTAGTTTCTATAGAAAGTTCTTAATTTTTAGTGTTGTGTCAATTTTCCAAATCCATGAATTACTATCCTTGTTCTGGTCGTTATTTTTAGTAATCAGTTTGTATGCGCTAGCTATTGTAAACCATCATTCCCTATCTGGCCACCAATATAGTATGTCATCAAATGTATTCTTAGGAAGGGGGATATCCAATATTTCTTTTGCTAAACTTTATGGGATTGTGTTATATAATTTTTCCTCCCACCATTTTCCTCCTAATATATAGTCGCTCACTGTTTCATTTTCATTTCGAATGGTAGGACACTCATCTCTTTTGATTATTGGAGAAGTTGTAAGCCAGTTATCAGTCCAGAGTTTTTGATATTTATGGGATTATAAATAATTATTTTGGATAAAATTACAAAAAAGGCCTTTAATAAAATATTAAACAAACCTATCATTGATGAGATGCAACCTTACACGAAGAATGATCATGACTCCTACTTTCATTTCTCACATACTGAATTGAACTAACGTAGATCCTATTTTTCCATTTTCATTTCATTGCTTGTTTTCAATTTAAAACCACTTTCTCACTATATGTTCAATTCAATAGAGAACTTCGCTATTTGACTCTTCTTTGAATTCTTCATCCCTTTCGCTAGCCCCCTTCACCAAAACTCATTGACATTAACGATGACTTGAAATTTTGATTTCCACACCATAACCCAAATCACAACTCCAAACCTCGCTCATTATCCTGACCCATAAATCACAAATCACAACTCATAATGTCAACCCAAATCCACAAATTACAACTCCATATATACCCCTCATCACCTGGAAATTCATGACAACCTAAATCTCGATATATGTACCCCTCCTAACTCACAAATTCAACACAACCCAAATTGTGAAATTTGCAATATGTGTCTTCTTGTTGAACCCTCATTTCATTGGAAGGCACTAGCGAACTCTGCGAGATGTTTATTAGGCTCTTCTCCGGCCTTCCAATGAAATGATATAGGTCTAAACTCCAACTCCTTATAATCTATTACAGCTAAACAGATTTGATTAAAAGCTTGTCCATATAGATATGAAGTTTGATAAAATGAACTCTTTCAAATACAAGTCTAAACTCCAATTACTCCTAATCTCTTACTACCAAACACTACTCCCCTAGGGTTTTCCCCAAAGCACTAAAAGCTCCTCTCCGACTCTTACTAAACAAACACCAAGTAAATGCAAGAAAAGCTATGATTTTCGGATGAGGATATGTATGTGAAACATGTTCAACTAATCAAATATATACTCATGAACTCAATTACCCGATTTCAATGTCAAAATCATTGTGTTCTTGTGATCAAACTCTCAGACCCTAAACACTCAACACCGCTCGGCAAATACTTCACCATCAATCACCAAAACCGAAACCCTAAACCACCTTTGTTTATGCACACACCACCGAGCACACCTCGATCTCCTACACGTTCACCCTTACATCTACCATTGAGCATTGCCGGCACCTGAGTGCCCTAGCGCCGAGAACCCTCGACGCTAGTGATTCTGAGCTCCGCGCACTCTTCAGTATCTTCGAGTGCTCCTTGTGCATTTGTGCTCATCTGCACTAACACTAAGCACTCGATATCCTAGTGTGACTAGTCAACATTGAAGTCCTTGTTGGGACTCGGCTGAAGAGATTTAAAGAGTTGGAACTCATGCAAGGCCAGGCCTACAATTAGACCTGATGAGGAGACCAAGCAACACAAGAACAGGATGCAGTCATCATCACGTATAAAGGACACCTTCACATATGCAGGGATGAATAGCCCTCCAAACCGCGCCAAAACATATCATAGATCTACCCGTTGCTCTTTCAACGCCATATATGACAATTAAACCTGGTCTCCACATTTTAGGTTACCAAGCTAGTCATATACATCATGATCCATGCCATCAAATTTAAGGATCGTCCAACTCTGTCAAATGACCTGTGTTGAACCAAATTACATTCCAACCTAAATAACTATAAAATCTAGCTCCCAACTTCCAACTTCCCGTGGTGGTTGAAAACCCTTTGAAGCTAGAAGCGACTAACAAACATCATCAAGTCCAACAACTGCCAGGTCGGTAGGAGATTCCATCTTGCTCCGTGCCTCCATCATAATCATGTCTCACTCTTCTGTAAGAACTTATGCTCCGAGGGAATGTTCTTCTTGGCTTTTTTTGTACCTTCAGCTTTCCAATAGTGCCAGACCTTAGACTTGGGGGGAGGGGATAAATCTGTAAGAGGCGCAACCAATCCTGGTTTACCATCGTCAATCACAGCATCAACTAATCCATATTCCTTGGCCTCCCAGGGACCCATGAAGTAATCACGATCAGTGTCCATTTCAATCTATTACGAAGAAAAGAAGAGATAATTATGTCTTGGTTGAAGATACTAAGCTAAACTACAGCCTGTCCCACAGGAAACTAGCTGTAGGATGACACATAGGTACCATCACTGAACTTTTTCAAGAGAACCAACCTGTGACTCTGGCTTCCCGGTGATTCGTGACAAGATCTTGTTGATCTTGATCTTGTGGTATACCATTTCCTTGACACGTATGCTCATCTCTGTTGCCTAGAGCCACATAAGGCAGAATTCAGTAAACTTGTTAAGCTAGCAATTCATCACATAAATACAAATTTCAACGGTAGGACAGTAAGCCAAATAATCAGTGCACAATAGTTAATTGACATTGGCATAACACCCTTCAAGGAGTACAACAGAGAACTGATTTTTTTAAAAAAAAAAAAAAAAGAGGAAAAGTGGACCAAGATGAACTTCCATATACTTTCCTCAACAAAAAAATATGAAGAGATAATGTAAGAGTTAACCAGTGCAAAAAGACAGGAAATCAAGATAAAAGATTGATAATAAGCAGTCAATTAAGAATAACATTTCACTATCTCAGTAGTTGAAGAAACTTAAATAATTGCAAGCATAGTGTCTAGTCCCTGAAAGTCCTCCATCTCTAAGGCAAAAGCTATTGACAAACACTTTTTAGACATACCAAGTCACAGGCCTGAATGGTGTTCAAAATGTAAGAGAACATTGACTATGAGACAGCAATCAAAACTCATGCACTTACCTTGCCTCCTGCTGCCCCAAGTGGTTGATGAATCATCACTCTTGAATTAGGCATGGCAAATCTTTTCCCTTTTGTACCAGCCGCAAGGAGAAACGCACCCATGGATGCAGCCAATCCCATTGTAACAGTGGAGACGTCTGCCTTACACTGCTTCATGGCATCATAGATTCCCATCCCTACATGCAGCGACAATCAAAAGAAAAGAATGGATAGATAGTTGGATGAAAAACTTAAAAGAGAGGAAACATCACTAGATGTTTATGATTCTAGGCTTTGGGTTTTCCGAAGCTCAGCTGAGAAGCTTAGGAAATGACATGTTATATAAAGCTTTTTGAAGGCATTCTAATCTCCTCAATATAGGCTTCTGTTTCACGGAAGCAAATGAGAAATTACAATGCAACATAGCAGGTTATTATGAAGGAGTTACCTGCTGTGACTGATCCACCGGGTGAATTAATGACCAACCTAATATCCTTGGTCGGATCTTCAGCATCCAATAACAACAGCTGACTTATCACGAAATCAGCTGACATGTCATCAATCTGGCCATCATCAAATTGGAAGTCAAGGATTATGCTCAAGAACTCCAAATTGTACGTAATCCCGGAAAATCAGTATTCAGTATCACATGAATATTCTGAAGAGTAAGAAATGCTTGAAACTTGTGAACCCGAACAAATTTGTAAATTTCCCTTTCAAAAATGACAACTTTCAATCCAAATATTCACCAAGAACAGCGAGATCCCTAAAATTTGTTACATGAATAATCCAGAATGTCACGCTAAATGAACAAGACGGTACTCCACAAAATAGGACTCTTATCAATTGGGGAGGGGGGAATCCAATCGCATGGAAAGATAACCCTAACCCCCAAAAATTAACGTGTAACAGCAAAGCCAGTTGAATTGAATGCATCGAAAAAGAAAACAGGTGCAGTGAGAACAAGGAAGCAAACCTGAGAGCCGATGAAGATGATTCTCTGACGGAGAAGCATATTAGTGGTGTCAAGTTCTTCGAATCGGGGCAAAACCGGGGGAGCGGAAGCGGAGATGTCCCAATTGGCCGATAAGGTATGGCCTTTGAAGGCGGTGGCGTGAATCGGCCTTCTCCTAACACCATCGATACTAGAGCAGGTGGTAGAAATCGGAGAGGTGGAAGTGGTTATCGCCGAAGGAATTGAGGGAGGGAGGGGCTGGAACTGCTTAATCCGGTGGGCATTGAAGAAGCTGAGTGACCTTGTAGCAGGTGCAGTGAACGTTATGCTACTCAACTCCATTTTCTCTATATGCGGTCTTCAATGGAGGATCCCAATCCTCTCTCTATCTCGGGTTTCTGTTGTGGGTTAAGTGGGAGGGGGAAACAAGGAAAGACGATGTTGTGGTATCTGTCTAACTGGAATTTGGAACCCAATTTCTCCTACTGGGTCTTATCTTATCATCGTAATTACTCCATGCGTTAAAAACAAAATATACAAGTCCATTCACTTAATAACATTAGTTAAAAAACGACTTATTGGTATCGACATATTATTTTCACACAAAGATATTTTTCGAACAAGAACAGCAAGTTTAAGATCAGCCAAAATATAGTTCGTAGACAGACGATGGCGAAAAAAAGCAACCATATCAGCAATCTCAGATTGACTTATCTATATATGTGGCATAGTTAGGACTCCATGAACATTTGTAAACATGTGCAAATGTCATAGCTGATCATCTCGATCTTTCATGAGCATTTTCAAACTTTAAAAACCGCATTGATGAGGTAGAGGTTGTCGCATTCGATATAAATACAGTTAAGGTCAAGCTATCTTGTCGCAATGATCATATATCTAAGTGCAAGAGTTGTCGACTTGAAGTGGCGAGACATCACACCTCTCATCTATGCCCCTGTGGATCACATTATCCTTATAATCTTGAATGAGAAATCATGTAGTGGAAGAATAGTTATGTCAAACAGAACCATTAAAGTTAATTTTGACGACATTCGATTTAGGTCGTCATCGAAGTCTTTTCGTTTTCTTTCTTGGGTTGCTTTTTCTAGGTTGTTGTGCTTCGGTTTCAAGCTCCCTCTTTGTTTTCTTTGCTTGTTTCCACATGTGTACGCGTTGTTTAATATGTATATCTAACTTGTTGAGTTGTTGGCTGACATTTTGTTGACATAACATTTGTTTGTTTTAAAAAAAGTATTATTTTTTTATGCCAAATGCACCACCACATGTTATCATTTATGCTTAACTTGTCTCTTTATTCAACTAGTACTTTTTTGGGTACCTAGTTTATTGTGTTGTTGAGATTAAAATATAGCTAATATTTCAATCATTCTTTTCAATAATTCTTGTGGTATATGGGCATTTTACAAAAAGATGAGATGAGCATTCACTATGGTCACAAAGAGCACATTTTAAAGAGGCATTCATACCTTTTTTCACAAACTTAACACTTGTTAGAAGGTCATTTGTAAATTTTTAATTGAAGTTATTAATTTTAGAGTAAGTATATATAAATCCCCAAAATCCAGTCAAAATTACAAGTTTGTAGATCGGTCTGGTTTGAGAGTATTTCCATCGCACTTGATGTGGATAATCATTTATTTATGTTAGGTTGTCGGTACATTCTATCCCAGAAAGCATTCCAAGTCTTATCGATGTTTATATAATTCTACAATTTTTTGTTTAAATCAATTGCACTATTCATGCTAATTTCCTCAATAAGAAGGACTTCAAGGACCCAGTTATCCGACAACTCTCAACTCTCTTTAGGGAGACGACTCTCAACTCTCTCTAAGGAGAGTCCACCAAAATCATCCAAACTCACCCTTCACCACTACTACAACCACCAACAGTTCACCACCATCAACAACAACAAGAACAAACCATCATCAACAACAAGATGATCTAACATCACCACCATCATCAACAACAACATAATTTGGGGAACAACCGAGAGCTAAAAACTCTCAACCCCAAATCTCTCTTCTTTAATTAACAACTTTAAAAGTACTATCCGTGAACAAATAAAGAGGGTTTTGGGAGAAATCTCAAATGCTAAACCTCTTCTACCCAATTCAAAGCATAATCGAAGGCTTTTTCTATCTTTTATGGAGATCCGAAATAAAATAGGAAAAAGAAGATAAGACCCCCTTGAAATCACACTATAAATTGTCATCGTTCTTGGCATCTATGGTTTGATTTCAGTGTCGTGGAATCTCTGGCTCAAAACCTAATCGTCCCTTGGGACTAAAGCTTTTGAGTCCAGCTTCGTTGCTTCATATCCATTGATTTGGAGCCCTCCATCGACTTGCTTTCTAGATCCAGTCACCACCATCCATCCGCTCTCGATGTCCTTCCCCACTGTCGGAACCGGATGCCACTAGATCATCCTATTTTAGACCTCGATTCGGTCATCCTGCGAGAAGGACCTCCACCGACTATGAACTCAAACCCAAAATCTCCGATCTATGTCTGTCCTTCACAAGATGGTGCCCTGCAGGCTTGGGGTGGTGGGCTTCTCGCCGACGTTAGGTACTGGCTTGCGGCCTCTCGCAAAACAATCCCAAAACCTCTCTTCCTCTCAAGCTTCTAACAAAATTTTTAATTAAAATAAAAATAAAATATTTGGGGGGGGGGGGGGTGACGCGTTTGGTTGATGCTTGCTTCCCAAGCTGAATTTGATAGGCCCAAAAATAATAGTAATCCTCAAACTAAAATCGGTGTATGTTGGTAAACTAGAATATTAACAATATTGAGTTAAAATAAAATACAAATATCCATTGATTTGTGGGAAAAAAAACTAAAAAAATTTAAAAAAAAAACTAAAACTATGACCTTTTTATCCTTCTACAAAGTTTTTATACCGAATTAATTATTATGAATTGACTTACTCGCTTTTATCCCTTTAACTCATTTCATTTGATCTTACAGCGTACACTTTAAATAAATCCTTTTGAACAGTTTTCTTAGTTCCATAAGTTTGGTTTGTTGCCATGAAGTATTGGTTTTCTTGCACGTGATTGTTCTTGAGATATGTATACATCAACTATTCTAACCCAAATATTATTGAGTTCTGCCATAATTTTCCAAGGTAGTTTTATTTGTAGTGTTGTATTCTCATCCTTTTCTTTTCGGCTCTCTAATCATCTATATTTCTTTCATTTACAAATTTTATCCCACCTGATGAGGGATTTATAAGTGAAGTTCTTATTCTAATAGAAAGCCTTATTTGTTCTATCTAGTTCTTCATTGATACAAATTTTATCCCTTTTACTAAATGATTTAGGAATGTAATCAAACATCACATTCATGAATGTATTAAGACTAGAATAAATCAAGGATCGATTTTGAATTCAAGCAAAAAATGATCAAATTTGTTGAATTCCAAAACTACGAAAAAAGAAAGGAAAAACTACCAAAGATGCTTTTGTTGATCGACAACCTAATGATCCACGTATTTATCAGTGACATTGATATATAGCTTCCAAAAGTGCATTGATCTGACACTAACTTAACACTAACGAAATCCTTCTACGCAATGATATTTGATGTGGATTCTCCAGCTTTCTCACCTTTGTTGTAGGTGCTCAACCAAAATAACTAAGCCTAGCACCCTAAGTAGGTATAGAATCTCCAACCCCCGTTTTCCTCACTTCCACTTTCTTTTTCTCATGCCCTTGTACTTGGAATTAACAAATGATTGATCTCATCTTACTTCCATTGTTGTTGTTCATTTTAGTGTGGTTGATTGCATTAATTTTTGAAAATTGAGGGGGTTATTTGGTCCCTCTCAACTTCATGTGGTGCGTGGATCTTCCATCTCTTTGGTCTTAGTTGAGTCATTATTTCTATTCTCATCTTTGTGCTATTTATTTTTGTTTTTGTGATACGGTACTTTGTACATTGCTTCCATTTGAGTGAGGCTGAGTTTAGGGTGCAACACTTATGTGGTCTATCTTGCAAAAATTTGCGCCAAATTTCAACAGAGTGAAACAGAGGTCAATCAGAAAAGGGATCACTCAAGTCAAAAAAAAAAAAACAGAGACAACTTAGCGAGGTAACAAAACTTGAACAAATTAACTCAAAAAATGATGGATTCAACATTTCACATGACAAATGAAATTCAGAACTGAGCACTAAATGAAACATAATACAAATCATTTTCATAGATTCAAAGCTATAGTAGTACATAGGATATAGATGCATACAACAAAGGAGTAACATGATACAAGTCATGATTGTACCACCTATGCCACATATCCATACACCTAGAAAAGGGAGAGGAAACCTTTGTGGACATATATTGCTGGTTATAACAATGGCAAAAGGGTACACTAATATGTTATGAGGTGGTAACATCATCACTCTGCCATCGCATAATTCATTGTAGTATAGTCCTAGTTTTGTTTTAGTCATACTTGGGATTACATTGCATGCAATCTTGCATTACACCTTGATTTTCTTCTTGTGGTTCCTCTTTAGGTTGGACGAGGTTGTATCAGAAATTTGGGGGAAGTAGTATGGTAAGTGAAAACAATGAGAATTTTCCTACAATTGCACAGTCTTGCTGGCTAAGCGAAAGAAACATGTGAGGATTTCGAAATCATTTACAAATTTGTTTAAGAATAATGGTAGCATTCTTCTTGCTAAGAAGCTTCAAGTTCATATAGATCTTCAAAAGGGGAGAGTGAAAATAAGAGAGCAAGATGTTGCTGAGAAGAAGCGGGAATGGAAGGCACCTCTTATCGGAGTTGTGTTTGGAAATGCTATGAGCTACGGATGAGGCAGTACATCTTACAAGAGTGGAAGGTTGAGCTGCCAAAACTCTATCAAAAGGACAATGGTGTCTTTATTTTCAGATTCAAGCAAGAGTAAGATTGAGATTGTGTGTTAGCCAATGGCCCGTGGTATGTACATGGCTCAAGATCACTGCTCCTCAAAGTGTGGCAGCCAGGGACACACAAAGATCAGCAATTGTATGAACTGCAGCAGAAGCTTGCTTAAATTCAGTGCAATGTCCCCGACTAGGCTAGAAAATAAAATATGTTCAAGATAATGCAATTAATTTAGTAGTTCCAACTCTGATATGTACTTTGATAGTTGGATTAATTAAATGGTTCATGGATTTAACAAAGCCTATGTGGGATTCGAACCCACATCTTTGTGCATGAGCACTTTGCTCTCCCATTTGAGCTAATAGGCTAAAAAAAACTTTGATGACCAAAGATTATCAATGTCCACCAAATGATGATCTAAACTTACTGAGATATTGAATGAAAAAACTATGACAGTAATGCAGAATCGTAAAATATCAACACTCGGCATTTCAAAAGCATGTGAATTGAAACAAATGGTTGTAACAGAATCCATTTATAATGGTTCAACTTCAACATCTACCACATGGCATCAACACATCACCAAATGACTAAGTTGTCTCCACCCTATGAACCATCGCCTATTCTGCATATAGATAGGCAAACCTCCCATGCTGTGATCAATCATTCAAGATAGGAAATCTATTTAGAATGCTATAATTCATAATGCATAATAGCAAAGAGTGATAAACTAGAAAATAAATAAAATAAAACCAAGTAACTTTGAAAACTTGGTTGCTGCTATAAACTCAAAATCTTAATTTTTGAAAATCGAAACCTCTAAAATCCAAATAGGCGCTATATACGAATGTTCAACTTCTATCATTGTACATGATTCTAGATTCGATCACACAAACTCAAAATCGAACCCCCAAAATCGAAACCCCAGAATTCAGAACCCTATTTTTCGAAAAAAATTTAGGACATACCTCCTTCGGTTGGACTCCACCTCTAGACTCCAATAAGCGCGCCTATTGGGTGATTTACTTCTTTGTGTTGCTCATCTCCGCCTCGTGCCCTCCAATTGCTCAGGACTCCCTCACCTCAAATCGCTCAGGACTCCCTCGCATCCAATCGCCCAGGACTCCCTCTCCTCAAATCGCTCAGGACTCCCTCGTCTCCACTCGCTCAATTCGCCCTCGTTCTATGCACTGGACTCGGTCTTTCTCCAGTCACTCAGTTAGCCCTCGTCCTTTCCTCTTAGTCCGCCCTCGCCATCGTTCTTTCTTCCTCTTTTTTTTTAATAAAAAATTTCAAAACTAACGGAGAGATTAGAAGTCCGTCAAAACTAACCGTAGAAGGACGCGAGGTGAAATATGAGTAAATATCAGGGGTACCACGCGAAAATTATAAATCTTTTGTACACCCCGTGAAAATCGTCATACCACAAGGGTACCTCACGAAATTGGAACACAAACATGTTTATCGCCCCATTGATTCAAAAGCCAAATAAGGATCTTAACCCAATCTCACAAATCTTCCTTACTTCCAATCGAATTCTTATTGTAAACGCAAAAGAAATTATAAAAAAGATTCAAAAGCCATAGAGTTTTTGTGGCGTGTCCTCATTGAAAATGTCGCATCAAGAGAGAAGCAAGATCGTGTCCTATGACAGGAAGCTACAACTTTAAGGAAGTAAATCTAGATAATGATTATGGTGACAGTGATGAATCAGGGACTATAATTGAAGAAAGTAAATCTAGATAATAATTATGATGACAGAGATGAATCAGGGACTAACTACCATCTCTTGGGAGCTCAACGATGTGCGACGACATGTGTCTCATGAACAGAGAAAAAGATTTCCACCTCTCCATGGTTGTCCTCTAGAGCTGGCATGTTCCTCCCCCTAGGGATGTTCAGAATTATATATGAATTGATATTTTCAGTCGAACTGAACCAAAAAAACCGAAATCAAACCGAACCGAGGTGTTTTGGTTTAGGAAATTTTCAATTTTGGTTTTTTCGGGTCTCTCTCTTATGGAGTACAAGGGTAAAATTTGAACACAAACATGTTTCATTATCGAGTCCAAATCCGTACCGAAGATGTGGACTTCTCGTGGGGTCAATTACATTGTTAGTCCCTAAACTTTGCTTATGTTTTCTTCTTAGTCCCTAAATTTTAAATTGTTCTATTAATAAGATCCCTAAACTATTATAGTTGTTGTGTTTGTGGTCCTTCCGTCAAAGAAACATCAAACCCTCTATTGGATCTCATTCGGTTTTGATCATATGCTAATTAGCTAATTGGATTTTGTGCGTTTTTTATTTGTTTATTCATAGAATGAAAAATTAAATAAAATATTCAATTACTATCTAGTTAGGCTGAAGACTTGTACAAGGGCTTGAAAAAAAGTTACAATGCAAATTTTTTTTGTTTTGGATTGGAAGGTTTGGCAAAGATTTTTACTATTCATAGTTTATTTTTTATTATGGAATACTTTATTATTTCGGTGATAAATTTATATATAGGTTTATATTTATATTTTATATAGTTATATTGACATGTTTATAAACTTTTATCATGAAAATATTTTAGAAGAATTATTTTAAAAAATAATCCATTTTTTATTATCAATAATTTTTAAAGTGTAATTTTTCATTACAAAAGTTTATAAATAAATCAATACAAGGGTATAAAATTTAGAAATTTTTTTTTCGAAAATAATCCATTTTTTGAAATATCAATAATTTTTAGAGCATATATTTTCATTACAAAAGTTTATAAACATTTTAGAAAAATTATGATTATATTGATATGTTTATAAAATTTTGTAATTAAAAATTATGCTTTAAAAATTATTGATAATTAAATAAAATGGGTTATTTTCAAAAATAATTTTTCTAAATTTTATATAACTGTATTGATTTGTTTATAAACTTATGTAATGAAAAATTACACTTTAAAAATTAGTGACAAATAAAAAATGGATTTTTAATTGATTATTTTTTAAAAATAATTTTTCTAAAATATTTTCATGATAAAAGTTTATAAACATGTCAATATAACTATATAAAATATAAATATAAAATTAAATATAAATTTATCACCAAAATAATAAAGTATTCCATAATAAAAAAAATAAACTATGAATAGTAAAAATCTTGACAAACCTTCAAATCCAAACAAAAAAAAATTGCCCCGTAACTTTTCTTCAAGCCCCTATTGTACAAGTCTTCAGCCTAACCTAGATAAAAACAGAATATTTTATTTAATTTTTTATTCTATGAATAAACAAATAAAAAAATGCACAAAATACAATTAGCTAATTACCATATGATCGAAGATATCATATGCAAATCAAGAGAACAGTTGACTAAATGGCGTGCCAATTGTTTATCTCAGCATGGTAGGGCTATCCTTATAAACACAAATTTATCAGCTAAACCTCTGTATACGATGCAGAATTTCCTGCTACCCTCAGCAATTCATAAGGAACTTGATCAACTCAATAGAACTTTTTTCTGGAATAAAGACCTTCAACACCGTCCGCTAAACCTCTGTATACGATGCAGAATTTCCTGCTACCCTCAGCAATTCATAAGGAACTTGATCAACTCAATAGAACTTTTTTCTGGAATAAAGACCTTCAACACCGTCCGCTGATTAGCTGGGACAGGGTCTGCAGGCCTAAAAATTGTGGTGGTTTAGGAATTAGGAAATCGAAATCAATGAATGAAGCATTACAAATGAAACTCCTATGGAAAATTCTTGCAGAACCGGATAATGTTTGGGTACAAATAATTAGATATAAATATCTTAAACACACGAATATTCTCCGATATCAAAGATCGGGTGATGCTTCCTGGCAGTGGGCAAAACTAACAACTCTAATTAAGAAATTCAAGACTGGGCTTATTTGGTCAGTTGGCTCTGGAAAAGCAATCAATTTTTGGACTGACAATTGGATCACAACGTCCTCCATTCATGCTAGAAGTGACTGCCCCATAATTGATAATATAGACGAAAAAGTTAGCAATTATATTCTGGGTGGCAGATGGTGGGAAGAGAAACTCTCTGCCACTCTACCGCATAACATTGTTTCAGAAATTCTACACATTCCACTACCCGTCTCAAATTTTGAAGATAGATTGTATTGGTGGCCGGACCGGGCTGGTTGGTTCACCACGTCAAGTGCATACAAACTTGTTACAGCTGAATCTTCTGCTACCCTTGATTGTAATACTTGGATCTGGCGTTTGGACGCTCCACCTAAGGTCAAAAACTTCTTATGGAAAATATGTCAGTACGGACTCCCAACTGCATCTAGACTTGCCCATAGGGGAGTCCCTGTCCCCTCCACATGCCCTTTCTGTCTTTGTTCAGAGGAGGATGACGTACACTTATTGTTTGAATGCCAATTTATTAGCTCGTTACTCCAACTTCCCACTCAAATCAGCTCAGCTATAACCACCCAGATTAATAGATCAAGAGAGATAAAACCGATAATGTCTTTCATAGGCACAAACCTTCCAAAAGGGATGCTTACAAAACTGGCTTTTGCCTGGTGGACGTCTTGGTACATCCGTAATCAGCACGTTTTTAAACAAATACCTATTCCTTCAACAGATGCCACTTTACGCCTAATTAAAAATCATGAGACGAACTGGAGAAACACACTAAGGTATGACAATGCCCTCGACGAGAATCTCCCCCCCCAAATCACCTCGCTCTGGTACACCTAAAAAGCATACCAAGGAACGTAATATTAAGTGGAGAAAACCTCCGATAGGAACTTTCAAACTAAATTTCGATGGATCCACTATCGCATCTAATACCAGCACTGCAGGAGTGATAATCAGAGACTGGAATGGACAACCAATACACATCGGATACAAAAAACTAGGCAAGAAGACCCCTTTAACTGCCGAAGCCCTAGCTCTCAAATTAGGGGTTCAACGTATTCTCGAGTTACATATCGATAAAGTTCAAATTGAAGGAGATTCCAGCATAATAATAAATCACCTACACAACCATTCTAGATGTCCTTGGGAAATTGAACTCATCCTTTCGGATGTCCAACTTCTACTAACAACTTTGAAAGAAGTCTCCTTCTTTCATGTACCCCGTTTGGGCAATAAAGTGGCGGATAAGGTTGCACACCTTTGCCACTCTGCCTGGGGTGCCGATATTTTCAACAACCCAGGTCTTTCAGACCTCATCCGAAAGGATGCTTGCGGGTAGAGCACGCTCACCCGAATTTTTTCCTAATCAAAAAAAAAAAAAAATATGATCAAATCATGCAACATCACCTACTACCAGTGGCAGAGCCAGGATTTATTTCCGGGGGTGCTAAAAAAAATTTTGTGAAATTTTTTTTGGTGTATACCTATTAAGAAGAATATTTGTAAGAAAATATTGAAAAAACACTAAAATTGTGATTTTTTAATTTAAATATAAATATGACATTTTTTTCAATGAAATAGTTGATAGAAACAAAAAAAATACAGAGAGAAATCAAGAAGAGTATTTAATTATATAGTAAAACTTAAATATGACTTTTTTTAATGAAAAAACACTAAAATTGTGATTTTTTTTAATTTAAATATAAATATGATATTTTTTAATGAAATAGTCGATAGAAACAAAAAAAATATAGAGAGAAATCAAAAAGAATTAATGATATAGTAAAACATAAATATGACATTTTTTAATGAAATAGTTGATAGGAAAAAATATAGATAGAAATGAAGAAGAATTAATGAAATAGTAAAAGAAATAAAAAGTGAAGCATTTAAGATTTGAACCTAAGACCTTTACCACTTGAGCTAGACAACACTCTTATTTCAAATTTCCTTTAAAAATGTTATATTACCTTAAAAATACTAAATATATGTCAAAAAATTTTATTTTTTTTTGTATTTTTTTTCCGGGCCGGGGGTGCTCGAGCACCCCCTAGCTCCGCCCCTGCCTACTACACAGGGGTTTCACGTTTCTTTGACGGAAGGACCACAAACACAACAATTTATAGTTTAGGATCTTAATAGAACAATTTAAAGTTTAGGGACTAAGAAGAAAACATAAGCAAAGTATAGGGACTAACAATCTAATTGACCCCTCTGGTGAGTTGCGGACTTGCGGCCTTCATTTCCGAGTGGGTTGGGGGTTGCCGTCGAAAGATAGAGAGAGGAAAATGAACACTACGTTGATGATGAGGCGGTGCTTCTGCACTATCACCACCTCTTCCTCTTCCTCTTCTTCATCTTCCATTGTTGCTTCCATTACCAAGAAGCCTCTTGTCTTCCTAGGCTCTCCTGACGTCTCCACCAAAGTTCTCGATGCTCTTTTCACTTCTTCTGAGACCTCCGCTTCCATCTTTCAGGTACGCCCTTTCAGTTAGGAACTTGCCATTCTCGATGCCACGGTTTATGCCATTTCGCTCAACTTCTCTACCTTGAAATTTCTTTGCAATTTAATTGATTGGAACTTGTTTACTGACTTTCATCAGCGGCATCCATACCTGCACTCTTTTTCCCTGAAGAGAATGTGGTTTAATCGTGTTTTTATGGTGCTTGTGCGTAATGAAAAAGATTTGATTGTTGATAATTTGTAAAAGTCCGTGTATGTGATGAAGTTGCTTTTAAATTGTGGGAGTGATTGTAGGTCGTGGCTATTGTTACTCAACCGCCCTCTGCAAGAAATAGGGGTAGGAAGGTGCTGCCATCCCCTGTTGCGCAATACGCTCTTGATCGAGGCTTCCCTCCTGAGCTCATTTTCACCCCTGAGCGTGCTGGGGAGGTAATCTGTTATTTGCATTTTTTTTTTATGCATTTAGATTTAGTGGATGTTTTTTCACAACTTGGTTGGTATACCTTTTGAAGATGTTAAAGGATGGAGAGTTTGCTGTATTTGCACTTAGGATAAATGATACATCACTCCTGTCTTTGAACATATGAATGAATTGAAATCCTTTACTTTCTCTTCCCATATCCTCCGCCAATGTCGTGTTCTCCAATCTTCTTCTTCTTCTTCTTTTTTTTTTAATTGGATGCCTTTTATTTTAAGCTTTATGCTATGTGCATTCATTGTCATGGTGTGCACCGTTGAAGCTCCTGAATTTACTTATTTTATCTCCTTTGTAGCACTAATTCAGTTCATTGAATTAATGTGATAATCTTAATAACTTCCTCTACAAATTTTTACCTGTGCAACTGCTTTTTGATGTTATTCAGGATTCATTTTTGTCAAATTTGAAATCCTTGCAACCTGAACTTTGCATTACAGCAGCATATGGTAATATCTTGCCCACCAAATTTCTGAATATACCAGCTCAAGGTTAGTGAGATACATTGGAATCCATTTTTGCTTGCTCAAATCTATCCATCTCAATATCGTTATTCTTATTCAGTTTGATAGTTTACGGAAGTTACATTCAACATTCCTTACTACATTACATTTTAGATGTAGTTAACTGGCATGATTGGAAGTTTCTCTTGCCTTTTCGATTTATAGCTACAGATTGCATGTAAAATGGAATAGAAACCACTTTAGCGAAGTTTGCTTTCATTATTGTAAGTTGTATCTTGCAAGCGAACAATTGGCTGTTTTATATGCCCAGAATGAAAATGAGAACTGTACAGAGTATTATGTTAGTAAATGGTAGAAGAGTAGGAGGAATTTGCTGAGATGGATGAATTTAACAAAAAGCAGAGCCAAGATTCTAAGGGGTATATAGCTGAAGTTGAAACTTAACATTTTAGTTTCCAAGGCAAGAAGCTTTCTCTAGTTTCTAGAAGATCACATGAGAATTGTGTCCTAATTGTACCATATCACTTCTGTCAACTATCATCTATAGGATTCTATTCTTACAACTTTCATCTGAGTTCACATTCATCTATGTGCAGGGACAGTGAATATACACCCAAGTTTGCTTCCTCTATACCGTGGTGCTGCTCCTGTTCAAAGAGCACTGAAGGTTCATTATGATACAAATTTTAGAATCTCTTTGGGGCTCTTGTACAAACTAATCTCCTGCATTACTGCACATGATACTGAATGCTTAATATGTTCTTCAGGATGGTGTGAAAGAAACCGGTGTGTCATTGGCATTCACTGTTAGAGCATTAGATGCTGGGCCTGTCATCACTCATGAAAGATTTTCCGTTGATGACAATATCAAGGTAGACGATCAAAACTTTGATAATTCGTATAAACACTTTTAGTTTACAAGATTGCCCTTGCCCAGCATTGTCCAGATATAACTTGAAGCATTTGATACACTGTGAGTTGGTTTTGCAGAAGCTACCTTGTTTAATCACGGTAGACAAAATAGCAAAACGTTGTTTATAAGATTTCCCAGCAACTTCGCAGATACAACATGAAGCATTTAATACATGATATGAGTTGGTTTTGTAGAAGCTAACTTATTTATTCATTGTATGAAGTTCAGAAATATCATTATCATAATGTCTAATAGAAGCATTATATTAGAGAGCTTCAATATCTGCAAGAAAACTTCCAGGAAAACCACAAATTAAAATAGTATGAGAATTTGAGTGAGTTAAAGTAAAAGCCCCATAGTGATGGCATATTAAGAACCCTTATAAATAGACTAATTCACTGCAGAAATATCACTTTTGAATTTTGGTTCATCGGTGCTTGTATTTAACTATTCCACAATGGTTATTGTTTTTAAGTGAAGTTGTGACAATAAGATTAGGTATATATTATGTTATGGATTGTAGCATTCATCTGACCTATGTTCTTTATAATTCTGGTGCAGGCACCGGAACTGTTGGACTTGTTGTTTGGTCTCGGTATGTCTGTTATCTCTTGAGCTGTCTTGAAACATATGATAGTATCTTCCTACATGATTGAACCACCTCATCGACATACCTTTTGGTTTGGTGGTAGAAATGAAAGAATTCTTCAGATAAGCTCTTCTTCCCTAACAAGTCTAGTGTTGGTGTAGGCTCCGAACTTCTAGTGCGTGAACTTCCCTCAATACTAGATGGATCAGCAAGGGATAAAGCTCAACCCCAGGATGATTCAAGGGCCACTTTGGCTCCAAAGGTATTATATTTGCCCACTATCTGTGAACGTGGAAAGTTATAGACAAGTCCATCATTTTATTAATTATTTGCCTTGTAAAGCCTTCAGTGAGCTTTATTTAGTCATTAGGAATGTTCCATATTGTTGTTCTTTAACAGTTTAACATTAATTATTCACTGGGTGGCTTATATTCTGCAGATTACCCCTGAGGAGTCATGGCTATCTTTTGACCAAGAAGCTTATCTTCTTCATAATAAGGTAACATTGCTGTTTATTGTTATGGGTTTCACTCTTGATGAAAAAAACTTTTTTTAGGTCCGGGCATTTGCAGGATGGCCTGGAACCCGTGCCAGGATTCAAATCGGGGATGCAAAGAATGATGAGTCAAACATTGTAGAGCTAAAAATCATAACCACCAGAGCTTCAGGTGACTGCAATGTTCGAACCAGCGGGCCTGATGATGTGATTTTCAACAAGGGCGCTTTGGTATTCCCATGTGCAGGGCAAACTGCACTTGAGGTCAGCTTCTTTACCCTCTGCTTAATCTTATGCTCCCCTTTATGTCAACCACCAAAACTGATCAACAATGCAACATGTTTTGTTACCATCTATGACTTTAAATTCTGATGGTTTTCGACAACTGAAGCCTAAAGGCGGTGTACTTGTTGCCCCCTTGTACTCCTCTTCGCATCGCTTGTATAGTAAGCCCTTGAATTGGAAATTTCGCTAGCTGTGAGCATTTGTTTAAAATGTTTAAAGAACCCATAAAAAAGTAGAATCGATTTAAAGAAGCCAAAAGCAACTAGAAGAACTCTAGTTTCTGAGTTGACACTGAATCACCCAACCTCTATGATGTTTGTTTTCTAGTTAATATCAAATATCCTCTAAATTAGAAGATTCTTTATGGTTTCTGAACAGGTTCTAGAAGTTCAGCTCCCTGGCAAGAAGGTGGCAAGTGCTTCAGCCTTCTGGAATGGACTACGGGGTCAAAAACTTAAGATTTTATAGTCATGGAAGAGACCGTTGAACGTAGCTGATAATGCAACATTCTGCCAAACCCCATTGAACAGTCCATTCTGCTTGAAACCAAGCTTGCTTGCCCATTCAGTGCATGATCTCTGTTCTTGAGCAACCATTCATCCTCTTGATCCTCCATTTGATTTACATCCAACTACATCACATGTATTTTGATTTTTATTAATGAATACCCCAATCGTTGTATGCTAAAATTAGTTTGTATGGGATGTTATCTTTTTTTATCTTGATTGTTTTGCACAATCATTATCTGTCTGTCCACAAGCTATCACTTTGCAGGCTTTTATCTGGAAAGCAAACACAACCGGATGAAAACTTTTGGACCCAGAACAGGACTTCCAAACGTACGAATGAGCGCTAACCCGCAACGATATGAACGGTTATTTTAGTAGTTCATGCCAGTTTTGTTGGTGCTGAGTTGGTGACCAATTTTTAAAACAAAGAGTAAAGACAGACACCATAAAAATTCAAAATGCAAGTGTAGAAGGCCTAAAAAAAAAACAGACCATGAACATGAACCATCTCTTGTGAAACCAAATTACCAATGTCCAAGCCAGAAGGGGAGTGCTGACAGCAAAAGACAAGGAACAAACCAAAAATAGAAACAAGTATCAAACTTGTGTGTATTTTGCAAGTGAGTCTGTACCATATCTCAGTTTGGGGAAAAAGTGAAAAAAGCTTAATAATGACATGTGAAGATGATCAGTTTGTTCATAAAAACAAACCAAGTCCCCAACAGAAATGGTCTTCCCTTCAACACCAAACCTGATTTCCTGCAGGTTGTCTTTTGCAGAAAAAATTGTCTTCAGAGCCTGCTCCAATCAAACCTGTCCAAACTCCACAACACAGTTAACAATTTAGGTGAGTTAAAGTTTTGTTACACTAACTTCAACTCTTGTCTTAAACTTGGGGGCTTCTTCTGGTTACCTATCTCAGCTGGCTTTTATTAACTAGTCTAAAATCTAAATCGAGGATATTTATACTTCAGGTTCGCATCTCGTTTCGACGTGTGTACACTAAGGAGTCTCCCTGGCCGCTCTCTCTGTCTATAAATATGTTAGTGTTAAGTATCAACTCAATCTCAGAGAGCACCAAACAACAATAGAGTTTATAGAAATAGAAAGGGTTTGGCAAAGAAAACACATTTCTTTGAATCAGTAGGAAGCAACTCTCACTATGCCATTGTCAAATCAGACCCAACTACTCAACTTAGAGGTGCATTCTTATCCAACTATAGTCATTTTCCTTGCATTTTTAATGGCGGTATTAATATTCGTATTCGAATCTTAATCTATTTCTCAATCATTAACTTGATTTGCCTGTTTGATTGTGTTCACAGACCTACATTCTCAGGGTCCATGTCAACTGTGATGGATGCCGGCAAAAAGTGAAGAAAACCTTGAAGAAAATTGAAGGTTTCCTTCTTAGTGCTATACCATTTTTCGTCTTTCCGTCATTTTTCTGAATCTTGAACTGTTGAATTCAGGTGTGTACTCGGTGAATGTAGATGTTGAAGAGCAGAAAGTCACAGTAACAGGAAATGTGGACTCCTCTAGGCTGATACGAAAGCTGGCAAAATCAGGGAAACACGCAAAGCTGTGGTCTCCAATGTCCAACCCGGATGGAGTCGAAGATTCAGATGGTCCAGGAAACAACAGGAGCCGACAAATGCACCATCGCAACCCGAGCTTCCACGCTGGAGAAGATGATGCTGAATGGTGGTTTCAGAGATACAAGAATCAGCTGCTGAATGGGCTAGAGGACTGGAACAGTGAGACTACTGATCCGGGTCAGTTTGAAGAGGATCACGATCTTCATGAACACGACGATCCCAAGATTGGCATCCAAGGATATGATCGTAATCGTCATGGGGATCAGGATGGATCTCTACGAGTAGCAAGCAATAGAATGCGGAGGCTAAGAGATTTTCCAGCACATTTGTATCAGTATTACCCTCCTAGTTCGTCTTCTACGATGCCAGATTCGCCGGGCTATCAACGTTACCATTTCGATGGAAGCTGGATGAATGATTCCTACAGGTTCCCGAACAATAATAACACCAATCCTACATGGGCAGAGCAAAGTGCGTATCCTCTCCGTGCTTCTAGTAGTTATGGTTATTACTAGACGAGGAACCGTATACATTTCCAAGATTCAAGAGACAGATATGGTAAACTAGGGGAAGAGATCTGTAGCAAGTTCCATCGGCTTCTTCATGTGTAGGTTGGTAGTTCATGTTATCTTAGCTAGGGATGTTATATATGATCGCATTTCCATCTTCACCGAGTCCGATGCCATTTCCTTCTACAGATTGTGAGTTTCGACGATTTAATTCTAAGCTGATCATTTTTTCATGCTTGCCAAAAAAATTGCATCTTTATTATTATTATTATTATTATTATTATTATTATTATTATTATTATTATTATTATTATTATTATTATTATTATTATTATTATTATTATTATTATTATTAAGCTTTGCACATCATAAACCCTAAATTGAAGCTTGTATTTACAATGCATAGTTATACCATTGGGACAACTAAATTCAACCCTTGTTTGGTTGTTTCGATAGTTCCCATTTGTGTACTTTATTAAATGGTTAGAGGATGAAGAGTGACACGGTCTTTGCCATTTCGAAAATCTTCTCTACTTTGAAATTTCTTAGCAATTTAATTGATTTGAACTTGTTTCATCTGCGACATCCATACCTTAACTCTTTTTCCTTGAAGAAAATGTGGTTTAATCATGTTTTTAGGGCTCTTGTGAGTTTCTTAGTTTCATTCCAAGATTAGGTCTGAATAATGAAAAAGATACGATTGTTCCATGTATGTGATAAAGTTGCTTTTAAATTGTAGGAGTGATGGTAGGTCGTAGCTATTGTTACTCAATCGCCCTATGCAACGAATAGGGTAGGAAGGTTGTTGAGGTGCGAAGTCTTACTAGGGAAGTTCCGAGTATTTTGTAGGCTCTGGACAAGATAAAGAAAAAGGGTCCCTTATCATGTAACATAAAAAAAAATCATACTTTAAAAATATTGCTTTATATATAAACTTCCGGAAATTTTAATGATTAAAGTAACACAATATCATTTCGCAATTAATACATACATAGTCTATATAATTATAATAATAAAATGGCATGTTTTAGTTACAACCTGGACACACATTTTCAGTACCTTGTTCAATAGTACCTATTTCCCACTATGATTGTTTTAAGAACAAATTTATCAATAACCCCCTTTTTGTGTTTGTATAAACTCATTTGATAATTTTTTATTTTTCTTATTTGACTTCCTGATAACTATTTATAGGTAACATGATGTTAAAAATTATAACACAATAAAACAAGAAAGGAATAATAATACTTGAGATAGATAGAGAATATGCCAAAAAAGTATGAAAAAAAAAGAATTTCATCAAAAAAATATCCCAAATGTGAATCAATTTCAAACAAATTTGTAGCAAAGGGGAGGAAAATTATAAGAATTAGTACAAGAACAAATTAATACGAATAGATTTTAGTTCTATCGAGGGGAAAAATATGAAATTGAAACCTTACATTCACCGATTTCGATTTGGTTTGGCTAGATCTCACTACAAATCTTGTTTTCCATATCTTTTGGAAGTTTTTTTAGGTGAGCTTTGACAGGAGGAAACTGTCGTTGTTCCTATCAAAGTATAACTCAAACCTATAAACTAGTATAGTAAGCAAGTAAGAGGTCGATCCCACAGAGAATCAAGTATTCCTAAGCAATGTATATTTACCAATTAATAGAAAAGAGGGGTTTTGGTGATTGAATATAAGAAAAGAAACTATAGATAAGTTAGTAGAGATAACAATGAGAAAATAGTTTCATCTACAAATATCCATTTTAGTTTGGTTGATTGATCATCGATTCTTCTTCGAGTTCTCTTTTCATCCTATTATTGTTCCTGTCCTGATCTTGTGTAAATTACTAGTCCTACGAGTCCTAGTAACCCTTACTAATTAGATAACCCTAACAGAGTCAAGATTTAACCTAATAGTAGCATTAAGATTAAGGATTAACCAGGATACATGCAACACCAAGCTACGAGTCAGCATTTAACATATAATTGATTCTCTACACACCAATTTAGTCCTACGAGTCCTAAAAATGCATGATTGCTACAATGGATTAAGGTTCGCTGCGAGGAATCTACAAAATTCTAGCAATAATCTCAACTAGTTGTACGGGCTAGCTTGGCCGCGGGGCGGCCTTTACTGTTCACAGCGATTTTTTCGTTTCGAATCTGGCCTTGATGTTAACATGAAAGTTGTAGATCTCGGAAAGAGCTTTCCAACGCCTGCTTATAATAGTCAATCGGACCACCGAGGCCTCCAAAAACTGCAAAACAAGTTCAGCATGTCTGACGACAACTTCTACGGACTTGTTCTTCACTTAGGCTCTCTAACTTCGACTTCGCTCCCGTGCTCTTCACTTTTCCTTCTCCTCTTCACTCTTCCTTCATCCATGAGCTTTCTCATTCCTCGTCGGATCCACATATACCTGAAATAATCCATAAAAGCGTGTAGATTCCGACTCCACCAACAACACAAGTATAAATGCAAATCTAGCATAATCTATGCACTATATAAATCTAAATCATGCTAAATCCAACCTAATATGCCTACCTAAATGCATGCTATCAAGCTTTCACATGGGTCTTGCAATTTTACAAACAAGTCTACATCGTGGGTTTGAGATCTGATTGAAATTAAGAGGAAAACTCCATCTTTTGATAAAAGATTTTTACGGCGAACGTTACGTGCGCCATTCAATTTTGCCCCTATCAATCAAATGTGTGGTGAATTTGAAAATAGAGGAGAAAGTGTGTAACCCCCATATTTCTTTGGCCTATGGTCATCACCCCTCTTGCCTACCCTTTGGACTGGGCCCGAGTCTCACGTTGAGAAGATGAAATCGGTGCGCTATTTTTTTTTATTGTCAATTGGTTCTAAAATGGAATTTCGCTTGACTTATATTTAGCTTAGTATTGCACAAACGCCAATTGAGGCTTCCCTACTTATTTTCACCTCTGAGCGTACTAGGGACTAGGGAGGTAGTGGATGGTTGTTCACAACTTAGTTTGTATACCCTTTGAAGAGGTTAACGGATGGAGAATTTGTTGTATTTGTCTTTGAACAAATGGATTAAAATCCTTTACTTTCTCTTCCCATATCCTCCACGGCTTCCATTCGTCTTTCTTTTTTAATTAGATGCTCAACTACCATAGAGCATTTAAATGATATATCACTCTTGTCTTTGAATAATTGAATTAAAATCCTTTACTTTCACTTTCCATCAATAATGTTGCGTTCTACAAACGCCCGACCAATTCTCGAATGGACAGGGAATAGTTTATTCAATAACACAAAACAACATTCAGCTTTTAAGTGATGGATAACATAGTACGATTTTTTAGAAATCGGGTCTCTTTCAACAATGAAGATTGTACCAAGCAAGAACAAAACAAATCAATTAATAACCAACCATATGGAAAACGAGAAAAGGACTAATAAGATAAGCGACGAAGAAGAAACCCCATTATCAAATCTCGCGCGCTTAAAGACTGAGGAATACACATAAACATACAAAATAAATTAAAAAATGGCAAAAAACACCCTTTGGGACATTTAAAATGAATTTTGACGGATCAACCCTCTCGAATAAGGAAAGTTACATTGGATATATCATTCGAGACTGGGTAGAGCGATCGATACAAATTGGGTTCAAGTGTATTGGACCACACACATCGCTACAAGCAAAAGTCGTAGCAATACGAAAAGGAATTATTACCATAAAAAAGCCTCCAGATACAAAAAGTCCAGGTGGAAGGAGACTCATTAATTATTACTCAGTATAAACCATTTGAAAGGAAAAAATGGTCTACCCTTGGGCAATTGAACTCTTGATGGCAAACATCAAAATCTTCACCTTCAATATCAAAGACCTCTCGTTCCTACATGTGCCCTGCAATAGCAACAAATGACGGATAAGGTTGTACACCTTTGCCACCATGCTCAGAAGCTGAAAATTATAAATGACTTAGGTTTTAACGACCTCATCTGCGAGGATACTATCGGGTAGTAGGGTTCCCACTCCCGAATTTTTTCCTAATAAAAAAATGTGCATTCAATGTCATAGTGTGCACAGTTGAAACTCCTAAATTTACTTGTTTTCATCCTCAATTCAGTTCATTATAAAAAAAGGGTTGCCATCGGGACGGTTAATTTTTCGCCATATGGATATTGGACATCTCAACTCCAGAAGTCAATAACGATAAAGATCGAACCATCACCGATATCCGGTGTCGACAATTCTCCGAGTCGAGGCCCTTTTGTCGACTTCAAACTCAGGAGACGATTTGAGATTATGCACATTAATTAAGGAAGCTCTTGTGTGAGCCAAAACGGGTGATACACATTGTAAGCCGACTCTGCAAATTCCACCCATTAATTAAATCTACTTAGTACAAAAACCATTTTCTCAACTTTTTTACTCCAAAGAAAATAAAATTTTAGGTGATGGGACCGAACAAAGGGAGTATAATAAATGTTAGACATCTTCATTACATTAAAAACAGAGGAAGTAGTTGTGTAGAATTGCTTGTGTTGACTCCGAACTCAGGAGTCAGTAAGGTCAAAATGAATTAATAGTATATAAATCAACACTCTAAATCAATTAGCTATGTTTACGACTGCTTTTGCTAGCTTCGACCTCAGGAGTCGACGCGGACCTCTTCGCAGTTTCCTTCGAAAGCTGGTTTTGGCTAAACCCTTTTCGACATCAAAAGTCGGAAAATATACCATATATTTGACGATACTAGACCGTTCCAATAGCAAGCCGGTAAAAAAAAGAGAGTAATCTTATGCTGATGTGATTGGGGACAAATGAGTTAAAGGACGAGATAAGAGTTGACGGATTCATGTGGGCTAATATGCTCTAAGGGCTCGTTTGGAAAGGGTATATAAATATAAGATATGAGATATATATATCAAGATATGAGTATTGGATATGAGTATGACTGTATGAGATTGATATTTGATATCTTATATCTACTATTTGAAAAGTGTATATAGATATCAATTTTTTTTAAAAAAAGTGTAACCCTCTCCCTTTAGATCTACCTCCTCTAACATAAAACTCGTAGTACGGAGCACATGAACATAGATGGTGGTAGGTGATGGTGATGATGGTAAAGATTAGGATGGAGAAGACGAAGAAGGAGAAGCATTCATCACTAATCAGAAGGTCGACAATTAGAATCAGGAGAGAGACACAAAGGCTTATAGGAGGGCGATAATTGAAAACCTAGAAATCGAAGCAAAGCAACAATAGAGGATCCCGATTGGAATTTCAGAAAGCAATCAATTTTTGTGATTTAGGATTCGAATACTCGTTTTTACTTGTTCTCGTGGAGGAATTGAGTTTTTGGGGTATTGATGGGTGAGATTTCACATAGAGATCTGTCTAATTTAGCAGGGGGCTAATGCTTGGCGTAAATGGAGTCGGTCACCAGCGTTTGAGGGAGGGTGTTAACGGTCGCCGACCAGAATGTGTCACCGGGAGGTGGGAGAGGGAGGAGGAGGTGTGGGCGTTTGCAAGGTCTCACTCAAGAAGGGAGGGTTGGAGAATGAGAAGCATATGTCGATGGGAAGAAGCGAGTAAGAGCGTTATAAGGGAGCCATATACCCCAATTTCAACAAATATCAAAAGGGCTAAAAAAACCCACAATTAGTATATAAGGATATCAAATTGATATCTATATAGTAATATACCAAACATGAGATATAGATATAGGAGTTCCTATATCTATATCATATATCTATATACCCCTACCAAACGTCCCCAAGAGCATGCCCAACAACTTCCCCATTAGATTATCTAAAATAGAGAATTATAAATCACATATTCTGAATTTATTTCCCTTTTTTATTCCCATTCCGATTTCCATTTCCATTATGATTCCCGCATTCATTCCAAATTGGGCCTAACATTGGTTAAGCCGTATAAGTTGCCTACTAGTTCAATACCCGTTTTTTTAGTTTAAAATAGTTGTATGCGTATCAGTGTATGTAACACTATATATATATATGTGTGTGTATATCATGTTTATTTAGATTATTATTGTAAATATTATTGACAAAAAAAACTCAAGTTGATTGAACTCAATCAAAATGATTAAAATTAAACTAATCCACACAAACGTGATTAATGAACTTCATCATCAATTGATTGAACTCAATCAAACCAAAATGAATCGCACAAACGCATAAACTAAATACGGAGTAATATTTAACGTACCTTTTTTTCGAAGCTTCCTATTATTCTTCTCTATGAGTGTTTTACCTTTATTATCTGTCTTTATTATTTGTCATTGTGAGCAATCTAATCTAGCTCGGTTGAAAAAAACTTTTTATACGACATACGATTGATCACTAACTAATATATAGAAAAGAAAAAAAACCTAGCATAGACGAAACCATGAGATCACTAACGTAATTAATAAGCTTCCTATTATTTTTGCACGTAACTGCAATCCTTATCAATTAGTAACTATATATCCTACGACAAATCCTAGCATATCTTTTTTTTAGCAAATAACCATCGGATAACAAACAATTAATTTATTTTACAATTAATTTTATTATTAATCCTTATCAATTAGTAACTACATATCATACGACGAATCTTAGCATATCTTTTTTTTTTAGCAAATAACCACCGGATAGCAAACAATTAATTTATTTTGATTTTCAATTATTTTGATTATTAATTACTAATTAACAAATCCTATATAAAAAAACCTACTTTAGTATATCTATCGGCATATTATGGGATTTTTTTTAGTTTTTATCAATTAACAACTAACAATTCTTATCAATTAATAACAAACAAATCCTAGCATATCTTTCATTTTTTTAGCAACTAACCACCACAAATCCTACACCATATCTTTTTTGTTTTTGGCAAGCAATTAATTTAATTTGCATTTTATTTTTATTATTAATCTAATTCATTTTTATTATTAATCTAATTAATTTAATTTGCAACTAATCTAATAATTCAGGAAACTTTTTAATTTAACCAATGGAGAAGATAAAAAATTTGGTTAAAATATGCGTGAAAATCAAAGATTTTTTAAGATAAAAATGATTTAGTTTTATCTTATCTAGTGAATATCTAAACCAACCAACAAAAATATAAAAAATATCTCAACTAAATTTGTATTTAAAGGGAATTATAAGAAAATCCAAAATTTTGAGAAAATAACACGTAGGATTTTAAATTTAAATTAATAATTAATTTAAATTTAAAATAACTACATTAAAGGAGAAGACGTCACATGACTTAGACGACTTATTCTTTAGTATTATATACATTGATATATATTGATTAATCGGCATATCTTAAAACTAATCGGATAAGTGGGATAACAACCATAACCATCGGATAAGTGGGATACCTGGGATAACAATCAGTTAATATTTTAATTTTTAAATCTATTTCTTTTTTTATTACTAATGTAATTAATTGAATCAAGTAACAAATCTTAAATAAATAAATAAATAAATAAATAAGCTACTTTAAAGGAGAAATCGCCATATAACGTAATCGACTTCTCCTTTAGTATTATACTACTAGGATAGTAACCCGCACCTTGTGCGAGATTTCTTTAAATAATTTTTTTTAACTTTGTCACCGATGATAGTAAGTTAAATTGTCATATTTCAGTTCTTTGTTTTTATTGTTTTTTCATTTTTGTAAAATGAGTTAGTTTGTCGTTTGCATGTCATATAGATATATTGCATGAGTGTTTATTATGAGAAAATAAAATTGATCATTTTTTCATATCTAGATATTAAAAAAATCACAGATATTGTTAGGATGATCGTCCCTATAACTTATCGACCTTGCTCCCCACTTTCGTCACCTTTAGATAATCTATGAGATGAAAATCGGTCATCTTAGGCATCTTGAATAAAAACAATATAGAATGATGTAATGATCAAATTTATAGATTCTCAAATTATACATATAATAATAGTTTAAATATCAATAGACAAAATCAATTGAAAATGTGAAATTGAAATTAATTAACAAAATACAAAAATAAAAGAAAATGAGAAATCAAATTGAGTCTCAACAATAATTGTCACAATTGTTGATTAGTATCATCAATATGATTGTACGAATTTATCCTTCAACGGATTCAACAAACTTGAGGTAGAGTTAAGAAGAAGAAAAATGAAAAGGAAGTGTAAAGAACGATAATTATGTGGTAAATGATACACACAATTAAAAATCTAAACAGATAAAGAAGAAAGTCATTTTTTATTTGTTAAAATAAATATGATTTTATTTTGATCTTATCTAGTGAATATCTAAACAAATAACCAAAATCTCGAGAATATCTCGATCAACTGATTTCATATATTAATGAGAATTAAAAGAAAATAAAAAAATCCAAGAAAATGATGAGAATACCATCAAGGTTTTCATTGTTTGAAAAAAAATTAAAATAAA
This sequence comes from Persicaria maculosa, assembly GCA_963922045.1. Lineage (NCBI taxonomy): Eukaryota > Viridiplantae > Streptophyta > Magnoliopsida > Caryophyllales > Polygonaceae > Persicaria > Persicaria maculosa. The sequence goes on along the minus strand of OY998257.1, from coordinate 61,105,432 downwards.
AAGATTAATTCAAACGCATAAAATTCAGAATGAACTCCATAATGAATCCGATGCTAATCCGCACAAACAAATAAACTAAATAAAAAAAGTGATTAATGAATTCAATCAAAACGAAACTAAAATCCATAATGAACTCCATAACGAATCCGATGTTAATCCGCACAAACAAATAAACTAAATAAAAAAACGTGATTAATGAATCACACAAATGAAGATAACTAAAATAATATTTAACGTATCTTTTTTCGAAGCTTCCTATTATTATTCTCTATGTGCGCCTTACCTTATTTGTCATTGTGGGCAATCTAATCTAGCGTGGTTGAAAAATACTTTTCATACGACATACTATGGATCACTAACTAATATATAGAGGCGAAACCATGGGATCACCACCAGATAAAATCATGGGTCATTTGCTAAACTAACCCACTTTTTGGGAAACTTTGCATGGTTAACCCGATCCGAAAAAAATTTGCACAAAACTGGTTATCCGGATACCACTTCAACCGGTTGCAGGTAATGAGGGGGGAGACTGGATATTCTGTGATTGACAGCTGGACAGGTGGAGAGAGAGAGAGAGAGAGAAAGCAACAGTAAAGTTGCAGAGGAGAGAGAGGAGGGAAAAAGCAACAGTAAAGTTGCAGAGGAGAGAGAGGAGGGAAAAAGCAACAGTAAAGTTGCAGAGGAGAGAGGAGGGAAAAAACAACAGCAAGTGGGCGGGGGTCTATTTACAGATTGACATGTAAGCAGTTAGTTTTAACTAGACACCCAAAGCAAAACGACATGTCGCCTATTTGAATTGACTGGACAAGAATTATCGGAAAAACAGATTCACCATCGACTTCAGATAAAAAAATGTTGATAAAGTACTTGAGAGAGAGTGTGTGTGTGCGCGCGCTGAGAGGATAAGAGAGAGGAAAAAAGTGGAAAAGTCAAAGGGGTAATTAATAAGAAGAGAGAGAGAAAGGAAGAGAGAGAGAAGGAGAGAGTGTGTGTGCTGAGAGGATAAGAGAGAGGAAAAAGGCGTCACTCTTTGTTCGACAGAAGGAATTCGAAGGAAGAAGAGAGATAGAAGACAAAGAAATCAAGGAAGAAAGAAGCTCTTCAATGGAGAGAGGTGGAGAGAGGGAGAGGGAAAGGGGGTTTAAGAGAGAGGTGAAGACAATTTTTTAAATAAAATTGTCATCTCTTCACGCTATAGATTGTCATAAAGTATGTACTTCAGAGTTAAAATGGTATCATTTAGAAGGGTGAGACAAAAATTGTTGGAAACTTACAACCATCTTGACGGTAAAACAATTCAGTATGGTTGACGGGTAATTATATATATGATGTGTCAAGTAAAACAATTCATGTGTCAAGTAAAATACATTATGTGTCATGTAAATCCGGTATGGGTGACATGTGTCAAATAAAACAATCCACGTGTCAAGTAAAACAATTCATGCATGTGTCAAGTAAAATACATTATGTGTCATGTAAAACCGGTATGAGTGACATGTAAATTCAGTATGGTTGACATGTTTATATATGATCGGTCAGTTAAAGTTGTGACGTTTTCAGTCTCTCAGCAGCTTGCATAAACCCAACAATCACTTCCATCTCATCCAATTGCTTCAAGCATCCGCATAGCGTTTTTTAGAACATAGACAGGTGGCAAGTAAAAAGAGAGAAGCATTCAATCTCTTTTCTCTTTTTTTTTAACGAAGTGCTGGTTCCGGGGACAGGATAATGAACTAGGGATGGGGGTGTGCTATCGGTTATCGGAGAAGGAGAATTGAACCTCGTAGGAAACCATGGTGGGACCCTGAAAATTAGAAACAGAATATATCGAAAAAGAACAAACCAGAAAATACGGTAAGCTCTTAATGTCTTCTTCTGTCACAAACCATTGTGGGTTTTCTGCATTTTGTCTCATTGCAACTTATTTGCTTGTCTTCAAAGCAGAACTTCAATTACAAGGTATAAATTTTTGAACTAGAACAATAAACAAGGGGAAAATGCACGCCAGATTCCGATTACTCATGAACAAACGAGATTAAATTCAACACAGACAATATAACCACAACAGCTAAGAACAAACAACTTCATTCACCTGGACAAATTCAACACAGACAGTAAAGAGAATTTGTTGAGTTCACCTGGACAAATTCAACACGGGAATTGCTATACATGACACGTGAATTCATCACCTAATACAAAATGGCTAATTCTGAATCATAAAAAATGAATAGAATATGTTTGAAATTCATGTGTCAAGTAAAATACATTATTTGTCATGTAAATCCGGTATGGGTGACATGTAAATTTAGCATGGGTAACGGGTAATTATATGCTGATCGGTGAGTAAACTTGTGACCTTTTCAGGTGTCATGTAAAATAATTCAGATGTCATGTAAAATAATTGACGTGTCATGTAAAACAATTCATGTTTCATGTAAATAATAAGCCTTTGGTGCTGCTATCATAGAAAAGAGAGGAAAAAGTGCTCGGTTTCGATAGAAAATTGTGTAAATTCGTCCACAGAGCACCAAATCGGGTTTTGTAAATTCCTATAGCTTTCTAAAGAGGTAATCAGTCTTGTCCAAGGCCAAATTTTCAATAAGGACATGTCACCCATACCGGATTTACATGACACATAATGTATTTTACATGACACAGGTTAACCGACTGTAAATAGGCTAACATTGTGATGCTATTAATGAAAGAAAATAACATGACAGATAATGCTATTAACATGACAGGTTATACTTTTTAACATGACAAGTTATAACCTTTAACATGACAGGTAATGCGAATCGATCCTCTTCTCCTTAATGAAAGAAAATAACATGCCAACAGTTAAAATCAATTGTCCACTCTATGATTTCGTACTGGACACCTTATGACTGTCTACTTGACATACATTCCGCTAACGGATTTGCGAATTAAAATATGATGTTTTGTTGGGTCAAAGAAACCCCTTGCCCCGGAACAAGTCTGGCCATTGATGAAGTTCGACTAGATAATTCTGAGATTTAACAAGGCCAATGCAAACATCCACTTTTTATCTAATAGTTCGACTAGACAATTTTGAGAATCTAAAGCTTCTCATTTTCTGATCAAATCTGATCTACATATCCTAGTTCTTTATGATGGAGGTGACGACGAACAGAGAATCGTGGAAGTGAAACAGAGGAGAGTGAAATATGGGAGGGAGAGAAGATGGTGAAGGGAATGAGTGTAATCTGAAGTGTATTCATTGCATCTGATCAGTACATGTCTTTATAGGGATCTTGGACCCGTAACAACCTTTAATCAGCACAATAACAACCCGAACAAACAATTACTAATGTATCCCTTTTCGCTGCGGAGACCCTATCGATCCCCGGGCAAGTCGAACGAACAACATCGACTCCATCGAGTTACAAGTACCTTACAATATTTGCATTGGAATCGAAAAATACTTGAAAGAGTTGACCAAAAAAATGCTCAATTTTGATCTTTCGCTGTAGTGAGAAGCTAAAAAAACAAACTATATTGAGCAGATCTTGCTTTGTTCCAACAAACAACTCATACATCAGTACATCTCCAACAAACTATATTGAGAAGATCAAGTGTAAATAGCCTCTCTCTCAGTGAAGACAAATTATAGGGATTCAGATGAAGACAAATTACACTTGATCGTACAAGCAGAGACTCAATGAAGACAAATTATTCACACACAGCTGCGGAATTCAGATCAATCGATCACCTATTGCTATGGTCCACACACAGATCTAATAAGAGAGAGGAGGAGAGAGAGGCTAACGGGAAGCATCAGAGGAGTAGCCACACACAGCTGCGGACGTCGTCTCCTCCTTCATCTTCATCCTCTTCCTCTGCGTTATCGCCTCCATCATCGAGCTCCGATTCGAGTCCCTCTCCCAGCTCACCCACTGCATCATCCCCAACCACTCAACCGAACATGTAGATGATGACGAGATCCGGGTGCTCATCGGAATCTTGACCCTCCCGGGCCAGTACCACCGCCGGAACTTCCTCCGGCAGGTCTACGGCGCCCAGGCGCCGCCCACCGAAGCACGGGTTGACGTCAAGTTCGTCTTTTGCAGCCTCGCCGACGATGAGCAACGATTCCTCGTCTCCCTCGAAATTCACCGAGACCTGTTGGTGGTTGGGGTCTCTATAGCCTCGCCGGAGCCAGCAAAAGCCATGGAGATCCGCCGTTGTCCACCACGGAGCCGCCTGGGAGAAACTAGTCCGGCGCCACCGTCCTCACTGCCCTTCTTCCATCTTCTTCTTTATGTCAAGATCTGGGAATGTTGAAGGATTTGGGGTTTTCAGAAATTGAAGGATGAGAGAAAGGGGTTTTGTTGGGGAAAGGACGGGCAATAAATGCCTATCACTTTCTTCTCTCTCCACCGGTTGTAATCCGTTACTTACCGACAGTTGTAATGGCCTTTTGCAAATTTATTTTTTTGCATGGGTTAGCATAGCAAAGTGAATCGGATAGTGGGTTATTTAGTGCCAATCACTCTAAAATCATTTGGCTTAACAAAAAAATCATAACGACCGGACAAAAATCAACTGATATTTTAATTTGTAAAACTAATCGACATATCTTTGGCATATCTTTCATTTTACCGATCGGATAACAATCAATATTTAAACTAATTGACATATCTTTTATTTTAAAACACCGGATAACAATCAATTAATATTTTAAATTTTAAAACTAATCGGCATATAAAATCATAACAATAATCGGCATATAAAAACAATTAATTGATTATTATTAATATAATTAATTTAAATTACAATTAATTAATTAACAAATCATCATAAATATAAAAAATAAAAAAATCATAACAACCGATACACATTTAAAAATAATTAATTGATTATTATTAATATAATTAATTTAAATTGCAATTAATTAATTAATTAAAAATCATAAATAAAATAAAATAAAAATAACCTACTTTAGTATTATAGCAGTCGTGATCGATGATTGTTGCGAAGGATCGAAGATAGCACCCGGCCAAATCCATCGAACCCATGAAGAGGAAGAAGTGGACGGAGCTGGAGGAACAAACCCTTCTTACCCGCTACTCCAGCCTCCTCAGTTCAGGAACCCTAGCGAAGCTCAAGACCAGGGAGAAGAAATTCAAGCCGATCGCCGAGCATGTCAACGCCAACCACCACCTCCGAGATCCAGTCATGTATCCCTTCAAGTGGTCATGGCGGGACGTCTCGATCAAAGTCCAGAACATGCGCCACCAGTACCTTGGCGTCAAGCAGAAGATTCGGGCTTCCGACGGCGAGTTCAATTGGAATGATGGGGAGAACCACTGGGAGAATTTCTTGATGTATAAGGAGGTTTTTGGGGACGTCGAGCTCGAATCGAAGGACAATTCGAAGAGATCGCTTCCCGGTGGGGGAGGCAACGGGGTTTACGATGCTAGATTTTCCAATGGGTATGGTTTAGGGTTTGATATCGACTGCCAGGGTTTTGACGAGGATGAGGACGCTGGGAGTGGGGATGATGGCGGGAGCTCAGGTGGCGAGGATTTGGGGTCGGATCAGGTGAAGAGGATGAAAAAGAGGAGGCTGAGTTTGTTGGGAGCTCAGCTTTTACGGCTGAGGGAGTCAGTTGTCCGGAGAGAAAAGGAGAGAAGTGGGAGATATTTTGCTAGGGAAGGGGAATTGATATCGAGAGAGGAAGATTGGAGAGAAAAGGAACATTTGAGGGAGAATCGGATGAGAGATGCAGAAGAGGGACTGGAAATCAGGGAATTGGAGTTGGAGGAGATACAAATTATGTGTGCAAGGAGGGATTTGGAGAGGCAATCACGGTTGCAGAAGGAACATGACGAGGAGAAGCAATGGAGGATGAAGATGGAGGAGAAGAGGGTGGAGGAGGAGCTGCAGTGGAGGGAAAGATTGGTGAGTATGCAAATTGAGCATGAGAAGCAGATGATTCAAATGCAAGCCAATGCTTGCCAGAACCAATTGCAGATTCTTGGGGTGATGACTCGGTTTATGTGCCAGTTTTTCAGTTCGGCAACTGATGGTTTGAGTGCAGGGTTGGGTGCTATGCCTCCTCAGATTCTGCAAAATTTGCAGCATCCAGGAGGGTTAGGTGACGACGGCAAGCCTGATTCAAACTCACCTTCCGAATTCTTGTAAATTGTAATCTACACTTCTATTTATAAATCTGTTTTTTTCCTGTCTGTAGTTTTGAAATCGAGCTTCTTCAATCATGTGGTGTTTGTTATCTTGTGTTTTATATGAAAATATGATGACTGAATATTGATTTCATATCGGCTTTGATGAAGATTCAGTTGTTGGATCAAATAGTTATACATGTTAGCAGTAGAGGATAATTTGATAACAAGGAACGGATATGTTTCAGAGATTAGAAAGATTTGTAATAGACTAAGGTGTGAGACTTAAACATACAGAGTAATACAGTAATACTGTGGACCTGTGGCTGGCTTATCATTTTAATCATTTCAAGGCTGGGTAACCTGTTTGTATAAGTCATTACAATCCTTGAACTTTTTATACGTGTACAGTTGTTTTATACAATAATCCTTGAATATCCATTTGGTTGACACATCAGTCTAAATCTGGTGTTAATGAGGCAAAATCAACCAAACTGATGGATAATTCCCAAGAATCCACAGAATTCAGTATCAGTAAACTCATGAAATCGGGAAATCTGTCCTGTTCAGTTGCTCCTGATATTTGTTGTTTTGTGTCCTTTCATGTATGCGAAAGGCAGGTCTTTTATTGTCATTGAAGAAAAATGCATTCAGCAACCTGACTACAGTTGTAAATTGTCATATTTGGGTAGATAATCTACTTACTACACGCTTGTTGTATTATTGGTAATGGCATCTTATTTTATTTTGTGTTTTTGTTATTATGTTTTGATATCTAAAATCTTGATACATAACTATATTTTTTTATAGATAACTTTGCCTGGTGCTGCACCATATCTTAAGCAATATACCTCAATCATGGAATTTTGCCAGCACAAGGGTTTAACAGGAGGCATTTTTGCCTTGCATGTTTCTGAAATTTTAATTTTTGTATTGCCCCGTGCAGAGAATTGCTGTCTTCACAATATACTGCCTGCTTGTATTCCCCAATGGCAAGGCTGGAGGGCGCTATACATAACTCATGTTTATTATGAAAATTTGCATAAGGTAAATCATGTCTTGCAACTATATGCTTCCAAGAATTCTGTAATTATGTGTGCGTTTCATTGTCTTTGCAACTTGAAAGCTGTGGCATGGAAAAAAAAATCCAGGGGTATGTTTGCCTATGTGCTGGATAGTTTATTGTTTTCAAGTAATACTTGTACATTGAGTGTAATAATTTTAAAGTTGGTTTTTCTTGGATCAATTGCAATTTTTGAAGTCTTTGTTGGGCTACAAGGAATCAATACTTGGATTTCAGGAGATGAAGCATGCTGAAAGAATCGAGTTTTGAACGAAGTAGAATACAGGAAGTCAAACTCTCTCAATCTCCTTCTTACCGTTCTTATTCAAGATCTGGGGGCCGACCTATAGTGGTTGAGGTTAGTTAAAATCAGATAGAATCATAAATAACCAATTTTACAACCTTACCTGGGAGTTTGGTACCCTGTCTTTTGACTAGTTGAAAGCCAATACATTAGCATTAAGCACGGTGTATAGCAGTCTTGCTTCAGATGGTGCTTCTTGCTGAACACTGGCACAACAATGAGCCCACGTCACAGCACAATGCACGATCTTGGCATGCTGGTAGCCTGGTACTGTCACTCCTACATCTATCTTTCGTGAAATTTCGGACACGTACATGATTTCGCCTGCAACCTCTTAAGGCTCCGCCTCTAGACTCCATATGGACCATTTCCATTTGGCCCTGTGGGCTAATAGAGCCGCCCTACATGACCCCTGTCCCCAGTCCCCTGCCCCCGTCCCTGGACCCCTAAACTCTGTACTGTAGTCCAACATTTACGCTATGTTTTCAACATTGTTTCTTGAGTTTGTAGCCTTATATGGATATTCTACAAGACTTGGTGCATAATTATTATTATTTGGTTTCAGTTCGATGTTAAACTGACATTCAAGAACTTGAAATAGTCCAATGGATAATGATATTGGATTTTGAACTTGAAAGTGACAGCAGTTCTTGTTCAAAGTGAAAGGGCAACTCGTATTATTGGAACATTGATAACCACTGTTTTCTAGACTTCAATCAAAATTGTGTGGAATTCCATATTCATTGACATTAGGTGAAGGGCATTTAGTTTGAATCTGTTATAATTCCTGACACCCTTCTTATATAGTTATAATGCACGAAATTCTGTGTTGCGGTGACTCAGTATATGACACCTCACCAGCTCTATTTTTGTAGGATTCTACTATTTATGTTAACAGTGTACACGGACTCTCAAGCTTTGAGGAAAAACTAGCCTACATCAACATATTTCACTCAGCGTGATGAATTTGTTACCCTGAAACACTTCAACATAGTTCACTCTTTGATCTGTACAAGTGATGTTGTCTCTTATAGGTTTCATTTGACAATATGAATGGCACTAAAACTTCAACAAGCTTGAGCAGTAAAGAGCATCCCCAAGAGATTCCCCATCTTCATTTTTTAGAGAATGTTGGGATGGTTTTTGCTCCAAGAGCTTCCCCATTATATTCTCCAAAATAGAGAATGGATGGAAAATATAGATGTCATTCCCTAAATTTGGAGCAAACTCTATATATTTTGGGGTGAATTCTATAATGGGGAAACGGTTGGAATGGGACAAAAAAATATTCAGAATATTTGATTTCTCATTCTCTATTTTGGAGATTGTTTTAGGGAAGCTCTTGGGAATGCTCTAAGGTAAAGTTGACTTTGGTTAAAATGAATCAAAACAGATTTGGATGACGGTCTTCAACTTAATACTCCTACAGGCATAACAGTTGTATAGGAAGTAGCTAGTTTTATATTTTACTTCCATTATAGGAGGCATGTCAGTAAAACCTTCGAATCCTATCAACAAGAAACAAAGAAATAAACGTGGAAGTTGGTCATTCTGATGTCATTATGATCATTTTTCGTTGCTAGCCCCTATATAGATACTAGCTATGGTTTCAGTACCTGATCACTTACTGTATGTATAAATAGTAGGAGATGGTAGGATTGTTCAACTCTGTTCTTCCATGAATTGGAAGAGTAAGAAATGATTTGTGCTAAATTTCGTTGATAATCAGTTTTTAGGGTTGAACTTAGAAATGCTGCATATCTTCTAACATCATGTTTGGTTGGAGAGAAATCATGGGATTTTATTGAGTGGAAAATAAAAGGAATCAATTTCTCCTTTTTGGGTAAGTAAATTAGAGAGATTTGATTAGAAACCATGAGAAAATAGACAAAATTGGTCAGAAAGGGAAGGAAAAAGAATCTCACAAAATTAGGAGAAATTGATGGGAAAATCAAATTTAAAGTCTCAACAATGGACGACAACACTCTCACCATATGAACGAAAATAATTTTCCTGTAATTACCCTCTTAAAAACCAAACACAGGAAGAATTTCCTTTTTTCATATTCTCACCTCTCCTCTCCCCTTCCCATCCTTTTCATCATTTGCCACATTTTCTCTTCCTTTACTTTCTACTCATTACTAATTTGCCAAGATACAAGATAATAAACTAATTTGTTTATTAATGTATCAAGAAACTTCTGCAACACAATATCCAAGTATGAACTTTCATTCTTTCTACGCTATTGATGGGGCAAGTACTTCATGTCTCTTTGTTGAGTAGATGGGCATTACATGATTCTTCTACAATGTGATGTGCATCGCAATATCAAGAAACTTTCATTCTTTCATTAATGCACTTGGATGTGCATCACTTTTATATGCTCTATTATGTAGAGTTGTTCTAATCTGTTATGTTGTTATCTGAAAATTTTGCTGTTCTTCTACTCCATACTTAAAGGATTGGACCTCTCATCCTTTTTATTTTCCGTGACTTTTGTATCACGCCAATCTATCCCAAATAATTAATGGTATAAGATATTGTTGACTTCCTGTGGTATCACATTGGGATTCACTTTTTGTAGAAAACCCCTCCATTCAAGGTACAAGGAAGACATACATCATACACTAGCACCCAAAGTTGAGAATTGTTATGCAGATTTAGTGACTGTTAGGTGGCTTAGTGACGTACCTCACATAATTTAATCAGAGCATCACAGAATCATCATATTATATTTGATTCACTTTCTCACATATTCTATTTTTCTGAATACTGTGTAAATAATCCAGATTCATTGCAACAATTTCCTCTCCATAATTAGTTTCTGGCTATGAGAAATCACGGATTCTTAAGTTATGCAGCTGCTGTTTTGAAACTTTGTTTTGCATTGGTCTTCCAATTTATACTTTGCTTATTTTAGTCTATTGATAATTAAATTTCTTTATCATTAACATCATCCTCATGACCTATTTCCCCACTAGACGAAGTTTGTTTACTCATCATGTTTTGGAAAATTGCCATTTGCTCTTATTATATCTTTCTAACATTCTTACCTAATTGCGTGTTTCTGAATATATCTTAGGTCACATTTCCTTATATTGAGAAAAGACGGAATCCATCAAGACGACCCTTTGAACGGTAGGAGAACAATGACTATTCACTGCAAGAAAGCATAATGAAAGACTATTGGCTGCCACCTGCTGGTCAACCCCATGGTAGGTCTGTCTAGTTGGTTTTATGGAATCTTCCCTTACGTAAAATTTGTGCCTTGCCAGGAAGTAGTTTTTTCATTTAGGCTAAATGGGCGAACAACTGACAACTACCCACAATCTGTCTGAACCAATAAGACTGTTTGATGAAGTTTCAGAACCATGTGGTTTGCCAGTTTCATGCCATTTCCCTCTACTTTATTGGGAGGGGGTGGGCGGGGGGGGGGGGGGGGGGTGGGGGGTGGGGGAATGACAGTTCTCAAATGGGGATTGTCATAAGATAAAGGGCCTATGAGAAACTGTTTCTCTTAGAAACAGAAAGACATTGTTATGAGCTGATGATAGATATCTTTGACCATTTGACATATCAGAAGACTCCCCGTGATGAGGAAGTAAGATACAATTTAGACCGAGGATAGGATCCATGTCCATCACATTTTCCCTACTTTCTAGATGAATATTGAATATCCTTTGTCTTGAATGATATCTACTTGCTCTGATGTGAGGGTGGTTCACCTGCTTTATGCTTATCTCACCTCATTTCTTATTGTTAAAGTGTGTTTCATGCTGCTATGGCCACTGCCACCTTTTTGGGCAGAGAGAGGATTACATATCTTTTGGTGAAATCAAAATATGGAAAAAAATGAAAAGGGGGAATCAATAAAAAAAGGCTGATCCTTTAGCTTTTATTTTGTGAGATCTATCAAGCACTCTCTGGATTCTTCTTACAAAACGGTTGATGTCTTAATGGCATATCTTAGTCGGTAGTTAAGTGCTATGTAAAAGTTGAGCTCTGAGCATTTCTTTTGTTTATAATTTCTCTGCTAATACAATGACAAAATGACAATCTGTTCATTTCGTGTATATAATTTAAATTAACACATTATTGTAAGTTTGTTTCTCATTTAAGATCTCATGATGACAATTGCTTTCTGGCTCAAGTTCTCAACTAAAACTTGTATGCTGAATTTTCGCTCTTTGTTACCTTTTCCTTGGGATATTCTTTTATTGTGTAACATCTTGAATGACAATAGTAGAAAATATTTTTGAAAAACTGAGCTCTTTCTTGTTTAGGTAAACGGATTTACCATATGCATATTACTCTCATCAAAGGAGTTACCTTGCTAGTTGTATGCGGCTCAAATTCTGATGCCATGTGCCCTAGCATCTTGTTTATCCTGATGATAAGAAATTTTGAGAAACTGCTAGACACTTTGGTAGGTATAGGTTGAGAAATCAGGTCTTTTCCAACTGTCAGTCATGGGATGTCCAAAAGTATGGTAGATTTGTTTCCTATTTCTGATGGAAAATTTCTGGGTTGTGCATCAGATTGTCACAATATTGCAGCCTTGCAGGTGAAAACTTGTTGGTTGGTTAGGTAAGGTGGTTTTATGATTATAGGTATATACTGAATAGGACATTTGCTAGTATTTACAGGGCATAACTAGATTTGGGTTCGTTTGAGATGATCTCTTTGTTAGTTAGGAGTTGATTAGGCGTTTATTTCCGAATCACAAATTGTGATCGATAAGGAGCTTATAAAGTACTCGTATCTAACTTGGTCGCACCATTACCATCTCCCGGGGAAACAAATCTGTTTGTAAATAAGAGAACTTTCTGAGATGTGAGTCTTTGACCTATATTTCTCAAACTATGTTGAGATGTGAGTTATACTGAAATAAATTGAACAATTTATAAAGTGGGCGAACTTTCTATCTTGTCAGATTTATGAAGTAATTTTTTTCCATTTTTTTTATCATCAGAATCCATTGAACACTGAACCGAACTCAAATTTGTTATTTATTTATTGTTTGTTGTTAGATGTTGTTCTCTTTTGTACTTATTTTATTAAATAAAAAAAGGAAGCTGCCAAAAAGAGCCGGTAGCCGGGTAGGGAAGTGAGACCTGTGACGGAAATGGCAACACTTATTGGTGTCTTCTCCTTGGAACTTGGCAGGGAAATTCTGATCCATTCTGGAATATTGGGTTTGAAATTGCAACATATCTTACTGCTTCATTTCTGAATATTCTTTTCATTATTGATTAGTGTATTATTTTTGCAATATTTATTACATACAACGGGTGGGAAAAGTTACTAATTACGGCGTCCTCAACTTGTTAGGGTTTATTTAGCTAGTTTCGTCTTGTTGCAGAGTTCGCTTTTGCTTGTTTCATGTACTTTTTTTTTGGTTTTTTTATTGTATGTTTAAACTACAACTGGCAATTCGGTAGTTCGGGTCGGGTTCGGGTCAGACTTGCTCGGGTCGGGTCAGTTCGGGTAAAATTTATGGTCGGGTACTGGTCGGGTCGGGTTCGGTCATGATGAATTTTAGATTGGTCGGGTTTCGGGTTAAATTGGGTCATGCCCATTCGGGTTCGGGTCAAAGCGGGTCGAGCTCGTTCGAGTTTCGGGTCAAGAGGCGGGTCGATCTCATTTGAGTTTCGAATCAAAGTGGGTATAGTTTGTTTGAGTTTTCGGTCGAATTATATTCGACCCGTTTGGATAATTAGGTTGATTTTGACTCGGTTGAATACTTAAATATGTAATTTACTTAAAATAAATGATTTTGACTCGGTTGAATACTTGAATATGTAATTTTGACTCGGTTGAATACACTCATGTCATTGACTCATCGGTTGACCCACTTGACTCATTGACTTATCCGCTTATCTATTGATTTTACTTGGGTTCTTATTCATATGATAACAATTAAAAAAAAATTGGTGTTTTATATGTTAAAAGTATAATCATAAACTTGTATTAAAATAAAAAAACATTTAACATTCAAGCATTAAAATGTTGATGTTAAATAACCATTTCAAGTCGGGTTGAGAGTCGGGTCGGGTTTAGAGTCGGGTCGGGTTTGGGTCGGGTCGGGTTTATCTGTGTTCGGGTCTGTTTCGAGCCGAGACGAGCGACTATGCTGAAACGGGTATGTAGGTTCGAGTCGGGTTCGGTCTCGGGTTCGGGTTACAGATGACTCCATATTTTCGGGTTTCGGTCGGGTTCGGGTGAGTCGGGTCGGGTCGGGTCAGATTTTTCCAGCTCTTGTTTAGACGGTTTTCGTTAGCTCTTGTTTAGACGGTTTTCGTTAGCCTCTCGAAAATCAGGTTTGTCTGATCTTGAATTTTTACTTTATTAAAAAAAAAACCGTGGGTGGGGGTGTCTATCGTTTTTTTTTTTTTCAAGCTTCACTTTACATTGCCTGTCCAAGGCTTCTTCTCATGCAGGAAATATTCTTGCATTGTGAAATTCCCATTTTCCATGATGGTGATGCTACCTAGGGCCTTTTTATCGTTCCCTTTTTGGGATACTTGGAGTAGTTGTAGGAAGGATATTTTTTGGGAGAATTGTAACCAAAATGAAGGAAGAGGGGGCTGGCTTACTCTCCCATGGAAGAGATGGTAGAGCTGGAATTAAAAAAAGAAAGAGAGATTAGGAAAGACTAAATCATAGATATAGTTCATTCAAGTGCATCATTTCGGATGAAAACTTAAAGTTATAAATCAAAATAAAGATTAGTGGCAGAGAATAGAGATAAAATAACTCAAAATGGATCATAATTATAGTCAGCTACGCAATTCACATCTTTAAAGAAGAGATACTTAAGTTTTGTTTAGTAAAACATAATTGATGAGGTAACTGTAACTAATAGTATAGTTAAAGTGGATGAATTATTCGTATAAAAAAAGTGGATGAATTATAAGTGTTAAATATATGCTAAATCAAATTGTTCATAATTTAGAAATATGTTTGACAACCCTAGTTGTTAGGGTAATTGATACAAACTAATGAAAGAGGAGAAAAAGAATAGGTTTGTGAATATAAAACGAAAAGTTGTGAAAAGTTGTAGCAATTGGAAATCTAACTTCAAAAGCTAATTAAAATAAAATACTTTCTTTAACTCATTTAAAGCTATATAATATTAAAATTAAATACATTGAAAAGCTACTTGTATTACCAAACAGAACCTTATTCTTCTAAGGTTATGGGCTATTACCAAACAGAACCTTATTCTTCTAAGGTTATGGGCTCAAGGTTTGAGTACCCATGCCATGCCATAGGATGGGACCAGTGCTCGAATCATGAGGATTAGTCAGTAATATTGGAACCCCATAAAATCATGTCGTTTGGGTGGTAAAGGGGGTGAAACACAACTATGACGAGCAAGAACGGACGTGTCTTCTTAAGGCAACAATGTTGAGCAACCGGAATGTTAATTGAATGGCCAAGATTAATTTATGACCGATCTATTTTAAATTTTCAAAATAGAAATTTCAGTATTTAAAATTTACCCCACCGCAATACTATATTTATCTTTATCTACATAAGGGCATTCATTTAAAGTATATTTGAAAAAAAATTTGGGTATAGTTTTACTTTTAAAAATAAGACAGAAGTTAATCCATAAACCGACAAAGATAACGACTTATCAAATTAGATAAACCTAATTAATTCCTAATATATTAAAATACATAAATCATAAACATCGAAAAAAAGACACACAGGAAAACCCACACCGCCACATGATGTACATATTTATATCTTCTTTTATTGCATCTTTTGACTTCATATTTCATACGATCTCCAAAGAAAATGTCCAAAAGGTTGAAAACTTGTGTAAGAATGGGCTAAAATGCAAGAAATAGGGTATGCACAAGTTTTGAGCTAACCATGCAGGAATTCGAGCGAAATCGGAGTCAAAACGGAGAAGCCAAGTGAAGCTGAGTAGAGGTAGATATCGACCTTAGACCTAGATATCGACCTCTGGTGTCGATATCGACCCTCATATCGACCTCAACATAGACATCGACCAGAGCTGAACAAGTCGAGCAGGAACAGAGACCTCGATATCGACCCCCTGGTGTCGATATCGACCCCTTATCTCGACAGAAGATAGACTCGGTTTTGAGATGCGGATTGGAACTATTTCTTCAAGGAGGCACGGGATTATCTTACACTTTCAAGATAGATGGCAGCTGAAGTTTTATTTATCTTTTACCTTTAAGTTATTTAAGTTTTATCAAAATAAAAGACCTATCCTAATTGTTTGGATAGAGTTCAGAGTTTAGATAGGAGTTACAATCCTTGGATAGCGAGGATTAGTAGCCTATAAATAAAGCCCTAGGGGGCTGGCATTCAATCATCCAATTTTAGAGTTCAAAGACAATCAATGGAGTTAGAGTTAGAGAGAAGTTTTAGGGTTTAACGTTTGCGAAAGTTGACGTTGAGTTGTAAAGCTTCGGAGTTTATATTAATGCAAGTTTCTACTTTTCAATCAACAATGAGTTCCATGATGATAAGCGAGTAGTTCCCCAAAGCTCTTAGGGTCGGGGTGAGCCCAACGCTAGCCATGCGCGCTTAAGGTAAGTATTTGATGTCGATATCGTTGTGTCTATCTCTCCTCCTACAATTCTATGTTTAGTCCTAATCGAAAGAAAAGGGATTCATGCTAACAACTTGAGTTATAAACATAAAATTGGTAGATACAATTAGGTTTATTTGCAAGAGTAATCCTAAGAGTTGGTGTACGGCGAAAGCTTGTCCCTCGGGAGAAATAGCGCAATTGTCCGTCTTATTTATCTTATCGCATGCATTGGTTAACGTTGTGGTAAACCCTAATCCTAGGAGTTGCCTTTTACATATTTTATACACACCAAAACCCTCTATTTTATTTCTGTTCATTGCTTCTCTCTCCATTCTCAAATCTTCGGCCTTTCTTTGCCGACGAAGAACTAACCCACTACAGGAAGACATCGATATCGACCCCAGACGTCGATATCGACCACTGAGTTCATCGACAGTTTTCTGAGTCGACGACGATCATCACTGCGGGGTTGCTGAACATCGATATCGACCCTACTGTATCGACTGGAAGTCTTTTGAGCCAGTCGATTTCGTGACTGACATCGATATCGACCCCTTCCAGTCGATATCGACCACTTGTTTTTGTCCCTGCAAGTCTTCTGTTGCAGAGAACATCGACAGCAAAGGTCGACATCGAGATCAAAGGTCGAAATCGAGGCTTCTGGTTGACGCAGACTTGAGATTTCCAAAGCTACTAGGATCCCGCTGACACGCCTCCTCGTGGATCGATCCTGACTACCCTTCCACTACAACGAGAGGAAGTCTTGTAATTATTTGCATAGGCTAGGAGTCGGTTTACATTATACACTTATTATTTGTAATTTGAGAACTCGACTTACCTCCTTAACAAATTGAATTTGACGAGAGGGTTTCTCGACCAAATAAATTTATAGTCTAGGGGAGTCAGGTTCGTCCTCATGAGAGAAGTCAGCGATTCTAGGTTTAGTTGGTTTTAGGGTTCGGGAGTAGCGGGAAAAGGTGGCGGTCGGTTGCTGTCGATATCGACTGAGACTGGTCGATGTCGAGGGATAGAGAGGGGATATATGGTGGTTGGTATCGAGTAGAATATCTGCAGAATTTAAATAATATAATAAAATAGTAAAAGTGCAAACTTCCAAGGTAAGGGATCACCACAACAATAAACATATGTATAAATCACGGATAACATAAAAGAGCATGCTTTACATCAAAGAATCAACTTTCGCTAATTCCAACAATTTAGGTAAATCAACTCTCGAAAATAAACCTAATTGTTTCTACCTTTTCTTAATTACGATTAATAAACTCGCGAATAAAAACCCTAATTACTATCCAAGTTTGCAACATGAATTCCTTGAACTTTCATCCAAGGGTTAAGCATAGAGGTAGATGATGATAGAAACACACACAATTATGAATTCATCGATTAAGAACACATGCCTATCGTTGGGCTCACCCCAACCCTAGAAGAGGGGAATTAGAAACAAAACATGAAAATAAACAACTAACTTTAAATTAAAACTAAAAATTACAAAACCTTCAATCTTCACTCTAGACTCTCCTCCTAACTACTTGCGTCTGAAGACGACTTGACTTGAATGATTGAAAAACCAGCCCCTAGGGCTTTATTTATAGGGCTCAATCCTAGCTATTCTAAGAGAGCAATCTATCTAAATCTATCTAAAGATATACTTCTAGATAAAAGGAATTAAATCTAAATTGGTAAAATAGATAAATCCTTAGGGTAATTAATTGTTCAACCCTTTAGGATAGAAAGTAGATAAAATAGATAAAAATATCTTCTCCTTCATGTGCAAGTTTCCTCCACTCGGATTAGGACTCGGTATGGCTCAAATTCGGCTTCTGGGGTTCACTCGATATCGACCATGTTTAGACGATATCGACATGTCTCCTCAGCTTCACTCGATCTCGGCCTCGGAAGGTGATTTCGACCATGTCTTGACTCGATATCGACCAAAGTTGGTCGATATCGGCCTCTTCTGTGCAGCTTCCAAGTGCTGAGTCGATTTCTGGCATTTCTGGTCGACGTGCTCCGCTCGATATCGACCAAGTAAGGTCGATATCGACCTTCTTGACAGTTCTCAGCATTCTGCATCCGTCTTGAAACGCACTTTCCCGAGTCCTCGTTCGTCCGATTGATGCATATGAGGATGCGTTGGAAAGATCTTTTTGAGGGCTACAAATCTCATGAAGACATCAGAACTTGATTCAAAATGTTGAATGGTGAAAAGTGGCGTTTTCTCCAGATGCACCATCCTGTGCTCTTCCTTAGCTTCTCCAACGTCTTCATGACTTTCCTTTAAGCTCCAAAGTGCGTCCGATTTCTGTAAAATTAAATAGAAACTTGTGTACACCTCCATATATTGCAAATAAACATAAATACACAAATCTCATGCTTTCCCAACCCAAAAACATAAAATATGGACAAAAATCGAAATAGATGTAAGCGAAAAACATGGCAAATTTAGCGCACATCACCACACGGGCCGTGTCATCCCTCAGATGGAGTATGTAAGAAGCCATTAATCAAATTCTAATCTTATTACGATGTTATTTGTATTTATCTTTTGATATTGGATAAACTCTAAAAATATAACTGATCGGATAAACTCTAGTTCCCTTGTGAACTCATATATAAAGGGTCACTTGAAATCCCAATAAACACATCAATTCCTTCTCTATTCTCTTCGGATCTCTTCTCTATTATCTTTTATGCTTCTTGTATCAACACAAATCGCTCCAAAGGAAAAACAAATCCCTAAAGTGGATTAACTAATGTTATTTCATCCCCTGAAATGGTTGAATCAATTAATTTTTTTTATCCCTTGAAGTGGAATAAATTAATGTTATTTTAAGCGGATAAATTAATGTTATTTAGCCCTCGGAGTGGTTGAATCAATCATTTTTTTGTCATACCCCTGAAGGGATAAAAACCAATTTTAGTCCCTAAAGTGTTTGAATCAATCAAATTTGTAATATCCTCTGAAGTTGATAAACTAATTTCAATCATTGAAGTGATTGAATCAATCTCTAAAGTGGACAAACTAATTTCAATTCTTAAAGTGGTTGAACCAATTGAAATTTTTATATCTCATGGAGTCGATACAAAATAATTTTCAACCGTGAAGTGTTGAATTGATGTGCGCTTATTTCACCATGTTTCATGCTTACATTTATTCCGTTTTTATGCATATTTTATAATTTTGGGTTGGGAAAGTAGTGAATTTGTGTAGTTTGAGTTTATTTGCAAGATATAGAGGTCTACACAAGTTTTGGTTTGATTTCGCAGGAAACGGAACGTTTTAGAGTGAAAACAAGACACTGGAGAAGGGCTCGATCTTGAAAAGAACCACTCGATCTCGACATGATGACTCGACATTGACTAAAGCACCCGAGGTCGACTGAAGGAAAAGAGCCAGATCGAGACTAAGGCAATTTCTACCAGAAATCACCCATGTCGACCGACAAGATGCACTCGACGTCGAGTAGTCCACTCAACATAGATTGGAGCAATAGACGCGTAAGAGATGCGTAATGGGCCGGATTCTTGGGATATTTCTTAACCACGTGATACATCTATCATCTACCAAGATCTTCTATCATTAGGGGTATATTCCAATCATGTTAAGGAATATTACCTTTTTAAATATATTTATTTTAGGATATAATTTAGTTTAGATAGAATTTCCTTTATCAATCTTAGTAGGATTAGGACTTCAATCATTGACTAGCAAAGGTTGTGAGGCGATAAATAAAGCCCTAGGGGCTGGTTTTAGGAATCATCCAACAATCAAATCCACAAGCAATTGTGCAAACCAAAGAAGAGCAAGTAGCGAGTAGAGATAGAGAGATGAAGAAGGCGGAGTTTGGTTGTAGGATTGAAGTTTCTTTCAAAGTTTAATGCAAAGTTATTTCTTTTATTCAACAATGTTTTCCCCAATGAGGCGCGAGTAGTTGTCCAACTTTTAGGGTCGGGGCGAGCCCGACAATAGCCATGTAAGTATGCTCGAATCCCTTATTTGATTATGCAACTTCATCTTCTACCCCGCTCTCAATCCTTCATGAGAATTTAAGATCATTCCTTATTTACCTTATATGAAGCGAAAAAGGATTATATATGTGAATTTGGATAATAATTAGGTTTTGCCTGAGAAAGATGACTAACCCTAATTATGAAAATGATAGAAACAATTAGGTATTTATGCGAAAGCCTCTATATTCCTAATTGGTTGATGATAAAAACATGATCTTTTATGTAATTTAAGTAATAATGCATGCATGGTTATTGTCGTGGTAAATTCCTACCTTAGGAGCTTTTAGTTTATATTAAGAAAAACCACAAAAATATTGTCTTTTTTATTTTATTTCTTTTATTATTATGTTTTCTTTATTTTCTGTTACAATCTGCGAGACTACTCGACATCGACACATCTACTCGATATCGAGTACATGCACTGCAATTGAGGAAGTTAATTCGACGGTCTTCTATAAGCACTGACCCACTCGAGATTGACCACCTTAGTCGATATCGAGTTCCCTTGTTTCTGTTGCAGGTTTCACAGATCGACTGCAAGCACTAGGAATCGACAGCCCCTGTCGATATCGACTTATCTAGTCGATATCGAGGCTTCTGGTCGACATAACGCAGGAATTTCACAAGACTATTCAGGAACCGCTGACTCGCCTCCTCGAGGATCGATCCTGATTCCCTATTGTTGCATCGGGAGGGAGTCTTGAATTTTATTTGCTAGGGAAGGAATTGGCTTGAATTACATACATTATTTACATATATAGATTCCTCTCCTAACATGAATCAATCAAATTTGTTATATCTCTCGGAGTGGAAAAACAAACCCTATAGTTGAATCAAATTTAGTATATCCCTAAAGTGGATAAGTTAATTTTATTTTATCCTTAAAGTGATGAATTGTATCCCCTGAAGTCGATCAATTAATGTTATTTCAACCCTTGAAGAGGTTGAATTAATTGATTTTTAGGGTGATTTCTAAATAGACCATAATTAGGGCATTTATTAGGAAAATGTCTACCCATCCTTCCAAATTGGTAAAATGTCCACCTCCCTTCCCTTGCCCATGTGCCCCCCCACGCGCACCCCTCCTGTTTCAGCAACCCCTGTTTCAGTATTTTTTTTCGCGTCAGCGCTTCGACACTAGAGTTGCTGAAACCAAAACTACTGAAATTATTGTTGTAATTGCTGAAATTAGTTTGTTTTTTTATTTTGTATCAACGCTTCGACACCGGAGTTGCTGAAACCAGAGCCGCCGAAACCGAAGTTGTTGAAATTGTTGTTGTAATTGCTGAAATTAGTTTTTTTTTTCGCGTCAGCGCTTCGACACCGGAGTTGCTGAAACCATGTTGCTGAAACAAGAGTTGCTTCTTTTTCTTATCTTTTTTTTTTCGCGTCAGCATGCTGAAACCGTGTTGCTGAAACCAGATTTTTTTTTTTCTGTCCACAGATATTGGAGTTGCTGAAATTACAACAATTTTGGCAATTTCAGCATTAATATAAACTTTAGCCTATGCGGGATTCGAACTCACGTATTTGCGCATAAGCACATCGCTCTACCATTGAGCTAAGAGGCTTTTAAAGGAGATTTAAATAAAGGAATAGCAAAATTCATCGCAGTCCGCATTTCAGGAATTGCTGAAACTACAGTCCGCATTTCAGCAAGGCAAAAATAATTACAACAACAATTTCAGCAAATTACACCAATTTGCCCCATTTCAACACCAATAATTGTGCTAAATATGACCCAATGCAATTCTTGAAGAGGAAGAGAGCAAGTTGGCTATTAACATTTTAGGTGGAAAGGCAAATAGGTACTCCTTCATGAATCTGTCGAAACTCCAAAACCTGCACAAGATCTACTCCTTCATGAAAGATCTGCACAGATCCAGAGTTTAAAAAAAAAAGTGCGGACATGGACCTCGATCAAGCAACAACACAAGGAACTTTCTGTCCTCTGGCAAATTGATGCAAAGAACATGAGATTGATTAACAATCATCGTCATTGACAGGTTGCGAATTTCGTTTCACATCCGGCAGCCGGAGGAATTGCGGAGGAACGCTGCAACTAAGAGAGGGTATATGGGAAGTCTTGAGAAAATCTCAGCTATAATATCTTCTTGAAGTTGGTCGATTGCTGCCGATTTCCTTCCCTTTTTCGAAATTTCCATTGTTGCAGTTTTAGACTAATCAAGGTAATGAATTAGTGTGTAACTCATATGATCCAGACTAGCAAATCCAGAGAGCAATTAAATTAGTTAAACTGCTGCATACTTGTTAATCAATGGGAGAATTTGGAATAAGGGCCCGTTTGGGAAGGTTATATAGATATAGGATATATGATGTGGGTATGAGATATACATATCAAGATATGGGTATTGGGTATGGGTATGAGATTGATATTTGATATCTTATATCCCTTGTTTGGAAAGGGTATATATATATATCAGATTAAAAAAAAGAAATTGTAATAAAAATGAACCAAAAACATTCAAAATCAAGCAACACCCGAAATCAGGCCACCAATTGACAAAAAAATCAAACAATCAGGCCAAAGAACAGATTCAAAATCAGGCCACCATTCGTCAGAAAGCAAACAAAAAGCAACAAATTCGACCTTATATCATCACACCAACAATCAGCTCCGAAAAAATCCGAAGAACATATTCGAAAAGCAACAGATTCAAAAGGCTAAAGAATAAAAAGCAACATATTTGAAAGGCTGATGAACAAATTCGAAATAGCTAAGGAAAGGCTGAAGAACAACACCAAGTAAGCGCTAAAAAAATATGAGAAAACACTAATTGCATAATCGCAAAAAAAAAAAAAAATACAAAACCCTAATTGCAGACTGAGAAAAGAGAGGAACGAGAGGAATCGACAAAACCCTAATTGCAGGCCACCAATTGAAGAAGAAGAATCAATGGGGGAGGGAAGCTCTTTCTGTTCAATCGTTCAGAGGAGGAGGCACTCATATACCCCAAATTCTTTAGATATCCAAAAGTAAAAAAAGCCTACAATTAGTATATGGGGATATAGAATTGATATCCATATACTAATATGTGTAAATATACCAAACAAGGGATATAAATATTATTGAGCCTCCTATACCCATAGTCTATATCTATATACCCATACCAAACAAACCCTAATTAATTGGGATTAATATTTGAATATATATGAATGATCGTATAAATACCTGCAAAATCAATCTTCTTTCTCTTACTGGAGCGGAACCAATATAAGCCTCCCTATGAAAGGTTTGTAATTTTCTACTAGCCGAATACAACGTCAATGGACAGTTCTGCGAGAATTAAGAGCGAATTACTTAAAGTTGAGCGAATTGGAATGAAACCTGACCATAGAAAGTGCAAGCTTCACCTAAGAGGTCCCGTTTCTCATTCAACAGCCTTCGGTACCATTTCAGAGCCTCCGCCTCCGAGTTGTTGCCCTCGGTCGCGCCATTGCTAAAAGAGGTTTCCCGCGCCATTGCTCCGAGTTGTCGCCCTCGGCCTCGCCGCACCACAACGCTACCGTGTTCACAGTTAATCGGAGATATGCGATAAATCGTAGACCTAATTTCTCGTTGCAGATTCACCGACGATTACTCCATTGCCATTGCCAGGAAGATCAAGCGGAGCATCCAACAACCGCACCATTGCTAATTTGATCGAATGCCAGAGTAGTATTTGGCGCCGGCTGCTAATTTGTTCAAAGGTTGAGGATGAAGATCTGATGAAGCGGAAGGGGAAGAGAGCGAGAGAGCGGCAGGGGAAGAGAGCGAGAGAGATATGAGATTAGGTTTAGATCTCAGAGGCAATTTTGTCCAGAAAAATAGAGATGGACAAAAAGCTAATTAAACTAGCATGGTGGACACTCCCCCAATAAAGGCAAAAAAAGGCCTGTGCCGCAAATTAATTCTTGATTTTTTTTTCATATCTATGAAGTGAATAAGCTCTAAGAATGTATTAGATAGATTCTAGGAAACCCTAATTCCCCTTGTGAATACCTATATAAAGTGTCATTTGAAATTCCAATAAACACATCGATCAATTTGGGGTAACTAACCCCAAATAAAATTTATTAGGTCGACCCCTTTCCTCGGTTCCATTATTCGTGTTATTGTTGAGAGATGTGAATATATAAGACCAAAAGAGTCTCACATCTAAAGGTTGCTTATAACAAGCTAGTCTTAGTATATTTATAAGCAGCCGGTGGGCTACGTATTCTTATTATTGCTAATTGGTTTTAGGATCGATGGAACCGGTAAAGTCAAACCGCCTGCCCCTTTATAGCTTATGCTCCCGTGTAAACTCTTAATGCATTTTATGATTCAAGGGCCGGGGTTTTGAGTCTGTCTAAACTATACTGAATGTGAACTCTTAGAGGTTTCTAATATATAACATACTTGATGATCGATTGATCGACGGTGTACACTGTACAACACACAGGAGCTAGGCTAGGTCATGGCTCATTAATCGATCTTTTTCTCATTTTGATCTACTGTTAGCTTGTGCAAACCCCACACCCCACACTCCCCACACCCCACACCCCACACCCACCTAACCTCTCAATCTTTTCTCAAACCCACCAGTCCAAGTCAACGTCTCTTTCACTCCATTAGTTGAACCCTATTTACAACCAATTGCTGTGCTCTTATCATTTCCTGATCCATTTAATTTTGATCTCCAAGTTTCGTCCATATCCCTAAAATCCCTCGCTCTCTCCATATAATCCATACATAGATTGAAGTCACCGATCTGCACCGCCGCCGCCACCGGAAAGTCAAAAAGAATGAGAAAGCCGTGCTGCGACAAAGAAGCGGGCATTAACAAGGGCGCCTGGTCCAAGCAAGAGGACCAGAAGCTCATCGACTACATCTCCGCCCACGGCGAGGGCTGCTGGCGCTCCCTCCCAAAGTCCGCCGGTACGAATTGAATCTCGAAATATATCTACACTGCTAGTTTATAATTAATTAATTAAAAATTAATTGGTTTGATGGATTGGATTGAACTGTCAGGGTTGCTCCGTTGCGGGAAGAGCTGCAGGTTGAGATGGATTAACTATCTGAGGCCTGATATCAAGCGCGGAAACTTTGCTCAGGATGAAGAGGACCTCATTATCAAGCTCCATGCCCTACTTGGCAACCGGTATATATTCTATTCTATCTCTTTTAATCATTGCTTTATTATTTCTCTCTTTTCGTTCTGTGCATGCCAAACGATACCAATTTAGATCCCCTATAACACTTTTTGCGTTACACTCGGTGTTACACTTAATTATTTTGGGCATTACCGACAACCAACCAGTCTATGGAACTTTTCTTATTACTAACTTTCATTGGCAAGCTAGGTCAAAAATCAAACATTAATTCATTCAGGAGAGACTTACTCAAAATGATGATTCATTTTTCTGCTATCCCATAATTAATTTTTTTCATTCATTTATATATATATATAGACACACACATTCAGGAGAGACTTACTCAAAATGATTCATTTTTCTACTATCCCATAATTTTTTTCATTCATTTATATATAGGCACACACAATACAATGATTATTTAAATTATTTATTCATTTTAGAGCGGTTGAACAATAGTTATTCATTTTATTGTCATATTTATGAATTTTCCCCTTTGGGGGTTTGTTTTATAGGTGGTCGTTAATTGCAGGAAGATTGCCAGGAAGGACGGATAATGAAGTGAAGAACTATTGGAATTCACATATGAGGAAAAAGCTTATCAAAATGGGGATTGATCCTAACAACCACAAACCCCACCAACACCTCCCTCCACCTCCGGCGACATCGCATACCTCTCAGATCACAAACTCGTCGGGCTACATGGAAGACGCATCAAAGCCAGCCAAAATTGCCGGTGTTGGTGGTGGTCGGATGATCTCCGACGTTGTGGTGAGTTGCATTGATCAACATGATCAAGAAACATCGCATACCCCACTGGATTTGAATCTTGATCTTACCATTTCAACGCCTCCTTCTCCATCACAAAGGCGTACGGGTCTCTTGGGGAGACCCAAGGCTACTGAAACTTCCAAAATTATTAGGGTTGGGTTTCAAGTAGAAGTAGAAGATGAGGCATCCCCTACCTTAGTCCTCTTTAGATGATACCAAATTAAGGACCGATTAGATATATATATGAAGCCAGATTGTAGATCAAACTGAAATTAAGCAACCTAACCATGAAACGCAATTAAGTATTTATAGAGATCGAAAGAAGCCTGCTATATACACTGAAAATTGATACATATTCCAACCATAGCATATCGGTAGCTATATAGGCGAATCGAAGGGGGTCGAGATAAAGCGCATAGCTTGATCGGGCATGGATATGGATGAGGATCGGATGAGATGGACTTGGGTAGAAGTTTATTAGATTCTGCACCAGGCCGGCCGGAAACTGCAAGTTAATGTAGCTGGATCGATGTTTGGATATAGGGGCCTGCAGGCTGCATTGCATATATATATATATGGTGGTACAACTAATTATTAATTAGTTGTTGCTATATATATATATATATTGTGTAATTATCTACCAATGGCTATGGCAATATTTTACAAGTACGGACCATGTATTAATTCATCTACGTATTTGTATAGTTCATCCATCATATATAATTGATATCATCATGTTACGTTGTATTGATGTTATTTATATATGCTATTTTAACTTATGTTTTCCATCTCACAAATGGCAAAGGATTTTTTCTTTCTGTATTAGATCATCTCCAACAGCATCTCTAAATATTAGGCCAATTCCAACTGTTTCTCCATTTCGAAGAATTGTAAATTAATTTTTTAATTGTGACATCATATAGTTTCTCCAGTATTAGCTATATATAACAACAACGACATGTAACATCATATAGTTGCCACTGCCGGCCAACAAAAAAATCCACAGCATAATCACAGTCAGGAGCAAGACCCCATTTAGCGTGCAAAAGAGAACATGCAACCATAGTCAAGCAATTCAATCAAAATCTTGTTTGTCTACAACAGAACTATTGAGGTATTAATTATTGAACGAAAATATATCAGCACCAACCCTTGAAATGAGAAGCACAACAGATATCCTTGTAATATCATCTTCTTGGTGTTGGTAAATATCAGCTTCACTTAATTAGTACAGTAAGTATAGATTGGCTGAGTTAAAACTCATATTTAATATGATTTAACGACTTTGAAAACAGGAAAATAGAGAAGAAATGAACTACATTCATTTGTTGTATAAATCCAAATTTAGGAAAATTGTACAATCATAATTTTCAATTTGATACATGATGTCCAACCTGAAGTGACTGAACAAATCATATGTAGTTTGATTTACCGAGAAATAAGAAACTGATTCTAGACTCTGTGAATTAGCCAGATTCTAATCATTCAAAACAGCCTTAGTTTGTTAAAAGGAATTGAACATCACGATTGAAGGGTCTAGATGTTATGTAGAGAGGGACTAGGACGTTACAAGGAATTGAACATCACGATTGAAGGCATGGAAGTTGTTCCTTGAGTATCCACCAGTCGAAAAGACGTACAATGGCTGGGACGGTATGGTTGATGGAGCACCGTGGCATTGCATCAATGCCGAAGGAGGAGGGTGATCCTAATGTTCACTCTCTCACACTTTTCATGACATATCCATCAAACTTGTGAGGATAAGGCTTTAGTCTCCATGTGATGTTGTTGCTCCCTTCGACATATTCCTTGAGAGGGGTGATGGAGATATGTAGTGTAAAGGCTCGGAATTTTAAACCCAAATTTTCGGAAATGAGAAAATTAAAACGAATTTAAAATTCGGAATTTAAAGGAAAACTTGTTAAATCGAATTTTTGAACTCGTGGAACAGATTCTGACCTAAACAAAATTTTGAAAATAAATTTAACATGGCAAACTCGATGTTCGGATTTCAAAATCTAATTGCGCAAAAGAAAGCGGGATTTGGGAAGCTAATGTCAAAAACTAATTTCGGGACTCACCTCGGGATTCGAATGCACAACGTCGGAACACGACCCACACTCTCAATCCCCTAGCCTAGCCGCCCCTCCCTTGTTGTAACGGCCCGGAAAATAAGGACCTTCTTTCCCCTATTTGCCCTCCCTTGGGCCTAGGAAAGAAAATCTAATTATCCGAGTTACGTTTAAGAAGGCAAGGTTACCTTCCAACTAGATCTTACAATCCGAGTACGAGTCACAAGTTTTCGCAATAAAAAGAAGCAAGGTTTAAATCAAAATACAATCCAAAAGAGTGTCACGACCTAGCCGGGTCAAAACGATGCAAGAGATTTTAAAAGCGAGAAAGTTTAGTGGTCTCTCAAGCTCTCGATCTATCACCAAAAGCCTGAACCCACCAAGCATCCATATGAGCAAAGATAGCGGCTAACGGTTACCTGAATCTAAAAAAAAAAGAAGGGGATCTGGGTCAATCATCGGGTCACTCCTGCGCGTGTGTAAACACTCTGAGCGGCATATAATAAGCATCCTATTCCTAAGATGAAATGCGTAATGCAAAACGGAATTTAAACAGATAAGCATGAGGATAGTAAATGCATAAATAATTAAAGAAGCGCGCCAATTACAAAAAATGCCAAATAGCATGTCCCTCTAGGCTCCTAAGAAATCCTATAGCAACTCACCATCAAAGGAGCTACCTCACCCTACGGTGCAGGCCAACCCCACGCAATGAGCCTACTAACTATGAAAGGAATGCAAGCAATGACACTTATATAAGGCCTAAGGCTCTAAGAGTCCTAATGCACTTATTAGAAAGCCTACCGCATCATCGAGTGCAAGCAACTTTCTATACCAAAAGCCTACCGCATCATCGAGTGCAAGCAACTTCCTATATAAGCGCCGCTAGGATGACAAGAATAAAGAAAAAGGTCTCAACCAATAAACACCTATAACGACCGTTTCTAGCAAAGACAAATAGCAAGACATATGGTTTCCGTTTTGATCCTAAGCATGATTCTAAGTCGTATGGTGCATGAACACTAGCCTACTATATAACACCCAGTGCATAAAGCGCCCATCATGAGTAAGTTCAAGGAACTTACCTGGAGAAGCACAGAATCCAAGCAACCAACAAAAGTAACAGCAAGTCCAGACAAATCAGAGATCACCTAGTGATTCAATATATAACATAATAAGTCTAAGTTTAAGTTACACAAAACATATCAAATAGCACACATAAGATTCACATAAAACATATATAAGTTAATCATCCCATCATCATCAACATTAATGTCTTAATTCAATTTCTCAGCTCATCTCATCTCATCTCATCTCATCTCATATCCTTTCATAAATTAACTCGAAATTCCAAAATATCAAATCATCAGGTCAACTCAAGTAAATCAATTCAAAGTTCCTCAAAAGCCCTTAAATTTCCAAGAAGTCAATTTAATAGTCAAACAATTATTTTAAAATCATAGTTAGCCAAATCTCGATATTAAACATTTGAATCCTTAAACCAATTTTCCAAAATTATATTATCATTAAAATAATCCCGACATATTCCTTCTCAAAAATCATTATCTAATTAAATTCCGAAACTTAAGAAATATTTTAATCAACCTATATCTTTCAAATCTAACCATTTAGATGTCAAAACATAACGAATAAATTATTCACATAAATAATTCTCAACAAATCAAATTAAATAACTAAATAAATATTTTAGAAAAATATAAGCAATTTAATAAGGACTCACAATTTAGTTGTCATAGATATCACATATACATATAATCATACAAATAACATTTGAATAACATATCTAACATTTAATCACCAAGTAGACAGATAACTTTTAAAATAAATACTTAGCAATAGATCATTTCAAGTAATATATTTTAATTCCAACCATTTAAATACCATATTTGACCAAAATAAATCATTAAATAATTTAAATAAATTATAATTAATTAATTAATTAAATCCGAATTAATAATTAATAATAATAAACATATAATAATGAAATAATAAAATAATAATTAAACTAACATAATAACTAAATAAAACCACTAACACAATTTAAACCCCAAACCATCCAAACCAAATCTGAGGGCCCAACACAAAAGGAAAACCCAGCCCAACCCGTTTCACTCAACCCGGACCCAAACCCGGATCCAAACCCCTACCCTGAACCGAACCCATTTCCCCAAATTAACCAAAACCGGCCCAAAATTAAAACAAAATAAAATAAAAATACTAAGGAGGTGGGGCCCAACCGGTGCTGACTGGGCAGGACATTGGGGCCCACAGGCCACAGGCCATCTTCTGCTACCCTCGGCCTCCCCCGGTTCCTGTTCATCGTCTCCTCTGCCTCTCTCATCTTCGACGCGCTCAGCTCGCCTCCGATCATCCGCTCTCTCTCCCAGATACCTCACTCTCACTCTCATAGCTCGCTCGGCCCTCCCGCACACGACTCGCCGCTCGCTCTCGCCCCGCGCTCTCCGTCTCCCTCACACTGCTCACCCTCCCTCATTCTCGAAATCAAAAGCTCGAGCTAATTTCTATGGCTAGAAACGAAATAGGGAGGGAGAGGGCTCACCGGAGGGATCCTCGAGCTCACTTGAAACAGGGGAGGCATGCTCGGGCTGGTGTCGGTGGCTAGGGGGCCTCCTGGGCTGCTCTGCTTCAGCTCGGGCTACATCGGTCTCGGAGGAAGGGGGCTTGGAATGCTTCTCAAACCGGGGTTCTCGGAGGTTCGGACGGAGGCTTGCCGGGAGCTCGAGTGGAGCTTAAACCGAACATGGAGGAGCTTCCTCCGGTGGTGTCGGGGCTCTATTCATGGCCGATGGCGGCGCGGCTCCCTCCTGGCTATGTCGGTGAGGAAGGGTCGAAATTGGGGGAGTGGTGGTGAGCTCGAGCCGGGTCAAAGATGGAATGAAGATGGGAGGTTGGTGGTTGCTCATGGGTTGCCGCAAGCAACAGGCGAGGAGAAGAGGCTTGTGTTTCAAAAGAACAAATTAGAGGTGAGGGTGTGAGTTGGACAGAGAGAGAATGAAGATGTGCAGGTTATGGTGGTGATGAATTAAAAGTAAAATAAAAGGGATGGTGTGTGATTGGATTGTGGGGATGGGGATGGTTTAGCTAGGTATAGGGATAGGGGTGTTGAGTGTGTGGGTAGTAAAAGTTAAAATAAATACCCGAAAATAAACTCTGAAACCCGCTTTCCGACCTTAACCCGACTCAATTTAAATAAATCTAAAATAAACATTCGAATCGGAATTAAATCATGAAACTCGAAAATATTTCTAAGCCTTAAAATAATAGAGCGAAATGAACTCATTTCAAATTAAATATCAAGTTCATGTCGGAATTCATTTCAAAAGAATAAAAATAAAATTGTTTGCTCGATAACAGAAATTTTCAATATCTTTCGAATCCTTGGGAATTAAATCAAAACTAATCAGTATTAAATCTAAATTAAATCTTAATTTAGAAAATAATATTTTTAAAATCCGAGTCTTTACACTTGTCACCCTAGCCAACTTGGGATCATGTGATTTATATTAAAAAATGGTCAAGATGCTTTCCTAAAATGGAGGAGACACCCACATTTGTCTTTTCCATCTCCCTTCCCTTGCACCCCCTTGATTTGGAAGGAGACAAGCTCCTTGATAGACATCCGCCATCCCATAAGATTTTTATCCAAAAGTGAAGCACCAAAGAAACACAATCCATCCCTCTCTCCTCTCCTCCTTGCCGCCACCACATACCACCACCACCAGCTCCCACCAACGCCACCTCCAGCCACCCTCACCACCACCACCACCATCAAACGCCGCCCCTCTCTCTCCTCCCTTTCCCTTTGTGCCATGAGCCCTAGACCTCACCCATCACCTCTTTTTTCTTCCTCAATGAAAGCCAAGTACTACAGCAGCTCATGCATCCTCCCTTTGGTGTCCAAGAAGTCATTTGGAGCAGCTCAACACCCCGGAGAAGTAAGATCCAAGCCCCGGAGCCTCCTTTGGGGCCATTTTCGAGTCTAGGAGGGTAAGAAGCGTTTTCCTTTCTCCTTTCACCTCCAAGCCCCTAAAGTTTTCTCTTTCAACCTCCTACTAACTCCCCCAACTCACTCAATCGGCGGATCCAGAAGAAACGGAAGGAAAATCGCACCTCGAGCCACCTCGGAGAAGAAAAGTGAAGAAGAGAAGAGTTGGGTGAGAAATACTTTTAAATCTTCGAGTTTTATGTTCAATCTTTGTACTAACATGCTTGTGGAAACCTAGGAAAAAATTGGGAAAAGGGGAAAAACTAACAACATCAAATAAGGCTGGAATCCAAGATTCAGCCCCTGAATCGCTGCCGCGAGCATGAACTTGCGGCCGCGAAACACTGCCCTTAGGGTTCTAGCTTGCGGCCACAAGGATGAGTCTCGCGGTGGCGAGAGAGCCCTCTAGGGTACCCTAGGAGGGGACATCAGACTCGCGGTCGCGAGAGTGCTTCCCGCGGGCGCGGACCTTTCGCGGCGACAAGAGCCATTTTTACCGCATCGAGTTGTCCCTGGCCGATTGTTTTGAGACACGTTTTCTCAATGTTTTGACTAACGTTTTCGCAATCCGTCTTCAACGATTTTGAGGCTTTCAAGGACTAACCTAATGAGTTGACTCAGGGTTTGGAAAAAGAATTTCACAAGTACGTGTTTCAAGGTCGGAGATTCTAAAACGATTAATTTGGTTTTCAAAACGACTTTCGAGACTAACTAGGGAATTTGATATGATTGGTGACTAACTAGCATGTTGATATGATTGATTGACTAATGACATGATTGCTTGAACTACTGACATGTAGAAATGACTAATGGCATGATGAAATGTTAGAGTATGCTATCGTCTGACTTATATTGCGTGGACTATAAACTGTGGATATATATATGGGAAATTTACAGAAAACCACCCCTTAAATATGGGTCTTTTCACTTAACCACCCCTTCAATTCAAAATTACAGAAAACCACCCTTTATTCAGGTTTTTTACTTACAACTCACCACCCCTTCATCTATTTTCATTAATTTATCATTAAATATATTATATTTTAATCTCTTTAAACTCAAATTTGATTATAAATATATTCAAAATTTGAATTTAAGGGCTCGATTATATTTTAGTGATCATTTTATTTATTTTTAAAAAATAATAATAAATATTTAGTAATATTCAACTTAAAATATGAGTATGATCCATTTTATTTGTTAGATGTAAAAGTTTTCTTTAAATTTACATAATTTTAAAAAATTAGGTTATCAATTAATCATATAACTTAAATATAATTATTAAGATAATAATTGTAGGCTATATTTATTATTGATTTTTAAAAATAAATAAAAGTATCCCTAAAATATAATCGATCCCTTAAATTAAAATTTTGAATATATTTATAATCAAATTTAAGTTTAAAAATATTAAAATGTTAATGATAATTTAATGAAAATAGATGAAGGGGTGGTGAGTTGTAAGTAAAAACCATTTAAAGGGTGGCTTTCTGTAATTTTGAATTTAAGGGGTGGTTAAGTGAAAACACCCATATTTAAGGGGTGGTTTTCTGTAAATTTCCCTATATATATATATATATGAATATGATATTCTGAGCATGTGGATGTGGCTAAGTGAAAGATGGAGAATGATGTGGTCTTATGGAATACTGTGATATGATGATTGAACATTGCAATGTGCTACTTTTCTTATTGAAAGATGTATGCTTTGAGTGATTGAATAGTTAGATGCAGACTTATATATGTTCCACTATGGATCTAGGTGATATTGTTTGATTGTACGTGCTGCTTGCCGGGCTCTACTTTTGTTGTTCTGCTAGTCAGGTAAGTCTCTTCAGAGCTTACTTAGATTTAAGCAGACCTCCCTACTTATCTGTGCATGATGTACTAGGTGCTTGCATATCATAATCAGCATGCCATGTAGTATCATGCTAGGTTGCATTAACGAATAAGCATTCTTATTCTGTGTGCGTATGTAAACAGAACGACCGTTATCTATGAAGTATTTAGAGTCTTTGCTAGGGTCATAGGACGGTTCAGTATCATCGGGTCTTGTCCTGAGTCATTCGAGTCATGATAATATTCTATAACAACACTCTACTATTATCCACATTAGTCTTCTTTTCTCTTTAAAAGAGCACATATATGATGATTTGAAAAGCATGCTATGGATTGGGCACCAACACGGGCTTGATCCTATTAACGAAATGAAATGCATTCATGAGCTGACCAGTCTCCTCCTGTTCGGTCTTAAAACCGGGAGGTAGATTCAAATATTCAAATATAATTCCCAAATATGCTAACTCCCTGTCCCAAACAAATAATACAAGAATCCCTTCCGATGTAGTGGTAGAGTAATTCAGGATCGAATCCACGAGGAGGTATGTCAGCGCTTCCCTTGTTGTAATCACGATCAAACTTTCGACCTCAGAAGACACTCGATATCGATGTGTCTGGTCGATATCGACCTCAGTTCTGGTAGATTTCCAGTAGAGTTCCTGCAGAAGACAAAAACAGCAAAGATCGACGTCGAGTTTGACCTCGATATCGATGTTAGACCTCGATATCGACCTTACCCAGTCGATTCCGATGTTTTTCACAGAAACTGTTTTGCGTAACCTATCGTCGGAAAAGTGTCTGAAGAACCTAGAATGGTAAAGAAGGATGGTCAGAAATTAAAACTTAAACTTTTAGATGAATTCAATAAACTTAAAGCTTCCAAAGTCGGGGTTTCATGCCACAACGATAACAATGCAAGTTTAATGCTAAAGTTATGAAATTTAATGCCTTTCCGTCAAATAACTTTCGTTACCAACACTTAGGTGATTAGAGGCTCTCACATAGTTCCTAAGAGTTACTATCCAATTCATGAGTTATCCAAGTTCACAATATGAGTGGCTTTTGCTTCAATAATGCAAATACTGAATCTCCCTAACTTTCGTAAAGGATCATGCATAGGATAGAAGACGGAATCGCATAAAAGTCATACCTTTGATGCACTTACCCTACATCGCTATCGTCGGGCTCACCCTGACCCTAGAAGTGGGTTGACTACTCGTTTCTCATCATGCAACTCATCATCATCATTGAAAGAAAACTACTTTGTATTTGCAAAAGAAAGAAATTACAACAGAACAAGCCAAATCTCCGCTCTCGCTTCCACCAAACTCAATTCGGATCTCCTCTCTCTACAAATTTTCTGCGTTAAACTACTAAAACTCTCCGTGCTTGGATGATTAAACTCAGGCCTAACGGCCCCTAGATATAGATATCGAACTTTGCTATCCAAAGACTCGAAACTTTATCTTTATTCTTTAAGATAAAACTTAAATAGAGTAAAAACTAAAAGTTCTATGGTAAAACAACTCATGTGATATTTCTGACGTTGAAGATAAGAAATCTCGACTTTTGGATAGACTGCAAGCTCCGGATAGAATTCTATCAAAATCTGAGTCGGATTCCTCTGCTGGCAACATCGATATCGACCATCAGACGTCGATATCGACCTCTCTAAAACTCTATCTCGAGCTCTCCTTCTTCTACTCGGATTGGCACTCGGCTTCTATCATTTATCTCGATCTGGGCAGTCGATATCGACCATGGATCCTTGATATCAACCTTCTGCTGGTGTCGACATACTTTGTTCTTTTCTTGCTCGATTCCTATGTCTCTGCTGCACTCGATGTCGAGGTCCCCCGTCGATTTCGACCTCTTCAGAAGACTTCGAGTTCTTTTTCCGCTCTTTCAAATCTGTCCATTTTGGCCTGTTTTCTGCGAAATCACATAGAAACTCGTGCTGACCCATATATTTGATATTTATGCGTAACCTACACTAATCCCATGTTTTCCCACTAATATGCATGCAAAAGAATGATAAAATGGACTTATATGTGCATAGAAAATACGGCTATTTGTGCGCACATCAAACACCCCATACTTAAGCTTGCTTGTCCCCAAGCAATACCTTTAATGGTCATTCAGTGGAAGAAAGTAAACCCTCAACATCATAGATTCATTTTTCATATGTCCCTACAATCAATTGCCATCCTCGATAAGCTACTTATGTCAACCAAATCCATGCATGTGCATAAAAGCAATTTCATACTCATAAAAGGAGGTTTATATGCAAAAAACAATTTCAGCGACATAACATTAATAATCAAGAGGACCTTTTCAAGCTTGTGAGAAGTAGATTGGTAAAAGGCTAAATGTGGGCTAATATTTGGCCATGTGGTGTTAAATCCGGGGAAACAAAACTTTCTTTCCAAAACATTCATTCCACATTCCTTCTTCATAATATCTCACCTTTCACTCATCGCTCAATGCTTTTTTTCACTTTAATGCTTTTACCTCTCTAACCTTAGTACTGCCTTCTCGTGAGTCGCAAACATGGGTGTCATGAATGGCCCCGGATACTTAGTACTTCGGACTCCTCACCTTGTGTCCCATCTCGCTGAACTAACATCTCAACGAGCAGGGTCGACCTACCTTTATCTCCTGAGGTGATCGGATTTTTTCTCGCTCATTAAATTTTCCATATTTCATAATTTCTTTCATTCCTGCCAACAACTTCATAAATATATATGCACAACTTCATATAATAACTCCAAAGATGACATCCATTCTCAAATTTATCCCCGGATAGGGTAAGGTATAAAATGGGCAATATTTAATATATGTGGAGCAATAATGATCACGATAAGGCTCATATATGACTTGTGACTTTTGCAAATCTGTATAGGTAATGCTAGGATATGAAATTGTATATGTAAGCACTTGTATGGAAATTTCATAAAAAGTCCTCCATCATCTTATCATGCACATGTCAAAAGCAACTTCAAATTTTTCATCTCCTTTATTTTTTTTTCTTTTTACACTTCATTGGGACTTCCCATAACTAGGCAATTTCATGTTATATCTCTAATGAATCTAATTTTACATCATAGAGCTCTTTTTTATACTTCTATGACTCTTTTCTTTATTTTCAATTTTTGATGGGGGTCATTTTTTCTCTCTTTTTTTTTCTTCGAAATATATAAATACTTAAAATAAATATGACTAACTAATTATGTAATATGCAGATGAACTATATAAATAAATCTGCAATGACTTATAAAATATGCTAAAACATGTAAGTAAGCCTTTCCCCCACCCCATGCTAAAACATGGCGCTTGAGTACTTAATTGTGAATCAATCTCTCAAGCTATACTTTTCTATCCATAGGAATTTGCATATTAGTTTAGGTCCTATCCTTTACATCATACATATATTATATTATATTTTATATTTAGAAAGGTTGAAATCAATCTACCTAATGCATTAAATTCATCATAATTGGAGGAAAGTCAGTGTGCAAATGGTAGTTAATTATAAATTTCCTTTGCCTATTTGGCCGACGTAGGAATGATATAAAATATAATCTAAAATTATTTTACATCGAGAAAAGTTCTAATGTTTGTGTTAGTGTAATTTAAATAATCAAATGTGATATTTTATAATAAAAAAATTACCGCACACAATACGATAATCATGTTTAACTGGTAATAAATAGGTAAGTAAATAACTTATCCAAAAACAAATTGCTCCATTAAAAATAGTATTGTGTATGTACAATTTTCATAATTTTGTTTAGAAACAGTAATGCTATGTTATGATCCTTAAAACATATGTTCAACTCGATATCAAAGATGATTAAGTGTTATTTTTGTGTCAATACAAAAAATTGACATTTGCATTCAATCTTACATTATTCGGTTTTCTAAAAATGGAACAATGTACACTTGTTCAATGCCAAACTAGTTTCTACTTTGACTCGGTGAAATCAATTAAAGCCTAAAAAATACAAGGATATTATAATTTTGAGAGAAAAAAAATAACAACAAAAATAGAAATATTCTCTTAATGCTATTTTTGAAGTAACCTCTTATAATATAAATACCTCAAAACTAAATCATTCATCAAATCAAATCATTCTTCAAAATTAATAAAATAAGATTGTCGAGAATAATTAAAAAGGAAGAAGCTCCTTATATCTAAGGCTAATAAAAGCTTCTTCCATTCTCATCTATTTTGATTTTTTTTAATTTCATTGAGAAAACAAAATAGAATCAAAAGAATAAAATTAAAACTTTTATGATAAACAAAATGGAAAATCCAAAGATTATTTTGTTAGCTTTGGTATTTGGAGCATCATGCTTAGTGGGTTCAAATGCTGAGTTGAAGCGCTTCAAACATAATCCAAAACATGACGACGGAAGCCTTAATTTCTTAGTGATTGGAGATTGGGGAAGAAACGGTTTCTACAATCAATCTCTTGTTGCTCATCAGGTTACTATATAAACTTATCTCATATAATCATTTAGTTTACAATTAAATAAGATCTTAATTTAATCGTTAGGTGCCATATTTTTTTCCATTGTTTGTCAAAATTATCCATAATCAATTGAAAATATTTTTTTATTACATAGTTTATATTATTAAATTATTAATATATCTTTGTAGATGGGAAACGTTGCTGAGAAGCTAGACATAGACTTTGTTGTCTCGGCGGGAGATAATTTCTATAATAGTGGGTTAACAGGTGTAAATGATCCAGCCTTTGATGATTCATTTACCAATGTCTATATTGCCTCAAGTTTGCAAACACAGTGGTATAGTGGTAAGTATTGTTTTTGCCAAGGTTCAACAAAAGATGGATTTTTTCCCATGTGATGTCATATTTTTTTTACGGAAACAAATCATGTGTTAAGAAAATCATGATCCAAAATACTCTTTACATCCATTGAAATTTGATATTCAACACTAGAAACGAAATATTCTTCTATGACCATTTATTCATTTATTTGTTATATTTTCAGTTTTAGGCAATCATGATTATAGAGGAGACACTCGAGCCCAATTGAGCAAGGAACTTAGACAAAAAGATAAAAGATGGCTTTGCATGAGATCATTCATGTTAAATACAGGTGAACAATTATTTATTATTCAATACATTATTATCATGTTCATTAAGCATTTCCATTCATATAATAAAGGATTACTTATCATTATTAGATTTTAATATGTTGATGATTAAAAAAAATATTTGCTAGAATGCCCACTAAGCTTCTATCATTTGGTAATTTGACAGGCACCGTAGATATCTTCTTCATCGACACCACACCTTTCGTAGACTACTATTTCTTAGATCCGAAAGAACATACTTATGACTGGAGAGATATCTATCCTCGTAGGAAGTATCTTTCAACTATGTTAGCGGTAATCATATAATTTTTTTTACCTTATTGCATTTGAAGGATGCACATAGATGAAAATGAAATCCGGTGTAAAATAAGTTCAAAAGTCAACTTCAAATGCCCAAACTGATCGAGAAAATAAATTTACATCATTTATGTTTGTTTTGAATATTAAAAGTAAATAAAATTAAAAAATTGAATTTATTCCAATTAATTATCTCTAGGAATATTTATTA
This sequence comes from Persicaria maculosa, assembly GCA_963922045.1. Lineage (NCBI taxonomy): Eukaryota > Viridiplantae > Streptophyta > Magnoliopsida > Caryophyllales > Polygonaceae > Persicaria > Persicaria maculosa. The sequence continues at coordinate 61,065,831 of OY998257.1, read as the reverse complement.
TAATTTGATAATAGAATCACCTATTGTTCGTTATAAACGATATGACATTGTTACAAATATCTTTTCATTGTATAATAGGACATTAACTATCTATTTGCTTCATTTGTAGGATTTGTCTTTGGCATTAAAAAACTCAGATGCAAAATGGAAAATAGTGGTGGGTCACCACACCATTAAGAGTGGATGCGTCCATGGTGTCACTGGAGAGCTAGTTGTCCATCTTGTTCCAATTTTGAGGGTATTGTAAAAAACATTCATCTTCCATGTGTGAATACATCTATTAAAACTTAATTCATACACCATTAATCATATTAAAAAACATTTAACTTTTGTAAATTTCAATTGTTTGTCTTCATAGGAGCATAAAGTCGACTTTTACATGAATGGGCATGATCATTGCTTAGAAAGAATCATTAGCATGGAAAGGTAAATAATTATACATATTTACTTAATAACATGAAGGTCATCTTTAGTTTTTTACCTTTGAGTGGAGAAAATTTTAATATCTAAGGTATTTGGTTCATATGAACATTTTTTTATTTCTAATTCTCTACTTTTAAATGATTATTTTCATCTACCGATGCCATATGCAGTGATGTAGAGTTCATAACGAGTGGTGGAGGATCGAAGGCATGGAGAGGTGATTGGAAAGGTTGGAGTCCAGAGGAGCTAAAGTACATCTATGGTGGGCAAGGTTTCTTGTCGGTTCAAGCGAATGCAAGTACTGTTAGCTTAAAATTTTATGATGTTTTCGGCAATACCTTGTACAATTGGGACAAAACCAAGCAACTTCATTCAGACATCTAAGAGAAAATTTATAGATAAAAAATATGAAACAAAAATAATACAGATTATGGTAAATATAAAATATAGTATAGAAGCTTATGTCTGAATTGCAGTTAGTAATTTGCATTTTATGGAGGTTTTGCCAAACAGATAGAGATACCAAGTAGGTGGCATTAGTGTTTTGTTTTATTGTTATTATTTGTATGATTTACATATTATTATTAAAAATAGTATATTTCTTTTAAAGGTATATGATCTTTTTATAGATGCATTTACGTAAATAAAGAAAAAAAATTAATTCAAAGGATAGAAATGAAAGAGGAAATGATTATTTTTGAATTTTATTTTCAGTTTCAATTTATTCTTACTTTTCTAGTTGTGTTAATTACATGTAAATGCTATCCTTGCTTCAAAATGAAGTATTTATTAGGCAAATACTTACATTTGTTCTTGGAAAAAAACATGTCACTTCCATTTTTATCTATTTAGATCTTTCTTTTTATGTGGATTTATAGGCTTGGGAGTTTGGATCAAGTATGATATTATTATGTAGGCTTGGGGTTTTGATACTAGTTTCAGAGCACAATATCTATTTGCCATGACTTTATAGAAAAAGACTACATTATTTGGTCTCAAAACATATTTTTTCATTAAGCAAAATTGGTCGTTGAGGAGCGGAAAATCGGCCGTTGTTTTTTTGCCAAAATAAATGCCTAAATTAACTTAATCAATGGTATAGAAAATAAGTACAGGTGTCGATCCCACAAAGAGCGAGTATTCAATATATTTTCTATCAACTAATCAGAATAAACACGAGAGGACAGAACACATCAGATTGATTGATTTTGAAATCAAAGTAACAAAGAAATGAATAAGTAAAGATGAATGAATATGAGAAAGAATTCACCCGCTCATCACAACATAGTTAATGTAATCGCCCGAGTTATACAATCCGAGTTACGTTTCAAAGGATTGGATACCTTTGTTCATATCTTGCAATCCAAGTACAGGTTGAACATTCAAAACAAGGGGATTTGTGGAAAAGTAGGGATTTCGAACCCTAAAACCGTGATAAGTCCATTGGGGACCCGATGTTAACACATCATTACCTGTCCTAACTCGAATTCACAAAAAATCATCTTAAGTCTGAAAGAATACAACACTCAGAAAACCAAATACAAGGTGCCACAACAGAGCCGAGTCAAAATAACAATACGAAAAGTAGGTAAAGTATCAAAGTACCAAAAAGAGTATAATGTGTGAGGTCGGTCTCTCTACATAAGCCAAGAGAATATCCTCACCAGAACAACATAGATTAGATATAGTCAAAAGCATGCACAATACCTAAAAAAAAGAATGGGGGAAAGGAATCAAGTCGAGCCACGCATGCGAGTACTGAAGACCGCGCTGAGGCCACATAATATGTGCTAATCCTAATAAAATATGTGCTAATCCTAATAAAGATGCTTCTAATGCAGTACTTGTAAAGGCTCGGATTTCAAGTCCTAATATATTTCGAGAAAAAGGAATTAAAGATGAATTAAATCGGATTTGAACTCTTTTAGCGGATTTCGACCCAAATTCAATTTTGATGATCGATTTCCGCCCTTTCACATCGAGAATTAAAATAATTATCAGATAGCGGTATCCTTTTTGGTTTTAAAAACAAATCAATCGAGTAGCGGGATTCGGGAACTAACACTCGGAAATTTCTTTCGGGATTCGGATTTCGAATATTCAAGAATTTTAAATTCCGGATAATCTTTTAGCCAAGTCAACATCTTTTCACATTTAATCCCATCATTCTTACATCATCCCTTATCACCCCCTCATGGTTCCTTCCTCTACACACCACCACCACTTTTCAATTTCCACCACACTACCATCCTCTCTTCTTCACACAAACCATCATCACCCTCACCATCTCTCCGCTCTCTCCGATCAAACCACAACCACCGTCACCTCCCGCTCTCTTCTCCGATCACCACCGTGGCTCTTTTGACACCTCCTCGGAGCCACCACCAGCAGACGCGACATCCCTCAGAACCACCAGCAGTAGCGGAGCCACCACAGAAGCCGCACGAGAGCCATCGCAGCCCCATTCCTTCCTAATCCTTGTTCGTTCGCGAACTAAACTTTCGGTTAGTCGTTCTCCTTCGTTTTTGACCCAAATCACTCCCGGACTTCCCCATCGCACTCACCCATGTCCCACTCAGGTTCGACGAGCCGTTGCGAGCCTCCGACGACCCAGACCTCCACTCGAGAGCTCCGAAGTCGCGAACTTCCTCGGTGAGCTTCGCCTTTTCTTTCCTCTATTTGATTTGATTTCTGACTCGGGTCGGGTGATGGGCAAGTGTTGAGTGTGTGTGAGCTGAGTGCGGGGAGTCGGGTGGGTTCGTGGGCTTCGACAAGAGCTCCAGCGAGGATCGACGGGCAAGGGAGCCGGCAAGCTGGGCAGAGGCGACTAGCGGGAGCCGGGTGGAGTACGAGCCAGCGGGCGCGGGTCGGACAACCATCCGCGTGAGCTAACTGGAAAGCACGGGTCGAGACGAGCGAGCCGCGAGCGCTGGAGAGCAAGGGCGAGCATGTCGATCACGCGGGCGCGGGAGCTGCTCGCCCTTGCAATCCGGAGGAGGAAGGCAACTGATGTGGCACCGTGGGCCCTCTTTCTAACTAACGTATATATATATATATGTTTAAATCGGTTTGGGGATTTAATATATGGGTTCGGTTCAGTTCGGGTTTATCCGTTTATTTGAGTTATTATGTGAATTGTGATAAGATGTGACTATATGTTGAAGAATGATTTAAGTTGAGATATTAAATTGATAAGATTTGAATAGCTTTGAGGAACTTTATAACCGATTTACTTGAGTTGACTTGATGAATTGGTTAATTCACTTACTTGAGCTCTTATGTGAGTTATGACATGAATATATATATATATGAAAATATGAATTGAAGCATCATTTAAAATGATGGAATCTTGTATTGAATTATGAGAGTTATGATTTGCTATTGTTATGATTCAGTATGATGTATGATCTTTGATGAGAATATGAAGATACAATAGAGTATAAATATGAGTTGCAAGTATGATGAGATATTTTATAATGAGATGATGGATGAAATATAGGAGATGGTATGATATGATGAGATGATATATGAGAGGAGTTGAGATGATGATGATGATGATGATGATGAGGATGATGATAACATGGATAAGATGTGATGATGAGTTCTATGACTATGTGAAGATTGTCTGTGTGATATTAATTATGCTTTGTGTAACTTAGACATAGACTTATATTTATATCCATTCATATCTGCTAGGTGATCTGTGAGCATTTGGCTATTATCTCTATTGCTGCTTTTCTATGCTGTTCTACAATTCCAAGTAAGTTCCTTAGGGAGCTTACTCAGGTTGGACTCTCATGCCTGTTGTTGCATTTTGTGTTAGGTGTTGCATATGCATAAAAGCCTGATCATGTAGTATCCTGTTTAGGTTTCACTAAATAAATGAGCATTTATTTACTTTGTGCGTTTGAAAAGAGAACGACCGTGATATGTGTATCGTAGAGTCTTTGCTAGGGTCATAGGATAGCCCAACACCATCGGGTTGTCCTGATAGAGTCGGTGAGGGCACAGCCTAATCCCATTCATACCTATGTACTCCGACCTCGATGTAGGTGCAGACGATGCGTTACATAGACCCCACTCACCCTATGTACTCCGACCTCAATGTTAGGTGCGGACGATGCGTTACATAGAAGCTATGTACTCCGACCTCGATGATAGGTGCGGACGGTGCATTACATAAATCATATGTACTCCAACCTCGATGCTATATGCGGACGTTGCATTACATATGCCTCGCCGCGAATGAGGCGAGGGTCCCACGAGAGAGAGTCGGGACATGCCGCTTGGCATTCTATGTGGGCCCATTTATTGCATTCCTATTATTATTATATATATGAACTGCTAAGCATGCTTTGTGTGTTTAATTCTCGTACTGTATTAGAGCATCTTTATTAGGTATAGCACATACTACGTGGCCTCAGCGAGGACTTCAGGTCCCGCATGCGTGACTCGATCTGATTCCTTTCCCAGTTCTTCTTTTAAAGGTATTTTCTACAGATTCTGATTGCTCGATGTCTATATGGCGGGGTTTCCCCTTTTGGCGATTTTTGGACTGAGAGATTGACTTCCAACTTATCAACTTGGATGTTTCGATACTCGTATTTCTCGTGTTTTGGTTTTGACCCGGCTCTACCGTGGCAAGTTGTACGTTGATTTCTGTTTTGACCTGCTTGACTTCAAAGGATTTTGAGCAACTTAGTCAGCTAGGACAAGTTTTGGGTACCCAACGGCCCTTGCGTATTTTGGGCTTCGAAATCCCCACTTTAAAACGTTTTCATTTGAGGTTTTGAAACCTCGACCCGTACCTGGATTGCAAGATTAGAACGAATGTATCCAACCTTCGAAACGTAACCCAAATATTTATATTTGGACCGTTACACTAAATCTGTGGCTATTACGAATGAGGTCAAACGTTAATGCGCTTTGTACTTTACCTACAAATGGGGCCGACACGCATTTATTCCCTGTAATTTTATGGTTGAGGGCATTAATGGGGCCGACCCATTTGTTTATTACATATATATATATATATTATTGTTCCTTTGTAATTTAATTATATGAATAAGTAGCGTAATTAAGATTTAAATGGGTATTTATATATACAAACGAGGAAAATGTTTTGAATCGGTATTTAATTTGAAGAATTTGTAAATGTTTATCTGTAAATGTAATGTAATTTAAAATTTGGTTGCAATTGATACTTGTGTGTTCAATTATTACAATTTTATTCAATATAATGTATGTAATAAATTCTTATTAGAATAATATAAGGGTATATTTTAAGGAAAACTCATATAAGTGTCTAATAAATATTTAATAAAATATTATATTAAGTAATAAATTCTTATTCGAATACTATAAGTATATGTTTTGAGGAAAACTCATATAAGTAACGAATAAATGTTTAATAAGACCTTATATTACCTTATAAATTCTTATTCGAATACTATAAGTGTATGTTTTAGGAAAACTCATATAAGTAATGAATAAATGTTTAATAAAACCTTATATTAACTAATAAATTCTTATTAGAATATTATAAGGGTATGTTTTGATGAAAACTCATATAAGTAACTAATAAGTGTTGAATAAAACCTTATATTAAGTAATAAATTCTTATTAGAATACTATAAGAGTATGTTTTGAGGAAAACTGATATAAGTGACTAATAAATGTTTAATAAGACCTTATATTAACTGATAAATTCTTATTAGAATACTATACGGGTATGTTTTGATGAAAACTCATATAAGTAACGAATAAATGTTTAAATAAACCTTAAATTAACTAATAAATTCTTATGAGAATACTATGAGTGTAAGTTTCTGGAAAAACTCATATAAGTAACTAATATGTGTTGAACAAAATCATATACTAACTAATAAATTCTTACGAAACTACTATAAGGGTATGTTTTGAGGAAAACTCATATAAATAACTAATAAATGTTTAATAAGACCTTATATTACCTAATAAATTCTTATTAGAATACTATAAGGGTATGTTTTGATGAAAACTCGTATAAGTAACGAATAAATGTTTAATAAAACATTAAATTAACTAATAAATTTTTATGAGAATACTATAAGAGTATGTTTTGAGGAAAACTTGTAACGGCCCGGGTATAAATATCCGAGATACGTTTCGAAGGTTGGATAACTTCGTTCGGATGTTGCAATTCAGGTACGGGTTGAGGTTTCAAACCTCTAAAGATCAATCAGTATTCAAAGCGGGGATTTCGAACCCCAATCAATCGAAGTCACACAAATTCAATTTAAACGAAAGTAAAGCGGAAGTACAATTTAGATACAAGAGCCACGACAGAGCCGGGTCAAAACCAAAACATATATTCTAAAGTCGTATAGCCAAATTAGCGGGGTTAGACAGATTCTTTACAATCGCCCGGGGATTTTCCCACGCCATAGAGACAGGGAGCAATCATATCTAAAAACAAGTGGTGCGAGCGGGATCAGACCGAGACCCCAACACACCCTGTCCCGCAAGCAAATATACACATACACTAATATAAAGATGATGCAAATACGGAAAATTAAATCACACTAACATGATCCTAATTTACAATATGCGGAAAAGAACTGTAAAGGGCCCAAGACAATGCTAAGTGGCATATCCCTCTCCTACCTCTGCACCCCTTCCCGTTAGTGTAGAGACTGGCCAGTTCGGTGCTATAGCATAGCAATTTCCTCGTGGTGGTGCACTCACCACGGCATCATCATATCATATCATATCATATCATCTCATCTCTTGCCCGATGGTGCTGGGCTATCATATCATGCTCATATCGACTCGATAGACTCAGGGCACCCGATGGGGCTGGACTACCCTATGACCCTAGCAAAGACTCTAGGATTATCACAGATAACGGCCGTTCTGTTTACATACGCATAAAGGAATAGAATGCTCAATCACAAGTGCAATCCTAACATGATACTACATGGCATGCTTTAATGCTTATGCAACACCTAGTATGTCATATATTCACAAGCAGGTTTTCTCTTTCGAATCTGAGTAAGCCCATAAAGGAACTTACCTAGATAGGCAGAACAGCAAAAGGCAGAATCCATGTATACATCAAGTCATACATCACAGATGGTAACCTATCATATATAAGTAATGTATATGAGTCTACTTTTAATTTACACTAAGCATAAATCAATCACACAAGTACCCAGAACTACAGATTTCCTCACTCAGAACCTCATCATATTATCATCCATTCATCCCATATCCCATAGCATGGTCTCATATAACTCATCAAGAATCAACTCTACTCATCATCATCATTCATCATGTACCATCTCACATCTCATCTCATATCAATATCCCGTCGCATAACATCAGTATAACTCATCGGATATCATTCCCACTCATTATTATACCATATATCGACCATTTAGGAACATGCATCATTATCTCATATATAAGTCATAATATTCATACTGTAATGAATCATCATATAACATATCCATAGTCATGCTTATCAACCATATAATATATCATCACGCTTTAACTCGTCAATTTAAGAATTCACATATTTCATGTTCTTTAATAACTCAACATAATTCATGTCATGCTCGTAATTCACAATCATTCATATCTCGACCACATAATTTCACATTATAACATAATATAACATTCTCAACATATCCCGTTTTAAACATATATTCATTTTAAGGCATATCATGCTTTCATAGACCAACATTTCATAATCTCATAATCGTCATATAACACATCATATCAATATCAACATATCATAAATTATACTAAACACTTATCGATATCCTAACATCATGCTCACACTCATCACACAAGATTCATCAAGTCAAACCAAGTTAGATAAAGTAAGTCAATTGCCCAAGATTCCCGAAACTCTAAAATCTCAAGTTAGATCAATCTTTATTCACAACATTTTGTCAAGTTATCCGAAAAATCCATTTATAAACCATTGCTCTTTAATCAACTTATTTTATTATTTTATCCAAATAAATCCGACAAGGTTAGGTTATCTCCAAAAATCCTCTTTTAACTTTTATTAAATCCATGTCCATTTATCAAATCAATTTCTATCCTTAAAACCCTTTTTCAATTCCTTTCTTTTTAAAACCCAAGCTCCATAATATTATATCTTTAAACCTCAAAAATTTTAAATGTCATAATTTATAATACATATATAATCCAATTATTTAATAACTTAAAAGTCAAACCGAATTTACCCTTAAACCTTAATACACTTAACCAAAAGAAAATTAGGCCCAAACTAATTTAGAAGTAGGAAAGGCCCAATGCCCCGAATCTAGCCCAACCCTAACCCGCCTTAATTCGGATCCAAACCCAACAAAATAGGCCCACCCTCAGAAGCCCGAACTCGTGGGTCCCACTGCTTCGTCTCTTACCTCCGGAACCTCTCCTCTGTTCACTTTTTAATTTCAATTCCCTCCATCTTCATCCTCCCTCCGCTCGCTCCCAGCCCATCGACCTCGCTCTCGTTCTCGCCCTTCCCAAGCTCGCACCAATGGCTTCTAGCGCTTCCCATGAGTCAAGGTGGCATCGACAATGAGGATCCTAAGGCTAGGAAAACGAAGAGAAGGAAAGGGTGCTCACCGAGGGTCGGGACGGCTTCGCCGGAGAGGATTCGAGCTTGTAGGAGACTCGGGCAACGCTTGCTCGGCCTGGGTCGAAGGTGGGGGGTCAAATGGAGAAACTTTCGAGGTTTATTAAGTGAAAAAGGGGGGGGGGGGATCCTTACCGGGGCTGTGAACAGAAACAGGGGAGGAGAGAGAGCTCGGCGGTGCGTTGGTGGCTCCGGGGCCCAACGGAGGCGATCGGGTGGCTTCTCTGCAGCCTGGACGTCGGAGGTGGTGAGGACGTGCTAGCTGTTGCTGTTTGGTGTGAGGTGGGGAGGCTTCTGGGCTCGACAGAGAGGGGCAATGTGTAAGACCCGGTGTCTTAAGAGGCGCCAGCCCATGCCACCTAGCCCTCTCAGGTCCGTTGTCCTCACTTGGAGCCTGAAAAGGAAGAGCTCTTGTAACATGGGTAGGGCTTGAATCACTTATAAATCACTCCCAACATCCTTATGATATCCGATGTGGGACGGGGGTATTACAATCTCCCCCACTTAAAGCACTGACGACCCCGTCAGGCCCAAGGGACTGCCCTCTGGGAGGAGCGTACCCGAGCATACTGTCGGAGTACCTCCGGGCCCAGAGTCGGCTCTGATACCATCTGTAAGACCCGGGGTCTTAAGAGGCGCCAGCCCATGCCACCTAGCCCTCTCAGGTCCGTTGTCCTCACTTGGAGCCTGAAAAGGAAGAGCTCTTGTAACATGGGTAGGGCTTGAATCACTTATAAATCACTCCCAACATCCTTATGATATCCGATGTGGGACGGGGGTATTACACAATGGAGGTGCTCAGCCTGTTCACAAAACAGGGGAGGGTGTTGTAACGGCCCGGGATTATGATTCCCAAGTTACGTTTCGAGGGATGAAACCCCTCGTTAGGATCTTGCGCCCCGAGTACAGGTTGAAGGTTTGAAATCAAGGATTTGTAGTTTAAAGCGGGATTTCGCACCCAAATTCGGAAGGTCTGCTGGAGACCCCGGGGTAACCCCTGTACCTATCCTAAGTCTACAAAGCGGAAAATCTTTTATCATACAAAGGACGTAAATTCTGAAACAATACAACCAGTGTCGCGGCAGAGCCGGATCAAAACAGAGTATAATTAGGAAGAAATCCCAAAAGTGTGAATTTGGTGAAGTCAGGGTTCAAACACTCACTCTCCACCATATGAATGGACCCCGTCATAACAACACGAAATCAAGTAATGGAACGGGTACCTGAAACTATACCACAAAGTCAGGCCAAGTGTTCGCCTGCGGGTCATTTGACCGCGCTGAGGACATATAATACGCCTATACCTATAATAAGGATGCCTTCATGCAGTACTGAAATGTTAACCACACTATCATTCTCCTAATGCATATATACAAAATATGAAGTAAGGCCTTAACAAAGAATACCAAGTGGTATATCCCTCTTCTACCACCACCCCCTTTCCAGATAGGGTGGAGACTGGCCAGTTCGATGCTATAGCATATCACATCTCATCATCATATCATATCTCATGCTCATCTCGTATCTCGTGATACATATATAAATAATGACTCGAGGAGGACAACACCCGATGAAGCTGGGCTGTCCTATGACCCTAACAACGACTCTAGGACTCACAGATAACGGTCGTTCTGCATTCAAACGCATATAGAATAAGAATGCTCAATCGTAAGTGCAATTCTTAAGCATGATACTACATGACATGCTTTTATGCATATGCAACACCTACATACTATATGACACATCAGGCAGGAGGTCCTGGTTACTGAGTAAGCCCCGGAGGTACTTACCTGGCTAGAAGATCAGCAAAAGAAGAATCCAGCACACAGTAGTCACGATCACAGAATATCACCTAATTACATAACGAGAATATACTGAGTAAACTTCTATAATCTCTCTGAACACATATATCACACACTCATACAAACAGATAAATAAACAAGTTCGCATCCATCATACTTCCAGTTCATCCTGATCAATCATCTCCCATCTCATACCGTTCAACATATATAATCCATCATCTTATCAGCTTAAGATAACCTCTATATCATTCGTAGCCAAATACGCATATTACTATTCCATACTCATACTCTCCATAAGGACATATATCATTATCATCACAAGTATCGATCATTTAATCTCTTCTAAAAATCACCACAATATCATACTATTAGTCATACATACCATACCGTTAGTCAAACGATTTTATTATCATGCTAGTCAGTCATTGAATAAGTCTTATTCCCAAGTTAGTTCTAAAACCGTTTCAATTCCGAATTAAACGGTTAAGAATTCCGACCCTTGAAAATACTCGCTAAATTCCCTTTATCAATTTATTTATTAAATCATTTTTCGACCTTGAAATTCTTTTCCAAATTCTTTTTAAACCTCCAAGTCCAAATAATGTTATATTTTAAACCTTCAATAATATTATATTTTATTTAAAATACCCTAAATAATATTTTATATTTTAATCTTCAAATAATATTACTTAATTAAATAAATAATTTTAAATTACAAAACCGGCCCAAGAAGTCGCGCCAAAACCGGCCCAAGGGAAACAGTGCCGCGGCCGCTGCCAGACTGCTGCGGCCGCGGCTTGGCCGCGCCTGCGGCTTGCTTGGCCGCGCCCGCGGCTTGCTTGGCCGCGCCCGCGGCTTGCTTGGCCGCGCCCGCGGCTTGCTTGGCCGCGCCCGCGGCTTGCTTGGCCGCGCCCGCGGCTTGCTTGGTCGCGCCCGCGGCTTGCTTGGCCGCGCCTGCGGCTTGCTTGGCAGCGCCCGCGGCTTGCTTGGCCGCACCCGCGGCTTGCTTGGCCGCGCCCACGGCTTGGCCGCGCCCGCGGCCTTCGTCTTCAACCTCCGCTCGTCAGCCTGGTTCGCCCTCGTCGTTGGAGCTCAGGTTTTTCCCCATTTCTACCCCCTCTCATCCCGCACTCAGCCCTCACTCACTCTCGACTAATCTAAACATCAAATAGGCTCGAAAACGAATCGAAACGAGGAAGAAAGTGGAAGCTCACCGGTGGATTTTTCACCACTTCGGAGCTCTTGATCGGAGTTTTGGGCGCCTTTGGTGGCTCGCGATGGCTTGTCGGTCCTGCACCGCATATTGGTGAGCGCGATGGTGAAGCTCGGGAGCAATTCCGATCGAAAACGGACGAGAAAGGCTTACCGGAAGTTAGCTTGCCAAAACAGGGGAGGAGATGGTTCGGTGGCTCGGTGGTTGCGCTAGGGGGCTCCGGGGCTGCGTCTGGTGCTGGCTGCGGCTCGAAGGCTGCGCTGGTGGCTCCTGGTGGTGGCGGCAAGGTGGCTGGAGCGTGGGGTGGTGAAGCAGAGAGAGCAGGTGAGTGACGGTGATGATGGGCGATGGTGATGATGGACGATGGTGATGATGGACGAGGGTGATGATGGACGATGATATAGGGAAGGAGGGAGTAGGGGCTAGGGGGATGGGCTCGGGTTGCAGGGGGAGTGGGTGAGAGTGGTTGAGGGTGGTGTGTGGGTTTGGGTAAACAATACCCGGAATTAAATCCCGAATACGCGAATTTCGAATCCCGAAATTAATCCCCGAATGTTAGTTTCCCCGACTCTCGCTTTCCTGATCAATTAGATTTTTTTGAAAAAAAACTTAAAAGGATATCACCATCCGATTTTATTTTGAATTTTTCGAGGCGAAAAGACGGAATCGTTCGTCAAACATTTAAATTCAGGTCGGAATCTGTTAAACGGGTTTTAAATCAGATTTAATTAAATTTTAAATTTCATTTTTCCGATAAATTAGGATTTGAAAATCCGAGCCTTTACAGGTGTGGTGTTGACTGCGACCAGGGAGGAACAAGGAGGGGAGGTGGAGGTCTTGTGTTGGCTCGGCAAAAAGGAGCCAAGGAGATGGGATGGGTGTGTGCTTGTGTGGAGGTTAAAGTGAAAGGAAAGAACCTGGAAAATGGGGGTTTTGGGCTTGGGGGTTTTGGTTTCAAAATAAAAGGGTGAAGGTTTGAGAAATAGGACAAGGTAGAGTGGAAGATAGTTGGCACATGTAGTTTTTGGAGAAGCAATGGGGGTGAGACAAGGTTGGTGTGGAATATGTCTAACCAAAAGGGGAAAAGAAGAGCTGGAAGTGGAAGAAGGTGCCCTGAAATCAAAAGAGAGGGCAGAGCAGTTGGTGATCGAAAAAGAACAAAGGAGAAAGGAGAGAGCTGAGGCAGGTGGTCCCTCAAAAGATATCTCATGATACCCGAAAACTAATCCCAAAACCCGCTCACTCGATCTTATCTCGACTCAATTAAAATTAAACCCCTAGGTTCAAATCCGAATAATCTATATAAAATACTAAAGCAGAGGCCTGAAACGGGTTCTGGTGCGATCTCGCATCTATGGAATTTTCTGGATTAAAACGGGATTTTTTTTGCTTACGTGTCATTTTCTGGATTAAGTGGTATTATATTTTTGGGTCACATCAATTAAAAAGTCAATATAGTTAGGTAAAAAACTTATCTTTTTAGATCAAATAATCTATCCAAAATAACTTTATATCTTAATTAGTTTTTTTAAATTTTCAACCTTATATCTTAATTAGGTAAAAAAACTTATCGTTTTGGATAAATCTATCTAATATTAAGTTAGTATAAACCATCTTTGAATGAGGTAAAAAATGTTATCCATAATTAATACAGTATTAAACAAAGATGCGAGTTATAATTAATCATGGAGATAAAAAGTGCACATAATTATTTTATAAATAACACTATACTACGTATTATATTACTACCATTTTTTTGGTAAGCTATATTACTACCATTTATGTAACTAAATTTAATTAATTTTTTTGAAACCAATAGTGAATTAAAATACATCGGGATGATTAGCTTTTTTTATCGGTCGTAATATGTAGTTTGGTATAGTATTCTCTAGATATAGCCAAATAGGTTTGAAATATATCATGATTAGGTTTTATGCTAATTTTATACAGAAAGCTTTAAAAAATTACCTATCATCTTTTCTAGATATCTATATTTATATATAAAATACTAAAACAGAGACCTGAAACGAACTTTGGTGAGGCATGAAACGACCTTTGGTCTGATTCGCATATGTGACATTTTCTAGATTAAAATGATGTTATTTTTGCATATGTGTCATATTCTGGATTAAGATGATATTATCTTTTGAGCCCCATCACAGAAGGAAAAATGCCACGTATGTGAATTGCACCATACGTAAGCTTTTTATCATAATTGAAGATTATATATTTATTTTATACGGAGTAGTAATTTATATTAATTCAAAGATGGTTTATAAAATAAAATTTATTAACAAATCGCACAACGGGCGAGTAATAAAACTAGTAACAATAATAATGAAATCCGAACGACATCTTCGATATCGGTATAAGAAATCAGAAATAAAACCCATTTTTAGATCCAATCCAAATTTATGCCGGAATCCACTCCAAAGAATTAAAATAAAATTATTCTGCTCGAGGACGGAATTTTCAAAATTTTCCGAAATATTATAATTCAAATTCCAATTAAGTCAATGTTAAATCAAGATTAATTATTAATTTACAAAATAATATTTTAAAATCCCGAGCCTTTACAAAACTCATATAAGTAACTAATAAGTGTTGAACAGAATCATATAGTAACTAATAAATTCTTATGAGAATACTAAAAGAGCATGTTTTGAGGAAAACTCCTATAAGTAATTAAATAATGAGTGTTTAATAAAACCTTATATTAAGTAATAAATTCTTATGAGAATACTATAAGGTTATGTTTTGAGGAAACTCATATAAGTAAATAATAAGTGTTGAATAAAACTTTATATTAAGTAATAAATTCTTATTAGAATACTATAAGAGTATTTTTATAATATTAATGTTTTATATTGTACTATAATGGTATGTTTTGAGGAAAATTCAAATAAGTAACTAATAGATGTTTAATAAAACCTTATATTAAGCAATAAATTCTTATTAAAATACTATAAGAGTAAGTTTTGATTAAAACTCATATAAGTAACGAATAAATGTTTAATAAAACCTTATATTAACTAATATTGGTATTTAAAAAATTCGCATAAGATACATGTATTGAACTAATTTAATGATGTTGGGTAAAATATTATAAAAACGGATAAATATCTAATTAAATTTGATAAAACTTATCAGAAATATATATTTAATGATAAATAGTTGTATTTATAGTTTTACTTTATAGATGTAAATTCTGAAATTTAAAAAAAAGCAATTTAGGCCCACTGTCGAAATTTTTTAGCGCCCAAATTGATTTTTGAGCGGTAAATTTTTTGGACTTTGAAATTGAGATAGCGGTATAACCCTAATTTATTTTGGGCACCGCCTATTTTCACGCTTTGTCTTCATCACCTCTTCATCACCTTTTCATTCCAGATATGTAATCTCTCTCTCCCCAAATGCTTTGTCTTCAACACCTCTTCATTACATATTTGTAATCTCTCTCCCCCCAAAGATTTCAGATCTCTCGTCTCTCAGCCACTCTTGTCCTCCTCTTCACCCTCCTGTCTTCCATCCGCAGAGAACGACGCCGACGGTGAAACACAGCCGCTAGGAGGGAGCGTCGCCTTCAACAGATCCTTAGGAAGGAAGCACCACCTTCACCTGTTCGAGGATAGGGACTTCATGTGTCCTTCTTCGAGAGTATTTCTACTGGTCGTGGTGACCTCTAAAGCCAAGGTACTCCCTCACTTAGCACTAGATCCTTATTTCCTTCGCATCTAATTTTGTTTTCTCTGCCCTGCTTTACTTCAAAATTTGGGAATTTGTTATCCCTTCGTCTTCCATCGATTTTGCTTTTTCTACTTGTTCTTCTATATTTGACAGAGATTTTTGGGATAACTCGAAAATCTGACAGAGAAGCTTATACCTAGAAGCGACCTTCTCCTCGCTTGCATTTTTTCATCTGACAGAGATTTTGTGAATTACAGGGAAAGCGACCTTCTACCTGCTTGAAGTTTTCTGCTTCCTCCTAGCTTCCTTCGAATCTGCAAGTGAGCAGCCATGGGAGGTGAAGTTTTCTGTGCTCTCTCTCTCTCTCTCTCTCTCTCTCTCTCTCTCTCTCTCTCTCTCTCTCTCTCTCTCTCTCTATCCGGCTTACCATTCTCTTGTTGGGTTGATATACAATACGAAATCAAAGAGTAAAAAAATTAGGATTTTTGTACTGATTTTGCACATATGGTTCAACAGTTGTGAGCTTTTTTTGTGTGTTTGTATTTGTTGAATTTGGCCTAATTGAGGTTAGATCTGGGTTATTTTGAATAGATGCATTGTATATCTTTGATGGCTTTGTTTATGAACTTGTTATTTAAAAAAAAAATTCTATTTACTTATTCAATCTGCCATTTATGAAATTTAGTATTTGATTTTTATTTTATATTTTTGTAATTGAACAGGGCCATTTAATTCCAAATAATCGCAACAACGTAAGCCACGAATTTAGAAACCAACTAAGCATTGCCATTAGCCACGACCATAGCAACGACTCAGCCACGGAACCAGCAATACCAATGACCTATTCCCTGCAATGAACTCAGCCACAAACTTAGCCACGCCATTTGCGATGACCATTTCCGACGCTATCGTCGTCGCTACAGCTACGACATTCATAAGTCATTCCCAGCCACAGAATTAGCCACGACCGTATGAGTTCGAAGCTAAATCCATTGCTACATTGGCCCGAATTTAGTCACGAGCAATATGGCTACAGATGGCCCGACTGTTTCTTATTACGTGGCTAAACCGGTTAGCCACGGTCATTCGTTGCCAAATCTATTGCTTTTTTCCCTGCAATGAACCGGTTAGTCACGAGCAATAGGGCTACGAATTCTATCGCCCCTTTAAGGGGAAAATAGAATTCCCTTCTAGAGGAATCAATGCCATAGTTACAATCCAAGATAGTACTTTATTTGAAGACAAATAGAACAATTACAAAGCATTGACGCTTACTAGCTTAGAAAACATTCCTTATGAGCGATAATGGAAAATAAAGAGTATAATAAATTTTAACTTTGTATGTTTTATTTGTACATTTGAAACAACTCTAACAAGAGCTTTCACCATATCCTCTATAATGTTAGTGTTTTTAGGTTTCCTACAAATTTAGTGAAACCAACAGTTCCGCTAGAATACTGAACTACAAGGACATTAGAAAGCAATGATCGATTCCATAACCTCTAGCAAATTGAAGCAGTGAAACCAATAGCTCAACTGGAATAATGAACTACAAGGACAATAGAAAGGGGATAAGAAAATGAGTACCTTGTGGGTGTAACGGCCCAGATTTTAAAATCCGGGTTACGTTTAGAGGGAAGAATTATCCCTCTGCCAGATCTTGCAATCCAAGTACGAGCTGCTTATTTATCAACTTCAAGTTATAACCCTATTTAGTTTTAAGGATATAATGATATAACTAAAAAAAAGGGGATTTCGAACCCTCAAAATTACAATCAAAGAATCCAATCATTATTTGTGCTTTCGCATGTGAACCTGTCCTAATTCAACTAGTCAAAACTCAAAAGAGATAAAACGAGTTTAAATCAATATAAATACAACATGTTTCTAAATGACAGACTTAACCAAATACATTTGTAAAGTCAAGCTATAATAGGTGAAGTCTTCTTAACACTCTCGTCTCGTGAGAAAACCCCGCCATGGTTCACCAGGAGAGCAGCAGTAGCGCTGGGTGGGTGGCGCTCGAGCTCGCTGCGATGCTCGGGTTGCTGTGCGGTCGATAGAGATCAAAAGCGAGGGAGTGAAACAGAGCTGAGGGGTAAAGGGGTGGCATAGGAAGCCATGGGAGGATCTTTGAGGTTGAATGTGAAGAGATGTTGTTCTACAGCACTCAGATCCGAAAATGGAGAGAGAGAGAGATGAATTGAAATGAAGAGGAGGGTGACGGGACTTAGGGCCGGCTGGGTGGTGGACAAAAAAGTGTGTGTATATATATATATCCCTCAATTAGGGTTAGATTAGTTTATGAGAAATCACAAAATAAACCCGCTATTTCCGTTTTATAATGGTTATACCACAATAAACAAAAGTCTCAACCCCATAGATATTTATTTAATTTAAACAAATGTAATTTGATCGAGGATGAAGATTTTCAATATTTCTAAAATCTGGGAATTTAATATTTAATTAAAATCCTAAGTCATAAAATACTATTTTAATATTTCGAGTCTTTACATCATCCACCTCTAAACACAAGTCTCGCCCTCGAGACTAAAACCCTTTTTTTTTAAAAGCAACAAAACATTTTGAACTCGATTCAGCTCCTCCTATGGTTAGTCAACCAGATTTTCAAGGAGTCAAAAAACAATGTATCTACCTCTAAGAGCTAGTCCCAGATTCCACTCCCTAAGTTCATTTATCATGATAATTTTCAACATCAAACTCAAGTATCAACATATTCAAAACATCATCATAGCATGATTCATCATCATATTAGATTTCAGCATTTCAAGCTCAAGGTATCAACATATTGGAATTCATCATACTATGAGGTCCCATTATCAGCAGATCACATCATTAGTAGAACATATAATCATAGATATCTGCGCATTGCTATTAATCAGAAATGAACACAATCATCATACTTACACATCCACACCAACCAGAAAGGGCACAATCCAGCATCATGACGAGCACGACATCGGCAAATAAAATGCGCAACTCTAATTAATCTAGACAATCCACTCCTTATCACACCATAGACAGATATACAAGGATGACGCGAGGCTTAAGCTGAATTCAAGGAAAGAGACACTAAGGGACAATTCGACTAACTCTTGACACGAAGATAGACTCGTATAGTATCTGATAAGACTGAACAGGAGAATTTCGCCGATGCCCATGAGAAACCCTTAAGATTATGATCGTATCACTCAAATCATCATGTAACACATCATGTCATAAAACACACACGTGGTAATCTTGCACACTAACATGAACCTATCTCAAGAGGCAATGATGATTTGATCCTAGCACTAGTGTCATATCATGTGGCAAGGTACAAGATAACCAACCTATCATCATGAGAGCATTATCGATATACATACTATCATCAAGTCAAATCATCATTCACAAGGAATATCACACATATAATGACAAAGAAATGCTTTTAAGGTACCGCACTCATTTAAGGCAGATCTATATTCTATCACCCGAATATACTAAATAGATTTCGTACATGCGTGAGAGGATCCTATATGCCACTATGGTGTAAGGAAACTAAACATAACAGATAAAGAATAACATCAACATGTCTTCAAAGTCACAAAAGAATATCATATAGTTCACCGGAAAAAAAAACAAGTGTAAGTGTGTGCTTCATGCATTTGTGTCACCAAGGAATACATCAACACATATTTCACACCACTATAAGCTCAACATGGTAGATAGTATAGTATCAACAATTTTTAATCAAAATAGGGTGCATAAACATACAAATGCAATTTAAACTATAGGGGTGGAGGTATGAGCATACTAGACTTAAAACTATTAAGGCAAAACGAGGATAAACGAGCATCATGTAGTAAGTAAAAGTGAGCATGTGCAATATCATGACATACGCATAGTACTACTCATGTTAAATAGAGTATGATGGTGTCAAAAGATGTAAGATTGCTCCAATGATAATATTCAAAATATGTCAGCAATCATTATCTCATAAAATCATATAACAAGGCAAATACGCACGATAGGTATACTACCAAAACCCCATTACATGAGTGATCCTATAGATAATATAAATAATGCAACGAATCATGTATCACATCGTTGATGCAAAATTTCTACATATTATCGATAACACATGACGATGGGTAAGTACATCAAAATATACTTTAACAACAAACAAGATGATACACAATAAGCCAAACCACCCATATAATAAGAGTGATCATATAAATAATATAGAGAGTGCAATAAATCACATAATCATATTTGCAATCACTTAATTACCAATTAATGTTTAATAATATATGGCAACGTGTAAGCATGCGGAGTTATGGCCTAACCACTAACATGACGATTCGCAACCAGTCAAAACAACTATATAACCACACTACATGAATATATGTAAAGCATAATCAAAATGATGTGAATCTAAGACGGTGATGACTAAGCATAGATATATAGAGTGTAGTGACATAGATATGCATACCTAACTAAGATACAGATAAAAGGTACGAGCTGATCTATCATAAGTCATAAAACAACAATAATCAATAACATTATAACTAGGGCATAAAACCAAATAATCATTTCTTCGAAAGTATAAATCATATGAGGGATACTAAGAGAACACAACACAATAGGGGTGCATATAAGTAGTGTTTAACAACCTTCATGACAATAACACATAATACGCCAAAATGATCATGCGAAACATAACAGGAGCATGAGAGGGGTGTAAAAAGTAAGTAGTGTGACCATGAGACAGGAGTGACTATCTAAAATTTCACAAAACATCATGATATGCATATATATATATATATATATATATATATATATATATATATATATATATATATATATATATATATATATATATATATATATATATATATATCAACAAGGCAGGAATATTACAAATAACTAGATATGATCTCGTATCATGTCATGGATGTTTAAGTATGGCTACCTCAAGATCAAATAATAGTTTCCAATGGTGGCATATTACATGATAATAACACGTTGTATTTATATAAAGATCATCACATGAATTTATATAGCTACAGTAGTGTGTGGTCATGCGACGTGTGAAGTCCTTAAAGTATAACAATCGTAGAGTTATAACACAAGTTAAGATGGGACAGCGGTGAGAGATATATAGCTAAACAAGACTTAACACATAAGGCATAAAATCATAACATAACTAAATCAATATCCTTTAATAAGCGTAAGCAGACAAAGAGAAAATAATCATGTGATGAGAACAGACAAGGATAACAAGTTTACTATGAAGCCGTGATAGTAAAAATAAGGGCATGATGCAGATGGGGCATACAATCACAACATTACTAATTTAATTATACCTAACATTCTTAAGCATCCAAAAGGGAAAGTGGGAACAAAAGAATCATGTAAGGACTATCATGAATATATGCTTAGGAGTGATAACAACAATATAGATGAAGATTAAGATCACGTAGTTCACAAGTCATGAATCGCTATAGGGCACTATAACACCAATAAGTCACGAGTTCATAGGCAGATGATATACATGTATATAGGAGCTAACATGACAATGCATCAGAAGTCAAACCAATCATATAGCAAGGCGAGAGAGTGTTCGGACGGTAAAGGGGAAGGTGTATGTAAAATAGGAGAATAAAATAAAGCACAACTAGACTATCTCCCTGTCCCAAACAAATAATACAAGAATCCCCTCCCTTGTAGTAGTAGGGTAATTCAGGATCGAATCCACGAGGAGGTAGGTCAGCGCTTCCTTTGTTGTACTCACGATCAATGCTTTCGACCTCAGCAGACACTCGATATCGAGTATACTGGTCGATATCGACCTCAGTTCTGGTCGATTTCCTAGCGCAGTTCCTGCAGAAGACAAAACAGCAAGTCGACGTCGAGCAGAGAACTCGATATCGATGTTAGTACTCGATATCGACCCTTAAGGTCGATTTCGATGCTTGTCACAGAAACTGTTTTTGTAACCAATTTGTCGGAAAAGGATCTGAAGAAAATAGAATGGAGAGGAAAGATGAACAGAAGCAAAACTAAGACTTTTATGAAGAATTTAATGAATTAAAAAGCTTCCAAAGTCGGGGTTTTATGCTACAACGATAACAATGCGAGTTTCACGCTAAAGATATGAACTTTAATGTCTTGCCGTCAAATAACTTTCGTTATCAACACTTAGGTGATTAGAGGCTTTCGCATAATTCCTAAGAGTTACTATCCAATTCATGAGTAATTCAAGTTCGCAATATGAGTGGCTTTCGCTTCAATAATGCAAATAATGAAACTCCCTAACTTTCGCAAAGGATCATGCATGGGGTAGAAGACGGAATCGCATAAAAGTCATACCTTTGATGCACTTACCTCACATTGCTATCGTCGGGCTCACCCCGACCCTAGAAGTGGGTTGACTACTCGCTCTTCGTTATGCACATCATCATCATTGTTATTGAAAGAAAGCTACTTTGAATTAAAACTCCGAAAGAAAGTACAACCGAACAAGCCACTCCGCTTTCGCTTTACAACTCCACTCGGCCACCTCTCTCTCTCTCTCTATTGCAACTGAATTCGAAATCTTCTTTTTTAAAATTGAATATTGAATACCTAAACTCAGCCCTATTGGCTTCTATTTGTAGATGACGACAAGGACTCGAAACCTTATCTTTATTCTCTATGATAAATAAAATAAATAAATAAAAAGTAAAAGCTAAAACTTCATGGTGAAATCAGCCTCCTCATGATAAATCTGATGTTGATGATAGGAAATCTCGACCTTTGGATAGATATTGCAAGCATTGGATATAATTCTATCAAAATCGGAGTCGAATTCCTCTGCTGGCATGGTCGATATCAACCCTTGGACCTCGATATCGACCCCTCCAAAATCTTATCTCGAGCTTCTCCTTCTCCCACTCGACTTCTATCAACTTGGTCGATCTGGCAGCATCGATATCGACCTCCAGACGTCGATATCGACCTCTTCTGTGTCGAGATGCTCTGTTTCCTTTCTGCTCGATTCCTATGTCTCGATGTACTCGATGTCGAGGTCTTCAGTCGATTTCGACCTCTTCAGAAGACTTCGAGTTCCTTTTCCGCTCTTCTGAATTCATCCATTTTTATCCTGTTTTCTGCGAAATCACATGGAAACTCGTGCAAACCCATATATTTGACATTTAAGCATAAACTACACTATTCCCATGTTTTCCCATTAATGTGCATGCAAAAGACAACAAAATGAATTCATATGTGCATAGAAAATATGGCAATATGCGCGCACATCAAACACCCCATACTTAAGCTTGCTTGTACCCAAGCAATACTCTTAATGGTCATTCAGGGGAAGAAAGTAAACCCTCAACATCATAGATTCATTTTTCATATGTCCCTACAATCAATTGCCATCCTCGAGAAGGTACTTATGTCAACCAAGTCCATGCCTGTGCATAAAAGCAATTTCATACTTATAAAGGAGGTAATATGCAAAAAACAATTCTAGCGACATTGCATTAATAATCAAGAGGACTTTCTTCAAGCTTGTGAGAAGTGGATTGGTAAAAGGCTAAAGGTGGGCTAATATTTGGCCATGTGGTGTTAAATCCGGGGAAGTACTCTTTCTTTCCAAAATATTCCACATTCCTCCTTCATAATGTCTCACCTTTCACTCATCGTTCAATGCTTTTTTTCACTTTAATGCTTTTACCTCTCTAACCTTAGCACTGCCTTCTCGCGAGTCGCAAACATGGGTGTCATGAATGGCCCCGAATACTTAGTACTTCGGACTCCTCACCTTTGTGTCCCATCTCGCCGAACTATTATCTCAGCGAGCAGGGTCGACCTACCTTTATCTCCTGAGGTGATCGGATTTTTTCTCGCTCATTTAATTTTCCATATTGTATCATTCCTGCCAACAACTTTATAAATGCACAACTCCATATAACTCCAAAGATGTCGTCCATTCAAAAAACTTTGTCCCCGGATAGGGTATAAGGTAAAAAATGGACAATATGTATATGTGGAGCAATAATGATCATGATAAGTCTCATATATGGCTTTGTGAATATGCGTAGGTAAGGCTAGGGTATGAACTTTGCTTGTATGGAATTTTTATAAAAAAAATCCTCCATCATCTTATCATGCATATGTCAAAAGCAACTTCAAATTTTCATCTCCTTTATGATTTTCTCAAAAAATTTGCACTTCATCGGGACTTCCCTTAACTAGGCAATCTCATGTTATATCTCTAATGAATCTAATTTTGCATCATAGAGCTCTTTTTTATACTTCCATGACTCTCTCTTTTCCAAAATTTTTGATGGGGGTCATTTAAAATAAATATGCATTAAAATAAATATGCAACCCTAAACTAAGCATGAATATGCAAATAAGCCTTTCCCCCACCCCATACTTAAAATTTACAGTGTCCTCACTGTATTGGAACTAGGGTTAAGAAGAAGACTTACTAAACCGTCACAAATTTCAGGAGTTGAAGAAGACAACAGGGAAGGTCGATATCGACCCTTTACATCGATATTGATGTCTCTCTGATTTCTGCTCGGGCTTCAGGGTGACTCGGCTTCGATCACAAACCCTATCCATGTCGACCTTGAGGTCGATTTCGATGTCCGACATCGATTTCGATGCCTTTCTGTGTGCTTTTCTCTCTCCTGCAATTTGAAAACTAAACACAAAATATGCAAAACAATAAAGTGTCTAAAACCAAAACTAAGTCTTTGTTACAAGCTCTAGATTTTTAAGTCGCTAGGCCGACTTCTTCCTTTGCGCTTTTCAAGGTGGCATCTGCAGAGCCCATGTGGCTTGGGCCTCAAATATCGCTCCTTTCTTGTCCCGCAGCTGCATTCCCCCGGGATTGATTTGATTCACCGTGAATGGACCTAAGCTCTTATCCTTGAATCTTGTAGGGAACCAATGGTCTTTAGATTTGGCAACATAGACCTTGTCTCCTATCTCATATTGGCTTGATCTATCATCGGATATCCTACATAAACGCACATGCCAAGGCACACCTCTTCCAAATAATGATAAGTCCTTTATTGTAATTGAACAAGAGGAATCCGTACCTTGACTTACCTTCTTCTCCGTCTGTGGCTCAGGTCGATGTCGATGTTCGGAGGTCGATATCGACCCCTGTTGTACACCTGTAGGATCAGTCGATTTGGGGAGTTTTGACTCGATATGATCAGGTCGATTTCGACCCTCAGAGGTCGATATCGAGATCTCCTCACCTCTCTTCTCAGCGCTGATGGTGGTCGATTTCGATAGGGTGTGGTCGATATCGACCCTTGACCCCGATTTCGATGCTTCCTCTTTTCCTCCGTCGACCCCATACTTATGACCTGTCACAGAATCTTGAACAATAGTGGTCGATATCGACTTACCTGGGTCGATTTCGATGTCCTGTTGAGCTCCTTCGTTCAAGATTGCTTCAACTTCCTCTACTTGGGCTTCTTTGATGGCTTTTATCTCCATTGGCCCTTGACTTTGCACCGTCTTGTTGAAGGAATACTCTATTACTTCATCACTAATTGTGAGTGAGAGCAATCCTTTCTTCACGCTAATGTTGGCATCGACGGTTGCTAAGAATGGCCTACCTAAAATAATTGGACAAGCAGGGTCCTCCGCTATGTCAACAACTAGGAAATCAGCGGGGACAAAGAATTTGCCTACTTGTACTGGCACATCTGTCACTATCCCAGTTGGAATAACTACGGTATTGTTAGCCATGTATAATCTTGCATCCACGGGCTCCAGAGGACCTATCTTTACCTTGTGCCAAATGGTTAGTGGCATCATGCTAACGCTAGCGCCCAAGTCAACTAAAGCATTAAATTTGAATTGACCTAGACCTATAGCGATAGAAAACTTACCTGGGTCCGCCCGCTTTTGTGGTAGCTCCAACCTGTTGCATTCCTCTGCGATCTCAGAGAGCGATCGCTTCTTACCCAAGATATCCTTAAGGAACCTCACATAAGATGGCATCTCGTGAAGTGCCTCTGTGAATGGTATAGAGACATTAAGCCCTTGGAGCATCTTCACGAACCGTTGGAACTTCTTTTCCGCTGGGTCCTTAGTTACTTTTCTAGTTGGGAATGGCAACACCTTCTTCCTTCCTGCAGCTGTAGTTAGGTCGATATCGGCAGCAGTGGGGTCGATATCGACTGGAAGAGTCGATTTCTGTGGTGACGCAGAATTAGGGTCGACATCGACAGGAGGGTCGACATCGATGTCACCTTGGTCGATATCGACAGGGGGGGTCGGTATCGACGTCTGTTCTGGCTCCTTCTCCTCCACTTTTCGCTCGGGCGTTTGTAGTTGACGCCCACTCCTTAGGTTTACTGCCGCGATATGACCTGTGGTTTTGCCTTTTTGGTTGGGCACAGTGGATCCAGGGAGTGATCCGGACGCTTTGGGCATTGCTTCCGCCAATTGACTCATTTGAGTCTCCATGTTGCGCTTCCAAACGTCGATCTCCCCAAGTCTAGAATTGATGCCCTGCAGCTGTGTATGGACGGAGTTATTGACTTGTTTGAACTCAGCGTGGTTCCTTCGCATCTCATCAAGGATGATTTGCAGGTCATCTTTCTTAGTCTCCCGCTCAGGGTGCCCTGGTGCCCTATAGGTTGGGGGATCCCTTTGATAGAACCTTTGATCGCCCCAATTTTGTTGATTGCCCCCTCCATAGGGGCCTCTCGTCCATTTGACCTCTTCATGTTGTTCCGCCATGGATACTTGCTCAGTATGTGGACAGGCACTGGTGTTATGCCTTATTGAACCACACTCCTGACAAGGTTGATTGTTGCTCAGGAACCTTACTTGCTTTTGAAGGCGGCGTGTTTGATCGTTATGGAATTGTTGCCGTACTTCAGGATCTATCTCCCTTGGAGGCTCATATAGTGGCATAGATGGGGCAGGCCTTGCATCATAGGCCGCAGCAGCCCCATAGGTGTTGTCAAAGTTCACAAGCCTCTCAATGGTCTCCCATGCCTCCGTTGGTGTAAGCTCAATGTACCGATAGGAGGTATATGAATTGATCCTCTCCTTATTTGGCGCATCAAGGGCGTTATAAAAGATCTCTTGGATGACATATGGAAGTTGCCCATGCGTCGGGCATGATCTCAGCAAGTCTTTGACGCGCTCCCACGCCTGTGCTAGGGTTTCACCTGGCTTTTGTTTGAAAGCCGTGATCCTTTGTCGTAGCATTGCCGTTTTAGAAGGTGGGAAGAATTTGTTCAAGAAGGCATCTTTCACTTCCGCCCATGTCCTTAGCGATCGTGGAGCCAAACTTTCAAGCCATTGTAATGCCTTTCCTGCCAAAGACCATCGAAAAGATTTTAGTCGCACATACTCTAAGTTTACTCCATCAGCAACTGTTTCACATAAATCCATAAAAGTAGAGATGTGTTGCAGGGGGCATTCATTATGTCTTCCTTCAAAAGTATTTCTTTTAATCTCAGATAGGAAGTTAATTTTCAGTTCATAATTGGAGTGAGGAATTATAATGGCAGATTCAGGAACATGAAGGGGCGGATGCATGTATTGCATCGCCGTCTGTGGATACTGATTTAGCCGCTCTTGGGCTTGTCTGCGCGCATCCTCCTCCCTATCAGCACGGGCTCGCTCAGCAGCAGCAGCGGCCCTTTCAGCAGCGATTGTAGCATTGTGGTCCTCGATTTCCTTTCTCAACCGCTCTATGATCTCAGCCTGCGTCTCGTTGTCAGCCATGATGCGAATTGCTTTGTTGCGAAGATGGTAGAAACGTTCAGGCTCGTCAATTGGTTCCAGGATAGGTCCGCGATCAGAACGTCGCATAAACCTGCAAAATAAGCTTAGAAAAAGATCGTGATTAACTTAGGTGGCGATTGATTGCCTCCCTGGCAACGGCGCCAATTTGTTCGGACGGTAAAGGGGAAGGTGTATGTAAAATAGGAGAATAAAATAAAGCACAACTAGACTATCTCCCTGTCCCAAACAAATAATACAAGAATCCCCTCCCTTGTAGTAGTAGGGTAATTCAGGATCGAATCCACGAGGAGGTAGGTCAGCGCTTCCTTTGTTGTACTCACGATCAATGCTTTCGACCTCAGCAGACACTCGATATCGAGTATACTGGTCGATATCGACCTCAGTTCTGGTCGATTTCCTAGCGCAGTTCCTGCAGAAGACAAAACAGCAAGTCGACGTCGAGCAGAGAACTCGATATCGATGTTAGTACTCGATATCGACCCTTAAGGTCGATTTCGATGCTTGTCACAGAAACTGTTTTTGTAACCAATTTGTCGGAAAAGGATCTGAAGAAAATAGAATGGAGAGGAAAGATGAACAGAAGCAAAACTAAGACTTTTATGAAGAATTTAATGAATTAAAAAGCTTCCAAAGTCGGGGTTTTATGCTACAACGATAACAATGCGAGTTTCACGCTAAAGATATGAACTTTAATGTCTTGCCGTCAAATAACTTTCGTTATCAACACTTAGGTGATTAGAGGCTTTCGCATAATTCCTAAGAGTTACTATCCAATTCATGAGTAATTCAAGTTCGCAATATGAGTGGCTTTCGCTTCAATAATGCAAATAATGAAACTCCCTAACTTTCGCAAAGGATCATGCATGGGGTAGAAGACGGAATCGCATAAAAGTCATACCTTTGATGCACTTACCTCACATTGCTATCGTCGGGCTCACCCCGACCCTAGAAGTGGGTTGACTACTCGCTCTTCGTTATGCACATCATCATCATTGTTATTGAAAGAAAGCTACTTTGAATTAAAACTCCGAAAGAAAGTACAACCGAACAAGCCACTCCGCTTTCGCTTTACAACTCCACTCGGCCACCTCTCTCTCTCTCTCTATTGCAACTGAATTCGAAATCTTCTTTTTTAAAATTGAATATTGAATACCTAAACTCAGCCCTATTGGCTTCTATTTGTAGATGACGACAAGGACTCGAAACCTTATCTTTATTCTCTATGATAAATAAAATAAATAAATAAAAAGTAAAAGCTAAAACTTCATGGTGAAATCAGCCTCCTCATGATAAATCTGATGTTGATGATAGGAAATCTCGACCTTTGGATAGATATTGCAAGCATTGGATATAATTCTATCAAAATCGGAGTCGAATTCCTCTGCTGGCATGGTCGATATCAACCCTTGGACCTCGATATCGACCCCTCCAAAATCTTATCTCGAGCTTCTCCTTCTCCCACTCGACTTCTATCAACTTGGTCGATCTGGCAGCATCGATATCGACCTCCAGACGTCGATATCGACCTCTTCTGTGTCGAGATGCTCTGTTTCCTTTCTGCTCGATTCCTATGTCTCGATGTACTCGATGTCGAGGTCTTCAGTCGATTTCGACCTCTTCAGAAGACTTCGAGTTCCTTTTCCGCTCTTCTGAATTCATCCATTTTTATCCTGTTTTCTGCGAAATCACATGGAAACTCGTGCAAACCCATATATTTGACATTTAAGCATAAACTACACTATTCCCATGTTTTCCCATTAATGTGCATGCAAAAGACAACAAAATGAATTCATATGTGCATAGAAAATATGGCAATATGCGCGCACATCAGAGAGACACAAAAGAAGTACTAATGAAGGTAAGGCGATCCTAAGCTAAGGTGGCTAAGACATGGATGAATCAAGTGCAATAGGATAGATATACATATCAACGTAGATCCAAATAGAACAAGTATATAACACAATAACACATCCAAACATGGGAACACAAACAAGACTACCATCATAACCTAATAGAAGTTTCTCAGGGCAACATCGACTCATCCCCACTGTCTCCATAACCCATTATTAAAGGAAGCCTAGTTGTTTCTTAGGAAGACAATATACTTTTGGGTGGACACCAACCATACTGAAGACCTTCAAATGAATTTTCCACGAATGAACAAAGACGTCAAAAGAACTCTCGATACAAAAGATGACATCCAACAGATTTCTAAGAGTCGCTCATCAAGACCCCTTTTTAGTATTGTCCTCCCTCAAGACAATCAACACTCTAACTTATATACCATTTCGCAACAAGTTAGACTCATAAGGTTTGAAATATAGGTGACCAACATGGAAGGAGTTTAGAAGAAACCAGAGCGGCAAGGCAAGAGAAGAGTGTTGAAGAGAGACAAGGAGTTATCATGGCAATTTATCGAGGTTCTCAAAGATCGTAAATAAAACTTCACCAAGAATTCAAAGAAGTCAATCAATAGGTCAACTTGCTATCTTAACGAATCTCACCATTAACAATTTAGCTTGAATATAGAGTCTCTTCCCTTAGAGAGGAGGAAACCCTTTAATCAAGATTTAAAGTCTACGTTTTAGAGATCATTCTTGTCTTCATTACTAAGCAAGTTACATATATTCATCATTTCAACCTATAAGGGCCAAGTTGTACAAGTCTCATTCCCTAACCAAATAAACAAGCAAGAATTCATCTTATTGGAATAAGAGACATATAAGGTATCAGTTATACAAGTCATACAATTATAGGATATCGAGTAGTCACGTAAGCAAAATATCATGAATAAATATCATCGTACATATGAACAAGATAGAGGTGCATGACATAACTTCACAAAATCTCGCAAAGTCAC
The DNA here is from genome assembly GCA_963922045.1 of Persicaria maculosa. Taxonomy (NCBI): domain Eukaryota; kingdom Viridiplantae; phylum Streptophyta; class Magnoliopsida; order Caryophyllales; family Polygonaceae; genus Persicaria; species Persicaria maculosa. The sequence goes on along the minus strand of OY998257.1, from coordinate 61,035,427 downwards.
AACATATGAACGATAACACGTCAGGTGCAGAAGGCACAACGCCATATCAATCACATGGGTTCTATTTTATTAATAAGCAATTCATGTATATTCATTGATTCGCATGCATTTTAGTCGAGTTGTACACACATGATCCTCTTTTGAACAAAGTTCGCATAAGAGAGCAATATCATTAGAATTCATCATCTAAGGTATCACTAAATAGATCATAGAACAATATCATGCCAAAACATCTCAAGTAAGCACATAAGCGATGCATTTTGTGATACCTACAAGTATTCCATAGGTGTCCCCATGAAATACTTGTACAAGTATCACAAAATCGTCACAATGTTCTCACTAGATTCGACCAAGTACTTTACAAGCGTCCTTGTAAAATACTTATGTCGACTTTGAGAAAACATTATCGCTAAGCAAGAATCAACAATTTATATCAAGAATCTGAATTTCATAAGTATTTCATATCAAGTCACTATGAACTCTTATAGTCAAAATATCATGGCTCTCAAATCAACAAACATAACTTCTCAAGTCTCAAACCATAAGTTTTCCCATCAACTAGAATAAGATTCTCAAGCCTGAGCTCATAAGCTTCCACTAACCAATACGAAACATCAGTCATAACAGTGTAAATCCTCGTAATCTCATCTCATGACCTCATCAAACCAAGGCCAAAAGGCACCAACAATTTCCATCATAAGTGATATACGTAACAAACAAATATGTATAAGTCAAATGCATCAAGAATGACAACAATTGTCTAATCCAAGTCGTCAAGTACCATACATTATATGCGCATAACAGGATCAAAGCATGTTATAAGAATTACGTCAGATGTCATAACAAGGGAAACCCATATAAACACATATCATACCAAGTCTTCAAGAATAACACACATGAGTCACCAAACTTCTCCCCCGAATTTACTTATCTCTAAAATCAAATTTAAGAACTACCCAAACAAGATTCTAAATATGTCTTCCATGGCCATCCATAAAGTATAAAGCTAATGCTCTCTACCAATCCCAATCTATATCCGTAAGGGATAGCTATCGCCACGACTACCCGATCAAGTCCCAATTCTCACTTCTCAAGGTGGTTATCTTACTTATCCATATTAAATTCATTTTGCCCTTTGAAAACATTCAAAACTCGTGAAAACCTTTGGGCCATTTTATTTCCAAACCTTAAAATCACCAATAGTGTTACAACTCATTTGTACTCGGATTGCACAACCTACCTCTGATACCAACTTTGTAACGGCCCAGATTTAAAATCCGGGTTACGTTTAGAGGGAAGAATTATCCCTCTGCCAGATCTTGCAATCCAAGTACGAGCTGCTTATTTATCAACTTCAAGTTATAACCCTGTTTAGTTTTAAGGATTTAATGATATAACTAAAAAAAGGGGATTTCGAACCCTCAAAACAATCAAAAAATCCAATCATTATTTGTGCTTTCGCACGTGAACCTGTCCTAATTCAACTAGTCAAAACTCAAAAGAGATAAAACGAGTTTAAATCAATATAAATACAACATGTTTCTAAATGACAGACTTAACCAAATACATTTGTAAAGTCAAGCTATAATAGGTGAAGTCTTCTTAACACTCTCGTCTCGTGAGAAAACCCCGCCATAGAAGCAAATTGTAAAGACCAAATATATTCCGTATTATATAATTATTATTTTAGTTAAAATCATTTGAAATATGACTATTTTATTCGTGTGATTGGAAGAAAACTTGTCCCCGAACAAGGTCAATTTTATAAATCCTTCCGACTTCATTTTAAATTAGATTTTACTCGGAATCAAATTCCGTTCTTGAGTATTTGAATTTTAAAAATTTATTCTTACTCGAAATGTTGTAATTCAATTTAAATTCTTAACGTCGGAAATTCAAAATTTCAAGGCGAATGGGATCCTTACACGTCATTTATCATTAATTATATATATAATATATATTTTATTTATTTTTGTATATATATATTATTTATTTTATTTATTTATTTCTCTCTCTCTCTCTCTCTCCCAGCCGTTGCTGCGTGGTCCCTCCCCTTCCCCTGCAATACTGCAGCCACCAACCTTGCATTGCCCTCCTCCCTCACGGTGCACCATCCCCCTCTGCACACCCAACCCATCTATATAAACACAACCCTCATCTCCCTACTCTCACCCTCATTCTTCTGCTCAGCAATACACTCCCTCTCTCTCCCTCATCTCTCCCTCCACAGAAAACCTAGGAGGAAACCCACACCTCACCCTCATTTTCATCACACTTCCGCTGCGCCAAGAAACCACCTTTCCTCCTCCAAATCTCTCCTCCAGGCAGCCAGCAACACCCTCTTCCATCGCCGGAGCTCAGGGGAAGCATCGGACACCGCCGGAGCCGCCGCCGTGCCGACGGAAGCGCCTCCCTCCTCTGTTCGGTTCCAAGCTCGGTAACACCCCTCCTCTTTCTCTCATCTTCGTTTCCAGCCTCAACCAGATTCCTTACTCATTCTCTTCTTCCCTAGGCTCGGAGGAGCTCTTCCGGCCACAATGACACCATCGTCGAAGCCGCCACCCCTTCTCTCCCCTGTTTTGGAGCCGACAAGGTAACCCATTCGATCTTCGTCCCTGTCTTCAATCGGTGCATTCGTCGCTCTTTTAACCCCTTTTCCCATCGTCCTAGGCCGGAGCCAGCCTCTCTTCCCCATTGCGGCACCAGACATCACCGGAGTACTTCGGCGGAGCTGCAACTTGGACTCGGTAACCTCCTCCTTCTCCCTTTCCTCTGTCGTCGTTTCTTTCCTTTTGGGCCGAGGGTGGTCGGAATTCCATTCCGACCTCCATGGTGGAAGGGCGGAGGCCGACGAGCCGCCGGAGGCCGAGGGTTCCCTCTCCGCTTCCCCGTTCTTCTCTCCCGCTCATCCTCTGTTCTGCTGAGGTTGAAGACGAAGGGGAGGCCTTTTTAGGCCTGTTTCTTGGGCCGGGTTATCCCCTAAACGGGTTATATCATTTAAGAACCCGGATCCCCCCTTCGCTTTTTGCTTCAGCCCACACACCCGTATTTCCCCTTGTGATGTTCCTATTTTGATCTGGGTCTGGGTCTGGGTTGCAAGGTTGGGTGATGGGCTGGACTCAAGCGGGTTGGGCTTGCCTTCTTTTTCCTTCTGCTGTGCCGGATGGGTTGGGTTACTTGTTTTGTTGGCTGAGTATATATATATATATATATATATATATATATATATATATATATATGTTATATATTTGTTATGTTATGTAGTAACATATTTTAATTATCATTTTTATTATTATTATTATTATTATTATTAGTTTTTATTATTATTATTATTATTGTTGTTATTATTATTATAAATCTGTTTTTTTTTTATGAAAATAAAGTTGGAAAGGGTTATATTATAAAATGATTTGTATAAGTGCCTTTGTGATGAATTTAAAATGTTTTAGTTGAGAAACTTGAATGGATTTATTTATAAGTTTGGAGGTGTGTTATATTAGTTAATTATATATTATAAGTAATTGTTTTAAAAGGAATTTCTATGTTTTGGAAATATTCTTTTGAGGACCTTGTTGGAAAGCGATGTATTAGAGAATTCTATCATAACGACTTTGACCGAGTTTGACCAAAAAATTGGATATTTCGGATATTTTCTCGGAATTTAGTTGTTTCCTTTGTGAGTATCTTGTGAAAAGGTTCCTATGTGTGAAATAGTAGAATAGTATCTCATGGCGCCATATTCGCTCATATATTAGGTGTTTGTTGATTCTTGGATTATGCTTGTGCTGTATCTTTTGCTGTTCGGCTTACTCAGGTAAGTTCCTTATGGGCTTACTCAGATTCGAAAGAGATTACCGGCTTGTGAATGTATGACATACTAGGTGTTGCATAAGCATTAAAGCATGTCATGTAGTATCATGCTAGGTTGCATTTATGATTGAGCATTCTATTTCTTTACGCGTATGAAACAGAACGGCCGTTATTTGTGATAGGCCTAGAGTCTTTGCTAGGGTCATAGGGTAGCCCAGTCCCATCGGGTGCCCTAAGTCTATCGAGTCGATATGAGCATGATGATAGCCCAGCACCATCGGGCACATTTATTTAATTTATGTTATCATGATGAGATATGATATGATATGCTATAGTATCGAACCGGCCGGTCTCTGCACTAACGGAAAGGGGTGCAGAGGCAGGAGAGGGACATGCCACTTATCATTCTTTTGGCGCCTTTACAGTTATTCCTCGCATACTGTAAATTAGGATCATGCTAGTGTGATTTAATTTCAGCATCTGCATCATCCTTATTATTAGTGTATGTGTATGTTTGCTTGCTGGACAGAGCGTGATGGGGCCTCGGTCTGACCCCTCTCGCACCAATTGTTTTTAGGTATGATTGCTCTTTGTCTTTATGGCCTGGGAAACTCCGGGCGCTTGCAAATAATCTGTCTAACCCCGCTAACTCGGCCTTACCATTTCATAATTATGTGTTTGGTTTTGACCCGGCCTTGCCGTGGCAAGTTGTACTCTACTTCCGTTTATTCTTTCATTTGCAAACGAATTTCCGCGACTTAGATTTAGGACGGCTCGAAGACTCCGCGTGGCCATTAGGCTATTTTGGGGTCCGAAATCCCCACTTTTAAATACTAATCTTGAATTTCAAAACCCCGACCTGTACTCGAATTGCAAGATCCGAACGAAGGTATCCAACCTTTGAAACGTAACCCGGGTATCTATATTCGGGCCGTCACAAAGTTGGTATCAGAGTCAGGTTTTGCAATTTGGGTACCAAAGGGTCGAGTGTATGTTTTTAAAACCGCCCACGAATTTCAAAAGTTTTGAAAGAGTTTTCAAGGGGCAAAATGAACTTAATATGTCTAACACAAATGAACTTAATATGAACTAGGCCTTAAAATGGAGTAAAAATCAACCAATGGGGATCGAGTGGGTAGAATGGCATTAGACCATCCCTATTGGATGTAGATCGGGAATGGGTAGGCAAAACATAGCTTACTCTTTACAGATGGGCTTAGAAGGCTCCAAGAAATTGCACCACGGTGGTTGGAGTGGCGAGTTAGGTAGAGGCCATGAGGTATTTGCCCCTCCGGTCGGTCGCTCCTCGAAGAGCGACCTTAGGTAGATTGACGTGTGTATTTATACCAATTGGGCCTGAGGGCGATCTCCCTCGAAGGAGATCATTGCAAACATTCTTGAATGATTCTGTGCTGAGTGATGGTTTTGGGTATGCAGCATGGTCGACATATGACGTGGGACCGTCGGGCGTGGGGGCCCAGTACATAGAGGCAGAGGACGACCTCGCCGAGTTGTACCAGACAGGACAGACGATGACGTTCAGGGTCTCGGGGGTGAGGAGGTCCCCGCCCCCCAGCCAGAGGAGATCCTACGACAGATGGATCGGGATACCCTGATTGAGATGCTGAGAGGGCTGGTCGGAGACCCTCCACCAAATACACCTGAGTTACCGACCCCTGTCGAGCCGCCAGCTGAGCCGGTTAGAGAGACCCCCGTTGGACAGCCAGTCGCACCAGCCCCCGTCGATGTGCGCCCTGAGAAGCACATCGATTGGGTTCGATCCTTGGCACTCTGCAGCCCGCCATATTTCTTGGGAGAGGACAGGGCAGACATCGAGGCATGGCTTCGACAGATCGACAACATCTTTGACTTCATCGGCGCTCCGACATCTGAGCGTCAGAGGTTGGCAGCAGGACTTCTGAGAGATGACGCCTTTCTTCGCTGGACCGTCTGTAAGACGGGCCAGACAGAGTGGAGCTATGAGGAGTTTCGAGCACTGATGCTCCGGGAGTATTGTCCGCCAGGGACACATACAGCTAGGGAGGTTATCTTCATGCGTGCTACTTACGACCCATCCCGCCCTGTATTGGAGGTCATTCGCCAGTTCAAGAGGGAGCTGGTCCATTGCGCTCACCTCTGTCCCACTGATGAGAGTCGTATCCGCTTGTTATCCATGAGGCTGCCGCCGGAGATCCTTTTACACGCATCTAGTTTGGGAGCTGTTCCGTTCGATCGCTTTCTGGAGGTCGTGATGATGTATGAGCAGCAGAGGATTTTGACTACTACTATGTATGCCCCCCCTCGCCCCACGGCGAAGAGGCCCGCTGACACGAGATGGGATACGAGCTCCCGAGGAGCCTTCCGCGGAGGATTCAAAGGAGGGATGTCGAGAGTTATGCCACCCCCAGCACCACCAGTGGCTAGTCGAGGTGCTAGCGTCCAGAGCATTACCTGCTATGGGTGTTCTGAGTCCGGTCATTACCAGAGAGACTGCCCTGATAGATCTACCAGATGTTACACTTGTGGAGGTATGGGACACAGAGCTACCCGCTGCCCCCAGGGTGATAGGACCCCATTAGCTCCACCCGCACCGAGACTTCCCGCTGCTCCCCAGCCCCCGCTTCTGACTTATACCCCGGGGCAGGGGAGAGGTAGCACCACTATTAGAGGTCGATCCGGAGGACGTTGCAGAGGTTCAGCTAGAGGGGGTCGTGGGCCATCTGGGCCCGGGACAGGCAGAGGATCATCATCCGCAGGACCGTCTGGGTCAGGTTATGGGAGAGGACAGACATCTGGAGCTTCTGGTTCTACATTGCCCCCACCGCCCCGCGTTTTTCAGATGAGAGTTGAGGATCGATCCGCTCTGAGTGCCTCAGGTACTATATTTCTCCGAGATGACTGTTTGAGTATTCTTTTTGACACGGGTGCCACACACTGCTTCATAGCAGAGTCGTGCGTCTCTAGGCTGAGCCTGAGCTGCGCGAGGGGTCCGCTCCTGACTGTGGGTATGCCGGATGGGGCTAGGATTAGGACGAGTCGTGAGATCCTAGGTTGCCCCATCCGTATAGGAGAGCGAGAGTGGCCCGCCGATCTGATCGTGATGGCCTTGAGGACCCACGACCTGATTCTTGGGATGGATTTCATGGACCACTATGGGGCGATCATCGACTTGCGGACGAGGACCGTATCGATTCTAGCAGAGGATGGCACCGAGCACCAGGTTTGGGGTAGCGACCCCAAGAGGAACGGGGCACTGATCAGCGCAGTTCGGGCAGCGAGACTTCTGGAACAGGGTTGTACAGGATATTGGTGTTATGCTTTGGAGGTGGATCGAGGCCGACCCGTCATGTCTGAGGTACCCGTTGTTCGAGACTTCACCGACGTTTTCCCCGATGAGTTACGCGGACTACCCCCGCAGAGAGAGGTCGACTTCGCTATCGAGTTGGAGCTGGGCACTAGGCCCATTTCCCGAGTACCTTACAGATGACACCCACAGAGATGGCTGAGCTTAAGGCTCAGCTTGAGGAGTTAGCCGGGAAGGGCTATATTCGTCTGAGCGCATCACCATGGGGAGCTCCAGTGCTGTTCGTCAAGAAGAAGGATGGTTCGTTGAGGTTGTGCATCGATTACCATGAGCTGAACCGGGCGACGGTGAAGAACCGTTACCCGCTTCCGAGGATTGACGAGCTGATGGACCAGCTTCAGGGTGCAGTGATCTTTTCGAAGATCGAATTGAGATCGGGGTATCATCAGCTCAGAGTGCGATCAGAGGACATCCAGAAGACCGCCTTTAGGACGCGGTATGGGCACTGAGTTTGTGGTCATGCCTTTCGGGCTGACCAATGCGCCAGCGGCCTTCATGGAGCTTATGAACAGGGTGTTCATAGACTATCTGGACAGATTTGTCGTGGTATTCATCGATGACATCTTAGTGTACTTACGGAGCTACGAGGAGCATGAGCAGCATTTGAGGATTGTTCTGGAGACGTTGAGGAGGCATCAGCTGTTCGGCAAGTACAGCAAGTGCGGTGACCTTCTTAGGTCATGTGATCTCAGCAGCTGGAGTCGCCGTGGATCCGGCGAAGATTGATGCCATCGTTGCTTGGGAGGTGCCCAAGAACGTCCGAGATATCCGTTCCTTCCTAGGATTGGCCAGCTACTACCGTCGCTTTGTGCAGGACTTCTCGAGGATCGCTCGACCGATGACACAGCTGACATGGAAGGACGTTCCTTTCGTGTGGAGTGAGGAGTGCCAGGCCAGTTTTGAGCTTCTCAAGGAGAAGCTGACGACCGCACCAGTTTTGGCTCTACCTAATGGGACCGAGGACTTCGTGATCTATACCGATGCTTCGCGAGCTGGTCTGGGATGCATTCTGCACCAGAGGGATCGAGTTATCGCTTATGCTTCACGTCAGTTGAAGCTTGGAGAGGAGACCTACCCCACCCATGATCTTGAGCTGGCAGTTGTAGTGCATGCTCTGAAGATCTGGAGACACTATCTGTATGATACTTCATGCAAGGTGATGACAGATCACAAGAGCTTGAAGTACATCTTCACCCAGAGGGAGCTCAACATGAGGCAGAGACGCTGGTTAGAGCTCCTGAAGGATTATGATTTGGAGATCATCTATCATCCCGGGAAGGCCAATGTGGTGGCCTACGCGCTCAGTCGGAAGACTCATCAGGAGGTGACTGTGGCCAGACTGACAGCACAGCGTAGATTGCAGGCAGAGTTGATGTCATGTGGCATAGAGGTATGGATTCAGCGAGAACGGGGTCAGCTATCCTTCCTCGAGATTCACTCAGAGCTGACCGATGAGATTCGCATAGGACAGGCAGATTGCCCTGAGGTGGCAGCCCTGAGAGAGCGGATGGCACAGGGACGAGCTGGAGATCTTATGGAGAGAGCCGATGGCTTGCTGACTTTTCAGAGCAGAGTGGTAGTACCCTCTACGTTAGATCTGAGGCAGAGGATTATGCAGGAGGCTCATACCACCCCTTATTCGGTCCATCCAGGGACGAATAAGATGTATCAGGATTTGAGGAGATCCTATTGGTGGCAGAGGATGCGAGCGGAGATTACAGATTTCGTCGCCAGATGTCAGATCTGTCAGCAGGTCAGGATTGAGCATCAGAGACCGTGTGGCTTGGTCAGATCACTTCCAGTTCCCGAGTGGAAGTGGACGGACATCTCCATGGATTTCGTCACTGGATTGAGGAGAGATGTCCGAGGGTTCGATGCTATCTGGGTCGTGGTCGACAGACTGACCAAGTCGGCCCATTTCATCGCCATTCAGGAGACATGGCCAGTTGCGAGACTAGCAGACGAGTTCATCCGACAGATTGTGAGACTCCATGGGGTTCCCGAGAGGATAGTTTCTGACAGAGATGGCCGCTTCACATCGAGATTTTGGCGGCAGATTCATGATGCTTTGGGGACTCGTTTGCATTTCAGCACTGCTTATCATCCGCAGACAGATGGACAGAGTGAGCGGACGATCCAGACTCTAGAGGATATTCTGAGATCTTGCGTTTTGGAGTGGGGCGACCGTTGGGTCAGATTCTTGCCGTTGGTCGAGTTCTCGTACAACAACAGCTACCATTCTTCGATCGAGATGGCACCCTATGAGGCACTGTATGGGAGGCGCTGCAAGTCGCTAGTATGTTGGGATGAGCCCGCTGACACCACAGCTTCGTTGCCAGAGATGGTTCGAGAGACAGTCGACCAGGTCGGACGCATACGGGAGCATATGAGGGTCGCTCAGGACCGGCAGAAGAAGTATGCGGACCGCAGGCGGACAGAGCTCGAGTTTGAGGTCGGATCGCATGTATGGCTTAGAGTGTCGCCGACCAGAGGAGTTCGCCGCTTTGGCATCAAGGGCAAGCTGAGCCCTAGATTTGTGGGACCGTTTGAGATTCTCGAGAGGGTCGGTGAGGTCGCATACCGTTTAGCCCTACCCCCATCGTTAGCCGGAGTGCACGATGTGTTCCATGTGTCCCAGCTTCGGCGATATGTCCCCGATCCGAGTCATATCCTTGACCATTCCGATCTCCGGATAGAGCCCGACCACACCTATGTAGAGAGCCCAGTTAGGGTACTTGACCGTTGAGTCAAGAAGTTGAGGACCAAGGAGGTTCCTCTTCTTCTGGTCCAGTGGTCTAGGAGGAGTCCCGAGGAGGCGACTTGGGAGACTGAGGATAGCCTTCGGTCGAGCTATGGGAGTGTCATAAATGAGCTCTTAGCATCCTATGTTGAGCCGAGTGTTGACCTATCCTTGACCTCGTGAGCTAGTGGTGAGCCTTAGTAACCTTTTATTTCTGGGATGGGCATTTCTGTGATTTTGCGTGCTTATGATTGCTTTCTCTGTGCAGATTCTATGCTGAGACGATATGGCTAGAGATCGGTTCTCGTGGCTTGCGTGATGATATGCTGATGTGATGTCCGTTGGGACTTATGACACTTTATAGGATATTGAGATACCTTACTCATAGTATGACTAGACCTTATCGCCATTTTTGGCACGTTTTGAGACATTAGTATTTCCCATGTTGTGTTTTAGACCGTTTGCTATGAGCGGTTTGACCTGTTGAGACTTACCACGTGAGAGGTGGTTGAGATTATGGTAGTTATTTATGCTTGAGTTGATTTCGACATTATGATTCTTGATGAGTTAGAATGGGTAATTGAATGACTTGGAACATAGGAAGAGAATATGGGATTAGCCCTTAGAGGTGGATAACTCCACCTCTCGCAATCTGAAATTTCTGGAATTTGCATCGAATTTGAAAACTTTGAGCAGCTTTGAAAAGGACCATTTTGGGTTTTTTTAAGGATTGAACGCTATCTAAAATTCTGTGATTTAAGGTCAAACTTTCCGTTTAAAACGCTTTTTAAACCCTCCCAAACCATATTATACACTTTTGAGTTATGATACGCCTGAGAAGTCGGGGCAGGGATGGGATAAGGGCCCATATCCCATACTTGCTCCAACCAATTGGGAGTAGCATGATCACGTCAAAGATACTGCGAGAATCTCATATGGGCCCTTATGAGATACTTATGGAATCGAAGGCATGATTCTCGGACTCACCTCTTTCAAATCCTTTCCGTTTCTTTAGAATGATTTTAGTCTCGGGGACGAGACTTGTTTTTAGAGGTGGATAAATGTAAAGACCAAATATATTCCGTATTATATAATTATTATTTTAGTTAAAATCATTTGAAATATGACTATTTTATTCGTGTGATTGGAAGAAAACTTGTCCCCGAGCAAGGTATATTTTATAAATCCTTCCGACTTCATTTTAAATTAGATTTTACTCGGAATCAAAGTCCGTTCTTGAGTATTTGAATTTTAAAAATTTATTCTTACTCGAAATGTTGTAATTTAATTTAAATTCTTAACGTCGGAAATTCGAAATTTCAAGGCGAATGGGATCCTTCCACCTCATTTATCATTAATTATATATATAATATATATTTTATTTATTTTTGTATACATATATATATTATTTATTTTATTTATTTATTTTTCTCTCTCTCTCTCCCAGCCGTTGCTGCGTGGTCCCTCCCCTTCCCCTGCAATACTGTAGCCACCAACCTTGCATTGCCCTCCTCCCTCACGGTGCACCATCCCCCTCTGCACACCCAGCCCATCTATATAAACACAACCCTCATCTCCCTCCTCTCACCCTCATTCTTCTGCTCAGCAATACACTCCCTCTCTCTCCCTCATCTCTCCCTCCACAGAAAACCCAGGAGGAAACCCACACCTCACCCTCATTTTCATCACACTTTTGCTACGCCAAGAAACCACCTTTCCTCCTCCAAATCTCTCCTCCAGGCAGCCAGCAACACCCTCTTCCATCGCCGGAGCTCAGGGGAAGCATCGAACGCCGCCGGAGCCGCCGCCGTGCCGACGAAAGCGCCTCCCTCCTCTGTTCGGTTCCAAGCTCGGTAACACCCCTTCTCTTTCTCTCATCTTCATTTCCAGCCTCAACCAGATTCCTTACTCATTCTCTTCTTCCCTAGGCTCGGAGGAGCTCTTCCGGCCACAAGGACACCATCGTCGGAGCCGCCACCCCTTCTCTCCCCTGTTTTGGAGCCGACAAGGTAACCCATTCGATCTTCGTCCCTTGTCTTCAATCGGTGCATTCGTCGCTCTTTTAACCCCTTTCCCCATCGTCCTAGGCCGGAGCCAGCCTCTCTTCCCCATTGCGGCACCAGACATCATCGGAGTACTTCGGCGGAGCTGCAACTTGGACTCGGTAACCTCCTCCTTCTCCCTTTCCTCTATCGTCGTTTCTTTCCTTTTGGGCCGAGGGTGGTCGGAATTCCATTTCGACCTCCGTGGTGGAAGGGCGGAGGCCAACGAGCCGCCGGAGGCCGAGGGTTCCCTCTTCGCTTCCCTGTTCTTCTCTCCCGCTCATCCTCTGTTCTGCTGAGGTTGAAGACGAAGGGGAGGCCTTTTTGGGCCTGTTTCTTGGGCCGGGTTATCCCCTAAACGGGTTATATCATTTAAGAACCCGGATCCCCCCTTTCCTTTTTGCTTCAGCCCACACACCCGTATTTCCCCTTGTGATGTTCCTATTCGGATCTGGGTCTGGGTCTGGGTTGCAAGGTTGGGTGATGGGCTGGACTCAAGCGGGTTGGGCTTGCCTTCTTTTTCCTTCAGCTGGGCCGGATGGGTTGGGTTACTTGTTTTGTTGGTTGAGTATATATATATATAAATATGTTATATATTTGTTATGTTATATAGTAACATATTTTAATTATCATTTTTATTTTTATTATTATTATTATTAGTTTTTATTATTATTATTATTGTTGTTGTTATTATTATTATTATAAATCTGTTTTTTTTATGAAAATAAAGTTGGAAAGGGTTATATTATAAAATGATTTGTATAAGTGCCTTTGTGATGAATTTAAAATGTTTTAGTTGAGAAACTTGAATGGATTTATTTATAAGTTTGGAGGTGTGTTATATTAGTTAATTATATATTATAAGTAATTGTTTTAAAAAGAATTTCTATGTTTTGAAAATATTCTTTTGAGGACCTTGTTGGAAAGCGATGTATTAGAGAATTCTATCATAACGACTTTGACCGAGTTTGACCAAAAAATTGGATATTTCGGATATTTTCTCGGAATTTAGTTGTTTCCTTTGTGAGTATCTTGTGAAAAGGTTCCTATGTGTGAAATAGTAGAATAGTATCTCATGGCGCCTTATTCGCTCATATATTAGATGTTTGTTGATTCTTGGATTCTGCTTATGCTGTATCTTTTGCTGTTCGGCTTACTCAGGTAAGTTCCTTATGGGCTTACTCAGATTCGAAAGAGATTACCGGCTTGTGAATGTATGACATACTAGGTGTTGCATAAGCATTAAAGCATGTCATGTAGTATCATGCTAGGTTGCATTTATGATTGAGCATTCTATTTCTTTATGCGTATGAAACAGAACGGTCGTTATCTTTGATAGTCCTAGAATCTTTGCTAGGGTCATAGGGTAGCCCAGTCCCATCGGGTGCCCTGAGTCTATCGAGTCGATATGAGCATGATGATAGCCCAGCACCATCGGGCACATTTATTTAATTTATGTTATGATGATGAGATATGATATGATATGCTATAGCATCGAACCGGCCGGTCTCTGCACTAACGGAAAGGGGTGCAGAGGTAGGAGAGGGACATGCCACTTGGCATTCTTTGGGCGCCTTTACAGTTATTCCTCGCATACTGTAAATTAGGATCATGCTAGTGTGATTTAATTTCCGCATCTGCATCATCCTTATTATTAGCGTATGTGTATGTTTGCTTGCTGGACAGAGCGTGATGGGGCCTCGGTCTGACCCCTCTCGCACCAATTGTTTTTAGGTATGATTGCTCTTTGTCTCTATGACGTGGGAAACTCCGGGCGCTTGCAAATAATCTGTCTAACCCCGCTAACTCGGCCTTACCATTTCATAATTATGTGTTTGGTTTTGACCCGGCCTTGCCGTGGCAAGTTGTACTCTACTTCCATTTATTCTTTCATTTGCAAACGAATTTCCGCGACTTAGATTTAGGACGGCTCAAAGACTCCGCGTGGCCATCAGGCTATTTTGGGGTCTGAAATCCCCACTTTTAAATACTAATCTTGAATTTCAAAACCCCGACCTGTACTCGAATTGCAAGATCCGAACGAAGGTATCCAACCTTCGAAACGTAACCCGGGTATCTATATTCGGGCCGTTACACAAATCAGCAAGCAAAAGGGAGCGGGTACCTGAAACTATACCACAAGTCAAGGTCGAGCCACTCATGCAGGACCGGAAGTCCTCGCTGAGGTCATATAATACGCTTATACCTAGAATAAAGGATGACTAATGCAGTACAAGATTTAAATCACATAGGCATGCTTTGACAGTTATAATATGCGGAAAACTGTAAAGGGCCCAAGACAATGCCAAGTGGCATATCCCTCTCTTACCTCTGCACCCCTTCCCGTTAGTCCAGAGACTGGCCAGTTCGGTGCTATAGCATAGCAATTTCCTTGTGGTGGTGCACAAACCACGACATCATCATATCATATCATATCATATCATCTCATCGCTTGCCCGATGGTGCTGGGCTATCATATCATGCTCATCGCTTGCCCGATGGGGCTGGGCTACCCTATGACCCTAGCAAGGACTCTAGGACTATCACAGATAACAACCGTTCTGTTTCAAATGCATAAAGAATAGGGATGCTCATTCATAAGTGCAAGTGCTAAACATGATACTACATGACATGCTTTTATGCATATGCAACACCTGCATACTATATGACACATCAGTCATGAGGTCCAATCACTTGAGTAAGCCCCGGAGGACTTACCTGGAGTCTTCACATCCAATTAATCAGCAACCAAGCCATTTAGATAATCGTCCATCGGGAAACAAGCCACTCAGATAATTATCCAATCACACTAGCAAGTAATAAGCACGGAACAACTCATCAATACATATTTAATCAACACACAAGCATGTTTCCAAGTCATCACAAGACTAAGTAGATAATATTTTATTCAAGTAATCTAGCATTCTCATCATGACCATCATTCTCAATTAACCTTGTTCTCATCAAGTATGAAACTTAGCTCAAAGTCTTACCAATATCATCGCTCAAAACATCTTACTTCAATTCAAGCTCAGGTTTTCCTTAAACATTTTCTTAAGTGATTCATCATCATCATTATATATCATCACATAACATCTCATAATTTTTTATAGGCATTTCCATAAATCAACTCAAGATTCCATATATCAATTGTGTTTTTAACTCATATATTCATATCTCAATTACATACTTCGTATATTTCATACCATAACTCACGTAAGTGCTCAAGTAATTTCATTAATCAAATTATCAAGTCAACTCAAGTAAGTAATAAATTATCAAATCTCAATTAACTCAATGAAACCATAACTTCTCCACCATCAGAAGAAGTCAACAATTTAGCTCATGTGAATTCTCATGTACTAAATCCTCTCAAACACAATCAATTAAGATGACAACTCGTGAATCTCCACACTTAAGTCTACAAGCATGACAAGTTCCCAAAACACCTCTTATATGATTTTAATAATCAAAGCTGATCATACTAATCTTAATCTATTTAACTTAATTACCCAAACGAGGTCATGACTCATAAAATATCACAAGTATAATAAGTTCTCAAGATGTCTTTCATATCCTATAAGCTTAACCAAGTCTTGTCTAGCTCTTATAAGATCTTATTAATCAAATTTAGTCCGTCAGGAAGGAGATTGTCACTAATAAATAAACGAGGCAAGTCGAAGAGAATCTATTTTATCCATTCAATTCCTCAAGTATCCTATATTCATTCATATATAAGGAGTAAGCCATGATAAGTCAACATTTCTAAAATCCTTTAAAGTTTCAATTATCACTAAAACGCTCAAAGGAAGCTTTGAAGCCATCACAAGCAAGATTAAACATAACAAGTGCTCAAGATATCTTTTATATATCTTATGTGCTTATCCATATTTGAACTACACTTATAAATTTTTACTAATCAAATCCATTAATCAATTATAATTCTAATCAATTGAAGTTATCACTATGTAAATATAACAACTATCCATTTTTATAATTCAACCGATTCTAACTATAGTTAGGAGATCAAATAACATTAATTATTACCTCCTAAAGCTTAATTGGCCGGGTTAATAAGCATATAATATTATTTTCTTATTTTCAATAGAGATTATAGCAACAATTCAAGCTCATTAATTCTCAAGATAAAACATGACAAACCAATTTAAACTTCACTCATATCAACCAAATTCCATAGTCAATCATCTAAACAAGACCCCACATGTTAAAGAGTTGTACCTAAAATTGGAGGCTGCTCGATGGGATATGGGATCGAGGCTCGCACCACCTGGCTTTGACTTTGGTGGCACCGGGGTTCATGGTTGCAGGTTCAACGCACTCGGGCTTGACATCACTAAGGTTGAGGAACAAGGTGAGATCGAAAGAGGGGAGGCACCGATCTTCTTCCTCTGGCCACCGGGAGGAGCACTGTGCAGAGAGGTGCAGAAAGGTCGGCATTCAGGCTTATCGGCAGCGGGCGGTGGTCGTCGACGTCACGGGTGGAGGCAGGTCGGTGCCACTAACCCTCAATTTCCCTGGCATCGCTTGGGCGCCATAGAAGGTGAGCGAGAGCAGGCTGCGGCGGCGGCGTAGGTGCAAGGAGGGGTGGCTCGTGGTTCACTAGGAGAGCAGCAGTAGCGCTGGGTGGGTAGCGCTCGAGCTCGCTGCGATGCTCGGGTTGTTGTGCGGTCGATAGAGAGCAAAAGCGAGGGAGTGAAACAGAGCTGAGGGGTAAAGGAGTGGGAAGCCATGGGAGGATCTTTGAGGTTGAATGTGAAGAGATGTTGTTCTACAACATTCAGATCCGAAAATGGAGAGAGAGAGAGAGAGAGAGAGAGATGAATTGAAATGAAGAGGAGGGTGACGGGAGTTAGGGCCGGCTTGGTGGTGGACAAAAAAGTATATATATATATATATATCCCTCAATTAGGGTTAGATTAGTTTATGAGAAATCACAAAACACACCCGCTATTTTCGTTTTATAATGGTTATACCACAATAAACAAAAATTTCAACCCCATAGATATTTATTTAATTTAAACAAATGTAATTTGATCGAGGACGAAGATTTTCAAAATTTTCGAAATCTTGGAATTTAATATTTAATTAAATTCCTAAGTCATAAAATACTATTTTAATATTCCGATTCTTTACAGTGGGTTAGGGAGAAGACGAATACTGAAGCACCGGTTCAAAGCCTTCTCCTAGCTTTATTTTGAGATAACATATATAGGTTGGGGATTCATGAAAATAAACAAGAAAACTAAGGAGAATAAAGATAGGAAAACAAATCAAACCAAACAAAGAGGTCAGATACCTTGTGGAAACAAACGATTCCAAGGACAATTGACACAAGCGACACAACCTTCTTCTATGACAATAGAGCTGGGATTAGGGATTTAGGCATACAAAAGAGAAAAGAAAGGAAGACGGAGATTGTAAAATAGATAAAGCCACAAGAAGGCCAGATACTTAAGGAGTCGGCGATTTAGAGTTCTTCAATCCCATCCATTTTCGTTGTGGCTGGGTCGTACTCGTCGGGACGACTTTTAGAGAGATGATGGTCGGAGGTAGAGCATTGAACCCATGAGAACGGTCGCTACAGAGGAAGATCAGATATGGAGAGAGATAATCGAAGATGGAGTTAGAAATTTGAGGGCTCGGGTCTAGAGAGAGTTAGAGGTATTAAGGGGAGAGATAAAATAGATAGAAACTTTTCAATGTTTTATAAATTTTAAGAAAGTGAATAAAATGGGTCAAATTTTATTTAGGAGCTACTCTGTATGTGCTAACATTATTTTAAAAGCATTGCTACAAATTTTTGTTAATATTACCTTCAAATTTAAAAGCATGGCTACAAATTTTTTCTAAGTGTTTTAATGTCGCGTATTTCCCTAAATGCGCACATTTTTTAGTTTGTTTACAACTAACAATTTCACATCTCTCCATATATTTGACCATTGTGTAAATTATTTTAAACATCAAAAATATTATTGATGTAATAAATTAATTTAACATCTGTTGATTTTTTATAGACTTAAATTACATGATGTCTAATTCAATAAAATGAGACTACTTTGGGGTCCCGCTCTACGAGGGAGGCAAAACCCTCTCTATGAGGTGAAGAGAGAGAGATGAATAAAGGTGAACTGAATTGTTTGTTGAATGACTGAAATGAAAAGCTTAGGCTAGAGCGGTATTTATAGTCCTTAATGGGATGAGAAAACCCTAGAATCGGCTCATTATAGGATAAGATTTCATACTTGCAACTTAAGAAATGAATCATCGCCAAATCGCACAAATCGGTGAGCACTGAGGTTTTACGGCGGGCATCGACCTCCACACTGGTCATTCTGTCTCTACGGGTGGTGTGATCAGCGGGTGTTGTGATGAGGGTATTTCGATGCCGATGCTCAATCAATCAAATGTATTTATTTTGAAATCCCTCTATAATATAGTGGAATTAAGGTCGATCCAAGAGAGTTGGTCAGCGGTTCTATCCTAGTTGCTTTTTAGGTTCAAAGTAAGGAAATAGGTGAAATAAGTGGTGAAAGTATGAACTTCAAGTTGGGTATCGAACACAAACAATTGGCTCAAGAAGACTAAGGCAATATATGAAGAAGTACTTCCAAAGTTAGGGCTTGCCACAACAATAAACATATGTGTGAATCAACAAACCATAGAAAGAATCATGCTTTTATCAACTCAACAATTAAATCAATTCACTTTCGCATAAAAGACCTACTTGGTTCTACCTTCTCCTAATTAGGTTCTTTTAACTTTCGTTAGAAAGCCCTAATTACTATCAAAGTTAACAATGTCCTCTTTCAAGTTCAATTGCAACTAAGAATTCCTTTAGACTTTCGTGTAAAGGTTAAGTATATAGGTACAAGAAGAAGATATAAACATCAAATAATCATAGACTCATTCATCCACACATTCATCCACACATATGCCTATTGTTGGGTTCCCCCCAACCCTAAAAGAGAGGGAAACTGCTCACACATTGTCATGGAAAACATAAATCCTAAATAAGAAAACATAATCTAAAATTGCAATAATATCAAACCTCAAAATCACGTTCAACCTCTTCAACAAAACTCCAAACCGTTTACTCCTAGGTTGCTGTAAGTTCAGCGTGTATAGATGATGATATTAAGCCCCTATTAGGCTTTATTTTATAGATACAACTAAGACTTAATCTGCCAGGAAAGAGATTTTATCTTAGGAAAATATAATCTATCTAAAGAAAAATATAATATATCTAAGTTTATCTAACTTCTATCCATATCTAAAATATCTTAAGAGAATTAGATAAAAACCCTAATTAAAAAGGCCCAAAATAGCCCATCACTAATTTCGCAGATTATGCAATTTTTATTTTCCTAAGTCATGTGTATCAGGTTGAGTCCTTTGATCATTCTAGCCATATTAAATTCATTTTGCCCTTTTAAAACTTTGTCAAAACCATTTGAAACTCATGGTCGGTTTTCAAAACATACAATCGACCCTTTGATACCCGAATTGCAGAACCTGGCTCTGATACCAACTTTGTAATGGCCCAAACATAAATATTCGGGTTACGTTTCGAAGGTTGGATACCTTCGTTCGGATCTTGCAATCCAGGTATGGGTCGAGGTTTCAAAACCTCAAGTGAGAGCGTTTAAAGTGGGGACTTTGAACCCCAAATAAAGCGTAGGGTCGTTAGGTACCCTTAACCTGTCCTGTGAGACTATATCGCTAAAATCATTTTTGCGTAAATCGAGGGAAAACAAAAATAGAGTACAACTTGCCACGGAAAGGCCATGTCAAAACCAAAACCACGAAATCTCCAAACACATGAAAATATAAGCCGAGTATAAGTGAGTTTGATTTGATTGCTCGAGCAAGTCCCCATTACGGAAGCGTGGAGCATAAATGATCTGCAAACAAACCTAAAAAAATATGTGCAGGGCATGAGATCAGACCGAGGCCCTATCACACTCTATTCCCACAGCAGGCATATACATACGCTACACCTAATAAAGATGCTTCTAATGCAGTGCGGAAAATTTAAACACTCAAGCATGCTGACAGTTTATATATATGTAAAAAGTGATAAAAGGCCCAAATAATGCCAAATGACATATCCCTCTCATACCTCCACCCCCCTTCCCGTTAGGGTGGACATTGGCCAGCTCGGGCTAAAGCATAGACATTGCCATCCGCATATGGTATATGTGTGCACGTCAACAGTCTCAAAATCATGCTCATATGGTGAGAAGAGCCCGCAAGCTCTACTCTACTCGGACTCGATGGAGGACAAGCCCGATGGGACTGGGCCGTCCTATGACCCTAGCAATGACTCTAGGACTCACACAGATCACGACCGTTCTCTTTTCATACACAATAATTAAACAGATGCTCATTCAAGTGTGCAACCTAAGCATGATACAACATGGCATGCTTCAATGCTTATGCAACACCTAGTATGTCATACAACTACATGTAGGAGGGTGTGTCTGATGAGTCTGAGTAAGTCCATAAAGGAACTTACCTGATAAGCCAAACAGCAAAGCGTAGCACAAGTAGAGTCCACACAAGCAACCAATCCACTCAAGCAACTCAATCAACAAGCACCTATGATAATAGTACGGAAGCGATAAGGCACAAGACTACTAGTCATACACACACTCAAGGACCATTTCAAAAACCATTTCCAATAGGCACCTATGATAATAGTATGGAAGCGATAAGGCACAAGACTACTAGTCATACACACACCCAAGTCCTAAAACCATTTCCAAAACCAATTCGATGTACAACCATTTCAAACCATTCTTAAATCGTTTACAAAGCGGAAACCTCAAAAGCCAACTCATCCAAATAAGCCAAGTTCTATAATACTCAAGTTCATTTCGAAGTCCAATAGTCCATAATTTAATCATATTTAAGAATCCCGACACTTGAAACAAAGCTTTCAAAACATTTTTCAAGCATTCAATCCGACATTTCACATTCCGTCAAAATCCCCTTTTTAATATTAAAAAAATAATTATTATTCCCAAATCCCCTTATCAATTTAATATTCCAAAATCCTGTTTTCTGAAATAATCTCAAACTTAGATTCTATTAAAAAGGATCGGAATCAAAAACCAATAACGCCAGCCAAAGGGGTCAAGGAGTAGCTCGGTCAAATCTCCTGGATGGATTTTGTGGCGGCGAGAGGGCCATTTCGTGGCCGCGGAATCCATCACATGTTCCCCGTGAGAAGGCCTTCGATGGCCGCAACACAGGGATTTCGCCGCGGTGAAAACCGCGGCCGCGGCCACGAGCGCCTTCTTCTTCCTTTGTCTGTATTCTAACTCACCCCGGCGACCATGGTTTCGCCGCGGCGAGATTTGAACTTAGATGCTCGTTTTCACTTCAAATCACACTCGTTTTTGTCTTGATTCAAAACCATTTTAACCCAAACTTGTTTTAAAATATTCCGAACACAAAACCGAAACCAAACAACCACATAAGACTTAAACATGGACTAGATGGGAGAGCGGAAGGGGGATTACCTACCCTCCTTGTGGCTTTCTTCAAAACCTTGAAAGAGGTGAGTCCTTGGGCTCCGATTCAATGAGATCTTGCTATGACAAGGCCTAGGAGTGATAGATCTTGGTTGAAAGAGAACATTTATGAAGATCTAGATCCAAAATGAGACGATGGAAGGAGGAGAGTTTACCTTGTTCAAAAACAAGGGAATAAGGGAGAAATGAGCTTGAATCTGCTTTACAAGGCATTAGATCTGAAGGTAGAGGAGAGAATAAGGATCAAGCAAGAACAAACAGGGAAGAGAAAGAAGTTAAGATGAGGGAGCAGAATGAGTCGATTTACGGAGCCAACGACGTGAATCTAGGCACCAGTCGCGACGGCGAAAAGAGGTCTCACGACCGCGAGTAAGACCTCCTTCTTTTGGGCTCTCCTTCCGGGGCAGCGACCAGGATCTCACGGCGGCGAGTTGGAACTTGCGGCGGTGACCAGGAACTTTGTGGCGGCGAACAGGACAAAAACTAGGTTTTTGAATGGAAATTACTTTCCGACTCCGATTTTTGGGTTAGATCTTTGAGAGGAGGTCTTTTTGAAAGTGTTTTAGGGTAATTTTGTGGGGGAGAAACAAGAAATGGAGAGTAGAGAGTGAGAGAGATGGATTGAAGGGAGTAAAAGTGGAAACTTTGATTTTAGGGTTTTGATTTTGAAATAGATGATGAGGTGAGAGAGAGAGGATGGATGCTCATATTTTGATGTGGATTTTCTGAGAATTTGGAGATTAGAGTTTTCTATTTATAGTGGCTCACTTAGGGTTTAATGAAGAAAAAGACAAAACAATAATGGGGTAGTGGGAAGAGGAGAGAGAATGAGTGGAAGAGAGGAGACAGAGGGGTGAGGCCGACTGAGAGAGAGAGAGATTCCGCTCATCTGACCTTAAGTCCCGACTATCTATCCCGAAATCCGGCTCGAGTTTTGAATCCGTTTCAAACGACTCACAAGACTCTATATTTTAAATTCGAATAGTATAATGGGATTTAGCTCCAAAATTTATGTTTTAAAACATGTCGGGATTATTTTCAAAGACTTTTCATTTTAGAAATGTATTTGGGGCGAGTTTTCTAAAACTTTCCAATTTTTGGCAATTAAATACTTATTTAAATGTAATTTTTTTCAAAATATTCATTGAAAATTAAAAATTTAAAATAATATTCACACTTTGAAACATTTTACAAAAATATTCATTTTTGGCAGGGAAATCTGAAAAACGCGGTTTCAAACCGCGTCTTATTCGTATAATGTGCAATTCCATTGGCGTGCTAGAGGGTGGGTGAGAGTTACTAAAGAAACGCGGTTTGAAACCGCGTTTCTATGGCGGATTTTCCACCTGTCAAAGAAAATATTGACTAGGATGAGGTGGCAGGAAAAACGCGGCTTGAAACCGCGTTTTTCTGTGTGTTTTCTGTGTGGCACATATGAGATGCTCTGGTCTCTGCAAACAGCCAATGCTTGGGCACAAGGAATCTTCGACAACTTCCAACTGGCACATGTACATATTCCACGTCGCAAGTTCACTGTGTATGACCTCCCACTTCGCCTACCTTGCGACCCCCTTGGGTTCAAAATCACCTCAAAGATTCCATTCTCCAAATCAAATGATATGACATGCGCATTTGCCCCAGCAGTGAGAAGTAACCCAATCTTTTTATCGGTAGCTTCTGTCAGTGGGAAACCTAGAGAAATGCGCTGAGCGGCGTCACCTCACCTACTCACGAAGTAACTGTTGACTTTGTAAAAAGTCTGACGCACGAGCGATGTCAGCGGAAGGCCCCGGCTACCCTTTAGAATGCCATTGAACGACTCAGATAAGTTCGTCGTCAGGACACCATACCTCGCCCCCCCCCCCATCCTTTGCCATGGACAACTTTTCTGGCTCTATCTGAGCTAGGTACTCCCAAGCCTCGCTGTTCATCTTTTGGATGGCGCGACATCCCTTCTCGAACCCACTTGTCGTCATCTGGTAAGCAGTCCAGCCTACCATGTCTTTGACCTTATGATTCTGGAATATGGAATTCACATTTGATTTCAAGTGTCGAATGCATATCCTATGATGTGCATTTGGCGAACTCCATCTAGGCAACTCCGCCATGGTCTTCAAGATGCCTGCATGTCTATCTGAAATAACACATAATCCGACTCTGTCGGTGACATGTCGGCCTACACAATCCATGAACCAATCCCAACTATCTCCATTCTCACTCTCAACAATAGCGAATGCAAGAGGGAAAATATGATCGTCTGCATCGTACGCCATTGCTATTAGCACAACATGCTTGTACTTCCCATACAAATGGGTCCCATCGATAGATATCAAAGGATGACAATATGCGAACCCAGCAATAGACGGTGCGAAACCCCAAAACACACGAACGAATATCTTCTCTTGTGGGTTTGGCGAATCCAAATGACACCATTCAACCACTGTTCCCGGGTTTGTAGCTTGGAGTGCAGCCATGAACCTAGGCAACTCCGTGTACGACTCCTCCCAATCACCATAAATCTCTGCTACAGCTTTCTATTTTGCCCTCCAGGCTCTCATGTTGGACACACAAATCCCATACCTTTTCTGCAGATGCTCCAGTATAGTGCTTGGCTTCGTTTCTAGATCTTTGCGTAGAAACCCGAGAATCTCACCACTAATGAAAGATGAAGTGACATTACGATTATCTAACTGTAAAATGTCTGATGCACAGTTGGTCGCATGAGGCCCACTGTAATTGACAATTGTCCACATGTCAATAGTTCGATCCACACGACGAGCAGACAATCGCCACGGGCACCCACATCTGTCCTTCCTATCACAGACGACTGTGTACCAATCTGGACTCGCCTTTCTTGTACGGTATGGCTTCCTCAGTTTAACAGAATACTCCGTCAAATCACATTTCAACTCGCCAAGTGAGTCGAATAGTTGCCCGCAAAAAAACTGCCTTCCATCTTCTTCTTGTGTGTGCAAATTTAATTCTTGCAAAGAATTTATTATCATTGGATCATCTTCCACAATATTCTAATCGGGATTAATGGCCTCATTCTCAATCGCCGCCTGTCTAGTAGCATCATCGTCCTCCTTAGATTCGTCCAAGTCGTCTTCGTGATCAACCCCAAGAGCATCAACATACATCTCATTCTGCTCAGATATGTTGTTATGTCCATCCATCATACGTTATCATTGACAAAAGTTAGTTTATTAGAAATGTTCAAATCTTATCACTAATCTTCTCAACATAAGATCAACTTTCCAATTACTCTCGATAATAACTACCAAATTTATATACTCACTCCTATTTCAATAAATTTCATCAACAAATATCAACTATATTTCCATAAGCTCACTCATGCTATGTCATCAACAATAACAAAACTATATAATTAACAATAACAAATATCAACCATAAGCTCACTCATGCTATGTCATCAACAATAACAAATATCAACTATATTCAATATATGCCATCAACAATAACAAAACTATATAATTAATCCTCCAATTTCTCAATTAACACATAGCACATACATATATCATATATCATCGAAATAAGAGCGAGAAAGTATAATAAAAATAATAACTTACCTTAATTAGATATGAGATACAAGGATATTGGAGAAGAAGAGGGATTGAGAATGTTTTGAGCTGGAAACCAACAATGGAAGCTGGAGACCAACAATGGATGAAGGTAAACTGGCGGAGCTTGATTTAGTTGACATAAAAACGTGGGATCAAACCACGTTTTTAATTAGGGTTACAGAGATTCCCCTAGGAAAGGAGGAGAGAATCTTTCAGAAAAATATTGGTCATAAAACGCGGCCTGAGGCCGCGTTTTACTTGTCATATCCTGATCCCAAGGAATCTCTGTTTTTTTACTGGATAAAGCAAAGAGAAACGCGGCTTCAAGCCGCGTTTCTTTTGCCACCTCATCCCAGTCAGAGACAATGTTGACAGGTGGAAAGTCCACCATAGAAACGCGGTTTCAAACCGCGATTCTATAGTAATTTTCAAACTTCCTTTGGCGTGCCAATGTAATTCCACATTATACGAATAAGAGGCGGTTTGAAACCGCGTTTTTTCTGATTTCCCTGCAAATAATGAATATTTTTGTAAAATGTTTCAAAGTGTGAATATTTTTGGAAATTTTTATTTTTCAATGAATATTTTGAAAAAAAATTCTATTTAAATTCCTAGTATTTACAGTCAATTAAGTGACTAGAAAAGGTGATTCTTGGGCAGGGCTTCCTTTAGGCATATTTAGGCGATAGGGATGGCGCTTGACTACTTAATCGTGAATCAATCTCTCGAGTGATAGTTTTCTATCGATAGGAATTTGCATATGAGTTTAGGTCCTATCCTTTAAATCATACACATATTATATTATATTTTATATTTAGAAAGGTTGAAATCAATCTAGCTAATGCATTAAATTCATCATAATTGGAGGAAAGTCAGTGTGCAAATGGTAGTTAATTATAAATTTCCTTTGCCTATTTGGCCGACGTAGGAATGATATAAAATATAGTCTAAAACTATTTTACATCGAGAAAACTTCTAATGTTTGTGTTAGTGTAATTTAAATAATCAAATGTGATATTTTATAATAAAAAAATTACCACACACAATACGATAATCATGTTTAACTGATAATAAATAGGTAAGTAAATAACTTATCCAAAAACAAATTGCTCCATTAAAAATAGTATTGTGTATGTACAATTTTCATATTTTTGTTTAGAAACAGTAATGCTATGTTATGATCCTTCAAATATATGTTCCACTCCATATCAAAGATGATTAAGTGTTAATTTTGTGTCAATACAAAAAATTGGCATTTGCATTCAATCTTACATTATCGGTTTTCTAAAAATGGAACAATGTACACTTGTTCAATGCCAAACTAGTTCCTACTTTGACTCGGTGAAATCAATGAAAGCCCAAAAAATACAAGGATATTATAATTTTGAGAGAAAAAAATAACAACAAAAATAGAAATATTCTCTTATGCTGTTTTTGAAGTAACCTCTTATAATATAAATACCTCAAAACTAAATCATTCATCAAATCAAATCATTCTTCAAAATTAATAAAATAAGATTGTCGAGAATAATTAAAAAGGAAGAAGCTCCTTATATCTAAGGCTAATAAAAGCTTCTTCCATTCTCATCTATTTTGATTTTTTTTAATTTCATTGAGAAAACAAAATAGAATCAAAAGAATAAAATTAAAACTTTTATGATAAACAAAATGGAAAATCCAAAGATTATTTTGTTAACTTTGGTATTTGGAGCATCATGCTTAGTGGGTTCAAATGCTGAGTTGAAGCGCTTCAAACATAATCCAAAACATGACGACGGAAGCCTTAATTTCTTAGTGATTGGAGATTGGGGAAGAAACGGTTTCTACAATCAATCTCTTGTTGCTCATCAGGTTACTATATAAACTTATCTCATATAATCATTTAGTTTACAATTAAATAAGATCTTAATTTAATCGTTAGGTGCCATATTTTTTTCCATTATTTGTCAAAATTATCCATAATCAATTGAAAATATTTTTTTATTACATAGTTTATATTATTAAATTATTAATATATCTTTGTAGATGGGAAACGTTGCTGAGAAGCTAGACATAGACTTTGTTGTCTCAGCGGGAGATAATTTCTATAATAGTGGGTTAACAGGTGTAAATGATCCAGCCTTTGATGATTCATTTACCAATGTCTATACTGCCTCAAGTTTGCAAACACAGTGGTATAGTGGTAAGTATTGTTTTTGCCAAGGTTCAACAAAAGATGGGTTTTTTTCCCATGTGATGTCATATTTTTTTTTAGGGAAACAAATCATGTGTTAAGAAAATCATGATCCAAAATACTCTTTACATCCATCGAAATTTGATATTCAACACTAGAAACGAAATATTCTTCTATGACCATTTATTCATTTATTTGGTATATTTTCAGTTTTAGGCAACCATGATTATAGAGGAGACACTCGAGCCCAATTGAGCAAGGAACTTAGACAAAAAGATAAAAGATGGCTTTGCATGAGATCATTCATGTTAAATGCAGGTGAACAATTATTTATTATTGAATACATTATTATCATGTTCATTAAGCATTTCCATTCATATAATAAAGGATTACTTATCATTATTAGATTTTAATATGTTGATGATTAAAAAAAAATTTGCTAGAATGCCCACTAAGCTTCTATCATTTGGTAATTTGACAGGCACCGTAGATATCTTCTTCATCGACACCACACCTTTCGTAGACTACTATTTCTTAGATCCGAAAGAACATACTTATGACTGGAGAGATATCTATCCTCGTAGGAAGTATCTTTCAACTATGTTAGCGGTAATCATATAATTTTTTTACCTTATTGCATTTGAAGGATGTACATAGATGAAAATGAAATGCGGTGTAAAATAAGTTCAAAAGTCAACTTCAAATGCCCAAACTGATCGAGAAAATAAATTTACATCATTTGTGTTTGTTTTGAATATTAAAAGTAAATGAAATTAAAAAATTGAATTTATTCCAATTAATTATCTCTAGGAATATTTACTATAATTTGATAATAGAATCGGCTATTGTTCATTATAATCGATATGACATTGTTACAAATATCTTTTCATTGTATAATAGGACATTAACTATCTATTTGCTTCATTTGTAGGATTTGTCTTTGGCATTAAAAAACTCAGATGCAAAATGGAAAATAGTGGTGGGTCACCACACCATTAAGAGTGGATGCGTCCATGGTGTCACTGGAGAGCTAGTTGTCCATCTTGTTCCAATTTTGAGGGTATTGTAAAAAACATTCATCTTCCATGTGTGAATACATCTATTAAAACTTAATTCATACACCATTAATCATATTAAAAAACATTTAACTTTTGTAAATTTCAATTGTTTGTCTTCATAGGAGCATAAAGTCGACTTTTACATGAATGGGCATGATCATTGCTTAGAAAGAATCATTAGCATGGAAAGGTAAATAATTATACATATTTACTTAATAACATGTAGGTCATCTTTAATTTTTTACCTTTGAGTGGAGAAAATTTTAATATCCAAGGTATTTGATTCATATGAACATTTTTTTATTTCTAATTCTCTACTTTTAAATGATTATTTTCATCTACCGATGCCATATGCAGTGATGTAGAGTTCATAACGAGTGGTGGAGGATCGAAGGCATGGAGAGGTGATTGGAAAGGGTGGAGTCCAGAGGAGCTAAAGTACATCTATGGTGGGCAAGGTTTCTTGTCGGTTCAAGCGAATGCAAGTACTGTTAGCTTAAAATTTTATGATGTTTTCGGCAATACCTTGTACAATTGGGACAAAACCAAGCAACTTCATTCAGACATCTAAGAAAAAATTTATAGATAAAAAAATATGAAACAAAAATAATACAGATTATGGTAAATATAAAATATAGTATAGAAGCTTATGTCTGAATTGCAGTTAGTAATTTGCATTTTATGGAGGTTTTGCCAAACAGATAGAGATACCAAGTAGGTGGCATTAGTGTTTTGTTTTATTGTTATTATTTGTATGATTTACATGTTATTATTAAAAATAGTATATTTCTTTTAAAGGTATATGATCTTTTTATAGATGCATTTATGTAAATAAAGAAATAAAAAATAATTCCAATGATAGAAATGAAAGAGGAAATGATTATTTTCGAATTTTATTTTCAGTGTCAATTTATTCTTACTTTTCTAGTTGTGTTAATTACATGTAAATGCTATCCTTGCTTCAAAATGAGGTATTTATTAGGCAAATACTTACATTTGTTCTTGTAAAAAAACATGTCACTTCCATTTTTATCTATTTAGATCTTTCTTTTCATGTGGATTTATAGGCTTGGGAGTTTGGATCAAGTATGATATTATTATGTAGGCTTGGGGTTTTGATGCTAGTTTCAGAGCACAATATCTATTTGCCATGACTTTATAGAAAGAGACTACATTATTTGGTCTCAAAACATATTTTTTCATTAAGCAAATTTGGTCGTTGAGGAGCGGAAAATCGGTCGTTGTTTTTTGCCAAAATAAATGCCTAAATTAACTTAATCAATGGTATAGCAAATAAGTACAAGTGTCGATCCCACAAAGAGCGAGTATTCAATATATTTTCTATCAACTAATCAGAATAAACACGAGAGGAAGGAACACATCAGATTGATTGATGTTGAAATCAAAGTAACAAAGAAATGAATAAGTAAAAATGAATGAATATGAGAAAGAATTCACCCGCTCATCACAACATAGTTAATGTAACAGCCCGAGTTATACAATCCGAGTTACGTTTCAAAGGATTGGATACCTTTGTTCAGATCTTGCAATCCAAGTACAGGTTGAACATTCAAAACAAGGAGATTAGTGGAAAAGTAGGGATTTCGAACCCTAAAACCGTGATAAGTCCATTGGGGACCCGGTGTTAACACATCGTTACCTGTCCTAACTCGAATTCACATAAAATCATTTTAATTCTGAAAGCATACAACAGTCAGAAAACCAAATACAAGGTGCCACAACAGAGCCGAGTCAAAATAACAATACGAAAAGTATGTAAAGTATCAAAGTACCGAAAAGAGTATAATGTGTGAGGTCGGTCTCTCTACATACGCCAAGAGAATATCCTCACCAGAACAACATAGATTATATATAATCAAAAGCATGCACAATACCTAAAAAATGAATGGGGGAAAGGAATCAAGTCGAGCCACGCATGCGAGTACTGAAGACCGCGCTGAGGCCACATAATATGTGCTAATCCTAATAAAGATGCTTCTAATGCAGTACTTGTAAAGGCTCGGATTTTAAGTCCTAATATATTTTGGGAAAAAGGAATTAAAGATGAATTAAATTAGATTTAAACTATTTTAGCGGATTCCGACCCAAATTCAATTTTGATGATCGATTTACGTCCTTTCACCTCAAGAATTAAAATAATTATCGGATAGTGGTATCCTTTTCGGTTTTAAAAACTAATCGATCGAGTAGCGGGATTCGGGAAATAACACTCGGGAATTTCTTTCGGGATTCAGATTTTGAATATTCAAGAATTTTAAATTCCGGATAATCTTTTAGCCTAGTCAACACTCCACCATCACATCACTCTTTTCACATTTAATCCCATCATTCTTACATCATCCTGTTAATAGTTATAGATAGAATCATATCGGTTATGTAAATCTTACCATATCTTTGATTTCCTTGGAGCCCAAGCTCTATGTATTATATATATATTCTATCTAATGAAAGGCAAACCCTAAGGTGGAATTTCCTAAACCTAACATGGTATCGAGCCATATTATCTTTTAAGATAAATTTTTTTTCAACCCTAATTTCCGCTTTCCCACCCACCCGCCGCCCCCTGGCATCCCGTCATCCCTTGCAATGGTCGAATCCTCCACCAAAACTCCTTTCCATTCGGCCCTCGCCGTCACCAACATCCGCAATTCGATCCCTATCATCCTTGATCTTGAAAACTCTCAGTACACATCCTGGTGTGAGTTGTTCAAGAATAATGCTCGTGCCCATCGAGTTATTGACCACATCGACCCTACTCAGCCCCGCCCTACCAACATGGACGATGATATCAGGACTCAACTAGATGCTATTATCCTCCAATGGATCTATGGCACAATCTCGTCCGACCTTCTCCTCACCATTCTCAAACCCAACACCACGGCTCAGAAGGCTTGGGATCGGTTGGCTGACCTCTTCCAGGATAACAAGGGCACCCGAACGGTGCTATTGGAGAACGAACTCTCCACAACAAAGCTCGAAGCTTTCCCAACGCTACTGCTTACTGTCAACGCCTCAAATCTCTGGCTGATCAACTTGAGGTTGTGGGCGCCTCGATCCCAGATCGCCGCCTTGTCCTGCAACTCATTGCCGGTCTCACCCCGGAATACCAGCCCGTCGCCACCTTCATACAGAGATTGATCCTCTCCCTTGATTTGACAAAGCCCGCTCTATGTTGGCTCTTGAGGAAACCAGTCGGGCTCGACTGGACAAGCCCTCCTCCCAACAGGCTCTTACCGTCACCACCACCCCATCGTCACCCGCTGAGTAGACGCCGGCCCCACCCCCATCAGCTCCTGCCAACCGCGACAACAATCGCGACAGCAACCAGAGGGGCCGCGGTCACGGCCGCGGGGGTCCCTCTCCGTTTCAGCAGTGGCCCTCGCCGTTTTGGGGGTACCCACAGTGGCCCGCTCCGCCATGTCCGTACCCATTGCTGCCACCACAGAACCCGGGGGCGGGCATCCTTGGCTTGGCTCCTCGCCTACCGCCTCAGGCCCTAGCTGCTTACTACTCGCCATACGGCATTCAACCCACTGATTTGAACGCGCGGTTTTCGTCCATGAGTCTCACCCCTCCGCATCTGACTTGGTACATGGACTCCAGTGCCTCCTCTCACATGGCACAACATCCAGGTAGTCTCTCCTCCATCTCTTTTAAGAGTCCTACAACTTCTGTTATTGTCGGTAATGGTTCCCGCATTCCAATCTTGGGACAAGGCCAAACCACAATCCCTACCCTCACTCATCATTTGCACCTCAAACATGTTGTACTCACACGCCATATCATAAAGAACCTTATTTGCATTTGAAAATTTACCATTGATAATTCTATTTCGGTGGAAT
This sequence comes from Persicaria maculosa, assembly GCA_963922045.1. NCBI lineage: Eukaryota > Viridiplantae > Streptophyta > Magnoliopsida > Caryophyllales > Polygonaceae > Persicaria > Persicaria maculosa. Next base: position 61,003,236 of record OY998257.1, on the reverse strand, counting down.
TTTGACCCTTTTGGTTTTACTGTCAAGGATTTTCGCACGGGGACACGTCGTCTGAGATGCAATAGTACCGGGGATCTCTACCCTCTCGTGTCGTCATCCATCTCGCCCTCATCCTCGCCCGTCTTCCTCACCGCCATGGCTCCACCCATCTGGCATGCTCGTCTCGGCCATCCTAGCGGCCCTATCTTTGGTCTTCTTAAAACTTATCTTCCAATTGCATGTAATAACGACACGAATCGACGTTCTTATCATTCGTGTCAAGTTGGGAAACACATTAGACTACCTTTCTCTAGTTCATTTACTCCTACTTATTTTTCTTTTGATATTGTGCATGCTGATCTTTGGACATCTCCCATTGTGTCTAAGGAGGGTTTTTGCTATTACCTTGTCCTACTCGACGATTTCACACATTTCTTGTGGGTCTTTCCAATTAAATATAAATCACAGGTCTTTTCCATATTTGCCCGGTTTCATGCTTATGTTATTACACAAATTCAGTGCCGTATCAAAAGTTTTCAATGTGACATGGGGCGTGAATTCAACAATCACCAATTTCATAACTTTTTCTCCACCCAAGGCATCACTTTCCGCATTTCTTGCCCTCATACATCTCAGCAAAATGGCAAAGCCAAACGATCAATACGCACGATCAACAATATGATGCGCACCCTTCTCCATCGTGCTAGCATGCCACCATCTTACTGGCCACACGCCCTCACCACCGTCGTATACCTCATCAACATCCTCCCATCCACGTCCATTTACAATCAAACTCCCACCTTTCGTCTATTTCATCGGACTCCGTCATATTTGGACCTACGCGTGTTTGGATGCTTGTGTTACCCTAACCTCTCCGCCACCATGCCTCACAAGCTCTTACCCAGATCCACACCTTGTGTCTTTCTTGGATACCCTAATAACCATCGTGGGTACAAATGCCTTGACCTCTCGTCACAAAAACTAATCATATCCCGCCATGTCACATTTGATGAGCACACATTTCCTGTCTCTCTTACAGCGTCGCCTAGCTCTCCTACTTCCCTTGATTCCTCTTTATCTCTCATGGCCCTCCATCGATTCTTCGGTACTTTGACATCTCAGGTCCCTAACACCCCCCCTCGGCCCCTGCCGAAGCCGCGCCCGCTACCCCTTTGCCGCGGCCGCCGCCCTTTGCAGCGGCCGCTGCACCCCTGCCGTGGTCGCCGCCTAATGTCGTGGCCGCCGCACCCCCACCCTCTACCTATCAGACACGATCCAAAAGCAGAAATTTTAAACCCAAATAGCTATTTAGCCTCTTAGCCTCACCCACCACGTACTATCTCCCCCCTCCCTAAGTCCCAGAAGCTTGCCCTCCTTGATCCCAATTGGAAGGCAGCCATGACTAACGAATATCAGGCTCTTATTAGAAATGGAACATGGGAACTTGTGGACCGCCCATTTGGCATCAATAATATATGTTGTATGTGGTTATTCCGCCATAAGGCTCGCTTAGTGGTCAACGGCAAGTCTCAACAGGTCGGAGTTGATTGCGACGAAACCTTCAGTCCCGTGGTCAAGCCGGCCACCATTCACACTTTTCTCAGCTGGATGTCAAGAATGCCTTCCTTCATGGTCTTTTACAGGAGACCGTCTATATGTTTCAGCCACCTAGATTTGCTGAGCCTGGGGCCCCTAAAAAGGTCTCTCGGCTTCGCAAGTCCCTCTACGGCCTCAAGCAGGCTTCGCGAGCGTGGTACCAGCGGTTCGCTTCTTTTCTTCTTCGACTTGGCTTCGTGAGCTCTCGTAGTAATTCCTCGCTCTTTGTCTATCAGCGCGGCAAGGATATGGCTTATTTAATATTGTATGTCGATGACATTGTTCTCACCGCTTCATCCGATGCTATGTGCCACTAGATTATTGCATCCCTCTCCTCTGAGTTCGCTATGACAGATTTGGTCCCCTACACTACTTTCTCGACATTTCAGTCCGCAAAACTGAGTCTGGCCTCTTCCTTTCCCAGTCGAAGTATGCAGCCGAGATAATCGCTCGGGCAAACATGTCTCAATGTAAGCCCGTGGTTACCCCCGTGGACACCAGTGCCAAGCTTAGTGCCTCTGCAGGCAACCCAGTGGCTGATCCTACCCTGTATCGCAGTCTTGCTGAGGCTCTACAGTACGTGACTTTCACTCGCACTGACATCAGTTATGCGGTCCAACAGATCTGCATATTCATGCACGACCCACGTGAGCCTCACTTCAACACTCTTAAGCGTATTTTGAGGTACCTATAGGGCTCTCTTCATCTTGGCATGCAGTTGACAGCCACGCCGATATCTGGTCTTGTCGCTTATACAACTGCTGATTGGGGTGGGTGTTCGGACACCCGTCGGTCCACATTCGGGTACTGTGTTTTCTTCAACGACTCGCTGGTTGCTTGGTCTTCCAAACGACAGCCTACGTTGTCCCATTCTAGTGCAGAGGTCGAGTATCGGGGCGTCGCAAATGAAGATTCTGAGTGCTACTTCTTGCGCAATCTGCTCCTTGAGTTACATTGTCCTTTGCCGTGCGCATCCATTGTCTACACCCACAATGTCAGTGCCATGTACTTAGCCAGCAATCCAGTCCAGCATCAACGTACCAAGCATATCGAGATGGAGATTCACTTTGTCCGGGAGAAGGTAGCCGTTGGTGCCATTCGAGTCCTCCATGTTCCCTCGGCTTATCATTATGCTGATATCTTCACGAAGGGTTTGCCACGTCAGTTGTTTCTTGATTTTCGTGACAGTCTGACCGTCCGGCCTCCTCCCGCTCCAACTACGAGGGTCTGTTAATAGATATAGATAGAATCATATCGGTTATGTAAATCTTACCATATCTTTGATTTTCTTGGAGCCCAAGCTCTATGTATTCTATATATATTCTATCTAATGAAAGGAAAACCCTAAGGGGGAATTTATTAAACCTAACACATCCCTTGTCACCCCCTCATGGTTCCTTCCTCTACACACCACCACCACTTTTCAATTTCCACCTATCATCACCACCACCGTACCATCCTCTCTTCTTCACACAAACCATCATCACCCTCACCATCTCCTCCGCTCTCTCCGATCAAACCACAACCACCGTCACCTCCCGCTCTCTTCTCCGATCACCACTGCGACTCTTTCGACACCTCCTCGGAGCCACCACCTGTAGCCGCGGGATCCCTCGGAGCAACCAGCAGTAGCGGAGCCACCACAGGAGCCGCCACGAGAGCCATTGCAGCCCCATTCCTTCCTAATCCTTGTTCATTCGCGAACTAAACTTTCGGTGAGTCGTTCTCCTTCGTTTTCGACCCAAATCACTCCCAGACTTCACCATCGCACTCACCCATGTCCCACGCAGGTTTGACGAGCCATCGCGAGCCTCCGACAATGCCCAGACCTCCAATCGAGAGCTCCGAAGTCGCGAACTTTCTGGGTGAGCTTTGCCTTTTCTTTCCTCTGTTTGATTTGATTTCTGACTTGGGTCGGGTTGTGGGCTCCGGAAAGAGCTCCGGCGAGCATCGACGGGCAAGGGAGTCGGCAAGGCGGGCGAAAGACACAAGACTGGATGAGCTGTACGCGGGAGCAGTTGGGCAGAGGCGACCAGCGGGAGCCAGTGGGTGCGTGAGCTGACTGGCGAGCAGGTCGATCACGCGGGCGCGGGAGCTGCTCCATTGAATCTGGAGAAGGAAGGCAACTGATGTGGCACCGTGGGCCCCCCTTTTTTAACTAACATGTATATATATATATATAGGGTTGCGCTCCGGTGAAAACCAAAATTGCGGTAAAAACCTGTGAGGACCGGCTTTTTAGCCCCGTTCACTAGCTTTATAGCCCGGTTACAAATAGAACCGATCTATAAGGTCACATATTTTAGCCCGGTTCTGAATAAAAACCGAGCTATAAAGTCACTAAAGTAATTTTAAAACATGAGTTTTCAGCACGGTTTTTAGGTTTAATCGATATATAAAGTCATGTGTTATTTTAAAACTAGAGTTTTTAGCACGGTTTTTAGGTTGAACTGAGTTGTAAAGTCACTATGTAATTGAGGTTTTTAGTACGGATTTCAAATAAACCAAGCTATAAAGTAGTCCTCACGGTTTTTACCGCAATTTGAGGTTTTCACCGGAGTCAATCCCTATATATATATATATAGGTTGGTTCATGTGTTAACAACTCTTACGGTGTTAAATGTTAACAAATCAATATTCGGTAAAATTTATCAAATATTCATCACAGTCACTCAATTATTCATCAAAGATTTCGTTAAAATTAATCAAATATTCATCACAGTCACTCAAATATTCCTCATAGTCACTCAATTATTCACAATTTCCCAAATATTCATCATTATTCGGCAACATTTAAGAAATATTCATCATAGTAACACAATTACGGGATTGGGGGTGGGTACACGCGCAAGGGTTTGAGTTTTTTTGGTGATAATTTTTTTTTAATTGGCAATAATTATTAATTGAAATGAATCTCTTAAATGTTGTAAAAAACCTTTGATGAATAACTGAGTGATTGAGATGAATATTTGATAAATTTTGCCGAATATTGATTTGTTAACATTTAACACCGTAATAGTTGTTAACATTTGATCCGTATTATATATATATATGTGTGTGTGTGTGTGTGTTTAAATCAGTTTGGGGATTTAATATATGGGTTCGGTTCGGTTCGGTTTATCCATTTATTTGAGTTATTATGTGAATTGTGATAAGATGTGACTATATGTTGAAGCATGATTTAAGTTGAGATATTAAATTGATGAGATTTCAATAGCTTTGAGAAACTTTAGAACCGATTTACTTGAGTTGACTTGATGAATTGGTTAATGCACTTACTTGAGCTCTTATGTGAGTTATGACATGAATATATATATATATATAGGGGTGCGCTCCGGTGAAAACCAAAATTGCAGTAAAAACCTGTGAGGATCGGCTTTTTAGCTCGGTTCACTAACTTTATAACTCGGTTCTGAATAGAATCGATCTATAAAGTCACATATTTTAGCCCGGTTATGAATAAAACCGAGCTATAAAGTAACTAATGTAATTTTAAAATATGAGTTTTCAGCACGATTTTTAGGTTTAACCAATATATAAAGTCATGTGTTATTTTAAAACTAGAGTTTTTAACACGGTTTTTAGGTTGAACTGAGTTATAAAGTCACTGTGTAATTGAGGTTTTTAGCACAGGTTACAAATGAACCAAGCTATAAAGTAGTCCTCACGGTTTTTACCACAATTTGAGGTTTTCACCGAAGTCAATCTATATATATATGAAAATATGAATTGAAGCATAATTTGATATGATGGAATCTTGTATTGAATTATGAGAGTTATGATATGTTGCTATTGCTATGATTTAGTATATATCTTTGATGAGAATATGAAGATATTATAGAGTATGAATATGAGTTGCAAGTATGATGAGATATTTTATAATGAGATGATGGATGAAATATAGGAGATGGTATGATATGATGAGATGATATATGAGAAGAGTTGAGATGATGATGATGGTGATGACATGGATAAGATGTGATGATGAGTTCTATGACTATGTGAAGCTTGTCTGTGTGATATTAGTTATGCTTTGTGTAACTTAGACATAGACTTATGTTTATATCCATTCATATATGCTAGGGGATCTGTGAGCATTTGGCTATTATCTCTATTGCTGCTTTGCTCTGCTGTTCTGCAATTCCAGGTAAGTTCCTTAGGGAGCTTACTTAGGTTGGACTCTCATGTCTGTTGTTGCATTTTATGTTAGGTGTTGCATATGCATAAAAGCATGATCATGTAGTATCCTGTTTAGGTTGCACTAATTAAATGAGCATTTGTTTACTTTGTGTGTTTGAAAAGAGAACGGTCGTGATATGTGAGTCGTAGAGTCTTTGCTAGGGTCATAGGACAGCAGAACACCATCGGGTTGTCCTGATAGAGTCAGTTAGGGCACAGCCTAATCCCATTCATACATATGTACTCCGACCTCGATGTAGGTGCGGACGATGCGTTACATAGACCCCACTCACCCTATGTACTCTGACCTCAATGTTAGGTGCGGACGATGCGTTACATAGAAGCTATGTACTCCGACCTCGATGATAGGTGCGGACGGTGTGTTACATAGATCATATGTACTCCAACCTCGATGCTAGGAGCGGACGTTGCGTTATATATGCCTCGCCCCGATTGAGGCGAGGGTCCCACGAGCGAGAGTCGGGACATGCCGCTTGGCATTCTATGTGGGCTCATTTATCGCATTCCTATTATATATATATATATATATATATATATATATATATATATATATATATATATATATATATATATGAACTGTTAAGCATGCTTTGTGTGTTTAATTCTCGTACTACATTAGAGCATTTTTATTAGGTATAGCACATACTATATGGCCTCAGCGAGTACTTCAGGTCCCGCATGCGTGGCTTGATCTGATTCCTTTCCCCGTTCTTCTTTTAAAGGTATTTTCTACAGATTCTGATTGCTCAATGTCTATATGGCGGGGTTTCCCCTTTTGGCGATTTTTGGACTGAGAGACTGACTTCCAACTTATCAACTTGGATGTTTCGATACTCGTATTTCTCGTGTTTTGGTTTTGACCCAGCTCTGCCGTGAAAAGTTGTACGTTGATTTCTGTTTTGACCTGCTTGACTTCAAAGGATTTTGAGCGACTTAGTTAGCTAGGACAGGTTTTTGCTACCCAACGGCCCTTGCGTATTTTAGGGTTCGAAATCCCCACTTTAAAACGTTTTCATTTGAGGTTTTGAAACTTCGACCCGTAACTGGATAGCAAGATTCGAACGAATGTATCTAACCTTCGAAACATAACCCGAATATTTATATTTGGGCCGTTACACTAAATCCGTGGCTATTACGAATGAGGTCAAACGTTAATGCGCTTTGTACTCTACCTACAGATGGGGCCGACACGCGTTTGTTCCCTGTAATTTTATGGTTTAGGGCATTAATGGGGCCGGCCCATTTGTTTATTACACACACACAATATATATATATATATAGGATAGATCTTGTGTAAGCAAGTGTTACTGTGTAATTTGTGAGCAAATCTAGAGCGTCGGATTAAGAAGATCAAACGGTTGAGATTAAAAGTAACTTGTGAACAGTAACATTATTCGTAGGTACGAAGTGATTATTCGTATGTACATACATATGAATAATCTTTTGTTACTTACAAATAATTACATTTGTTCATACATACGAATAATTACATTATTATACACGAATAATCGCTTGATACATGCGAATAATTTCTCTGCTCACAAATTACACCGTAAGAGTTGCTTACACGAGATCATATATATATAGGGTGGTTCCAGAGTGCACACCCCTTATAGTGTACCTTGTGTACAAATCTTGGCCTTTGATTGAAAAAAATGGAAGGCCATGATTAAATGAGTGTTTCATTTTTTTTAAATAGAAAAACTGGTGGGACCCACCTAAAAAGGTCTGACGCGCTTTTTTTTTTCCGGATCTGATTTCGCTGTGTTGAAAAATCTGCCCATTCCACTGAATAATGTTTCATATTCTACCGAATAATGTTATATTTCATTTTTCCATCCATTTCCGATCAAAATTTTACCAATTCTACTGAATAATTTGTCACATACTACCGAATAATGTTTAATTTTGTTGTCAATCAACTTTAGTTTTGACTCCGAGTTAATTTTTATGCATTCAGTTTTGAAATATTATTCGGTAGAATAGTTATATGTTTTGGGAAATAGAAACAACATTATTCAATAGAATGTATGAGTATGCGGTGGTATAGGAATGATTATTTGGTCGTATTTGAGAGGTTTTATGTTATTTGTCAATCCGAAAACTCCATATACCGATGAATAAAGATCCAAATTTCACCAAATAAATAACAACTCATTAACAGTAACAACCAAAATTCGACATATTCATCTGAATAATTAACGAATATTGAATCGAATGCATTCGAACTACACTGCATTCGAACGGACCGCCCCCGCCACCCATTCCACCAACCATCCACCACCCTCACCACCCACCCAAACACCTAGCCCCCCAGCCCAGACCACCCCCGCCACCCACCCCACCCCACAAAAAAAAAGAAGAAAAAAAAAAGAACAAGCAGATTAATGTAAGGAGGACGTAACGACGACGGAGACGAATTGGTACGGAGCACCGGAGAACGGAGGTTGTTGAAGGAGCCCGCCCACCGGCCATAGCCCGGAACCACCCGGATATGAGCGAGAGGGGAGGAGGAGTCCACCTAGCGTCGCCCGGACCTGAGCGAGAGGGGATGAGTCAGCCTTCGGCGCCGTTGATTGCCCACGAATCGCCAGCCTTCGCCGCCGTCGGCTCCCGGATCTGAGAACCGCCATCGCCGACCTCCCGGATCTGAGGCACTTCGGCTCCACTGTAATTGGGGCTCCACAAAGATGAAGAAGGCATCGAGTTCCGACTTCGCCACCGCCAGTTTCGCCAAGACGAAGCGCCCTCGCCGCCGGTGAAGAAGCCAATTGGTGATGATGGGTACCACGATCGTCGAATCTTCGGAGGGAGGGGCGTGAAGAAGAAGACAATGGGTGAACCAAATTGTTGAAACAATTGGTGAATAAGCGATAGGGTTTTAATTCTCCCGATTGCCCACGCGCTTCACTCTCATTTAATTGGGTTGAAGATTGTGTTTTTAATTTTTTTTAACACCCTTACACGTGGTCCTTTCTAAGCCATCCATTTCAATAAGATCAAAGGCCCAGATTTGTGCACAAGGTACACCCTAAGGGGTGTGCACAAAAGATCCATACTCTATATATATATATATATACTATATTGTTCCTTTGTAATTTAATTATATGAATAAGTAGTGTAATTAAGATTTAAATGGGTATTTATATATACAAATGAGGAAAAGGTTTTGAATTGGTATTTAATTTGAAGAATTTGTAAATGTTTATATGTAAATGTAATGTAATTTAAAATTTGGTTGCAATTGATACTTGTGTGTTCAATTATTACAATTTTATTCAATATAATGTATGTAATAAATTCTTATTAGAATAATATAAGGGTATATTTTAAGGAAAATTCATATAAGTGTCTAATAAATATTTAATAAAATATTATATTAAGTAATAAATTCTTATTTGAATACTATAAGTATATGTTTTGAGGAAAACTCATATAAGTAACGAATAAATGTTTAATAAGACCTTTTATTAACTAATAAATTCTTATTCGAATACTATAAGTGTATGTTTTGAGGATAACTCATATAAGTAACGAATAAATGTTTAATAAGACCTTATATTAACTAATAAATTCTTATTAGAATACTATAAGGGTATGTTTTGATGAAAACTCATATAAGTAACTAATAAGTGTTGAATAAAACCTTATATTAAGTAATAAATTCTTATTAGAATACTATAAGAATATGTTTTGAGGAAAACTGATATATGTGACTAATAAATGTTTAATAAGACCTTATATTAACTGATAAATTCTTATTAGCATACTATACGGGTATGTTTTGATAAAAACTCATATAAGTAACGAATAAATGTTCAATTAAACCTTAAATTAACTAATAAATTCTTATGAGAATACTATGAGTGTAACTTTTGGGAAAAACTCATATAAGTAACTAATAAGTGTTGAATAAAACCTTATATTAAGTAATAAACTCTTATTAGAATACTATAAGAGTACGTTTTGAGGAAAACTGATATATGTGTCTAATAAATGTTTAATAAGACCTTATATTAACTGATAAATTCTTATTAGAATACTATACGGGTATGTTTTGATGAAAACTCATATAAGTAACGAATAAATGTTTAATAAAACATTAAATTAACTAATAAATTCTTATGAGAATACTATAAGAGTATGTTTTGAGGAAAACTCATATAAGTAACTAATAAGTGTTGAACAAATCATATAGTAACTAATAAATTCTTATGAGAATACTAAAAGAGCATGTTCTGAGGAAAACTCCTATAAGTAAATAATAAGTGTTGAATAAAACCTTATATTAAGCAATAAATTCTTATGAGAATACTATAAGGTTATGTTTTGAGGAAACTCATATAAGTAAATAATAAGTGTTGAATAAAACCTTCTATTAAGTAATAAATTCTTATTAGAATACTATAAGAGTATTATTATAATATTAATGTTTTATATTGTACTGGTATGATTCAAAATAGAAAAATCCAATATATATATAGATTCCTGTTAAAATACTAATGTTTTATAATATTAATGTTTTATATTGTACTATAAGGGTATATTTTGAGGAAAATTCAAATAAGTAACTAATAGATGTTTCATAAAACCTTATATTAAGTAATAAATTTTTATTAAAATACTATAAGAGTAAGTTTTGATAAAAACTCCTATAAGTAACGAATAAATGTTTAATAAAACCTTATATTAACTAATATTGATATTTAAAAAATTCGCATAAGATACAGGTATTGAACTAATTTAATGATGTTGGGTAAAATATTATAAAAACGGATAAATATCTAATTAAATTTGATAAAACTTATCAGAAATATATATTTAATGATAAATAGTTGTATTTATAGTTTTACTTTATAGATGTAAATTCTGAAAATAAAAAAAAAAGCAATTTAGGCCCACTGTCGAAATTTTTTAGCGCCCAAATTGATTTTTGAGCGGTAAATTTTTTGGACTTTGAAATTGAGATAGCGGTATAACCTAATTTATTTTGGGCAGCGCCTCTTTTCACGCTTTGTCTTCATCACCTATTCATTCTAGATCTGTAATCTCTCTCTCCCCAAACGCTTTGTCTTCAACACCTCTTCATTCCAGATCTGTAATCTCTCTACCCCCAAAGATTTCAGATCTCTCGTCTCTCAGCCACTCTTGGGCTCCTCTTCACCCTCCTGTCTTCCACCCTCAGCGAACGACGCCGACGGTGAAACGCAACCGCTAGGAGGGAGCGTCGCCTTCAATAAATCCTTAGGAAGGAAGCACCGCCTTCACTTGTTCGAGGATAGGTAATTCATGTATCCATCTCCGGGAGTATTTCCGCCGGTCGTGGTGACCTCTGAAGCCAAGGTACTCCCTCACTTAGCACTAGATCCTTATTTCCTTTGCATCTAATTTTGTTTTCTCTGCCCTGCTTTACTTCAAAATTTGGGAATTTGTTATCCCTTCGTCTTCCATCGATTTTGCTTATTCTACTTGTTCTTCTATATTTGACAGAGATTTTAGGGATAACTCGAAAATCTGACAGAGAAGCTTATACCTAGAAGCGACCTTCTCCCCGCTTGCATTTTTTCATCTGACAGGGATTTTGTGAATTACAGGGAAAGCGACCTTCTACCTGCTTGAAGTTTTCTGCTTCCTCCTTCCTTCGAATCTGTAAGTGAGCCGCCATGGGAGGTGAAGTTTTCTGTGCTCTCTCTCTCTGTCTTTATCCGGCTTGTCTTTCTCTTGTTGGGTTGATATACAATACAAAATCAAAGAGTAAAAAAATTGGGATTTTTGTACTGATTTTGCACATATGGTTCAACAGTTGTGAGCTTTTTTTTGTGTGTATTTGTTGAATTCGGCCTAATTGAGGTTAGATCTGGGTTATTTTGAATCGATGCATTGTATATCTTTGATGGCTTTGTTTATGAACTTGTTATTTTAAAAAAAATTCTATTTACTTATTCAATCTGCCATTTATGAAATTTAGTATTTGATTTTTATTTTATATTTTTGTAATTAAACAGGGCCATTTAATTTCATACCGGGGAAGAAAAAATTGAACCTTGCCCTAATTGCAGTCCAATCCCTAGCTGGTCCAGTGTGAATCATTGGCTGCAAGATCAAGGCGGAAGTTCTGAAACTAGTGTCCAGATTCTTAAGATGTGTTGGTGCCTTTTCATAGGTACTCCCTCCGTTCGGCAAAACTTGTCATTTTAGCTTATTTCACAAGTTTTAAGGCAAACAATGATGTACACATTTGCACCTTCTTTTATTGCATCTTTTGACTTCGTATTTCATTCGATCTCCAAAGAAAAAGGTTCAAAAGTATATAAACTTGTGTAAGAATGGGCTAAAATGCAAGAAATAGGGTCTGCACAAGTTTTGAGCTAACCATGCAGGAATTCGAGCGAAAACGGAGTCAAAACGGAGAAGCCAAGTGAAGTTGAGCAGAGGTAGATATCGACCTCTGGTGTAGATATTGACCTTGAACATAGATATCGACCTCAACATAGACATCAAGTAAAGCTGAGCAGAGGTAGATATCGACCCTAGACCCAGATATCGACCCCCAGTGTCGATATCGACCCCCATATCGACCTCAACATAGAAATCGACCAGAGCTGAACAAGTCGAGCAGGAACAGAGACCTCGATATCGACCTCTGGTGTCGATATCGATCCCTTATCTCGACAGAAGATAGACTCGATTTCGAATGCGGATTGGAACTATATCTTCAAGGAGGCACGAGATTATCTCATACTTTCAAGATAGATGGCAGCTGAAGTTTTATTCATCTTTTTAAGTTTTATCAAAATAAAAGACCTATCCAAATTGTTCGGATAGAGTTAATAGTTTAGATAGGAGTTGCAATCCTTGCAAGTTTCTTCCTTTCAAACAATGATGAGTTCCATGATGAGAAGCGAGTAGTTCCCCAAAGCTCTTAGGATCGGGGTGAGCCCGACGTTAGCCATGCGCGCTTGAGGTAAGTATTTAATGTTGATATCGTTGTGTCTATCTCTCCTCCTACGATTCTATGTTTAGTCCTAATCGAAAGAAAAGGGATTCATGCTAACAACTTGAGTTATAAACATAAGATTTGTAGAGACAATTAGGTTTATTTGAAAGAGTAATCCTAAGAGTTGGTGTACGGCAAAAGCTTGTCCCTCGGGTGAAATAGCGCAATTGTCCGTCTTATTTATCTCATCGCATGCATTGGTTAACGTTGTGGTAAACCCTAATCCTAGGAGTTGCTTTTTAAATAGTTTATACACATAAAACAGCTGTCTTTATTTCTGTTCATTGCTTCTCTCTCCACTCTTAAATCTTCGGCCTTTCTTTGCCGACGAGAAACTAACACACTGCAGGGAGACATCGATATCGACCCCAGACGTCGATATCGACCACTGAGTTCGTCGACAGTTTTCTGAGTCGACGACGAACATCGCTGCGGAGTTACTGGACATCGATATTGACCCCTTGTGTCGAAATCGACCCTACTGTATCGACTGACAGTCTTCTGAGCCAGTCGATTTCGTGGACTGACATCGATATCGACCCCCACCAGTCGATATCGACCACTTGTTTTTGTCTCTGCAGGTCTTCTGTTGCAGAGAACATCGACAGCCGAGGTCGACATCGAGGCCCAAGGTCAAAATCGAGGCTTCTGGTCGACGCAGACGTGAGATTTCCAAAGCTACTAGGATCCCACTGACACGCCTCCTCGTGGATCGATCCTGACTACCCTTCCACTACAACGGGAGGAAGTCTTGTAATTATTTGCTTAGGCCAGGAGTCGGATTACATTTATTTACATCTTTATTATTTGTAATTATTTGACATATCATCCTCCTGCAACAACAAATTGGCGCCGTTGCCGGGGAGGCAATCAATCGCGCCCTAGTAGTCTATCTCACGTGTCTATCTAGTTTGGTTTTGCAGGTGTATGCGACGCGCTGATCGCCCACCTGAATTCAAAGGAGTAGACGACCTTGAGCGCTATTTCCATCTAAGGGCCCAAGCTCAAAGAATCATGGTGGACAACGCGAACCAAGCAGAACTTATTGAACAATTAAGGAGGCAGGTTGAGGACCTAACGACTAGAGAGGCGGCACTTAAGGAGCGTGCGGATAGGGAGGAGGAAGGCCGGAGGCAAATAGAAGCCCAAATCAATGCCCTCCCTAGGAATGCCAAGCAATATATGCACCCCGCTCTCACAGTGCCTGAATCGGCGATTCTTATCCCTGCCTCTAATTTTGAAATTAAACCTAACTTCCTTACTGAGATTAGAAGGCATCAATATGAAGGAAAACCTAACGAATGCCCTATGGCACATATTTCTACCTTCTTAGACCTTTGTGATACTATTGCTGATGGACGAAGTCTTGAATATGTCCAACTAAAAGCCTTTCGATGGTCTCTTACAGGGAAAGCATTGCAGTGGTTGGAAAGCTTGGCCCCAAGATCGCTCCGCACCTGGAATGAAGTCAAGGACGCGTTCCTCAACAAGTTCTTTCCTCCTTCTAAGACGGCGTTGATCCGACAGAAAATCACGACTTTCAAACAAAAGCCTGGTGAGGCTCTGGCGACTGTTTGGGAAAGGTTTAAGGACCTCCTACGATCATGCCCGACGCATGGCCAACCACCGTATGTAATTCAGGAGATCATATACAATGCTCTTGACGCTGCAACTAAGGAGAGGATCAACACCTACACCTCCTATGGCTACCTTGAACTCGCCCCACAAGAGGCTTGGGAGACCATAGAGAGGTTGGTGGAGTTCGACAACACATATGGGACTCCTGAGGCTTCCGACGCACCATCATCGTCGAGGCCTGCCCCATCTATGCCCTTATATGAACCCTCCAATGAAATCGATCCGGATGTGAAGGAGCAATTCCACAGAGATTAACTTAGAAAGCTCCAAAAGCAAGTAAGGTTCCTTTCAGTGAACCAAGATTGCATTGAATGTGGATCGCAGCGGCATACCACCGTCGAGTGCCCCCATGCCGAACAAGTACACCTAGCGGAGACTCACCAAGAGGCGCGCTACATGAGGGGTCCCAATCACCAATATTGGGGAGACCAAAGGTTCCATCAACCACAAAGGAACCAGGTTAACCCTAGGGACCCTCCGCCTTATAGAGCTCCTGAGCACCCGGAGAGAGACCAAAAGAAGGATGATCTTCAACTTGTGTTGGACGAGATAAGGCGGAACCAAGTTAAGAACGATCAATCCAACAATGCTATCCACTCTCAACTCAATCACCTTACCACAAGGATTGGGGAGATGGATATATGGAAGAAGAACGTAGAGACCCAACTGGGTCAATTGGCGGCACAAATCCCTAGGCCGTCCGGAACACTCTCTGGGCAACCCACTACAAATCCTAAGGGACAATCCGGGACGCGCCATGTCGCAGCCATACAATTGAGGAGTGGCACCAAAGTACAAAAGCCACGAACGGAATCGGAGAAAGCAGCAGACCTAGTCGACATCGACAGACCAGTCGATGTCGACCCAGAGGTCGATATCGACCACCATGTCGACCCCCTGGTCGATGTCGAGGCCACTGCAGAGCCATCAGAGCCATAACAGAGGTCGAAAACGACCATTCCAGTCGATATCGACCAAAGCCCAGTCGACATCGATGTCCAGCAGGCTCCCCCGACCACCGTTTTGGCCCCTACTCCAAAGAAGATGTTGCCATTCCCTTCCAAAGCATTGGAGGATCCCACCAAAGGAAAGTTTAGGCGCTTCATAAAGATAATTCAGGGACTCAACGTTACTATCCCTCTTACAGAAGCCCTAAGCGAAATGCCTGCCTATGTGCGATTCCTGAAAGACATCCTGAGCAAGAAGATATCCATGGCAGAGATCGCAGAGGAGTGCTCAAAGATGGACTTCCCTGAAAAGAAGAGTGATCCGGGGAAGTTTGCAATCACCGTGGGACTTGGCCAACATCGCTATAAAGCCCTATGTGACCTAGGGGCAAGTGTAAGTCTCATGCCTCTCTCTATTTGGCGAAAGGTGAACATTGGTGCGCTTGAACCTGTGGACATGAAGCTCTATATGGCTGACAACTCATTCGTCAGGCCCACAGGTATAGTTGATGACGTTCCGGTAAAGGTAGGTAAGTTCTTTGTGCCTACTGATTTCATTGTATTGGAGATGCCTGAAGATCTTGTAGTGCCTATTATACTTGGTAGGCCTTTCTTAGCTACTGCTGATGCCAATATCAATGTACGTCGAGGGTTACTAACCTTTACTATAGGGAACGAAGTGATAGAATTCTCTTTCAACCCAACCATGAGTGAAACCAAGCACCTGGAGCAAGTAGTCCTCTCGCCGGCTAAGGAGAAGCTTAGAAAATTTTTGTTGGCGAGGACGGAAACAGCAAGCAGGGTCGACATCGACTTGAACCAGTCGATATCGACTAAATACATCGAAATCGACCCCCCATGGTCAAAATCGAGTATGCCAGATCGATGCCAGGAGCTTAAGTATGGGGTCACAGAGGTCGATATCGACCCTCACATATCGATATCGACCACAGCACTCGAAATCGACCCTCCTTGGTCGAAATCGACCACCCCTCAGCCCGAAGATTTCTGTTTCGGGCCCAAACAGGTAAGCCCAGGTATGACTCCTAACCCTCCTCCGTCCATTATTGATAAATCAATTAAGCCGATTATTGATAATTCTACTAAAGAGAGGGTCAAAGCTCCATGGTTTGCCTATATTGCTAAAGTTAGGTCAAGAAAGAGAAGAAAAGCGCCCAAAGAAGAACCTAACATCAAAGAAGCCTTGGTCGCCAAACTTAGATGCTATCAAAAGGACCTAGATGATCCAGGAGAAGGTTCAAGCCCGAAGGGTCCCTACATAAAAGGGTCATGAAGAATTGAAGGAGATGTCGGCCTAGCGACTCAAAAATCTAGAGCATGTACATAAAACATTTAAATTTCGCATAGATGGTTTTTAGGATTTAATTTTTGGCTGTTTGAAACTTTTAAAACTGAGATAATTCGTGCTTTATCTATATTTCTAACAAAGATTTCAGGTTATCAAGCAAAAGGAACGACGAGGAAGAAAAGAAGCTTCTGCAGAGGCAGTCGAAATCGACCAGGCCAGTCGAAATCGACCCCCCCAGGGTCAAGCCACCTCCTGGAGTCGACATCGAGGACTCAGGAGTGAAAAACAGAGAGGTCGATATCGACCCTAATACTCGATATCGACCCCAACCTGGCAGCCCTCGTCTTCATTTTCTTCCTCGACTTCGACAGATGCAGTCGTCATCGACCACTGACCTAGATATCGACTTCTGGCATCGACCAAACCTGAAATCGACCTGAATCCGCAGGTTGCACTGTGAGTTTCTCTCTACCCTTGTTCTTCTTTTTAATACAGTGAGGACACTGTATATTTTAAGTATGGGGTGGGGGAAAAACATGTCTTATGGTCTTAACTTGGTTTTCTTCTTCGCATTGCATTCATGTTTAAATTTTTGTTCTTAGTCTTACTTTTATAAAATGTCAGAAAATCCAAAAAAATAGAAAAATGTCAAAAATAGAAAAAAATGCATGTTTATTTTAAGTTTGTTTTTAATCCCTACTTTGATGTCCTATGATGAAAACTCAATAGCTGACTTGATCATGTAAATCATATGGCATATTTGGATGGTTTAGCCTAAGTCTTAAAAATTTTTATGTAGATTGTGAACTTGTGATGAAATTGAGCACATATGATCCTAGGCTAAAAAGCAAATCCAACAAAAATTATCCTTGTGAGAATTTTGACCTATAGGGAGAACATCAAAAATCCCTCCGCTTTCTTGAGTGAATTTACTCTTCCTATGCATCTCTAAATGTTGTGATAGTTATTCAAAACCAATGCATATTTATGTTTATGTTTACGAGAATTAAATGATGGAGGCATCTTTTAAGCCATTTTTATCCTCTCTTTACCTACCCTGCATTATCCTTGCTTGAAGCCAGAACATTAGCCTGAGCCTGAAATTGCAAACTCCACAAAATTATCCCTAGCCGAATTGAGCCTGACCCCCATTTGGGAATTGAGACTTAGATTGGTTGGACTAATGCCTTGTGGAAAGAAAAGAGCATAATGTCCAGTTTTGAGCAAGGAAATTATAGGATGGTGCATATTTACATTTTGTCATATTTTGTAAAAGGATTTTTTGGCTCAACATATAAATGCACATATTTACTTTCGAAAAAAAAAGAGAGAGAGAGAGAAAAAAAAGAGAGATATATATATAGTGCATGAGCCAAAAGCATTATAGAGATTGAGCTTACATTGAAGAGTTATGGTTTGGGTATTGCAAGTGTTGAGATTTAGGAGTCTTGATTCCCGAATTTTAAAAGCACCACATAGCCAAATAATCCCATACCTTTTATTTCATACCAAGCCCCATTACAACCCCGCCGAATGGAGTCTTCTATGAAGTCTTCCATTGAGCAAAAGTCCTCCTGATGATTCTTATTGCATTTTCATAATTGGTTGCGAAGTGGATTATTATAAATTACAATGTTTATGAGATTGTATATGGAATTGAGTTAAGAGTTGATCCTCATAGCCTAAACACATGAGAGTTGAGTGCAAACACATTATCCCTGTGAGGTTGGATCAAAATTGCATATGCCTATGGATTGCCAAAATATGTGCTATGACGTTAAATTCACTTGCTTTGCTTTGCTACCACTTATGATGTTTCTTTTGATAAAGGTGAAGACTTGAAAAGTGTGTTGTAGATGTTGGTTATTGCTTGGTTATTGCTTGAGGACAAGCAAGTCTAAGTATGGGGTGTTTTGATGTACACATCTGCACCTTCTTTTATTGCATCTTTTGACTTCGTGTTTCATTCGATCTCCAAAGAAAAGGTTCAAAAGTATATAAACTTGTGTAAGAATGGGCTAAAATGCAAGAAATAGGGTCTGCACAAGTTTTGAGCTAACCATGCAGGAATTCGAGCGAACACGGAGTCAAAACGGAGAAGCCAAGTGAAGCTGAGCAGAGGTAGATATCGACCTCTGGTGTAGATATCGACCTTTAACATAGATATCGACCTCAACATAGACATCAAGTGAAGCTGAGCAGAGGTAGATATCGACCCTAGACCCAGATATCGACCCCCAGTGTCGATATCGACCCCCATATCGACCTCAACATAGAAATCGACCAGAGCTGAACAAGTCGAGCAGGAACAGAGACCTCGATATCGACCTCTGGTGTCGATATCGACCCCTTATCTCGACAGAAGATAGACTCGATTTCGAATGCGGATTGGAACTATATCTTCAAGGAGGCACGAGATTATCTCATACTTTCAAGATAGATGGCAGCTGAAGTTTTATTCATCTTTTTAAGTTTTATCAAAATAAAAGACCTATCCAAATTGTTCGGATAGAGTTAATAGTTTAGATAGGAGTTGCAATCCTTGGATAGATAGGAGTTGCAATCCAATTGACAAGCAAGCAAGACAATAGAGTTAGAGTTAGAGAGAAGTTTTAAGGTTTGACGTTTGCAAAAGTTGACGTTGAGTTGTAAAGCTTCGGAGTTTATTTTAATGCAAGTTTCTTCCTTTCAAACAATGATGAGTTCCATGATGAGAAGCGAGTAGTTCCCCAAAGCTCTTAGGATCGGGGTGAGCCCGACGTTAGCCATGCGCGCTTGAGGTAAGTATTTAATGTTGATATCGTTGTGTCTATCTCTCCTCCTACGATTCTATGTTTAGTCCTAATCGAAAGAAAAGGGATTCATGCTAACAACTTGAGTTATAAACATAAGATTTGTAGAGACAATTAGGTTTATTTGAAAGAGTAATCCTAAGAGTTGGTGTACGGCGAAAGCTTGTCCCTCGGGTGAAATAGCGCAATTGTCCGTCTTATTTATCTCATCGCATACATTGGTTAACGTTGTGGTAAACCCTAATCCTAGGAGTTGCTTTTTAAATAGTTTATACACATAAAACAGCTGTCTTTATTTCTGTTCATTGCTTCTCTCTCCACTCTTAAATCTTCGGCCTTTCTTTGCCGACGAGAAACTAACACACTGTAGGGAGACATCGATATCGACCCCAGACGTCGATATCGACCACTGAGTTCGTTGACAGTTTTCTGAGTCGACGACGAACATCGCTGCGGAGTTACTGGACATCGATATCGACCCCTTGTGTCGAAATCGACCCTACTGTATCGACTGGCAGTCTTCTGAGCCAGTCGATTTCGTGGACTGACATCGATATCGACCACTTGTTTTTGTCTCTGCAGGTCTTCTGTTGCAGAGAACATCGACAGCCGAGGTCGACATCGAGGCCCAAGGTCAAAATCGAGGCTTCTGGTCGACGCAGACGTGAGATTTCCAAAGCTACTAGGATCCCGCTGACACGCCTCCTCGTGGATCGATCCTGACTACCCTTCCACTACAACGGGAGGAAGTCTTGTAATTATTTGCTTAGGCCAGGAGTCGGATTACATTTATTTACATCTTTATTATTTGTAATTACTTGACATATCATCCTCCTGCAACAACAAACAACAAATGTACTAATTTACCCTCAATTATTACCCTCCTTTTTTACTTTATCGAAAACTACAACTAATAAACCATCAATCATATCAAGGGCATTTTTGTAAAGTGAAGGACAAAATACCTACAATGACAAGTTTTTTTGAACAAAAATAACACCCTAAAATGACAAGTTTTGCCGAACGGAGGGAATATAGTATTTCTAGATGTTGTACATTATGTGCATGATGTTGTGTTTTGTATTTGGACTCATTAGCTATAACATTATATATAAATATATATATATTATCTATCATATAAATAGCGCATCCAAATAATCGCAACAACGTAAGCCATGAATTTAGCCTCAAATTTAGCAACCAACTAAGCATTGCCATTAGCCACGACCATAGCAACAACTCAGCCACGGAACCAGCAATACCCATGACCTATTCCCTGCAATGAACTCAGCCACAAACTTAGCCACGCCATTTGCGATGACCATTTTCAACGCTATCGTCGTCGCTACAGCCACGACATTCATAAGTCATTCCCAGCCATAGAATTAGCCACGACCGTATGAGTTCGAAGCTAAATTCATTACTACATTGGCCCGAATTTAGTCACGAGCAATATGGCTACAGATGGCCCGTCCTTTGCTTATTACGTGGCTAAACCGGTTAGCCAGAGTCATTCGTTGCCAAATCCATTGCTATTTTCCCTGCAATGAACCGGTTAGTCACGAGCAATATGGCTACGAATTCTATTTCCCGGGAAATAGAATTCCCTTCTAGAGGAATCAATGTCATAGTTACAATCCAAGATCGTACTTGATTAGAAGACAAACAGAACAATTACAAAGCATTGATGCTTACTAGCTTAGAAAACATTCCTTATGAGCGATAATGGAAAATAAAGAAAACATTCCTCATGAAAATAAACAAGAAAAATATGGAGAATAAAGATGGGAAAACAAATCAAACCAAACAAAGAGGTCAGATACCTTGTGGAAACAAACGATTCCAAGGACAACTGACACAAGTGACACAACGTTCTTCTATGACAATAGAGTTGGGATTAGGGATTTAGGCATACAAAGGATAAAAGAAAGGAAGACGCAGATTGTAAAATAGATAAGCCATAAGGAGGCCAGATACTTAAGGAGTCAGCGATTTAGAGTTCTTCAATCCCATCCATTTTCGTTGTGGCTGGGTCATACTCGTTGGGACGAGTTTTAGAGAGATGATGGTCGGAGGTAGAGCATTGAACCTAGGAGAACAGTCGCTACAGAGGAAGATCAAATATGGAGAGAGATAATAGAAGATGGAGTTAGGAATTTGAGCGCTCGGGTCTAGAGAGAGTTAGAGGTATTAAGGGGAGAGATAAAATAGAAAGAAACTTTTCAAAGTGTTATAAATTTTAAGAAAGTGAATAAAATGGGTCAAATTTTATTTAGGAGCTACTCTGTATGTGCTAACATTATTTCAAAAGCCTGGCTACAAATTTTTGTTAATATTACCTTCAAATTTAAAAGCCTAGCTACAAATTTTTTCTAAGTGTTTTAATGTCGCGTATTTCCCTAAACGCGCACATTTTTTAGTTTGTTGACAACTAAAAATTTCACATCTCTCCATATATTTGACCATTGTGTAAATTACTTTAAACATCAAAAAAATTATTGATGTAATAAATTAATTTAACATCTGTTTATTTTTTTATAGACTTAAATTACATGATGTCTAATTCAATAAAAAGAGACTACTTTGGGGTCCCGCTCTACGAGGGAGGCAAAACCCTCTCTATGAGGTGGAGAGAGAGAGAGAGAGATGAATAAAGGTGAACTGAATTGTGTGTTGAATGACTGAAATGAAAAGCCTAGGCTAGAGCGGTATTTATAGTCCTTAATGGAATGAGAAAACCCTAGAATCGGCTCACTATAGGATAAGATTTCATACTTGCAACTTAAGAAATGAATCATTGCCAAATAGCACAGATCAGTGAGCACCGAGGTTTTACGGCGGGCATCGACCTCCACACTGGTCATTCTGTCTCTACGGGCGATGTGATCAGCGGGTGTTGTGATAAGGGTATTTCGATGCCGATGCTCAATCAATCAAATATAATTATTTTGAAATCCCTCTATAATATAGTGGAATTAAGGTCGATCCAAGAGAGTTGGTCAGCGGTTCTATCCTAGTTGCTTTTTAGGTTCAAAGTAAGGAAATAGGTGAAATAAGTGGTGAAAGTATGAGCTTCAAGTTGGGTATCGAACACAAAAAAGACTAAGGCAATATATGAAGAAGTACTTCCAAAGTTAGGGCTTGCCACAACAATACACATATGTATGAATCAACAAACCATAGAAAGAATCATGCTTTTATCAACTCAACAAGTAAATCAATTCACTTTCGCATAAAAGACCTACTTGGTTCTACCTTCTTCTAATTAGGTTCTTTTAACTTTCATTAGAAAGCCTAAATTACTATCAAAGTTAACAATGTCCTCTTTCTAGTTCAATTGCAACTAAGAATTCCTTTAGACTTTCGTGTAAAGGTTAAGTATATAGGTACAAGAAGAAGATATAAACATCAAATAATCATAGACTCATTCATCCACACATTCTCCACACATATGCCTATTGTTGGGTTCACCCTAACCCTAGAAGAAAGGGAAACTGCTCACAAGAATCATAGAAAGGATCATGCTTTATCATCAAAAAGACAACTTTCGCAATCATAACAAATAGATCATAGAGGCTTTCGCATAAAAACCTATTTGTTTCTATCTTTTTATAATTAGGGTTTAATCAACTTTTGCAAATTAATCCTAATTACTATCCATATTCAAAATTAATTCATTTTCGCTTCATAATCGCAAACAAGGAATTTCCTTTACTTTTGCATCAGAATTAATCATGAGATAGAAGATGATAATCACATAAAAGCATCATAGATTCAAGCATACATACATACATGGCAATTTTCGGGCTCACTCCGACCCTAGAAGTAAGACGACTACTCACACATCATCGCAATGCACATCATCATAAACATGAAAAATAACTTGAATTAAAATAATGAAAGCTTACAACTGAAAATTCAAACTTCTTCTTTCTCTCCACTCGACTGACTCTCCCTCTCTCTACTAGGCTAGATTGCTCAAGTGTGGGATATTTAAAACCCTAGGCCTAATGCCTTTATTTATAGTAAACCTAAACTTGCTCCCTAAGTAAATGAATCATATCTAAATAAGAAAATAAAACCATTTATCTAAATATAAAGTCTATCTTAATCATGTAAAGATAATAGATCTCGTCGTTAATTACCCTTGAAAGAGTCAGACTTCAATCCCGCGTCTGCAGCGCGTCCGTCTTCAGCTGATGTCGACCATAGTGGTCGACGTCGAGCACTCGTTAGCTGCACTCGATCTTGAGAAGTGGTCGATGTAAAGCTTGCATTTTGACTACCCTTCTCTTAATTCCAATAGCTCAATTCTTTGAATTCTTTTAGTCGACATCGAGTAGTGTTGGTCGACGTCGAGCTCTTCCTATCCGTGATTTCTTCCTTGCAATCTCTGAATTCTGCAAAATTAAACCAAAACTTTTGTAGACCTCTATATCTTGCAAATAATTATATCTTACACAAATTCCTCGCATTCCCAATCCATAATGTAAATAAATGGCAGAATTCAAAATAAACATAAACGTCAAACATGGTTAAATATGCGAACATGATAGAGCTCGTTGAGGGCTTTCCAACACATGATCATAATAGTCGATCGGGCAACCAAGGCCATGGAAAATCGCGTTTTAAGTTTAGCTCATCATGTGGGCAGCTTTTACGGCTTGTTGTCGATTACGATCTTAGACTTTGACTTCTTGCTCTGTTGCTCCCCGACATATCTTGGCTCTTTCTTGGTGTAATGACCCGAGTAAGAAAACTCGGGTTACATTTCGAAGGTTGGTAACCTTCATTTGGATATTGCAATCCAATTACGAGTTGAGGTTTCAAACCAAAGGATTAGTTTGAAAGGAGGGATTTTGTACCCTAAATCAATGAAAGGTCCATTGGGGACCAACCTGTCCTGAGAGTCTAAATTGCGGAAAACGGTTTTAGTTTCAAACATGCAAATATAAATACGAAACAAAGTCGCCACGACAGAGCTGGGTCAAAACCAAAACGACCGTAAGAGTAAGAAATCTCACAAGTCAAGTAGAGTCCAAGTCAGTCTCTCGGTGGTAGTACGCTATAAGGATATCCCCGTCAATCAGCACAAAGCACTCAGAAGTCTATAGTCAAACCTTTAAAGAAGAACAGGGAGTGGAATCAGATTTAGACACGCATGCGAAACCGAAAATCTTTGCTACGATCACATAGTACAAGCTATACCTAATAAAGATCCTTCTAATGCAGTACGAGAATTAAACACATAAGGCACGCTGACGGTTTATAAAATAACAAAAATGCAGTAAATGAGCCCACATAGAATGCCAAGCGACATGTCCCGACTCTCTCTCACAAAACCCTCGCCTCAACCGGGGCGGGGTAAATTCGTGCCTCCATCGGGGTCGGAATATATGTACAACGTTGTCCACACCTATGCCGAGATTGGAGTACATATGTATCACAAGGATCGTCGTCCATAGTGTTGTATACAAGAATAGAAAATCAGGCTCATGCTCTCAATGACTCTATTAGGACAAACCCGATGGGGCTGGGCGGTCCTATGACCCTAGCAATGTAACGGCCCGGATATAAATATCCGGGATACGTTTCGAAGGTCGGATACCTTCGTTCGGATGTTGCAATTCAGGTACGGGTTGAGGTTTCAAACCTCTAATCAGTCGAAGTTTCATAAATTCAGTTTAAACGAAAGTGAAATGGAAATAAGATTTAGATACAAAAGCCACGGCAAGGCCGGGTCAAAACCAAACATAATTCTAAGGTCGGATGGCCAGATTAGCGGGGTTAGACAAATTTCTTTGCAATCGCCGAGGGACTTTCCCACGCCATATAAACAGGGAGCAATCAAACCTAAAAACATTGGGTGCGAGTGGGGTCAGACCGAGGCCCCCATCACGCTCTGTCCAGCAAGCGAACATACACATACGCTAATAATAAAGATGATGCAGATGCGGAAATTAAATCACACTAGCATGATCCTAATTTACAATATGCGAGAAATAACTGTAAAGGCGCCCAAAGAATGCCAAGTGGCATGTCCCTCTCCTACCTCTGCACCCCTTTCCGTTAGTGCAGAGACCGGCCGGTTCGATGCTATAGCATATCATATCTCATCATCTCATATCTCATCATCATAACATAAATTAAAATAAATAAATCATGCCCGATGGTGCTGGGCTGTCATCATGCTCATAGCGATTCGATAGACTCAGGGCACCCGATGGGGCTGGGCTACCCTATGACCCTAGCAAAGACTCTAGGACTATCACAGATACGGCCGTTCTGTTTCATACGCGTAAAGAAATAGAATGCTCAATCACAAGTGCAACCTAGCATGATACTACATGGCATGCTTTAATGCTTATGCAACACCTAGTATGTCATACATTCACAAGCCGGTAATCTCTTTCGAATCTGAGTAAGCCCATAAAGGAACTTACCTGAATAAGCCGAACAGCAGAGAACAAGGCAGAAGCAGAATCCAAGTAAGAGTCATCGATAGCAAGCAACGTCCAACATTCACAAATACCTAATAACATATAAATGCATAAGTCTACCTATTTCACACAAGGCGCCCCTAACTATCATTCATATCTCGTCTCATATCCCATTTCAGATTATTCCATCTCATTTTATCATTTCAGGTTCATCTCATATCATCATCTCATTTCCAAACAATCTCTCAAAGAACTAAACTTAGAAAATCAAATAATTCTTTTAAAATCGTACTTAGTCAAAACCCGACATTACACATTTAAACCTTAAGGCCCATTTCCAAAATCATATAATAGAAATCGTTTCGGCATGTTTCTTATTTCAAAAATATTATATAAATAACTCCAATATTAAATCATCAAGATAATTTATATGCTCACAATAATATTCATAAATCAAAACCAACAATTCGCTTTAAAATTCCTAACTCTCATATTTAAATCCTCATAAAAGCATCATATATAAATAATCCAATTAATATTATTTTAAAACAACCACAATATAAAATGATAAATTTCCAGAATATTATAATTATAACCAAATTCCAAACTATAATAATATTCAAATATTTTCCACATACTATCCAAAAAATCTCAAAACAATAACCATAAGTGTATACATAACCCAATATCAATTATTATTACTTTTAAAACCTTTTAAATATTTTAAAATATTTCAGAATATATAAATATAAAATCATCTTCCAAAATCAGAAAAAAAAAAGGAAATAATAACATATAACATATACACACACATATATATATAAATACTACCGATAAAATAAATAAAACAATAACCTCAATATATATAACCCCAATTCAGAAATCAAAACCAGCCCAATCCTAAAGCCCTAACCCGAATTTCTGGCCCAAACCCAAGCCCAAACCCGTATACTCTACCCGGATCCCCTTCCCCTTTTTAAGATTAATGAACCGGACCATTAAATGCCTAAACCAGACCAAATAAAAAAAAAGAAGGAAGGTTGAACCGGCCTGGTTGAACCCGTCCCCTTCCCACGAACAGAGCTCGACGACAGATCTAAAAAAACGGAGGGAAGAATGAGAGAGCTCAGGCATGTGGGGGGGTCAGTTCGGCTCGACGTCGTACCCAGGTGATCGAAACTGGATTCCGACCACACCCCAACCAAAGAGAACAAAGCGCGAGTGAAGGAGAGGGAGGGAAGAGGGATTACCGAGACTCCAGGGTGCTCCGGCTGCAATGGCGGACGTCCGTCTGCGAGAGTTCGAGAGGGGTTCGATGAGGCCTAGGATGGACAGATTCTGTCATAAAAGAGGATCTTTATTATGTTTGAGGACAAAGGAGGAGGGAGTCGAGCTTACCACACTTGGATCGGGAAACAGGGAAGGAGAAGAAGGAAGGGGCGGCGTCGGCGACTTCGAGGGGTGTGGCTCCGGCCTCCTGGGTGCTCCTGCTACTGCCCGGAGGAAGGAGGAGAGAGTGGGAGCCGTTGAAGCTCGGTTTCAAGGACGACGACGAGGAGCTAGTGTCGCCTGCTACTGGGAGGTGATGGTGGTGTTGGTGGTGGCTGCAGGGAGCTGGGGAGGAGGTGGTGGTGATGCTGGTGGTCAGGCGGGATGCAAGGAGGGATTGAGCCTTGTTTGCTGGGTTACAAAAACAGAAAAGTGGGAGAGAGAGAGGGGGAGATAAGGAGGGAGGAAAGTGATTGTTTGTGTGAATGGGTGTAGGAGGGAGGCAGGGCTGCAGTAATGGGAAGGAGGAGGTGAGGAGGGGACCATTGCAGCTGAATTTGCAATTGCAGTTTTGGTGAGACAGCTGCCGAGAGAGAGAGAGAGAAGAAAAGGGACAAAAAAATTAAATTATATGTGGTCCTAACAATACCCAATTCAAATTAGCAGAAAAGACTCAAAACCCGCTCGCCCGATCGAATCCCGACTAAATCAAATTTAATCGAATTTTAATTCAATTTCAAGATAAGTCGAAAATTAAATAAAACTCAATCAATACTCGTAGCTCAAATTAATTTTATAATGCTCGATCTCCGAAAATCAAATTCCATTTCTGAAACCTAATTCAAAACTATATAGAAGTTCGTTTAAATAAAATTCAGTTGCTCGAGGACGGAAATCTCAAAATTTCTAGAATCTAAATTTTAAAGTCGAACATAATTTAATATTTTAAGAAACTAATATTTTAAATTTTCCGTTCTTTACATTCATCCACCTCTAAGAACAAGTCTCGTCCCCGAGACTAAAATCATTGTAAAGCAAAGGGGATGAAGTTTTAAATTCGGTGAGTCCGAGGACCATGTCCAAAGATCTTGTAATCATCTCGGTTGCGTCTTCCGGGATTCTCACAACATCCTAGTCACGGCCGTGACATTTCCAATTGGTCTTGTCAAGTGTGTAATAAGCGCCCTTATTACATCCTCGCTTCGACTTTTCGGAAGTACCACAACTCTAAAAGCATTATAGCGCCCGACTAGGTCTTAGCAAGCAATCTATAAGCGCCCCTATAAAATGCTTGTATCCACTTCGTGAGATGTCATAATGTAAATCCAGTTCGTAAACCTCA
This sequence comes from Persicaria maculosa, assembly GCA_963922045.1. Lineage (NCBI taxonomy): Eukaryota > Viridiplantae > Streptophyta > Magnoliopsida > Caryophyllales > Polygonaceae > Persicaria > Persicaria maculosa. The sequence continues at coordinate 60,974,727 of OY998257.1, read as the reverse complement.
AAGTGTTGTGTAAATGGAAAGATTGTCATCCAAATCATTGAAACTCTCAACTTCTTTAAAACCCCAAGTTGGCCATTTTTAAAACCGCTCAAAATCTTCAAATTCAATTTTTTTTTAATCAAGCAACTTTACACCAGAATCAAATCAAATCCTCCCAAATCAAGATTTCGTCAAACTCTTCCGAAAACCAAATCAGCTTCTCGCAACCAATCAATCAAATTCAGAAGGTAGGAGGTGGAGTCATCCACCTCTAAGGGCTAATCCCATATTCTCTTCCTAGTTTCCAGAATCATTTACCATCATTCTCAACTCAACATGCACGTAAGTAAATCAACTCATCGACTCATAACGTCATCAACCACTTCTCATATGGCAATCTCAACATCAATCATGATAATCTCAATCAGTCATTACCGTAACCTCATAACATGTTTACCGATAGCATAAAGTATACCATTCTTCCAAACACATCAAAACAACAACAACGTCTCAACGTCATATCACGAGTCATAAAGTGTATCTATATCATACCGAAGGCATCACAAGTGTATCATCGAATTCTCATAAATCATACCAGCACACAGGTCAAGAGATCAAAGAGGTTAGGTGTCATGGAGTCAATACACTACTTCTAGTCAAATCTCACGATCGCATCTCAACATCGCACACTAGGGGAACCAGTCATAACAAGGGATCTTATGTAAAGCATAAGTTCACATAGTCATCCTATCCAATCTCTACCCAGCATTATCATAACATATTATCACATCAATCCGACAAAATCATGCTATTAAGATTCAAACAAAAGGGAAGATCAAGCAGTATATCAACATCAAAAGGTCATCATGCGTTCCAGACATCATCTTAGCTCATCACAATGTCATATAACGATTAATAGCAGTCATGCACCATCATCTTATATATACACATAAGTCATACCTATGCTCCAAGTCATATTCATCACTTACCTATTCATAATCAGGCTTATCAACCATATAGGATAACATCATGCTTTCACATAACAACGTATCATCATCTCATGATTCATTCAACACATTATAACATGCTTTTAGAACAACACAATAGGATAGCAATGGATCATTATATCATGTTCATAGTTGTCACTACAAATTTTAACTCAGTATTGCATATTAACATGTAATATCATGCCATACAGGTTTATCATGGTTGCTATGTAACATCATGCCAGTACATATTAGCTAGTCACATAATCAAGAAAATTTGCACATCATATAAGTTAAAATAAAATGCAACCCCGCCCGCTTGATTTCAATTCCTACCTCAAAACCAGCCTCATCTAGATTCACCAACATTAGCTCAGGTAGCATCCTCAAAAGAAGTCCTAATTCGTTTCAATACCCTAATCTCGCCCCTCATTCCACCAAGAACTCTCACTAGCAATCCACCTCTAAGAATCCAACTACTATCTCTAACCTCACACTCGAGGCCCTCTCATACTATATCTTCCCTACTCTTAAAAGCCATTTCTTACACTTCCACACTTCCCAAGAGTTCACAAGCATCATGCCCTGCTAACCGCACATTCTCTAGTAAAATTCCTCGACCACCGCCTATCCGACCTATTCCTAACCATACTCTTATCCGAGATTCACCTAGGAGCTCATCCAAAATCATCAAGCATTACCTCTTAAAATTCCCGAACCCACTCGGTCCAACCTAAGTCAACACCCCTCTTCTGCACTTTCTCTTACCACCGTCGATCATCCTAATCACTCAAAACCTCTCTCCACTCTCTGACCACTCAACCAAAAGGGACCTCACTCACATGTTCGAAGAAGAAGCAATCATGAACATTATTGCACATAAGGACTGCAACATATCAACTAGCATCAGTAGGCATTGCAACAAGTATCAAAAGTCTCAATTTACCGTCATGCTCGAGATTATCACATAACACCATATATGAATAACGTCAATTCAAACTAGCAAGTTTCATCATAATCTTAGCTAATAAACAGTTCAGATTCTCGGCATTTGCTGTTCATACTATATAGGAAGGAATTTAGATCATGCTTAGCAACTCGGAATAGCATCACATCAAGTCATCAAGGCACATTAGGATAATAAGGCACCGAATCATACATATCATCATAGACATCGGATAATCAGGCAATAATCATTACCAAGTCATCACATCAACACGAAATTTTCAACATCAAGTCAGTGCAATTCATCATCAACAAGCTCAGAAAGGGTTAGCAATTCGAATAGAGGACGCTCCCACTTGCAAGTCATAACGTGCTCAAAAATCGTAATCCTCCAAAACGAGCTTGTTCCGTCGACATTATCGATCCTGAGGCCCGTGGGTTATGGGCCCACGCTTCCGTTGCGCTGCTCTATCGCCATTCAATTTCCCAATCCCTTGTTCCATGCGGTCGCTCATCCAATGTAACGCGTATGAGTTTAAGTTAGCGGCGATAGGGGAGTGACAAGAGCGGACGACCCAATGTTTCTTTCGGAGAAGGAATAGGCCAAGGCTAAAGACGACACGACTAGAAACGACTCCGACTCGGGAATGGTAACGATGCCCTTAAGAAAGTCTATTAGGTTACGATTTTGCCAAACACGCACGAGTTCATTATGGAGCATATCAATCACGTCAATCCACACTAACATGTACCTATCTCGGGGCAACATTCGTATTCATATCAAAGACACAATCAAGTCTTTCGCTGATGTTTGTAAAACAAGCTAACATTCTAGTATTCCATGGAAACAGATATGCCTAGCATTCTTCAAGCAAGATAGACGGAACCAGCAATGATCATGATTTGAAGTCATGCGGAATTTAATGAAGATAACGAGCATCATGTATAGGAACAATGTAGGAACAGGGTATACACATCAAAAATTGAGTCCAAATATATCATGGCAATGTACATTATAACAATCAGATGAAGCGTCATACGAGAACACCTAAGAGTAGCATAGCAATTATCGCATATATGAACAATGTACAAGTTTGGTGTATGCATCATACGAGATTATATAAAGGGCAACATAGCAACTATCTCACAATGATCATATGTTAGGTCAAGCATGGCACGGAATCATATGACGAGATCCATTTAGAGAGCATAGATCCTACATGATACTAGTGATACATAATGCGATACAAGCATAGTCAATATTCATTAAGAGGAGTGCAACATAATGCTCACGAACCATGAGGCATCATTAAAAGTAACAAGATGAACATCATGGATGCTAGGTTATAATCATGCTAAGAACGAACCATCATAGAGCACATATATAGTACAATAGTTGTCGCATCATAGAACAAGTACAACACGTGATCATTTAGCGGTTCATATTGGAAGTCATAAGGATTACATGATACTAATAGCACATATCGGACAGGTGTACCACTAGAGTAATTCAACTAGGTTCATTCCGATATTCATGCGTCATGCAGGTGCAAAATCATGATATAGAGTGGTGTGTGATCAAGCGGGGTGTCAAGTCATAGGTTCATACAAGCACGAGAAGCCATCATAGAGTAATAGACATCTTTACCATGTAAGCATGCTAGGTTTAACTTATCACGGAAAGCTAGTCAAACATCGAATTCAACATTAACTCATCAGGACGAGTGAAACATGTTAAGAGAATAGAAAGAGGAACAAGCCACACTATCAGGTACCTAGCTCGAGAGAGAATCAACAACAATGTAGGTAAAGTAGAACTCGCACAAGTCGCAACCAAGGGCCCAACATGTTACTAGTGATCTAATATAACATATGGTACATACATGCACTTGACTGGTTAGTACGACGGTATGCAAGAGTTCATTCAATCACATCTCAACGACATAGTAGCACGAGAGGAAAAAACGCAACGAGGTATAGAGCAAGTCTAAGCAACATGGCGACATGACTAGAATATGGGGACATGAGTTCAAATTGATGTATACTAGGATAGAACATGCATTTATCAAGACTCGTTCACACTATCATGTACCTAATCCAAGGGAAGCAACAATCATATAGACTCATATCATGTGGTTCATGTTTTCAATCAATCATACAATCAATATGCTAAGTAAACATGCTATAACACATACAATCATGATAGAGGACAAGACACAACACGAGACTTAAGCAATGGGACAAGCATGGGTACAAAATGTCATACAACTACAAATTCACATTAAAGATCATCATCATAATGTGTACTGAGGATAACGTAGCATATAAGGCATGTTGCCATGAAATTATAACATGTATCCATCAAGTAAGGGGCTCACTCTATCATGATATTAGAATCGAATAATTACACTATCATGAACCTATTCACATAGAGGACATCAATTATACAACTTCATAGCATATGACATATTCATTTGTGCCCTAGTATGACAATGTAGCTCAAACTTATACAATAATCATTATGAACATTAAAGCACATAAGCATAATTCCACACTAAGGATCAATTGTAGGTCAAGGAGTAGTACCATATAGTATCACGCAATAATGGACAGAGCAGTCAAGATAACCCGATAGAGGTCCATAAGGGCAACATTGACTCTTCCTAACCGACTCATCACCCATCTTTCCCATGAAACTCGGATACGACTTTTTGTGGTAAGAAGACACCGGTCGATCGTCATAAGAATCAAGAAAGACAACCTAGGAAACATTTACTTTCTAACTCGGAATGACATCAAAGCCAACTTTCGATACTCTCCCTAAGTAACCCTCATATCCAACCATGATTTCCGAAACACTATGCTTACCAACCCGATTTCCCGTGGAGGAGACCGATATTCGAAGGGAGGACTCGATTGAACTATCAAAGGATTCATAAGAAAAGGGGCGGTTCCACAAAACTGAGCTTAACCACATAAGAAGAAGAATGCTACTCCCGCTATCCCGTTTTCACAGATCTTTCAATATTCATTCAATAGTTAGAACATAACAATCAAATCTTTAGCATATCAAGCACTCAATCATAGAATCAGTTAATGTCAATTACAATGGTCTCCTTGGAGTCTTCCCGACCCATCTGTAAAGAACAAGCTAGTATTTCGCCTACCCATTTCCGACTACATCCAATAGGGATGGCCTATCGCCTTTCCTACCCACTCGATCCCTTATTAGTTGGTTCTCCACTTTTATCATAAGCCAAGTTCATTACTTAGTCCAATTGAGTTAGACATTTTAAGTTCATTTTGCCCCTTTAAAACGCTTTCAAATCTTTGAAATCCATGGGCGGTTTTCCAAAACATACACCCGACCCTTGCGTACCCGAATTGCACAACCCTGCTCTGATACCAACTTTGTAACAGCCCGGATATAAATATCCGGGATACGTTTCGAAGGTCGGATACCTTTGTTCGGATGTTGCAATTCAGGTACGGGTCGAGGTTTCAAACCTCTAATCAGTCGAAGTTTCATAAATTCAGTTTAAACGAAAGTGAAATGGAAATAAGATTTAGATACAAAAGCCACGGCAAGGCCGGGTCAAAACCAAACATAATTCTAAGGTCGGATGGCCAGATTAGCGGGGTTAGACAGATTTATTTGCAATCGCCGAGGGACTTTCCCACGCCATATAAACAGGGAGCAATCATACCTAAAAACATTGGGTGCGAGTGGGGTCAGACCGAGGCCCCCGTCACGCTCTGTCCAGCAAGCGAACATACACATACGCTAATAATAAAGATGATGCAGATGCGAAAATTAAATCACACTAGCATGATCCTAATTTACAATATGCGAGAAATAACTGTAAAGGCGCCCAAAGAATGCCAAGTGGCATGTCCCTCTCCTACCTCTGCACCCCTTTCCGTTAGTGCAGAGACCGGCCGGTTCGATGCTATAGCATATCATATCTCATCATCTCATATCTCATCATCATAACATAAATTAAAATAAATAAATCATGCCCGATGGTGCTGGGCTGTCATCATGCTCATAGCGACTCGATAGACTCAGGGCACCCGATGGGGCTGGGCTACCCTATGACCCTAGCAAAGACTCTAGGACTATCACAGATACGGCCGTTCTGTTTCATACACGTAAAGAAATAGAATGCTCAATCACAAGTGCAACCTAGCATGATACTACATGGCATGCTTTAATGCTTATGCAACACCTAGTATGTCATACATTCACAAGCCGGTAATCTCTTTCGAATCTGAGTAAGCCCATAAAGGAACTTACCTGAATAAGCCGAACAGCAGAGAACAAGGCAGAAGCAGAATCCAAGTAAGAGTCACCGATAGCAAGCAACGTCCAACATTCACAAATACCTAATAACATATAAATGCATAAGTCTACCTATTTCACACAAGGCGCCCCTAACTATCATTCATATCTCGTCTCATATCCCATTTCAGATTATTCCATCTCATTTTATCATTTCAGGTTCATCTCATATCATCATCTCATTTCCAAACAATCTCTCAAAGAACTAAACTTAGAAAATCAAATAATTCTTTTAAAATCGTACTTAGTCAAAACCCGACATTACACATTTAAACCTTAAGGCCCATTTCCAAAATCATATAATAGAAATCGTTTCGGCATGTTTCTTATTTCAAAAACATTATATAAATAACTCCAATATTAAATCATCAAGATAATTTCTATGCTCACAATAATATTCATAAATCAAAACCAACAATTCACTTTAAAATTCCTAACTCTCATATTTAAATCCTCATAAAAGCATCATATATAAATAATCCAATTAATATTATTTTAAAACAACCACAATATAAAATGATAAATTTCCAGAATATTATAATTATAACCAAATTCCAAACTATAATAATATTCAAATATTTTCCACATACTATCCAAAAAATCTCAAAACAATAACCATAAGTGTATACATAACCCAATATCAATTATTATTACTTTTAAAACCTTTTAAATATTTTAAAATATTTCAGAATATATAAATATAAAATCATCTTCCAAAATCAGAAAAAAAAGGAAATAATAACATATAACATATACACACATATATATATATATATAAATACTACCGATAAAATAAATAAAACAATAACCTCAATATATATAACCCCAATTCAGAAATCAAAACCAGCCCCATCCTAAAGCCCTAACCCGAATTTCTGGCCCAAACCCAAGCCCAAACCCGTATACTCTACCCGGATCCCCTTCCCCTTTTTCAGATTAATGAACCGGACCATTAAATGCCTAAACCGGACCAAATAAAAAAAGAAAGAAGGAAGGTTGAACCGGCCTGGTTGAACCCGTCCCCTTCCCACGAACAGAGCTCGACGACAGATCCAAAAAAACGGAGGGAAGAATGAGAGAGCTCAGGCATGTGGGGGGGTTAGTTCGGCTCGATGTCGTACCCAGGTGATCGAAACTGGATTCCGACCACACCCCAACCAAAGAGAACAAAGCGCGAGTGAAGGAAAGGGAGGGAAGAGGGATTACCGAGACTCCTGGGTGCTCCGGCTGCAATGGCGGACGTCCGTCTGCGAGAGTTCGAGAGGGGTTCGATTGAGGCCTAGGATGGACAGATTCTGTCATAAAAGAGGATCTTTATTATGTTTGAGGACAAAGGAGGAGGGAGTCGAGCTTACCACACTTGGATCGGGAAACAGGGAAGGAGAAGAAGGAAGGGGCGGCGTCGGCGACTTCGAGGGGTGTGGCTCCGGCCTCCTGGGTGCTCCTGCTACTGCCCGGAGGAAGGAGGAGAGAGTGGGAGCCGTTGAAGCTCGGTTTCAAGGACGACGACGAGGAGCTAGTGTCGCCTACTACTGGGAGGTGATGGTGGTGTTGGTGGTGGCTGCAGGGAGCTGGGGAGGAGGTGGTGGTGATGCTGGTGGTCAGGCGGGGTGCAAGGAGGGATTGAGCCTTGTTTGCTGGGTTACAAAAACAGAAAAGTGGGAGAGAGAGAGGGGGAGATAAGAGGGAGGAAAGTGATTGTTTGTGTGAATGGGTGTAGGAGGGAGGCAGGGCTGCAGTAATGGGAAGGAGGAGGTGAGGAGGGGACCATTGCAGCTGAATTTGCAATTGCAGTTTTGGTGAGACAGCTGCCGAGAGAGAGAGAGAGAGAGAGAGAGAGAGAGAGAGAGAGAGAGAGAGAGAGAGAGAAGAAAAGGGACAAAAAAATTAAATTATATGTGGTCCTAACAATACCCAATTCAAATTAGCGGAAAAGACTCAAAACCCGCTCGCCCGATCGAATCCCGACTAAATCAAATTTAATCGAATTTTAATTCAATTTCAAGATAAGTCGAAAATTAAATAAAAATCAATCAATACTCGTAGCTCAAATTAATTTTATAATGCTCGATCTCCGAAAATCAAATTCCATTTCTGAAACCTAATTCAAAATTATATAGAAGTTCATTTAAATAAAATTCAGTTGCTCGAGGACGGAAATCTCAAAATTTCTAGAATCTAAATTTTAAAGTCGAACATAATTTAATATTTTAAGAAACTAATATTTTAAATTTTCCGTTCTTTACAAGCAAAGACTCTAATGACTCACAGATAATGGTCGTTCTATTCCAAACGCATATAGTAAACGGATGCTCAATCAATTAGTGCAACCTAAGCATGATACTACATGATCATGCTTTTATGCATATGCAAACACCTAGTATACCATATGACTACAAGCATGAGAGTCCAATCTGAGTAAGCTCCTTAGGGAACTTACCTGGAAGTACCGAACAGCAAAGGCAACAACCAGCAATATAATCAAAGCTAAACACGTCAAAGAACACCTAACAATTTAACAAGTAACAATTATAAGTCTAAAGCACAATGGGACCCATTTACTGCTACACAGAAACTAAGTAAACTTAAAAGAACTCATTTATCATTATCAAGCCATATCATCAACATAGTCTCATCTCATCTCATATTCCATATCAACGTTATCATTTCATCTCAATTTCTCATTATCTCATATGAATTCCGTCATGCCAACATTCCGAGTTTCCAATACTTATCAATTTCTCAATTCAAGCCATATTCACAGTCGGTTATACAGGGTCCAATTCACAGTCCAAACAGTCTGGTTAATAGGTCTAAGGTCCAATTAAGTCAATCGGGTCCAAGTTACATCAATCCATCAAAATTCTTTCTATTAAAATATTAGTTGTCCCAGCCTACCAAAAAAAAATATATATTAGTTGTCCCAAAAGCCTTTATCAAACATTCAAATCCATTTTAACATGTCAATTCATTTAAATAGTTCCGGTATTTAAAAATACGGCCTTTCTATCCTATGCCCCAAGGGCATAGGATAAGAACCTTAATCGGGAAAGATTCCCTACCAAAAAAAGAAGCGACCCTAGGAAAGCAATATTACAAAAAGCTAAAATGATTTAAAATTAGGGAATCTTTCCCGATTGAGGTTGATATCCTATGCCCCAAGGACATAGGATAGAAAATCCGTTAAAAATATATTAAACTATTTAAATCATTCAACTAACCATTTTAATAACGACTTAATAACAATTATTCACAGAAATAAATCTCAAGCAAATCAAATCAAATAGTTAAATAATTTAGTAACAAGTCAATGGATCATTTAAACCAACACTAACAACATATATCACCAAGTAAATAACGCCCAAATAAAACCATTTTAAATAACTTTAATAAATAAATTCGATAAAGAAATATTTAACTAGATAAGTAATCAGGGTAATTTAAATAATACTCCCTCTATTAATTAAAACTTGTCGTTTACTATTTATGCACGCTTTTTTAGAATGATAAAAACTATATGAAATACTCTTTTTTATTTTTTTTATAAATTCATACTTAATACTACAAGTATGAAATTATTAAAAAAAATATTAAAAAAGTTAATATTTTATATAGTTTTTAACACCTCAAAAAACGTGCGTGAATAGTAAAACGTCAAGTTTTCATTAACGGAGGGAGTACTAAATAACACTTGTATAATAATATAAATAATATACAAAGAAAATAAGTAATTAAAACAATTAAAACATTATCCGAATCCGGCCCAGTAATCTCAATCAAAGGCCCAAACCCTAGCCCAGTTTTGCGGATCCAAACCCAAACCCATCTGATTTAGTGAAATGAGCCGGCCGGCCAGAAAGAAAAAAGAGGGCTGAACCGGACCATGAGTAAAAGAAAAGAAAACAAGCGGACCGGCCACTGAACTCGTCTTCAACCCAAGTCCCGCTCACTGTTCGACAAACGGAAAGAAAAAAAAAGAGAGAAGAAAGGAAGGGATCTCACCGGAGCTTCTTGCTCTCACTCCAACTACCCAGAAAACAAGGAGACCAGACGAGATTAAAAGAGAGAAGGAAAGAGCGGCTCACCGAGTGGGTCTTCGACTTCACCGGAATACGTCATCGGAGTTCTTCTGGCCTCGTCGAAGCTGGTTCATCGCCGGAAATGGCATAGGAAGGGAAGGGGAAACTTAAAGGAAAGCCTTTACACAGTTTGAGGGAGAAAGGAAGTGGAAAGAAACTTACCGATCTTCGGATTCGAAAACAGGGCACGAGAAGGGGTGCGGCGGTTCGGTGGTCCTCCTGGCGGATTCTGGGGCTGGTCGTAGGAGGGAGCTGAGGTCAATTCTGCTGCTTTTTCTGGGACACGAAGGAGAAAGGAAGGAATGGGAGACGTGTGGTGTTCTCGGCTTTGTTGGCTTCGAAAAACAGAGGGCTGAGGGCTGATCTGCTCGACGGTGGCGAGAACAGGGCCGAGCCACTGTTGGTTGGGCGCCTAGATGAAAGGCAAGAGAGGGAGAGAAAGATGGGTGTGGGTTTGGGTTCGTTTTTGGTTGAATCAAAAGCCACAAGGGGTTTTGTGTTTGGTGTTTTAAATTGGGAGAACAGAGGGTGAATGGGGAATGAAACAGAGAATGGAGAGGGTGGATTTGGGGATGTGTGGGTTGCTTGAAATCTGACTGAAAGAAGGGGAGTTGGGTTCTTTTGAAAGCAAAACAATTGAAGACAGGGGAGGGTGCTGCACAGGCTTGGCATGGACTGTGTTTAGATCACGTGTGTAACGATGGGTTTTTATCTTAAGACCTTGTAAGATAGCCTATGGTTGCAAGTAAAAGAGGTTGGAAGAAAGATAACCTCTTTCATCACAAGTGGCCTCTACCCTTTTATTACTATATTTATTTGATGTATTAATTATTCAAATGTATTTATAATATATATTTATTATTATTATTTTCAAATAATAATTATACTATTAATTTTATTTTAGTTTTTTCTCCATAATTTGAATATAATTATTTCCTATATATAGTCATCTTGACCTATTATATGATTTGCACTTCTTTTTCATATTTCATTCTCATACATTAATGTAATTATTTTTATTATTTTCTTATAATATAATGTTATCATTTTTTTTATTTTTCATCTAATGTAATAAAAAAAATATTAATATCAAGCACTTTTTATTTTTATTTATAAATAAAACTAATGAGATGGAAAAAGTGATGGAACAAGGTTACCCCATGATTGTAAGGTAAACCTTTTAGGAAGAGGTAGAAAAAGTAGAAAATTATTTAAGATAAAAATAAATGAAGTGTCAAATGATAATAAGTGGATAAAATTTTGAAAGGGAAAAAGGTTACTTATAGCAGATTTGATTGATCAAGGCATGGGGAAGCATCAACATGCCTTTGCACATTTTGGATGAGAGGGAGGGGTAAAAGACAAAGACACATGGTCCCCCTTAAAAGAAACAAATTTTAAAATACCCGAAAACAAATCCTAAAACCCGCTCTCTCGTTCTTGTCCTGACTCATTCAAATTTAAATCAAAATTTTCAATCCGAATTAATAATGAATTCTAAACAATATTTTCAAATCTCGTGTTAAGAAAGCGGAATAAAATTCCGCTTGAAAGTCTAATTTAAAACTATGTCTGAGTTTGCTTCGAAAGATTTCGATGGTGGAAATTTTCAAAATCTCCTGAATCTTAAAATGTAAAGTTTTACATCATTTAATATTTTATGAAAATAATATTTTAAATTTTTTTGTCTTTATACATGGCTTGTCCTAGTTCTGCTTAGCTCCATTTGATCCATGATCCATCCATCATTTGAAGCTCGGATCTACAATATGCATAACATATTGAAATAGCGTAGATTCCGTCTTCTTCCACATAAAGCATGAACTATGTAATTAACTAATATGAGGGATATGCAAATGCACCTAAAACTAGCCTATTAATTATGTAAAACTATGCATTTTCAGTCGTGTATCACCTCGCCTCACTCAAACCTAACAACTGGTATAGTAGGTATGTTAGGAAGTGAACAAGTAAAGAAAGAATGGGATTTGTAGAATAAAACTCATAAGAAAGTAAGAAAGCAAATGTGATATTTGTGAAACAATAAAGGAGTTTAGTGACTTAAAATCAAGTTTCACGATTCAACCAACCAAGTCTTCAATCATAGACGAAATTCAAGGAGTTTAGTGACTCATAACGTACCAAAAACTCTAAAATTATAATCCTCAAAAGCTTCAATTAAAAACCAATAAAAAAGATGTTTATAAGTAGCCAAAATAACCGGCTAAAACCCTAGAGTAAACATCCTAAACGGGTAGATTTTCCACAAAAGGATAGGATTTCTCACAAATTTGGAAAAAATTCTAAACATGTGCTCATGGCGAGCGTCGTGTGACTCGCGACGGGTGTCGTGCGGTGGCGAGCGTCGTTACTCCCATGGTGGGCACCATGCTTTCTGCACTTCTTCTTTGTGTGTTGTCCTGCCTTCAGCTACTCTTGGAAAGTTGGACTCATACCTTGCCTTGTTCCTTGGTATTCTTCCAGCATGTCCATGGTCCTAGACTCCTAGCACACCATTCTTGCCTCCCTTCCAAGCTCGAATCCATAATCTTGCAAGATAACCCAAAAGTGTATAGATTCTGAACTCAAATGCCCAATAACAAGATATGTAATTTATCAACCAAACATGCAATATTTAACAAACATGTGAATCGAGCTCTTTAGCGATACTTTTCTCTTCGTAGGAATGTGCATATATGTTAGTTTATTTCATTTATATCATACATATATTTTATTTTAGATTTAGAGTTTAAACCCATCTTTTTTTTATTTCAATAATTTAAATATCAATTTGAGTGATATTATGAAACAAGAATAGCATATGATTTAGGGACCTATGACACTTATCTAAGAATCCCATTAACATTGGCAAGTGGATTTCGAATTGGCCCATAGGTTGATATCAATCTAGCTAATGCATTAAATTCATCATAATTCGAGGAAAATCCACATGCAAATTGGCAGTTACAAATTTTCTTTGCCTATTTGGCCGAGGTAGGAATGATATAAAATATATTCCAAAATTATTTTATTATGGATAAGTTCTAATGCTTATGTTTGTGTAAGTTAAATAATCAAATGTGGTATTTCATAATAAAAAAATTGCCACACACAATATGATAATCAAGTTTAATTGGTAATAAATAATAATTATGTAAGTAAATAGCTTATCCAAAAACAAATTGCTCCATTGGAAATAGTATTTTCTATTTTCGTAATTTTGTTTATAAATAGTAATGCTATATTTTGATCCTTCAAATATATGTTCCACACCATATTAAAGATAGTTAAGTGTTGTTTTTGTGTCAATACAAAAAATTGATATTTCCATTCAACTTACATTATTCAGTTTTCTAAAAATGGAACAACAAAAATTTGTTTATTAATAAACTAGTTCGTACTTTGACTCGGTGAAATCAATGAAAGCCTAAAAAATACAAGGATATTATAATTTTGAGAGAATAAAATACCAACAAAAAATAAAAAAATATTCTCTCAATGCTATTTTTGAAGTAACCTTATACAATATAAATACCTAAAAACGAAATCATTCATCAAATCAAATCATTCTTCAAAACTAATAAAATAAGATTGTCGAGAATAATTATAAAGGAAGAAGCTCCTTATATCTAAGGCTAATAAAAGCTTCTTCCATTCTCATCTATTTTGATTTTTTTTAATTTAATTGAGAAAACAAAATAGAATAAAAAAATAAAATTACAACTTGTTTGATAAACAAAATGGAAAATCCAAAGATTATTTTGTTAGCTTTGGTGTTTGGAGCATCATGCTTAGTGGGTTCAAATGCTGAGTTGAGGCGCTTCAAACATAAACCAAAACACGATGATGGAAGCCTTAATTTCTTAGTGATTGGAGATTGGGGAAGAAACGGTTTCTACAATCAATCTCTTGTTGCTTATCAGGTTACTATATAAAATTATCTCATATAATCATTTCGTTTCCAATTAAATAAGATCACAATTTAATTGTTAGGTGCCATAATTTTTTTCATTATTTGTCAAAATTATCCATAATCAATTGACAATATTTTTTATTACATAGTTTATATTATTAAATTATTAATATATCTTTGTAGATGGGAAACGTTGTTGAGAAGCTAGACATAGACTTTGTTGTCTCGGCAGGAGATAATTTTTATAACAGTGGATTAACAGGTGTAAATGATACAACCTTTGATGATTCATTTACCAATGTTTATACGGCCTCAAGTTTGCAAACACAGTGGTATAGTGGTAAGTACTGTTTTTTGCCAAGGTTCAACAAAAGTTTGTTTTTTTCCATGTGATGTCATATTTTTTTAGGGTAAACAAGTCATGTGTTAAGATAATCATTATCCAAAATACTCTTTAAATCCATCAAAATTTGATATTCAACACTACAAAGGAAATATCCTTTTGTGACCATTTATTCATTTATTTGTTATATTTTCAGTTTTAGGCAACCATGATTATAGAGGAGACACTCGAGCCCAATTGAGCAAGGAACTTAGAGAAAAAGATAAAAGATGGCTTTGCATGAGATCATTCATGTTAAATGCAGGTGATCAATTATTTATTATAAATACATTATTATCATGTTCATTAAGCATTTCTACTCATATAATGAAGGATTACTTATCATTATTAGATTTTATATGTTGATGATTAAAAAAATAAAGTTTGCTAGAATGTAAACTAAGTTTCTATCATTTGTTAATTTGACAGGCACCGTAGATTTCTTCTTCATCGACACCACACCTTTCGTAGACTACTATTTCTTAGATCCGAAAGAACATACTTATGACTGGAGAGATATCTATCCTCGTAGGAAGTATCTTTCAACTATCTTAGCGGTAATCATATAATTTTTTTTACCTCATTGCATTTGAAGGATTTACATAGATGAAAATGAAATGCGGTGTAAAGTTCAAAAATCAAATTAAAATGACCAAACTGAGATTGAGAAAATAAATTTACATCATTTATGTTTGTTATGAATATTAAAAGTAAACGAAATTAAAAACTTGATTTTATTCCAATTAATTATCTTTAGGAATATTTATTATAATTTGATAATAGAATCACCTATTGTTCGTTATAATCGATATGACATTATTACAAATATCTTTTCATTGTATAATAGGACATTAACTATCTATTTGCTTTATTTGTAGGATTTGTCTTTGGCATTAAAAAACTCAGATGCAAAATGGAAAATAGTGGTGGGTCACCACACCATTAAGAGTGGATGCGTCCATGGTGTCACCGGAGAGCTAGTTGTCCATCTTGTCCCAATTTTGAGGGTATTGTAAAAAAATTCATCTTTCATATATGAATGAATCTAGTAAAGCTTAATTCATACACCATTAATCATATTAAAAGAAATTTAACTTTTGTAAATTTTGATTGTTTGTCTTTTAGGAGCATAAAGTCGACTTTTATATGAATGGGCATGATCATTGCTTAGAGAGAATCATTAGCATGGAAAGGTAAATAATTTTACCTATTTACTTAATAACCTATAGGTCATCTTTAGTTTTTTACATATGAGTGGATAAATTTTTAATATCTAGGGTGTTTGGTTCATGTGAACTTTTTTTGATTTCTATAGTGTACACTTTTAAACGAGTATTTTCATCTACCAATGCCATATGCAGTGATGTAGAGTTCATAACGAGTGGTGGAGGATCGAAAGCATGGAGAGGTGATTGGAAAGGGTGGAGTCCAGAGGAGCTAAAGTACATCTATGGTGGGCAAGGCTTCTTGTCGGTTCAAGCGAATGCAAGTACTGTTAGCTTAAAATTTTATGATGTTTTCGGCAATACCTTGTACAATTGGGACAAAACCAAGCAACTTCATTCAGACATATAAGAGAAAATTTATAGATAAAAAAATATGAAACAAAAAATCATAAAGATTATGGTAAATATAAAATATAGTATAGAAGCTTATGTCCGAATTGCAATTAGTAATTTGCATTTTATGAAGGTTGTGCCAAGCAGATAGAGATAGCTAAGTAGGTGGCATGAGTGTTTCGTTTTATTATTATTATTTGTATGATTTACATATTATTATGGCATGAGTGTTTAGTTTTATTATTATTATTTGTATGATTTACATATTATTATTAAAAATAGTATATTAATTTTAAAGGTATATATTCTTTTTAGAGATGCATTTATTTAAAGAAAGAAATAAAAAATAATTCAAAGGATATAAATGGAAGAGGAAATGATTATTTTTGAATTTTATTTTTAGTGTCAACTTATGCCTACTTTTTTTGTTGTGTTAATTACCTTGCTTCGAAATGAAGTATTGATTAGGCAAATACTTACATTGGTTCTTGTAAAAAAACATGTCACTTCCATCTTTATCTATGTAGATCTTTCTTTTCATGTGGAATTATAGGCTCGGGAGTTTGGTTCAAGTATGATATTATTATGTAGATGAGATTATGGTCATGTGTGGCATGTTGGTTTTATGTGATGGGGTACCTTTTGGGGTCTTTGATGCCACTTTCACAACACAATATCTATTTGCCATGACTTTATCGAAAAAGAGACTAGATTAGTTGGTTTCAAAACATAGTTTTTCATTAAGCAAATATGGTCGTTGACGAGCAAAAAATCGGTCGTTGTTTCTCGCCAAAATAAATAATTAAACTTAATCACTACTATAGCAAATAAGTATAGTTGTCGATCCCACAGAGAGCAAGTATTCAGTATGTTTCCTATCAACTATTTAGAATAAACACGAGATGAAGGAACACATCAGATTGATTGATATTGAAAGCAAAGCAACAAAGCAATGAATAAGTAAAGATGAATTAATATAGGAAAGAATTCACCCGCTCATCGGAACATGGTTAGATACCCCGTTCCTTGGATTCATCTTATCATGCTAGTGACTGGTTTATGTATGCATAGAGTACTTCTTACTCTTGTTTGGGGTTCGATCAGCAATTGGTCCCAATCTCCTAGCACTTCAGTAATATCACTGGAAGTTTGCAACAATGTATACCTAGTGTCACTCTAGACATCTCCCGTACCGAGAAAAATACTCCTCAAGTGTTGATCTCCCTACACAATCTAAATTCCCAACCTATTCCTCAGGACGTGCTTGCTACTATAGGTTTGACCCACAAGAGCGAAGGTAGTCGAAACCCTAGCCAGATGCAACTTAGTGTAGGTAGAGAATCAAGACAAAGAAACAACGCAATAATAATATAGAATAAAGGAAACGGAAATAATAAGATAAATAGAACTTGAAATTGATAACCAAACCAACGTCTTGACAAGCTGGATGAAAGGAGGATTAGCCTAGCATGACTATCTATATGAAAAACATAAATAAAAAGAGACAACTTTGGGCTCCCTCTCCACGAGGGAGGCAGAACCCTCTCTATGAGGTGAAAAGAGAAATAGATAGAGGTGTCGATCGGGCGGGACGGTTCGGGTTTGGGTATTCGGGTTTCGGGTCATTTCGGTTCCGGGTAATGTCTTCGTTCGGGTTGGGTCGAGTTCGGGTTTCGGTTGTCTCGGTATCGTTTATTTGGATTTCGGTTGTCTCGGATTTCGGTTAAGTCGGGTTTCGGTTCTCTCGGACTTCGGTTGTTTCGGGTTTCGGTTGTCTCGGGTTTTGATTATTTCAGTTTCTAAATTTTGATTATTTTGAATTTCGTTATTAATAGCAATTCCTTATTTGAATTGTTTATTTTGATCATGACTCATGAGATGGGGGTGACATGGTGTTTGAAAAGTTCATTATATATATATATATATATATATATATATATATATATATATATATATATATATATATATATATATATATATATATATATAGAGGTTAGTTCCGGTGTACACAACCCTTATCGTGTATCATGTACTAAAAAATTATTCATCTATTTGTTCATGATTATTCGTCTGTTTTCACATAATTATTCATCTGTAAAAAGAATGTAAAAACTGTAAATTTTATTCAAATGAATAATCGCCCAATATTGCTGAATAATTTCATTCGACCGAATAATCTCCCAATACCGTCGAATAATCAGAAGTTACTTTTAATCTCATCCGTTGATCTTCTTAATTCAATGGCCTAGATTTGTTAACATGATACACAATAAGAGCTGTGTACATTTGATCTATTGTCTATATATTATATATATATTTTTTGTATTATTTTCAGAAAATATGTAAAAATAGTAAAAGTTACTCCCTTCGATCTTTTCAAATTAAAAGTCATTTTGACTTTAGTACACGCTTTTTAAAGAGGTAAAAACTCTACAAAATATTATTTTTATAATCAATTTTTTTTCATAATTTCATACTTGCTAGTAATAAGTATGAAATTATTAAAAAAATTGATTAAAAGTAATATTTTATAGAGTTTTTAAATGTTTAAAATGTGTGCCAAAATGTAAAGTGATATTTATTATGAAACAGAGAGGGATTATGTGTATGTATTTATAAATAAGGGAGTACATTACAACCTTATATATCTAAAATTTTGATCGAAAACCACCATTCAAGTATTCAACGACGACTTTGGATGACTCTTTATGGCCACATGAATCGTGGGTCAAAAGAGATTTGGTTTATATATATATATATATATATGTTGATTATGATGTCCATATAATACGAGCTTATAAATTAGTAAGATTTATGATTCCCTTAGATTTGAGTGTGTAAGTACGTGTGGATGCATATGCGGTCACATGAATTCATATAAATAAGAGTTATGAAATTGATTCACATTTGATCATACAGTAACATATAGTAAGGACTCGTTTAGTTAAAAATATAAGTTATAACTATTGGGAAGTTAACTTCTTTAGTCTCTCAGGAGTTCATTTCTCACAAATTATAAATTATTCGAATTGAAAAAATGTGTTTGAGTAGATTTTAGATTACAAGAATGAAAAATAAGGGAAGCAGAATATTTCAATTAAAAAGGATTGAAGTGAAACTTACTCAAGGAGACTAGTTACGTAAACTTCCTTTAAAATGGAGTAATTTAAATTATAAGAAATTTAATTTTCTGAGTTTTTTCGTGACAAAAAAACCTATTAAATACATATATTATCTCTATTTCATTGTTTTTTTTTATTGTCAACCAAACGAGCCAATATTGATTTAAGTTCGGAGTATACCATATATTTAAGGTATAAGTATCTAACATATAACATATGTAGATGAATACAAATTTATTGATTGGTAAGACTTCTATATGCAGCATGCTTTCGTTAATTTGGTCATATAACTTTGGGTTTATCCAATCACATGAGGTCATATAAATGAGATCTATTAAATTGTATTATATTTGATCATCTATCTATCTACTCTGGGGAGAATTGATGACTCCATCTTTGATGTACTGCTAAGTACTAGTACATTCGAGAATTATTAATTAGCTAGTTGTAACCAGCACTAGAGGCCTAAATTATTATATGTCGGGTTTTGGTCGAATCTACTTTAGTGATAAAATTTAAATCAATAACATTTAACTACGACCAAAAAATAAATATGTGATATTTTTATGATTTATATACTTTTATATTTTCAAATAATAAATAAAATAAATATCTTTTAGTTTATTATGTACTCTTTATTAGACAAATATCGATTAAATAATAAAGCAAATATAAAGAATAGCACTTATAAGAAAGATATAATAAAATATAATTGATTAACAAAACATGAAAAAAAACATTAACATGCAAAAATACGGGTGAAAAAAATACGAGTATAAAATATCAGTATAAATTCCTGTTTGCATACTACTCCATCCGTTCGGAAATAAATGATGTTTGACTTTTGTGCACGTAGTTTTAGAGCTATCATGGATCGTGAAGAAGGCGCTTCACGCACCCCCAATTTCACCCGAAAATGCCTTATCAAGCCCTCGCTGTGAAGACCCGAAATCTTCAGATTTCTTGGCCAAATCCTTATCCTAACCCCTCTTCCGGCAAGATCCTGGCACTTTGGTGCTGGTTTCTTCCCCCGAATGGTGAATCGAGAGGCGATATTTCTGTCTCCTACTCTAATCTCGACCCTTTCGCTCATGAAGAAACTATATTCAACTGCATCTCCCTTAGTCAGAGTAGCTCTAAATTCCCGAAAAAGAGGGTCAGAAAGAAGAAGGGTTTGTGGAAGAGGAGGTTTATCGACCTAATGTCTAGCGAAATGATGAATGTTTGGTTGGGATTTGTCCCAACCAGGGTTAATTCCAGAAAGAGGTGGAAGGTTTCTCGAATCTGGGGGTGTAGGAGCTGTCCGATTGGTTCCTGGAGGAGTGTTCAGAGGGGCAGCCATCCCGGTCGGACTGGTGGTTGCGTGTGGTCGGAGGACCACAAACCTGGCTTCTCAGCCCCTGGACAAATTGGGTTTTCTTCCCCCAAGTCTTCAACGTAAACTATGGTTACTTTGCCCATGATCAGGTTCGTTTACATACCCTCATATTTGAGTCTTTTTTATTGGATTACAATCTTCATGAAATCCCCTGGTCTTACTATGAATCTGATTCACTTGCTGCTTCTAGCACAAAAAATCACCTTCTACTGGTGCTTGGAAAACCCGGTGTTAGAGGTCTTTTCCTTTTCACCCCCTACCCCCCGAAAGGGGTTTAGAAAAACTGTGTTAGAGGTGTATACCTCTTCATCTATTACCCCCCGAAAGGGCCTTGAGCAAATTGTGGTTTTTGGGGCTTTGATAGTCCCTTTCTCCTGCTATTATGAAAAAATGCTTTCTACAAAATTTGGGGCTTTTATTATTTTCCCTTCTTACTATTATATCTGGGCTAGAACTCGTCCGACCGATTTTTATTTCCCTTATGATGCTATTCCGGGGTATACGATGTTTTCATTCTTGATTATCAAGTTTTGCGATTCCGGGGTGGATGGAATTTGGCCTGATTATGATGCTGAGCAGATTATATTAATTAAATTATTTGGTATAATCTCTTATGAGGTACTAAATAGTTTTGTTCAATCTTGTTTCACTGAATCGTCCTTTGAGCCTATTGTTGCTCCTCATGCTTCTCTTGTTAAGTTTCATGGGTTTGAGCAGTCATGCTTCTCTTGTTAAGTTTCATGGGTTTGAGCAGCTAGGAGTATATGACTTTTGTGTTTCTGCTCCCGGGTATGGCTTTATTTATACTCTTATATGGATAACATCGT
The DNA here is from genome assembly GCA_963922045.1 of Persicaria maculosa. Classification (NCBI taxonomy): domain Eukaryota; kingdom Viridiplantae; phylum Streptophyta; class Magnoliopsida; order Caryophyllales; family Polygonaceae; genus Persicaria; species Persicaria maculosa. The sequence continues at coordinate 60,953,215 of OY998257.1, read as the reverse complement.
CCCGGCTGAAGGGAAAGAGGAAAAAAATCAAAATGACTAATCTATTCTACATCATCCTGGATTTGGTGTGTAATGTTGATCCTGGGTACTTTGAGATCCTCCTTGTTGGCGCAGCTGTTCCTATTTCTGCATGTTGTGCTAGTGTCTGTTTTATTAATGAATCATGTGGTTGTTATATGTACCCTTCCATGCACTATCTAGCTTATAATTGTCATCAAACCTTAATGGCGCACCTTGTTGATTTGCCATGTATTCCTTGGTTAATTAGAGATTTAATTGCTCAAAATATGTGGTGGTTTATTCCCTGGTATGAAAGCAAGTGTATGCACCTGGTATTTGTTGAGGAAATGATTGTTTACTTCATTACTTGGTCCTCATATGAAAGCTTGAGTTCTATCTTATGGTCTCACTTTGTTGGCTACTTTTCGGTTTTTTGGTTGGAGGATATTCAAGATATTGATCTAGTTAATCTTTATGAATATAGACTAATTGATTTTCCTAAACCTCTAAAGGGACCATCTTCTCATTATTATGCAAATACGGTCATCAAGAGGAAGCTTACTTTTCTTGTTGTAATGAGCAATATTCTGTTCTTTTCCTAGCCTTGCTCTCCACCGGGTTGGAAGTTACCACCTGTATAAAGCAATTCTTAATTAACCCCCCCCATTTATCTAATATCTCATTTCAACATATTTAGGCCTACTAATCACTATCACATCTCCTGTATTTTCCATGATGGTAAATTTGTGAGAAAGAGTCTGCAGATGATTGTGCTGCTTATATTTATCACGTATCTCCACATTGAGTCTAAATTTGCATTTGATTTTAGTTTAAGTTTGAAAAATCAGGATATGAGAATCTATAAGCCTTTAGGTTGCAGCAGTGATCCACACATGAGGGTATTTGTCAAATGGAGTCACCAAAAAAGTTTAACTATATTTCTCCATCTGAATCAATACATGGAGCCCTCTGTTGATCCCCTCCTTGATTGGCAAATACCAAATTTCACTCTTAGGATGAGTATCTATTCAAAATTTCGGTACACCTCTAAAGCTCAAAGAATCACCATTCATTATTATTTTTTTATTGGTGTGGTAAAATCTTGTTTAAAAGAAACCAAAACCACCTGGGATTAAGATATCATATTATGTCATTTGATACTATTAACATTTGTTTGTGGTGGTTTTTCATGATGTACTGTTAATATTGGCAGACCCGGCCCTGGTGCTAGGACAACAAGGGCGATTGCCCAGGGCCCAATATATGAAGGGGCCCAACCCATTTTTGTGTATATATATATAAATGTATATTATAGGTGTCTTGTTTTTAAGTCCAAAAAAAGTGAAAAAGGCCCATGAGCCCAAATGTCCAAAGCTATGTTAATATTAAAACAATGTAAAAAGAAAATAAAAGAAGAAGAAGAAGCCATTCTCTGCATTTAGGTCGGCCAAGCTAGAAGAAATAGGCTGTCTCATCCATTCTTTCCTCAGAGAAGCTCCACTGCTCTAGATGAAGAAACTAGAGAAGGGTTTTCATTTCCTTCTCTTTCTCCTTCTTTTTAACAATTATTTTCTTCCCTACCCCCGTACTAAAAAACTTTACAAGATCAAGAAACCAATTTTTTTGGTAAAACTCAGTGTAAAACTTATTATAAATGATATTGCTATATTATAATGTAAATTTATGATTTATCTATTAAGTAATGTACATCTTTAAGTTTATCTTAGGGGCCCTTATTTTATTTTTGCCCGGGGCCTTTAAAATGCTAGGATCGGCTCTGAATATTGGTCAACCGAAAAAATTCAGCAGAGGCTTCGTAACAACTCGAGTTGTTTGATATGGTGCTTATGCCTGCCATTACAAAGGTTAAAAAATAAGCTAGTGAATCAAATTTTTTTAGGAAGGAAGTCATCTCTCCTCAAACAAAGATTGGTGTTCAGCCCTATATTCCAATTTAGTTTGTATACACTTAGCTTCACTTCTTATAAAAATAAGCATAATTTATTCTGGTTAATTAGTTTTCGGTACAAGTCTTACCGAAACCGTTTGAGATTACCCAGATCCCACTCTCAAAAATTATCTTGGGGAATTTTTTTAAATGGGCTAGGATTTTATTATGTGAAATATTTAGTGAAGAGTTATTTCTTGCTACCGGTTGGATTCTGCTTCTCCTTACTAGCTTCTCGGCTATTCAGGGGCTGTATCATCTTGCAGATTGGAGGAACTATATTAGTATAAACATTGGTGAGAATGTCTCTCCTTACGTGCGAATTATTGTCTTCAACCCATTCCTTAGTTGGTACTCTAAATTGAGTTTAATTAGTTGCTTTTCAATGGATGACGTGAGAACCATCACCAATTATCTTAATAAAATTTCCCTAATGCTACTCTCCTTTATGGTTGACTATTGGGTCTGGCCAACCTTGTTCAGTTGTGACCAAATTCTAAGCACATCAACTTCGCTAATTTGTCTCTCGAGAAGGCCATTCTCTTTCCATATTCAAATTTGGTTGTAAAACTAACCATATGGACTACAAAATTCGGTTTGGGTGGGATTACCATTTCTGCTCAACATCATGGAGTTATTAAATGAGTGTAGCATATTGGAATTGTCAAGGCATCGCTAAGAAAACATTTTGGACCAATATCTCCACTTGGTGTAGAAATGAACACATTCAAATCTTGGCCTTAGCGGAAACAAAAACGGATAAAATCCCAGAGGAAAAAGTGTGGAAAAGTGCAGGTTTTGACAACGCTATCTGGTCCCCTACGACAGGTCGTTCGGGTGGTATTGGAGTTTTGTGGAAAGCTCACTCTTTAACCCAAGGGGACCTTTCTGTGCAAACTCATCTTCCGAGAATTATCGCTCTCAAATACGAAAATCTTAATGATAACTTCACTATGACTGTCTTCTTTGTGTATGCCCCTCCGGACCCTAAAGAAAAGGATGTTTTTTGGGTTACTCTATCAAGTCTAATTCAATCTAGTCGATATCCATGTGTGGTTATGGGTGATTTAAACGAAATAGTGTGTAGTGAGGATAAACTAGGGGGTGCACAGATAAATCTTATTAGGTTTTTGAGACTCTCTAATTTCATAAATGATTGTTCTATGTGTGATATTCCGACATTTGGTAACCAATTTATGTGGAGAAAGAAAAAGGCAGGGCCAAATAATATCCTTGAGAAACTGGACCGAGTAATCGTTCAGCAAGAAATAATTCAACACATTCCTGAGTTGAGTACAAAGAATGGAGCATTCACCTCGTCTGATCATTTCCCTATCTCAATTAATTTGGATAGGACAATGGTTTTCAAAGCACCTCCTTTCAGATTTGAAAATGTTTGGACCAACCGAAAAGATTTTCGGAACATAGTTCATCAATCCTGGCGCACCACATGCAACGGCTCCGCTATGTTTAAATTAGTACACAAAACTAAGATTCTAAAATGCAAGGCTAAGGAATGGAATAAAAGAACTTTCGGAAACATTTTTAGGCAGATATCGGAGGTTGAAGAAGAGCTTATCAACATACAAACTCAAATGTACAATTCCCCAAACGAAAGAATGATTAAGAAAAAGAAAAAATCTATTAAGGAAAAAGGATAGCCTCCTTCTATTCCAGAAACAATTTTGGTCCCAAAGGGCCAAGTCTAAACATTTAAAGCTCGCGGATTCAAATTCGGCATATTACCATAGAGTCGCCTCTGGTAGGAGGAGCAAAAGATCATTCGATCAATAATCACAGGTGAAGGAACTCATATTGTAGGAGAAGAAAACGTTAAGAAGGAAATTAAAAACGACTTTGAAAAACGCTTTAAAAAAAACCTATTCACGAGAATTTACTCAATAGTTATTTAGATCTTATTGGCCCATCTATTTCAGATATCGATAACCAAAACCACATCAAAATTCCGTCTAATGGAGAAATCAAACAGGCTGTACTCAATCTAGGTAGTAATAAGTCTCCCGGGCCAGATGGTATGACAGTGGAATTTTATAGGAAATACTGGGATATAGTGGGCTCTGATGTTATCAAAGAAGTCAAAAGCTTCTTCTTATCGGGTAAACTCCTTCGCCAGATAAATCATACATTCATATCTCTTTTGCCCAAGCGTGACAACCCAACAATGACTTCACACTATAGGCCAATCAGCCTTTGTTCCACAATATACAAAATCATCTCCAAGATCTTTACATAAAGACTAAAACGAGTTGTAGGGTCTTTGATCCACCCTCTCCAAGGGGCGTTTGTTTCTGATAGGGCTATTCAGGATAATGTTCTTATTGCTCATGAAATTTTTCGCTCCTTCAAATTCAGATTGGGGGTTGGAGGTTGGGTGGCGATGAAATTGGATATGGAAAAGGTTTATGATAGAGTAGATTGGCATTTTACGATTAGGGTTATGGAGAAATTTGGTTTTCATCCCACTTTTGTGAAATGGATTCAAGAGTGTATAAGTACTGTCTCATTCTCAGTACTGGTTAATAACGGCCCTACAGACATCTTTACGCCTTCTCGTGGGCTTCGTCAAGGAGATCCACTCTCCCCATTTCTATTTATCCTAGGAGCAGAGATTTTAGCCAGAAAACTTTCATTAGACTCGGGGGTTTCTAATGGAGCAATCGGGTTTAGGTTTGGTCATAATGGCCCTTGCATCCCTTTTTTGTCATTCGCTGATGATATAATTATTTTCTCAAAAGGATCTGTGACGGCTTGTCAACAGGGTAAAAACATTCTGGAGGAATATGGCAAAATCTCAGGGCAAAAAGTTAATTTTCATTAATCTGCCTTCCAAACAACAAAAGGTATTACCCAAACGCGCATACTAGCTTTAGAAAACTGCCTTGGTATTTCGAACGAGAGGAATCTGAAAAAGTACCTTGGTTGCCCCATCGTAAATGGTCGTGTTAATAAACACACTTTTGAGGATCTTATTTGTAAATCCAAAGATCAATTGAGTAAATGGAGGGCGAGTACATTATCCCAACAAGGAAGATCAGTTCTTATCAAATCGAATCTTGCGGCAAAACCGCTCTATACCATGCAGAGCTGTATGTTACCTGCCTCAGTGCATAGTGAATTAAATCAAATTAATAGAAGGTTCTTTTGGAACAAAGATTTACAACATAGGCCTCTCATTGGTTGGGATAAGGTGTGCAAACCTAAGCGTTTTGGGGGTATGTGTATTAAAAAATCGCGAGAAATGAACGAGGCTCTTCAGATGAAACTTCTATGGAAAATCCTTGCAGAACCTCACAATTTATGGGGTAAAATCGTTCATTATAAATACCTCAGAGGAGCTAACATCTTGGAATATAAGAAGTCTGGAGGTGCCTCTTGGCAATGGTCAAAACTTTGTTTACTCATTGATAAGTTTAAATCTGGCTTGATTTGGGCTATTGGTAATGGCAAAACTGTTAAGTTTTGGTCCGATAATTGGCTCTCGACCGTTCCCATAAGTAACCTGGAGGGTTGTCCAATTGTAGTAAATAAGGACGAAACGGTAAGTGAATACATTTTGGGGGGTAAATGGTGGATGGAAAAATTATATACCATTCTCCCGCAAGCTTTGGTGGAAGACATCATTAAAATCCCGCTCCCAAATCATGTCTTTGAAGATAGACTTTACTGGTGGCCGGACCGTAATGGTTGGTTTACCACGGCTAGTGCATATAAACTACTGACAAATGTTGTTAATCAGGTAGAGGATGTTAATTACTGGACTCGGGCTCTCAAAGTTCCCCCGAAAGTTAAGAGTTTCTTATGGAAACTAGCACATGAGGGTCTACCCACAACAGTCAGATTAGCCCAAAGAGGCACCCCGGTTCCTACTACGTGTATATTCTGTAATCATGCAGAAGAGGATGATATTCACATCTTTCTTGAGTGTAACTGTAGTTATGGTAAGAATGGATTACCAACTAAATATCAAAATGACATACAAAACATTATAAACAATTCAAGAGATATTAGACCTATCCTGGCTCTACTAGGACAAAAGATGACAAACGTCAAAAAAGAAGAATTAGCTTTCACATGGTGGACAACATGGTATTTGAGAAATCAAGCCACGTTCAATAATATCCCGCCGCCTTCCCCAGCATCGTTCGAACACATGACTAGGAATCACAGAGAGAGCTGAAAAAGGGCAAGTTTGTTTGAGGAAGATGTCACTCTTGAAAATAAAGCCTTAGATTCTAGGAATAACAATCGTAAAGAACATAGTAAAACAAAAACCGCTAGATGGAAAAAACCCCCTAAAGGCTCGTATAAACTTAATTTTGATGGATCTACAATTCCAGACAAAGACAGCTCTATAGGATATATTATCCGGGATTGGGAAGGATACCCTATTAGGATGGGGAATAAATTAATTGGCAAACATTCTCCACTTATGGCCGAGGCATTGGCTTTACAATATGGGATAACTGAAGCTATTAAATTACAGATTTCAAGCATTATAGTTGAAGGAGATTCTTTAATTATTATCAATCATTTTAACAATAAGAGTAAATGTCCATGGGAGATAGAATTATTAATCTCGGACATCAAAATGCAAATGTCTTACATGAGAGAAGTCTCTTTCTCCCATACTCCCCGATCTGGCAATAGAGTGGCAGATAAGGTTGCACACCTTTGTTACCATGCCAGGGGAGCAAATATTTACAACAATACTGGTCTTCGTGACCTCATCCGTCAGGATGCTCTCGGGTAATTTTACCTGAATTCTTACCTAATAAAAAAAAAAGAAATAAATCATAAAATCCCTAATTCGATCAAAACCATTCTCAGTCATCTCTTTTCACCTCTAAATGACTACGGTATGGATCGAGGGCCTTGAATCTTGAGGTGATTCTACGGATGCGAGACTTTGCGATTGCTCTTCTTCCCCAACCTCTCACCTCACACTCCAACTTTGGTGTTTGATCTCTCTCGTCATTCATTCCAATGTTCCCAGTCAATCATCGATCTCTTTTGCCTTTCTAGTAATAGTCATTGAACAAGAAGATGAGTTTGATGATCTTGGTTGCCAAACTGTTAATAGTGGTAAGTATTATTTGTTATATTGTTGAAATATTAAACTATATGAATGATCTTGGTTGCCTATTTGTTTGAGTCATCTCACCGGACTCATTGATTTCTGCAGAAGCCGAAATCACCGAAGAAGTGAGATCTAACAATGTAAGAGATTTTGGTGTACCCCAAGCTTTAGAAAAGAGAAAAAGGTCTTCTATTTGGGAACATTTCTCTGTCAAGGCTAACAATGAAGCAAAGCAAATAGGTAGTTGCAAATATTGTAAATTTTCCAAGTATGATGCCGCTTCACGAGCTGGGATTTCAAATTTCTCTAGGCATTTAAAGGCTTGTGCTGAGTATAAGAAATTGAATTTGGTTGGAGATTCAAGTATGAGAAAAGTAGATCAAGCAATGTATCGTCAATTAGTAGCTGAGGCTATTTTAAGACATGGATATTGTTTTCTTGGGTTGAGCATAAGGGGAATAGGAAATTGCATAAATATTTGAATGGTGATGTTAAATTCGTATCAAGAAATACTATAAAGAAAGTTTGTTTGCAGTTGAACTGTGAATTGAAAGAAAAAATTAAAAATGTGTTTAACAGACTTCCAGGAAAGATATGTCTTACATCTGATTTGTGGACAACATGTACTCAAAGAGGCTATTTGTGTGTCACTGCGCATTATATTGATGAGAACTGGAAATTGATGAGTAAGTTGCTTTGTTTTCGTCATTGCCCCCCTCCACATGGTTGTTTTGAATTATTTGTAATGGTTACTAATGTGTTGTTAGAATGGGGGATTGAGAAGAAGATTTTTTCTTTGACACTAGATAATGCAAGTAACAATGATACAATGATAGTTAATCTTAAGAAAGAGGTTTTAAAGGATTCACCATGTCAATGTGACTACTCACATGTCCGTTGTAGTCCTCATATTTTGAATCTTATAGTAAAAGCTGGTTTAGATGGGATTGATGATTGTGTTTTAAAATTCAGAGAGGGCATTAAATACATAGATGGATCAGAATGAAGAATCATGAAGTTTGAGGAGTGTGCTAAGAAGCTTGAGGTGACTATTTCTGATGAATTATGGTTGGATGTGGCCACTAGATGGAATTCAGCTTACATTATGCTTAATAAAGCCTTGAAATACAAGACTGTATTGAATTATTATTTTGCTAGTGTTGAAGGTGGCACTGAATATGCTTTAACTTATATTGAGTGGGCTAAAGTTTAGAAAATCTGCAATTTGTTGGAGCCATTTTATGAAATTACAAAGTTCTTCTCAGGGAGTGATTATCCGACATCAAGTCTATACTTTCCACAAGTTTGGAAAATACACTCCCTTTTGCAAAGTGCAATACTCTTTGGTGACTCCGACATTAGTCCTATATCTTGTAGGATGTTTGAAAAGTTCCAGAAATACTGGGATGATTATGTCATTGTGCATGCATTTGGTGTGATTTTTAATCCACGTTATAAGTTGTAATTTGTGAAATTTGCTTTGATTAAAGTTCATGGAGAAAAAGAAGGGAATAGGCAAGCTAGTGAAATCAGAAGCAAGTTTAATAAACTTTATAAAGAATATGATCAATCTGTTGGTGTTCCAAAGTGGAGAGAAAAGATGATGGATGAAGTACATGGTCAATTAGATGGTATTGAGATATGTCTAACTTTATTTGATAATTATAAATATGTAACTGTATATGTATTATATGTGCTGTTAAAACATATCATTATTTAGTACAGGAATTTGCTTCTTCTTGCCAAGAAAGTGCTCCAGAAATTGATTTATACTTGGGTGAGAAGTTGGAAGTGATTTCAGCTAAAGTGGATGTATTGGAATATTGGAAATTGAATGCTCCTTGCTTTCCAGTTCTTGCTTCCATGGTTAGAGATATTTTAGTTATTCCCATATCCACCGTTGCTTCAGAATAAACATTTACCATGGGTGTAAGAATTTTAAACAAAAGGAGAAGCTTCTTGTTGCCCAAAAATGTTGAGTTTTTTGCTACAACTAAACATTGGTTGTCTGGTTATGATGGTATGTAACATTCATTTAAGTTGAATATGATTTTATTATTCATGAAGTAATTTTGAATCCTCTCTCTAGAAGATTTTAGTTCTATTTATATTCTGAACTTTTTTTGTCCTTTCTTTTGTTGTAGATTTCATAGAAGAGGGTGTTGCGGTGAAGATGTCAAATGACATTGTATATGAATCTGATCATGAAGAAATGTGATTACAAATAGTATTTCTAAGTTAGTTTAGCCCTTTAAATATATGTATACTTTCTCATGATTGAAACTATTTATTATTTATGATTTTCAGCATAATGTGAACATATATATATATATATATAGGCAAGAGTTTTAGTGAAACGAATAATACGGTGTAACGGTGAAACGAATGAATATTATATCATATTCATATGAATATGACATAATGTGAATATGAATATGTGTGTATCAATATGAATATGGTGTTATTCATTTTATGTTATTTGAATATAAATAATATCATATTTTTTTTTGAGGAAAATAATATCATATTCATATACCCATATTTACATCATATTCATAATCACACAACATAATTTTCATATTTTCATATTCATATAAAATAATATTCATATGAATATGACGTAATATTCATTCGTTTCACCGTTACACCGTATTATTCGTTTCACTAGAACCCTTCCCCATATATATATATATATATATATATGGTTATGGTGAAAACACTTCTTATGATGTAATTTATGAACAAATCTCAACAATTAAATTGAGTGGAATGAAAGGTGGAGATTAATTGAATTTAATATATTTTTAAAAAGGAAAAAAAGGAAAAAGATGCCAACATGCCTCACAATCAGCGCGGGACTCTCTTCTTCTTCTTTTTTTTTTTGATAAAGCGTCTTTGTTTTTTTTTAGCAATTGAGCAGTCCCTTCTACTTCTTGTTTAGTCATTCACGTCTTTTTCTTTTCTTTTCGGTTCGTTTCAATTTTTTTTTAAAATAATTGTTCACATGATAATTATGAGAAAATTATATTATTTTGTTAAATTTGAGAGATTATGCGATTAAACTAAAGAGATTATTCATATGTTTAGGTTTATTAGTGGGGGGAATTAAAAAAAATTATCACAAAATTGTACGTTACTCATTGAGATTACAAAGATTATTCATAAGTAATACTAAGTTTGAAACAAGTATTTATAAAAAATGTACATTATTTGAAGAGTGTTTTTGGAATAAAATTATACATTATTTGATGAATTGAGAATCATTATTCGTAAATAGAAATACAATTTTGTTGTGTTTACTATTTAGATAGGAAAAAAATTAAAAAGTATTATATGAATGAAAAAATATATATATAAATCGATAATCATTATTCATTGAATTTAGGATAATTATTCGTATGTATACAATCGATAATCATTATTCGTTGAATTGAGAATGAGTATTCGTACGTATAACTAATGATTGTAATAGCAAAATGAATATTGACAAAACCAAATACTCCGTACTATTTATAATTTGACCGAATAATTTACAAATTAATCCGTCTAATTCTTTCTTATAAATACTAATACTCTTTGTAATTTTGTCCATTAATTTTTATGTTTATACATATTCGGTTTCAAAGAGTATTCATATTTAATAAGAATAATTTGACGGGTTGGTTTGTATATTATTCATTGAAAAAGAAAAGATTATTCGGTAAAAACACATGAATATTCGTTTGTATATTACCAATTATAGTTGGTAGTTATTTTTCCATAAAGGACGAACTGTTCTTTTAATTAATGACTTCATTCATCAATATATGATGAATTATTCGTTTATAGAGGACAAATTATTCGTATAAATAACAGAACAATAAAGTCGATATAAGAGGAATTATTTATCGATATAGGAGGAATTATTTATTCGCTCAACAATAATATTTATTTCGGTTGAAATTTTTTTACTTTATGCGGTTTTTTTTATTACCCACTTAATTAATTTTATGCTATTTTTTAATTACACACTTAATTAAATTTATGCAGATTTTTTATTTTATGTGTCTCAAATAAATAAATAAATAAATAATAATCGGTGGTGCCCAGTTCTTTCGGATTTGGTTGATTGAAAAACGGCTTTAGGTTTGTGTTTGCAAGACACGCACAATGGCAATGAGAGTGGGTGGTTTTTACTGTGGGACCCACGTTTTTTTTAATAAAAGAAATCAGAAATGGAGATTTAATCTCAACCCTCCATTTCAATCAATTTAAAGGTTTGGATTTGTTTATAAATTGCATTATAAGGAGTGTTTACAAATGATCTATCCTATATATATATATATATATATATATTATAGTAAACTGATGAACACACAAGCTAAAGTTACTGATTGCATTTGTATATCATTTTAGGTGTATTTTGGTGAAGATTATGAGATGAAGGCCCTGCTTTTTTTTATGCATGGAATGATGGCACCACAAATATAAATATTGTGATTAGAATTATTTATTCTCTTTATTTATTTACTATTTAATTTAACTTTATATTACTCAGTAATTACCTACAAATTTTCAGGTAATTAATACTTTAAAGCATATTGATATGACATTGGAATGCTCAGTATGGTGACTCCTCGTGTTGATGAAGATCAAGATTTTGGTTTTCGGCATGAGTTGGGAGTATGCTTTAGTTTTGTATAATCTAATTAAACATTAGCATGTACATACTAATCTATTTAGAGTGTGAAAATTGTCTGGATCTCATGTCAATGGTCAAGAATTAAATGAATGAATGTTTTTAGTTTTGTTATTTACATTATGGGATGTGAACTGCAAGGCACGTGTAGGATGGATAAAAGAGTACATGAGAAGATTCTCAAGTAATCGGAGGGTTCGGAACATGTGGGCAATCGTTGAAAGAACTATTTATAGTATTTATTTATTTTAAATGGGATTATTTTTTCAATTTTTAGTAAGATATTTTTCAATTTCGATTATTTCGGGTTCGGGTGTTATCGGGTTTCGGGTGATTCGGGCTTCGGGTAATTCGGTTGATTCGGATATCAGATAGTTCGGGTATTGGGTTTAAATGGGTTGGGTCGGGTCGATTTTCGGTTAATGTGCTTTAACAAATTTTCGGGGATTCGTTTGATCGGTTTCGGGCGAATTGGGTCAGGTTTTGCCAACTCTAGAAATAGATGAATGAATGTGAATTGAATTGTGTGTTGAATGAATGAAATGAAAAGCCTAGGCTAGAGGGGTATTTATAGTGCTCAATGGGGTGAGAAAACCCTAGATTTGGCCCACTAAAGGATAAAATTTTGTGCTTGCAACTTAACAAACGAATCTATGTAGAATTGCACAGATCAGTGGGTGCTTGTAATGTTCCCCGCTCTTTAGCATTCATCGCATGCCTCAATGGGCTAGAAACCCTAGAATTGGCCCACTAAAGGATAAGATTTCGTACTTGCAACTTAAGAAATGAATGAACGCTGAACCGCACAAATCGGTGGGCACCGAGGTTTTGCGGCGGACACCGACCTTGGAACTGGTCGTTCTCTCTCCGCGAGCACTGTGATCGATGGGCGCCACTAGGCATCAACGAGCATCGCTATTTTCTTAGTTCATGGTGACATAGAGCACGTTAGGGGTTTTCCAACACATGGTCTTAATAGTCGATCGTACATCCAAGGCCTTGGAAAATTGTCTTTTAAGTTTTCCTCACCGCGTGGATAGGTTTTGCGGCTCACTGCCGATTCAGCTCATAGAGCTTGATTTCTTGCTCCGTTGCTCCCCAACATGTCTTGGCTCTTTCATGACTTGTCTTAGTTCTCCTTAGCTCTATTTGATCCATGATCCCTCCACCATTTAAAGCTCGGATCTATAATCTGCACAATACATTGAAATAGCGTAGAATTTGACTTCTTCCACATAAAGCATAAACTATGTAATTAACTAATATGAGGGCTATATTACAATCCAAATGCACCTAAAACTAGCCTATTATGTATGAAAAACTATTCATTATCAGTCGTGTATTACCTCCCCTCACTAAAACCCAACAGCTAGTATAGCAGGTATTTCCAGAATCGATCCACACAGAGATCTACCTTTTCTTATGCACTTTCATTTTTAATAAGTAAAGAAAGAATGGGATTTGTAGAATAAAAGTGATGAGATTGTAAGAAAGAAAGCAATTTTATATTTGTGAAACAATAGAGAAAAAGCAATTTTACCTACGAATTCACAACATTGGTTGATCTATCCGATTATCGACTCTCCTTTTGGTTATTTATACCCTAGTGACTATTCCGATATTAGTTTGTATAGACTTCTAGTCCTACCATGCATAACAATCCCTTACACTCCTATGCAACACTGACTCTGCATGATTTAACATTGAAATGGAACAATGTTCCAATATACTTGACATATAGGCAACACCAACTTTCCTATGGAACTGATATTTAATCGATATTTCACCTCCCTAAAAATTCAAGTATCGCCTACCAAATCCAACTAGAATATGTTTATGTAATGGCCCATATTATAATATTCAGGTTACGTTTAGAAAGTAGGATTACATTCAACTAGATCTTACAATCAAAGTACGAGTTGTTAGAAAAACAAGGATATAAGTATTTTAAACGAGGGATTTCGAACCCTAAAATGATCAAGAGTCCATCAGGGACTTGGTGCTTACACATCTATGCCTGTCCTAATTGTCACTACTCGCGAAATCGTATAAAACTAAGCCAAAAGTATAATGAAATCCAAAGAAGGAAAGACATACAAGAGTTGCCACGACAGGGTCAGGTCAAAACCAAAACATGAAGTAAAGTATGCAAAAATGATTGCTCAAGTAGAAATACAAAGTCCCTATCATAATCATACAAGATATCATAAGTATTCAAATACATACAAATATCAATAAATAGTTAGAGAACAAGAATCACCAGCTAGAGTTAGTCATCTAACAAAAGATCTATGACTCCCAGAATAACTACCCAACCAAGTATCTAAATCAACAAAGTTTAAGCATTTAATTCATCAAACTCCTCTAATTGGAATCTTCATCACTTGGTAAAATATAGAGGGAATCAACTCATTTATAAAACAAGGTATAAATATCTTTCAACCCATAAAATACATGTTCACCATAGAAATACCAAACGAGTTACAAAACCATCAAGTATTATTTCAAAACCTTACCAAGATAGTAACTTAAAACATTTTACTTCAAATCGAGCTCGGGGTTTCCTTAAATAATTGCTCAAGTAGATCATAGATCATCAAAACCTCAAATAACTCAACGAAAACATAAATTCACAAAATATCAAAAGAAGCCAACATATATCGTCTATGAATTCTCATGTAATGAATCCATTCAAACACAATCAAATAAGGTCACGACTCAAGTATCACCACAAATAGGTTTATAAGGCACAACAAATTATCAAGACATGTTTTATATCATCTTGTACACTTAATCATATCTATACTTGAGTCGATTTCTCTAAGAAGAATCCTGTCTCATCTCCACCTTATCAACTTAGGCTAAGTCATCCAATGAGTATGTCAAATTGTTTATCATTTTGTCAACCCTCTAGGTGATAAGTTAGCAACTGACAGGGGAGGGAAACTAGTTCAAATAAATATGAAATATAAAATAAACCAAACCAACTCCTTTTTTCAAGCAAATAAAATTACAAGAATCCCTCTTGATATAGTGGTAGGGTATTCATGATCGAATCTACGAGGAGGTATGTCAGCGGTTCCTAAGCTCGCAATCACGTTCAATTTTGACTCCAGAAGATCACTCGATATCGAGTAGATCAGTCGATATCGACAACAGTTCCAGTCAGTTTCCAGCAAATTCATCCAAAGACAAAAACAACAGTCGACGTTGAGTATAGCACTCGATATCGGGTCAGCCACTCGATATCGACCTCTATAGTTGATTTCGAATCTTCGCAGAAACTATAAACGTAACCTTTTTGTGTCGGAAAAGTGTCCGAAGAAATTGAAAATGATGTAGGATGGATTAACAGAATAAAAACAGTGAGTTTATAGAATTCAATAAACTTAAAAACCTCCAAGATCGGGGATTTCATGCCACAACGATAACCACATAAGCCTTATGCCGGATTTATGAAAGATTATGCTTTTTCGTCAAATAACTTTCGTTACTAACAATTAGGTGATTTAGAGGCTCTCGCATAAACCCTAAGTGTTACTGTCCAATTTTATAATTAATCCAAATTCACAAAAAGATTGGCTTTCTGATGAAGGGAAAACAAGTGGTGCTTATCAAGTTTGAATCGTTCAGCAGATTCGACAACTTTGTGATGTCTCTGTAAAATGGGTCGTTTGGAGTCCATATTGATCTGATTGGGTCCTGTCATACCTTGTTGTAACGAGGACGAAGAGATCTACAAATTTATTGTTGAAGGTTTTACCAGAATCCCCCGAAAACATGGCAGAAAATTAGCATCTTTGCAGTTGTTCACTGTTTGGATGAAAATATTAGTTAATTATTTTATTTATTTTTCTTTTAGTATTTTATATAGTTATTTTAGTGTTTTAGTAGGCCCATAAATAGATTTTTAGGAGTTAATTTGAGAGAGAAATTTTTTCCATTTGAAAAATTTGTTTTTAGAGAGAGTATTCTTTTAGGAGAAAACCGAGTTCCCCTGCGTGGGATAGGTTTTGATGGATCGTTCTTAGCTTGATTTGTCTTGTGTGTGTTGATCCCCGCCATAGGACTGGTGCTATCAAGCATTCATGAGCCTCCTTCTCGTGCTTCAAGGCTGCATCCTTGATTGTGTGGGATTGTAAAGGTTGGTCTTTCGATCATTCGGTTTGGTTCTCGATTGAAATAGCATCGAGGGTCTTGTCGTTGTTTCGTTGGGTTATCCTTCTTATTATCTACCTATCTACCTATTTGGTTCATTCTTTCCATTGCATTGTGTCTTTATCATCTTTTTCTCTTGTTGTTCTTGTTGGCGTCGTTGATGTCGAAGATCGGGCCACCCTACGGCTAATCCCCGTATCAAATTGGTACCAGAGCTACGTTGACAACTTCGACATCGTTGTCTCAGAAACCACAAAAAAAAAAAAAATCAGCCCTCCATTGAAGTGCAAGGTTTGTTCATTTCTACTTTGTTTGATTTTCTTTACTACTTGTTTTTGGTTAATTGTTGGTTTGCCCTAGCCACAACCAATACCCACAAAACAAAGTTTCAGTCCTGCCACCCTACCTCCTCCGTTCAGCCACCACCTTCACCTTCTTAAAATTCCTGCATTTTTTGGCCATTTTCTTTTCAATTTTCAGATTTCCAAAAAGAGAAAAAAAAAAGAAAACACAAAAAACAATTCAGAAAAAGAAAAGGTCAAAGCCAAATCCCTATATTTTCGCAACTTACTTGGCCACTTCTAACAGCTCCAACGTTCCATTCCAACCACCTTGGCATTTGTTTATTTTCTGAAAAAAAAAATCAGAAAAGGAAATTCGGAATAAAAAAAAAATTCAGATTTCCGATAGTAAAAAAAAAGAAAAAGAAAGAAAAAGAATTCAGAAAAAAAAATCAGATTTGAGTTGCATTGTTCTTGAGTTCTTGAGTTTGAAGTGCAAGTGTTCAACAAAGAGCCATAGTCGATTGTGTGGAGCTAAGCCTAACTCATTCATTTCAACCCTTCCTTTGCTTACCAACAACAACCATACTTGTAGTTTGAAGTTAAACAAGTTGAATTGATCATGTTTTGTGCTTAGTTTGTCTTTCGATTCTACTCTTATTGCTCTTGTAGTTCTTGTTCTTCTTAATTCTTGTTCTTGTTTCTTCACTTCTGAAAATTAATTGTCGCAGCCCGTAACTTTGATTGACTAGCTTATCTTCATTGGTCGGTCGTTCATATGAGAGTGAGCTAAACACATGAGTGAAACACATGTGAGGTAGTTTTATTACGCTAACCGTATAAAGTTTCCCTTTAGTGTGTTTCCTCGTGTATCAAATAGGTGAAGAATGCCATATCCCTCACTTAAAGCTTAGATTTGAGGACGAATCTTCTTAAGAAGGGGAGAATGATGAAGGTAAAAGGAGTAATGCTTATCAAGTTTGAATCGTTCACCAGATTTGACACCTTTGCGACGTCTCAGTAAATGGATAGTTCGGAGTCCTTATTGATCTGATTGGGTCGTGCCATACCTTGTTGGAACGAGAACGAAGAGATCTACAACTTTGTTGTTGAAGGTGTTTCTAGAATCCACCGACAACATGGCCGAAAATCAGCATCTTTGCAGCTGTTCACTGTTTGGACGAAAATATTAGTTAGTTATGTTATTTACTTACTTTTAGTATTTTTTATATAGTTATTTTAGTATTTTAGTAGGCCTATAAATATGGTTTTAGGAGTTAATTTGAAGACATTTTTTTTCATTTGGAAAATCTGATTTTTAGAGAGAGTGTTCTCTTAGGAGAAAACCGAGTTCCCTTACGTGGGATAGGTTTTGATGGATCATTCATAGCTTGGTTTATCTTGTGTGTATCAATCCCCGCCATAGGATTGGTGCTATCAAGCATTCATGAGCCTCCTTCTCGTGCTTCAAGGCTGCATCCTTGATTGTGTGGGATTGTAAAGGTTGGTCTTTCGATCATTCGGTTTGGTTCTCGATTGAAATAGCATCGAGGGTCTTGTCGTTGTTTCGTTGGGTTATCCTTCTTATTATCTACCTATCTACCTATTTGGTTCATTCTTTCCATTGCATTGTGTCTTTATCATCTTTTTCTCTTGTTGTTCTTGTTGGCGTCGTTGATGTCGAAGATCGGGCCACCCTACGGCTAATCCCCGTATCAAATTGGTACCAGAGCTACGTTGACAACTTCGACATCGTTGTCTCAGAAACCACAAAAAAAAACAAAAATCAGCCCTCCATTGAAGTGCAAGGTTTGTTCATTTCTACTTTGTTTGATTTTCTTTACTACTTGTTTTTGGTTAATTGTTGGTTTGCCCTAGCCACAACCAATACCCACAAAACAAAGTTTCAGTCCTGCCACCCTACCTCCTCCGTTCAGCCACCACCTTCACCTTCTTAAAATTCCTGCATTTTTTGGCCATTTTCTTTTCAATTTTCAGATTTCCAAAAAGAGAAAAAAAAAAAAGAAAACACAAAAAACAATTCAGAAAAAGAAAAGGTCAAAGCCAAATCCCTATATTTTCGCAACTTACTTGGCCACTTCTAACAGCTCCAACGTTCCATTCCAGCCACCTTGGCATTTGTTTATTTTCTGAAAAAAAAATCAGAAAAGGAAATTCGGAATAAAAAAAAAATTCAGATTTCCGATAGTAAAAAAAAGAAAAAGAAAGAAAAAGAATTCAGAAAAAAAAAATCAGATTTGAGTTGCATTGTTCTTGAGTTCTTGAGTTTGAAGTGCAAGTGTTCAACAAAGAGCCATAGTCGATTGTGTGGAGCTAAGCCTAACTCATTCATTTCAACCCTTCCTTTGCTTACCAACAACAACCATACTTGTAGTTTGAAGTTAAACAAGTTGAATTGATCATGTTTTGTGCTTAGTTTGTCTTTCGATTCTACTCTTATTGCTCTTGTAGTTCTTGTTCTTCTTAATTCTTGTTCTTGTTTCTTCACTTCTGAAAATTAATTGTCGCAGCCCGTAACTTTGATTGACTAGCTTATCTTCATTGGTCGGTCGTTCATATGAGAGTGAGCTAAACACATGAGTGAAACACATGTGAGGTAGTTTTATTACGCTAACCGTATAAAGTTTCCCTTTAGTGTGTTTCCTCGTGTATCAAATAGGTGAAGAATGCCATATCCCTCACTTAAAGCTTAGATTTGAGGACGAATCTTCTTAAGAAGGGGAGAATGATGAAGGTAAAAGGAGTAATGCTTATCAAGTTTGAATCGTTCACCAGATTTGACACCTTTGCGACGTCTCAGTAAATGGATAGTTCGGAGTCCTTATTGATCTGATTGGGTCGTGCCATACCTTGTTGGAACGAGAACGAAGAGATCTACAACTTTGTTGTTGAAGGTGTTTCTAGAATCCACCGACAACATGGCCGAAAATCAGCATCTTTGCAGCTGTTCACTGTTTGGACGAAAATATTAGTTAGTTATGTTATTTATTTACTTTTAGTATTTTTTATATAGTTATTTTAGTATTTTAGTAGGCCTATAAATAAGGTTTTAGGAGTTAATTTGAAGACATTTTTTTTCATTTGGAAAATCTGATTTTTAGAGAGAGTGTTCTCTTAGGAGAAAACCGAGTTCCCTTACGTGGGATAGGTTTTGATGGATCATTCATAGCTTGGTTTATCTTGTGTGTATCAATCCCCGCCATAGGATTGGTGCTATCAAGCATTCATGAGCCTCCTCGTGCTTCAAGGCTGCGTCCTTGGTTGTGTGGGATTGTAAAGGTTTGGTCTTTCGACCATTCGGTTTTGTTCTCGATTGAAATAGCATAGAGGGTCTTGTCGTTATTTCGTTGGGTTAACCTTCTTATTATCTATCTATCTACATATTTGGTTCATTCTTTCCATTGCATTGTATCTTTATCATCTTTTCCTCTTGTTGTTCTTGTTGGCGTCGTTGATGTCGAAGATCGGGCCACCGTACGGCTAATCCCCGTATCACTTCTTGAGTGGATGCTCTAATCTTCCACCTAATGTACATATTTCGAGTCTTTTTAGATGCACATTTTGACTTCATATTTCATTCAATTCATATATTCTAGGTTGAGAACAATGAGAATTTGTGTAGATTGTGCTAACATGCAAGAAATAGAGTCTGCACAAGTTTTGATTTAAATATATAGGAATTAGAGCGGAATCGGAGTCAAAACGAGAAGCCAAGAGACGTTGAGAGGTAGTTGAGATTGACCTGGGGACTCGAGATCGATTGGATCAATCGACGCAGAGACTAAGTGTCAAAAGCCAAGAAAGCACAACCTATTGGAGAAGCACTCGACACAACCTTAGATCGAGTAGAGTACTCGATATCAACACCTTACCCGAGCTCAAGTAGAATCCAGACAAGTCGAGCAAAATTGAAGTACTCGATATCGACTACTTTGGTCGATATCGACTAGAGATTTCCACGGTTCGTACGCGGTTTGAGCAATCCGAGTGGAAGAATATCATTGAACCCATGGTTTATAATTTGTTTTAGATAGATTATTTCCTAAGGGTAATTTTCTTTTTACCCTAAAACTTTTTATTATTTACCTTAATAATGTTTCATCTCATTTGTTATGGGATAGCATTTAGATATAGTAGTTTTACTAGGATTATGACTCATTTCATTGGCTAGAAAGGATTGAGAGACTATAAATAAAGCCCATAGGGGCTGGTTTTATTCATTCAAGTTCAGAGACAACAATCTCACCAATACCAATAAAAGTAGTTTAGAGTTTAGAGAAGCTTTAGGGTTTTGGCGTTTTGCAAGAGCCGACATTGAAATTGTAAAGTTTCGGAGTTTCATTCAATGCATGTTTATTTCTTCCATTCAAAGATGTTTACTTCCACCATGAGCGAGTAGTCGTTTAAGCTCTTAGGGTCGGAGTGAGCTCGGCGTTAGCCATGCGTGTTTGAGATAAGTATTGATGTTGATATCGTTGTGTCTTGATCATCTCCTACTCTTTTGTGTTTAGTCCTTATCGTAAGAAAAGGGATTCATGTTAACAACTTGAGTTATAAACATAAAATTGGTAGATACAATTAGGTTTATTTGTAAGAGTATTCCTACTTGTTGGTGTACGACGAAAGCTTGTCCCTCGGGTGAGATAATGCAATTGTCCATCTCACTTATCTTACGCATGTCTGGTTAACGTCGTGGTAATCCTTTGCCTTAGGAGGTGTTTTTAATATATATTTACATCTTCTTAATCATACAAACCCCTCTTTATTTTTGTTCATTGCTCCTTCTCCATCCTACTTTCTTCGGCCCTTCTTTGCCGATTATCACTGACGTTACTGCAGGAGACCTCGAGATCGACCATAGAGGTCGATATCGACACACATATCGGGTCGACAGTCTTCTGAGTCGATGCCACATCTGCTCCTGTTTTGACTCGATATTGAGTAACCTACTCGACATCGAGTGCCCCAAGATCGACTGACAGTCTTCAGAGTTGGTCAACTTCGTTACTGACCACTAGACATCGACACCTGAGGTTGATGTCGACTACTATTTTTGTCTCTGCAGGTCTTCTATACAATCGAGATCGACAACCACCTTCGACATCGAGTACCCAACTCGAGATCGAGTAGCTTCTGGTCGACATCAGAATGTGAATTCAGGCTATCCAAGGATCCCGCTGACCCGCTTCCTCGAGGATCGAATCTAATTCCCCTACTACTACTGCGAGAAGTTTTGAATTTATTTGAAAGGCTAAGGATTGGAATTGTTCCTATATTTTATTATATATTTCAAATTCAATTCTCCCTACATCACCACCCATTCATCTTTCCTTGGAAAGCACTCAGCAGGTGTGCTTCCCTCATATATAATCCTCTTCCTTTTTATTGAATTGACTTCTTGAGCTTCACTACCATCATACACCAATAGTTGTATTCCTTCTTTGGGTTCGGTGTGCAATGGTG
The DNA here is from genome assembly GCA_963922045.1 of Persicaria maculosa. Taxonomy (NCBI): domain Eukaryota; kingdom Viridiplantae; phylum Streptophyta; class Magnoliopsida; order Caryophyllales; family Polygonaceae; genus Persicaria; species Persicaria maculosa. Next base: position 60,931,568 of record OY998257.1, on the reverse strand, counting down.
GAGGGGGAAGAGATTCATCCACTTCATCATCTACTGCCTCATCTTTGATGCGCCACTTCGTAAGAACCCCATACTTAAACATGACAGTCAATTTCTCGAGATCGTCGGGAATCACCTTCTCCTCGAATGGCAAAGGTGGCGGTGGCTTGGTAAGAATGCTAAAGCTCACTTGTTCATCTTGAGAAAAGAGGTTAGGGATCATACTTGAGCTTACCTGTGGCTCGGTAGGATCTTGGAAATTCTCTTTTGGGGTTCCTCCTTTTCTTCAAGCACTTCTTCCTCTTGTTGGGGTTCCTCACATGGCTCCTCTTGAAATGTCTCGGTACTAACCTGCTCATCATGGGAAAAGAGGTTAAATACCATACCTAACCTTACATGTAGCTCGGTATCGACCCTTGGGTGGTCAGGGGGGCTTGGTAGGACTCTGTCGATTCTCTTCTTCTTCTTTAGGACATGCAATCGCATCGTCAGGAGTTTGAGTAGAGTCAACACAAGTGTATGTTTACTTGGTTGGGATAGGTACCAACTCCTCCTTGGGCTCTTCTTCACCTACAAGCTCGCAAAAGATAATGTTATCATATGAACTAACCTCATACTGATATGACATCTCTATCGGTGTGGGGCTACGTCTTCTGAAGGAAATTCTAATAAGTCTTGCAACGTATTTCATGCGTCTAGCTGTTCAAGCATGATTGCGTTGTACTCCCTGAGTCGTCGTACTTCAGCGGCTTCAACTTCTATCTGGAGTCGTAATTCTGCCATCTCATCCCTCATTTGCTTGTTGGTTTCATCATCTATGGTTTGCCTACACTCTTTAGCGTCGACCTTCAGTGATGGTTTATACATGTTTCCCCAGGATGGCCGGCACGACCAATACAGGTCCTTGTAATCGTATTGAGCATAATACCCCTCCTCTCGCTGATAGGACCTATATGAATCTTGGGCTTTGGTTGAATCCTCAGAGGACGTCTTTGCTTTCTAAATATCAAAATCAATGAAATCTTCATCCTCCTTATCAATCTCGGCTAGATAGCTCGCAAACTTCGTTTTCCTTGCTTGTCGTCTTTCCTGTTCGGCCCTTGTTTCGAAATAATCATATGCGTACTACATCTTGTACCTAATCCTGAAAACTCAAACATGCACACAAATAAAATAGCAAGGGCTCGACACCCAATTGGTACTGATGAGGTGAGTGGTGGGAGGTGTGGTTTTTTAAGAAAATTAAAATTAAAAATAAAAATAAAAACTAACTAATATAAAAGAAAAGAAAAGAAAATAACATTTACAAACGAAAAGGGATGGACTATTCTCAAACCCTAAAAAAAATTAAACAAAGCGCGATTGAACTCTCCCCGACAATGGCGCCAATTTGTTGAGAGGGTTTCTCGACCAAATAAATTTAGAGTCAAGACGCCGCTATAATATATAGAGTCAGGATCATTCATGGGAGAGAGTTAGTGGTTATTTATTAGTTGATTTAGGGCACAGAGTAGCAAGAACGGGTGAAAAAGTAGAGGTTTTGGGGGGGGGGGGGGTTTAGAGTTGCTAAAATTTTGGAGGAAAAATTAATATAAATGAAATCTATGGCATAGCGATCACCACAATGTTAATAAAGCATGCATTGCAATGAATCATATGAAAATCAAGTTTTTATCTATTAAAAGGTCAATTTATATCAACCTTAGCGAAGCAGTTAACTTATTTGCATAAATCAATAAACTTTACTAACAATCTTAATTAGGTTATTTAAAACCTTCATTTCAAAACCTTAATTCCTATCCAATTCACAATTCAGTTTCTCAATTCAATTGCAATAAGGAATTTCCGCAATTTTCATTGAGTACTTAGCACATAAGAATTGATAAAACCAATCAATTCATCAATTCATAGCAACCCTAGAAAAATCCCAACCCTAGAAAAGGCGACTAGTCACGCATAAATATGGTAGACCTTGCAAAATTCATGAAAATAGTAAAAACCAGAAACTTAATTGAATAAAAACCTGAGAATAATGTCAACAATGCATCTCAAAAGCCTCACAATACGTTCCTCAACTTTCGCCGAAGAAATCGCTTCAAAAAGCTCTCAAATCCGCTCATAAACGCTCTAGAACTTGTCTTGAGAATTATCGAAATCGGCAATTGGAAAGGAACTCTTAAAAAAACCCTAAAAATCTTTTTTATTATTAGGAAAGAATTCGGGTGAGAGGGACTCTACCCGAGAGCATCCTTGTGAATGAAGTCAAGAAGACCAGAGTTGTTTGAGATATCGACGCCCTGGGCAGAGTGGTAAAGTTGTGCAACCATATCAGCCACTCTATTGCCCAACTGAGGCACGTGAAAGAAGGAGACTTCTTTCACAGTCGATAGAAGGATTTTAATATCAATCATAATCATTTCAATTTCGCAGGGGCAGGAACGTTTGCCCAGCAAGTGGTTAATTATGATGAGAGTGATGCGTTGCTATTACCGATCCTTCGCCTGTGGGCTTCGAATCAAGAATAACAACTTGTTGTTATCCCGATCTTCCGTATGCTCCTCGTATTTCCGTAGATTGATGCCGAATTAATTACGTTGGAATGATCGGCAATTACAAGTCGATTGTGGTTGACTTGGCTCGGCCGACGTGATCACTTGGACTTCACCAAATTGATTCCACGATAGCTTGATTAACGTGGCAACTAACACCACTCCAATTGATGAACTAATTTTACTCCAAGTTGAAATTAATTCACGGCCAATCTCGCACAGTGAAATCGAATTCGATTACGGCACCGAATATCCACAATCACAATTTGAAAGAAACGACAAAACTTAATTGAAGGCTAACGAGAATAGGTTTAATTTTTAAGATGTAAACAACGGAAGAAGGTTTGGTTTGAAATCAAAGAACCCTTTAGCCAAAGGGTTTTCTCAATTCTATTTAATCTAATTTTTATTAAATGAATGAAAGCATATAAATAATTTAAGAACTAGGGTTTGGTTGACTTCCTTAGAGTTAAGCCAAACTATATCCTAACTAATTGAATTTAATCTAAAATCCTAATATAGAAAATAATAAAATATGATAATTAAGAAAGCCTAAAGGATAGACTCTCCTAACCATCGTATTTAACCTAACTAAGAAATACTAAAAATAAGCAATTCTATAATTAGACTCCAACTAACATAGGAGTTACTAAAAATATAATATATTAAAAACAAGAAATATAAATAATAAAATAATTAACGTCGTTTCTTCAACGACTCCCAAGGTGGAGCCTTCTTCTTCCGCTTGAGGATGACATCATTCTCCTCCATTTGAAATCGACTCGTCCTCGAGTCATCACCGGGATCAAGATCGTTGTTTGACCCACAGAAGGCCACCTTGACCCGCATCGGAGAGAGTCTCTTTCAATATGTATTTTGTTGAGGCGTAGCCACAAGATTTCCGTAACGCCTTGTTTCAAGGCTAAAGCTTCAGCTTTGAGAGGGGTTTGGCTACCTAGAATTTGGTAACCAATGTGTATAGGTTTTCCATTCCAATCCTGAATAACAGTTCCAGAAGAGCTTTTATTGTTTGCTAGGGTAGATCCGTCAAAGTTGAGTTTGAACGTACCTGTTGGGGGTTTGCGCCAACAGATCCGTTTTTTGATTTTGTGTTTACCATGTTGAGTAGAAGTGTGCACCGAGGAGGAGGGCACCGTGTTAAGATCCACCTCAAACCAAGCAGTTTTCTTTCAGTTTGTAATGTGAGTATTAGTAATGTGTCTTATTGTACTGATAGTAGGGATTGTCACCTGTTTGAATAGATATTGGTTCCTAGAGGACCATAGTGTCCACCATGAGAAAGCTAGATTTTCCTTATCATTTTTTAAGAAAGTAGAACCTATGAATTCAAAGATAGGTTTTATTTCTCGTGATTGAGCAATGAGGGTGGATATTTTCAATCGATTGTAAGACGAGAGGGAATGAAGTGGGTTCAAATACGGACATTCAATTAAAAGATTGGTGTCATCTTCAATTGCGTTATTACACAAGCAACAAGTGGACGACACGCCAACACCACGTTGATTTAGGCGAGACGCAGTAGGGAGACCGTTCTGGGAAATTTTCCATAAGAAATTCTTGACTTTGGGAGGGGTGTTGAGCTTCCAAATCCAAGCGTTACTGTCAACACTCAAGGAGCTTTGCGAAGATGCTAACTTGTAAGCATTTGACGTTTTGAACCAACCTTCTTTATCAGGCCACCAATATAATCAATCTTCAATGTAGTTAACGGGCAATGGAATGTCCAGAATTTCCTTTATAACGGATTGAGGTAATTTTTCGTTAAGTTTTCCGTCCACCAGCGACCACCCAGAATGTAATCACTAACAAACTCATTTGCATCATAAGAATTTGGGCAGTCAAGCCTAGCAGTGATGGGGGAAGTGGACAACCAATTGTCCGACAAGAAGTTTATTGATTTACCGTTTCCAATGGACCATACAAGTCCAGTCTTGAATTTTCCTATTGGGGGGGGGGGGGGGTGGGTAAGCTTAGCCCATTGCCATGATGAATCACCCCTCCTATGATAGTGCAAAATGTCAGTTGTACCGAGATATTTATGCATTACTATTTCACACAAGCGTTATTCGGTTCAGCCAGGATTTTCCATAACAGTTTCATCTCGAGAGCTTCATTCATTTCTATAGATTTCCGCAGTCCGAGGCCCCCATGTTTTTTAGGTTTACAAATTCTATCCCAACTGATTAGTGGGCGATGTTGAACGTCTTTACTCCAACAAAATGTCATATTAATTTGATCTAGTTCTGTGTACCAAAGCGGGAAGCATAAAACTCTTCATCGTATAAAGTAGTTTGGCAGCCAAGTTTGTCCCAATAAGAATTGCGCGCCCTTGTTGAGAGAGGGCACTGGCCCTCCATTTACTTAATTGTTCTTTAAATTTACAAATAATATCTTCAAAAGTATCCCTGTTGACTTTTCCATTGATAATAGGACATCCAAGATATTTTTTTAGGGAGTTTTCATTTGAAATGTTTAGGCAAGTGGAAAGTTCTTGGATTCTGGAAGTTGATATGCCTTTGGTACCTTGGAAGGTTGATTTATGGTAGTTAACCCTTCATCCTGAGATTTTGCAGTAGTTGTCAATAATTGTTTTGATTTTTAGCCCAGCCGATATACTACCCTTGGAAAAAATAATAATGTCGTCAGCAAAAGCCAGAAAGGGTATGTTAGGACCATTTCTACCGAATCTGAAGCCAACAATGAACAAAAAAGGAGAGAGAGGGTCCCTCTGACGGAGGCCCCTAGAGGGTGTAAAAAATCTCAGAGGGATCGTTGTTTATTAGAACCGAGAAGGATACTGCGGTGATACATTCCATAACCCAAGAGACGAAGGTAGGATGGAAGCTAAATTTTTCTAGAATTTTTTCCGTAAAGTTCCAGTCAACTCTATCGTAAGCCTTTTCCATATCGTATTTTATTGTCAGCCAACCCTTGCTACCAGAACGAGTTCTGAAAGAGTGGAAAATCATATGGGCTATAAGGACATTATCCTAGATGGCTCTGTCCGACACAAAAGCCCTTGAAGGGGATGAATCAACTTGTCGATGATTTTTTTAAGTCTTTTTGTTAGAATTTTGGATATAATTTTGTATAGGGTAGAGCAAATGCTAATAGGTCGGTAATGACTTGTGGTAGTTGGGTTATCACATTTGGGAAGTAGAGAGATAAAGGTGTGATTAATTTGTTTGAGGATTTTGCCCGAGCGAAAGAAGCCTTTGACCGCCTTGATAATTGATGGGCCCACAATGTCCCAGTATGTCTTATAAAATTTAGCTGTGAAGCCATCCGGTCCTGGAGATTTATTGTTACCCATATTGAAAATTGCTTGTTTAATCTCGCTATTTGAAGGTTGGCGAATAAGAAAATTATTATCTTCAGTAGTGATTTCAGGGTGGATAAGTTACAGATGCTCATTTAGAAGATCATCACAGATAGGTTACTTTTTGAATCTTTTCTCAAAATCACGCTTTGTTTCTGACTTAACATATTCCTCTCCTATTATAAGAGTTCCTTCCGTGGATGTTATATTACGAATTTGTTTTCTGTGTCTTCTTCTTGGGGCCACACGGTGGAAGTAGGCTGTGTTTGAGTCAGCATACTTGAGATGTTTGGTTTTAGCTCTTTGATTCCAGAAATTCTTCTAAAAGAGAAGCAATTTTTCTTTTTTCCTTAGAAGGTTAGTTTCCTTATGTTTATCCGAATAGGTGATTTGTCCGACATTCTGCGATTGAATCTCAAGCAAGTTGTCTTCTACCTCATTTAATTGCCGAAAAATGTTGTCGTAGGAGATTTTATTCCATAACTTGCACTAGTAGAAAAATGCGAATATAGCATGCTATCTAATAGGCCGGATGTGGGAAATCCGGGGTGTAATATACTTCCAAGCTTTTATCTTTTTTTTTTAAAAATAAAATTATAGAGTATATAACCCGGATATAAGACACGCCCGGGTTAAAACGTCGTGTGGAAATTTTCATAGCCTTAATCAAATAACTCGGAGCTTAAATATCCGGGTTATTATCATCCTCTAATGACCCGGGCGCGTCATGAGTCTCCTAGGTCCGGGCTAATAGGTACGCACTCCACCAAACATTAAAAAATGCCCGTAGGCTAATCCGGGACATAAAGAGGGGAAGCGGAAAAAAAAACGCTAACTTTGAAATTAATTGAAGGAATTCAGTTTGCTCAAAAACAAAAATTGAAGGAATTAAATCCAGATCGAGACCTCACCTTCCGCCGACCGAAGGGAAATCACGGAGCTCCGTCCTCGCCTGTCGCCGAAGGGCCCTAATTCTCGTCGTCTTCACCATCTTTGCCGCCTTCACCAACCAGCTTCGTCCTCGCATGCCGCCAAAGCTCGGTTGCTCAGAGAAGGAGTTTGCCCTAACTTTCGCCGTTCCCGTCGTCTCTCTGTCGCCTCTCGCTGTCTCACCGAGGTAATTGCTCTAACTTTGTCATCCTCTCTCACCTTCTCTTTTCTTATTTGTTGTCTGTTTGGTGGGAATTTATGCATTACCTCAGGCACCGAAATCATGTCTTTGCTTCGTTCGTTTGCTTCATTCAACAATTTTGATAAAATCGAGTTGACAATAAAAGGGAACAAGCCTTTCAAAAACTCACCATACCTTCTTTTCTATTGAAACATGATCTGAATACCTCTGCTGGTGTTATGCCTTCTTGTCTAAAACTCTGCGCACTGCTGGTGTTATGATGTTCAATCATAGATTGCTCCAATGTGCAGGTTCATTAGCACCTTAATTTTAAGACTCTCAAACTGCATTTAAGAAAATTTATGATCTTAAATACTTACTATTGTGAAATTCAATCTCGATTAGGCTTACACGATCACTAGTGCAAAGGTTGTATTCATCAAGAAGAGGCCTCAGAATAGACAATGAAAAGGGGCTGGAACTGCACTTCTTGTGACAGAAGCATTCAAGAGCCTTACATCCATTCCTCTCTTGGTTGCAAGATAACGTTATTCAATTCTTAACCTTAATTTCTGTTATAATGACTGTTTCCATTTTTTTTTGGCTAAGGTTTGTATGAAATTGATGGATTTAAACCTGAATTGTGATCGGTTTTGTCGTTTGGATCGGAATTCACTGGCTAGCTAGCTAGGTAAATTTTTCTTCACATAATTCATTATGTATAATTTATGATTCATGTGTGATTATAATTTGAGCACTTATTTAGTCCATTTATGTTCGTTTGTTTGATCAGTTATACATATATAATTCATTATTTATAATTCATGATTCATGTGCCTCTTCGCTTTTGTTTGATCTTGAGTGTTTATGTTCGTTTGGGTTTGATGTTGTTCTATTACTCTTAAGTGAAAAAAAAACAGTTTCAAAACCACTTAAAAAAAAATTTGAAACATTCAACTTTTTTCATTTAAATTCCCTACAACATATAATTTAACCAAACATATTTTTTAAATTCATATAAATTGCAATTAATGGGAAGTAACTTCCACTTCAGTCAAAACAAGGCCTAATTAATCTCTTCACAAATCTAGTTGGAAAGACAAGTAATTATACCTCAATGACAAATCACAGGTAAGCCTACAAAAGTTCTTAGTTTTTTACTAACAGTAGTGTTTTTGACAACTTTCTTTGATACCCGGAGGGGGGGGGGGGGGGGGATGTACCCTATAAAAGTTCTTAGTTTATGTTCAGCTCAATCGCATTATATATGTCTTATAAGGCAGCACCTTATGCCACCCAAATTGACTTGTATGTAATAAGCCTGCGTAACAAACAAATCTTGGCTCAGGTATTCAAGTTCGAATCCTCTAAAACAACATAACCCTTAATAGGCTTTACAGCCATGAAAGTGATGCAATTAGTGGTTAAAAAAGATGTAGCAGCAGCCAGAGAGTGAAGCAAGAAAGCACATAAATCCAAGTCAGAAGCTGGTAGAAGCCACACAGAAACAAAGACAGGAACATACCCTTTTAATTAATGCCAGCAGCCAAACACGAATATGAAGAGAGAAATCAGTGGCCATGTTACCATCTTAGTTTAAGTTATGTGCCTTATTCAAAATATAGGTAGCACTTGCATCAAATTTGAGATCAACTGAGGTAGTCCAAGCATTCTCATTTGAAGTTTACATTGTCCAAGGATAGGAAACTCATTCTCTAAATAAAAATCTTTAAATCTTGTTAAAATATTTAAAAAAGGACTAAATAAATGTACATAATTCATTATATAGAATTCATGATTCATGTGTGATTACAAATTTAATTCTTGAATACCCTAATATTATAGATTAATTTCATCTTTCTGCATTATTCATGTGTGATTATAATTTAGATATTTAGGGTCTAAATTCTTGAATATTCACAAGTGACTCAATTGTAGCATATCAGTTGTGTCTTTTAGCATTATTCATGTTTGGATTTTTCAGAACAGGATTTTGGCAGGATGTGGTTTCAGTGGTAGCCTTCCGGCCCGAGATGAACTAGGAAATCTATCACAAGTGTCCTTGTAAGAAATATTCATGGTTCAAATTAAAGTCAAAACTTGGTTGTATTTTTACTTGATACAACTTACTTTTGAAATTCGTTTTTTCCTTCAATAATGCCCCAATTGTTTGTTGCTTCTCAGGTCTGCAGAATGGAGAGGACGATTGCCCACCACTGTTGCCACCTTTGCTTCTCAGTAAAGGTGAATGAAAAGTTTACCATTTTATGTTTTGTTTTGAATTGAATTCTTAATTAGGACTTCAATTATCCATGTGATCGCATTCTAGACCACTTCTTTTGATAATAAACCCATCTGCTGAGCTTGTGTGATACATAATGATTGAGGAATTGAAATGATTTTTTGGATAAATCATTTCACATAATATTTGTTCACAAGTTCATAGGCTTGGATGTTTGTAACCACTTGTACCTATTTCATAAATAAAACCCTTTACAAACTAACCACATACTGAATTTGATAAGGATCTTTTTGCAGTCGCCTCGTGATTTAGCTAGATTGTTTAGATTTTAATCTAATTTATTCTATTAGAGGAGATGGAGATTAGCTTCATTGTATTAGTCATTTTAGGGTTTTAGGTAAGTGCTTTTTTTTCTTTGATACCTTAGGTTACACGTTTACAATATTGTAATAATATTTTCTTTCATCCGGATTTGTGTTTGGGTGTATGCTAGAAGAAATATTGAACTTTGGCATTTAAGTGTTTTTATGTGAAATTCATACAGGGGATATCAACGATGTGCAATATACATCAGGAGATTTTGCTAAACAATGGAGCATTTCTTCCATTCTTAACGGAACCCAGTTGCAAACAATTGAGAATATTGGAAAAACTTCTTTAATGAGGAGCAAAACCACTCAGCAAGTATTACCTTGTGATTAAATCTATGTAATGCTTCTGACTACTTTATATCATATGAGATCTGTGATTTTCTTTTTAATCTACCTGTTCGAATCTATGCCTAGACTGTGTTGCAATTTTTCAGCAAGATAGGTGCAGGAAATTGCTCCAAACAGCAGAGAGATGCTTGAAGGAAGGGAGCAATTATGATCAGGGAGTTAAGTTGTGCAACTAAATTTTAGACGACCATGATTGCAGGCTTGCAGCACTGATCCAATCCTTAAGCATGATTGCCTCCGCACGCACAAGTGATTCATGTCAAACGAAGAACCCACTGAGATTGACTCTCAATTCTAGCATTTGAACTCTCTAGTTATGTTTCGTTTTACTTAATAGCAGACTGTTGGCCCTTGTCCTATATATATTAGTTCTACTTTGCAAGGGAGAGACAAGATCTTTGCTCTAGTTTCAAGCTTGATTAAGTGGCATGTTCATGGTTTGGATTTCACTAGTGTTTGGATTATCTTAATGAGAACATATTTACTTTTGATAATCAACCTTGCATTGTGTTGTATATATTTGTAAACAAACAGGTGAATAGGAACAATGTAAAATGTACTGGTGGAATTGGACCTACAAAAAATGGCCATTTAAAAATATATATATATGAAAGAGCCCGGACGTATTAAATCCGGGAAATAAACACAATTTGCATGTTGTAAAAATAATAGACCAAATAGCCCGGATCTACCAATATCCGGGCTATATAATATGCTTAAATGCCTTTTTGGACAGGGAAAATAGCACGGAGTTAAAATATCCGGGATATTTGATATACCAAATAACCCGGATATTAAACTACCATCCGGGCTATAAAAGCTGTGAGTTTTTTTACTCAAATCAGACTGGCCTCTATTAGCCCGAGCGTGTCTATTTGGGGTCCGGGCTCTTTACCTATTATCACATTAACCTGATGCCCGGACCCCATATACTCCATATCCGGGCTATAATATTGAAAACGCCCGGGCTAAAAACCCTATTTTCTACTAGTGTTGGCCTTTTGTTTCAAGAGACGTTGTTTAGAGATTACTTGTAAAAAGCCCGAACCAAGGTAAGAAACACGCCATGCTTGTTTGAAAATAAGTCGGAAGTCCTTTCTCTGGAGCCAAAGGTTTTCAAATTTAAATGGTGTTGCTTTGAAGGTTATACTACTATCAAGAGCAATCGTAATGGGGCAATGATCGGATGAAGAGAAAGCACAATTTTTAGTTATTGGGTTAGGGAATTTATGTAGGATAGAATGGTGGACAAAGACGCGGTCCAGTTTTCAAGAATATTGATTTGACCTTCTTGCATTTTTCTCCAGGTAAACGGATTTTCAAATGTGAGGATATCTAACAAGGGTCAAACATCTTTGAATTGGATGAGACGGGTAAAGCGGGAAAGGTGAGTAAGGGAGCCCCCAATTTATCTTCACTGCAATTTATTTGGTTCAAATCTCTCATTATAATGTAGGGATTGGTAGATTCCAAAACTATGGTCTTTAGAGTTTCCCAAAACGCACCTTTATCGCGCGGGTCAAAGGGAGCGTAAACGAATAGGAGTAGAATTATGATGCCATCCGATAAGTTGTTGTATTTGAGACCAATAATTCTAGGAAGATGTATTTCCATCGAGATACAAACAGAAGGGAGCTGGTGCTCCTTCCATCGTAAACCGATACCATTGGACCTACCAATAGCCGGAGACCATACTGCGTTGTCAAAACCCGCAAATTTCCAAATATTTGCTTCGGGAATATTTTCAGATTTAGTTTCTGCAAGAGCCACCATCTGGATGTGCTCATTTTTACACCAAGTGTTAACATCATTTCAAAAGTTTTTTTTCCCTATACCTCTACAATTCAAGAAGCTTATTTTCAGTTAAACGCTAGAGGTTAAATTCCTCAAGTCGAAAGAATATTTTGATTATTTTGTAATAAATGTAGTTACGTGTTTTGGTCAATCCCATAGGCGGGATCGTGCTTGCGTGTAAATTCATCAAGGTGCCATTGATTACTTAAAGCCAACTTGTCCACTAATTGTGAATGTAAATTTAAGTTATTACTCCCCTGAGATATCTTTCGTATGTGTTTATATGTGAAGTTTGATAAACGAACAGTCCAAGGACCTAAGGTGAGGAGGATAACCACAAGGCCAAAACCATACCAGTAGCAACTAAATTTGAACTCAACAGGTTTGTTAGTTAGGACTTTGGGTTGTCGTTTATATTGTTTCGAAGTTAGATTTTGTTTATATGAAGGGCTAGGATAATGGTTTAAGAATGCGACCAACCCACACCTAATTACAAGGTGCGAAAACCACACCCGTGGAAAACAACAAGGGTTAACAAGGGTATTAGAAGCTACACAGATTACACTGCAGAGCCGATTTGACCAAGCGAAACATCTTAACTGTTTTACTTGTTTGTTATGAGTGTATATCATATAGATTAAATGGATGCCCTTGCAAGGGGAAAATATAAACAACAATCTTAATTCTTGGATACAATGGATACTCAAACAGCTAAAACAACGGTAAATATTCTGGCTTACAATCGGGAACTCATCAACTGAACTAAGATATATAAGGCTACAGCTAGTACAAATACACCGACCGCTCCAAAGAGTACAGACAACGAAGGTAGGCAAGGTTACATAGGCAACATACATAGTGATCATGCCACCCATACAACAATGATTCCACCACACCATTTTCTCAAAGAACCAATTTCGCCGAGTATGAAAACATTTATATGACTTGGCAGACAAAGAGAACCAAATAATTCTAATGAAGATAAAAGTTAAGACGATTGATGTGATTCCCTTCAGCAGGGGCAACGACATCCATACACGAGAGTCAAGATTGCAAAACCCGGGGGCGGAGGGACGAAGGTCGTATACACCTAGCTGCTCAAACCCATGAAACTTAACAAAAGAGACATGAGGAGCAACAATAGGTGCAAAGAGCGATTCAACGAGATTAGTTTGAACACAATTGTTTAATAATCCATAAAGGATTGTACCTAATAGCTTAACAAAGCTACTGATCATCTGTCCAGCATCAAAATCAGACCAAGACCCTTCCACTCTGGTGTTGCAAAAGTTAAAATTCATGAATCTAGATATCGTAGGCCCCTGGTAAGCATCACAAGGGATAAGAACATGTAAAGGACGTGATCTGGCTAAGAGACAACAGCAGTTAGAGCAAAGCATTACGACAGCAGAAGCAGAATACCAATTCTCAGAACCGGAATTTAAGAAAAATACTTCTTCATTAGAACTGGAGATAGGAGCCATAAAAGCCCCAAGATCCACAGTTCGTTCAAGGCTCGAAATTCGGGGGTAAGGGGTGAAGAGGAGACCTCTAGCACCGGTTTTTCTAGACACCAAAAGATGAAGAATAATAGAGCTAAAAGAAGCAAGTGAGCCAAGGCAAACACAAGGACAATAGATAACAAAAATATTGTCAGGCAGTTGAATAACATATTGATCTTTTGAATAAAGGTTGATTCCAGAAATAGCTTCACATGATACTTGAAATTGAGGAGCATCATAGACGCCCTCCACATTAGAAGCCAGAGAAATAATAGAGCCTGAGACCGCCCCTTCCAAGTAACAAATTCCTCAAGTGTAGGGATACCCAAGGAAAAAGTTTTTTCAAGCCCGAAGGCTTTTGGTTGTTTGTTGCCCCCGTAAGGGATGTGTGAGCCAGAGGATAGCACCTCCTTGATCATTTTTCCGGATTCGACAGAGTAAAAATGTATACAAATTGATTTGACAACACACATACCAACAAGACATTAATTTCGATTCAAGGAAAGGCTTGAGGTGAGAGGTGACAGACCTGGTCATATAAAGTTGTGATTTAGGGGTCGTTTGGTATCGATATCTAGATATCAAGATATCGATATCGATATCGGTATCGATATCAAGATATCGATATCGGGTGATATCTTTGATATCTTGATATCAAGATATCGGTATCGGTATCAAGATATCGATATCGGGCGATATCGATATCAAGTGATACCTCCCAAAAAATGAGTATATCAAAATAGGCCAAATTTGATATCTAGATATCAACTGATATCGATATCTGACTGTTACCAAACATAGATATCAGATATCACTTGATATCAAGTGATATATTTTGCATACCAAACACTAGATATCGATATCAGTTAAAGTGATATCGATATCTAGCCCTACCAAACACTAGATATCAGATATCGGGGCTGATATCTGATATCTGATATCTAGATATCAATACGAAACGACCCCTTAGGAACGAGAGTAGCACACAGAGTGCCTAACAACTAGGGCAAGAACCTCCACAACCGAAGACAAGCGAAGAGCAACCACATATGCCGGAAACGGGTAGAAGAGAAACCCTTACGGCCAATCCAAATCAACAGCAAGCAGATCCAAAAGGAGGCAGAAATCAGAACGGCGGAGCCCCGACAAACGAATCCCCAACCCCCAAAACTTTGGATCCAAGCGATTTCTCCATTTCCCCTCTTGATATGCCCATTCTATCGAGGATTTTGGAATTTGTAGGTAGTTTTGGAAGAATTTGGGGGAGATTCATCAGAAAAGTGATGAATCCAAAAAATTAATCAGCACTGGGGCTTGGATCTAGAGGCTTCATCTCGATTTTTTATTGGATTTGGTTGAAAATTGATGAAGGTAGGGGGTCTTGGATTAATAGGGGTGAGAGCATTCTCCATGTCTCTCCTGAGAGTGTTTTTTAGGGCTTTAAAGAGCATTTTGAAAACCCTAAAAATCCTATTTCTACTTAATCACCCATAAACTAAATTAGGAAATAAGAAATATAGCAATTTTATCTAAAGTCTATTTAAGAAAAAGGGGTAAAAATAATTAAATTCGGATAAATCAGCTTCGCTGGCGGACTTGTATCGAAATAAAGGACCTACCCTCCTCAACCTTGGCACAACTACTATAATTTCATTTAATTTGCTCTGACAGATTAGGCTTCGTTACCGACCCAGGGGTCAGTACAGGGTCGGTACAACTTAGTAAAATGCCTATATCTCCTTCCTTATAACTCCGATTGCTTCTGTTTTTTTTCCTATGCCCTCCAGATCCTCTTCCGTTCCTTTTCATAGTTGAAAGTTTCTCCAAAAACAGCTTCAAAAATCTTGTAAAACACATAAAATCTAGTGTAGACATCTATTTCTCAAGAAATTAGAAAACCTATGCAAAAGACATAAACCCAATGTAAAATATAAGAAAAAGACTCAAATTAATGCTAAAGTTATGGAAAATATGACTAAAAACATGCACATCAGGACCCTAGCCACCATGAATCAAAATATGGAGATTTTGTTTTCTTTCACTTGGACTAGTGAGTTGGTATGTGTCTCTTTTCTCTCACTTGGACTTACTACTAGTTTTCTTCAAATGTTTTTTCATTTGGAACAATGAAAATTTTAAATGTGGGGGAGGAGAATTAGGGTAAAATAGTTAGTTTTATGCATTTTCAATATATTTACGAATGTTTGTTTTTGCTTTAGTTTGGCATATTTACTATATAGTTTTTTTAACCAGAAAAAGAAAAAAACTAAAAACCCTAAAAATATCATGCATTGCATATTTGCATATATGGATTGTCTAAATAACCCATCTTGCCTATTTAGTGTAAAGACCGGAATTTTAATTATAATTTAATTGCTAAATTTGGAAAGTTTCGGAAAACCCGTCCTTGAGCGCACTCCTAAATTTGGAAAAATCCTATGAATAAATTCTGGCACGTTTCAAAATGTAAATTGTCGGGTTCTAACTCCACTATCAAATTCGGATTTTGAAACTTAGAGTCTTGAGAATCATTTGAAATGATTCGGAACTTGAGTCAGATTTCAAGATAGGTTGTCGTGATTCGGAGTCGGATGAGCAGAATCTCTCTCTCTCTACATTTCTCTCTCACTCCCTTCCTTCCCACCATCTTAATTATTTTGTCCTCTTCCTCATTATAACCCTTATTTGCCAAATTGGTCCACTATATAAGGGAGACCCCAACTCCTAAAACCCTAAAATATCTTCATGAAAATCAGAGCCCCAACCTTAGCCTCTCTCTCTATTTGGAATTCAAAATGAAACCCTAAAAGAATCATCTTTCCTCTCTCTCTCTCTCTCTCTCTCTCTCTCTCTCTCTCTCTCTCTCTCTCTCTCTCTCTCTCTCTCTCTCTCCCTTCTTCAATCCTTCAAACCCTCCTTCAAATCCTATCTTTTGTGTTTCAAAGGCTTTAAACCCTCCAAACACTCCTCAATCATCAATTCTTTGAAGATCAAGCCCAGAAACCGAGGGTCGGACGTCGATTCAAGCAAAACAACAATTTCTGGAGGATTTCACCACCGTGAGATCTAAGTCACGGCTGCGAGTTGGAGCCCAGAACACATTTCGCCACCAAGAGTTCTAAGTCGTGGTCGTGAAAAGGAACCCAGTAGCCCCTATTCATCGGTTCTCGCGGTAAATCGCCTTGTTCTCCCTCGTTTTGACTCCTTTCTCTTCCCCGTTTATTCTCACTTGTTCCTTACTTCTTCCCTTACCTTATAAGGTTGATTTGCAGTGGATCTACCCTCTGGAAATATGGAACTGAGCCCCTTCTTTCTCCTTTCCCCTGCTTTTCGAAGCTCAGCTAGATCTCTCTTATTTTTGCTTGTTTTGGTCCCAAACATTATAAAGGAGCTCTTTTACTCATCCTATGCCTTTTCTAGGATCAATCTCTCATTTCCTCATTGAATCAAAGCTCGGAGTACCACCCATTCAAAGATTTTTTAAGAAGCCTCAAAGAGGCTAGGTAATCCCTCTTCCTCTCTCCTTTCTAGTCCTCGTTTGAGTCCTGCATGCTTCTTTTGGTGTCGGGATGGGTTAAGTGTTGTTTTGAAATAAGTTTGGTTTGAAACAGATTTATATCGAGGCAAAAACGAGCAAAAGGTTTTTAATCTCGCCGGGGCGAAACCATGGTCGCCGCGGCGAGTTAGAACAAACTAGAGGAAGGAAGAAGGCACTGCTTGCGGCCGTGACCGCAGTTTTAGCCACGGAGAAATTCGTCTTTCATAGCAGTGAGAGCTCCCTTCTCACGGGAGCACTGGGATGGTTTGTGTCGTGGCGAATGGCCCTCTTGTTGTCGCGAAAACCACCCCATAAGCTTTGGCCGAGCTGCTCCCTTATCCTTTGGAAGATTTGTTGGTTTTTAAAAATGTTAATTAATGATTATTTTAATATTAAAAAAGGGGATTATAACGGAATTTGAAATATCGATTTGTTGAGTTAACTAATTGAATAACGTTTTGGAATTTCATTTCAAGTGTCGGGATTCTTTATACTTGACTAATATTCGGATTGATTTTGAAGACGTTTTGGGGACATGGTCTTGGTATGTGTGATTAGTAGTCTTGTTCCTTATCGCTGCCTTATTAATATACTAGGATCTTGTTGATTGAGTGGATTATGCTTTTACCATACTTTGCTGTTCGGCTTTCGAGGTAAGTTCCTTTGTGGACTTACTCAGACTGATCAGATAAACCCTCCTACATTTAGTCGTATGACATACTAGGTGTTGCATAAGCATTGAAACATGCCATGTAGTATCCTGCTTGGGTTGCACACTTGATTGAGCATATGTTTACTTTATGCGTATGAAAAGAGAACGGTGGTAATCTGTGTCCTAGAGTCATTGCTAGGGTCATAGGATGGCCGAGTCCTATCAGGCTTGTCCTCCATCAAGTCTGATTAGAGTCGAGCTTGAGGGCTCGATTCACCATATGAGCATGATGACGAGACTATTGATGTGCACATATACCATCTGTGGATGGACATTGCTATGCTATAGCCCCATACCGGCCATGACCTACCCTAACGGGAAGGGGGTGGGGGTAGGAGAGGGATATCACACTTGGCATTCTTTGGTAAGCATGACTTGTGTGTTTTAATTCCGTACTGCATTAGAAGCATCTTTATTAGGTATAGTGTATGTGTATGCCTGCTTGTGGGAACATAATGCAATAGGGCCTCGGTCTGATCCCATGCCCTGCATATAATTTTAGGTTTATTTGCAGATTATGTTGATCCGTGCTTCTTTGACGGGAATTTGCTTGGGCGATCACATTCGAGAAATTCACCTTGGCTTATGTATTTCGTAAAACTGAGATTTCGTGTTTTGGTTTTGACCCGGCCTCGCCGTGGCAAGTTGTACTCTACTTTACGTTTTTGCCTTTTTACTTAAAACAAATTTAGTGATGTAGACTCATAGGACAGGTTAAGGGTACCCAACGACCCTACGATTGATTTGGGGTTCGAAATCCCCACTATGAAATGCTATTATTTGAGGTTGGGAAACCTCGACCTGTACTTAGATTGCAAGATTCGAACGAAGGTATCCAACCTTCGAAATGTAACCCGAATATTTATATTTGCGCCGTTACATTTAATCCTCTGTTATTATTATGAGCAAGACTATTGGAATCCCATGACATATTTGGATTGTTTAGCCTTGTTCCATTCTTATTTTTTTTATAGGAGCTTGACGTGTGAAAGTAATTCACCATTTATGATCCTTGATTTACGCTTAATTGAAATCCAATAAAAATTTGACCTAGTGAGATTTCTAGCCCTATAGAGATATTTCTTATATACCTTTGCTTTCATTGTGTGATTAGACTCTTCTTGTGCATTTACCTCTTTATATTTTCAAGATTATCTCTTATTTGAGGCTAAGCTTGTAACGGTCTGGGATTATGATTCCCGAGTTACGTTTCGAGGGATAAAACCCCTCGTTGGATCTTGCACTCCGAGTACAGGTTGAAGGTTTATAAAGCAAGCATTAGTAGGTTAAAGTGGGATTTCGCACCCAAATTTGTAAGGTCCGTTGAAGACCCCAGGGTAAAGCCCATGTACTTGTCCTAAGGCTAAGTCATGAAAACTCCTATTTAACATGTAAATCCGACCATAAGTGTAAAAACAATACCTTGTGTGCCACGACAAAGCCGGGTCAAAACATAGTCTAGGTAGTATGAAATCCAAAAACCATGATAGTCGGTGGAGTCAGAGTCTCAAGGCTCTCTCTCTCTGCGCCATGCATAAAAACCCCGCTCAAAGAGTCAAATAGCATCGTCAATCATGCATATAATACATACCTAAAAATATAAAGCGGACATGGATCAGATCGAAGCCTGCATGGATGCTCCCCACATATAAGCACACACATACGCTAAGACTAATATCATGCTTCTAATGCAGGACATGAATATTAACACACAAGACATTCTCGTAGTTTATATATGTGCAAAATAATAAATAGAGCCCTGGCATAGAATGCCAAGTGGCATATCCCTATCCTACCACCGCTCGCCTTCCCGATAGGGCGGAGACTAGCCAGCTCATGAATGCATTCCATTCCATAATAATTGGATCAAGCCGATTAGCCTAATCCATAACCGTATAGATCAATAAAGCCCACAGGCAACATTCCTAGTCATGTTCATAATACCCTAGTAAAGACTCTAGTGACTTCATAGATAATGGTCGTTCTATTTACAAATGCATAAAGAATAAGTATGCTCACACGTTAATGCAGCTAAGCATGATACTACATGGCATGCGATTATGAAATGCATCACCTAGTACATCATGCACATATAAGCGGGGAAAGGTCTGATCAATACGAGTAAGCCCCGAGGGAACTTACCTGGCAAGCAGAACAACAAAATAGGAACTCGGCACACAACAAGCACAATCATAGAGTATCACCTAAATACATGATGAGAATACACTGAGTATACTTCTATCGCTACTCCGAATATATATATATATATATACATATATATATATATACATATATATACATATATATATATATATCACACACTCATACAAGCAGATAATTAAATCCCAAATAATATTATATGATATTTTAAATACCATTTATTAAACACTTTCGTAAAATATTTTCAAATCCTTTAAAATCCCAACCGATTTTATTTAATAAATCCAAACCTTTATAAAATCTCCAAAATGATATTTTATATTTTAATCCTCAAATAAGACTAGGAAGGCTCCAGGAGTTTATAAAGGAGTGAATGACAAGGTACCCTGCATCTGTATTTGTCTCCAACTTATTCTACAAACGATGTTATTCACCTAACATTGTCATCGTGGGTGTGTAGCGGGGATGGGGAGAAATGGATGACAGACTACGACACAGAGCTTAAAGTTATAATCTATGTTGCCATCGAGGCATACAAGCAGTTGCTTGCTATTGCCATCTTCCATGGTAGACTGTAATAAACCACCGCCAACTTTTTATCAAGGCGTACTTTTAATACCTCTAGATTGTTAAGAAGTTTATTGGGCTTGTATTTTCTGAACTTTATTGCTCAAAACTTGTAGGATGTTATGATCTCCGTTAGTTAGTAGGTGTAGTATTTTATGACATTGGTTGGTGATGAAGGAGGAAATCAAGTCTAATAAATATAAATAGATATCAAACCGAATCCTAGGCCACGCAAATAAATTACAAGACTTCCTCCCGTTGTAGTGGAAGGGAATCAGGATCGATCCACGAGGAGGCGAGTCAGCGGTGCCTGGATAGTCTATGCGAGCTCTACATAAGTCGACCAGAAGCCTTGATATCGAGTTGGGTGTTGTTGCAGGAGGATTGATATGTCAAGTAATTACAAAATATAAAGATGTAAATAAATGTAAACCAACTCCTGGCCTAAGCAAATAATTACAAGACTTCCTCCCGTTGTAGTGGAAGGGTAGTCAGGATCGATCCACGAGGAGGCGTGTCAGCGGGATCCTAGTAGCTTTTGGAAATCTCACGTCTGTGTCGACCAGTAGCCTCGATTTCGACCTTGGGCCTCGATGTCGACCTCGGCTGTCGATGTTCTCTGCAACAGAAGACCTACAAAGACAAAAACAAGTGGTCGATATCGACTGGTGGGGGTCGATATCGATGTCAGTCCACGAAATCGATTGGCTCAGAAGACTGCCAGTCGACACAGAAGGGTCGATTTCGACACAAGGGGGTCGATATCGATGTCAGCAAAACTCCGCAGCGATGTTCGTCGTCGACTCAGAAAACTGTCGACGAACTCAGTGGTCGATATCGACGTCTGGGGTCGATATCGATGTCTCCCTGCAGTGTTTTAGTTTCTTGTCGGCAAAGAAAGGCCGAAGATTTAAGAATGGAGAGAGAAGCAATGAACAGAAATAACAGAGGGTTTTTGTGTGTATAAACTATGTAAAAAGCAACTCCTAGGATTAGGGTTTACCACAACGTTAACCAATGCATGCGATAAGATAAATAAGACGGACGATTGCGCTATTTCACCCGAGGGACAAGCTTTCGCCGTACACCAACTCTTAGGATTACTCTTTCAAATAGACCTAATTGTCTCTACCAATTTTATGTTTATAACTCAAGTTGTTAGCATGAATCCCTTTTCTTTCGATTAGGACTAAACATAGAATCGTAGGAGGAGAGATAGACACAACGATATCAACATCAAATACTTACCTCAAGCGCGCATGGCTAACATTGGGCTCACCCTGACCCTAAGAGCTTTGGGGAACTACTCATTTCTCATCATGGAAATCGTCATCGTTTGAAAGGGAGAAACTTGCATTAAACTAAACTTCGAAGCTTTACAACTCAACGTCAACTTTCGCAAACGTCAAACCCTAAAACTTCTCTCTAACTCTAACTCTATTGTCTATTGTCTTTGGTTGTTCTATGATTGGATGGGATTCGATGATCTAACAAATCAGCCCCTAAGGCTTTATTTATAGGCTACTAATCCTCGCTATCCAAGGATTGTAACTCCTATCTAAACTAATAACTCTATCCGAACAAATTAGGATAGGTCTTTTATTCTGATAAAACTTAACTAACTTAAAGGTAAAAGATGAATAAAACTTCAGCTGCCATCTATCTTGAAAGTATGAGATAATCCCGTGCCTCCTTGAAGATATAGTTCCAATCCGCATTCGAAATCAAGTCTATCTTCTGTCGAGATAAGGGGTCGATATCGACACCAGGGGTCGATATCGAGGTCTCTGTTCCTGCTCGACTTGTTCAGCTCTGGTCGATTTCTATGTTGAGGTCGATATGGGGGTCGATATCGACACTGGGGGTCGATATCTGGGTCTAAGGTCGATATCTACCTCTTCTCAGCTTCACTTGGCTTCTTCGTTTTGACTCCGTTTTCGCTCGAATTCCTGCATGGTTAGCTCAAAACTTGTGTAGACTCTATTTCTTGCATTTTAGCCCATTCTTACACAAGTTTATATTCTTTTGAACTTTTTATTTGGAAATCGAATGAAATAAGGAGTCAAAAGATGCAATAAACAAAGGTACAATTATGTACATCAAAACACCCCATACTTAGACTTGCTTGTCCTCAAGCAATAACCAAGCAATAACCAATACCTACAACACACCCTTCAAGTCTTCGCCCTTGTCAAAAGCAACATCATAAGCGGTAGCAAAGCAAAGCAAGTGAATTTAACGTCATAGCACATATTTTGGCGATCCATAGGCATATGCAATTTTGATCCAACCTCACAGGGATAATGTGTTTGCACTCAACTCTCATGTGTTTAGGCTATGAAGATCAACTCTCAACTCAATTCCATATACAATCTCATAAACATTGCAATTTATAATAATCCACTTCGCAACCAATTATGAAAATGCAATAAGAATCATCAGGAGGACTTTCGCTCAATGGAAGACTTCATAGAAGACTCCATTCGGCGGGGTTGTAATGGGGCTTGGTATGAAATAAAGGGTATGGAATTATTTGGCTATGTGGTGCTTTTATAATTCGGGAATCAAGACTCCTAAATCTCAACACTTGCAATACCCAAACCATAACTCTTCAATGTAAGCTCAATCTCTATAATGCTTTTTCCCCAACTCATCTTTCCATAATATGCTCTCAACAATATAACACTTGTATGAATAAAGGACTTAAGGATTTTGGCTCATGCATTATATATATATATATATATATATATATATATATATATATATTTTCGGATTTTTTTTTTCGGAAATAATACTAAAGCTATGTGCATTTATATGGTGAGCCAAAAAATCCTTTTACAAAATATGACAAAATGTAAATATGTACCATCCTACAATTTCCTCGCTCAAAACTAGACATTATGCTCTTTTCTTTCCACAAGGCATTAGTTCCAACCAATCTAAGTCTCAATTCCCAAATGGGGGTCAGGCTCAATTCGGCTAGGGATAATTTTGTGGAGTTTGCAATTCAGGCTCAGGCTAATGTTCTGGCTTCAAGCAGGGATAATGCAGGGTAGGTAAAGAAAGGATAAAAATGGCTTAAAAGATGCCTCCATCATTTAATTCTCGTAAACATAATCATATATATGCATTGGTTTTGAATAACTATCACAACATTTAGAGATGCGTAGGAAGAGTAAATTCACTCAAGAAAGCGGAGAGATTTTTCATGTTCTCCCTATAGGTCAAAATTCTCACAAGGACAATTTTTGTTGGATTTGCTTTCTAGCCTAGGATCATATGTGCTCAATTTCATCACAAGTTCACAATCTACATAAAAATTTTAAAGACTTAGGCTAAACCATCCAAATATGCCATAGGGTTTACATGATCAAGTCAGCTATTGAGTTTTCATCATAGGACATCTAAGTAGGGTTAAAAAACAAACTTAAAAATAAACATGCATTTTTTTTTGTATTTTTGACATTTTTCTATTTTTTTTTTTGGATTTTCTGACTTTTTATGGAATCATTGACATTTTATAAAAGTAAAACTAAAAACAAAAATTTAAACATGAATGCAATGCGAAGAAGAAACCAAGTTATGACCATAAGACATGTCTTTCCCCCACCCCATACTTAAAATATACAGTGTCCTCACTGTATTAAAAAGAAGAACAAGGGTAGAGAGAGACTTACAGCGGATTCAGGTCGATTTCAGGTTTGGTCGATGCCAGAAGTCGATATCTAGGTCAGTGGTCGATGTCGACTGCATCTCTCGAAGTCGAGGAAGAAGATGAAGACGAGGGCTGCCTGATGGGGTCGATATCGAGTATTAGGGTCGATATCGACCTCTGCTTTTCGCTCCTGAGTCCTCGATGTCGACTCCAGGAGGTGGCTTGACCCTGGGGGGGGGGGGTCGATTTCGACTGGCCTGGTCGATTTCGACTGCCTCTGCAGAAGCTTCTTTTCTTCTTCGTCGTCCCTTTTGCTTGATAACCTGAAATCCTTGTTAGTAATATAGATAAAGCACGAATTATATCAGTTTTAAAAGTTTCAAAACAGCCAAAAGTTAAATCCTAAAAACCAGCTATGCGAAATTTAAATGTTTTATGTACATGCTCTAGATTTTTGAGTCGCTAGGCCGACTTCTCCGTCAATTCTTCATGACCCTTTTATGTAGGGACCCTTCGAGGTGAGCCTTCTCCTGGATCATCTAGGTCCTTTTGGTAGTAGCTAAGTTCGGCGACCAAGGCTTTTTTGATGTTAGGTTCTTCTTTGGGCGCTTTTCTTCTCTTTCTTGACCTAACTTTAGCAATATAGGCAAACCATGGAGCTTTGACCCTCTCTTTAGTAGAATTATCAATAATAGGTTTAATTGATTCATCAATAATGGACGGAGGAGGGTTAGGAGTCATACCTGGGCTTACCTGTTTGGGCCCGAAACAGAAATCTTCGGGCTGAGGGGTGGTCGATTTCGACCAAGAAAGGTCGATTTCGAGTGCTGGGGTCGATATCGATATGTGGGGGTCGATATCGACCTCTGTGACCCCATACTTAAGCTCCTGACAGCGATCTGTCATACTCGATTTCGACCAAGGGGGGTCGATTTCGATGTTTTTAGTCGATATCGACTGGTTCCAGTCGATGTCGACCCTGCTTGCTGTTTCCGTCCTCGCCAACAAAAATTTTCGAAGCTTTTCTTTGGCCGGCGAGAGGACTACTTGCTTCAAGTGCTTTGTTTCGCTCATGGTTAGGTTGAAAGAGAATTCTATCACTTCGTTTCCTATAGTAAAGTTTAGTAACCCTCGACGTACATTGATATTGGCATCAGCAGTAGCTAAGAAAGGCCTACCAAGTATAATAGGCACTACAGGGTCTTCAGGCATCTCCAATACAATGAAATCAGTAGGCACAAAGAACTTACCTACCTTTACCGGAACGTCATCAACTATACCTGTGGGTCTGACGAATGAGTTGTCAGCCATATAGAGCTTCATGTCCACAGGTTCAAGGGCGCCAATGTTCACCTTTTGCCAAATAGAAAGAGGCATAAGACTTACACTTGCCCCTAGGTCACATAGGGCTTTATAACGATGTTGGCCAAGTCCCACGGTGATTGCAAACTTCCCTGGATCACTCTTCTTCTCAGGGAAGTCCATCTTTGAGCACTCCTCTGCGATCTCTGCCATTGATCTCTTCTTGCTTAGGATGTCTTTCAGGAATCGCACATAGGCAGGCATCTCACTTAGGGCTTCTTTAAGAGGGATAGTGATGTTGAGTCCTTGAAGTATCTTTATGAAGTGCCTAAACTTGCGTTTGGTGGGGTCCTCCAATGCTTTGGAAGGGAATGGCAACGTCTTCTTTGGAGTAGGGGCCAAAACGGAGGTCGGAGGGGCCTGCTGAACATCGATGTCGACTGGAGTTGGGTCGATATCGACTGGTAGGGTCGATTTCGACCTCTGTTGTGGCTCTGATGGCTCTGCAGTGTCATCGACATCGACTAGGGGGTCAACATGGTGGTCGATATCGACCTCTGGGTCGACTTCGACTGGTCTGTCGACGTCGACTGGGTATGTTGCTTTCTCCTCCGTATCCGTCCGTGATTTTGTACTTTGGTGCCACTCCTTAATTGTATGGCTGCGACATGGCCCGTCCCGGATTGTCCCTTAGGATTTGTAGTGGGTTGCCCAGGGAGTGTTCCGGACGGTCTTGGGATTTGTGCCGCCAATTGACCCAGTTGGGTCTCTACGTTCTTCTTCCATATGTCCATCTCCCCAATCCTTGTGGTAAGGTGATTTAGTTGAGAGTGGATAGCATTGTTGGATTGATCGTTCTTAGCTTGGTTCTGCCTTATCTCATCCAACACAAGTTGAAGATCATCCTTCTTTTGGTCTCTCTCCGGGTGCCCAGGAGCTCTATAAGGCGGAGGGTCCCTAGGGTTGACCTGGTTCCTTTGTGGTTGATGGAACCTTTGGTCTCCCCAATATTGGTTGTTGGGGCCCCTCATGTAGCGCGCCTCTTGGTGAGTCTCCGCTAGGTGTACTTGTTTGGCATGTGGGCACTCGATGGTGGTGTGCCGCTGCGATCCGCATTCGATGCAATCTTGGTTCGCTGAAAGGAACCTCACTTGCTTTTGGAGCTTTCTAAGTTGATCTTTGTGGAATTGCTCCTTCATGTCCAGATCGATTACATTGGAGGGTTCATATAAGGGCATAGATGGGGCAGGCCTCGACGATGATGGTGCGTTGGAAGCCTCAGAAGTCCCATATGTGTTGTCGAACTCCACCAACCTCTCTATGGTCTCCCAAGCCTCTTGTGGGGCGAGTTCAAGGTAGCCATAGGCGGTGTAGGTGTTGATCCTCTCCTTTGTTGCAGCGTCAAGAGCATTGTAAATGATCTCCTGAATTACATATGGTGGTTGGCCATGCGTCGGGCATGATCGTAGAAGGTCCTTGAACCTTTCCTAAATAGTCGCCAGAGCTTCACCAGGCTTTTGTTTGAAAGTCGTGATTTTTTGTCGGATCAACGCCGTCTTAGAAGGAGGAAAGAACTTGTTGAGAAACGCGTCCTTGACTTCATTCCAGGTGTGGAGTGATCTTGGGGCTAAGCTCTCCAACCACTGTAATGCTTTACCTGTAAGAGACCATCGAAAAGCTTTTAGTTGGACATATTCAAGACTTCGTCCATCAGCAATAGTATCGCAAAGTTCTAAGAAGGTAGAAATATGTGCCATAGGGCATTCGTTAGGTTTTCCTTCATATTGGTGCCTTCTAATCTCAGTTAAGAAGTTAGGTTTTATTTCAAAATTAGAGGCAGGGATAAGAATTGCCGATTCAGGCACTGTGAGAGCGGGGTGCATATATTGCTTGGCATTCCTAGGGAGGGCATTGATTTGGGCTTCTATTTGCCTTCGGCCTTCCTCCTCCCTATCCGCACGCTCCTTAAGTGCCGCCTCTCTAGTCGTTAGGTCCTCAACCTGCCTCCTTAGTTGTTCAATAAGTTCTGCTTGGTTCGCGTTTTCCGCCATGATTCTTTGAGCTTGGGCCCTTAGATGGAAATAACGCTCAGGGTCGTCTACTCCTTCAAATTCAGGTGGGCGATCAGCGCGTCGCATACACCTGCAAGACCAAACTAGAAAAAGACGTGAGATAGACTACTAGGGCGCGATTGATTGCCTCCCCGGCAACGGCGCCAATTTTGTTGTTGCAGGAGGATTGATATGTCAAGTAATTACAAAATATAAAGATGTAAATAAATGTAAACCAACTCCTGGCCTAAGCAAATAATTACAAGACTTCCTCCCGTTGTAGTGGAAGGGTAGTCAGGATCGATCCACGAGGAGGCGTGTCAGCGGGATCCTAGTAGCTTTTAGAAATCTCACGTCTGTGTCGACCAGTAGCCTCGATTTCGACCTTGGGCCTCGATGTCGACCTCGGCTGTCGATGTTCTCTGCAACAGAAGACCTGCAAAGACAAAAACAAGTGGTCGATATCGACTGGTGGGGGTCGATATCGATGTCAGTCCACGAAATCGACTGGCTCAGAAGACTTCCAGTCGACACAGAAAGGTCGATTTCGACACAAGGGGGTCGATATCGATGTCAGCAAAACTCCGCAGCGATGTTCGTCGTCGACTCAGAAAACTGTCGACGAACTCAGTGGTCGATATCGACATCTGGGGTCGATATCGATGTCTCCCTGCAGTGTTTTAGTTTCTCGTCGGCAAAGAAAGGCCGAAGATTTAAGAATGGAGAGAGAAGCAATGAACAGAAATAACAGAGGGTTTTTGTGTGTATAAACTATGTAAAAAGCAACTCCTAGGATTAGGGTTTACTACAACGTTAACCAATGCATGCGATAAGATAAATAAGACGGACAATTGCGCTATTTCACCCGAGGGACAAGCTTTCGCCGTACACCAACTCTTAGGATTACTCTTTCAAATAGACCTAATTGTCTCTACCAATTTTATGTTTATAACTCAAGTTGTTAGCATGAATCCCTTTTCTTTCGATTAGGACTAAACATAGAATCGTAGGAGGAGAGATAGACACAACGATATCAACATCAAATACTTACCTCAAGCGCGAATGGCTAACATTGGGCTCACCCTGACCCTAAGAGCTTTGGGGAACTACTCGCTTCTCATCATGGAAATCGTCATCGTTTGAAAGGGAGAAACTTGCATTAAACTAAACTTCGAAGCTTTACAACTCAACGTCAACTTTCGCAAACGTCAAACCCTAAAACTTCTCTCTAACTCTAACTCTATTGTCTATTGTCTTTGGTTGTTCTATGATTGGATGGGATTCGATGATCTAACAAATCAGCCCCTAAGGCTTTATTTATAGGCTACTAATCCTCGCTATCCAAGGATTGTAACTCCTATCTAAACTAATAACTCTATCCGAACAAATTAGGATAGGTCTTTTATTCTGATAAAACTTAACTAACTTAAAGGTAAAAGATGAATAAAACTTCAGCTGCCATCTATCTTGAAAGTATGAGATAATCCCGTGCCTCCTTGAAGATATAGTTCCAATCCGCATTCGAAATCGAGTCTATCTTCTGTCGAGATAAGGGGTCGATATCGACACTAGGGGTCGATATCGAGGTCTCTGTTCCTGCTCGACTTGTTCAGCTCTGGTCGATTTCTATGTTGAGGTCGATATGGGGGTCGATATCGACACTGGGGGTCGATATCTGGGTCTAAGGTCGATATCTACCTCTTCTCAGCTTCACTTGGCTTCTTCGTTTTGACTCCGTTTTCGCTCGAATTCCTGCATGGTTAGCTCAAAACTTGTGTAGACTCTATTTCTTGCATTTTAGCCCATTCTTACACAAGTTTATATTCTTTTGAACTTTTTATTTGGAAATCGAATGAAATAAGCAGTCAAAAGATGCAATAAACAAAGGTACAATTATGTACATCATTGGGCAATCGATATCGACAGGGGCAGTCGATTCCTAGTGACGGCGTCGATCTGGAGAGAAAACATGCGAACAAAGAAATCATCAGAAGCACTCGATATCGACTAGAATGGTCGATTTTGAGTGGGTCAGTAGCTCTGTCGACTCAGAAAACTGTCGACAAAGAAGTGCTCGATGCAGGGTGGTCGATATCGACAAAAGTGGTCGATATGGAGTAGAATTCCAGTCGATGTCGATTTGCAGAAAAATAGAAAATAAAGAAAATAAAAAGCAACAGTTTTTAGGGTTTTAATTAAATAAACTAAAAGGCTTCCAGGATAGGGATTCACCACGACGGTAAACATGCATGTATTATGACCAATTCACATAAAAGATCAAACTTTTCTCAACACTAATTAGGAAGATAGAGGCTTTCGCATAAAAACCTAATTGTTTCTACCTTTTTCATAATTAGGGTTTATGTCAACTTTAGCAGGCAAAACCTAAATACTATCCCAATTCACATATATAATCCACTTTCGCTTCATATAAGGTAAATAGGGAATGATCCTAAACTCGCATAAAGGATTGAGCGGAGGGTAGAAGAAGAGATCGCATAATCAAATATGGAATAAGCGTACTTACATGGCTACTGTCGGGCTCACCGCAACCCTAGAAGTGGGACGACTGCTCGCTCTTCATCGCAACAAACATCTTTGATGGAAAAAGGAAAACTTGCATTAAAATTAAACCTTCGAAGCTTTACAACTCAACGCCGTAATGTTCTCAAAGGTCAGTCGATATCGAGTGGATTGGTCGATATCGACCTCTTTCTTTTCCATTGATGGAGGCAGGTCGAGTAGGGGGAATCGATGTCGAGTGGGCCCAGTCGATATCGACTAGCCTTAGTCAATTCCGAGTGCTGTGTCGACCCCATACTTAGCCTCTGGCAGTCGATTTCGAGTGCTCTGTCCGGCTCCTCTCTACCATCGGCTTAGTGCCAAATCGCCAAAAGCTCCTCCATTTGGGCCTCCATGGCCCTCTCCTCTAGCTCCTCGTTGGTCAAGGCTCTCTCTGTTGGTTCATCGCAAGGGATTATTCTCCCTATTTTCATCGCCATGACCTCTATTTGTTGTACCTCCTTCATTGTAGGGTTGAAGGAGAATTCGATGACCTCATTGCCAATAGTGAACGACAAGAGTCCCTTCCGTATGCTGATATTGGCATCGGCTGTAGCTAGGAATGACCTTCCTAAAATTATTGGGCAAGTAGGATCCTCTGCTATATCAAGTACAATAAAATAAGTGGGTACAAAGAACTACCCATCTTGACTGGGACGTCATCGATGATGCATGTGGGCCTCAAAAAGTTGTTATCGGCCATGTACAATTTCATATCAATTGGCTCCAAGGCTCCAATGTTGACCTTTGACCAGATGGACAAAGGCATGAGGCTGACGCTAGCCCCTAGGTCACACAGGGCTTTGTAGCGATGTTGGCCAAGCCCAATGGTGATGGCGAATCTACCAGGATCACTCCTCTTCTCTGGGTAGTCCATCTTGCTGCACTCCTCAGCGATCTCAGCTATTGATCGCTTCTTACTCAATATATCTTTGAAGAAGTGGACGTATGATGGCATTTCATGAAGGGCCTCCGTGAATGGAATGGTGACATTAAGGCCTTGGAGAACCTTCACAAAGCGTTGGAACTTTGTGTTTGCTAGATCCTTTGATGATTTGGAGGGATAGGAAAATGGCTTCTTCTTTGGCGGAGCGGGAATGGCCTGAGGTGGTGCTGATGAATGGTCGATATCGACTGGTGGTGTGTTCATATCGACTGTTGTGGTCGACCTCGGGTTCGTCTGGATAGGGTTGACATCGACAAGTGGGTCGACATCGAGTGGGTCAATCAATATCGACTAGGGGTGGTCGATATCGACTGGCTCTTCGGGACTTTTCTCCGCTTCTCCGTCGTTCATTGGTAATTCCTTGCCATTCCTTAGACGAACTGCTGCGATGTGGCCTGATGGTTGCCCCTTTGGATTGGCCAGTGGTTGGCCAAGGAGCCATCCGGGTTGTCATGGAATTGATGCCGCCAATTGACCTAGTTGGGTCTCAACGCCTTTCCTCCATGTATCATTTTCACCAAGCCTAGAGTTAATGCCATGTAATGAGGTTTGGATGGCATTGTCATGTTGCTTTGACTCCGCTTGCTTCCACCTCATCTCGTCTAGGATGAGTTGTAGATCATCCCTCCTTTCTCTGTCGGGATGGCCAGGTGCTCTGTATGGTGGAGGATCCCTGGGGTTGTATCGGGGTGGTTGATTTCCCCAGTTTTGGTACCCCTGGCGATTGGGATTCCTTATGTAGCTCACCTCATGGTGGGTCTCCGCTAGTTGTACTTGCTCCGTGTGGGGGCAATCAGTGGTGATATGCCTTACGGAGCCACATTCAGCGCATGGTTGGTTTGCGGAGAGGAATTTGACTTGATTTTGAAGCCTCTTGAGTTGATCTTGCATGAATTGATCCTTGACATCGGGATCAATCTCCTTGGAGGGCTCATAGAGTGGCATAGGTGGGGCAGGCCTTGAGTCGGAGGCCACAGGAGTCACATAGGTGTTGTCAAATTCGACCAACCTCTCTATAGTATCCCAAGCTTGTAGTGGTAGGAGCTTGAGATACCCATAGGAGGTATAGGTGTTGATTCTCTCCTTAGTAGCTACGTCCATGGCATTATAGATGATCTCCTGGATGACGTAGGGTGGTTGACCATGCGTAGGGCAAGACCTCAGCAGCTCTTTAAAGTGCTCCCATGCCTGCGCCAATGTCTCGCCTGGCTTTTGTTTAAAAGTCATGATCCTTTGACATATCACCGCGGTCTTTGATGATGGGAAAAACTTGTTGCGAAATGCATCCTTGACCTCATACCATGTGCGGAGCGATCTGGGGGCTAGGCTCTCCAACCATGCTAGAGCTTTCCCTGTGAGAGACCAACGAAAAGCCTTTAGTTTTACATATTCAAGGCTTTGTTCATTAGCAATAGTATCACACAAGTCGAGGAATAAAGATATATGATCTAGAGGACAATCGTTAATTTTCCCCTCAAATTGACGTCGCCTAATTTCAGTTAAGAAGCTGGGTTTAATCTCAAAATTAGATGGAGGGATAAGAATGGTCGATTCAGGCACTGAGAGCACAGGGTGCATGTATTGCTTGGCATTTTGAGGGAGGGCGTTGATTTGGGCTTCTATTTGCCTCCTAGCTTCCTCCTCCCTGTCTGCACGCTCTTTTAGTACCGCCTCTCTAGTTGTGAAGTCCTCGACTTGCTTCCTTAGGCGCTCAATCTGCCGAACCTGGGTCTTATTATCTGCCATGATTCTTTGAGCTCGGGACCTTGGATGGAGATAGCGTTCAGGGTCATCTACTCCTTTGAATTTAGGTGGGCGATCAGCGCGTCGCATATACCTATAAGAAAACACTAGGAAAAAGAGTGAGATAGACTAAACAGGGCGCGATTTATAGCCTCGCTGCCAACGGCACCAAAATTTAATGAAGGAGGAAATCAAGTCTAATAAATATAAATAGATATCAAACCGAATCCTAGTCCACGTAAATAAATTAAAAGACTTCCTCCTGTTGAAGTGGAATGGAATCAGGATCGATCCACGAGGAGGCGAGTCAGCGGTGCCTGTATAGTCTATGCGAGCTCTGCATAAGTCGACCAGAATCCTTGATATCGAGTTGGGAAATCGATATCGACAGGGGCAGTCGATTCCTAGTGACGGCGTTGATCTGGAGAGAAAACATGCGAACAAAGAAATCATAAGAAGCACTCGATATCGACTGGAATGGTCGATTTTGAGTGGGTCAGTAGCTCTGTCGACTCAGAAAACTGTCGACAAAGAAGTGCTCGATGCAGGGTGGTCGATATCGACAGAAGTGGTCGATATCGAGTAGAATTCCAGTCAATGTCGATTTGCAGAAAAATAGAAAATAAAGAAAATAAAAAGAAACAGTTTTTAGGGTTTTAATTAAATAAACTAAAAGGCTTCCAGGATAGGGATTCACCACGACGGTAAACATGCATGTATTATGACCAATTCACATAAAAGATCAAACTTTTCTCAACACTAATTAGGAAGATAGAGGCTTTCGCATAAAAACCTAATTGTTTCTACCTTTTTCATAATTAGGGTTTATGTCAACTTTAGCAGGCAAAACCTAAATACTATCCCAATTCACATATATAATCCACTTTCGCTTCATATAAGGTAAATAGGGAATGATCCTAAACTCGCATAAAGGATTGAGCGGAGGGTAGAAGAAGAGATCGCATAATCAAATATGGAATAAGCGTACTTACATGGCTACTGTCGGGCTCACCGCGACCCTAGAAGTGGGACGACTGCTCGCTCTTCATCGCAACAAACATCTTTGATGGAAAAAGGGAAACTTGCATTAAAATTAAACCTTCAAAGCTTTACAACTCAACGCCGGCTCTCGCAAATGCCAAACCCTAACACTTCTCTCTAACTCTAACTCTATTGATTGTGTGTGTGATTGAATATATGAATGCCAGCCCCCTAGGGCTTTATTTATGGGCTACTAATCCTTGCTATCCAAGGATAGTATCTTCTATCTTCTATCTAAACTTTATCCAAACAAGTAGGATAGATCTTTTATTTAAGGTAAATATCTAAATAACTAAATAAACCTTTAGGGTAAAAAGGAAATATCCCCAAAGTATAATCTATCTAAATTACAAGATAATTCGTGGCTCTTGTTGATAGAATGGCAATCCGCGTCTCGAAAAGCGCGTCCAACCCGTGTCGAAATCCAGTCGATATCGAGTGGATTGGTCGATATCGACCTCTTCGTTTCTGCTCGACAGGCTCAGTTCCACTCGATTTCTGGGTCTTGGTTGATATCGACCTCAAGTAGTCGATATCGAGTGCTCTTCTTCGCTGGTGTTCTTGGTCTATGTCGACACTCAGAGTCTGTATCGATGCTTCAGTCGATATCGACCAGATAGGTCGATTTCGACCACATTTCTACTTTCCTTGGTTTTTTCGTTTTGACTCCAATTTCGCTCCAATTCCTACATAATTAGATCAAAACTTGTGCAGACTCTATTTCTTGCACGTTAGCTCATTCTACACAAATTTACATTATTTTTCAACCTTTTCTTTGAAAATTGAATGAAAGATGAAGTCAAAAGATGGGATAAAAAGGGTACTAAATATGTACACCAGTTGGTCAGTACATGTTAATCTTTTATGAACATCTTATGCATTTGGGGGTTTTCTTTATGATCATACTTGGTTTTGAAATGTTTGGGTGGAAAAACAGACACGTTAAATCCTTCAAGTGACATGGCCATACAAACAGGTGACATGGTTCATTTCGAAAACAAATTTAAAGTGAAACCCCAAACAGTGACACGTTAATTCCTTCAGGTGACACGGCTATACAAACCGGGGTTATTTTCAAAATAACCCCGGTTTATGTGAAATGTCAAAATCAAACAAGTGACACGTTAAATCCTTCAAGTGACACGCTCATACAAACAGGTGACATGATTCATTTCAAAATAAAGTAAAACCTTCAGGTGACAGGGGCTATTTTCTTAACAAATAGGCTGACACTAAGAAATGTGAAATGTCAAAATCAAATAAGTGACACGTTAAATCCTTCAAGTGACACGCTCATACAAACAGGTGACATGATTCATTTCAAAATAAAGTAAAACCCCAAACTGTGACACATTAATTCATTCAGATGACATGGTCATATAAACAGGTGACATGAATTATTTTCTTAACAAATTGGTAGACACTTAGAAATGTGAAACATCAAAATCAAACAACTGAAACGTTAAATCCATCAAATGACACGACCATTCAAACAAGTGACATGCATATTTCATATTGCTGACACATACGTCTTACAGAATAAGGAATTGCGCAACCACAAAAGTTGGACACGACAAAATAAAACCCAGCTTTGTCGTATGTACATGGACACCGATGATACTCCCAACCACTTAACCCCTTTCCAAAAGTACTCTAAAGTTCTTAACCCCTTACCTATATTTTGTCATATGTTATATAGGTTAATAGCTGTAGTGTTTCATGAACAGGTGTGGTGACAATTATTTTGTGCAGTATTACATGTAGTCGAACATGGGATGGTCTTGTATAGAAGTGCTTGGACGTGAAACGATTCCATTGAAACATAAAAAGCGACAAATTACATCTTTCAGGTGACACGACGACATGAACAGGTGATAGATATTATTTCTAGAAGAAATATAATGTCAGACGGTTCATAGTGATAAGAGAAAATATATTAGGTGGCACGTATAATTCGCGAAAATTGGTGAATATAACCAAGTATCAATTGCTGGCATGTGTCATTTATAGCAAAAACAGTTGTTCATACACAAAAGCTTGACATATGTGCGTAACCCCAAAGTAGCAAAAGTTTAACATATGTGCTTAACCCCAAAATACATAAAGTTTGTCATATGTGCTTCCCAAAATAGTAAAAGTTTGTCATATGTGTGTAACCTCAAAAGACCTAAAGTTTGACATATGTGCGTAATCCCAAAGTACCAAAAGCTTGACCATGATCGGGTTTTTCAAAGAGGTGAAATCGATGCCCTCTTGTATCATGACATTCTTGTGCACCTTCCCACACGCAAAAACCCATCGGCCTCCCTCGAACACCCAACAACCATCGAAGATTGGAATGACGCATACCAAGACCTTTCCACCTGAAATTGAAATGAGGGATGAGAAGAAAGGTTGATTGGTATCTACTTTTCGCCATAGATGAAAAGTATTTCATCAAATACACTTAACCCCTACATTTGAGAAGAAAGGTTTTTGGGAAATCAAGGTGACACGGGGATTCTGATCACTGACGTGGGCACCTGCTGAAGCCGACAAGTGCTCTGCAATTGGAACTACAAGCCGAGAGCTTGTCTTCAATGGTGGAACATTCTCTATCTCTTTCTCCATACCTTTCTGCAGCAGAAGATGTGAGAGAAGGGAGAAAATGAAAGGCTTCTCCCCTCCTCCCCTTTATTTTTGTCTTCCATGGTGGAACTTCAGGCCGAGAGCTTGTCTTCCATGGTGGCCAATCTTCTTCATCTCTTTTGTATAAGATTATACAGGGGGGGAAGAAGAAAGTGAGTAGCAAACACCCATCGGCCTCCCTCGAACACCCAACAACCATCGAAGATGAGAGTGACGCAGACCAAGGCGTTTCCACCTGAAAATGAAACGAGGGACGAGAAGAAAAGTTCATGAGTATCTACTTTCCACCATAGATGAGGAGTAGTTCATCAAATATACTTACCCAATGCATCTGAGAAGAAAGGTTTCTAGGAAATCAAGGTGACACGGGGATTCTGATAACTGACAAGAGCACCGACTGAAGGCGACAAGTGCTCTACAACTGGAAGTGCAAGCCGAAAGCTTGTCTTTAATGGTGGAACGTTCTCCATCTCTTTCTCTAGGTAAGTTTATGTTGCAAGAAGATGTGAGAGAAGAGAGAAAAATGAAAGCCTTTCCCATCCTCCCTTTTTAAACCATAAAAAATGGTAAAAGGAAACCCAACATCACATCACCCATCCCCTCACAATTTTTGCTGCCAAAAGTCATCAGCCCTTCCCTCCTCAAGTGTTACCTACTCCCTCCAATCTACAACCGGTCCAAGAGGTCACTTTTTTTTAAGAAAAAGTAGACTCCTAACCCACTTTTTCATTTTTCCAAAATGGGGGTTATATATGCAAACCATCCACAAAAATGGGTTACTATGCAAATAGCCTTAAAACCAATGTGACATTCTTGACCAAAACTCATATATATAATAATATCATACTTTTTTTTGGTAAAAGGTAAATATACTAATGAGAAAAACCAACCAGGATTAACCTGTTGGTGTATAACCTATGTACAACAAAGGGCCAGGCTACTGAGCACACAGGCTCAACTAAGACAGGAAATAATTAAATAGCAAAACTTCAAAAAAAGTAAAAAATGCCTTATAAAACGGCTACAGAAGCATGAGGGAATGAGTGAAACAGACTTTGAAAAACTTGAGTAGAAATCAACATGACTAGGCCATCACAAGTTATGAGGTTGTCGTCAAATGTCCAGGCATTGCGTGCCTTCCATATTGAATAAACCGTGCCTAGAAGTGACAGGACCATAGCTTTGGAGTGCAAGCGCTTGCTCCTTGCCACTTTGTGTACTGCCTCAAAAGCCATAGGGAGAGAGACTATGCAATTGGGAAAACCAAACCGGGCACAGACCTTGCTCCAAACCTCTCTAGAGTAAGGACATTCAAAAAAGAGATACTCATAGGACTCCAATGCATCCTCATAGAAACGGCAGACAGGATCTTCATTTAGGAACAGGAGCCTGTCATTAGTGGGCAGGCGCTGGTGCCTAGCAAGCCAGGCGATGAAGGAGTGCTTGGGCACACATCCTTTGACCCAAGCCACCCGGGCCCATCTAACCTTTGCACCTCTAGGCCTGAGAAAATCATAAGCCTGTGCAATAAGAAACCTTCCCTCTACTACCCAGGCGCTGAGGAGCTCATTTGCGCCAGAGTCCTTCCCCTATGGCCACTACTTTGTCTCGAGCGCTAAACAGTGCTTTCACCAGGCCCGAGTCCCTCCTCCTAGGCATCCATTCCAAGGCCGAGGTCACCATTAGGTACTTGTGATGGACCCATCGTACCCACAAGTTTTCCCTCTCATCCTGAATATGCCAGAAGTACTTACACATAAAGGCATTGTTCCAGGCGCTAAGATCCACCAGGCCCAGCCCCCCTTCTTTCTTTGGTAGGCACACCTTGTCCCAGACAATCCGAGGTGAGCGCCACAGAAATGCCCGACAGGCCCTTACCAGCTTCTCTAGAATGACCTTTGGCCCAAGAAGCACACCAAGCCAAAAACTCTCCACTCCTCTAATAACCGAGGCTAACAACTCCCTTCTCCCTACAAAGGATAGGGTCCTGCGAGCCCAACCATCCAGGAGACCCCGAATCTTAGCCAACAGAGGCTCATAATCAAGCACTCTCAAGTTGTGAGGAGCTGTAGGCACTCCTAAGTAACGAAAAGGCAACACACCTTCTTTAAACCATGTTGCCTCCCTTATAGCAAGAGCTTCCGACTCAGGCACGGATGCTAGGAAGATTGAGGATTTTTCCACACTAACACCCAGGCCAGACATAGTGTGGAAGCGCTCCAGGCACCCAGTCAGGATCCTAACCGACGCCAGGGTACCTTTGCAGAATAGGACCATGTCATGTAGAATAGGACCATGTCATCAACAAAGGCCAAGTGAGAGATTCTGAGCTCCCCACACCCCTTGTGAAACTCAAAAGCAGGGCTCGGGGTGGCTAGACGAATGTGCTTGCTTAGCATCTCCATAACCATCACAAAGAGGAGGGGTGACAAGGGGTCTCCTTGGCGCAGTCCACGTTTCCCTTCAAAGTGCCCATACAAGGCACCATTAACTTTCAATGAGTAGGAAGTAGTAGACACACATTCCATTACCCATTTAATAATATCATACTTGATCCTAGGGGTGGGCGCGGGATGGGACGGGATGGGGGTCGTCCCGCGTCCCGTCCCGCGTAATTTTTACGGGACTCGTGGGATCGGGACGGGATTCTCTATTTTTTTCAATCCCACATAGGCCTTGTCCCTCACGGGACAAGACGGGACCGGGATGGGCCGGGCCCTGTCCCTCACTGGACGGGACGGGACTGTGATGGGCCGGGCCCTGTCCCTCACGGGACGGGACGGGTTGGGTCCTGTCCCTCGAATATATAAGATTATAAAAAATTAAAATTCTTATATATTTTGTGGTTTTCAAAGGCACACCATACATAAATTTATAATATTTTACGATTTTTCTTATATATACACACCGAACACATTATAAATATAATTACAATATATATATATATATATATAAACACAAAGGATATATATATTGTATACAATGTCTATATATATAGGGTGTGGTTCAAGTGTACACACCTCTTAAAGTGTACTTTGTGCACAAATTTGAGCCTTTGATCTAAAATAATGGATGACTATGATTAAATGTGTTTTTTTATTTTTGCTTTAAAATTAGTGGGACCCGGTTGAAATTTTAACTTACCGCTTCCCTCCATGCGCGTGTGGTGCGTGATTTGATGTGGGGACCACTTCAACATGAATCCAACCCACGTTCTACTACCCCTAGCCTTTTTCTTTTATATTATTTTATTTTTGAATCAAACCCCTAGCTTTTTCGAATTTCTTGGTCTATTTTTTTATATAAAAAATATTTATGGTTTTGTGAAAATTCATCGGTGGGACCCACCTAATTTCGTTCATTTTAAAATTTTGGTAATTTCAACGAATAATAATATTTTACATGCTACCGAATAATGTTATGTTACCTTTTTCCATCTAGTTTAGATCAAAATTTACCAATTTCACTGAATAATTTGTCACATGCTACTTAATAATGTTTCATAGTTCACCAAATAATGTTTAGTTGTGTAGTCATACTTGTGCGATGAAGGTTTTTTGTGTTTTTCAAACAAAGACTTCATATACTGACGAATAATTGAGCAACACATTACCACTAGTAATCAAACTTTGATACATACGTCAAATGAATCAAATTATGCATCTCAAAAATAAATACACTAAATTAGACACATACGTCTAAATAATGTTTCACATTTCACCGAATAATGTTTAGTTGTGTAGTTATACTCGTGTGATGAAGATTTTTTATTTTGTTTTTCAAACTTGAAAACTCTATATACTGAGGAATAATGAATCAGATTTCACCGAATAATTGACCAAAAATCGACAATGAATAATTGAAGAATAATGAATTAAAATATGAATCTCAAAACCCCTACACTAAATTCAATACATACATCTGAATAATTGTTCATTTTTCCCGAATAATGTGGGAATCATGTTGATTAAGCAACAAAGTTCATCCCTAACCCAATTTCGCCGATACCCCTACCCTAACGCAAACACAAAACACCCACCCCCACCCACCCACCACCCCCGAGAACGAAACACACACATCAAATCCCCATTGAGCCATCGACCACCATCGTCGTCTCGACCACCATCTCCGTCGATCATTCATCAACTTTTGGTAATCCCCATTGAACCATTGCACTTACAATTACAATCGAAGTTTAGGCATCAGATGAGGGTATGGTTTTTAGGCTAAACAAGTCAAATTAAAATCCAAAAAAATCAAATCCTTTGATAAAAACGAACACACAAAAGACAAAAGCAATCAAGAAGAAAAGAGGTTGATACATACATATAATTAATGGAGGGTTTATCCCATACGTTCTTCACTCCATAAAAAAAAACGCAAAGACCACTATCGCAATCTCTCCGACGCCTCAACAAGAAGCCTCAACTGGGACGCCTCTTCGCCGGCGTCGAGTGCCAACATCGTCACCATCGCACTCCTCGACTTCGCCTTCACCACCGCCTTCAATTCACCATCGCTCGGTATCCGACCACCTCCCCTTCCATCGAAAGCAAACCAGTGGGCCATCGCCGATCGTCTCTCCCAATCGCCACCGCATATCTTCTGGATTGGATATCGCCGCCCCCGCCGATTTCGCATTTGAACACCATCGCCTTGCTTCTCCTTCAAACTCCCTCCTTCCTTTCCGCCTCCATTTTGATCTGAGGCCGGACTTGCAAAACCCTTCTCCCATGTCTTCCATTGCTCCTGTCCCCAAATCTCATAATTAATTTCCCCAAAAATCTTCATCACATACGCTACATATGGAGATGGTTATTTTACCCTGTGGGGCCCACTATTTATTTTTCCAAAAAAAAGAAATACCCTCTTTTAATCTGGGTCATCCATCACAATACGATTAAGGGTCCACAATTGTGCACAAAGTATACCCTAAGGTTTGTGTACAAATGATCTATACTATATATATAAGGGTTCTGGTGAACCATTTTATAAGGTGCAACGTGTAACGGAAGTATTGGATTTTAAGCTAATCAATGGACTAGATTCGATTGGAATATCCCCATAATAGGGATTGTGGTGGAGGTGTACATGATTAGAGGAAGAAAAAAAAGGAAAAATTAGCTAATAAAGAAATCAGTAGGATGAAATTACGGCAATCATCCATAGGCTATATTGATTTCATTTAGGAATGATATTTACTATGGGAGAAAAGTGGACATTGAAGGTTACGAAGAAAATTGCATGTAGGATATTTAGGCTCCAAATCTCTAAATTTCCTTATGATAATAGCTAACTGTGCTAGTGAATATAATCCATTAGTAGGTTGAATAATCTTAATGCTTAAAATGAATAAACTAATGTAAATTGCTAATATGACTTGTAAATCGTTTGGCAAGTGATATACTCCCTCTGTTAATTAAAACTTGTCGTTTACTATTCATGTACGCTTTTTTAGAATGATAAAAATTATATGAAATATTAACTTTTTTTAAAATTTGTTTTTATAAATTCATACTTAATAGTAACAAGTATGAAATTATTAAAAAAATATATTAAAAAAGTTAATATTTTATATCGTTTTTAACACCTCAAAAAACGTGCATAAATAGTAAAACGTCAAGTTTTAATTAACGGAGGGAGTATTATTTTATAAATGAACCATTAAGTACGTAATCATTTAAACTAAATTCTAAAGTATGAGTTTCTAATTCATCTTCAACTCTATCATGAGTATGTAATTGAGGGTAACTGTCTTACACATTTGCTGAATATTAAAGCATATTGAAATGAATACGTATGAGAATATTTAGATGAGCAAAATTAGGCCCTTCACTAATATAATATGATAGAGAATTAACTAGGGGAAATGTATTGCATAGGCAAGTTGGAAAAATATAGTTAACCTTTTACAATGTGATAGAAGTTTATAAAAGGGTAACATTAGGTAACTTCTGTATTCATATTTTTCACTTAATAAATAAATAATATTCATGATTTGTGCTTCTAATATTCATATATAACGTTATAGGAGATATGTATTCAAGATTTTCATCGATAATATTCACAATATATTAGATTAATATTCATGACATATATTCATAATTGTCTCATCTAGCAGGTTATGATTATGACGTTCCTCAAAAATAGAAACAACATATCCGAGATTTCCCAACCGCTTAAAAACAACCTTGGTAATGAAACTCACTCTTCTTATAGTCCTATTTCTCAATCCGGTACTTGCTTTCCCCTCTGACTCCTTTTGCTTTTCCCTCTGAACCACAACACCGCCTTCATCTAATTGAGTACATTCTTCTACATTGTCTTCAGCGATATATGTGTTTGTTGGGACTTTTGAGCTTCATATGTATAAAAGTAATAGTTGTAACATCAGCTCATATTACACAAATATATATTTTTAAATTTTATATATTCACCTTATGCATGATAAACATTCAATATAGTTGAGACATAAATATGGTATCATAAATATCAATAGATTTGAAAAATAAATTTCGAAATCATACCGTTTCGAAATCATACCGTATCAAACGAGACGAATAAAATTTTGAGCCGATTCAATGAGCGACACTTCCACCATTTGATTGTCTCCAAACATTGGGAAACAGATTATCCAGCTGTGTTCATCCAAATATGGCTTGAATAACAAAGTTATCTCCAAACATTACCACCGGCTATGTATGTATTCGGAATTAACTTGGGATTGCTTCTCTGTCTTCCTAAATTAATGGAATAATTAAAGTTGAATTGCTGATTTATCTCTCCTATTGAAATACACTAACCTGCCCTTCCCATTCACGTTTTCATTTAATATATATTAATTTAATCACACATTTAATCTAGTATGGTGGGATTTATTAAAACCTTAATCTAAACCGTTGATTTCTTGATCCAACGCTTATAATTCCGTTACACGTTGCACCCTATAAAATGTTTCAATAGAACCCTATATATATATATATATATATATATA
This sequence comes from Persicaria maculosa, assembly GCA_963922045.1. Lineage (NCBI taxonomy): Eukaryota > Viridiplantae > Streptophyta > Magnoliopsida > Caryophyllales > Polygonaceae > Persicaria > Persicaria maculosa. Next base: position 60,888,433 of record OY998257.1, on the reverse strand, counting down.
TATATATATATATATATATATATATATATATATATATATATATATGCACACTTACGGTGTCAGTTTGTATATATGTTTATATATACACTTTGTTTTGTAAGGTATATATATACACTATAAATGGGTATATAAGTGAATATATATACACACTGTAAATGTATATATATATTATATGTATATATGCGGGATGTAACGGAATTTGTGGGATAATAAGTCCTCGTTCCGCATCCCGTCAATTCGATAATTTTTACGAGACGGGATTCATTTTTTTTTAAATTCCACCGGAATCGGGACGGGCCTGTGATTTGCGTGATTTGTGTCCACCACTACTTGATCCAAATTATCAAGCCTATAATTCCACATGAAAAAAAAAAGATCTACATAATAAAGATAGTTTTTTTTTACAAGAACAAATGTAAGTGTTTGCTTAATCATAATCAATACTTCATTTCGAAGCAAGGATAGCATCTACATGTAATTAACACAATAAAAAAGTAGGCATAAGTTGACACTAAAAATAAAATTCAAAAATAATCATTTCCTCTTTCATTTCTATCCTTTGAATTATTTTTTATTTCTTTCTTTAAATAAATGCATCTCTAAAAAGAATATATACCTTTAAAATTAATATACTATTTTTAATAATAATATGTAAATCGTACAAATAATAATAATAACACGAAACACTCATGCCACCTACTTAGCTATCTCTATCTGCTTGGCACAACCTTCATAAAATGCAAATTACTAATTGCAATTCGGACATAAGCATCTATACTATATTTTATATTTACCATAATCTTTATAATTTTTTGTTTCATATTTTTTTATCTATAAATTTTCTCTTAGATGTCTGAATGAAGTTGCTTGGTTTTGTCCCAATTGTACAAGGTGTTGCCGAAAACATCATAAAATTTTAAGTTAACTGTACTTGCATTCGCTTGAACCGACAAGAAACCTTGCCCACCATAGATGTACTTTAGCTCTTCTGGACTCCAACCTTTCCAATCACCTCTCCATGCTTTCGATCCTCCACCACTCGTTATAAACTCTACATCACTGCATATGGCATGGGTAGATGAAAATAATCATTTAAAAGTATAGACTATAGAAATTAAAAAAAGTTCATATGAACCCAATACCTCGGATATTAAAATTTTATTCACTTAAATGTAAAAAAACTAAAGATGAACTATAGGTTATTGAGTAAATATGAATAATTATTTACCTTTCCATGCTAATGATTCTCTCTAAGCAATGATCATGTCCATTCATGTAAAAGTCGACTTTATGCTCCTTTGAAGACAAACAATCGAAAAATAAAAAAGTTAAATGTCTATTCATATGATTAATGGTGTGTGAATTAAGTTTTACTACATCCATTCACATATGAAAGATGAATTTTTTTACAGTACCCTTAAAATTGGGACAAGGTGGACAACTAGCTCTCCGGTGACACCATGGACGCATCCACTCTTAATGGTGTGGTGACCCACCACTATTTTCCATTTTGCATCTGAGTTTTTTAATGCCAAAGACAAATCCTACAAATGAAGCAAATAGATCATTAATGTCTAATTATACAACGAAAGATGTTTGTAACAATGTCATATTGATTATAACGAACAATAGGTGATTCTATTATCAAATTATAATAAATATTCCTTGAGATAATTAATTGAAATAAATTCAAGCTTTTACTGTCATTTGCTTTTAATATTCATAACAAACAAAAATTATGTAAATTTATTTTTTCAATCAATTTGGTCATTTGAAGTTGATTTTCGAACTTATTTTACACCCATTTCATTTCCATCTATGTACATCCTTCAAAAGCAATAAGGTAAAAAATTATATGATTACCGCTAACATAGTTGAAAGATACTTCCTACGAGGATAGATATCTCTCCAGTCAAAAGTATGTTCTTTCGGATCTAAGAAATAGTAGTCTACGAAAGGTGTGGTGTCGATGAAGAAAAAATCTACGGTGCCTGTCAAATTAACAAATGATAGAAACTTAGTGTGCATTCTAGCAAACTTTATTTCTTTAATCGTTGACATATATAATCAAATAATGATAAGTAATCCTTCATTATATGTATGGAAATGCTTAATGAACATGATAATAATGTATTCAATAATAAATAAATGTTCACCTGCATTTAACATGAATGATCTCATACAAAGCCATCTTTTATCTTTTTGTCTAAGTTCCTTGCTCAATTGGGCTCGAGTGTCTCCTCTATAATCATGGTTGCCTAAAACTGAAAATATAAAAAATAAATGAATCAAGGTTCACAAAAGAATATTTTGTCTCTAGTGTTGAATGTCAAATTTCGATGGATTTAAAGAGTATTTTGGATAATGATTATCTTAACACATGATTTGTTTTCCCTAAAAAATATGACATCACATGGCAAAAAACAAAAAAAAACCCAACTTTTGTTGAACCTTTCCAAAAACAATACTTACCACTATACCACTGTGTTTGCAAACTTGAGGCCGTATAGACATTGGTAAATGAATCATCAAAGGCTGTATCATTTACACCTGTTAACCCACTGTTATAGAAGTTATCTCCCGCCGAGACAACAAAGTCTATGTCTAACTTCTCAGCAACGTTTCCCATCTACAATGATATATTAATAATTTAATAATATAAAATATGTAATAAAAAATATTTTCAATTGATTATGGCTAATTTTGATAAATAATGAAAAAAAATATGGCACTTAAAGATTAAATTAAGATCTTATTTAATTGTAAACTAAATGATTGTATGAGATAAGTTTATATAGTAACCTGATGAGCAACAAGAGATTGATTGTAGAAACCGTTTCTTCCCCAATCTCCAATCACTAAGAAATTAAGGCTTCCGTCATCGTGTTTTGGGTTATGTTTGAAGCGCTTCAACTCAGCATTTGAACCCACTAAGCATGATGCTCCAAACACCAAAGCTAACAAAATAATCTTTGGATCCATTTTGTTTATCAAACAGGTTGTAATTTTATTCTTTTGATTCTATTTTGTTTTCTCAATGAAAAAAAATCAAAATAGATGAGAATGGAAGAAGCTTTTATTAGCCTTAGATATAAGGAGCTTCTTCCTTTAAAATTATTCTCGACAATCTTATTTTATTAATTTTGAAGAATGATTTGATTTGATGAATGATTTAGTTTTTAGGTATTTATATTGTATAAGGTTACTTCAAAAATAGCATTGAGAGAATATTTCTATTTTGATGGTATTTTATTCTCTAAAATTTATAATATCCTTGTATTTTTTAGGCTTTTAATGATTTCACCGAGTCAAAGTAGGAACTAGTTTATTAATAAACAAGTTTTTGTTGTTCCATTTTTAGAAAACTAAATAATGTATGATTGAATAGAAATATCAATTTTGTGTATCGACAAAAAAAAAACAACACTTAACTATATTTGATATGGTGTGGAACATATATTTGAAGGATCAAAATATAGCATTAATATTTATAAACAAAATTATGAAAATAGTACATACACAATACTATTTCTATTGGAGCAATTCGTTTTTGGATAAGCTATTCACTTACATAATTTTTACCAATTAAACATGATTATCGATCATATAGTGTGAGTCAGTTTTTTTATTATGAAATATCACATTTGACTATTTAAAACTTACACAAACATAACCATTAGAACTTATCCTGATATAAAATAATTTTAGAATATATTTTCTATCATTCCTACCTCGGCCAAATAGGCAAAGGAAATTTGTAACTGTCATTTGCACGTGGACTTTCCTCAAATTATGATGAATTTAATGCATTAGATAGATTAATTTCAACCGTTGGGCCAATTTGAAATCCATTTGCCAATGTTAATGGGATTCAGCAATGGCCCGAGTTATAGAACCCGAGTTACGTTTTGAAGGAATGGATACCTTTCTGTCAGATCCTGCAATTTAAGTACGAGTTATCATAAAACTTAAGGGTCAATGTTTTGAAAGGAGGGATTTCATACCCTAAATTCGTATAAGGTCCATTGGGGACCCGACGTATAAATTTCTATCAAGCGCAAAACGATGTAAGCTTAAAATGAACATGCAAAACATACCTGCGGAATACAAGGTGCCATGATAGAGTTGGGTCAAAACATAGTAAGGGAATCCCAAAAAAGTAAAGCGTGAGGTGAGTATATGGAGTCAGTCTCTCACTACGCCCTGGCTAGACCCGTCAATCAGCAATCAACATTGCAAAAAGAAGCGGGTACCTAAAACTATACAACAAGTCAAGGTCAAGCCACTCATGTGTAACGGCCCGGATATAAATATCCGGGATACGTTTCGAAGGTCGGATACCTTCGTTCGGATGTTGCAATTCAGGTACGGGTCGAGGTTTCAAACCTCTAATCAATCGAAGTCTCTGAAATACAATTTAAACGAAAATAAAGCGGAAGTACGATTTAGATACAAAGCCACGACAGAGCCGGGTCAAAACCAAAACAAAGTGGGTGATTTGCCATTTGTCAAGTTAGAATATATTAGCCGGATTCTTCGATTCGCCAAAAGATTTCCCCGTCACAGAAGCATGGAGCAACAAGAGCGGTACCTAACACTATCCACGAAGTCAGGCCTGGTGATCGCCTGCGGGTCCTCTGACCGCGTTGAGGCCACATAACATGCCTATGCCTATATAAAAGATGACTAATGCAGTACAAGATTTAAATCATACTATCATGCCCGTAGTATATGTAATATGCGGAAAAGAACTGTAAAAGGGCCCAAGACAATGCCAAGTGGCATATCACTCTCCTACCTCTGCACCCCTTCCCGTTAGTGCAGAGACTGGCCAGTTCGTTGCTATAGCATAGCATATCCTCGTGGTGGTGCACTCGCCCACGATATCATCATCATAACATAAATTAAATATAAATTAAACATGCCCGATGGTGCTGGGCTATCATCATGCTCATATCGACTCGATAGACTCAGGGCACCCGATGGGGCTGGGCTACCCTATGACCCTAGCAAAGACTCTAGGACTATCACAGATAACGGTCGTTCTGTTTCAAACACACAAAGTAAGCACATGCTCAATTCAATGCAATCCTAGCATGATACTACATGGCATGCTTTAATATGCAACAAAACTACACATTACATGACACATCAGGCAGGAGGTCTAGGTTACTGAGTAAGTCCCGTAGGATACTTACCTGTTGATGCAGAACAGCAAGATAACACAAGCAAGGGCCCAAATGCAAGTCCAAAGCAATCCAAAAACAATACACACCTATCATCAAGTCATTTCCATAAGCTACCAGATCAACATTCATACTCACGAACCCAAGTTCTCAACATCCTCAAAACCGACCGATAGTAAAACCATTTTCCAAAATCTTAAATCGAAGTTAAGTCAACTCATATTCAAAATAATTCTCAAATCATACTTGGCCAAATTCCGACATTAAACATTTAAGCCTTGAAGTCAATTTCCCAAAATCATGTTATAAAATAATTCCGGCATGTTTCTTATTTCAAAAACATAAAATAAGTTTTAATATTAAACCATCAAAATAATTTTATGCTCACAAATCATATTTATAATTCAAAACCAACAATTCGCTTAAAATTCCTAACTCACATAGTTAAATCCTCATAAAGTGCATCAATTAAATAATCCAATCAATATTATTTGAAAACAATAAATAATATATAACGATAAATTTTCTAAAGTTTATAATTATAATCAATCCCAAAGTAATATTAATATTCAAATAAATTAACTCTTACTATCCATATCTTCTCAAAACAATCCATAATATATTTATAACTCCAAATCACTTAATATTACTTTTAAAACCTTCTATAATATATATATATATATATATATTAAAATTTCAGAATATATATATATATATAGATAACATAACATAAAATATAAGTTAACACATAACATTTAGCCATAATTATAACACAATTTATAACTATCGAAAAAAATAAATAAAAACAACAACTCCCATATATATAACCCAATATATATATATAGCCAAATTCAGAAGTAAAATTCAGCCCAACCCTAAAGAAAGAAAAGAAGAAACCAGCCCAGGAAAAGCAAAGAGCCCAAGCCAGCAGCCCAACCCGATGGCCCCAACCCGGATCCGTATCCGGCCCACGGAAAGCAAAGAAGAGAAGGAAGGGAGATGGGACCGGGTGTGCTGACGGGGCAGGGGAGTGGATCCCACGGTTCACTTTAAAAAAAGGAAAGGAAAGGAAACCCGGTCCACCAACAAAAGAAAAGAAAGGAAGAACCGGGCAATGAACCCGTCTTCAACCCAAGAGAAACAGAGCAGGAGAGCGATTGGGAAGAGAGGGAGGAGGAGAAGCAGCTCGCCGGCGGCCCTTCCGTCTGAGATTCCCCCACTCCTATCGAGCACCGATTCCGACCACACCCATACAAATAGATTTCTAACACAGAAAAGGAGGAGGGAGAGAGAGAAAGATTACCGAGTCGCGGCGCGATTCCGACTCCGAGGGGCTCCGAGGGCGGCTCCGGTTGCGATTGGTGGGGGAAGAGCGTCGATTGAGTCCTTCTAGAGCTCCGGTGAGCGCAAGAGGGCTGCGCTCGGAGCTTCGCGGTGCGCCTGGGCTTGGGACGAGGCCCATGGGACACTAACAGAGGCTGGTTGCTGAGTGCTACAGGTGCTCGGCGTCAGGAAGAACAGGAGCTGGAAAGGGGAAGTTCAGATACTGGTGTTTGGGGATGGAGAGGCGCTGCAGGGGTGGCGCCGGTGGTGATGGTGGTGAGGTGGTTATTGGCTCGGCAACCCGATGAAAGCCCTGGGTTCTCAACGGCAAAATGGGAAGAAAGGGATGGGTTTGAGGGCTTTGTTTGCTGCAGGTGGCAAGAAAGGAGAAAGAAGAATGAAGAAGAAAAGGGGGGAATGGAGGAGAAGGGGAGGGTGTGTTTGTGTGGGGGCAAGATTGAAATTGAAACCAATGACAGAGAGGGAGATGGGTGCAGACGGAAATGGAGGAAGGGGGGACCAATCTGAAATTTTGTGGGTGTGAGAGGTGTGGGAGGAAGAAGACAATAGGAGAGGAGACCATCAACATTGCAACAGGGGATCCGAGAGTGGGAGGGAGAGAGAGAAGAAAAGAAAAAAAACAATTGAATATGTATATATATATATATTTAAGTATGGTCCCAATATAAAATGTAAGTAGGATATTCCCGACATTCAAATTCGAAAACCCGCTAATCCCGACTCTATCAATTCCCGACTAAATCGAATTTAATTCAACATTTCCATTACTAAACTCAAGATAACGGAATTAAATTAATTTTATCAAACTCGGAGCTCGAAGGCGGAATTAAATCTGCTATTATCTAAATTCTCAAAACGATCCCGGAATGATTTTTAAAGTCAAACGTACACTCGAGGACGGGTTTTCTCATATTTCTACCGATTGAATAAAATAAACATTTATTTACTCAAATTTACTAATATAATAATATAAAACACATTCAGTCTTTACATTTATCCACCTCTAAAAACAAGTCTCGTCCCCGAGACTAAAATCATTTTAAAGCAAAGGGGATGAGGTTTTAAAATCGGTGAGTCCGAGGACCATGTCCAAGGATCTTGTAATCGTCTCGGTTGCGTCTTCCGAGATTCTAACAACATCCTAGTCACGGTCGTGACATCTCCAATTGGTCTTGTCAAGTGTGTAATAGGCGCCCCTATCACATCCTCGCTTCGACTTTTCGGAAGTATCACAACCCTAAAAACATTATAGCGTCCGACTAGGTCTTAGCAAGCAATCTCTAAGCGCCCCTATAAAATGCTTGTATCCACTTCGTGAGACGTCATAATGTAAATCCATTTCGTAAATTCTCAAGTGCTTTGTAAAGGGAAAGGTTGTCATCCAAATCATTGAAACTCTCAACTTCTTTAAAACCCCAAGTTGGCCATTTTTAAAACCGCTCAAAATCTTCAAATCTGATGTTTAATCAAGCAACTTTACACCAAAACAAGTCAAATCCTTTCAAATCAAGATTTCGTCAAAAACTCTCAAAACCAAATCAGCTTCTCGCAACCAATCAATTAAATTCAGAAGGTAGGAGGTGGAATTATCCACCTCTAAGGGCTAATCCCATATTCTCTTCCTAGGTTCAAAAATTATTTTACCATCATCTGCAACTCAATATGCACATAAACAATCAACTCATCGACTCATCACATCACCAACCACTTCTCATATGGCCATCTCAATATCAATCATGATAATCTCAACCAATCGACATCTCAACCGCATAACACGATTACCCATAAAATAAATCATACCATCCTTTCCGAACACGCCAAAAGCAATAACAAAATCTGACATTGTACCATGAGCCATAAAGTACATCTACCTCATACTGAAGGCAATCACAAGTGCATCATCAAATTCTCATAACTTATCACGCAAGCACACATCTCAAGAGATCAAAGAGGTTAGGCGTCATGGAATCAGTACACTACTTCAAGTTAATCTCACGATCGCATCTCAACATCGCACACTAGTGGAACCAGTCATAACAAGGGATCTCATGTAAAGCATAAATTCACATAGTCATCCTATCCAATCCCTATCCAGCATTATCATAACATATTATCACAACAAGGTCAGGTTATTAAGGTTCAGCAAAGGGGAAGGTCAGTCAATATGTAAATCACCAAAACGTCAACATACTCGCAAAACATCATTTCGACTCATACAACACATCATAACATGCTTCTAGAACAACATAGTAGGATAGCAATGTATCATTATATCATGATCATACTTGTCTCTGCCAACTAGGTTTCAATATTGCATATCAACATGTAATATCAGGTCGTATCAGGTTTATCATGGTCGCTATCTAACATCATGCCAGTACATATTAACTAATCATATAATCAAGAAAATTTGCACATCATACAAGTTAAAATAAAACGCAACCCCGCTCGCTGGATTTCAATTCCTACATCAAAACCAGCCTCATCTAGATTCACCAACATCAGTTCAGGTAGCATCCTCAAGAGAAGTCCTAATTCATTTCAATACCCCGATCTCGCCCCTCATTCCACCAATAACTCTCACTAGCAATCCACCTATAAGAATCCAACCCTCATCTATGTTTTCACACCCGAGCACCCCTGCATACTATGTCCTCGATACCCCCCCCCCAAAGGTCATTTCTTACATTTCTCACTCTTTCCAAGATATCACAATGTAGAACCCTTCTAACCATGCATCTTTAATAAAATTTCTGCGGTCACTACCTAACCAGCCTATCCCTAATCATACCCTTATCCGAGATTCACCTAGGAGCTCATCGAAATCATCAAGCATTACCTCTTATAATTCCCGAACCCACTCGGTCCAACCTAAGTCAACACCCCTCTTCTGCAACTTTCCCTTACCACCGTCAATCATTCTAATCACTCAAAACCTTTCTCCACTCTCTGACCACTCTATCAAAAAGACCTCACTCACATGTTCAAAGAAGAAGCAATCATGGACATTATTGCACATAAGGACTACATCATATCAACTAGCATCATTAAGCATTGCAACAAGTATCAAAAGTCTCAATTTACCGTCATGCTCGAAATTATCACATAACACCATATATGAATAAAGTCAATTCAAACTAGCAAGTTTCATCATAATCTTAGCTAATAAACAGTTCGGATTCTCGGCATTTGCAGTTCATACTATATAGGAAAGGAATTTAGATCATGCTTAGCAACTCAGAATAGCATCACATCAAGTCATCATGGCACATTAGGACTGTAAGGCATCGAAACATATATCTCATCATAGATAACGGACAATCAAGCAACAGTCATCACATCAACAAGCAACTTTCAACATCAAGTCAGTGCAAATCATCATCAACAAGCTCAGAAAGGGTTAGCAATTCGAATGGAGGGTGCTCCCACCTGCAAGTCATATCGTACCCAACAATCGTAATCCTCGAAGCGAGCTTGTTCCATTGATATTATCGACCCTGAGGCCCGTGGGTTATGGGCCCACGCTTCCGCTGCGCTGCTCTATCGCTATTCGACTTCCCGATCCCTTTTCCATGCGGTCGCTCATCCAAGGTAACGCGTAGGAGTATAAGTTAGCGGAGATAGGGGAGTGACAAGAGCGGACAACCCGATGTTTCTTTCGGAGAAGGAATAGGCCAAGGCTAAAGACGACATGACTAGAGACAAGACTCCGACTCGGGAATAGTAACGATGCCCTTAAGAAAGTCTATTAGGTTACAATTGTGACAAACACGCACGAATTCATTATGGAGCATATCAATCACATCAATCCATACTAACATGTACCTATCTCAAGGGAAACATTCGTATTCATATCAAAGACACAATCAAGTCCTACGCTGATGTTTGTGAAACAAGCTAACATTCTAGTATTCCATGGAAACATAGATACCTAGCAACTTCAAGCAAGATAGGCGGAACCAACAATGATCATATATGATTCGAAGTCAAGCGGAATTTAGTGAAGATAACGATCATCATGCATATGAACAATGCAAAAGCATGGTATACAAATCAACAAATGAGTCAAAATATATCATGGTAAGGTATATTATAACAATCGGATGACGCATCATACAAGGACACATAAGAGCAGGATAGTAACTATCACATCTATCAGCAATGATCACATATTAGGTCAAGCATGGCACGGAATCCTATGACGAGATCCATTTAGAGAGCATAGATCCTACATGATACTAGCGATACATAATGCGATACAAGCATAGTCAAGATTCATTAAGAGGAGTTCAACATAATATTCACGAAATATGAGGCATCACCAAATGTAATAAGGAGAACATCATGGGTGCTAGATTATAAAAATGATAAGAATGAACCATCATAGAGTACATATATGGTACTATAGTTATCGCATCATAGAACAAGTACAACACGTGATCATTTAGCGGTTCATATTGGAAGTCATAAGGATTACATGATATTAATAGCACACATCGAACATGAGTACAACTAGAGTAATTCAACTAGGTTCATTCCGATATTCATGCGTCATGCAGATGCAAACTCATGATATAGGGTGGTGCGTGATCATGCGAGGTGTCAAGTCATAGGTTCATGCAAGCACGAGGAGCCATCATAGAGTAATAGACATCTTTACCATGTAAGCATGCTAGGTTTGATCATCACGGAAAGCTAGTCAATCATCGAATTCAACATTAAGCTAATCAGGACGAGTGAAACATGTTAAGAGAACGGAAAGAGGAAAGAGCCACACTATCAGGTACCTAGTTCAAGAGTGAATCAACAATAACGTAGGCAAAGTAAAATTCGCACAAGTCACAACCAAGGGCCCAACATGTTACTAGTGGTTCAATATAACATATGGTACATACATGCACTTGACTGGTTAATACAACGGTATGCAAGAGTTCATTCAATCACATCTCAACGACATAGTGGCACGAGAGGAAAACGCAACGAGGTATAGAGCAAGTCGAAGCAACATGACGACATGAATAGAATATGGGGACATGAGCTCGAATCAACACATAACATGACAAAACATGCATTCCTCAAGGTTCAATTATAACACATATTCTCCGTTCAACACAACTAATCACACACAATATTAACTTGCAAAATAATCAACAATAGTTAATCTGACGAATTCGGAATAGAAGGGCATGTTAGATTCTTGTCACAAAATGAATGATAAGCATCGAGGCATCATCGGCTAGCATGCTAAAGAGTACAATCTTATGAGGCATTTGTATAAAGAAGAGTCGATCACACTAACATGAACCTATTCATGGGGAGTACATCGATTGTACAACTTCCTAACATATGACATCTATAATCGTGCCCTAGTATGACAATGTAATATACTAAACAGATCATGTCGGGATGATATGGACATAATAAATGTAGTTCGAACCTATACAATGGTCATCATGAGCATCAAAGCACATAAGCACAAATTCACACTAAGGATCAATTGTAGGTCAAGGAGTAGTGCATATAGAATCACACAATCATGAACAGGGCAATCAAGATAACCCGATAGAAGTCCATAAGGGCAACGTTGACTCTTCCCAACTGACTCATTACCCATCTTTCCCGTGGGACTCGGATACGAATTTTTCGTGACAAGAGGACACTGATGGGTCGTCATAAGAATTGATAAGGATAGCCTTGTAAACATCTCACTCTCTAATTCGGGATTTCATCAAGGACCGTCTTCCAATACTCTCTCGGACAACCTCTATATTCAATCATGATTCCCGACACCATGTGTTTACCAACCCAATTCCCGTGGAAGACCGATATTCGAAGGGAGGACTCGATTGAATTGTCAAAAGGGATCATAAGGAAAGGGGCGGTTCCACAAAACTGAGCTTAACCATATAAGAAGAAGAAGGATACTCCCGCTATCCCGTTCGCACAGATCGTTCAATATTCATTCAATAGTTAGAACATAACAATCAAATCTTTAGCATATCAAGCACTCAACCATAGAATCAGTTAATGACAATTACAATGATCTCCTTGGAGTCTTCCCGACCCATCTGTAAAGAACAAGCTAGTATTTCGCCTACCCATTTCCGAATACATCCAATAGGGATGGTCTAGCGCCTTTTCTACCCACTCGATCCCTTATTAGTTGGTTCTCCCCTTTTATCATAAGCCAAGTTCATATTTAGTCCAATTGAGTTAGGCATATTAAGTTCATTTTGCCCCTTTAAAATGCGTTCAAAGCTTTTGAAATTCATGGGCGGTTTTCCAAAACATACACTCGACCCTTGCGTACCTGAATTGCACAACCTCGCTCTGATACCAACTTTGTAACGGCCCGGATATAAATATCCGGGATACGTTTCGAAGGTCGGATACCTTCATTCGGATGTTGCAATTCAGGTACGGGTCGAGGTTTCAAACCTCTAATCAGTCGAAGTCTCAGAAATACAATTTAAACGAAAATAAAACGGAAGTACGGTTTAGATACAAAGCCACGGCAGAGCCGGGTCAAAACCAAAACAATGTGGGTGATTTGCCATTTGTCAAGTTAGAATATATTAGCCGGATTCTTCGATTCGCCAAAAGATTTCCCCGTCACAAAAGCATGGAGCAACAAGAGCGGTACCTAACACTATCCACGAAGTCAGGCCTGGTGATCGCCTGCGGGTCCTCTGACCGCGCTGAGGCCACATAACATGCCTATGCCTATATAAAAGATGACTAATGCAGTACAAGATTTAAATCACACTATCATGCCCCTAGTATATGTAATATGCGGAAAAGAACTGTAAAAGGGCCCAAGACAATGCCAAGTGGCATATCCCTCTCCTACCTCTGCACCCCTTCCCGTTAGTGCAGAGACTGGCCAGTTCGTTGCTATAGCATAGCATATCCTCGTGGTGGTGCACTCACCCACGGTATCATCATCATAACATAAATTAAATATAAATTAAACATGCCCAATGGTGCTGGGCTATCATCATGCTCATATCGACTCGATAGACTCAGGGCACTCGATGGGGCTGGGCTACCCTATGACCCTAGCAAAGACTCTAGGACTATCACAGATAACGGCCATTCTGTTTCAAACACACAAAGTAAGCACATGCTCAATTCAATGCAATCCTAGCATGATACTACATGGCATGCTTTAATATGCAACAAAACTACACATTACATGACACATCAGGCAGGAGGTCCACGTTACTGAGTAAGTCCCGTAGGATACTTACCTGTTGATGCAGAACAGCAAGATAACACAAGCAAGGGTCCAAATGAAAGTCCAAAGCAATCCAAAAGCAATACACACCTATCATCAAGTCATTTCCAAAAGCTACCAGATCAACATTCATACTCACGAACCCAAGTTCTCAACATCCTCAAAACCGACCGATAGTAAAACCGTTTTCCAAAATCTTAAATCCAAGTTAAGTCAACTCATATTCAAAATAATTCTCAAATCATACTTGGCCAAATTCCGACATTAAACATTTAAGCCTTGAAGTCAATTTCCCAAAATCATGTTATAAAATAATTCCTGCATGTTTCTTATTTCAAAAACATAAAATAAGTTTCAATATTAAACCATCAAAATAATTTTATGCTCACAAATCATATTTATAATTCAAAACCAACAATTCGCTTAAAATTCCTAACTCACATAGTTAAATCCTCATAAAGTGCATCAATTAAATAATCCAATCAATATTATTTGAAAACAATAAATAATATATAACGATAAATTTTCTAAAGTTTATAATTATAATCAATCCCAAAGTAATATTAATATTCAAATAATTTAACTCTTACTATCCATATCTTCTCAAAACAATCCATAATATATTTATAACTCCAAATCACTTAATATTACTTTTAAAACCTTCTATAATATATATATATATATATATATATATTAAAATTTCAGAATATATATATAGATCACATAACACAAAATATAAGTTAACACATAACATTTAGCCATAATTATAACACAATTTATAACTACCGAAAAAAATAAATAAAAACAACAACCCCCATATATATAACCCAATATATATATATATATATAGCCAAATTCAGAAGTAAAATTCAGCCCAACCCTAAAGAAAGAAAAGAAGAAACCAGCCCAGGAAAAGCAAAGAGCCCAAGCCAGCAGCCCAACCCGATGGCCCCAACCCGGATCCGTATCCGGCCCACGGAAAGCAAAGAAGGGAAGGAAGGGAGATGGGACCGGGTGTGCTGACGGGGCAGGGGAGTGGGTCCCACGGTTCACTTTAAAAAAAGAAAAGAAAAGGAAACCCGGTCCACCAACAAAAGAAAAGAAAGGAAGAACCGGGCAATGAACCCGTCTTCAACCCAAGAGAAATAGAGCAGGAGAGCGATGGGGAAGAGAGGGAGGAGGAGAAGCAGCTTGCCGGCGGCCCTTCCGTCTGAGATTCCCCCACTCCTATCGAGCACTGATTCCGACCACACCCATACAAATAGATTTCTAACGCAGCAAAGGAGGAGGGAGAGAGAGAAAGATTACCGAGTCGCGGCGCGATTCCGACTCTGAGGGGCTCCGAGGGCGGCTCCGGTTGCGATTGGTGGGGGAAGAGCGTCGATTGAGTCCTTCTAGAGCTCCGGTGAGCGCATGAGGGCTGCGCTCGGAGCTTCGCGGTGCGCCTGGGCTTGGGACGAGGCCCCTGGGACACTAACGGAGGCTGGTTGCTGAGTGCTACAGGTGCTCGGCGTCAGGAAGAACAGGAGCTGGAAAGGGGAAGTTCAGAGACTGGTGTTTGGGGGTGGAGAGGCGCTGCAGGGGTGGCACCGGTGGTGATGGTGGTGAGGTGGTTATTGGCTCGGCAACCCGATGAAAGCCCTGGGTTCTCAACGGTAAAAGGGGACGAAGGGGATGGGTTTGAGGGCTTTGTTTGTTGTAGGTGGCAAGAAAGGAGAAAGAAGAATGAAGAAGAAATGGGGGGAATGGAGGAGAAGGGGAGGGTGTGTTTGTGTGGGGGGGAAGATTGAAATTGAAACCAATGACAGAGAGGGAGATGGGTGCAGACGGAAATGGAGGAAGGGGGGGACCAATCTGAAATTTTATGGGTGTGAGAGGTGTGGGAGGAAGAGGACAATAGGAGAGGGGACCATCAACATTGCAATAGGGGATCCGAGAGTCGGAGGGAGAGAGAGAGAGAGAGAGAGAGAGAGAGAAAAAAAGAAAAAAAACAATTGAATATGTATATATATATATATATATATATATATTTAAGTATGGTCCCAATATAAAATGTAAGGAGGATATTCCCGACATTCAAATTCGAAAACCCGCTAATCCCGACTCTATCAATTCCCGACTAAATCGAATTTAATTCAAAATTTCCATTACTAAACTCAAGATAACGGAATTAAATTAATTTTATTAAACTCGGAGCTCGAAGGCGGAATTAAATCTGCTATTATCTAAATTCTCAAAACGATGCCGGAATAATTTTTAAAGTCAAACGTACACTCGAGGACAGGTTTTCTCATATTTCTACCGATTGAATAAAATAAACATTTATTTACTCAAATTTACTAATATAATAATATAAAACACATTCAGTCTTTACATCATGCATGCCTCAAAGCATCGCTGAGAGTACATAATATGCATCCTAAGCCTAAATAAAGATGTCTAATGCATTTGCAGAAGTTTAAACACACAAGTCTTGCTGGAGAGGAAGCGCGTGCGTTGATTTTTTTTCTCTAATGTTTTTTTGTGGGGAGGAGGAGATTTTGCTTGCACTGTGGGTTCGATGAATAATGACGAACAAATTACCGAATAATTCCAGATTATCAACGAATAATGACTCTGAACTTCCAGATTTTGCTTGCACTTTGTGGCGTACCATTTTTTTTTGTAAGGAAACGTTGTTTTTTTTGTGTGGTGCACTGTTTGAATTATTCGATAAGGTGATATTAATTATTCGCTAATTTATATTTATTATTCGTGTGTAAAGAGTAATTATCGTTTAGATAATAGCAAAAAAGGGTTGGTCAATTTTGCAACTATTCACTAGGTTAATAGTAATTATTCGCTAAATTGATCGTTATTATTCGTCTGTAAATAGGAGTTATCATTTAGATAATAACAAAAGGGTTGGTCAATTTTTCAACTATTCACTAAGTTGATAGTAATTATTCGCTAAGTTGATAGTAATTATTCTCTACGTTGATAGTAATTATTCGCTAGGTTTAAAGAGTATATAAATGTAATTCTTGATTTCCCACCTCTAATTAACCATATATATATATATATATATATATATATATATATATATATGAATAATTCCTTATTATCAACGAATAGAAACTATGAACTTACCGAATAAACCTACATCTAATTGCCCCCATATATATGAATAATTCATGATTATGAACAAATAATGACTCCGAATTTACCGAATATTTGATAAATTCATGAACAATTTTAAACAGAGTTTGAATTTTAAGAAACCCACATCTAATTACTCACATACATATGAATAATTCTTTATTATAAACGAATAATGACTCTTAACTTGTCGAATATTTGATAAATTCATAAACAATTTTAGACAGAGTTTGAATTTCAAGAAACCTAAGTTTAATTGCCAACATACACATAATAATTCCTGATTTTCATCGCATAATCACAAGAAACACACGATAATTACAAATCCAAGCCCAGTTGTCCCAAATTGGAATGTTGTTCCCCTCGCCCTTATACTTGAAAAAATAAATGTAAAGAAATACACATTGGGGTTGCGAGGAATGAGAACTGGAAACCCGAAGAAGGTGCACAAATAAGTAACCGACCTGCGATTGCATTCTCCCTCCCGGCGTTGATGGATCCCTGATAATCTCCCCACTCTCTCCCTTTCTCTGCTCATGGATTCCATTCCCTTTCGCGAAGGCAACATCGGTAGACTCATCGATGACCGCCGCATCGACTTGTCGATATAGATCGAAATCAAGGGAAGGGAAGAGGAGATTTCGAAATGGAAAGGAGTGTTTATCAAGACGCTCCGCTCCGCCATCGTCATCGCCTCCACCTTCGCCGGTCACCCGCTTCGCCATCACCGGCTGTCCGCTCCGTCATCTCCTCCACCTTTGTCTTTGCCATCCGGTGGGATTGAATAAAAGTAGGTTAGGGTTTTTGTACGGTGAAGGAGAGAGATTGAAACACACGCTCTAATAATGAGAAGGATATGAGATAATTAGTGGGGTCCATCTTTTTTTATTTAAAAATTAAAAAATCCAATTAATCTGGGCCATCCATCATCTAATAATCAACGGGCTAGATTTGTTAACATTTAACACCGTAAGGCTTGTTAACATTTGATCCATCCTCTATATATATATATATATATATATATATATATATATATATATATATATATATATATATATATATATATATATATATATATATATATATATATAGAGAGAGAGAGAGAGAGGGGGGTTGGGTCAGGTGTATCCATCCCTTATTGTGTTAAATGTTAACAGATCTGGGCCATTGACTGAATGAAATGGGTGGCTGAGATTATTTGACAATTTTGGCTTTTTTCTTTAATGAAAAATAATGGGACCTACGTCTTTCCTTGTCCACTTGCTAAATTAGGTGCGCGTGTGTTGTACTTTTTTTGTGGTATAGCATTTTTTGGTGAGGTAACGTTGTTTTTTTGTTTAGTGCACTGTTTGCACTATTCGAAAAGGTGATATTAATTATTCGCTAACTTATAGTTATTATTCGTGTGTAAAGAGGAGTTACCTTTTAGATAATAGCAAAAGGGTTGGTCAATTTTGAAACTATTTGCTAGGTAAATAGTCATTATTCGCTAAAGTGATTGTTATTTTTCGTCTGTAAAGAGGAGTTATAATTTAGATAATAGCAAAAGGGTTGGTCAATTTTGCAATTATTCTCTAGGTTGAGAGTAATTATTCGCTAAGTTTATAGTAATTATTTGCTAGGTTGAAACAGTATGTAAATGTAATTATTGATTTCCCACATCTAATTAACCACATACATATGAATAATTCCTTATTATCAACAAATAGTGCCTTTGAACTTGTCAAATAGTCGATAAATTGAATTGGCAGATTTAGTGAAAATCAACTAAATCGAATGTTAAATAATTCCTTCCAAACGAATGTTAAATAGACCGATTCATTCATGCCGACCAAAATTAGTGAAAATCAACTAAATCTAGATCTACTTCGACCAAAACCAACTTAATAAACAACAATTCAAGAAAATCACAAATCGGGTACCAGATTCAAGAAATCCCTAATTCAATTCGATTCGATTCGAACGCCTCCTCGCCTCTCTGATCCAGAAGCGACTGCAGTCGTAGGAATTCGGACCAGCCTCGCCTCCATCGTCCTTGAATTTGTTAAATATAGAGCGGCCATCCGGGGTTCGAACCGGGGACCTTTGGGTACTACCTACAAGTTCTTTCCGGTTGAACCATTCCAGAATGGTTGCTTCATCGTCCTCCACGGCCACCACAACCTCGCCTCCATCGTTCTTCCCTCCCAGCCTCGCCTCCATCGTCAGACGCAACAAGATATGCCGCCATCTTACTTCATCCATTGAAGAAGCCCCTTGACCTCGCCGCGATCCATTGAAGAAGCCCCCTCCATTGAAGAAGCCATCCTCGCTAGACTGAGATCTCGCCTCTGACTGTTTCAAATCATCACCACCGTCATCGGACTGAGATCTCCGCCTACGGCTGCCTCCGACCACCAACAATCACAAACTCCGCCTCTTCCACGCCCTATCGCCCTTGATCCATTCGCCCTTCTCTTTCTCTCGATCTCCTCTACGACAACACTTATAGAATAGGGTTAGGCTTGAGTTACACACGCTTGTTTTTAATGTGGAATTGTGTTGTTTAAATTTTAATTATCAATTAATCAAAATAATCAAATAATCTTAGTCTACCATTTTCACTTTTTTAACATTTAACACCGTAAGACTTGTTAAAATTTGATCCATACTCTATATGTGTGTGTGTGCGCGCGCATGTGTGTGTATAGATATATGTATGTATATATATGTATATACATATATGTAAAAGCTCGAGTTTTCAAATTTATGATTTCGGATGAAAAAAAATTAAAACGGGTTTCAATCGAATATTTTAAGAAAAACTCGTCTTCAATTTAATAAATTGAACTCGAAACCATTAAAGCGAATTCCAGAACAAACTCGAACTTTTGATAATCGATTCCATCTTTTCATCTTGGGATTCGAAAAATTTCTTCAGATAACGATATTCTTTTGTTTTAAAAAAATCTAATGGACCGAGAGAGTAGGATTCGGAAAACCAATCGTCGATAATTCAAATTTCTGACTCGGGACCACGATTTCCGTCCTCTTTCACCCATTCTTATCCGATTCCCATCTTCAACTCACCCTCTCCTCTACTTCTCTCCCTCCTTTCTTGATTCCCCTACTTTTGTAAAACAAACAACCTTCCTATCTGTCTGATTTCACTTCGAATCCCTCACCTCTTGTCTTTCATTTTGTCCCAACCCCTCTCTAATTTCCTTTTTGCCTTCAAACTGCAATATTCCTCACATCACAAACCTTATCCACATTTTCATCTCCCATCCCCATCTCTCTTCTCCTTCCAACAGCTCCATGCGCTGCCTTGCTCTGCTCCCAACGCCACCCCATCAGCCCTCTGTTTTCCAACGCCAAGGCCGAGCCCGAGAGGCTACTCTTCCTTTCTCCTTCACGTCTGAGCGACTAGCAGCGGCTCCCATTCATCCTCCTTCATTATTCCTCCTTGAGACACCAACATAAGGTCACCCGTGCCTCCCGGAAGCCGCCAACAACAGAAGCCGCCGGAGGACCCCGGAGATCCGAGAGCGCAGCCTGTAAAGGCACGGATTTTTCAACCCTAATTTTACCAGAAAAAGAAAATTTAAAATTTAATTAAATCGGATTTAAAAACCCGTTTAATAGATTTCGACCTGAATTTAAATATTTGACGAGCGGTTCCGTCTTTTCGCCTCGAAAATTTAAAATAAATTCGGATGGTGATATCTCTTTTAAGTTTTAAAAATCTAATTGATCGAAAAAAACGAGAGTCGGGGAAACTAACATTCGGGGATTAATTTCAGGGTTCGAAATTCGCGTATTCGGGATTTAATTCCGGGTATTTGGTTTAACCAAACCCACACGCCACAATCTTACCTGCTCCCCCGTCATTTTATTTGATCACCATCACCATCACACTTCTTCAGACCATCCCACGCCATCCCCGCCATCACCCTCGTCATTCACCATCCCCATCACCTACCTCCCCTTCACCTTCCTCCACCACCAGACGCCACCACTGGACCACCACTGGACCACCACCATCACAACCAGAGCCGCCAGGGGCTGCCAGCGCCACCGCCGGAACCGCCACCGCCGGAACCGCCACCAGCAGCCGGAACAGCCTAGAAGTTCCCCAGCGCCACCACCGAGCCTCCGAAGTCCATCGCCCGTTCGATCGCGAAGCTAACTTTCGGTAAGCGTTTCTCGTCCGTTTTCGACCGGATTTGTTCCCGAGCTTCACCATCGTGCTCACCTCTGTCCGGTGTAGGTCCGACAAGCCATCGCGAGCCACCGAAGACGCCCATAACTCCGGTCGAGAGCTCCGAAGTCGCGAAAAACCCATCTCGGTGAGCTCCGAATTTATCCTCGTTTTGATTCGTTTTTTAGTCTTTTTCAATGTCTAGGCTAGTCGGGAGTGAGCGTGGGCTGAGTGTGGGTCGATCGGGTGAGGTCGAGAGCTCCGACGATCATCGGAGCTCGGTCGGCTTGAGCGGGAGCGCGAGAGCGCGAGAGCGTGGTCGAGCTGCGTGAGTGCGAGGAGCGGACGGGCGTGGGCTGGACCGGGCATGGGAGGTGCGAGCAAGGTCGAGCTGGGCGAGCTCCGGCGCGGAGAGGCGGTGCAGGCGGCAGGCCGGCGTCGAGCTCGGGCTGGACATGGCGCGGGCGCGATTCGAAAGGTTGAAGAAGTAGTAGCCGTTAGGCTTGTGGGCCCCCTGCCACTTATACATATATATAGTTATATATTATATATATATTATATATGTTATGTTAGGTGTATAGATATATTATATTATTATATATATTATATTGTTATATTAGTATATTATATTAAATCGGTTCGGTTGGGTTTGGTTCGATCGAGTTAATCGGTTATTTATTTAATTGGTTGCGGTCTTTAAAATACTATAATATTATTCGAGGATTTAAATATATAATATTATTTTGGGGATTTTATAAAGAGATGGTTTATTAAATAATAAAGGGTAATTAAAATATCATATTATATTATTTGGGATGTAAAATATATTATTTGGACTTGATGATTCGATCGCCTGATTAACGGTATGATTGAATTGACTAATAGAATGATATTGTGGTGATTATTAGATGAGATTAAATATTAGACTTTGATGATGTTATATATATATATATATTATATGATAAGAGATTATTATTATAATGAAAATATACAATTATATGCTAAGTAAGAGTATGAGGTGATAGCATGCAAATTGGCTAAGTACGAATTGGAATTGTCTTACGATGATGAATTGGAGAATTATATGGAATATGGTATGAGTTGTGAGATGATGGATTACGAGATAAAGTTAAGATGATGAAAATGATGATGTGACGGTTATTGTGTTAAGTTGTGTAGTTGTGTGTGTGATACTTTCATGCTTTGTGTGCCTTAGAGATAGACTCATTCATGTGCTTATACTTATTAGGTGACCATCTGTGACGTGTCGGATTTCATATTGCCTGGTTGATTGCCTTTTGCTGTTCTGCTTACCAGGTAAGTCTCTTTGGAGCTTACTCAGATTGATAGAGAGATATTCCTTGCTTTATGTGCATGATATACTAGGTGCTTGCATTCATGATCAGCATGCCATGTAGTATCATGCTAGGTTGCATTGACCGTTGAGCATTCTATTTCTTTATGCGTATGTAAAAAGAACGGCCGTTATCTGTGAAGTAATTAGAGTCTTTGCTAGGGTCATAGGATGGCCCAGTCCATCGGGTACCATCCTGAGTCGATCGAGTCATGGAACTTCCTTTACTTATATTATGAGCTGCCTGCGGGCTTTATTTATTTTGGATACGGGTTGAGTCTGCGGACCGCCCGATGATAAAGGAATGCATTCATGAACTGGCCAGTCTCCGCCCTATCGGAAGGGGGTGGAGGTAGGAGAGGGACATACCATTTGGTATTCTTTGCTGGGGCCCTATCTATTATTAAGCACTTGATCTTAGGGACATGCTAGTGTGTTAATATTATGCCTTGCATCTAGAAGCATCTTTATAAGGTATAGCGTATATGTGTGCTTAGAGCCGGGATGCAGCAGGTGGGCATCATTCTGATCCCGCTCACCATTACCATTTTTAGGTATTATTTATGTTCATCCCATTGGTGCTGTTTACATATTGCGCGGGTCATTTTGTTCGGCGGAGAGCGAGCGCTAGAGTTATCTACTTCACCAAACTCTGACCATGGTTTTGGATTTATACTTTTAGACTCCGTTTTGACCCGGCTCTGCCGTGGCACCCTATTGTATTACACTTGATTTCGCTATTTGCATGACTGCTGGTTTTCCACGCATAGACTTACGATAGGTACAGGGGACTTCCCCCGGGGATTTCAACGATACGTTTCGAATTTGGGTATGAAATCCCACTTTGGAAACATTAGATTAGGCTTTCAAACCTTCAACCTATACTCGGGGCGCACGATCCCAACGAGGGTTTTCATCCCTCGAAACGTAACCCAGGAATTATAATCCCGGGCCGTTACAAAGGTGGTATCAGAGCTTGGGTTGCGTGATTCGAGTAAAATGGGTTGAAGTATGATTTGTAAAACCGCCCAATGTTTTAAAAGATTTTTAAGAGTTTTAAAAAGGGAAAAATGAATTTAATATGGCTAATTTGATGAACAAAGCTTAATAAACTTGACTCAAAATAAGGAAAATCCAAAAAAAAAAAAAAAAAAAAAAAAAAAAAATCGAGTGGGTAGAAAGGCGGTAGACCATCCTATTGGATGTAGACTTGGGAACGGGTAGGCAAAACTTAGCTTTGTACTTTACAGGGGGCCTGGAAGACTCCAAGGAGTTTGCACCGTGGTGGTTGGAGTAGCGGGGTTAGAATGTAGAGGCCGAGAGGATAGTTACCCCTCCGGTCAGTTGCCCCTCGAAGGGCAGCTTCTAGATAGCTTCTGTGATTTCATAAATGGGGCCTGAGGGCGGTCTCCCTCGAAGGAGATCTGATTAATTTCTGTTGAATGCTTCTGTGCTGTGTGTTAAGCCCCGCCCTTCTATTACAGCCACTATGGCCGATACACGAGGTGGACGGATCGGGCGTGGGGGCCCAGTGCGTAGAGGTAGAGGACGACCCCGTCGTAGGGCAGCCACTGTTACGACCGACGATGACACTCCGACACCTGAGGGCGACGAGACTCAGGTTCCCATTCAGCAGACCACTCCGAGGCAGATGGACCGAGCTGCGATCTTGGAGGTCTTACGAGAGTTTCTTGGGGAGTCACAGTCTGCAGCACCCGGGGCCCAGATCCCGATCGAGCCGCCTACAGCACCTGAGCCCGCTCGAGCTGTTCCTATGGCCGTTGCGCGACCCGAGAAGCGCATCGACTGGGTGAAGGTCATGGGGCAGTGTAGGCCGCCGCAGTTCTCAGGAGGCGCGGGAGAGGATATAGAGATGTGGTTCCGCCAGCTAGATGGGATCTTCGACCATATCGATGTGCCAGGTACAGAGCGACAGAGGCTAGCAGCAGGACATCTACGAGGGGACGCCTTTGATCGTTGGTCTGTGTACAAGACGGACCAGGCTGAGTGGAGTTACGATGCTTTCCGAACTTTGATGCTGAAGGAGTATAGTCCCCCGGGGACCCAGATTGCTCGCGAGGTGGCATTTTATCGTGGGACCTACAACCCGTCTCTCTCTGTTGTTGATGTCGTCCGCCAGTTCAAGAAGGAGTTGGTTTACTGCGCACACCTGTGTCCCACTGACGAGAGTCGCATTCGACTGTTGTCGATGAGGTTGTCACCAGCAGTACTACTGCATGCTTCTAGTCTGGGCGCAGTATCGTTCGACCGTTTCCTGGAGGTGGTTCTTCTATACGATCAGCAGCGTATCCTCTCTGCGACTGCATATGCTTCATCCCGCCCTGAGGGGAAGAGGCCTAGACCTGCTGAGACTAGATGGGAGACGAGACCTAGAGGAGGGTACCGAGGAGGATTCGGAGGAGTATCGAGGATTCCACCAGCACCGTCTGTTCCGAGTAGGGAGGTTCGAGTTAGGAGTATGACTTGTCACGGCTGCTATGAGGAGGGTCATTATGTTGCTGCATGTCCGATGAGAGATACTAGGTGTTATTCATGTGGACTTTTAGGGCATAGATCTCGCTACTGCCCCCAGAGCGGAGGGACTCCATCTGCACCCGCTCTCCGACTTCCAGAGGCTCCCAGACCCCCACAGCTGACTTACCCCCAGGGTCAGGGGAGAGGTTCTGCTCCTAGTAGAGGCCGCGGAGGATTGAGAGGCGGCAGAGGTTCTGGCCGCGGAGGTAGAGGATCGACTTCAGCTGGGCCATCTGGTTCGAGTTGTGGCAGAGGACAGACTTCCGGAGGCCGTGGTTCCGCATTGCCCCCACCGCCCCGCGTGTTTCAGATGCGAGTTGATGATCATTCCGCTCCGACTGCAGCAGGTACCATCTCTCTCTATGGTGTGTGTCTGCGTATGCTGTTTGATACTGGTGCTACACACTGCTTTATAGCAGAGACGTGCGTTGCTAGGCTGAGTCTTAGCTGCATGAGTGGTCCATCCCTCCTAGTAGGCATGCCAGATGGATCTAGGGTTAGGACTAGTCGAGAGATCCTAGGATGCCCTGTTCGCATAGGAGAGCGTGAATGGCCAGCAGACCTGATTGTGATGCCACTGAAGACGGACGACCTTATTCTCGGCATGGACTTCATGGGACGATATGGAGCGATCGTCAACCTTCGGACGAGGACTGTGACGCTTTTGGCTGATGACGGGACCGAGCACCAAGTTTGGGGGAGTGACCCCAAACGGAACGGGGCGCTTATCAGCGCAGTTCGAGCAGCCAGACTTTTGGATCAGGAATGCATGGGGTACTGGTGCTATGCTTTAGAGGTGGATCGTGAGCAGCCTAGCATGACCGATGTACCTATAGTGCGGGAGTTCGCGGACGTGTTTCCCGACGAGCTGCCAGGACTTCCTCCGCAGAGAGAGATCGACTTCGCCATAGAGTTAGAGCCAGGCACGAGGCCGATTTCACGAGTACCGTACCGGATGGCGCCGACCGAGATGGCAGAGTTGAAGGCTCAGTTGGAGGAGTTGGCCGAGAAGGGCTACATCAGACCTAGTGCGTCACCGTGGGGAGCACCGGTTCTCTTCGTTAAGAAGAAGGACGGATCGTTGAGATTGTGCATTGATTATCGGGAGTTGAACCGGGCGACGGTGAAGAACCGATATCCTCTTCCTCGGATTGATGACTTGTTGGATCAGCTTCAGGGAGCAGTGGTGTTCTCTAAGATCGATTTGAGATCCGGTTATCACCAGCTTCGAGTGAAGCCGGAGGATGTACCGAAGACCGCCTTCCGGACTCGTTATGGACATTATGAGTTCGTAGTCATGCCATTTGGGCTGACCAATGCACCTGCAGCCTTTATGGAGCTCATGAACCGAGTGTTCATCGATTATTTGGATCGATTCGTCGTTGTCTTTATCGACGATATTCTGGTGTACTCGAGGAGTAGGGAGGAGCACGAGGAGCACCTGAGGATCGTGCTAGAGACGCTAAGGAAGCACCAGCTGTATGGCAAGTACAGCAAGTGTGATTTTTGGATCTCTGAGGTGACCTTCTTGGGTCATGTGATCTCAGCAGAAGGTGTCGCCGTGGATCCGGCAAAGATAGAGGCTATAGTAGCTTGGGAGGTGCCCAAGAACGTCAGGGATATCCGCTCCTTCCTTGGCTTAGCGAGTTACTACCGGAGATTCGTTCAGGGATTCTCGAGTATCGCACGATCGATGACACAGCTGCTGCGGAAGGACGTTCCTTTTGAGTGGGGCGTGGAGTGCCAGGCCAGTTTCGAGCTTCTAAAGGAGAAGCTGACCACTGCACCAGTTCTAGCTTTGCCAGATGGGACCGAGGATTTCGTTGTCTACACTGATGCATCCAGAGCCGGTTTGGGGTGCGTACTTCATCAGAGGGATCGAGTCATCGCCTATGCTTCACGACAGTTGAAGCCTGGAGAGTTGTCTTACCCCACCCACGACCTAGAGCTAGCAGCTGTAGTTCATGCTCTGAAGATCTGGAGGCACTATCTGTATGGCACGTCGTGCAAGGTGATGACGGATCACAAGAGCCTGAAGTACATCTTCACACAGAAGGAGCTGAACATGAGACAGAGGCGCTGGTTGGAGTTGCTCAAGGACTACGATCTGGAGATTGTGTATCACCCTGGGAAGGCCAACGTGGTCGCAGATGCGCTCAGCAGGAAGACTCATCAGGAGGTGACGGTCGCTAGGCTCACCACTCAGGAGCGACTACAGTCAGATTTGAGATCGAGTGGTATCGAGGTTTGGATTCAGCGAGAGAGTGGACAGCTGACCTTCTTAGAGGTACAGTCAGATCTGTTGGAGGAGATTCACAGAGCCCAGACAGATTGCCCAGAGATTGTGGCACTTAGAGAGCGGATGGCTCAGGGACGGGCCGGGGAGTTGTCAGAGAGGGAGGACGGGATGCTGACCTTTCAGGATCGCGTTGTGGTACCCTCTACTCAGGATCTTAGACAGAGGATCATGCGAGAGGCGCACACCACTCCTTATTCTGTCCATCCCGGGACGAATAAGATGTACCAGGATTTGAGGAGGTCTTACTGGTGGCAGAGGATGAGAGCAGACATCACTGACTTCGTAGCTAGATGCCAGATTTGTCAGCAGGTTCGAATTGAGCACCAGCGGCCAGGAGGACTTGTCAGGTCACTTCCAGTCCCTGAGTGGAAGTGGACTGACATTTCCATGGACTTTGTCACCGGACTGAGGCGAGATGTTAGAGGGTTCGATGCCATCTGGGTTGTGGTCGATAGATTGACCAAGTCAGCACACTTTATCGCCATACAGGAGACATGGCCGGTATCTAGACTAGCTGAGGAGTTCATTCGACAGATTGTTCGTCTGCATGGAGTGCCAGAGAGGATTGTTTCTGACAGAGATGGCCGCTTTACTTCACGATTTTGGCAGCATGTGCACGAGGCCCTAGGGACTAGATTACAGTTCAGTACTTCCTTCCATCCGCAGACAGATGGACAGAGCGAGAGGACTATACAGACATTGGAGGATATCCTCCGATTTTGTGTGCTAGAGTGGGGCGATAGGTGGGTGAAATACCTACCGCTGGTCGAGTTCTCGTACAACAACAGCTATCATTCCTCGATCGAGATGGCTCCTTATGAGGCGTTGTACGGGAGGCGCTGCAAGTCGCCAGTTTGTTGGGATGAACCCGCAGATACAGTCACGTCCTTGCCAGAGCTAGTCCGAGAGACAGTGGATCAGGTTGGCCGCATCAGAGAGCACATGAGGATCGCTCAGGACCGCCAGAAGAAGTATGCTGACCGACGGAGGACAGAGATCGTCTTCGATGTGGGAGCTCATGTTTGGCTGAGAGTGTCACCCACCAGGGGAGTCCGACGATTTGGCATCAAGGGCAAGCTGAGCCCTAGGTATATCGGACCCTTTGAGATCCTAGAGCGTGTAGGTGAGGTGGCCTATAGATTAGCCCTACCCCCGTCTTTAGCTGGAGTCCATGATGTATTCCACGTATCTCAGCTCCGTAGATATGTGCCTGATCCTAGCCATATCCTCGATCATTCTGACCTCCATGTTGAGCCCGACCATACCTTTATAGAGCACCCTATTAGGATCCTTGACCGTCGTGTCAAGAAGCTCAGGAACAGAGAGGTTCCTTTGCTCTTAGTTCAGTGGTCTAGGCGGGGTCCTGAGGAGGCTACCTGGGAGACCGAGGAGAGCATTCGGGCCAGTTATGGGGGAGTATTAGACGAGTTACTTGCATCGTATGTGGAGCCTAGCGTGGACATTTCCTTGACCTCGTGAGTTAGTTGGTGAGTATTGTCCGATCCTTGCTATGAGGCGTGCCTTATCATTGTATGATTATGTGATTGTGCATATCTGATTGATAATTATGCACCATTTCTATGAGTATATGAGATGTTGATATCTTGATGTGCTATACCTGGAACTGAGAATGCTGAAATTGACTTTGAGGATGAACCTAGGAAGGTGATATGGGACTAGCCCTTAGAGGTGGATGTTAGTTGATTGGGAAGTTGGGGATGTCTTGTTTAACGTCGAAAATAAAGAATTTTGAACGGTGATTTAAAGGAACTCAGATTTTTAAAGTAAGTTATTACAATCCGAGTTTTCATTATGACGCCCCACGAAGTGGATACAAGCATGTATGGGGGCACCTGTGGATCGCTTGCTAAGACCTAGCGGAGACGTCATGATGCTTTTTGAGTTATGGTATGCCCGAGAAGTCGGAGTGGGGATGTGGTAGAGGCCTCTACCACATTCTCGCCCGAGTGATTGGGAATATTATGATCATTGCGACGATATTGTGAGACCTTATGGGGGCACTTATGAGGTACTTACGAGATCAATGACGTGATCTTTGGACTCACCAATTTCAAACTTCATCCCCTGTTTTAAAATGATTTTTGTCTCGGGGACGAGACTTGTTTTTAGAGGTGGATGATGTAAAGGCACGGATTTTTCAACCCTAATTTTACCAGAAAAAGAAAATTTAAAATTTAATTAAATCGGATTTAAAAACCCGTTTAATAGATTTCGACCTGAATTTAAATATTTGACGAGCGGTTCCGTCTTTTTGCCTCGAAAATTTAAAATAAATTCGGATGGTGATATCTCTTTTAAGTTTTAAAAATCTAATTGATCGAAAAAAACGAGAGTCGGGGAAACTAACATTCGGGGATTAATTTCAGGGTTCGAAATTCGCGTATTCGGGATTTAATTCCGGGTATTTGGTTTAACCAAACCCACACGCCACAATCTTACCTGCTCCCCCGTCATTTTATTTGATCACCATCACCATCACACTTCTTCAGACCATCCCACGCCATCCCCGCCATCACCCTCGTCATTCACCATCCCCATCACCTACCTCCCCTTCACCTTCCTCCACCACCAGACGCCACCACTGGACCACCACTGGACCACCACCATCACAACCAGAGCCGCCAGGGGCTGCCAGCGCCACCGCCGGAACCGCCACCAGCAGCCGGAACAGCCTAGAAGTTCCCCAGCGCCACCACCGAGCCTCCGAAGTCCATCGCCCGTTCGATCGCGAAGGTAACTTTCGGTAAGCGTTTCTCGTCCGTTTTCGACCGGATTTGTTCCCGAGCTTCACCATCGTGCTCACCTCTGTCCGGTGTAGGTCCGACAAGCCATCGCGAGCCACCGAAGACGCCCATAACTCCGGTCGAGAGCTCCGAAGTCGCGAAAAACCCATCTCGGTGAGCTCCGAATTTATCCTCGTTTTGATTCGTTTTTTAGTCTTTTTCAATGTCTAGGCTAGTCGGGAGTGAGCGTGGGCTGAGTGTGGGTCGATCGGGTGAGGTCGAGAGCTCCGACGATCATCGGAGCTCGGTCGGCTTGAGCGGGAGCGCGAGAGCGCGAGAGCGTGGTCGAGCTGCGTGAGTGCGAGGAGCGGACGGGCGTGGGCTGGACCGGGCATGGGAGGTGCGAGCAAGGTCGAGCTGGGCGAGCTCCGGCGCGGAGAGGCGGTGCAGGCGGCAGGCCGGCGTCGAGCTCGGGCTGGACATGGCGCGGGCGCGATTCGAAAGGTTGAAGAAGTAGTAGCCGTTAGGCTTGTGGGCCCCCTGCCACTTATACATATATATAGTTATATATTATATATATATTATATATGTTATGTTAGGTGTATAGATATATTATATTATTATATATATTATATTGTTATATTAGTATATTATATTAAATCGGTTCGGTTGGGTTTGGTTCGATCGAGTTAATCGGTTATTTATTTAATTGGTTGCGGTCTTTAAAATACTATAATATTATTCGAGGATTTAAATATATAATATTATTTTGGGGATTTTATAAAGAGATGGTTTATTAAATAATAAAGGGTAATTAAAATATCATATTATATTATTTGGGATGTAAAATATATTATTTGGACTTGATGATTCGATCGCCTGATTAACGGTATGATTGAATTGACTAATAGAATGATATTGTGGTGATTATTAGATGAGATTAAATATTAGACTTTGATGATGTTATATATATATATATATTATATGATAAGAGATTATTATTATAATGAAAATATACAATTATATGCTAAGTAAGAGTATGAGGTGATAGCATGCAAATTGGCTAAGTACGAATTGGAATTGTCTTACGATGATGAATTGGAGAATTATATGGAATATGGTATGAGTTGTGAGATGATGGATTACGAGATAAAGTTAAGATGATGAAAATGATGATGTGACGGTTATTGTGTTAAGTTGTGTAGTTGTGTGTGTGATACTTTCATGCTTTGTGTGCCTTAGAGATAGACTCATTCATGTGCTTATACTTATTAGGTGACCATCTGTGACGTGTCGGATTTCATATTGCCTGGTTGATTGCCTTTTGCTGTTCTGCTTACCAGGTAAGTCTCTTTGGAGCTTACTCAGATTGATAGAGAGATATTCCTTGCTTTATGTGCATGATATACTAGGTGCTTGCATTCATGATCAGCATGCCATGTAGTATCATGCTAGGTTGCATTGACCGTTGAGCATTCTATTTCTTTATGCGTATGTAAAAAGAACGGCCGTTATCTGTGAAGTAATTAGAGTCTTTGCTAGGGTCATAGGATGGCCCAGTCCATCGGGTACCATCCTGAGTCGATCGAGTCATGGAACTTCCTTTACTTATATTATGAGCTGCCTGCGGGCTTTATTTATTTTGGATACGGGTTGAGTCTGCGGACCGCCCGATGATAAAGGAATGCATTCATGAACTGGCCAGTCTCCGCCCTATCGGAAGGGGGTGGAGGTAGGAGAGGGACATACCATTTGGTATTCTTTGCTGGGGCCCTATCTATTATTAAGCACTTGATCTTAGGGACATGCTAGTGTGTTAATATTATGCCTTGCATCTAGAAGCATCTTTATAAGGTATAGCGTATATGTGTGCTTAGAGCCGGGATGCAGCAGGTGGGCATCATTCTGATCCCGCTCACCATTACCATTTTTAGGTATTATTTATGTTCATCCCATTGGTGCTGTTTACATATTGCGCGGGTCATTTTGTTCGGCGGAGAGCGAGCGCTAGAGTTATCTACTTCACCAAACTCTGACCATGGTTTTGGATTTATACTTTTAGACTCCGTTTTGACCCGGCTCTGCCGTGGCACCCTATTGTATTACACTTGATTTCGCTATTTGCATGACTGCTGGTTTTCCACGCATAGACTTACGATAGGTACAGGGGACTTCCCCCGGGGATTTCAACGATACGTTTCGAATTTGGGTATGAAATCCCACTTTGGAAACATTAGATTAGGCTTTCAAACCTTCAACCTATACTCGGGGCGCACGATCCCAACGAGGGTTTTCATCCCTCGAAACGTAACCCAGGAATTATAATCCCGGGCCGTTACACAGCCCTCTCCTTCTCGTTCCCCTGTTTCACGAGCACAAAGGTCGATAAGCCACCATCTCTCCTCCTTTCGCTCAATAGGACGGTAAAGCTTTGCCCTTTGACCTCCCATTGTCGACCCAGGCTCCCAGAGTTCTTCCCCGTCCTCGGCAAGTCAAATCGCACCCCGACGAACCTTTCCAGCGACCTTCGAGCCTCTAATTGTTTTGTTTTAGGTTGAACCGGTTCACTGATTTAAATAAATAAAATCGAGTTGTTCCGGTTCTTTTAAAAAGGATATGGGTTTGGGCTTTTGGATCCGAATATGAGAAAGGCCTTGGGCCTAATTTTCTTTTGGGTTATGTTAAAATGTGATAAAAGAATATGATGTTTTAAGACTTGTAAGTAAGCAATATAAATATTAAGTTAAATGGAAAATAAAATATTATATAACATTATTGTTGAGATTTAAAGATATAATAATAATAATAATAATAATAATAATAATAATAATAATAATAATAATAATAATAATAATATTGGACTTGAGTTTTAAAAGAATTTGGAAAAGGTTTTAAAAGTTGAAAATTGACTTGAGAAATGGGAATTGTTTTAATAAATTAAAAAGAGGAGTTTTGAAAATACCCTAACCTTGTTGGATTTGTTTTAAAATAATAATAATAAGTTGATTAAAAATTAATGTTGTGTATATGGGTTTTTGGGTCAAATATAATTTTGGGGGGGGGGGGTGGGGGGGAATGTTTTGAATAATGATTTTAAAACTAACTTGGGAACCTATTGCTTGGATTAACTTATGAGATGATTACGAGATGTTGTGCTATGCTATGTGTGACGTGTGATATGAATATATGATGTGAGCATGATATATTGAGTAAGATAATGTTGTGATGACATCTGTTATATGAGTGCAAATATGATCATTGATGTGATCTTAAGTAAGATGTGTTATATGGTGATGATAATATATATAAGGTTGGGTCAAGTGTACACACCCCTTACGGTGTTAAATGTTAACAGATCTGGGCCTTTGATTGATTAGAAATGGATGAGTGAGATTAATTGAGACTCAATTTTTATTTAAATAAAAAATAGTAGGCCCTACCACTTTTATAGCCAACTTATTGAACAGGAAGCGGGTGCGTTAGATTTTTTTTGAGGTAACGTTTTTTTTGTGGGGATGAGGAGATTTTGCTTGCACTGTGTGATCGATGAATAATTACGAACAAATTACCGAATGATTCCAGATTATCAATGAATAATGACTCTAAACTTTCAGATTTTGCTTGCACTTTGTGGTGTAACGTTTTTTTTACTCGTTCAACCTAGCTAATAATTACTACCAAAGAGGAGTTATCGTATGTTTAGATAATAGCAAAAGGTTTGGTCAATTTTGCAACTATTCGCTAGGTTAATAGTAATTATTCACTAAATTGATCGTTATTATTCGTCTATAAAAAGGAGTTAATAGTAAAAGGGTTGGTCAATTTTTCAACTATTCACTAGGTTGATAGTAATTATTCGTTAAGTTGGTAGTAATTATTAGCTAGGTTGAACGAGTATATAAATGTAATTCTTGATTTCCCACGTCTAATTACCTATATACAAATGAATAATTCCTTATTATCAACGAATAGTGACTCTGAACTTGCTGAATAGTCAATAAATTCATAAACAATTTTAAGAAATCAATATCTAATTACCCACATATATATGAATAATTCCTTATTATCAACGAATAGTTACTCTGAACTTGCCGAATAATCGATAAATTCATGAGCTTGAATTTTAAGAAACTTACATGAATAATTCCAAATTATCAACGAATAATTCCATATTACCAACAATATAAAAGCAATTTTGAAACTCAGAAGATTGAAGAACATCTTAAAAAAAACACTCATTCAAGAGAATCAAATCCAGCCCTAAAATCATTTCGGCTTCCGCTACCACCTATACTATTAAAACACTCGATAAACTTCACCCAATTAAAAGTTGAAATCCTAATTAATTAACAAATCCAAGTAAAGAATCCAAAGAGCATGCAGTACGTGCTCCAATCCAAAAACAAGTACAATGAGACAAAGTGGTACCCAAAACCTTCACGTATCAATCGCCGTCACTGGAAGGCGCTCGTCGTCACCAGTATGGTGGCTCCGTCCGATGGTATTCGTTGCCACTGCCACCCACTTTTCTTCAATTTCATCAAAGATTCACGAAATTTCAAAATCCTTGGCTGCTTCCGCTTCTTCAAATCCTTGGCCCGTTGGTTACAGAAAAGGCACTCGCCGTCACCGGAAGTCCATCGCTAACCGAGGAGGCCCTTCGAGCCATCATCCAAATCCCCGTGTTAAGAACGGCGTCCTCCGGCAAGCATGTCGTCATCAAGAGTGCTGACATGAGTGACCGGATCGAGCTTGAAGAAGAGGACAGGGAGAGGGGTCTGGCGAGGCGAGGCGCCATCATCGTACCTCACACAACTCCGCCATCACCGCACCTCACATGCACGGCTCCGCCTTCGCCGGCCGCTATCGCTGCTTACGCCGGCCGCCATCGCTTTTGATTCTCTTTGAATTTGATTTGTATGGTTTCTATGATGGGGATATAAGAGTGGTTAGGGTTTTAAAAGAAAATTGGGTTGGGGAGTGGTTACACGCACAAGATAGATGGATGGGGGAAATTTTACCGGGACCCACTTGTTTTTTTATTTATAAATTAGAAAAACTAACAAGTAATCTTAGACTTCTATTTACCCTCAATCAACGGTCCAGATTCGTTAACATTTAACACCGTAAGGGTTGTTAACATTTGATCCATATTCTATATATATATATATATATATATCTCGCTCTTCATCCGTCATCTCTGCTTTTGATCATGTGGTGTTAGTCGACTTAAAGCTCTCCGATTTATGCTTCGATGACCATGTCTGCCGAATTCAACCTCGTCGGGAGCTCCTACTCCTCCAGCCCGGCCCCAACTTTCTTCAAGATTTGATTCAATGATTTCTTCAAGACTTGATCATGTGGTGTTAGACCACTTCAAGAATTGATTCGATGATTTTTTCATATTCCTCTTCGACCCCCTTATCTCCCATGACCGCCTTCTGCTTCTTCGATTGGTCCCCCGCCCGCTGCTTCGGATCCCGCGAGCCTGGTGTAACGGCCCGAGATTATGATTCCCGAGTTACGTTTCGAGGGATAAAACCCCTCGTTAGGATCTTGCGCCCCGAGTACAGGTTGAAGGTTTGAAATCAAGGATTTGTAGTTTAAAGCGGGATTTCGCACCCAAATCCGGAAGGTCTGCTGGAGACCCCGGGGTAACCCCTGTACCTGTCCTAAGTCTACAAAGTGGAAAATCTTTTATCATGCCAAGGACATAAATTGTGAAACGATACAACCAGTGTCGCGGCAAAGGCGGGTCAAAACAGAGTATAAGTAGGAAGAAATCCCAAAAGTATGAATCTGGTGAAGTCAGGGTTCAAACACTCACTCTCCACCATATGAATGGACCCCGTCAAAACAGCACAGAATCAAGCAGTGAATCGGGTACCTGAAACTATACCACAAAGTCAGGCCAAGAGTTCGCCACCCCCCTTCATGCAGTACTGGAATATTAACCACACTATCATGCTCCTAATTCATATATGCAGAATATGAAGTAAGGCCTTAACAAAGAATACCAAGTGGTATATCCCTCTTCTACCACCACCCCCCTTCCAGATAGGATGGAGACTGGCCAGTTCGATGCTATAGCATATCACATCTCTTCATCATATCGTACCTCATGCTCGTCTCGTATCTCATGATATATATATATAAATGACTCAAGGAGGACAACTCCCGATGAAGCTGGGCTGCCCTATGACCCTAACAACGACTCTAGGACTCACAGATAACGACCGTTCTGTATTCAAACGCATACAGAATAAGAATGCTCATTCATAAGTGCAAGTCCTAAGCATGATAATACATGGCATGCTTTTATGCATATGCAACACCTATATACTATATGACACATTAGGCAGGAGGCCCTGATTACTGAGTAACCCCCGAAGGACTTACCTGGAGAAGCGCAGAATCCAAACAATAATCAGCAATGGCAAGCAATCCAACAGATTAAAGATCACCTAGTAATCCCATAAATAACATAATCAGTCTAAGTCTAATTTACACAAGGCACACAAGTCACATATGAACATATAAGATACACATAAATGTGATAACTCGACTGTCTCATCATTATTAACATTATCATCTCATCTTCAGTTCTCATCTCGTCTCATCATAACTTGTCAACTCATCAGTTTAAAAATAACCTCCATATATATATCATACTTAGCCAAATTCGCATATTATTATTTCATACTCATACTTCCCATATATATATATATATATATATATATATATATATATACCATCATCATCATCATCATCATCATATATATCGAACATTTAATCTATTCTAAAAATCACCACAATATCATGCTATTAGTCACACATATCATACCGTTAATCAACCGAGCATATTATCATGCTGGTTAGTCATCGAATAAGTCTTACTCTTAGGTTAGTTTCAAAACCGTTTCAAAATCCGGGTCAAATAGTTAAGAATTCCGACCCTTGAAAATACTTGCAAAATTCCTTTTTCAATTTATTTACTAAATCATTTTCCAACCCTGAAATTATTTTCCAATTCCCTTTTAAATCAATAATATATTTTAAGTCCCAATAATATTACATGATATTTCAAATACCATTTACTAAATACCTTTACAAGATATTTTCAAATCTTAAAATCCCGACCATTTTTACTTAATAAAACCGACCCCTTATAAAATCCTAAAAATAATATTTTATATTTAAATCCTCAAATAATATTTTCTAATATTTATATACCCTTAAATAATTAAATAAATAAACGGATAAACCCGAACCGAACCCATATATTAAATCCCCAAACCGATTAAACCAATAACACATATTATATATATACAAATTAGTAAAGGGGCCCACAAGCCACGTTGGCTTGTCTTCCTCCCCGATTTCAAAATTGAGAGCCCGCCCGCCTGCCTGATCGACACAGTCCGGAGGAGAAGGCCGTCGGCGACTGCTCGACACCGGCCGCCTCTCACGCTCCCGCCTGGACTCGCCCGGCTCGGACCCTACTCGCACCTCTCTCACACACGCTCGCTGCTCGCCCCTCTCGCACACGCTCTCGTTGCTCACGCTTATGACCTCGCCGCTCCCAAGCTCGCCGGAGCTATTGCCGGGGCTCACGAGCCCACCCGAACGTGCCGCACTCAGCCCACGCTCACCCCCGACTAGCCTAAGCATCGAAAAGACTAAAAAAAATGAATCGAAATGAGGATAAATTCGGAGCTCACCGAGATGGATTTTTCGCGACTTCGGAGCTCTCGATCGGAGTTCTGGGCTTCGTCGGTGGCTCGCGATGGCTTGTCGGTCCTACACCGAATGTGGGTGAGTGTGATGGTGAAGACCGCAAGCAATTTCGATCAAAAACGAAGGAGGGACGCTTACCGGAAGTTAGCTTCGCGATTGATCGAAGATTAGAAAGGAATGGGCTGTGGTGGCTCCGTGGCGGCTCCGGTGGTGTCCGTTGTTGCTGCTGGTGGTTCAGAGGGATGCCGCGGTTGCTGCTGGTTGCTCCGAGGAGGTGTCGAAGGAGCCGCTGCGGTGATGGAAGGTGATGAATGGAGGTGACGGTGAGGAGATGAAATGGTGATGGTAAGGAGGTGATGGTGACGATGAGTGATGGTGAGGGTGATGGGGTAAGGGGTGGGTTGAATTTGAAGGGTATGGTGAGGTGAGGGAGTGGGTGAAGATTGAGTGTGGAAATTGGTAATCAAGTACTCGGAAATAAACCCCGGATACGCAAATTTCGAACCCCGAAATTAGTTCTCGAATGTTAGTTTCCACGACTCTCGCTTTCTCGATCAATTAGATTTGTAAAATCGAAAAGGATATCGTCACCCGATAATTATTTCAAATTCGCGAAGTAAAAGGACGGAATCATTCGTCAAAAATTTAAATTCGAGTCAGAATTCGTTAAACGAGCTTTAAAACTGATTTAATTTCATTTTTAATTCTCTTTTTCCGACAAAATTAGGATTTAAAAATCCAAGCCTTTACACCTGGAAACGCCACTCACTGTTCGCCTCCTCCGACCTCTCTGTCGAAAATGACATGGGTCTGAGATGATGACAAGATTTGAGATGGGAGAGGTTAATTTAAAGATAGGAGGGGCTAATTTTCAGATCTTGTGAAATTAATTTCAGTAAACAAAAAAGTTAGTTCCACAATCCCCTATTTGAATCTATTAGTTTGCGAAACAACGAGACTTTTGTGGATGAATTTTGTAATTTTGCAGAGTGGAATACAATAAAAGGTGATTGATTTGTTGACATGGATGAATTTCGGAGCTTCGTCCCCCATTTCGGTGGTCCGAGGACGACAAATGGGATTTAAGAGGTATTCGGAAGTAAAGTCGAATTTTTCATATGTATGGACCATTTTTGTGCTTCAAGGATGATTTTCTTTTTTACGTTGGCGGTCATATGAATGAAACACGCATCGATATCCTCGAATAATAATGTGATACCATCGAATAAACCAGCGATACCCTGATTAGACATAAGTACTTATGCTCCTCTAACATCCTTGAAAATCAGAAAAGAGGTGATTCCTCTTGGCAATGGGTCAAACTGACAACACTCATTGATAAATTTAAGACATGACTTATTTGGTCAGTGGGAAATGGGACTTCTATCAAATTTTGGACGGATAATTGGATTACGACTTCTCCTCTACAGTCTAGGGATGATTGCCCCCAAATTGGTAAGATAGAAGAAATTGCTAGTGATTATATATTGGGTGTTAAATGGTGGATGGAAAAACTAAACAATATGTTACCTGTAGATATAGTCAAAGACATCTTGGATATCCCACTCCCGGTTTCTTCCTTTGAGGATCGACTTTATAGGTCGCCTGATAGAGCGGGATGGTTCACCACTTCGAGTGCATACAAATTAATCATTGCTCAATCCTCTTTGAACATAGATAATAATGCCTGTATATTGAATTTGGATATTCCGCCTAAGGTAAAAAAATTTCTCTGCAAATTAAGTCTACAAGGATGGACTACGACCAACTACATTCAGGCTCGCCTGTCGCGGTGCTTCTGTACCTTCCACATGTATCTTGTGCAACTGTGCGGCCGAAGATGATGTTCACCTTCTGTTTGAATGTCATTATCTGTGCTATCTTTTCCGTCTTCCCACACGCATTAACTCAACAATAGTCAATATGATAAATCAATCAAGATATGTAAAACCTATCATTTCCTTCATCGGAAACAATCTTACCTCTGCGACTAAGGTGGATCTTGCCTTTCTTTGGTGGTCAATTTGGTACATTCGGAACCAACATGTATTTAGGCAAGTCCCCATCCCTCACAAAGATAGGCCATTACACATTATTAAAACTCACAAAGAGAATTGGTATAAAACATCTCTACGGGAAAGTAGTTTAGTGGAGGACTGCCCCTCTATTTCACTAAGCTCTAATCACCTAGGAAAGAAAAATAAGTATGGTAAGATTACGTGGCATAAACCAACCGAGGGAAACTCTTAAATTAAATTTTGATGGATCCACAATTGCTAACAATGACAGCTCTGCAGGAGCAATAATCCGAGACTAGGATGGGCGATCGATACACATTAGTTATCAAAAACTTGGTAAACAAAGTCCCCTAAAAGCGGAAGCTCCTCTTTTAAAATTGGGAATCCAACATCTCATACGACTCTACATCGACAAAATCCACATTGAAGGTGATTCTAGCATAACTATAAACCACTTAAACCAAACATCTAAATGTCCTTGGGAAATCGAACTGATCATATCAGATGTTAAACTCTTATTATCGACTTTGAAAGAAGTTTTTTTCTTTCATGTTCCCCGTTTGGGAAATAGAGTGGCTGATAAGGTTTCACATCTTTGCCACTTTTTCCGGGGTGTCGATATTTACTACGATTCTGTTCTATTAGACCTTATCAGTATCGATGTCGTCGGGTAGAGCTCGCTTGTCCGAATTCTATCCTAATCAAAAAATAATAAAAAAAAAATTAAGGGCATGGGATGGACTTTGTACAAAGTAGAAGGGTACCATACGGAAATTTAAAAAGTCTTGGACACCAAGTGGAATAGCTAAAACTAAAAGGATACCACACGGAATTTTTCAAAAAATTAAAATGGACAGGTTGCTAATTAACTCAAAAGGCCGGGTGGATACTTTTTTTATTTTAACAATCAAATGCGCTTCCTAATCAAGTTTTTTAGATCCGAACAAGGATATTGAAAATTTTGTAGTTATATACTACGTATGTAGTATATGAATTAGGGGTGGGCACAAATCCCGCAAATTCCGGGCCCGTCCCGATCTCGGTGGGATTTGAAAAAAAAAAATGAATCCCGTCCCGGTCCCGTCCCGCAAAAATTATGCGGGACGGGACGCGGGACGAAGATTTCTTATCCCGCAAATCTCGTCCCGCATATATATAATATAATATATAAATATATACGTAGTATTATACAGTGTACACATATACACTTTGTATATATATAGACTTTTGCAGTATATATAATTATATATACTTTTACAGTATATAAATAAATATATATATACACACACTTTTACAATTTACAGTGTATATATACTGTTTTTTGGTGTATAGTGTATATATACACTTTTACACTGTATAACACATACAGTGTGTATGTATAAATTTGTATATATTATCATTTGTATAGATTTTATATATATATATATATATATATATATATATATTGTGTAATTATACGTATAATGTGTTTAATGCGTATATATTTAAGGAAAATCGTAAAATTATATAAAAAATGTTATCCCTTTGAAAATCGCAAAATATATATAAATTTTAGAATTTTTTATAATGTTTTTATTTGAGGGACAAGGCCCGTCCCGTTCCGGTCCCGTCCCGTCCCGCGAGGGACAAGGCCCGCGCGGGATTGAAAATAAAAGAGTGAATCCCGTCCCGTCCCGTCCCATGCCCACCCCTAATATGAATTAATCAAAATTTTTCGATCCGAACAAGAATATTGAAAATTTTGTAGCTATATGTATGTAGTATATGAATTCCCAATTTTCGTTTGAGATTATTATTATTATTATTATTATTATTATTATTATTATTATTATTGGAAATACTATTATTAATATTCAAAGTTTCTACATGAAAATTGGACTGGAGCCGACTAGCAATTTTCGTTTGAGATTATTATGAATTTGTTTGAGATTTAGATTTTGTCATATATAATACAAAAACCTGAGCAAATTAAGAAAACAATGAATTGAATTCCACTATTCCAGTACATACATACAAGATGATCGAAGAGTGAATGAATTATTGGTAAAACATATAGTACGTACGTCATGGAATCCAACACATTAGAAAGGGCCGATGGTGTAGCTACAAGCTTTTCTCAAGTAGGTGTATCCGCGGCGCTCCCGATCCACCACCTTCCCAACTTGTATTGGCAACTGTTCCTCCTTGTTTCGAGTCAAGCAGTCGCCGGCCATTGGATGGTCGTGTAAGACCTTCACTAACGCATCCGCCGCCATGTTCCCTTCCCGATGAATGAACTCAATATTCGGTCTTTCGGGCAACTCTGCAAGGATCTTCCGAATGACATCCAACACCTCCTCGTTGTACCACGTATTTGTCCTCCTTCCTTCCACGACATTGATCAAAAACTTGGCGTCACCCTCGATGCATAGTTTGTGAAATCTTTGAGAGCGCGCGTAGCAAAGTCCGATGAGGAGAGCGTTCGCCTCGCCATCGTAGGGGGTTTGGCCAGCAAACTCACGTCTGGCAAACCCGTAGGAGAAGATCGGAACGCCAAGGTGGTCTCTGAAGATTCCGGCGCTAATGGCGGAACTCTTGGATCGCAGTAATCCGCCGTCGAAGTTTAGTTTGATGTAGCCTTCTTTAGGGGGTGTCCACATAACCTCTCTCGCAGGAATATAAACTTGATGACAGATTTGACGATGACGACTAGTTCTTTGAGTGGGAAAAGATGGACAGTCGACCAAACTAGCCATATCTATGTCGGACATGTTGCTGTGTGGAGAGGATTAGGGTTTACGTTTTCTAGAAATTAAGTGAACAAATATTCAGGTGTATTTACAACGGAGTATTTATAAACATTAATTGACTTTGTTTCTACGCAAAGCAATGAATAAATTAGGAAACCATATATTTGTAAGATTTTCTAATTTATGTTAAATACGGGTAAAGGTCATATTTTGTGTGAAGATTAGGAAACCATATTTTTAAGATTTTCTAACTTATATTCAAATAAGGTTTATATGTTAATAACCTATTAATAGTAATAAAAGATAACAGTTTTTTTCCCTAAAAGACGGGTGTTGTCGTCTCTGGGAACCTTTTTTTTTTTGAAGCAAGAAAAGAAATTAGGCAGGTGACCGAGGACGCACAGCCCGGCACCTTCCTAGAGCGTCCTTCCGGACGAGAACCGCAAGTTCTGCATCAGAGTCCAAATATCCATCGGCAGGGAACTGTAGGCAAGACGAGCAATCCGATCTGCTACAGTATTAGAGTCCCTGAAAATATGACGGACAGCAACATTAGAAATTTCATTAAGAGTTAATTTCGTATCTGATAGTAAAAGCTCAATGTTCCAGGGACATTTCCAGTCCCCAAGTAGCGCTTTTACAACCGTAAGGTTGTCACCCTCAACAAGAAGGGATTGTGATCCAATTTGTAGAGCTTGTCGAACACCCATGGCAAGTCCAAGGGATTCAGCATACAAGATTGAAACACCAGGGCAAGTGCCATTACCAAGAGATACTATATTACCCGTCGAATCACGAATAACAAATCCGTAGGAAGCTTCACCAGAAGATAACCT
The DNA here is from genome assembly GCA_963922045.1 of Persicaria maculosa. Taxonomy (NCBI): domain Eukaryota; kingdom Viridiplantae; phylum Streptophyta; class Magnoliopsida; order Caryophyllales; family Polygonaceae; genus Persicaria; species Persicaria maculosa. The sequence goes on along the minus strand of OY998257.1, from coordinate 60,845,096 downwards.
GGACCCATCAAAGTCTCTGGGAACCTTTACATACAATATAAGAGGAGCAAAGTATATTTTTCTTGCTTTGTCATTTCATTAATTTTGTGATATATATGATTTATATATAGTTTACGATATGCCTTTGCACAAAGAAAAAAACAACCAAAATGTACCGGTTCACGCAGAAGTGCCTTTGTAAATAAAACAATAATATGAATAATAGGTGAGACCGTTGTTTTCAAACTAAATTTTGATGGCACTAAATCTTTGTCTGTCTTTGCTTCTGCATGGTTTGTAATCAGAGATGACAATGGTAGGATGATCGTCTGCGATGTCTGCAGGTGTGGGAGGATGTCTGCGGTCCAGGCCGAAGCAGTTGATTTGCAGCTCGGATTGCTGGAAGCTCGGAGACTGGGAATCCGAAGAGTTGATGTGGAAGGAGACTGTCTCACGATCGTGAATGCGATCAATGGCGTTTTGTCGACTCCTTGGGAGATAGAGATTCTTATTTCGGATGCACTCCGTTTGCTTCACTTGTTTGAGATGGCCTCCGTGTCCCACATTTTTCAGGGAGGCGAACAGAGCGGCTAATTGACTCACTCATATGGCTTTGGAGTCTGGCTCGTCGTCTTGGAGTTCTAATTTAGAGTTTCATACTCTCGTCCGTAGGGACGCTCTTGGGTGGTGGTACAACCACGGTTGACACCCCCAAATTCTCGCCTGTATAAAAAAAATATATGAATAATAGGACCCCGGCCCATTTTTTGTAAAGAGCGGAAATATTTAAATAATATTTTAATCGAATAAGGATTTAAAATGGAGTAAATTCGGAATTTTGGAAATTTTGAGAATTTTCGTCCTCGAACTATCAGAATGTTTGAAACTTTCTAAAATAAGTTCCGGCATTGTTTTGAACAGATTTTCCGACAATTTTCAATTTCTACTATTTTGACTTGAGATATGAGTATGTAGGGCTGTTATTTGAGCCGAACAGCTCGAACTCGGCTCGGGCTCGGCTCGGAAAAGCTCGACTTGAGCTCGTTTGGACACAAAATATGAACCGAGCTTGAACAATATTTTAGGCTCGACACGAGCCAGAGCCGAGCTCGGAAGCTCGATGTGTTAATTACCGAAATTACCCTTAGGGTAATATGTGAGGCAGGCTTAAGTTAGCCCGAGTGTTGTCGCCTCCTTTCTTGGTTTCTCCTGTTCTCCAAATTTCCAATCCGTCGTCCCTCCGACCCTCCTTCCTGTTCACACTCTTCCCCTTTCGCCCTCCTTCCAACGGCGAAGTCCCTCCACGATGTCCTCCAACTGAACCGTGAAGTACATGTCGGATTTGCTGCAGCAGCAGCACCCGTTCTTCAGTCAGAGTGTCGAACCAGGTTTGTTCGTCTAATCCTTTCGTCCCTCCTTCCTGTTTATCTTCTCTTAGGACTGGGTATTGTAGATTTGTTAGTAATTTACATATTTTCGGGTCGGTGATTGTAGATTTGTTAGATCTACATTTCCAACTTCATTGTTCGCAGAGGCGGCGACGCTAATTCGGAGCTCTTCAACTCATATCTTCAACTTCAAGATCATTGTTGTCCGTTTTTCACAAGTGCAATGAGCCGTGAATGACTTAATGTTAGGCATTAGCTATTTAAATTGGCTGAATCGATTGAATTTACTAGGTTTAGCCATTGATTGAGCCATGGAATCTGCATGTTAATTAGTTTAAATTTGTCGATATAGCAAAGCTTGCTAATTGTTCGGTTGTTTGTTCAACCTCTGTAAGTGTTGCACACTTTGTTTATATTTTTTCTTTAAAATTAAGATTAGCTTCAAAGCTTGCTAAGTGTATGTTTGTTCAAACTCTCTTATTTTCGTTTAGTATTTCAACTAGAAACCGATCTTGAACGAGCCCGCACGATCCCCACTGACGAGCTCAAACGAGCCTAGGCTCGTTCGTTCAGCTTGTTCGAGCCTTCACAAGCCGAGCTCGAGTTTCACCCTGGGCTCGCGAGCCGAGTTTGTGCGCCAAAAAAAAAACTCGAATAATTTTTGGGCTCGAGCTCGGCTCAGCTCGTTTTTCGTTCAAGCCAAGCTTGAACATGTGAAGCTCTACTCGTTTGGCTCAAATATCACCCCTATGAGTACGTGAGCTAGATTTCATCGGATTAACTTTCTCAGGTTTGAAAATTCGATTGATAATTATGAGTCAGGAATTGGGTTGAGTGATCGAGTGTTGGGATTCAATTTTTGGGTTTTTCGAATTGCGTATTTTCGGGATCACACCCTCTATGTTTCCCCCTTCTCATAGCTTGTCTTGTTGTACCACTTCAGGACAAGAAATCTCAGCCAAATCCTTGACCAAGAGCTGATCCAAATCAAATCTCATCCACTCACCTTCTCTCTTTCCCCTTTGGGCTAGACACCCACATCCTCCTTTCTTTCTCCTTCACCATTGCACCCCCTCAAAATGGTAACCCATCCCACTTTGTTATCCCTTATGGCATCCGAAAATCAGGCCCTTCACACATCATCTCCCTTTCGAAAATCAGATCTCTCTCTCTCTCCCATCCAAAACACTCTCTTTTCTTCATCCTTCACATTTCCTCCTCACTCCCATTTTCAAATCCAAACCACACTCAAAGAAAAACACTTCCTTGCCTCATTTGTCAAGCCAAAACACTCCCCTACCTTCCTTCTTTCGTGTTCAAACAAGAAGAAGCCAGCCAGCACCCGTTTCGACGCCAATCCAGAAGCTACAGAAGCCTTTTCCCTGCAGCGAGTTCCATTTTGCCGCCACAAGATCCCAGTCACCCCCGCGAGTTCTCTGTCGCTGTCGCGAGTTGGAGCTCGGGAGGCGCTCTGTTCATCCTTCGTCACGGTAATCCCCCTCATTCTCCTTTTCTTGCTTCCTTTCCCTTCTAAACCACATAAAGGTGGAACTTTATTGACTTCCCTTCCTTCCAAGGTTGAGAAGAGCTTGATCCAACCCCTGGAAGAGAAAATCGAGCCCCTCACTCCCTCCTTCCCCTGTTTTTCCAAGGCGGGCTCGGTTGCACTTGTTTTCTTTTGTTTTGGTCTCAAATCTTCATTAAGGAGGACTTGTACTCATATTCTATCTTTATTAGGCTCAGTCAGTTGCTTTCCTCGTCGATTTGAAGCTCGGAAAACCATCATCGGAGCCCTTGATGTTTTCTCGAAGAACCTTGGGTAATCCCTCTTCCGCTCTCCGTCTCTAGTCCACGTTTGTTTCATTTTATGTTGGTTGAGGTCGGGGAGGGTAATGCTTGACTTTAAAATTGATTTGGGAAAGAATTGGTTGGATTCAAGGAAAAAAACAAGCCAAAACGTTCGAATCTCGCTACAACGAAACCATGGTCGACGCGGCGAGTTAGAATTGAGACAGGGAAATGAGACCTTTCACCGCGGCGAGCGACCATTTTTCCGTGGCAAAATTAGTCATGTGCCTTTGGCCGAGGCCGGCTCCCTTAAATCCCCTAGCCTTTGTTTCGGTTTTGGGTTGAACTGGTTTATGGTGGGGTTATTGTCAACAGTTGATTCCGCGATATGGATTTTAAATATAATTGTTTTATGGGGCTACTATAATATTTTCAAGTAGGATTTTGATGAAAATGTTTGGGTTTTGAAAGGTTTCGAAGTCTTTCGAAAAGATGTTTTAAAACCCTAGTTGTTGTTGTTGCTAAGATATTTCTATGATGATCTTTACAACTTGTATTTCGGAACTGGTCTTGAGAGGTCTTGTGTTTTAAAAATGAGTATGCCGGAACCCCTCTCACGTAATAACTTTTGAAAGCAATTTAACTAGACTTAATGATTTGAGGACGACCTTTGCACACCGTTGTTTATCGAATTGACTTATTGGATCCTTGGACCTTCAAATTGTTTAAATGGACCCTTTGGACCTTAAATCGGAATCTTTGGACTTTAACTGGACCGTTTAGACTTTAACTATTGGACTTGAATGTAACATCTCAAATATAAATATTCGGGTTACGTTTCGAAGGTTTGATACCTTCGTTCGAATCTTGCGATCCAAGTACGGGTCGAGGTTTCAAACCCAAAATATTAGTCTTGGAAAGACGGGATTTCGAACCCGAAAACATACGAATGGTCATTCGGTACACAGATCCTGTCATATAGACTAAATCGCTCAAATTCATTTTATCGTTCAAACAAGTAAAGCGGAAAAACGGGGTACAACATGCCACGACAAAGCCGGGTCAAAACCAAAAATACGGAAACCTGAGTACGAAATTATCCAAGTCTAAAGTCTAGTGAACGTCAGTCTCTTAGTCGGTATAATTCCATTGGAAAATAACCTTGTCATAGAGCATCGAACAATTAAGCAACTGAAAACATACCTAAAAATATATAGCGGGGCAAGGAATCAGACTGAGGCCCACACTTGTCTAGGTCTCACTACAGGCACACGTATACGTTATACCTAGATAAAGATGCATCTAATGCAATGCGAAATTTTAACACACAGGTCATGCTGATTAGGATGTATATAAATATGCAAAAAGTGTGGTGAATGACCCAAAGAATGCCAAGTAGCATATCCCACTCAAAAACCACGCCCATAATTAGGGTGGCGACTCCTACCACTCCTATACCTAGGGTGGCGACTTCTATCTCTCTCATACCTAGGGTGGCAACACCATTTCCAGTCCCATACCTGGGGTGGAGACTAAGCCGTAGCTGCAGTCATATAATATCAATGTCATGCTCATATATAAATTTCTCAGAATTATGCTCGGATAATCAGACTCATAAGACTCGATAGGTACGAACCCAATGAAGCTGGTTTCCCCTATGACCATAGCAACAACTCTAGGAATTACAGATAATTGTCGTTCTCTTTTCAAACGCATAAAGAAGACGGATGCTCATTCATAAGTGCAATTCCTAAGCATGATACTACATGTCTTGCTTTTATGTATATGCATCACCTAGTATATCATGTGACTACATGCAGTAGGGAATAAATCTGATCAGTTTGAGTAAGCTCCATAAGGAGCTTAATTACCTGGAGAAGCACAAAATCCAAAGCAATCACAGCAATAGCAAGCAATCCAATCAGGTCACAAAACACCTAACGAGTATCACATAACATGCATAAGTCTATGTTCTATTTCATATAATGGCCATGACTCATATAAAAGAAAGGGCTCGATTCCATAACATCAACATTGTTATCTCAACCATCGCATATCGTCACATATCATCTCATTCTCATATCCTCATCATCATTAACATCATCTCAACTCATCTCGGACCATTTCATCATATATCATCTTATAACATCTCATCATTTTCCTCATTCACATACTTCACAAGTAAGATTCATCAATCAGTTCCTTAAAATCATCCTTGGCCAATCCCAATTATAAAACATTAATCAACTCTTTTAGCCAAGCCTTAAATCTCATCTTATCTAAACAATCTGACGTAGTTAGGACATTTCAAAACCTTAGATATACGAAGGGTCATTGGGTACCCAGATCCTGTCCTATAGACTAAATCACTCAAATTCATTTTATCGTTCAAACAAGTAAAAGCGAAAAATCGGGGTACAACTTGCCACAACAAAGCCGGGTCGAAACCGAAAATACGAAAGCCTGAGTACGAAATTATCCAAGTCTAAAGTCTGGTGAACATTAGTCTCTCGGTCGGTATAATGCCATAGGAAAATAACCTTGTCATAGAGCATCGAGCAATTAAGCAACTGCAAACATACATAAAAATATATTGCGGGGCAAGGAATCAGACGGAGGCCCACAAATGTCTAGGCCCCACTACAGGCACACATATACGTTATACCTAGATAAAGATGCATTTAATGCAATACGGAATTTTAACACACAAGTCATGCTGATCAAGATGTATATAAATATGCAAAAAGTGCGGTAAATGGCCCAAAGAATGCCAAGTGACATATCCCACTCAAAAACCACGCCCATACCTAGGATGGCGACTCCTACCACTCCCATACCTAGGGTGGCGACTCCTACCACTCTCATACCTAGGGTGGCGACTCCATTTCCACTCCCATACTTGGGGTGGAGACTCAGCCGTAGCCGTAGTCATATTATATCAATGTCATGCTCATATATAAATTTCTCAGAATCATGCTCGGATAATCAGACTCGATAGGTACAAACCCGATGAAGCTGGGTTTCCCTATGACTTTAGCAACGACTCTAGGAATCACTAATAACGACCATTCTCTTTTCAAACGCATAAAGAAGACGAATGCTCATTCATAAGTGCAAGTCCTAAGTATGATACTACATGGCATGCTTTTATGCATATGCAGCACCTAGTATATCATGTGACTACGTGCAAGAGGGAACAAATCTGATCAGTCTGAGTGCTCCATAAAGAACTTACCTAGATAAGCGCAAAATCCAAAGCAACCATGGCAATAGCAAGCAATCCAATCAGGTAATAAAACACATAACGAGTGTCACATAACATGCATAAGTCTATGTTTTAATTCATATAATGGCCATGACTCATATAAAAGAAAGGGATCGATTCCATAACATCAACATCGTTATCTCAACCATCGCATATCGTCACATATCATCTCATTCTCATCTCCTCATCATCATTAACATCATCTCAACTCATCTCGGACCATTTCATCATATATCATCTTATAACATCTCATCATTTTCCTTAACCATTTTCATAAGTCAACATAAAATTCCACAAATCAAATCGTGCTTGCAAGTCATATACATATTCATGACATAATTCACCTACTTCACAAGTAAGATTCATCAATCAGTTCCTTAAAATCATCATTGGCCAATCCCAATTATAAAACATTAACTCTTTTAGCCAAGCCTTAAATCTCATCTTATCAAAACAATCCGACATAGTTAGGACATTTCAAAAACTTAGATATATTAGTTAAATCAACTTTCGCCCCTTGAAAGAAAACGTTTCCAAAAATACCATTTTTAAATCTCAGGTTCAATTAGCACAATTAGTACATGCTTAAAATCTCAACAACTTAAAGATCATAAATATCACATAACAATTCATCACATAAACATATAGCCATGTAATTTAACCATTAAATAAACACTTAAACATTCAACCACTTCTCATCATCATATTTGGTTAGAATTTATTTATAAACACTTAAACATTTAACCTTATTTTATTAAAATAAATCCGACAATTCAAGGTTAGGTCATTTCCAAAAATTTCCGTTTTAAATCTTATTAAATCCAATTCCATTTACCAAATCAAGTTCTAACCTTTAAAACCCTTTTTCCAAATTCTTTTCTTTTTAAAATCCAAATCTCATAATATTATATTTTAAATCACAATAATAATATTATATCTTTAAATATCAATAATAATATTTTATTTTTAAATCTCATTAATAATATCATATAAGCTATATTCCATCTATTTTAATATTAATTATATAACATTAATATAGCAATTAACAATATGTAAAATAGTTATATAGTATAACAACCCATATTCCCCAAACCGGCCCAAACCCAAAAAAAAAAGGCCCAACCCGAATCCCTACCCCAAATCTGATTTGTGTTTTAAGTGAACCCAACCCGGACCGGTTTTTTATTAATTAAAAGCACCCGAACCGGTTTAACTTAAAACAAAACAAAACTCACCCAAATCAGAACTATTCATTGTCTTTCCCCCCCCCCCCCCCCAATCCCCAACCCCTTTTCGAACATCAGAGAAACAAAGGAAGGGAAGAGGCTCTGGCCGGCGGCGACTGGCGGCTCTGACCACCTTCCCGACTCCGATGGAGCATGAATCAACAAGAAAGGGAAGGAAAAAGAAGGTGCTTACCGAGGAGTGTTCGGATTTATCGGGAAACGTCGTCGGGGTGCAATTTGACTTGCCGATGATGGGAAGAACTCCGGGGGCCTGGGTTGACAATGGGAGGTAAAAAAATGAAGCTTTAGTGCCCTATTGAGCGAAAGGAGGAGAGAGGGTGGCTTACCAACCCAAATCGGAAAACAGTGGGTAATGCAGGGCCGGTTATTGGGCGGTGCAAGTGGTCTGCTTGCACAGGGCTCAAATTTGTTAGGGGCCCAATACATTTAAGTACAGTATATATATATATATATATATATATATATATATATATATTAAATGGCTTCTACGTCATCAAAAAGATCAATGTGGTGTTGTGGTTTTTGTTTGGTAGGGAAATGCAACAGACCCATGTTCGAATCCTATGTATTGCATGCTTCTAATATTTTTTCCCTTGGGCCCTACTCATTTAAATTTAATTATTGATTTAATTAATTTTTCTTTGGGCCCTACTCCCCCACCCTCTACACTTAAAAACTAATATAATTAATATTTATATAATTTTTAACTTTTAAAGAGTTATCAAATAACTTAAATTTTAATATGAGAATATGTTATTCCTTTAATTATCCTTTTAAAAAAAAGTCGTTTGGTGACACTATAAATTAAGAAGTATATATATAACATTGTTTTCATGTAAATAAACGATAAATAGTTTTTTTAATGAAATAGATGTAATTCACTACTAAAAAAATATAATTATGATCCTAACAAACATGAAAAAAATAAAAATAAAAGGGCCTAATTCTAATAATCACACCGGGCCTTCGAAAACATCGGGACAGCCCTGTAATGAGAGGGAGATGACTCGACTATAGTGTCCTGGGCTTCTGGGCTCGCTACTCCTAGCTCGAGGCTAGGCTGCTACTCAGACAAAAGCTAAGATGTTGTTGTTGTTGTTGCTTGAACGAGAGAGAGGAAGGCGGTGCTGCAGCAGCTTGGAGTCCCCGAAAACAGGGTCACGGGTGTGCTTACAGTGGTGCTGGGCTCGGTGAGAAGAGAGAGAAGATGGTGATGGTGGTGCTTGAGTTGTGTGCTGCTCGGACAAAAGAAAGAAACAAGGGAGAGTTTGGCTTTTCTTTTGCTGTAAAGGAACAAAGGAAGGACTCAGGGGAAGAAATGGATGGTTTGTGTTTGAGGTTTGTGGGTTTGTGTTTTGATGGATGGTTTAAGGGTTGCATGTGTTCCAAATATAAAGAAAAGGAGTGAGGGGAGTGCTTGAGAGCTGCTGAGAATAGGATCAAAGGGATGGAGAGGGAGTGTTTGGCATTTTTCAAAATAGGGTGAAGCAAGGTGGATGGGCTTGGGAGATCCTTAGCCAAATCAGGAAAAAAAGGAAGGTGGAAGGAAGTTGGCTTCTGTAGCTGTTGGGGTTGGTCGAAAATGGGAGTGTTGCATATGCATAAGAGCGTGATCATGTAGTATCCTACTTAGGTTGCACTAATTGACTGAGCATCTGGTTACTTTATGCGTTTGAAAACAGAACGGTTGTTATCTGTGAGTCATTAGAGTCTTTGCTAGTGTAATAGGACAGCTCGGTCCCATCGGGTTGGTCCTGTTTGAGTCCTTGAGAGTGTGAGTATATTTTACATCCCATCTCGGAGTAGGTGTTGATCCCAACCTCGGTGTAGGTTGGGAAAATTCTATTCATATATGTGTGTGTGTGTGTGTACTCCAACCTCGACGTAGGTGTGGACAATGTGGTTACATATATTCTAGCCCCGATTGAGGCACAGACATATCCCGCCCTGGCTGAGGTTTGGATTCATGAGAGATTGGAATATGTTGCTTGGCATTCTTTGGGCGCCTTTATAATTTTTCTGCATATTATATATCTGCCAGCATGCATGAGTGTTAATATTCTTGTCATGCATTAGAAGCATCTTTATTTAGGTATAGCGTATATGATATGATCGCAGTAGGGACCGAGTCCCGTGTGTGAGCCTCAGTTTGATCCCATTCCTTGTATTATTTTCTTAAGGTATGATTGCAGATTGTTGATTGCTCTATGCTTCGATAGCGGGTTATCTTTTGATGCACTATCAACCAAGACACTGACTTCCACCAGACTTCATATACTTAGAATATTTTATACTTGTTTACTTGGTTTTGACTCGCCCATTTTGTGGCGAGTTGTATTCTGATTTCTGCTTTTATATGCCTGAACATGAAATGATTTTGAGCGACTTAGTCGAATAGGACAGGTTCGAGGTACCCAACGGCCCCATCGCGTATTTTGGGGTTCGAAATCCCCTCTTTCAAGACTAACACTTTGCTTTTGAAACCTCAACCCGTACTTGGATTGTAAGATCTAAACGAAAGTATCCGATCTTCGAAACATAACCCGAATATTATATTTGGACCGTTACATTGTTGTTTAAACTTTACAAAGAAAAAAGTAAGAAATATCGTTAATGTGAAGGGAAAAAAGGAAAAAAAAAATGTAAATAAAACACATCTTGAAGAAAATACAATTGTTATGAAAGCTCATATGTGTCATAGTTGGACAATAGGGGAGTTTTTAGCTCCCTTCTATTTTCCACTCAAAAGCTTACACAAACTCAAGTCCAAAAGAATGGTGTAACATCATGATGCAAAAGTACAATGGAAAAATTGACCAAAAAAATTCATCTAAGTCATTTAATAATAGTAACAAGGCTAAATGAATACAAACATATAATGTCAGTACATAGACAATCTCATACAAAAAATCTCTTAGACAATGGTTATTTACCTAGACACATAATGGTTTTGGAACTAATTTCTATATTTGTGTTGCTTCTAATAGTGACAACGGTATGATCTATAACAACAGTTCACTAAGGCAACAGTTATATATACGATGTTAAAGACTCACAATGCATGTTGTCTATGAAACTCCGAAATTCTGAACAATAGGTATTTAACAGTTGTAACCATTGTCTAAAGATGCTTTAACCATTATCCGAGTTTCATGTAAATGTTGCCTAACTACCTTTTAAACATTGTCTAAATATCCTTTATATAGCTGTCAGTTAAGCACCCTTTATGTAACAACCTAAATATTATTTATGTTGACTAACTTTGGTAGTTCTTGTGCTCTAGTTATTGATTAATGTGTGTATGTTTGGATACTTAGGATGATTTGTATGATTTAAGTTTCCATGCTTGAGTTGTTTATTTTTTATACTCTATATTAGATATGAATGTAGTAGTATGTTTAGTATTGCATTATTTCTAAAGCATATCTACTCTTTATGTCTTTGGAAAAACATTCATGTGTGTGCTTAAATGTCTTGCGAGGGTCAAGAGGACAACTGTGTTCCATATCAGTCTAATACCTCAATCAAATTAGGAGTAAAATTAAGAAATGAAATTACATTCCATAATATACTTTATTATATTGAAAGTCATGGTATAAGAAGAAATGATAATTTGATAAGAACCACATTCGACCTATTTTTACAAGCCGAGGTTGGTAAAAAAAATGTTAAGATAGATGGACATACGACTTGACATTTTTAGGGTCCATTTACCAATTTTCTTTTTATAAGATACCATGTTTATGTTATTTCGATTTAAATAAACAAATGCAATATTTTAGAATAAAAAATTAATCACATAGCATGAGCTTGCTTCATTAGTACTCCCTCCGTTCGAAAATAAATGATGTTTGACTATTTTGCACGTAGTTTTAGGAGCTAAAAACTAGATAAAATCTTATTTATTTTAATTATTTTTTTTCATAGTTTAATGGTTAGTACTAATAACTATTGAACTATGAAAAAAATTAATTAAAATAAATAAGATTTTATATAGTTTTTAGCTCCTAAAACTACGTGCAAAATAGTCAAACATCATTTATTTCCGAACGGAGGGAGTAATAGATAATAAGTAAATACTTATTATCTAAAAATAAATTCTCCATTAAAAACAATACTACCTCCTCATAATTTAAGTCATTCGACACACTTTTTAATGTGTTTAAACTCTATCAAATATAAAAAAAAAATTCAAAATTTTCAAAGCAATTTCTAACTTATTAGTAATAAGTTTGAAATTATTTTAAAAAATTTGAGAAAAATTAATATTTTTTAGAGTTTGTAACATATTAAAAAGCATGTCAAAAAGTCAAACGATCTAAATTATGAGACGGATGGAGTATTGTGTTAGTACCGGTTTCATAATTTTTATAGGTATTAATGTTATATTATATAAGATACTTCAAACATTGCATTAATAGATAACAACATATCCAAGATAGTGAAGTTTGTAATCTACAATGCTAAACTATGTTGATCTAGTCAACTTGTTCGAGTGTTGTTTTCATCTCAAATGCATAAAATTGACATTTTCATAATCTTACATTCTTCATTTATCTAAAAATATAAGGAAGCATACTTGTTCAATGATAAACATGTTCCTACATTTACTCAGTGATCTCAATGAAAGCCTATAAAATATAAGGATATCATAATTTTGAGAGAAAAAAAAATAGAAATATCATCTCAATGCTATTTTTGAAAAAATCTCCATACACTATAAAGACCTCAAAACTAAATCATTCATAAAACCGAATCATTCTTCAAAAATAATAAAAGAAGATTGAGAATAATCGTAAAGGAAGAAGCTTCGTTTATATCTAAGGCTAATAAAGGCTTCTTCCATTTTCATTTATTTTGATTATTTTCAAATTCCTTAAAAGAAAATAAAAACAAATAAAATAAAATAAAACCACAACTTGTTTGATAAACAAAATGAAAAATCCAAATATTTTTTTGTTAGCTTTTGTTCTAGGAATCATGCTTAGTGGGTTCAAATGCAGAGTTGAAACACGTCAAACATAAACCAAAGCACGATAATGGAATTAGTGATTGGAGATTGGGGAAGAAATGGTTTCTACAATCAATCTCTTTTTGCTCACCAGGTTATTTGTAAAGGCTCGGATTTTAAATCCTAATTTTATCGAAAAAAAAAGAAATTTAAAATTTAATTAAATCGGATTTAAAACCCGTTTAACATATTCCGACCTGAATTTAAATATTTGACGACCGATTTCGTCTTTTCGCCTCGAAATTTAAAATAAATTCGGATGATGTTATTCTTTTAAGTTTTAAAAATCTAATTGATCGAGGAAGCGAGAGTCGGGGAAACTAACATTCGGGGAATAATTTCGGGATTCGAAATTCGCGTATTCAGGATTTAATTCCGGATGTGGGTTAACCAAACCCACACTCCACAAATCTCACCTGCTACCATACTCTGCCCCGCATCCATCCCCCCAGCTCACCCACCCCCGTCTATATCAGACCACCCTCCAACACCATCACCCTCACATCCTCGCCATTCACCTTCACCCCCCCTTCACCACGCCACCACCGTCACCTCCTCCCCTCAACCACCATCGCCATCTCCATCGCCCAAGCATCACCGTCGCACCTCCGTCGTCGCCAATCGCAAGCATCACCATCACCACATCGTCGTCGCCCCTTCGAGCACTACCACCACCTCCAACCGCCTTCCATCGTTGCCGGACCACCACCAGCGCCGCCAGCAGTCACCCAGGAACCTCCAAGGGCTGCCAACGCCACCACCAGAACCATCGCGAGCCACCACGACCCTTTTGTTCTGTTTTGGCAAGCTAACTTCCGGTGAGTCGTTCTCCTTCATTTTTTATCGGAATCGCTTGCGGTCTTTGTCATCACGCTCACCAATATGCGGTGCAGGACCGACAAGCCATCGCGAGCCTCCGACGACGCTCAGACCTCCGGTCGAGAGCTCCGAAGTCGCGAACTTCCTCGGTGAGTCCCACTTTTTCCTTCTTCTGTTTTGATCGATTTCTGACTTGGGTCGGGTTGTGGGCGAGTGTCGAGTGTGCGTGAGCTGAGTGCGGAGCGTCGGGTGAAGCTCGTGAGCTCAGGAGAGAGCTCCGGCGAGCTCGGGAGAGGCGTGAGCGAGTAACGTCGAGCCGAGAGCGCGAGCCAGCAAGGAGCAAGGGCGAGCGGGTGCTAGCTGTGAGCAGGAGGCTGAGGCGAGGCAGAGCTGGGCGCAGGACGACGCCGGAGACAGAGGCCCGGAGGAAGAGCTTAAATCGCCGGCGAGAGCGAGGTCGAGGCTGTCGAGCAGCTTGGCGCAGGCAGGACGTCTTCCTTTTTTGAATTCGGGAGGATGAAGAAGACGTGGCTGTGGGGGCCCCTTGACTAACTTACGAAGTGTGTATATATATATATATATATATATATATATATATATATATATATATATATATATATATATATATATATATATTTGTTATATCAAATCGGGTTTGGATTTCGGTTCGGTTCGATTCGGCTCGGTTCGGGTTAATCCGTTTATTTATTTAACTTTTTAAGAGTATTTAAAATATTATAATATTAATTGAGGATTTTAAAGGATAAAATATTATTTTCAGAGATTTATAAAGGGTCGGTTTTATGAAATAAAAATGGGTTGGAAATATTCTATAAATAATTTGGAGATGTTTTATAAAAGTGTTAACAAATGGTGTTTCAAATATTATACATATATTATTGCGATTTAAAATAAATTATTAGACTTGTCGATCTAAAAAGAGAGTTTGGAAAATAATTTCAAGGTTGGAAAGTGATTTAATAAATAATTGAAAGGGAATTTTGCGAGTATTTTCAAGGGTCGGAATTCTTAACTGTTTAATTCGGAATTGAAACGGTTTTGGAACTAACTTGGGAATAAGACTTATTCGATGACTAACTAGCATGATAATAAAATCGTTTGACTAACGGTATGATATGTATGACTAATAGCATGATATTGTGGTGATTTTTAGAAGAGATTAAATGATCGATACTTGTGATGATAATGATATATGTCCTTATGAAGAGTATGAGTATGGAATAGTAATATGCGAATTTGGCTAAGAATGATATAGAGGTTATCTTAAGCTGATAAGATGACGGATTATATATGTTGAACGGTATGAGATGGGATATGATTGATCAGGATGAACTGGAAGTATGATGGATGCGAACTTGTTTATTTATCTGTTTGTATGAGTGTGTGATATATGTGTTCAGAGAGATTATAGAAGTTTACTCAGTATATTCTCGTTATGTAATCAGGTGATATTCTGTGATCGTGACTACTGTGTGCTGGATTCTTCTTTTGCTGATCTTCTAGCCAGGTAAGTACCTCCAGGGCTTACTCAGTAACCAGGACCTCCTGCCTGATGTGTCATATAGTATGTAGGTGTTGCATATGCATAAAAGCATTTCATGTAGTATCATGCTTAGGAATTACACTTACGATTGAGCATTCTTATTCTGTATGCGTTTGAATGCAGAACGGTCGTTATCTGTGAGTCCTAGAGTCGTTGTTAGGGTCATAGGACAGCCCAGCTTCATCGGGTGTTGTCCTCCTCGAGTCATTATTTATATATATATCATGAGATACGAGATGAGCATGAGGTACGATATGATGACGAGATGTGATATGCTATAGCATCGAACTGGCCAGTCTCCACCCTATCTGGAAGGGGGTGGTGGTAGAAGAGGGATATACCACTTGGTATTCTTTGTTAAGGCCTTACTTCATATTCTGCATATATGAATTAGGAGCATGATAGTGTGGTTAACATTTCAGTACTGCATAAAGGCATCCTTATTCTAGGTATAGGCGTATTATATGTCCTCAGCGCGGTCAAAGGACCCGCAGGCGAACACTTGGCCTGACTTTGTGGTATAGTTTCAGGTACCCGTTCCATTACTTGATTTCGTGCTGTTATGACGGGGTCCATTCATATGGCGGAGAGTGAGTGTTTGAACCCTGACTTCACCAGATTCACACTTTTGGGATTTCTTCCTAATTATACTTTGTTTTGATCTGGCTCTGCCGCGACACTGGTTGTATCATTTCAGAATTTATGTCCTTTGCATGATAAAAGATTTTCCGCTTTGTAGACTTAGGACAGATACAGGGGTTACCCCGGGGTCTCCAGTAGACCTTCCGGATTTGGGTGCGAAATCCCGCTTTAAACTATAAATCCTTGATTTCAAACCTTCAACATGTACTCGGGGCGCAAGATCCTAACGAGGGGTTTTATCCCTCGAAACGTAACTTGGGAATCATAATCCCGGGCCGTTACATTATTAATATACAAATCTTATATGATCATTTTGTTTATAATTAAATAAGATCATAATTTAATCTTTAGGTTAAATATTTTGTTTTATTAATTGCAAAAATTATCCATACTCAATTAAAAATATGTTTAACTGCATAGTTTACATTATTAAAATAACTTTGTAGATGGGAATCGTTGCTGAGAATCTGGACATAGACTTTGTTGTCTCAGCTGGAGATAACTTCTATAATAGTGGGTTAACAGGTGTAAATGATCCAACCTTTGATGATTCTTTTACCAATGTTTATACCGCCTCAAGCTTGCAAACACAGTGGTATAGTGGTAAGTATTTTTTTTCCATGTGATATCCTATATAATTTTTTAATAAGGGAAAACATACTATGTATTAAGAAAATCATGACCCAAAATATTCCTTACAACCATTGATATTTGGTGCTCATAACTGAAAATGAAATATTCTACTATGATTAATTTTTAATCTATTTGTTATATATACAGTTTTAGGCAACCATGATTATAGAGGAGATACTCGAGCTCAGTTGAGTAAGGAACTTTGACAAAAAGATACAAGATGGTTTTGCATGAGATCATTCATGCTAAATACAGGTGAAAAATCATTCACCAATTATTACACATTTCTCAAATTCATAAAGCCTTTTCATTCCTATAATAAAGGATTATTTATCATTCTAGAATTTTATTAGTTGATAATTAAAAAAAAACATTTGTTAGCATGCTAATTTTCTATCATTTGTCAATTTGACAGGAATTGTAGATTTCTTCTTCATTGACACCACCCCTTTTGTGGACTATTACTTCCTGGATCCGAAAGAACATACTTATGATTGGAGAGATATCTATATATCCTCGTAGGAAGTATCTTTCAACCGTGTTAACGGTAATAATATATTTTTCAATTTATTTCATTTGAATCATTAACATAGATGAAAAGAAAATGTAGTGTAACATAAGTTCAAAACTCAACTTTCAAATCATCAAATTGATCCCAAAAATATGTTTATAACAAATATGTATATTACGAATATTAAAAGTAAATGAAATAAAAAATTGTTTTCATCCCAAATGAATTATCATTAGGAATATTTATTATATATAATTTGATAAGAGAATCAAATATTGTTATAATTGATTTTATATTGTCAACAACATCTTTTCACTATATAATAGTACATTAATTGTCAATTTTGTTCACAATTTGATTGAATGATTATTTGTAGGATTTATCATTGGCATTGAAAAACTCGGATGCAAAATGGAAAATAGTAGTGGGTCACCACACCATTAAGAGCGGATGCGTCTATGGTGTCACTGGAGAGCTAGTTGTCCATCTTGTCTCAATTTTAAGGGTACGTTATAAAAATAAAATTTCATCTTCCATGTTTCAAGGCATCTAGTCTAACTTCATATATCACCAATCATATTAAAAAAAATATTTAACTTTTGTAAATTTTCATGGTTTGTCTTAATAGGAGCATAAAGTCGACTTTTATATGAATGGGCATGACCATTGCTTAGAGAGAATTATTAGCATGGAAAGGTAAATATATGTTTACTTAGTATCATATAGTTAGTCTTTAGTTGTTTGAATATGAGTGGATTACTTTTAAATGTCCAAGGTATTTGGTTCATATTTAACCCTTTTTAATTTTTTTCCCCCAAAGTCTATAGTGTTGAATTCTTATATTCAACTACCCATATGCAGTGATGTAGAGTTCATAACAAGCGGCGGGGGATCGAAGGCATGGAGGGGTGATTGGAAAGGGTGGGGTCCAGAGGAGCTAAAGTACATCTATGGTGGGCAAGGTTTCTTATCAGTTCAAGCGAATGCAAGTGTCGTTAGCTTAAAATTTTATGATATTTTCGGTAACACATTGTACAACTGGGATAAGACCAAACAACTTCATTCAGACATCTAAGAGAAAATTTAGCGAAAAAAAAATATGAAACAAAATCCTTAAGAAGATTATGGTAAATATAAAGTAGAATATAGAAAATAGAGTATGAATTGTGATTAGTAAGGTACATTATATAAAGGTTGTGCAAAGAAGTGATAGTCGAAGTAGCTGGCATTAAAGTTATTTGTTTTATTATAATATTTTGTATGATTTACATATTATTAATAGAAAAAATACTCCCTTAATTTTTTTAAGTCTTTTATTATTAATGTACATTTTTTTAGAATGATAGAAACTATATAAAATATTAATTTTTTTTAAAATAATTTCATACTTATAAAATATAGGTATGAAAATATATAATTTTTTAAAATAAATTAATATTTTATATGATTTTTATTATCCTAAAAAAGCATGTATAAAAGTAAAAGACTTATAAAAAAATAAATGAGGGTGTAGTTCATTAGTTTAATGAGATTTATTATTTTCATATATGCATTTATACTAGTTTTGTACATGTGTCCAATACACATTCAATATCAAACACAATGTAATTTATAGTGCAGAACATTCACATTAGGAAAGATTCCCCAAATATTAATTATATTGGCCGTTTTTTAAATAGATTTCTTAGGGTTCATCCACAATGTAATTCATCCCTGTCATCCAGTCAAGGTTCATCATCTCAGTTACAATTTCCAATTTCTAATACACAAAATGTTATTTAAATGTATAGATTTCAGTCATAATACTTGTAATGTTTCCCGATTGTTTACAATGGAAGATATTGAGCCCAATATCCATTTTTATAAATTCATTAGCTATTTGTCCACCCTAAAAAATATTTTAATATTTGTCTAAAAAAATTTCATAATACCTAAACTATCCTCATTTTAATTTACTTATCCCTTCCTTCTTCGTCCCTTCAGATCTCTGTTCTCTGCCCTTTAATTCTCCCCAACTGCTTCCTCCCTCCAATCTTCCATTCTCCATGCCCCCTCTTCAGTTGCTTGAAATTTGAGCTTCAATCTGTATAATTTGTTTAAGGCTGAAAGATCGATTTTCTTATTGATTGAACTTGATTTAAATAGATACAAGTAGAGGAGAAATTCTATCCTAATTAGATAATGTATAATAAAGATATAAGGAAAGATATATCTAATCAAATATCCTAATATATCTCAATACTCCCCCTCAAGTTGGAGCATGGTGAAGATGAATGCCCAACTTGGACAAAAGAAGATGAAATTGCTGCTCTCCCAGTGCCTTGGTGAAGATGTCGGCTAGCTGATTAGAAGAACGTATGTGAGATAGGGCGATGTTGCCTAACTGAACCTGATCTCGGACAATGTGACAATCCACTTCAATATGCTTCGTGCGCTCATGAAAGACGGGGTTGGAGGCGATGTGGATTGCTGACTGATTGTCACACCATAGTCGCATAGGAGTCCGATGGGCAAAGCCGAGTGAGTGGAGAAGAGCTTTGAGCCAAATGAGCTCACAAGTGGTGGTTGCCATGGCTCTGTACTCGGCTTCAGCAGAGGAGCGAGAGACTGTAGTCTATTTCTTGGTTTTCCAGGAAACTGGGGATTCACCTATTTTGACAATATAGCCAGTGAGCGATCTACGGGTCAATGGACATGTGGCATAGTCAGAGTCGCAATATGCAATCAAGCGAAGATCACTGTGTCGAGAGAGAAAGAGTCCCTGATCTGGCCGGCCCTTGAGATAGCATAGGACACGCAAGGCAGCCGTCCAATGAGCCTGGCGGGGTTGCTGCATGAATTGAGCTAGAGTATGAACGGAGTAAGACAGATCCGGTCTGGTGATCGTGAGGTAGATGAGACGACCAATAACCCGGCGATACTGATCCGGCTTCGGAAGAAGGGGACTGTTGTCTAGAGCGAGTGTGTGGTTCTGTTCCATAGGAAAGGCTGCCGGTTTGGATCCAAGAAGGCCGACCTCACCCAAGATGTCCAGAATATACTTGCGCTGAGACAGAACAATGCCAGCAGAAGTTCGAGAGACCTCTATGCCGAGGAAGTACTTCAGATGACCAAGATCTTTCATGTGAAAGCAAGAGTGAAGATAGGCCTTGAACCGAGTGATAGAGGCAGAGTTGTTTCCCGTAATAATCAAGTCATCAACATAGATGAGCACATGCAGAATCACACCAGACCGAGCATAGGAGAATAGAGAGTAGTTAGCGTAGGACTGAGAAAAACCGGCCTGACGAAGAGCAGAGGCCAGCTTGGCGAACCAGTTCCGAGGTGCCTGTCGAAGGCCATAGAGCGATTTTCGGAGCCTACATACCTTAGATGAGCCGGCGGCAGAAAATCCAGGGGGGAAGGACATGTATACCTCTTCATGAAGATCACCATGAAGAAAGGCATTGTGAACGTCCATCTGATGGAGCTCCCAGTTCTGAATAGAAGCTACTGCAAGAACAACTTTAACAGACACCAATTTAGCAACCGGAGCGAATGTCTCAGAGAAATCAGTGCCCTCAATCTGTCTGTTTCCAAGAACCACAAGGCGAGCTTTGTGGCGCTCAATACTTCCGTCTGAATTGTACTTCACCCGAAACACCCACTTACAGCCGATAGCCTTCTTGTGAGGAGGTAAGTCAGTGACCTCCCAAGTGCCATTGCG
The DNA here is from genome assembly GCA_963922045.1 of Persicaria maculosa. NCBI lineage: Eukaryota > Viridiplantae > Streptophyta > Magnoliopsida > Caryophyllales > Polygonaceae > Persicaria > Persicaria maculosa. The sequence goes on along the minus strand of OY998257.1, from coordinate 60,824,543 downwards.
ATGAAGAGCGTCAATTTCAGAGCGCATAGCATCCCGCCAATGTTGATGACGGAATGCCTCCTGAAAGGAAGATGGTTCTGGAGTGGCGGCAATGGCAGCTAAGAAGTGGCTGTGCTGAGGAGTAACAGAATGTGTATTGACATAATGAGCTAAGGGATAAGGAGTACCTGACGACGTGACGGAAGCTGATGAGGCCGAAATAGGATCAACCTTGCGAAGAGTATGGCAGACATAGTCACGCAGCAGCACCGAAGGGTTATGGGGGCGAGTAGAGCGACGAGGTGGGGGCTGCTGAGGGGCTGCAGGTTGAGTGTCTGGAGGCTGCAGAACCTCGTCATGGGTAGCAGGGGACGGGTGGATGGGTGGCGCAGGGTCAGGTGACTCAAGATGCGCGTATGGGAATATATCCTCATGAAAGGACACATCCCGAGAGACAAAAGTCTGATGGGTAGTGAGATCATAGAGGCGCCAGCCCTTTTGACCAAAGGGATAACCGATGAACAGACATTTACGACTGCGGGGAGAGAATTTGTTTGTGGAGCGAGGGATGACAGATGAATAGCAGAGACATCCGAAAACCCGAAGATGAGTGTAAGGAGGTGGTTTATTGAAGAGACATTCATAGGGTGTTTTACCTTTCAGAACAGAGGATGGGGTGCGGTTGATTAGATAGCAAGCAGTGAGTGTGCACTCCCCCCAAAACTGAACCGGAAGGTGGGCTTGAAACATGAGAGCGCGAGCCACATTGAGGATATGACGGTGTTTGCGCTCGACACGACCATTCTGCTGAGGTGTGGCGATACAGGAGGACTCAAAGAGAATGCCATGATCGGCAAGGTAGGGACTAAGGGCAAGAAACTCAGACCCGTTATCACTGCGAATACACTTTATGGTTTTGTGAAATTGGGTGGTTGTGAAGCTGCAAAATTGCTTTAATAAATGGGAAACCTCTGATTTGTGAGTCATAAGATAGACCCAAGTGGCGCGAGAGAAATCATCAACAATAGTGAGGAAATAAGAGGCGCCAGATGAAGAGGGAACACGATAAGGACCCCAAATATCGCAGTGAATTAAATCAAAAGATGCCGAAGCATTTGACATACTAATAGGAAAGGAAAGGCGAGTTTGTTTTACTTTGTAGCAGACATCACAAGGTAAAGTATTGTTTTGCATACTATGACTAGAAAGTGTTGAAAATGAAGAAAGCGATGAAAAAGAAGGGTGTCCGAGTCTTCGATGCCAGAGGGAGAGGGATTCGGCCTGGGTAGTGTGGCAAGCGGGGCTGCTGACGCCAAGATGGTTGATCGACGAAGCACAGCAGAGCCAATAGATCCTATTTCGACATTCACCCGCTCCAATCAGCGTCTTCAAAGTGCGGTCCTGAATCACACAAAGCTTGTCAGTTAATGTGACAACACACCGCAACTCAGCAGTCAAACAACCAAGAGAGATAAGATGACATTGAAGGCCGGGAACATAAAGAGCAGTGATATCAAAAGAATCGCAGAGAGTGATTAAGCCAGCCTGATTGACGGAAATAGTGTCGCCGTCTGGATACTTGACTTGCCATTCATCGACGGTGTGGAGATCCGGGAGCAACCGGCGATCACCAGTCATATGAATCGAGGCTCCACTGTCAAGAATCCAAGGGGTAGAGGCAATACCTGCTAGAGTGTCATTCCCGGACTTAGTATTGAACTGCTGAAACATGGAGAGCATGCGGTCCCATTGGTCGTTGGTGAGGGTGATGCCGGCTCGGTCAGAAACCGTGAGATTGTGAGAGCCAGAAGATGACGGAGAAGGCGTGAGAATGGAGTTGATGTTGGCAGCCTTCCCACGACCCCGTCCAGTGCCAGAATCAGAAGCCGCTGCAGAGGGCTTTGGTTTAGGCGGAGGCGCGCCTGTAGCCGGATCAGCGACGCCGCGACCGTTGTTCCACCAGTCCGGGTATCCCACAATCTTGAAGCAGGAGGCGGAGTCATGACCGGTTTTGTTGCAGTGAACACAAAACAGGGAGCTTTTGTCGATTGGGGCGGATGACGGGCGAGACGGACGACGCTGGGCAGCGAAGGCGAGAGCATCCGGAGTCGGCTGCTGAGTGGTTCGCATAGACAGCATCCTCTCTTCTTGAACGGCGAGTGAATGCACTTTGTTGAGGCCGGGTAGAGTATCTTGAGCGACAACGGTGGAACGAAGAGTGCCGTAGCCGAGATCATCAAGTCCCATGAGAAACTGATGAGTCCGCTCTTCATCCCGTTCTTTGACATGGTTGCCGCAGGTACAAGCACGAGGAGCCAGGTGAGAATCAAGTTCCTTCCATAGTTTGGTAAGGCGGCTGAAGTAGGCCGAGACCGACTGACCATCTTGTCGGCAGCGAGCGATTTCAGATCTCAACTGCAGAATTCGAGGGCCATTGCCAATAGAGAAACGTTGAGAGAGATCGTCCCAGAGCTCCTTGACGGTTGAGAAATAGGTGACTGTAGATCGAAGAGAAGGCTCAATGGACTGAGCAATCCATCCAATCAGCATTGCATTGACAGGCCTCCAATATTGATGATCAGAGGAGGTGGCGGCCGACTGGGTAATGGATCCGTCGATGAAACCATCTTTGCGTTTTGCAGAGAAGGCGTTTTTCATAGCGACAGTCCATTCTTGGTAGTTGTCCACTTTGAGAATCACCAGGCAAATAGAGAGACCCGGATGATCCGAGGGATGAAGGTAATAGGGAGAGGCGGGAGTAAGGGCCGCTGGCGGTTGAGCCATGAGTTCGGCAGTGGTGTTGGCGGAAGAAGGTGGCGGCGGCGGCGGATTGAGCCGTCGGTAGGGTTAGGGTTTAGAGGATCGTTGTTAAGCTCTGATACCATGTAGAATTTGTTTAAGGCTGAAAGATCGATTTTCTTATTGATTGAACTTGATTTAAATAGATACAAGTAGAGGAGAAATTCTATCCTAATTAGATAAGGTATAATAAAGATATAAGGAAAGATATATCTAATCAAATATCCTAATATATCTCAATACAATCTTCCAGACTCTAGCTATGGCACTGGATAAAATAGATCGACATTTCAAGCCTACCTTCGAATTCGGAGAACTAGAATTCGGAGAAAGTGATCATATCTTCCTTCCTTCACGCACGAATTCTTCCCGTTCGTCCTCGTTCGGAGCGATCCGCCGGTTAAGCCCTCTGGATCAAGTTCGCGCTGTCATGGTTCGACTCTCCTATGTACGAAAGAAACTTCCTTGGCCGAATCGAAATGGTGAGGAATCAATTCAGGGGCTTTACCGAGTGCGCCATCTCTTGCGGCATTTCGAAGAGCGTTGCACTGCTGGTGCCTGTTTGTCTGTGGATTTCTGACTTGGAAGTCTATGCGTACAACGCTGATATGGATTTCGATTCCGATTATCAGGATGCGATGATGGGGAAATTAGGTTAATGGTGGAATCGATGTTCTCGTATGTGACTGTGTGTAGTATTTCTCCGAGTGATGATGATGGATACTAGCAAAGGATGACACTGAGATGGAGGTTCTCTATTGTGTGTGTTTATGTCATATAGTAAACCCGTTATCAACAGGGTGCTTCTTTAGGTACTGAGATATTCCTTTCCTTGTAGGTTGGAGATAGGCTATGCACACAATTTCATTTTTATATCTTTTTATGAGTACCAAAACTGAAGTTGTCATCTCCATTTTCGTGGGTTGAATGCTAATTTTTTGTCCAAACTAGTTTGTATGACTTGAACTACGTTTAAATGTAATGTATGGTGTTATGGAAGTAATGGACATTGTTTGGTATTTATAGCACAATGAAATCGGGCATAAAGATCTATACCGCTCTCAATTCACAATAATTTATATTGGTTTGACGAAATTATTTTTTTTTAAGAAAATGTCGTTTTGGGTGTAACTCTTACTTATTTTTGGGTATAAATTAAAAATTACGTATGCTTTTGGTTAGCTTAAACCCCTTTTTGATGCCATGTATTTAACATTACGTGTGTTTTTTGTTAGCTTTAGCCCCTTTAGGGTTTGTTCTTCCCTAGTCATAGGGTTTTCCTTTGGTGACAACATTTATGTCACTGTTTTCATTTTGGTTACAGTGTTTATGATCCTGTTTTTATTTTGGTTACAACTTCTATGACCCTCTTACACCTTCATATATTGAGGAGAACTGTCACCACATATATTTTGACTTCTCATTAGCCTCTTTAGGATTTGTGATTCCCTAGTCATTGGGTTTTCCTTTGGTGACAGCATTTATGTCATTGTTTTCATTTTGGTTATAGTGTCTATGACCCTGTTTCTATAGTGGTGACAGTGTCTATGACCCTGTTTTAATAGTGATGACAACGTCTATGACCCTCTTACCAATTCATATATTGGAGGAGAACTATCCACCTCATGTGTTTTGGCTTCTCATTAGCCCCTTTAGGATTTGTACTTCCCTTGTCCTAGGTTTTCCTTTTGGTGACAACATTCATCTCTTAATGACGTATTGTACTTAACAAGGCCCTAAACCCTAAATCCTAAACCCTAAACCCTAAATCATATTGTACAACACATGTGTTTTTGGTTAGGTTTAGCCTCTTTAGAGTTTGTTCTTCCCTAATCATAGGGTTTTCCTTTGGTTACAGTGTCTATGACCCTGTTTAATAGTGGTGACAATGTCTATGACCCTGTTTTATAGTGGTGACAGTGTCTATAAGCATGTTTTAATATTGGTGACAATGTCTATGACCCTCTTACACGTTCATATATTGGAGGAGAACTGTCCACCTCATGTTTTTTGGCTTCTCATTAGCCCCTTTAGGTAGGGTTTGTGCTTCCTTTGTCCCAGGGTTTTCCTTTGGTTACAGTGTCTATGACCCCGTTTTTATAGTGGTGACAATGTATATGACCCTATTTTTATAGTGGTGACAGACCATGTTTTTATTTAGGTTACAGCTTCTATGACCATCTTACTCATTCATATATTAGAGGAGAACTGTCACCACATGTATTTTGGCTTCTCATTAGCCCCTATAAGGTTTGTGCTTCATTTGTCTTAGGGTTTTTCCTTTTGGTTACTTTTATTTTAATTGTGGTGACACTACTAATAACACTTTCCCTTGTCCTATGGTTTTTTACTTTGGTGACAACAGTGGTGACACTATTTTTCTTTGGTTACACAACTAATAACACTTCATCATTCTTTCCCTTGCTACACTCGTGGTGACACCACTTTGTACACTTGTGGTGACACTATTTTTATGATGATGACACCACTAATAACACTTTCTCTTGTCATAGGGTTTTCCTTTGGTGACAACATTTATGACACTGTTTTAATTGTGATGACAACATTTATGACACTGTTTTAATTGTGGTGACAACATTTATGACCCTGTTTTTATTAGCCCCTTTTGGGTTTGTGCTTTTCTTGTTCTAGGGTTTTCCTTTAGTTACAATGTCTATGACCCTGTTTTTATAGGGGTTACAGTGTCTACGACCTTGTTTTTATAGTGGTTATAATGTCTATGACCTTGTTTTTATAGTGGTGACAGTTTCTATGACCCTATTTTTATTTTGGTTACAGTGTCTATGACCCTGTTTTTATAGTGGTTATAGTGTCTACAACCTTGATTTTATATTGGTGACAGTGTCTATGACCCTATTTTTATTTTGGTTACAGTGTCTATGACCCTGTTTTTATTTTGGTTACAGCTTCTATGACCCTTTATGGTTTGTGCTTCCCTTTTCCTAGGGTTTTTCTTTAGTTACAATGTCTATGACCCTGTTTTTATAGGGGTGACAGTGTCTATGACCCTATTTTTATTTTGATTACAGTGTCTATGACCTTATTTTAATAGTGATGACAGTGTAAAAAAATGAAATTATATGTAAATTCAACCCACCCAGATTTCCAATCTTGGTTCCGTACGTCTATTTACATATTCATGACAATAGATTCAAGGACATTAATTTGATAGGTATGACAGTTGCTATCCATTCCCAATCTTTTTAATGATTAGAGGCATAAGGCATCATGTGCATGCATACATCTTTCCGACCTGAAGCTAAATTGCTACTTAGAGAGAGATGAATACTATCCCAATGAGCTCAAGCATATAAATATTATTGGAGAAGATATCAAAAATCAAACAACAGTCAGGTGAAGAAGCACATATTTCGTCAAACAAAATTCAATAGACGACATAGCACTTATTGGAGAAGATATCAAAGAGCATTCACATTAAAAAATGTAATCCATGCCATAGCACTCAACCAACCCCATTCAATAAAACCACAAATCCCAATCAAGCCAATAATCCAATAAAGCAAAATCAACAACTAATTTATCTGTGTTAGAACCCTCAAGCAAAATCAACAATTAGAAGTGGCAGCAGCAGCAGAAACCTGAAGGAACCGATGGTGCTAGAGGGAGAAATCAGAGCATATATCACGAACAGAGAGAGCATTGCAATTCAATAACTAATCGATGCCTTCACGATGCTCAGGCTCCTGCGTCAGGTGCTGCCTGGTGGCGTTCGCGATCGTCTCGGCGATGTGCGTGTCCGGCCCAACGTTGTACTAGAAATTAAAGGAAGCCGCTAGGCTCAGCCGGAACCCTACCTTTTGCCCGCCCTGCCATTGCAACTGCCCTTCTCCTGTCTCTCTCCTCGAAATTGCTCCCGGTACTCCTCCTCTTCATCTCAATCTTTCCTATTTTGTTGACGGATCATCTCAATCGTTCGGTTTCGCCCTCCACCACTCCTTCTCCATGCTCTTCGTAGCCATGGCAGCCACTGACATCGAGCGCCTTCAATTCCTGTGAAGCGGAGAAGCCGATTACTGCTATCGTTGTTTTTTATTTAAAGAGGAAGAGCTGATTATATCAATATAAAAGGTGTTATAATAGCAGGTAAAAATGTCATTTTGGGATATTCACCCAATTTTATTTAAAAAAAATGAATAAGGAGCTAAATTTGGTGTGTTATATGGACATATACCAAATTTTTCCTTTACAATAGGTAGTAACTCTTCGTTATTTGGGGGAAAAAACAAAAAAGGGAAGTGAAGGAAAAAGGGAGCCAAGAAAATAAGAATACACATTGCAATTAAAGCATTGTAAAGGGAGCCAAGAAAATTTTAGCAGTAGGAGTTATCCCTCTCCCATCCTTAGATTTGAGAAAGCCTCTGGACTTTGTTGGATGAAATGGAATTCGAGGATTCTTTCAAATTGGAACTGCAAGGTGGGCGCAAAATTGCCTATACAAAATATTACTTCACTAACACAATATATTAGTATATAATATCTATAACGATCGATCGGGTCTGGGGCCTAGTCGTTACGGACTTACGGGCACGCGAATCCTGATAGAATAAGGTGCTGAGAATGTATTAAAGAACATTACTTGGAAAAACAAGAAAAAAAACATATATAAATACAAATCTGAGATTCCATGAATCAAAGTATTTAACGGGTGTGTAAAGGCCCGGATTTTAAAATCTTAATTTTTGAAAAAAAAGAAATTAAAAATAAAATTTGAGCGGATTTAATCGGATTTTGTTTTAAAAAAATAAATAAATATATAGTAATAATAATAAAACAATAAACTCATCTTTAATTTAATAATAAACCGAACTCGAGATCCTTACAACGAATTCTGGCCCAATCTTGAACCTTCTAAGATCGATTCCGTCTTTCTCGGAATCCAAAAAAATTTCTTCGGATAACGATATACTCCCGGCTTTTAAAAAACAAATTGATCAAGAGAGCACGACTCGGGATCTCAAACGTCGGAAATTTGAATTTCAGACTCCGGAACCACAAGTTCTCGTCTTTTCCTCCCATCCTTATCCAAAGTGATAACTACACTCCCTTGATGAAAATCGGAATAAGTTTCAAAGGCCTTGACAGTCCGTTTGTGTCAAAGGTCTTGAAGCTTTAACAGTATTGATGAAACACAAAACCTGTTCTATATGATATTATGTTCGAATATTATTTTATGCTTCCATTATATTATTATATATATATACACTAACCTTTCAGGAAGTTTTTTCGAATATTATTTCCTTCCTTATGTTGTAAATTGAGAAGATTCAAATCGGAAGATCATGGCCTCCGAAAATTTCCAAAGATAGAAGATCCAGCTCAAGCCATGATCCTCTCTAGCCGTTGGTGAAGATCCTTAGGCGCCGTTTTGTTTCAATAAAAAGAAAAGGAAGAAGAAGACAGCGACACACCGGTTGAACACCTGTGGAACACAAGCTTTCATACACTCAAGCCTTCAAGCGAGATCTGTCTTCTTCGTGTGCTCTCTGCTAGTCCTTAAGAGTCTGTTGTTTCATTTCAAAGCATTTGAGAGTTACACTGTGAGCTTATAGGATATATTTTGAGAGAGTGTTATACTCAAGAGTTTGTAACTCGGGAAGTGGACACTAGGCGATTGATTCACTAAGTGTAAGAGGATTGTACTAGATAGTATAGGGAGGTGGGGCTCTTCTAGATTGGTCTAGGACTCCAAGGGAACGTGAGTTGACTAGATTGCAATTGTATAGGAGAGAGGCTTCTCGGTGAGCTACTAGGATCCTAAGTCTTGTGAATCAATAAAAGCCGGTTGAATCCTAGGGTTGTGGAAGAACCCTAGGCGGGGACGTAGGCCAAGTTCGTGCCGAACCTCGTAAACAACTCATCGTGTCCTTTACTTATTGCTTTACCTTATTTCCGCACTTGGTTCGACTGTTTAACTTTGTGATTCAGGTTTTCAGAGAAAAGACTAAGTCTAATCTCAAGGGATTTTGCACGAGCTTCAAAAGTCTTGAGAATCTGCGAAAAACCGGCATACTCTATTCAACCCCCCCCTTCTAGAGTATTTCTATATTACTTTGTTTTACATTATCGAACCTTCAATTGGTATCAGAGCTTTACTCACTGCTTTTGATCTAACAATCTTGTGAGTTTTCGATCATGTCTAGTGAAGCAAGCGGAGGATTTGCACATGGAATGTCTACCAGCAGACCACCACTCTTTGTAGGAAATAACTTTGTCCACTAGAGATCATTGATGAAGATGTTCATCATAGACCAAGATCTGGAACTTTGGAACATTATAGAGAATGGGCCAAAGATTCCAGAGAAAGACGGACCAAATGGAACCAAAGTCGCAAAGAAGGAGTCTGAATACATCCAAGCGGATCTTGAACTCGTCTCCAAAAACTACAGGGCTATTAACTTACTTTATTGTGGTCTTAGCACTGATGAGTTTAACCGTATTTCATCTTGTAGGTCAGCTAAAGAGATTTGGGACAAGCTCGTCGTCACCTATGAGAGAACCAGCCAAGTGAAGGACACCAAGATCAGCATCTTCCTTCGAAAGTATGAACTTTTCAAAATGAAGTCTGATGAGTCTATCAAGGTCATGTTCACACGATTCACAGAAATCACCAACAACCTTGACTCTCTCGGCAAGAGCTTTACAAACGTTGAGAAAGTAAGGAAGATATTGAGGTGTCTCCCAAAAGAAAAGTGGGGTCCTAAAGTAACAGCTATAGAGGAAGCTCAAGACCTCACTACTCTGCCTCTTGACGAGCTGCTTGGGAAACTGATCACGCATGAGATGATCCTTAATGAAGACGATGGAGAACTTCCAGTAAGCACTAAGAATTTGGCGCTCAAATCTAAGAAGGATGACAACAAAGATGAATCTGATTCCGAAGATGAGGATGACGATGAGGATGATCCTTTTGCTCTTATCACAGGAGGCCTTGCTCGAATCCTCAAAATGAAGAAACAATTCAACAACAAGGATGGATCAGAGTCTTCTAAATTCCGAGGTAAGTCTCAATACAACAAAAATGATAAGAAGACTAAACCGTTGTCTTGTTTTGAATGTGGTGAAACAGATCATCTTGTGAAAGACTGCCCTCAAAAGACGAAGAGCCAGTCCAAGAAGGGTGATAGATGGAAAAAGAAAGCCATGGTGGTAACTTGGAGCGATTCTGACTCCGACTTCGACGATGAGAAGGCCAATGTCTGTCTTATGGCATCAGGAGATGAATCTCACGATAAGAAGCTTGAGGTAACCGTAAGAGAACTTATGGCAAGTCCAAAAGAGGTATTATCGGAATTCCTTTCTAATATGATTGCCAATGAAGAGAAACTTATTGCCCAAACTAACACTCTTATTAAGAGAACTGTGGACCAGGAAAGAACTATTGAGGATCTGTCTATGAGGGTCAAAAGTCTTGAAGCTTCTTATTCAGGTCTTGACATTAAAGTCAAGACTCTTGACTCAGAGAAATCTGAACTCAAGCAAGATCTCTCGTCTCTGAGAAGTGAACATCATGACTTAGAGAACGAGAAGATCTCCCTGAATAATAAGATTCAAGACCAACAGACAGCCCTCATAAGTCTTACCAAATCCAAAGGCACTCTTGATAGGATGTTGGGTGAGCAACAAAGTTCTCTAAACAAAAGTGGTATTGGTTACAATCCAAGGTTTTTAAAGAAACAGCACATTACCACCTTTGTAAAGGCAAAAGGAAGTCGAACCTCTCCTATATGTCACCATTGTGCTCGAAAGGGACATGTAAAAGAGACCTGCCCCTATAGAAGAAAGGATCCATATATCATTCGCAATACATTCCCTGTTCATTTGAGAAAAGAACGGATAACACAAGTTTGGGTCCCAAAAGGCACTATTTTACCAAATATGGTTTATCCCAATAATGGATCCAAATTTGCTTATTGGTCTAGCCACAAAGGTTGATGTTTGTTTTACAGGAGATCACCAAGGTGAAGGAGCAAAAATGGATTATTGATAGTGGATGCTCGAGGTATATGAGTGGGAAGAGTTCTCTCTTTCATGATCTAAAGGAGCAATCCACAGGAACAATCACTCTTGGTGACAAAGGAAAGTGTGACATCGTTGGTATTAGTAGCGTTGGGAGTGATTCCAACCATAGTATTAAAAATGTCTATCTTGTGAATGGTTTAAAGTATAATTTGCTTAGTGTTTCTCAATTATGTGATAGTGGCAATAATGTCAGATTTAACAAGAAAAGATGTCTAGTGTGCAGAGAAGATACAGGTGAAGTTATACTAACTGCATATCGTTACAACAATATATACGCTGTGAATGCTGATCAAGTGGCACAAGGAAGCTTAACATGTCTAAAAGCTTTGACGGACGATCCAAAGCTCTGGCACAGGAGACTCGGTCATGTGAGTCCACATACACTACAGAAGCTTGTGTCCAAAGGGCTTGTAAGAGGACTACTTGAGATGGACTTCAAAGGTATTGATATGTGCAATGCATGCACACGAGGTAAACAAACACGTAACTCTTTCAAACCCAAAAAGGTTGTAAGTTCTTCTAGACCCCTTGAACTTTTACATATGGATTTATGTGGTCCTATGCGAGTCAAATCTCCCAATGGTAAAAAGTACATGCTTGTTGTTGTTGATGATTTTTCTAGATATACTTGGGTTGCATTTTTAAAAGAAAAATCAGAGGCCTTATTTGAGTTTTCAAAACTTTGTAAGGAGTTGCAAACTTTAAGAAACGAGCTCATAGTGTCAATTCGAAGTGATCATAGTAGGGAGTTTGATCAACTTCAGTTTGATTTGTTTTGTGCTAAATATGGCATCTCCCATAACTTTTCTGCTCCTAGGACACCTCAACAAAATGGGGTTGTGGAACGAAAGAACCGCACCCTAGAGGATATGGCCAGGACTATGCTTTTAGAAAATGCATTACCTAAAACCTATTGGGCTGAAGCTGTTAACACAGCTAACTATATTTTGAATCGCTGTCTCATTCGTTCCATCTTAAAGAAAACTCCTTATGAACTTTTCAAAGGCCGCAAACCACTTATATCTTATTTTAAACCCTTTGGCTGTACTTGCTTTGTTCATAACAATGGAAAAGATAACCTTGGGAAATTTGATGCGCGTAGTGATGAAGGTATATTTCTTGGCTACTCCACAAGTAGCAAAGCTTATAGAATCTTCAATAAAAGGACCCAGTTAGTTGAAGAAAGTATACATGTTATATTTGATGAACGCAATGACGGTTCTTTGAGTGAAAGTGTTGCAGATATAGATCTTAACATCCATGCGGAGAACGAGGAAGGTGATGATATTGCTACCAAGAACACAGAGAAGAGGAACATGCAGGAACAGATTCTCAACACTGAAGAATTGGCCCAAGGTGTTGAAGATTCGTCCAAAGCCCTTGGTGTCCAATCCAACAGTGTTGAAATGTCAGAAACTGCCGAAACTGAACCTAACAGGACTATGGAGTCAGATGTACCACAAATCAATCCTGCTGGTGTGACGAATCAAGGAGCTGAGACTAGCAAAAGAAAATTCAAATACTCCTCATCACACTCATTAAAGGATATCATTTCTGACCCTACTTCTAGTGTTCAAACTCGTTCTAAACTTAAAGATCTTTGTGCTTTTCACGCATTTGTCTCTCTTATAGAACCCAAGAAGGTAGATGAGGCCCTTCAAGAGCCAGATTGGATCATTGCTATGCAAAGTGAGCTTAACGAATTTGAAAGGAACAAAGTCTGGACCTTGAAGCCTAGGCCAAAGCATCAATCAGTCATTGGCACACGATGGGTATTTCGAAACAAGCTAGATGAGAATGGTAAGATCGTGAGGAACAAGGCAAGGCTTGTTGCTCAAGGCTACAATCAAGAGGAAGGTATTGACTACGAGGAGACCTTTGCTCCCGTAGCCAGGCTTGAAGCCATTCTTAGATTATTAGCATTTGCATCTTTTATGAGCATAAAGCTATATCAAATGGATGTCAAGTGTGCTTTTCTCAATGGTTTCTTAGAAGAAGAAGTTTATGTGGCTCAACCCCCAGGTTTTGAAAGTTTGGAATTTCCTAATCATGTTTATAAACTTGACAAAGCGCATTATGGTTTGAAACAAGCCCCAAGAGCTTGGTATGAGCGCTTGTCAAAATATCTTTTAGAAAATGATTTTAAAAGGGGGTTGATCGACAAGACTCTTTTTATCAAGACCAAAGGAAAGGACATTTTGGTTATTCAAATTTGTGTTGATGATATATTATTTGGTGCTACTAACACATCTTTGTGCAAGGAATTTTCTGACATCATGTGCAGCGAATTTGAGATGAGCTTGATGGGTGAACTCAACTTCTTTTTGGGATTACAAGTTCATCAATCCAAGAAAGGGATCTTTGTTAACCAAAGCAAGTACACTAAGGATCTCTTGAAGAAGTTCAAGATGGATCAATCCAAAGCAGCCAAGACTCCCATGAGCTCAACATTATCCCTAGATCAAGACAAGACTGGGAAGAGTGTCAATCAAAAGGAGTATCGGGGAATGATTGGATCTTTACTATATCTTACAGCTAGTAGACCTGACATCATGTTTAGTGTTTGCATGTGTGCTAGGTTTCAAGCTGATCCTAAAGAATCTCACCTCGTGGCTGTGAAGAGGATCTTTCGATATCTCAATGGCACTAAGGAGCTTGGACTATGGTACCCAAAGCAAAAGGATTTCATATTAATCGGGTATTCTGATGCAGATTTTGCAGGCTATAAGGTGGATAGGAAGAGCACATCAGGATGTTGCCAATTCTTAGGGGCATCTTTGATCAGTTGGCATTCTAAGAAACAAAACTCAATTGCCCTATCCACTGCAGAAGCCGAATACATAGCAACTGGAGCATGCTGCTCCCAAATCCTTTGGATAGCTCAACAAATGCGAGATCCTGGCATCAACCTCAAAGGCATTCCCATTAAGTGTGACAATACAAGTGCCATCTCCATTACAAAGAATCCTGTTCAGCATTCAAGGACCAAACATATTGATGTAAGGCATCATTTCAGTAGAGACCACGTCGAAAAAGGTGATGTGTCCATTTCCTTTATTTCAACTGATTATCAATGGGCTGACATTTTTACTAAGCCTTTGGCAGAGGACAGGTTCACCTTCATTAGACGAGAGATCGGGATGCTTAACAAGGATGCACTTTCGTAGGGGGAGCTTTCCCTTTACAAAAGATAAATTCTACTCAATGTCAAGACCCTTGAGTTTTATGTCAAGGTTTGTGAACTGAATGATAGAAAACAGATATCGGATCGTATATATTTGGTTAATATCTTTTTAGATATTTGATCAAGTATTATTTTCATCGGATTTCAAAATAATTTATTTATGTCACATACTTTATCCATAGAGATATTTTTGGAACAAAATATTTTCGGTTATTTCCCTCCTATTCTAAAATGGTTAAGAGAAGATTTGATTTTTGAATTGAAATATTTTTCAAATTGGCAATGTTATCATTACTTACATTGGAACTCTAAACCCCGTCCCATCACTCTAATCTCTCCTATTTAAAACCCAAACCCCTCTCGATTACCTCATAACCTCAGAACTACCCAAAACTCTTCTAATTCCCCCTCTCCAATCTCTCAAACTATCCTGAAACCCTAGCCGAATACCTCCATGGCTCCTAAATCAAAGAAAGCTTCCACAACCAAAAGACTTGGCGCCACCCCCAAGGGACGCCAGGTCACTGCTACTTCTCCTACACCTGAACCCACTCCTCAAGCCATCGTCCCTGCTGTTGTCCAGAGCACCATCGCTGAGAGCACGACTACAGTAACCAAGGGCTCTCAAAAACGCTCTGCTAAGAAGCCTCTCAGTGCGAAGCAGAAAGGGAAAAAGAAGGTCATCGCTGAGGAGGTGGATGAGGAAGAAGAAGAGGAGGATCTTGATGCTATTCTGGAAAGGGATGCAGCCAAGGAAGCCGAAGAAGAAGCTTTAAGGAAGAAAAAGGCCGAGGAGGAGGCCGAGCTTGCAAGGAAGTTGGTCGAGGAGGAAGCTGAGAGAATCCGAAAGGAAGCCGAGGCGGAGGCTCTCAAGGAGGTTCCTTCTGAAGAGGAGCCTGAGGAAGAGGACGAGGAGCAAGACGAATCTGGAGAGGACGAGGATACCGATGGAGACAACGCTGAAAGGTCCAGTGAGGACTCGGGGTCAGAGGAAGAAGAGGAAGAGGAGCCCGAGCATGCTCCCTCTCCTTCTCCTCCTCCTCCTCCCCCATCTCCAAAGAAGCGGAAAGCCTCTACAGCCAAGCCTCCTTCTCCCAAGCGCGCCAGGAAGGGCACCCTCAGAAGCCTTGAGGCGCCTGCCAAGAGGTCTGCTCCAACACAGGCTAGAAGGAAGAACGCTGATCCTCCCGCTCTCATTCAGGTAAATCAATCCCTCCCCTCTTCATGGTTTGAAAATGCTGAAATGGCTGGTAAGTGGGTAGATGGGTTTCGAACTCGTAGGATCTGCTGTTCTGATTTTTTAGATATTGCGTTCTTTGAAGCTTTGAATTTACCGTGCATTGCTATTATTAAAAAATCCCCAGCCTGGACCCTTCTCAATCTTGAAACCGTCTATTATCCCCAACTCACCCGCCTGTTCTATATAAATCTCAAAGCCAAACAAACTGACGATGGTTGGTTCTTGGAATCTGTCGTCAAGGGAGTTAGAATCTCTTTCAACTCCTTTGACTTCGCTGATTTCCTTGGCCTTCCTAGCCCTTATCCACCCTCTCAAGAAAACCCCTCTAAAGAAGACTGCATTACCCTTGCCCGATCCAAATATCTTCTACCCGAGGCATCTACCAACACCTCAAAGCAGCTAACCCACTCATCCCTTACCCTAGAGGCAAAGATCATATTTAACATCATTGTGCGTTGCCTCTTACCCCGTCTAAACTCCGGCTCTCTCCTGACCGACAATGCCATGATCCTACTTTACCGAATCCTCAATGGCCTTGATCTTGATCTGGTCAACACCATTTTAGGATCCATGGCTCACACTAGAAAAGCCAGGAAAGGAACTCCCCTCCCCTTCGCTACCCTTTTGACCCAAATCTTCAAAGCTTCTGGAATCGCTTTTAAAAATGAAGAACAACAGCGTCATATGGGTAAGTTCGACTCCAAGAGCCTTGAAAAGATTGGCATCACTCGGTCCCCCCAAGGGACTTGGAGTCTTGCCTCTCCTTCAAAAGCTCTTCCCACTACCTCAGATGTTGATGAACGCATGGACAACCTGGAATTGGGCTTGGAGGAAGTTCGCCTGGATATCAAGGAGTTGCACAAAGAGTTTATGACGGAGATGAGCGGGGTAACTAAGATGTTGCAAGGTCTGTGGTCGCGGCTCACTGATGATGTTCCGGACGATGAAGCTTAACCCTATCCTACCCTACCCTAACCCCAAATCTGAAACATTGCTGGTTTTTGGAAACTGTTTCAAAACTTTTGGTGACTGTTTTACCTCCTCCCTTTGTTGAAAGACAAAAAGGGGGAGATGATCTGTGGTGGTGTTAGACTTTTCTGTGGTGGTGTTAGACTTTTTAAAACTGTTGCGACGGTCTTCTTGCTTTAAAATTTTTGATCCAACATTTGTCTAACCCATACAGGTACTTAGTCTGATTCTACTTATATTATATATGCTTGACTAAGTTGCAGGGATGCACAGGTTTTGTCTTTCATCAAGGGGGGGATTGATAACTCCACTCCCTTGATGTAAATCGGAATAAGTTTCAAAGGCCTTGACAGTCCGTTTGTGTCAAAGGTCTTGAAGCTTTAACAGTATTGATGAAACACAAAACCTGTTCTATATGATATTATGTTCGAATATTATTTTATGCTTCCATTATATTATTATATATATACACTAACCTTTCAAGAAGTTTTTTCAAATATTATTTCCTTCCTTATGTTGTAAATTGAGAAGATTCAAATCGGAAGATCATGGCCTCTGAAAGTTTCCAAAGATAAAAGATCCAGCTCAAGCCATGATCCTCTCTAGCCGTTGGTGAAGATCCTTAGGCGCCGTTTTGTTTCAATAAAAAGAAAAGGAAGAAGAAGACAGCGACACACCGGTTGAACACCTGTGGAACACAAGCTTTCATACACTCAAGCCTTCAAGCGAGATCTGTCTTCTTCGTGTGCTCTCTGCTAGTCCTTAAGAGTCTGTTATTTCATTTCAAAGCATTTGAGAGTTACACTGTGAGCTTATAGGATATATTTCGAGAGAGTGTTATACTCAAGAGTTTGTAACTCGGGAAGTGGACACTAGGCGATTGATTCACTAAGTGTAAGAGGATTGTACTAGATAGCATAGAGAGGTGGGGCTCTTCTAGATTGGTCTAGGACTCCAAGGGAACGTGAGTTGACTAGATTGCAATTGTATAGGAGAGAGGCTTCTCGGTGAGCTACTAGGATCCTAAGTTTTGTGAATCAATAAAAGTCGGTTGAATCCTAGGGTTGTGGAAGAACCCTAGGCGGGGACGTAGGCCAAGTTCGTGCCGAACCTCGTAAACAACTCATCGTGTCCTTTACTTATTGCTTTACCTTATTTCCGCACTTGGTTCGACTGTTTAACTTTGTGATTTAGGTTTTCAGAGAAAAGACTAAGTCTAATCTCAAGGGATTTTGCACGAGCTTCAAAAGTCTTGAGAATCTGCGAAAAACCGGCATACTTTATTCAACCCCCCCCCCCCCCCCCTTCTAGAGTATTTCTATATTACTTTGTTTTACATTATCGAACCTTCACAAAGATTCAACCATGGTCCCCCTTGAGATACATTTGAATCAAAGCATGAAACTTCCTCCCCATCTTCCTCTTACCCAATTTGGGTAAACACCTCATTTCACCTTCTTTCTCCCTCATCCTTGTGCCCCTTAAAATGAAAAACAAACAAGCTCCTTTTCCCCTTTGACTCATCCGGATTCAGCCCCATTCCTCACCCATTCTGCATAAAATCAGGTTCCTTTGACTCATTTCCAAACACAACAAACAATAACACACCCAAACACTCCCTAAGCCTCTCTTCTCCCTCCATTCTTTCCCTGTGCCGAGAGCTTTGAGCTCCAAGGCCCTCCACTTTGCCCAGTCTCCATCACCATCACCACCACTACACCACCACCTCATCACCTTAGCTCCACCTCCCCAGCTCCTCGTCATCGCCCCATGCTCCTCTGCTCCCTCCCTCTTCGTTGGAGCCGAGCACCCCGTTGCCTCCTCTGTTTTGCCGAGGGCAAGGCACCATCTCCTTCTCCTTGGCTTCCCTCCTTCCACCTCGAGCCAGCGACAGCAGCTTCCTCCGACGTCGGCGAGCCCAAGAGCTGCACAGACGAGCCTAAGCAACACCTTGTCTTCTTCCCACCCCTGTTTCGCGAATCGGATTCGGTAAGGGCTTGGATTCTCCTTCCTTCCTCTTCCTTTCACTTCAACCTCGACTTCCGTGGGTCCCATTCCACCTCGACTGCCACCTCAGCCTGTGGGACCCCCCTTTTTTTTAATTCCATCGGCTGAGTTTAGTTTTAAAGGAGTGATTGGGCCTGATTTAGGATGGGCCGAAATTTATTTTATTTGGGGCCTAATCTGATAAAAAGAAACTTGGACTTTATTCAAAAAAAGAAACCAAATCTGCTTGGGCTGACAATTCCGGTTTTGGGTTAGTGAAATGGGCTCGGTTTTGGGTAGATTTAGAACAAGAGGGGTCGGTTTGGATTTTTGTGAAATAAGAGGATGGGTTTTGGGAAATTAAATAGAGTAAGGTGGGTTGGTAATTTAAAGAGGGATGATTTTTTTATAAAATGAAAGTGATTGGGGTTTTAAGGGATTAGAAAATATTTTATGGTAGCGTTTTGAAGAAAATGGTATTTGAAATATTATATTATATTATATTAATTGAGATTTAAAATATATCAATATTATTTTGAGATTAAAAGATATTATATTATGATCTTATAAAATATTGGAACTTAAAATATGTTATCGGTTTAAATCAAAAAGGAATTTGGCGAATGTTTTTAAGAATCGGAATTTCTAACTAATTGACTCGAATTTTGGAATGGCTTGGGAACTAACTTGAGAATCCGACTTGTTCGATGACTAACTAGCATGATGATATGATTGTATGACTAATAGCATGATATTGTGATGATGTGTTATGAAAGGTTATATGCTAGTTACATATAAGCTAAGTATGAGTATAAATTATGATATGTCAATATTGCTATGATACGATGTCGACGAACTTGTTGAATGTGAATTATGAGATGAAATGTTGATATATGTCCTTAAAATGATATTATGATGTGTTGGTGTATATGAAAGCATGATGAGATGTTGAGATGATTAGTTGAGATGGTACTTGATAAGTTATATAGAGACTTTGCAATGAAAAATGAGATAAGTTGAATGATGATGATATGGAATGTGATGATGAGACTTTCGATTGTGTGAACTTATGTAGAATGATTGTGCTTGTGTGACTGAATATAGACTTATATACTCATTGTGATTACTAGGTGATCTTAAACTGTCTTAGTGCTACATTAATGTTGCTCTGCACCTCCAGGTAAGTCTCTACGGAGCTTACTCATATTGAATAGATATTCCCCCCTTATGTGCATAATATACTAGGTGCTTGCATTCACGATCAGCATGCCATGTAGTATCCTGCTAGGTTGCATTGATCGTTGAGCATCCTATTTCTTTATGCGTATGTAAACAGAACGACCATTATCTGTGAAGTAACTAGAGTCTTTGCTAGGGTCATAGGATGGCCCAGTCCCATCGGGTCCCGTCCTGAGTCAATCGAGTCATATGGAACTTTCTTTACTTATATTATGAGCATGATTACGAGATTCGCATGTGGGCTTTATATATGATTACGGGTCGGGCATGTGGGTCGATTCGATTATGATGGAATGGAATGCATTCATGAGCTGGCCAGTCTTCGCCCTATCGGAAGGGGGTGGAGGTAGGAGAGGGATATACCATTTGGTATCCTGTGATAAGACCTTATTATTATTATTATGCACTTGATCTTAGGGGCATGCAAGTGTGTTAATATTCCGCCTTGCACCTAGAAGCATGATTATTAGGTATAGCGCATGTGTGTACATATTGTGGGGGCAACACCCTTAATGAAGGGACGGACCCAAGTGGGCATCGATCTGATCCCGCCCACTATTAACGTTTTTAGGTATCCGTTATGCTTATCATCATTCCTGCTGATTGACTCCATGACTGCGGGGTCTAACATGGCGAAAAGAGAGAGTCGAGATTCTGACTTCACCAATTATTTAACAATTTGGTTTTGTATGTTTTGATCATGTTTTGAACCGGCTCCGCCGTGGAAACCTTATGTATGAATTTGGAATCTTTCTTGGTAGTATGATCAATGAATTTCGCGACTTAGGCCATAGGGCAGGTACAGGGGACTTACCTCGGGGATTGCAGCGGTCCCTCTCGGTTTTTGGGTATGAAATCCCAATTTCAAAGCGAAATTGTTGATTTTGAAACCTTCAACCTGTACTCGGTGCGCAAGATCCAACGAGGGGTTTCATCCCTCGAAACGTAACCCGGGAATCATAATCCCGGGCCGTTACAAAGTTGGTATCAGAGCGAGGTTTTGAAATCCGAGTATGTTAGGTTGATGTGGTTTTGAAAATGGCCCAAGGATTTCAAATGCTTTTGCAAAATGTTTTCAAGAGGCAAAATGAATTTGATTGGACCTAACCCTAGACTAACCAGCCTTTAGGAACAAACTCGTGGGTAGAGATCCAAGCGATAGACATCCCTTATGGATGTAGAATTCGGGAAATGGTAGGCAAAATACTAGCTTTCTTTTCCAAATGAGTTTCGAAGACTCCAGGGAGCCCGAGGGTTGGAGAAGCATGGGTTAGGAGGCGTGAGGTATTTGCCCCTCCGGTCAGCCGTCCCTCGAAGGACGGCATAGATCGTCTCTGTGCTTTTATAAACTTTGAAAGAGATCATAATAGCCTCGTTGACTGCTTTTGTGTTGAGTGTTGTGTGCTTAGGCTAGAAGTCTGATTGGTGTGTCCTGACTGGGAAACATGTATTGAACGTTGTGCAAACGGGGTAGTGGGAGAAACCTTATTCCTATATAGCCGGGTTTCCAGTTTTGGGTGGAATAGTCGTTTTGTGGTTCAAACCTCCTTAATGATCCCAATTCTGTCGTCCGTCCAACAAAAATGTCTAGGTGTGTTGGTAAGGGTTGAGGACTGTCCATTCCCTTTTGTCCTGATTCTTATCCCGCGTCTCAAATCTTCATGATCATATCAAGTCTTCCTACAACGTCCTTGAGGGGATGGGGTTAGTAAGTGAAGTGCGTTCGGGATTTGGGTTCGAGTACCTGGTTACTTGAGTGTGTGGTGGGAAATGGTCATTGACGTAATTTTGAGCCTAGAGAGTGAGTTGTCTCATGGGGTCATCCTTCTCAATTCTCGTCATGGACGACCAGTGTCTTCCTTCTGTGATAAGTCGTACTAGAGTCTCACGAGGAAAGGGGTGATGAGTCAGTGGGGATGAATCAATGGGTACCCTTAGGAATTTCTGTCTAATAATGATAGCCCTTCATATGATCACATGACTTGGTGTGTTGCTATATTCACAACATGTATTACGCAGATGACTATTGATATGAACTTGTGCCTATGTCGTTACATCATGATTTACTTGGCTTCTTATATTATCGTGCTAGTGATTGAAGGAATGTATGAATCACATGTTATGACTCTGCATTATTGTCGCTGTCTCTTGAAATAGGTTCCTGATAGTATGACCGCTCCCTCTCATTATCCTCGTAATATGGTTTTCTTAGCTGTAGAATTTTGTTACAATTCGATGCTCATTATGCCTCATATGACGGCTCATTCGTATACGTTTATGAATCTATCGCTCCATGATGTCCTCTTTGTTATTCTATGATAATCCCTCATGAACTCCTGAACATATGGTTTGACATTTTGCATGGCCACACACCACGATATATCCTGATTTTGTGTACGCATGAAACATAAACATTATGCTGAATGCATTTAGATCACCCTTGACTATGCCCATGTCTTGCCACGTGTCACTAGTATCATGTAGGACTTATGATTTCCAAATGTATCTTATTATGCGGTTTCATGCCCTACTTATCATATAATGTGAACGTTGTTACCATAGGGTGTGATAGATTACTATACCACCTATATATGTCTTATTCATGGCATCTAATCCGATTGTTATGATATATCTCGACATGCTTGCATTTGACTCCTCATTGTTATGACTTGTCTATGTGTATGCCATACATGAGCCGTCGTTCTTACATGAGAAGTGATGGGTTGCTAGATCGTCTCGCATGTGCATTGGTATAGAATTTGAGCATGTTTCCCCTTCATGAATACATGTCGTGCTATTACTTGAGATAGGTACATGTTAGTGTTCCATGATGGGATCGGTATGCTTCATGATTGATATGTGTCTTATTTGCTACAATTATAACATCATAGATTTCTATAAGGGCATCGTTGTCATTCTCAGGTAGGAACCTTGTCTCTAGTCTCGTCGTCTTTAGCCTGGGTCCATGTTCGAGCCTGTCAAGAATCCGGATTTTCCGCCCTTGTTCTTCCCCTATCTCCGTTGACTTGGAACTAGACCTGTCAAAGTACAACCCGACCCCGAAAACCCGACCTGTACGCCCGGTAAATTCTGGGTCAAGACCTGGTTTTTTCGACCCGAAAATTTTTTTGGACCCGAACCCGAAGTACCCGGTAATTTTCCGGGTCATCTGGGTTTAGACCCGGTGACCCGGTAATTTTGACCCGATTGACCCGGTGACCCGATTGACCCGACTGATTTATAATTATATATGCTTAAATTTTTTTATGGAGATTCCAATTTATTACATTTTATAATTACAATCACTTGATCTTTCATTTTCAAATCAACTTTGATATTTATTTGTATTGTTTAGTACTCCCTCCTATCAATAATTTTTTATTTTTGATTTTTTATCACATTTTTTAAGAAGATAAAAATTCTAAAAAATATTAAAACAATCCTATGCTTATTACCAATCACATGAAATTGTTTTAAAAAAATTATTTAAAATTTTAAAATTTTATATATTTTTAAATTTTATTAAAAAAGTTAAAATTGACGAACCCGAAATCGACCCGAAATGACCCGAAACCCGGTCAAACCCGGGTTCGAGTCAATCCGGATATACCCGGGACCCGTTTTACCCGGAACCCGTTTCACCCGGAACCCTAAATGACCCGACCCGAACCCGACCCGAATGACCCGATTGACAGGTCTACTTGGAACCCTGTGCTATAGTTCTTAAATTGATGATGAATTCTGACGTGCTGACATTGATGGGCTGGGATGGTAGTAAATATTACTTGATGCCTTAGTGTTCTGATATGCAATGATGATATGACATGTGATATTCTGAGTTAATGATTATTGCATGAATGCTTTGTCTATAAAATGTGAATCTCAATTGTTGGAATCCTAATCTGGTGATATGAAATGATAGATGATAGGCTCGGCTATTATGTGATGATGAAGCATTATGATGTGATATGATGTCATCCTTGTTGTGGTCATTAGCATGATGCAACTTGATTATTTGACTAGATTATATCTATATGATTGAGTATAGTTGTGCCTTGAGTTATATGATATGACTGACGATGTACTAATGATGCTGTAGGATTTGAGTTGTAGGATGGATCGATGATAGTATGAACTAGGGATGTAGGGAGGCGATGTTAGCTTTGATGAGACAGGGCGAGTTCTAGGATTGATAGGAGATAGTTGTTAGTGTATTTCAGCCGAGCTTCTAGGTAGGCCTTAGGAGATAAGTAGGACTAGGATGGCAGGATTTTGAGCAAGAGGTGTTAGTATATGCGGGTAGCATAATAGGGTAGTTGGATGAGGACTAGGGTAGTTCGTTAGGGTAATCTTGAGAGTTAGTGTGATATAGGTAGTTATGATAGTTCTAGGTGTGGATAGGTAGGCTAGGAGTTGATCAAGCTTATAGTGGAAGTGTTGATAGATAGGTTAGTGCACTAGGAGTAGGTTAGGTTGTCTAGGAGCGAATCGTGGATGACGTACGGTTGATCGACTAAGGACTGCTAGGGAATCATAGAAATCAGGACTAGGTCGTAGGTGTTGCGATTAAGGAACGACCTTGGTGGGAAATGAGTTGGGAATTGCTTGAGAAATCGTAACCTTAGGAATTAGGGTGATCATATGTTAGCGGGACTGGATGAGAAATATGTAATTTGGAGTTGTTCAGGTAATGTTGAGGATGCTTGACAGAATTTTGATCGAAGGGGCTTGATTGGCAAATATTAGCATAAAGGAAGGCCAACAAGGTGAGAATGTCGTTGAGGTTGTTGTAGGACTAATTGCTTGAGGTTCAAGATAGGAAGGTTTTGAGTAATGAATGAGGGAGCTAGGCAAGGTAGAGGAGATTGAGAATACTAATAGTTGGATATTGTGGAAGATTCAATCTAGTTGCGATACTTTAGGAACTTGTGTAGGAATGATATGGAAATTCTGTGGAAATGATGATTTGGTAAATAGGAGCTTAAGCGGTAATATGTCTATGTTTGAGGAATTGTGAATTGGGCAATTAGGAATATGCGAAAATGTGGAATTAGAGTAGGACGACTCGAGGTTTTGTGATTGGTTAAGGTTATAGTGAGACTCTAAAGGGTAAATTAGTATGATGAACATGTGAACTGCCATGATCTTATTGGAGGATGAGACGATACGGTTCCAAATTAGCTGGGTATTGGTGAATTAGTTAGGCAAAGTATGTCTGTTGGTCATTGGGATAGATGTGGCTGAGAAGGAACCTGATGATTCGTGGTTACGAGCTTAGCACTAGATGGCTCTTTGGTTTATAATCCGGCAAGTGTATACGGTTAAGTATTACGATCGGAGTGAGATGCTTATGTTGTCTTGGGTTATGTAAGAGTGCTCTTGATTGAGGTTGACAATATAGGATGATTATCTAGAGGGGGATTATTAGTGAGAATGTCTAGTGGTATCAGAGGAGAGATTGGATTATTGAGATGATTTGGGATTTTCTCTTTAAGGGATAATGTGCGAGTAGAAGTTTAAAGAACATAGAGGTAATGGATGTGCACTCGAGAGGAAATACAGATGATTGTAAATCTCGGAACTTGGGCTCTAGCTAGTTGGATGGGACAATTGGGACTCGATCATTTTCGATTTTCCGTATGCCCGATTTTCCATTGATTGATCTCAAATCATTTTTCACAATTTTTCTATATTTTATTTTGTCAATATCAAAACGCATGCAACAAAGTCAATTTGGTGGAATAGAATAGAACTCTTCTTCCTAAACCCCCAGAGTAAAACCTCCCGCCTCTCCCTCCCTTCCTCCATTTGACAGCTCACCGGAGAAACGGCCTACTAGATGGGAAACTCCATCTCCGCCGGCGCCGGATCCGGAGCCGTTGGACGAGGCAGGAAGGCCAAAGTGATGAAGATTAACGGCGAGTTCTTCAAACTCAGCACGCATACCAAAGCCGGAGACATAATCAAAGACTATCCAGGCTACGTCCTCATAGACTCCGACGACTTTCTCCGATTCAACCTCCGATCTCAACCTCTGGATCCCCAATCAGAGCTCCGAGCAAAGAAGATCTATCTCCTCGTCCAATTGCCTAAGCTTCCGGGATCGGAGGAGCCCCCTCAGCGCGTCCTTAGAAGGACCAGCTCCGACGGGATCCTCAGCGCCAGATTTCCGCGGCAAGAAAATTTCAGGCCGTGGCGGCGTTCGACCTCTGACCTAAGATCCGCCGGTCAATCGCCCCGGAGACGGAGCGTGAAGGTTAGGCTCCCGAAGGCGGAGGTGGAGAGGATCGTCGAGCAGAGCAGGGACGACGTCGAGGCGGCGGAGAAGATAATCGATCTGTGTATGGAAGAGGGGGCGTCGGTGGTGGATGGAGGGGATAGGGCGGTTGCTGCGGCGGAGGGGGTCGCAGGGGAGAGACAAAGAGATGCTCCGTGGGAGGGACGTTGGGAGGATGAAACGACGGAGGAGTTGTCGTTTAGTAAGTATTGTATAAGCTTTCATTCAATGTGCAGTCCATACATCACTCATCATCGTTCCAAGTACAAAAAATTAACAAAGGATTAGTGACAAGAACTTTTTTAATTTTATCCTTCTTTTCTTGGTTAAATACACTAAAAGAATGTTTATATAGTAATATAAAGGTACAATAGTTAGTTGTGTGAAAATGGTTGTAAACTTGTAAATTTGAAAGAACTTTGTAGGACTTGAGGGTGTGATTGTTGTAAATATACTTACATAAGATCCTTCATAGTAAAATATGTGGCTTAAATGGATGTTTTGAATTTTTTTTTTTTTTTTTTGGTGCAGTGAGTGTTAAGCCCTTTACAAAATCTGTTAATAAAATCAAGAAAGAGCTCATGTCGAATAGAACTCGATGGATAAAAAATTTCAGTAAGATTTGAGCCTTTTTGCTAGCTTTTCTTCAAGTCGACCACTATGTTGATTGGCGGATCCACGGGGGCTTAGGGTGGGCTGAAGTCTCCTCTCTGGAAAAATAAACATAAAAAAAATGGGGATTTTTTTGGTATTTTTACTAGTTTTTTAGATATAGTGTAAAAATAGTAATGAATTATTAAGACAGCTTAGGTTAGTTAGGAAGGAAAATGATTTATTAGCATGAGATCATGATTTTAAATCTCATTAGCCTTATTTTTAATACTTTTTATTTCTTCTAGTTTTCTTATACTAAAAATGTTTAATTAAATAAAAAATTTAAGGTCCTCTCAAATATATTTTAACAAAAACATTATTTTCTGTATAGATATAAAAATAATTTTCAATTTTTTTAGTTTCTTGTTTTTCTTTAATTTTTTCCATAAAAATGTCTATTTAAATCATAAATTTAAAGTTTTTCTAATATATTTAAACAAAATTTATTTTTTCATACATGCAAAACAAATTTCTTAAAATAATTTTTAACCTCCGCTAAAATAAATTCTGAATCTACCACTGATCATATTGGCATATGTCGCGCCTAAACCGCAGCTCAAAAACATCAATGAATTATTCTCTTGCATTGAACTATAGGAAATAAATCGAGATCTTTTGGACCATATTTGTCAAGGAGTCAAAATCAACCCGAATTAATTTAGATTTTGTTATATTGTTGATATTGGTTCTCAATCATGGTAGTGTTTGGATTCATTTAAAGGGAGGGGAAATAACATTTTACAACACATCCCAAAAAGCCATAGTTGTAGATAGAGTTAGTTTGAGCTAGCCTCCAATCCAATGAACGGTTTTTAGCATCATTGATCCCAAAGCCATAGTTACGTAATCTTTCCTTATCTTTATCGTTGCATTATCATGGAAATGGGCAAATAGTGACGAAGATGATAACGAAATGAAGTATTGAAATAAGGCTATGGAATTGTCAACCAATTGAATATATATGACCAAATCAAAATTTTACAAATATGTGGTCATTCACCATCGCTCGCAGCCGTAAGATCGACTACACATGTATGATATATGTCTTCCCAGTAGCGGATCCTGAAGCGTTTAGTTGATGGGTCGAAAAATTAATCTCTAATTTTTTTTCGAAAAAACCATCAAGAAGTTTTCTGATTTAATTATAGTATTAAGTTACGAAGTTTACCAAATGATAAGTATGTTAAAAGTATATGAATTTGGTAAATGATGTGAAAATTAATTTATATCGCTTCAGTCTTGAAACGTTTATAACTTTTTACTCAGTTATCGGACTTGAGCTTATAATATATCAAATCGAAGCTATCGACGAGAGAAATATGTATATTAAATTTTATTTTTGATTTGGGGGGCGACTACCACCTCTGGCCATAAAGAGGATCCGCCCTTGCTTCCTATCTCATC
This sequence comes from Persicaria maculosa, assembly GCA_963922045.1. NCBI lineage: Eukaryota > Viridiplantae > Streptophyta > Magnoliopsida > Caryophyllales > Polygonaceae > Persicaria > Persicaria maculosa. The sequence goes on along the minus strand of OY998257.1, from coordinate 60,796,751 downwards.
CTACAAATCGCCTTTTATGTCTTTTATTCGTGGATATATTCACTTTCATATATTATAAGCCTAAATTTAGTACCCGAATAAAAAATTATTGATGTTTAAAGATTGAACTCAAATTCATCACTTCAAATGTATTTTAATAAACCGCGATATTTTATATTTTATTTAACTTGATAATTTACTATAATTTAGTATGAGGGTTTCAAAACGATATGTTATATAACTCAATTTGATAATTGGGTAAAACAAACTATGATTGTTTAAAGTTTTTATATGTGGTTTACACATTGTTACATGATAAGAAAACAACTTGTTAGTTTACATATTGCCAAATTGGGTTTTAAACGGTGTATTTTTAGCCAAAATAATGGCTTGTATACTAAAATAACATCGTGTAAACAAGACAAACATATAACAATAAATTATGTCATTTTTAACTAAAACGCCCTTTCATTTTGGGAAAACCCCCCATCATTTTGAGATTAAATTAAATGTTGTCGTTTTTTATCCGTTAAAATAAAGAAAAAAAATCTAGAACAATATAAAATCATGTCCCATTTCAATAAATTTTTAGCTCCGCCGGTAGAGGTAAGAGATATGATGTTACAAAACAAATCAATTAAAATAGCCATAGTCAGCTCGAGGGCTACCGAGTTTTAATATAATTGTTAAATATGGGAAAAGTGAAACTTCAATAAGCACTGATATAGTGATGCAATGTGAAACAGGGTTGTTCTTGCCTTGCTGCACGCCTCATTTATTTAAGCAAAATAACGCCTCATTTATTTAGGTCTATAAAGTCTGGATTGTTCTAAAATTTTGGCATGATAACTATGGTGTACAACTTTATTTGTTGTTATATTGTCGTTGTATTGTAACTATGGTGTACAACTTTATATGGTAACTTTATTTGTTGTTACATTGGAAAAGATCAGAGCGTCCAAAATAATCGTCTCCATTTCCAAATGTCATATCCAAGTTCTCTTTAAAGAATCAATGAAAGTAAGGTTATCTCCTTGAATAATTTTGTTATTGTATCCTTATTATGTTGTTGTAATTATTCATTTCAAAGCTGCAAGGGCGTGTTTTTGCTTTTAGTGGGGATTGTTTTCCAGTTTTCTCATATCTTTTGTCGTGATTTTTTCTCCTAACTCGTTTATGATGATAAAATCAATCGTGTTTTAACCCATTTGGAGGATGGATCCATCAAAGTTTAATTTGACAAACCACTCTCTTGGCTTCTGCCATATAATAGTGTTTGGCCTTACGTATCCTTGTCTCAGGGCGTACTGTTTAGTTGAAGCGTCCTCATCTTTTTTTAAACTTCTTTGCATCTTTACAATTTCACAATTTGGTTTCGTATGAATATGTCAATACCTTGAAGAGTCAGGAGTTGCCCATGGTCAAAGGTAATTTGGTTTCTATGGAACCACATACTCCACTATGTCACTGTCCCTTTGTTTTGTTTTTGTAGTTTCATCCCCAATTAGCATAAAAGGTCAAACCATATTTTTGTCTTATGGTCTTCAATTTCTTAACAGGTTTATAATGGGACGAGGTAGTGTATAAGAAACATATTTTGCGCCACACCTAGTAGTGTAGTAGTCATAAAAGAAAATTATTTAGATACGGTTATTATAAATTATTTCAAAGTATATCATGGTGATATTAGGTCTTGAGTCATATTTCATAGGCACACATAGAATATCCATGTACTTCTAAAAAAATTATCGACTGCTGTAAGAAAATATCTAGCACCACAAATAGCAGGAACTTTGTAGGGACCCCACAAATCAATATGCACCAAATGAAATGCATCATTCACATTACACACACTTTACTGAACGACAATCTATGATTTTTTCCCAAAATGCAGTTTCATATCTTTGAAAAAGATGAGTGATCAAGTCTAGCATAGAGCACATGCTATTTATTATCAGTACTAATCGTATTAATACTTTGCAAGTTGCAACATATATGTCGTATTAATACTTTGCAAGTTGCAACATGCTAATAGTTGTAGATACATCTCTGAGAAAACAAGATTTTTCCCTTGTACAACATCAATATTTGTTCTTAATAAGTTAATATGCACATCCTTTTCTTCTCTTTTGTAATAGCTAGCAAGGTTTTAATTAGTTGAACGGACTTGGAACACGCACAAATGTTCAAAGAAACGGAGAAGCATCCTCTTGCTCTTGATCAATTTAGAAATAGACATCAAGTTATGCTTGAATTCATGCACATAATGGACATTGTCCAAAATAATAGTTGTTGTAATTTTGACTATGCTAGTGTATAAGACATTAATTAATAGAAGGGCAAATTGTGAAAAATAGCATAAATTTTAGGGGTAGTTGCGTTTAGTGGCATAAACTTTCAAAATTTTAAAAATAATCGCCAACTTTGTTTCTGGTTGCAATAAGTGGCACATCTATTGTTTTTTTTTTTGAAATATCACCACTTATTAACATTCTTTGTAAAACAAATTCATCCAATTTTCAATTTAAAAAAATTCCCATATTTCATTTTTAAAAACAATCCATTTTCATTTTTAATTTAAAAAATATAATTTATTTTATAAAACATTACTTTTCCCCTTTTTTCTTAAAAGACTACACTCGTTATTTACATCCGGTTAAAAAAAAGAACTAATTTTATTTTCTCCATAAACTCAGTTTTTTCAAAAAATTAAATAATAAGTAATGTCTTTAAAATGAAAAATGAGTGTCTTAAAAAAAATACCAATTAATATCACAATTATATTTAAAAAATGATGTTTTTTGAAAAATTAAAATTGAGTTTATAAATATGAAAAAAAAAATGTTAATAAGGGCTTCACTTTTAAAATAAAATGGTTGTGCTACTAACCACAACCAACCTTCAAAGTTGGTGATTATTATAGAATTTTTGAAAGTTGGTGCCACCAAACGCAATCACCCCTAAAATTCGTGTTATATTTTGCAATTTGCCCTTAATAGAATATCCAATAGGCAGTACTAATAGCATAGGCCTATGAAATTCTATCACAAAAATAAAAATTTATGAAGAAAATGTTATGTGATTAGTTGCTTTAGAATCGACAATCCATGGATGACAATCGGAAACTTCTAGATTTTCATTATTCAGGAATTTCGTATTACTTGTCAAGCTGACAAAACATGTATCCATTGCACTCTCATTTGCAGAAACTTGTCCTTTCCCTTTCATAAACTTCATCACCATATTGTATAATACCTTAACCATCATAGGGTCTACCTTGGATTCAACATTTGAAGTAATTTTTCCTTGGATTTGACAAAGATAGGGTCTACCTTGGATTCAACAAGGAAATCTTATTGTGGAAGAAAATTATGAACAACTTCATAGCACCTCAAGCGCAATGGTTTGTTACAACTGAGTTGATCAACAACTATGACTAGTGTGGCTCCTTATTTCCAGTGTTCTAAAAATCACGCCTAGGCGCTATGCGGGAGGTGACCAAGGAATTTTTAAGCCTAGGCGGGCCTTTAGGCGGAAATCCACCTAGGCACCGCCTAGACGCCGCCTAGGCCCACCTAGTCCCGACTAGTCCCGTCTAGTCGCCGCCTAGTCCCGCCTAGGCTGACGATTATTCAATTTTATCTTTTAGGCATATGATTAGTCAACTTAGGGTATTTTTATCCCCCAAGTTGAGATATATATGCTTTTGATTCAAACCTATGGTTTTGGATTTTAGGAGGTTTAGAGTTGCTAGTCGAACGCATACTTTTGCGTTTATTTACTTTAACGTTAGTTAAGCACCGCAAATTTGGGTTTGTGAGTGATATAATGGACTATTATTACATTATATGAATTATTGACATGTGTTATGCGTTAAAAGATAAGGAAATAATCAAGTTTGATCTAAGTCCGCTTAGGCACCTAGCTAACTGCCTAGGCGCTAGACGGTCACCCGCCGCCTAGCGGCCGCCTAACGTCTTTTAGAACATTGCTTATTTCTAATACAAATATGGGTGCTAAACGAAATTGTTTTGTTTCTAGCTTTCCTATATTTACATGATAAAGTCCCTAGTGTTATAAGAGTTTGTTTTGGTCATATTATAATATATAATCACATAAATAGATAGACTACTTCATCCATTATCAATGGTTTTAAATTGGAATCTTATTTGCTTGAGAGTTACTATGAGAGGTTTGGGGTGTTGTAGACCTCTCCATAAAGAAGTACAATAGTCACTAGTGTCGGAGTCTCAATATGGTGGTTACCCATACCTTTCTAGTCTTTCATATTGGATTCCTATTTTTTAAATCACATATCTAGTATATCTAGTGCAATTAGCTAGTTTCCTTATTATTTTTTTTTTTCAATAAAGAAAGATTTCGACTGGATAAATCCTAGCCGATGGAATCCTCTTGGATGAGGTCCAAGAGACCTGCATGTGAAAAAAGCACATGTCCCTGCATTGTGCAACCTTATCTATCACTCTATTACCATTGCAGGGCACATACGAGAAAGAAACATGTTTGAATTATTTTGTCAATGATAGGATGTCTCCCATAATGAGATCTATTTCCCAAGGGCATTCTCCAACACCCCTAAGATGGTTGATCTGAGAATCACCTTCAATCTCCAGTTTCCTAATCTCGAGTTCATTCGCCTTTAAGACCCCTTCTCGAAAAGCTAGTGCCACTGCGTTAATTGTGAATTGTTTTCCAAATGTAGTGTAGCCTATTGTGATAGGATTTCTCGAACAATCTCTAAATATGTATCCAATATGACACTCTTCATTTAGCAAAGCAGAACCGTCGAAATTCAGTTTCATACAGCCTAACTCTGGTTTCCTCCATTTCACTTTCTTTGCCTTTTTTTATATTAACAGATGTCTTTGTGATATGTATATGACCACTCACTTCCTTTGTTGGGCATGTTTCCCTCCAATTTTCCTGAATTGTTTGTAAGAAACTGTTAATCTCAACAACCCTTGGTATTGGAAGATTTTTCTAATGTTATTTGGTTTCTGTAATACCAGATCGTCCACCATATGGCAGTCAGTGCCTCCTTTTCCTTCTAATTTAACTTTTTTTCCAATAGACTTGGTATTTTAGTTATCTCTCTTTTTCTATAAAGGATACCATTCAAATGATCATGTACTATTGGCCTCGCCACAGACTGTTGTGTACTAAACGGGCATTCCAAAAACAAATGTGCTTCATCTTCATATTGATTTCCACAAAAAGTACATGGTGTTGGCACTAGCACACCCCTCTAGGTCAGTCTGATAGTTGTTGGTAACCCATTTTGACTTAGTTTCCATAAGAAATGTTTTATTTTTGGAGCGCAATCAATTTTCCAGTTCCATGAATTTGCATCATCCGGTTGTCGATACGGGTTTGTTATTTGTTCATTGCGCTCGATGTTGTGAATCATTCTTCCCTATCGGTCCACCAATATAGACGATCAGGGAAAGACATAAGTAGAAGGGGAATGTCTATGCTTTCTCTTACCAATTGTTGGTTGAAATCCCAGTTTGATTTTTCGTTTCACCATTTTGCCCTAAAATATAGTCGCAAACTTTGGAGTTTGTATTATTGAGTAGGGATAAATCCTCCCTTTCCATCAAAGACGATGTAGAGGGATTCACATCCTCTGTCCTCCCCTCCCCCCCCCCCCCCAACCACACACAAACGTTAATTAAAATGAAAAAGAAAATAAAAAAATAGATTAAAATAAAAAAAAATAAAGAGAGTTTGTGAGAGAAGATAGTAGAGGGAGACAATTCGGGGACAAGAGATTCACACCCATTGTAGGACCCTATTGTTCATCCAAAAATTAATAGATTTTCCATCCCCAATAAACCATATTAGACCAGTTTTAAACTTTTTAATGAGTGTGCATATGTTTCTCCATTGCCAAGAAAGATTGCCTATTTTTTTGTATTCCATCGATTCCTTGTCCTTTAGATATTTGTGTTTGATAAGTTTTACCCATGTGTTATATGGTTCCACTAGAATTTTTCACAAAAAATTTCATTTGAAAAGCCTCATTTATATATTTGGTCTTTCACACTCCAAAACCATCTTTGCATTTTGGTTTGCACTACTTTCCTGATTCATGCTCCCCTTTCTACGTCCCAATATTTTCTTTTTTTCGTTATTTGTTGCAGCTTTTTATTCATCCACATCAAATAATCTCCATCCTCCTCGTTCCTCCATGCCAATCTGCGTTGTCCTCCCTTTGTTGATTTTGTTTTCGTTTTTGTTCTTGTTCTTTGAATATGCTGCTTAGTTTTTTTTTTTTTTTGAATCCATTGCCTTCAATTTGAGTGATCTGTTACCCCACTTTCTTAATCTTTGTTTATAGAATCTCATGCGGATAAATCTATTCTCCGGATCTGATTATGCCTTTTTACGTCCATATATCAACCTTTTTCCACATCGGATTTCTCAAGTGGGGCTCCCTCGAATTTTCTTACCGGGAGATCCGATCCAATAATGTATGCTCACCCTCTTGAATGTGCAGTATAGCCATCATCATGGTACCTGCGTGTCTAGACATGTATTTGCTCATGACACATAACACTCGTCCTCGGTTGTCGATCTCACAAAAGACATGTTGCCCGCTTAGTAGGTGCGGGCGAGGTTAGTCTAGGGACGCAAGTCTTAGTCTAGGGACGCAAGTCCATTTGCTTCAGTAACTATTAAGCATTATATAGAAGTCCCTACATCTCTCTCGATCGTTGACAGTTTAAATGGCACGATTCAACTCTGATGATTCCCGACAAATGTGAGTACAGGAGCGTCAAATGACTTACAAATGGGAGAGAGCCTCGATTGTGTTTCAGTGATGGGTACTCTCCAATCCCTCTCCTGAATCCTTGGAGAGTTTGAGAAAGGGGTGATGAATTCCAGTTTTCAAGCAACCGGAGAATCCAATGCCTTGATAGTTGTCCGCCGCCATAACGCAGTGTTGTTGTCGAATCTCACCTCCCATGTTGGCCAATAATGAAGATCCTGCTTCAGTGACAACACCCTAGGTTTGCCATTCAGGTGAACTGTCCTTACACGGGCGAATTCCCCATGGCTCAATTCCTGACCATGAGTTTTAAAAAAGCGTTATTTTGAGGCATTTGAACGAGCAGAAGGGATTGAAGGAAAGCAGATACGATAATTGGGAGAGAGAGTCAAACCAATCTCAAGAGTATCAGTGATTCCTTTCTTAAGCAAAGAAGTACATGTAAACTAGATTTCATCTATATTAGGATAATCGAATTAACTTTCAGAAATACCTTTGTCACACTGACAAACGCTTCGATGTCAGGAGTAGGTTTTCCATTGACTTCAACTATCCACTGAAGAGCATATAAGCCATATCTATGCACAGGACTTCCATGGCACCACCTGCAAAGTCGATCACGTTAACACAGCTTATCTAACCATATAAAAACTTTACGGAGAGGTTGTGTCAACACTGAACAGAGAGAATCACGTTCCACATTTAGGTAAAAACTAAAAAATAATGAAATGTCAAATGTCCTATGGATTAGAGACTAAGTGGATTATTGCACATTGTTTTTAAAGCTCTCTGCGGGGAGATGGGGTAACAACTGGGTCAAGAAATCCACCCCCTTAAAAAAAGAAGCTAAAATAACATCCATTCTAACTGTGCTTTACCTTTGTCATAGACCAGAAATAGTCTTTCCTTCTATATCTCACCCCCTTCCCCCACCCTACAAAGATAGCAAATAGAACAATACACCAGGAATTGGGAACACGATTCCAATCAAATCTAATCCCCTCTCATTCCCATTGTCAATTCCAAAACCATTGTCCAATTTGAACCACAAGCACACTTATGGGTTAGACCCAGCGGAACAAGGATCTGGCGGCAATTTCAAATAGGCCATTTACTTTTTTAGAAGGGTCAGCCAATATATAAACAATTTCTCAAACAAAAAATTTGTCTCACCTAGCTACATAAACACCATGACCTTCTTCAGGAAGGAAACCAAGGGCTCGTACTGCAGGATGGGGATCTTGAACAATGCTCCCACACCAGTTAATCATGCGCACCGTACCATTGCCATCTCTCACATCCGTTCCCACCAAAACTTCCATTTCTTGCCCCTGCCAGCCCATTCAATCAAGGCATTTAGGCATGACTAGTTAATGTTTATCTTCATTCGAATTTCAACTATAAAGTGATAAGAATGCAAAGCACTAATGTGCTTGTCCTTTTCATACATAAGCAATATATAAAGCTGAAATTGACTGACCTGTCGGAAAATTGTCATGCACAGTTTTCCATCACTTTTCTCATCCATGTCTAATTCTTGACAAGCATTTTCAACATCACGGAAGCACGTAACAGGCTCTTTGTTAATTGCTAAAACCATGTCACCTTGTTCCAGAATATTTTCAGCTCTTGACCCAGCCAAACAACCTTTCACCCTGAGAACCTGTCGTCTTATTGGATCTTTCTTAACAAGAGCCTACAAGAAATAACTACATTTGAATAATATGGAAGGGGGAAATTTTATTCAAACACTACTAAAAAAAGTCATAGAGATATTTATCAACTTTTGTCAAAATAACCCACTCAAAAAATTATCAAATTATGTAAATATCATGCTCCATTTGGATTGTTTATTTTTTTAGGGACAAAAGCAAGCTACATCGATCTAGAGAATTGTTTAATAAGAATTAAAAGTGTATGTGAAAATTGCATAAAAGGCCAAGAACATTCTCTTCAAAGGTAACAGCAACTCTAATTTGCGAATGCCATGTCAAGGATGAGATGGATTATATAAGTGAGGAACATACTTGGACCCAATCATCACTTAGGCCAAAACTCCTCGCCTTGGAAAGCAGGGTAGGATAAAGCTCCACCTCCAAAATTCTGACCAGTGGCATGGGCTGCCTAATGCCATTTATAAGCCGATGAGGACCATGCGTACCTGATATGATTTTGTCAAGAACTTGACTAATTGTGTAAATGGGAATGCCTCTGACAAACTGATGATCTTCTGATGAACTGCCACCATATTTCAGCTACACACCACCAACAGGACAGTCAGAATTTGATCACCATCTCATGAAGAGTTTAATGGTCAGTCAAAACAAGGAACCTGTGTAGAAAAGCTCCCCCAGATGGCTTGGACCCTACCTAGCTCATCAGTCAGCACCCCTGAAAATGTGCTTCCAAAATCTACAGGAACAAGATAGAATGTATAAAAAGAAGGGCTATATCAAGGGATATTGCATATAGAATGCACCACACAGAAAACAATCACCTGTATCAAGCTCGACAACTTCCATGTTAATGGCTCTATATCGAGGGCAGTCAGCTGATCCAATATTTAACGCAGCACATGGATTAGTAACTATAGATTTCCTTGATGTCGCTTGTAGACTCCTACTCAATCCAATCAGATACACAGTATCTCCACGACGCAGTCCAGGTTCTGTAACACAAAGCAGTATCCGTACTAGTCATAATCCATCAATGAGCAATTTAGAGCTGGCAAATCTGACACAGCTTGAACAACCCGAACCCAACCCAAATATTCCATCAAAATTCATGACCCGAAAACCAACCCGAGCTCACCCAATATCCGGTACCAACCCAAACTCAAATCAGCCTGAAACCGACACAAAAACCGAACATGAAATGGCCTAAACTGGATCTCAAAATTTTAATTTTTAAATTTTTTTAAAAAGCCATATTTTGCACTAATTTCACTTTTAACTGCGTCGAACAGTGACCTGATCTGAAATAAATAGCCTGACAATGGACCAAACACAAAATGACTCGTCCGATAGCAACCCAGACCCGACCCGATAAAACCCAACCCAAACCCAATTCGACCCGCATTCAATAAGTCCCAATCATGCTGACCCGATATTTACCCCACCCGAGTCAACTGATTACCAGCCCAGTTAGATCATTAAGCATATGACTTCCATATTGACAATGGGTAACTCACAAATAATCAGTATAATACAACACGTATTTGAATCTTATCCAACGGAACTATCAAAATTCATCGACAGGGAGGAGACAAACTGAATTAGGTATAAAATTGAGACAAGTGAAAAACTAAAACACACTAACTAGACACTCGTCACATCAAGATTTGACCAACAACTATCATACCCTTCAACCAAAATTGCAGAGAGGCAGATTTTGAGGCAAGATGCAACATAGATATGCAATTACATTCAACTGACAAGCAACAGAAACAGAAAAGTAGCCCGAGCTAACTGAAGCTGAAAGTTGAACATTCAACTCCAACAAACCATTGAGAAATGGGTGAAATGTAAATATAGGTTATACCAGGAAGCAACTCAGCCGCACGAACCATTGAGGCACCAGAAGTACCTAAAGCCAAGGGATCATATGCAATAAGAGCATAATTGTGAACAGGATGAAGAAAAACAACCTGAAATAATATCACAAAACAGTAATGTATAAGTGAGCACTCAACTATCACCAAAATCAGGACAACCGGAACTTCGATAATTAAAATAAGATTGCTACCTCTCCTGGAATCTCCATCGGGAATGCAGCAAACGATAGCATCACATCACAAGCAGATACTGCAACAGTATTCTTGTCAACTACAACCAATCCCATGTTTTGAGAATGATGTATGATAACACCAGTCCCAAAAAAATGCTGTGAGTGGACACCGTCAAGCATACATGATGGTGGCACATGAACCTGTATGTGATGCCAATGTTCGAAAAGTATTTAATAGAAGGTGAATCAAGGTGTAGAAAATTCATACGGGGAATTAGCCACCCACTATATCGGTCATTCACCCATGATTCTGATGTAGGGAATAATGGCAAAACAGGCCCAATGTTTCGAAAGGAGAGATCCAAAACATGGAGAGATAGACTTTACATTGGGACGGAGGAATACAACAATAGAAAATATCATTACTCCTCATCTTGTTTACAATGCATAATCATTTGCTAAATTACTATCACCGACTCCAAAGTCATTCAGTATCATCATATCATAGCCACAAATCATCAAATAATGGACCACAATAAAATATCACGGCTGTGGATCATCAATTTTCTTTATTGAACCGTTTGGACATCTTCTTGGTTCCCATCTCTTTCATTGAACCTATTAATGGTTAATGACTATAAGCTAATTTCCTTGTGTCATGCTTTCAAATTTCATCCCCCCACACCCCCCCCCCCCCCCTCACAGGCATGGAAAATTTACACGAAATGAAAAGCTAGGGAAAAGGGGAGAGAGAGAGAATATTACCTCAAACATTACAAGAGTGGGCTCTAGAACACGTTCAGCAACTGATCCATTAGCTGCGGTCACTGCATTTGCAACAGGATAATCTCCTTCGACTGCATCCCTTGATATTCCTGAATCCTCTATGTTTTGGTCGTTGGTTTCATGCATGGGACCCTCTGCGCAAATAATGCCATCAGCAGATGAATATTCTCCTACTTTTCTCTTTTTGTTACTGAGAGCAGGCTCACCCCTAGAATTTTCATGGTCTTCAAAACTTGTCACCATACTTGCCGAATTACCAGCCAACGTCTGAGTGTTGTCTTGGAGATCAGATTCCATCACACTACCATTGTTGGTATCTGACAGAACCTTTTCTGATGATAGTAAAGGGCAGTTGGAAAGTAAAGCAGGCTCTGCTACCCACAAACCTGTGCTGTCATTACGAGTGTACAACTTGGGAGGAGCATACCACTCATGACGATCAACAGTCACCAAGACTGACTGCAGCGAAGATAAAACCAACTCAATGAGAAATATACAAGTAGACATTAACCTGCATCAGAACATTTTTGCGTTCTGTTTTCTTTTCCAGTTCAATATATTAAAGAATCTTAGATAGATGATGGGATGGTAAGGTGTTCCACATTACAGCTATATCAGAAAACTATAAAACAGCCAAATGAGATTAGAAAGTACAATAGTATCAAGTATACAAAGCAAAGCGGCCTACTGCATGTCCAGTCTTTTCAAAACTATCAGTCAATAAGCAAAAAACAATTAAGTCTCAATAAAATCATTTCTAAAATAAAGCTCATCAACATACTGACTAAGTCACAGAAAACATTCACAGAGAAATCAATTATTTTCTTTACACTCATCATGTATAATCCTTTTAAGCTTCCCAAAAATATTAATAGAAGGAAAAAGAAGAATCACTCCTACCTTCCTCCGGTGACGATCTACATTAGTCAGATATTCTAGAGGCACACGAGCACCCCTAGAGAGTTTAGACAGGACAGACATCAAGTCTCTGAGACATGATACCTCTTCACCAGCAAACTTCTTTATGATGGCATGGCGTTGTACACCTGCTCTAAAGAGCATATATCTGCAAAGGAAAAAAAATACAGAGAAGTTCTACAAATTACACCATATCAAATTGACATTGTAGACATTAACTTGGTAGACTAAAGCATCACAAATGTAGATATTTTTAAAATTATTAATAAATAGGTAGTGGACTTTTTTTATGAAGGAACAAAGCAAAGACACTTGGTGACAGAGAGAGAACACGGTGAAAAATAATAGTTAAAAGATAGGATGGGTTAAATCAATAGGAAACAGAAGTTCATATAAGCATACCCAGGCTCTGCAACATATACAAGGCCACAATTAAAACGAAAATTCCTAGCCTGCAAGGAGGGAAATAATGATGGATTAATTAACAAGATGGCAGAGAAATCAAAGGCATAGTTAAGATCTTCCCATAAAGCAGTCTCCAAGCCAGTAGATATAGCTAAAATTACCATCAGACCAATCATTTCGAACTCACCAAATTTCAACAAACAAGAAGAGGAAGTAACACATGTGGTCTATACAGCATAATAGATCCCCATGCATTATGATTTACACAGCATAATATTGAATTATAATATAGGATTTACCATAATTATGCACTATAATATAGGATTTACAATATTATGATATAATATATTGTCCATTATAAGCTATAATGTGCAAGAGCCATAAGGGTTCTACTGTCCCTCTCCCCATTAGAGGATTAGAAAGCATCCTCATCCCTATCCCAATCCTTGTTCTGGGATTCAAAATCAGTGCCCATCCTATCCTCACAGGTCACCACATCCCCGTCAGTAATCAGTCCCCATTTACGTTCCTCACGAGTTTTCTCCCATGGATCATCCCATTTGTACTCCTAGGATTCCCTGTTTAGTCTTTTTGCAGATTTCCCGTTTAATGATAAAGTAATACCACAATGCCATGTACATGACCTAGCATTAAATTAAATTCTTTGTTTATATACATAACAAAATATATAAAATAACTAATAAATACTAAAAAAATCAATGGAAGTTTCGTACAGGATAATGCCAAGAAGGGGGCAGAGTGGGACTCTCATCCCGATTCCCATGAGAGAATGATTGTCCCCCTCTTGTATGAGACAATTAATCATCCTAGGTAGACAGATAAATTGGATTGGAGCCCAAGTCGATTTATTTATAGCAAGTTTTATCTATATATGATTTTATATATACAAGGTTTATTATAGATGGTTTTATCTATAATAGGTTCTAGATAAGATAGGTTTTATCTATATCTAGGTTAATCTATAGGGTTTCTACCTATAGAGATTTCTCTATTATAAATAGAGGGTGTAGGGTTGGAATTATGGGGTGCTTGTGTATCTATAAAAGCATCACAATAATAAGAAACCCTAACGGCAGAGAGGATGTTGCGGTTCTTGTCAAAACACGGAAATCCTTTGTGTCCTACTGTTCTTTCATTATCTTCCTCTTTAACGATATTCACTCAAAAAAATTCACAATAGTCCCCCATCCTGGTGAGGCCTTCATTTAATTTCCCAACTACCGCCCTTTGGCACGGGGTTTTCCCATAAGAACAGGGGAATCTCCGCTTGATTGACATTCCTACTCACTAACAAGCACATCCTAACGTAATAAAATTAAATTCAGCAATCTGAAGAGTAATGTACTCACTCTATTAATTAAAACTTGTCATTTTAGGGTGTATTTCTTGTGTATAAAAAACAATGTCATTTTAGGGCAATTGTTTTTCCTAACAATTATGAGTAGATTTTAGTTTTCAAGAAAGTAAAAAAGGAGGATAATAAATGATGTTACAAGAGTATATTTGACAGCTCCTTCAAAAGTGTGCAAGAAACTGAAATGACACTTTTACTGACGGAGGGAGTATAGTATATTCTGCATAGAAATTGAAAACCTTTAAATTTCCATTTATTCTACAACATTGACAACACAACCTACAAATTGCTTAGTAACAGAAAAAAAACTATCCCATGGCTAGTAATGGAAATAGCTCACACCTTAGAGACATAGAGAATGAGTAATCAAAGTCTAATCAAGTATTAAACCTTCCCAGTCGGGAATCCGGTAGGAAAAAATCACTCCAATATGGAGACTCTTGCACATATGAATGAAATATTACAGATCTACCGAAATAGCAAGTGAGATTTAAGAAAAGGTAAATCTTTACAGATTCTCTTATTTATTCACATCAGGATATGTTATTTCCAAACTTTCTTGTATCTCATATGTTGGGCCAGTTTTTTCTCAATCTAGCAAATTTCTAAAAGGCTGCCTAGACCCTCCTCACCTGCCTAGGTCTAGGCAAGGTGGCTTCAAACAGGCGCAGCCTAGGCTCCGTAGGGGCTTCCATGGAATTCGCACATGAAAGGGTACAAATATGAGGGAAAATAAAAAAGAATAGGCTAGACGTAAATCAATATGTTAAAAGAGAGAGAGAGAGAGAGAGAGAGAGAGAGAGAGAGAGAGAGAGAGAGAGAGAGAGAGAGAAAGGCTGATGTGATCGAAATGAAATAGGCGTTGTTCCTTTTCTACTTGCACTGGAAACACGTATTATATATAGGGAATAAACTTATATCCTCCATATTTAAAGAACGAAATTGTTTAAATAAAGAGATTTTTTTAAACTGTTAAAATTTGAGATAGTTAAAAATAATGCCATATTAGCCTTCAATTCTTGCTTACAAAAACATTTTAGCTTCTTTTTTTTCCTTCACTTGACAAAACTACCATTGCAATTATTAGTAAAATGTGAGTTGAGGTCTTCAATAAAATAGTGGTAATAAATAGGCTTATAATTGTATATTTGCCGGGGGGGGGGGTGTGGGGTTGTAAAAATCTAAAATGACATTTTCATGATGTGTCAACACCACCTTAATTTAAGGTTTTTCAACTAATCACAATTTTCTCTTATTATTTCTTTTTCTCTTCATCTATTTCATACATTTACATTTTTCCTTATTAACCATCTATATCTATATTCTATATAGTATCTTAATTTAAAGGACTTTTTGATGATGTGTCAACACCACTTTAATTTAAGGATTTTCAACTAATCAAAATTTTCTCTTATTATTTCTTTTTCTTTTTCTCTTCGTCTCTTTCATACATTTACATTTTTCCTTATTAACCATTGGGTTTAATTCAAAACATTGAATTAAATCTAATGTCTACTATTAATCTATATCTAAATCTTTATATATTATAATAATAACCTATATCAATATAATATCTTAATTTTAAAACCTTTTTTTATGAAGCCTAACTTTATGGTAAACATTTTTATCATTTGTTATGTTATTAAAAAATTTATTTATTAAAAATCGCGTCATGGCGCGGGGATTGTACTAGTATTTGTTATTTTTAGGTTTTCCTTTCTAAGTATTGTTCTGCGTCTTCATCTCGTTCACATCTTCATCTCTTCGTCTGGCCAATAGAATAAGAGACCAAGACACCTTCCATAGTTCCATCTCTTCATCCCCAAGATGCCATCTTCTGAAACTTCTCATCTATTCAAAACTTGGTTTTACTTTGTTAAACATGGTTCAACCCTTATTCTTAAGCTAGAACTCATCATAGTATTCACATAAATATGAATTATGGGTTTTATTGGGATTATTTCGAGAATGTTTATGAAAGAGCCAGTGTATAGCTAAAAAGTGAAAGAAGAATATCACTAACAAATTTCATACAACTGTCAATTACCTTACCAATGAATATACTATTTAAGTCTATTATCCCTTTGAGCATGGTACATTCCAAATATATCAAATTGCCATTTCGTGTGATGAATGAATGAATGACATGCTGAGACACGAGTAAATGATCCTTAAGAAGATCAACAAACCTGCTGATAGGAAAGAGGATGGATCACTGCACCACTCACTTCAAGAAAATGATCAGGTGTTATAGAGTGTAAGTCCTGAACCTGAACCGAATCAACATGTAAGAATGGAACAAATGAGATTTATTGTACAAAATAACAAGCTAGACAAAAGTGTAAAAAAAAAAAAGAAGGAAAAGAAAGTAAGCAAAGAAGAATATGACGTTTGTATTAATTAAGGGTGTGTTCGGCAGGGTAAAATAGTTGCGGAAGAATTGGAGTTTGATGGGAGAAGTTTAGGGTTGCCTTGACAGTCCATCATAGAGGGACCTTATGGTGTTCTAACTTCTAAGGCTGGTTTACAAAGCTAATTGGAGAAGCATCAACACATGTTTTCTGACCTGATTCCATTCAATGACTTCCCAAAATATTCCCAACTCAAAACTTTGAAAATTTGGCTAGGACTATCACCTTGGCTTTTACCCTTATTTATTGTAGTTATAAAATAAAATTTTAAAAAGAATCAGACTGCTTGAAATTCTCTTTTTTGAGGGACTTTAGGATTTAATTAATTTGAATAGATGATAGAGGTTGCAAAGTTTCGGTCAGCTGACTAACTGGATGGCATTCAAATGAAAATTTTAACTAATGTGAGGCCATTTTAGAAAATTTGTATTTGTTTTTACTTCAAATTTTCTTGAATTAATACAAAAATATTATTAAAAGTGAATGATATATTGAGACATCAGCAATTAACCAAGGAAATAAAGAAACATGCCAAAATTTATAAACCACAAGTCCATTTGTGTTATTTTATATTAAAAGGTACCACAAACTACTTCAACTAAACATGTATTAGTACTTCATCATAGTTGGACCTCGAGTTTCTAGGATTCATCAACAACCACTCAAATCACTGCTACTACCATTTTTCATTCGATCGTGCCAAACATGTCCTAAATATAGAAATAGAATGTATGTCCTGAGAAACGAAAAATGAAATCTAGAACATTTCCAGTCAACAAACATGAGCACACGTTAAAAAACAAAAACCTAACAAGTAATTCTCAAAGTTCCATATTCTTTGAAAGACATGATTATCTGACCTCCAAATCACTGCTACTACCATTTTTCATTCGATCGTGCCAAACATGTCCTAAATATAGAAATAGAATGTATGTCCTGAGAAACGAAAAATGAAATCTAGAACATTTCCAGTCAACAAACATGAGCACACGTTAAAAAACAAAAACCTAACAAGTAATTCTCAAAGTTCCATATTCTTTGAAAGACATGATTATCTGACCTCCAAGTCCACTGTCATTGAAGTGCCACCCCTCTCAATCTGTAGCTCAATTTTCTTGTTTACATTGTCATCCAATAGAGTCTCCAATTTAAGAAATTGAGTCAAAACCTGCACCAGAAATACTATGTGATGAGAACAGAGATATAAGCACAATCTTGATACGCGATGCATCATGGAGCAAAATTTATATTTATATTCATCAATAAAGTTGAAAGTTGTAAACTGAATTAAGGTTTCCTTTTTGCTTTCTTTTAAGGTCTAATGCATTCATATTTCATAGGCACATAACTGAGGATAGTGCCCTAAATTTTAATTTCAAAACTGCCCCTGTTTCCCAAAACAAATGGATTCCATTAGAATACTGGCAAAACATTCATCCAAGAAATTTGTATCACCCCGTCACTTATCAGCATATTTAGCCTTATCAAACAGTGTTACTAAAAGTGACTAGGGTTATGTCACTAATTAACAACAATTAACATAGCAATACTAGTAGTACATCTAATGGAATAAAATCTCACCTCGCCATTAGCACGAATAAGCACATCACCAGTTTCCAAGTTTTTATATGCTGGCCCTCCCGGAACCTGTAAGAAAGCAATCAATGCATATCCTTTAAAATATTTATTTAAAGTAAAAAGCAGGAATTATTTATTGCTCAGAGGAAAGCTTCTGACCACTAAATCAACAACAAGCATCCCAGTTTCTCCAGGTGGAGAAGCATGCCGAACCATCTGTACAAATGAAAAGAAAGAACATTAAAGAGATGAAACATATCGCCAAAACTCATTAGCAGGCCATGCCTTAAAATGGGGGATTAGGGGCAATACAATACCATCTCACTATCCCTTTGGAGGCCAACTCGCCGAATTTCATCAAAACCTTTATGGACAAAGGTGACCTACAAAAGAATAAATTGCCTCTATGAGATCCTTAACGAATAACATTAATATCTGAAGAGAAAATCCCAAACAAGCAGGACGCAATGCTCACAGTATTTAATTTCTGAAGCAAGAAAAGGAAAAAACATGGTACATGGTACATGTTACTCAGGGATGGAATATGTTCACTAAAAAAGTATTCCACCACCATCTATAAGCTAACATTCTTCAAAAGGTAATATACATGGTCCTCTCCATCAGGTGCAGAATAGCATTAACATTGGTCAATAACATTTTTTGTATGTGCAAGTTCAGGCCACAGATTCGGTGTACCAATTCAAGATGAAAGATCTGAGGGAAGTAGATACTATTCAAGGTATTAAAATACTTAGAAATGGTGGGGGTTTCATTATGACACAAGCTCACTACATTCATAAGATGTTAGAAAATTTTAAACATCTTATAATTAAGGAAGCAAATACCCAATAAGATCCCTCATGTAAATTATTCAAGAATGAAGGTAGATCTAATTCTCAAACTGATTATGCCAGTGCCATTTGGAGTTTAATGTATGCAATGCATTGTACAAGACCTGACAATGCATTTGCAGTTTCCAAGTTATCTAGGTATACTAGCAATCTTGGAACTGATCATTGGAAGGCTATAAGTCGAGCTCTAGGATACCTAAAGAGGAGAGTAGATTTAAGTTATCCTACAGCGACTTTCCTGCTGTTTTGGAAGGCTATACAGATGCTAGTTGGATATCTAGTGCAGATGAAAACAAATCTACAAGTGGTTGGGTGTTTTCCTAGCCAGGAGAAAATCTCTTGGGCTTTAAAGAAGCAAACCTGCATAAATCATTCCACAATGGAATCAGAGTGGCTGGCTGAGAAATTTTCTTCTGGAGATAAAGTTGTAGCCATAACCTATGCCACCCGTTTCTGTGTTCTATGACAGCGCATCAACATTGTCTAGGTCTTATAATAAAATCTATGAAGTCTAGACGTATCAGCTTAAGACATGCTTATGTTAGGCAGCTGACTGAAAAGGGTGTAATTACCATTATTTATGTCAAGTATTGTAAGGACTTGGGTGACCCATTTACAAAGGCACTCTCGAGAGAAGTGGTAAGAAATACCTCAGCTGCAGTGGGGTTGAAATTGATATGAAATTACCACAAGGGGAACCCAACTTATTTCTATACATTCTAGTTATAAAGTTTAAAATCTATGAAGTCTAGACGTATCAGCTTAAAGATAGTGATCTTTCACACCTCGAAGCAATTCGCAAACCCTAAATTACTGTTGGAAATATGATAAAGTTACTTTTCTTGTAAGTTGTGTTAGGCATACTACAAGCATCCCTAGTCTACTTTTAGACATAATTATTATGTTTTCTAGGTATTAAATGCAATTACTCCTTGTACTTTCAGATTGTAACCCTTAGACTTCCTTCCTCTCTTGTATTTATTATGGGTTTCTCCCTTTGTAATGCACTCAGAAATATTCTCTCTCAGAATTGCTAACAATTACCAACAGGTGCTCGCAGTTATAGGGAGTATATATGTGATTTGGGGAGCACGTAACAAGTCTGTTCATAAGGGGGAGTATCTTAGAATAGAGGAGTGTGCAAAGTCTATAATTCAGTAATGTAAAGAGAGGATATGAGTGCTGGTGAAGGGTAAAGGGACAATAGGAGGTGGTGTCAACTCATAAGAGTATAGAGTTACTGAGATGTATTTTACAAACAAGATTGCTTGGCTTGTTTTTTTTTTTTGCATTTTACGGTTATTCTTTTGGGGATGATCTCTTTTTGTAAGCAATTTTGATTATATATGAATTAATCTGTTCAGAACTTTTGCCATAATCTATTAGGCAATAGCCATTTAAAATGGCTATTGTACCACAAACATAAAAACCTGGTATCCACTATAGTCCCATCAATTATATCAATGCTCCAAGACGATGTCAAACCCACACAAAAATATATTATCAGGTGATAGTATTTTATAAGGTATCTCAGTTGCACCAGATAACCCTAATCTAGAAGAAGATACTAATAAACTTCGTCTAGATGGTGATAATAAATGAAAATGGAACTTGGGAATTATATAATACCCAAAAAAAAAGTATAAAAAACACATGAAATGTAAAAAGGAATTAAAAAAAAACACATGAAATGAAATTCAAGCATTATACCACAAACAAACCTGAAGCGTACCACGAGGGATAGTAACAGCTGGCCAGTTATTTGGAGATAAATCTCTACCATTTTGCAGATATTTCAATGCCCTCACAACCTGTTAGAAAGAGTCAATTATATTTCAAAGAAATGCAAGCACAATCCATTGAGGTTGTTCATGTTTCAAGTCTTAAGGCTAGAAATTATAGATTAAACCATTTCTCTATATGTTTACAGCTTCCACAAATTGTTAAAAGGCTTCTCAGAAAAAACACAAAGTCCATTTATATAAACAGAACCCTGGTTACAACTTCATAGAGCCAAATCGAACCATATAAGCGAAGACATACGCAGGTCAATGTTTATTGTAAGGGACTCCCAAAAACTCCTACAGATTGAAATAATTTTTAAAGCAGCTCTGCATTTCTAAATGCTTTGCTGGGCTAGATCTGCATAAAGAATCACAATAATAAGGATATGTGAAGTACATCCAAACCAAACGAAGCACGTGTACTCACACTGAACAGTATCATTTGAGCATTCAGTATATACCAGTAGCCCTTTATCCAAGCAAGGGCCCAACAAGCCCAAAATAAAAATATACTCAACTAAACAACTGTCCCATATGAACATGTTGACACTATCACAATCACAATCCATAAGAAAAGGTTTCATATGAAAGTACTTAAAATGGAAAGTTTTGAAAATTCAATAATTTCATGCATAATAGAATAAGTTCAATAATATGCTTTGGAAACGATGGAAAATCCAGAAGATTCAGGCTATATGCTCAATGCATACTGTTATGCACAAGTTATAAATGTATCTCCATTAAAAATTTATTAAAGACAACTCAAAGTGCCTTTCCTACCACCAGCTATTCTGGCTTAAATTTGGATGATGGAAATAACCAAATTTGGCAAAGGCACAAAAGCTAGATGAAGTAGAAAACACTACTCACCCGTTCCAAGGGCAAGAAAAATGCAGACGCACTTGATGTCTTACTCCCAGCATTTAAGGCCACAGCCCTCCCTTGCCAATCAATAACAGGGGAACCACTTGATCCACCTTTAGTTCCCGATGCTGCCTGGAAGATTAAACAACAAACCAAAAAGAAACAAGATTTAGCACACTTTACCACACCATTCATCTGCACAAGTACTCAAAAGTACAATTAAAAAAGTGTAAGGATGTTTGAGAACCATAAGAACTGAATGCAACAGATCCTCTTACTTGCATATAAAATGTATTGAAGTCATTGTAGCCATCCCTGCATCAAATTAACCTTGTTAATAATTTTATCAATATCCCTTGTTCAGTGGGTAATGCAAAAAAGAATTGACATAATCATTTGAAATTCCAAAATAAAAACAGGACAAGTTGCTTCTAGTTCATAATCAAAGAAAACCTATTTAAACATAAATGTTTCAGACTTGTCAAAAGAAACCCCAGATGAGGTCTATATCAGAATACACTGACCACGTTTTCCACAAAGGCAAGTACGTAAGCATTCATTGATTCAACTAAAAGACATTTTTAACATGAAAATGCCATGAAAAAATGATCCAGCCATCAGAAGTTGAAGCACATTTTGACAACGAAACAAAATTAAGCATAGCATGATAATTGGGAATAAAATCATCACTAACTGCTTGCTCTTACAAAGGATAAGTTACAATAGTCAACTCAAAGAAGAAATGAGTAATCTGGCGGCTCCATGAAAGCCCAAGATAGCATTTTTTCCCTCTTTTTAACATGAAAGCTCATGATAGTTCAAACAACAAAACCACATACTTCTTATAATGGGGAGCATCTCTGTCTAGACGAGCAATAGTCCCGGCCAAAATGGAAACCTACAAGATCAAAAGCAGTAATTGAATTCACTATGTAAAACACAAAAGCATAGACACAATTCAATCATGCAACATGTCAAAAAAGATTAGGATTTTCGTTCATTGTCATTGAAAAGTTAAGGTCATTTAGCACAAGATATATTATAAGAACGAGGAATGAACTCAAAATACAACTAAAATTCAATGCCTCTAAATAGCCACTACAAGAAGGGTTTAATTCTATTATGTCTCAAAATCCGATGTCATAAATCTCCAGATATTGTTTGGAAATGGACCATAAGCACGGATTTCAAATTTTGCTGTCAATGAAATGAGAAGGATAGACATCCGGAAATTTCCTGCAACACTTCATTCAAAAAGCACTGACAAGAGTGTATTCCTACTTCAATTAAGAATGGTTCAGACCACGATTTCCTAAGACAGTGACAGTGTGGAACATGAGTTTTAAATAGAAAAATTAGATATCTTGCTTTTTCTACTATAGGCCAACCCTTATTTGAATTTCAAATTTTTGAATGATGTAAAAACTCTTAACACCTTTTAACTTTGACAAAAATGACAAGAGATGTCTACTGTCATACCTTCTCACCACTATCATTGCCAACAACCCTAATTTCCAACCCAACACAAGCAGCCTCAGGAGCAAGAGGTATCTCCTCATAACTGAGGAACTGAATTGCATTAGGATCATAACGGAAGAAGCCAAAATCATGAACCTGAGAAAATTCCAGTAGTATTAGCAATATCAACTGCTAGATAAAAACCGAGAAACCTAGTAGCTGAAGCAGATGAAAGTAAAGTGAGATTTCAAATGCATATGAAATTTTCAAAGTAGATGCTATAGTTAGTAACCCAAAATAAAGAAACTTCAAATTTATCACACACTCAATAACGAACACAGTGAATGTTTTCATTTTTATGAAGAAAAATAAAATTAGGGTTCCACTCCTAGGTGCTCTCCTTGGATTGTACACAAGTACCTACTTTTAGCCAACTTATAGGAACTCCAAACAGCTACCATCAAGAATCAAATTCAAAATGCCAACCCTTGTACCCACCCACATGGACCACGGGGGAAATGCTAATATGTGCAAAATTCAACCTTTATATGATCTCATAAGCGCTCAGATGCATCTAATCTCACTAAAATGAAACCTATCCCAGAAGTGAGAAGCCCTCCGATACCCAGGTAGAACAATGAATTCCCTGTTGCATTTTGTACACTCCATCCTAGTTTAGTCCCCAAGTAGCACTAAGAAGGTAATAAATCACAGCATTACCATGGATATGCACTTAATCTTAAAATCTTTAATTAAACAGTGATAATTGGCAATTAAAAAATAATGTCCCTACTCCCTACCATCATAGGTTTCTCTTTAAAGTGATACAAAATCATACTCTAAGCTCGACACTGAATCTTTTAACCGAAAAAATTTTAATATTAGTATATCCTCTCTACCTATTCCTTATACTTGCTACTTATAACCGAAAAAGACAAATCTTTCCTGAAAATGGGTCCTATGCTCTCTCCACCATGATATCCCTAAAATCCTTCCTTAACAAAGAATCACAATCTGGTAACAAGGCCACTTCAATTGAACATTTCTATTCAATATTGACATAAACCAATGAAGGTGCCAGAATATAGAGTAACATGAGTTCACTCTCAAAGTTAAAACCTCACCGGATCTCTATAAATAGGGTAGACCGGAATCTCTTCACGATTCAAGAACATGGCCTCGGCCACCACCGGACCTACAAAATAATACATTAACTAAATCAACCCCGATTACTTACAAACAAATACAACAGAGGACGGGAATGGAAGATCCAAAAATACCTGGTTTAACAACATGGCGATTGGTAAGTATGATCCCGCGACGCTTATCAACAACGAACCCGGTGGCATAGCTAGCGCCGGCGGACTCGGTATCAAAAGCGCGGCAAGCAGTGGTTCGAAGGACGACCACCGCCGGGACCACCTTGTTGAGAGCCTTGCGCCAGTCCTCAGCGGTGGCGACATTTTCTCTAAACGAAGGGTCGATCTCCATACAAAGATCTTCCTTGATGGACGAGTCAAGACCGTTAGCGGCCTCCGATCCCAATCGGTCGACCGGATCTTCCATCTTCCTGTCAAAATCAGGTTAAGCTTATCCGAAAGCGTCAGAATTAGGCTTGAATCAATAGATTACTCGCTCTCTATGGCTGAATTTTGGGGTGATGAATTAGGGTTTAAGAGGGAAATTTGGGGGAGAAGGTACGGAAGGGGCAGGAGGTGAAGACAGAGACGAGACAGGACAGGACAGGACAGGACGATGAGAGAAACGGCTTCTCAAATCTCAACTACTAATAAAACTAGAAGAAGGGGGGTAGTCATGGATTTTGCGTGCGGTACTGACTGTGTGCAGAGTGAAACTAAAATCAGTTCAGTATGTACTTTAAAGTTGAAAATCCTCCGAGGTTAAATTAATATCCGCTCTGCCCTCTGAAACGGTTCAGCCGATAAACTCTGCAAAATTTTGTTACTCGATTATTTTAGAGTTTACTTTTCTTCGCCGATAAACTCTGCAAAATTTTGTTACTCGATTATTTTAGAGTTTACTTTTCTTCTCCACACTTTTGTTGATGATGTCTAGGGGTGTTATTCGAGCCGAACGAGCCGACAAACATGTTCAAGCTTGGTTCATTTGTTAAACGAGCCGAGCCCAATTTCTAAACGAACTTGTTTTTTCAAGCTTGGCTTGTTTTACTAAATGAACGAGCCGAGCTTTTTTCGAGCTTTAAGTAGTTTTACTTGGTTATAACATATTCACTTAAAGGAAATTTTAGAAATTTCATAAAATTCGAGCTATTCGAGCATAAATCGAACGAGTCGAGCTTTCAACCGAGCTTAAAATCATGTTCAAGCTCGGCTTGTTTAGGTAAGCAAACGAGCTCGAGTCGAGCTTTTTTCGAGCCGATCCCGAGCCAAGCTCAAGCCGTTCAGCTCATATAACAGCCCTACTGATGTCCATTTACAAACTCGAATTATCTTTTTTTTTTTGTCAATCACAAAGTTTAATTATCTAAATGTTCACTTTAAAAGGATAATTAAGTGAATGTTCATAAATTTTTATTAAACCCTAAATTACCCTCGTTTTAAATTAAGTCTCAAGACCTCATCCCATTTCTTGTATATTCAAAGTAGCCACCGGCAATGTAAGTACTTCATTTAATTAAATTAATCACAATCTCATCATCGACTTAGAGTGTGAAATTAATTGAATATATCGAAACACAGTTGAATAAATTCTACAATCAAAGAAGAGTTTGAAGTTGGTGATGGTGTCGATGATCGATGACAAGATCTCATTGTACAAAAGGAGCTCGATGCTGGAAGAGAAGTCGACAAGGGTGCTAATAGCACGGACGGCAATGAATCTCTGTTTGTGGTGCAATCGAGGGTGTATGTGCTTAAAAAACTAGTGAAGTCGAAATTCATTTAGCGGATTGATTGTGTGGTGACATTGGACTTAAAGAAGTTCAATTCGTCGATCTCTCTCAAGAATGAGTGTACCTACTAGTGAATTGATGATTCATTTTCTTCGTTGGAGAAGGTGAAGCGTGATGGCATATGCTTGTTGGTTGCGATTGTTGAGCGATTAAGGGATTCAATAAGGATAATTAGAAATTCTTGCTACTAAATAATTTTTGAATTGTAGTGATAATTTTTGGTGTTAATAGTGTCATTGTGACAATTTTTTTTCTTAATGGTGAAAATTTTTATTGACAATTTTGTCTATATTTGGTGATAATATTTGATGACAATGTTTTATAATTTATGACATTAGTTTTTGTCAATAGTTAATGACAATGTTTTATATAGTAACCGAAAAAAACTATTATCAACAATTGTCACAAAAAATATCATCGACAACTATCACTAGAAAATAATCAATTATCACAAAAAAAAAATTGTCACCACGAAAAAATCAATTGTCATCGAAAAAAATTGTCACCAACAATAGTAAAAAAAAAAGTGATGACAATATTCGATGAAGAGGTGATGACAAGTTAGTATTGTCTTTGGGATCATATTGATGACGATAGTTGATGATAGTGCTCTATTTTCAATGATGATAGTTGGTTATATTGTTTTGTAGTTGGTGACAATAGGTGGTGACAATTGTTTAACTGACACTAGTCTAGTTGGTGATAGTGTTTTTTAGTTGATGATAATAGATTGGTGGTAATATTTTACGTAGTTGGAGATGATATGTTGGTGACAATGTTATATAATTGGTGACAATAGGTTTTTGACAATCGTTGGTTTACAAGTGACAATTTTCTGTAATTGGTGACAATAGGTGATGGTGTTCCGTAGTTAGTGAAAATAGATGGTGATAGTGTTCTGTAGTTGGCAACAATATGTGGTGACAATGTTCAGTAGTTGGTGGCACATTAGGATATTATCCCTTGCCCCAAGGAAAACCCACCCGACACTCAGTCCGGGTTTTGGGTTGTATGTAAATTCAAAGGAATAAAGAATAGGGGGTCCAAAGGACCAAACATCCATGCTACAAAACCCTCAAACCTCAAATGCAAGGACACAGCCTAAGCATTCCAAAGGTAAGTAGTCATAATCCCAATCGCAAAGTGTATATTCCGTCCTATGCACAGATCTTCGGGACACATACAAGACACTAAGAAAATAAACAAGGGCATGTTCCAGACACGCAGGCCTAAGAACCATACCAAAAAACACCTAAAGGGTCATGTTCCAAGGGGGCGCAACCCTTAAAGGACATATGAACACCTAAATCCAAACCAAAGAGGGGACGCTCCCAAGAGCACGCAGGCTCCAAAGGCACTCAGGCCTTAGGACACACCCCCAGTCGCCACAAGCAAAGCAAGACCAACTAGATAACTGGGCCTAATTCGATAAAATTTTCACATCAGTGTTGGTTGATGTAAGCCGGTTTACCTGGTACGTGGATCTTGTCAGCTGAGTTCGATTTACCTGGTACGTGGATCTTGTAAGCTGAGTTACGTGCTTGAGGTTTTACGCCAAAGGTGAGTTCCTCGTCATTAAAAAAAAAAGAAAAAAAATTGAGTTGTAACTATATCCCATGTTATTTTGTTTTTTTTTTTGTCTAGTCTACAAGTTTATTCGAAATTGCTATCCTAAAATAGTTTTCCAATACATATGCACACTAGCCCTTTCGACCAGAGGATGTGGGACCCACTTAAAGTAGGGGTTGTTAAATACACTGGTAATTTTTATTGTACACACAGCTAAGTTGCGCGACTTCTTGCGGAAATGAGTCAGCACCCGGTTGCGGAATGCAGTGAGCGCCGTGCCAAACAACCAACATTATATACCTTTGATCCGCAACTATTTGCGGACTGTATGGGAGATTTTTTTTCCAAAAAAAAAAGTCTGCAACCTTGTGCGAAGTTAGTAACGAAATTTGCCTCCAATTTAGCCTCTAAAATACACTCGAACTTGCCCTCAAAACTCACTTTGAGGGCTAGAGGAGTGAGGTTAAATGTGGCATCGAAAATACCCTCGAAATGTGGCAAAGAAAAATATTCTGAGGGCGACATCGAGAGTATTTATCTCGACAAATTTGAGGCTAAATTTGAAGCTTTAGCATTGAAATTGCCCTTGAATTATTTTTGAAGGTCGTTTAGCCTCGAATATGGCTTTGAATATGAAAACATATAATATCGACCCTAATTTAACCTTGATTTTGGCTTCAAAATGCAATTTCCAGGGTATTATACCCTCGATTTTACGCTTAATCTATATTTTCAAGGTATTTTAGCCTAAAAAATAGCCTCAAAGTTTCTTTAATGGGCATTTAGGCTCAAAATAATAATTCGATGGCGTATGCGTGGACATTAGCCTCAAATTTACCCTCAAATCAGTTTGTGCCTAAATCTTCGTAGCTATCAAGCGTTTTTCTAGTATTTTTACATATAGATATGAGACTTCGCAAGTTGCGGAGTCCCTACATTTAATTTTCATTTTTTTTCCTTCAGACTTTTGAAATTCCCAAAGAACGTGTTTGACACGACCTTCAAAGTAGTCTGCAACCAGTAGCGGACTTGCTTCCACAAAGAGTTGCAGAGATAATCAGTATATCCAGTAAAAATTAACGGTGTATTTAGCTTTCCCGTAAAAGTTATCTAAGTTGATGGACCAAAGTAATCATACATAAATTATATTTATTTTTAAAAGATTGGAAAATTATTATCTTAATCATAAGGCGAATTTTTTTAATTGATTAGTAATACTATTGAAGATTAACGATTTTCGTATTGTCCGCTCTCGATCGAATACCGACTCTACATGGTTTGATTTACGCAATTCGGTATAAATTCTGCTCCAAGAAAAACCAAAAAGCAGACCGGAAGAGTCAAAACTCATTCAAGTCTCCAGGAAACCGACCATTCACTTTTCATTCTCTCTCTATTTATAGAGAATTTGTGAGCTTGATTTGTCAAGCTTCCTCTTTTGATTTGTCATGCTTTCATCTTTTAGAATTTTTTTTCCAAATAGCCAAAAATGAAGAAAATATTATGGAAGTAGCCAAAATGTGAAACAATTTAGGGATTTAGCCAAAACAAGGTAAAGTCGCTGTTACAAACAGCGACTTTACCCCAGGTTAAAAAAAATATTAAAAAATATAAGTCGCTGTTTATAACAGCGAATTACATGTATTTTGTTTTTTTTTTTAATTTTTGGGTTTAAATTAATTAATGTTAACAGAAATGAAAAAAAATACGTTGTTAGGGAGAGTCGTTGTTTGTAACAACGACTCTCCCTTTTTTATTTTATTTTTTAAAACAATTGGGGTTCAGTTATTCGAATTGGAAAAAAAACATATATTGGGAGAGTCGCTGTTACAAACAACGACTCTCCCTTTTTTTATTTGTTTTTATGATATTCTGTGTCAGTGTAGATACCAGAGTCGCTGTTTGTAACAGCGACTCTGATGGTCAAAGGGAATCTCTGCTCCTCATTTACAGCGATGCTCTCGATGCCGTTACAGTCTATGGGTCCACTTCCGCCCTCTACTGCAACGGGCAATCAGAATGTGCAAGAATCTCCCGCCTACCGTATACGACCCGACAACCCGCCTACCCGCCTACATTAGCCGAGGATGTGGTGTGGGAGGAAAACATCCAACAAGAGGGTAACTAGGAGGGTGAGGAGGACCATACAGATGAGGAGGAGGAGGATCATTCAGCAAGTGGAGATGACGAATAGGGGGTGACGATGACAGTTAGGAGGAGGATCATCTACAACGTAGTAGTCGTATACGATAGTACTATTTTAGTATTATGGTTTGGATATTATTAGTTTCACTAAGTTCTGGTTTGGATTGTCAGTTACTTAGATATCTTTTAGACATATATATATAATTTGCAATCGAACACTAAGTTCTGGGAGTTTACGGTGTTTAGGGAGGAGGCAGGGGTGACCAGGGAATATATTCCCTTCGGCAGACGAGACAAGCAGGCAGGGGTGGTCTGCCCAATCTGGTTGACCATAGAGTCGCTGTTACTAACAACGACTCTGTGGTTTTTTATTTTTTTTCCATTTTCAGTTTTAAATGACAGAAACGTATAAAAAAATGAAAAAAGGAAGAGTCGCTGTTACAAACAACGACTCTTCCAATTGTTTTAAAAAATAAAATAAAAAAGGGAGAGTCTCTGTTACAAACAGTGACTCTCCCTAACAACGTATTTTTTTCATTTCTGTTAACATTAATTAATTTAAACCCAAAAATTAAAAAAAAACCGAAATACATGTAAGTCGTTGTTTACATCAGCGACTTACTTTTTTTAAAATATTTTTTTTCAAGCTGGGGTAAAGTCGCTGTTTGTAACAGCGACTTTACCCTGTTTTGCCTAAATCCCTAAATTGTTTCACATTTTGGCTACTTCCATAATATTTTCTTAATCAATATTATAATTATAATACTAAATGAGAAGTCGCCTACGACATGTGGCGGCTTCTCCTTTAATGTAGCTTTTTTTAGGAGATTAATTGATTTATGTTAATTGATTGTTAAAATCTCAACAAACTTATTTTTCGCATGATAAAATATAAATAAAATTTATTTTCTGAATAATAACAAATTTGTTTTAATTGATTTATTTAGATCCTACCTTATCTAATTTAAAGGATGAAACCAAATCTTAACTAATTACAAAATCTTATTAAGTAACTACCTTACCAAATTAAAAATATTTTGACCAAATTTGTTTTAATTGATTTATTTAGATCCTACCTTATCTAATTGAGAGGATATAACCAAATCTTAACTAATCACTTAATAAGAAAAAAAATTAGAAAAAGCAACGTCATATTTATATTGATTTGGTACGTGATATGGCACATATATATATATATATATATTGTTTGGATGTTTGGATATGCCGATATATTTGGTAAAAAAAACAAAGATATGTTGTATTATAACATAAATATATATACATATCCTATAATTATATAATTGCATACAAAGATCTGTATATATGTTGTATCCTATAATTGCATGAACAAAGATATGCCGTATTGAATATGCCGATAAAATTGCATGCAGATATATATAATTACAACCAACCAAAAAAAATTAATTAAATATCATCCAGATAATAAGTAAAACTAAATCCAAAACCAAATCCACATGATCGATGAAGTTACTGTGATATATATTCTCTTCTTCATAACTTCAGGATAAAACACAATTTCGCTTTATATTCTTCAGTTCAAATTAATATTTGCGATTTTTTCTTTCTTATTTTAAACTATAATTTGATTCACACATATTTAGTGTTTGCAATTGTATTTTGATCTATTGGTTTGTATTCAATGATTCTGTTCGATCATAATATCTTCTTTATGATCTATTTATTTCAATATTATTTAATGATGTATAGTAGTAGTTAGAAAATAAGGTTCAAATATAAATAGGTTTTATACAATTTTAATGCCAAATATATTACTCCCTCCGTTCGGCAAAACTTGTCGTTTACTATTCACGCACGCTTTTTTAGAATGATAAAAACTATATAAAAAATATTTATTTTTTAAAAAATTTTTTTTAACAAGTTTGTACTTATTAATAATAACTACAAAATTGTTAAAAAAATTATTAAAAAAACTAGATATTTTATATAGTTTTTAGCTCCTAAAAAAACGTGCGTGAATAGTAAAACGTCAAGTTTTGCCGAACGGAGGGAGTAATAATTAAAAAGAACCGCACAAGGTGCGGGTACTAAACTAGTTTTTGGCTATTTGGAAAAAAAATTCCATCTTTTATCTAAGAGCATCTTTAATGGGTACTCCAAGTACCATAACAATAAAAGAAAAAAGAATTGTAAGAAAAAGTCATATTTTTTAAAGAACCCAAAAGAAAAAGTGAGCTCAAGTATCAATGTATCATACATATGATACTCAATATGACACAATATCATAGAATATTACCCAATCAAATATTAATAGTGGGTCCTATTTGATTTTTACTTACAAAAAAAATTACAAAAAACAATTTTGATGCAAGAGGTGAAATAAGATACTCATACCAGTATCAAATATTAAAATGAGGTGGATGAGAGAGAAATAACAAAAAGTAAGTTATAATACTCAATATGGGTATGGGTATTGTGGTTAAAGATGCTCTAAATACCACGAGGTCACACGTGAGTTTCAGTATACGTGTTGAAATTTAGATAAAAGATGAAAGCATAACAAATCAAAAGATAAAGCTTGTTCCATTTTATCTAAATTCCAACACATGTACTGATGCTCACGTATGGTATTGGATCTATTTGTTCCAGCTGTTGAAGCTTTTCTTTGATTAATTAATTATATACTTTATATTATAAAGGAAATAATATTGAAGTGGTAGGTTGTTTTGGAAAGCATTCCCGTCTGTTTGCTGGGCTAGTATTTGGACTCGCGTACGATCTCCTACAAATTTCAGGATTTGGGCCCGGCTTCGCGTTCGGATCGGGCTAAATTGATGGGCTGATCGCGTTTAGACCAAACGTGCTTATGGGCTAAACCACTTTTCTCCATTTTTTTGAGGGGACTTATCTCCATTATGTTTTTTTTTATTAGGAGAGAGTTTGGGCAATTTTTTTGAGGGGACTTATCTCCATTATGTTTTTTTTATTAGGAGAGAGTTTGGGCAGCGGACTACCCAAGATCATCCTTTCGGATGAGATCAATAAGATCTGGATTAGAAGGGTTAATTTCCCTCTGGGCAGAGTGACCAAGGTGTGCAACCTTGTCCGCCACTTTATTGCCACTCCGAGGGACATGGGAGAACGAGACCGACCCCATGTTCTTTATCATAGTTTTGATATCTGGCATTATTAATTCAATGTCCCAAGGGCATGAGGACTTCCCTTGCAAGTGGTCAATGATGATTTTTGAGTCCCCTTCGATCTGCAGCTGCTGTAGTTGTAATTTTGATGCTTCGGCGATGCCCAGCCTTAGGGCAAGAGCCTCAGCCATTAGAGGACTACTCTTACCCAATTGTTTAAAAGCCATTTGTATATGTACTCCATGCCAGTCCCTGATGATGATGCCAGCACAGCTGGCTGCATTTTGTAAACATGATCCGTCAAAGTTGAGTTTAAATATCCCATCGGGTGGCCTAGTCCATTTCCGTTGAAATATCTTTTTTTGAGGGCTATGCCTATGTTTGTTGTTAACAGTATAGGTGGTTTCCTTCTCAATTAGGTGCTGTCCCCGACTTGCACGATTCCAGGCAGCAAGCTGAGCCTCGTAGAATCCCAAAAACTCCGTAGGCGTCGGAGCTTTGTGTTGTCTGAAAGTGACGGATTTACGAAAATACCAAATACTCCACCAGTTAAAAGCGATTTTCTGTAACTTTTCCTTGTTCAGGTTTCTACTTATCCAGGTCATGAGTTTTTTTATTATCTCTTGTTTCGGCAATTACCGCCGCCAATTTACTATATTCGTTTGGCGATAGATGTTGCGCAATATGAGGGAAGTTGCATTGAAGGAAAATATGTGTCTCATCCTCAATACAGTCATGACATATATCACACGTAGTTGGGACGGGAACTCCCCTGCTGGCTAGACGATGTTTTGTGGGGAGGCCACCCTGACAGATTTTCCAGAGGAAATTCTTAATTTTTGGCGGTACATTCAGTTTCCAAATCCATGTATTTTCGTCCTTTGTTTCATTCTGTGAAGCGGTGAGCATATTATAAGCAGATGTAGTGGTGAACCATCCATTTCGACTGGGCCACCAATAAAGTCGATCCTCCATAGCACACTGGGGCAGCGGGATAGACACAATTTCTTCCACGATATGTGTTGGTAGGTTTGCCTCTAACTTTTCCGTCCACCATTGTCCACCCATGATAAAATCAGCTACGCACTCCCATGGGTGGGACGTAGGAGGGCAGTCAGCTCTAGTTTGTAAGGGTTTTGTATCAACCCAGTTGTCTGTCCAGAATTTAACGGTCTGACCATTGCCAATGGCCCAGATTAGACCACTTTGGAATTTATCAATTAATGACGATAACTTGGACCACTGCCAAGAGCTGTTACCACTCCGTTTGTAGTTAGTTAATTCGCTTTCTTTAAGGTATTTATGTTTGATCATTTGAACCCAACAGTTATTTGGCTCCGCAATGATTTTCCATAGCAGTTTTAGTTGAAGTGCTTCATTCATTTCTTTTGCTTTACGAAGGCCAAGGCCTCCAGCACTTTTTGGTCTACATATTCTGTCCCACCCAATAAGGGGTCTATGTTGTGCGTCTTTGTTCCAGAAAAATCGCCTGTTGATGTTATCAAGCTCCTTGTGCATGGTAGCTGGCAGCATGAAATTCTGCATTGTATATAAGGGTTTTGTCGCCAAATTTGAGCCTATTAGAATCATTCGTCCATGTTGAGAAAGAGCATCAGCTCTTCACCTTGTTAGTTGTTCTTTTGATCGGCAGATTATGTCATCAAATGTGTTCTTGTTAACACGCCCATTAATAATTGGACACCCTAGGTATTTTTCAATAGAAGTTACATGTGAGATGGTAAGCATACTTTCTAGTTCAGGAATTCTCTGCCGATGGATACCGGATGTAACTTGAAAAGAAGACTTATGAAAATTCACTTTCTGTCCCGAGATTTGACAATAATCGTCCAAAATTGATCTAATCTTTTGACAAGCTGTGACATTACCTTTGCAGAAAATAAGAATGTCGTCTGCGAAGGTCAGGAAAGGGATAACTGGACCGCTTTGTCCGAAGTTAAAACCTATCTGTCGGCAAGGCAAAGACGCTTCCACAGACAGCCGCCTAGCAAGGATTTCAGCTCCTAAAATGAAGAGGTATGGTGATAGCGGATCTCCCTGACGTAGTCCTCGAGAGGGATAGAAGATTTCAGTTGGACCGTTATTTAAAAGGACGGAGAAAGACACAGTAGTGATGCATTCCATGACCCAATTAATAAAAATTTTATGAAACCCAAATTTACTCATGGTTTGTTTTATGAAGTTCCATTCCACCCGGTCGTAGGCCTTTTCCATATCGAGTTTAAGCGCTAACCAGCCTTATTTACCTTTCCGAGACTTGAAGGAGTGAAAAATTTCATGAGCAATAAGAACATTGTCTTGTATAGCTCCATCTGAGACAAACGCCCCTTGCAATGGATGAATGAGTTTTCCCATAACCGCCTTTAGGCGTTCCGTAAGAATTTTAGATATAATTTTATAGATGGTAGAGCAAAGACTAATTGGCCTGTAATGAGTTGTGGACATAGGGTTATCACGTTTTGGCAGTAATGTTATAAAAGTATGGTTATACTGTTGTAGGATCCTGCCAGAAAGGAAAAAGCTTTTTACTGCCTTGATAACCGAAGGACCCACAATGCCCCAGCAATTTTGGTAGAATTCTGCTGTCATGCCATCCGGGCCAGGGGACTTATTTTTCCTCATGTTCAACACTGCCTGCCTTATTTCTCTATTTGAAGGGATGGAAGTGAGTCTTTCATTATCTTCATGCGAGATTTCGGTAGATACCAATTGCATGTACTTATCTCCATTATGTATTTATGCATACGTACATTTATATAATATTTCATAATCCCATATATAATATTCAATAAAATTTTGTCATTGTGTTGGTTCAAGGTTTGATTTATATAGCGGAAAACCTTTATTAAATCTATTCGGGGTGAATTAACATGGTGTTTAATTAGCCTTATTTTTTGGAGTATCATCAACTATGATTAAGAAGAAGCCGCCACTCAGTATAGACAATTTCTCCTTTATTATATACTAGTATGGTTACCATGCCATGATGTGATTTTTGAAATAAAATTTTAATAATTTAATACTATAAATTTAAATAAGGATTAGAAAAAGTTAGTATTCCCTTCGTCCCATTAATTGGTGGAAATGAGAGGATTAAGCAAAGATTGACACATAGACAAAATGTTTTTTTAAGAGTATACATAGATACATAGATATAGATAATAGATTTTAGAATTATTAAAACGAGTGTCAGTACAAAATTTATTTAAATTAGAAGAATATATGTATATATATTGTTGATATAACAATTAGAAAATATTGAAAATTTTTAATTAGTTGAACAAATGTTAATATAAAATTCATTTAAATTTTAAAAAATAGAAAGACTATATGTAAAAAATAGTGAAAGTTAGAGTTTAATTAATTACAAGTTTTTTTCACCAAAAAAAAAATTAATTACAAGTTTTTTTTTATATTTTTTAATATTAAATAAATTAATACGTATTAAAATGGGACAAGACAAATCACAAATTGCTTTCCTAAACTAGTTTTCCAATAAATGTGCACACTAAGCCCTCCGACCAGAGGCTGTCGGACCCACTTAAAAGTTTGTAAGTTGATGGAGCAAAGTAGTCATACGTAAATTTTGAACCAAAAAAAAAAGTATATACATAAATAAATTATGATATATATAAGTGGTGGATAAAATTTAGATGGGACCGGAATCAGACAATGAGAATTTACGGTCTTGGGTTAGAGAAATATAACGGTTCGGTCTATAGTTTATAAATTAAAAGTGAAATTTTGGTTTTCGACTCAAAACCAGGACTGAATCGGAATTTCTGGTCCAAAACCTGAATTGGAATTTCTGGTCCAAAACCGGTAGGATTGGAATGTGCATATATACATATATATATATATATATATATATATATGTGTGTGTGTGCGCGCGCGCGCATGTATATATATATTTTATAAAAATAAAATTAAAGTGACTAAATAAAAAAACATTAGAAATTATTTTTTTATTCATGTATTAGTAAGAATAATTAAATTAAGTATATTTTCATATTTAATAAATAACTTTAAAATATATTATAAATTATTTTTTAATCCATTTTAAATCTTAAATCAGGCCATCCGGTCCAACCGGTCTGTAAACCGAAAAACCCTGGACCATATATATTGTGGTCCGGTTTAGGGCTGGGCTTCCGGTCTGGTCCAAGACCGGTGTACCGTAATCTCCAAGAACTTGGACCGTGGATCGGACCGGGACCGGAACTTATGGTCCCGGTCATTCCGATCCGCGGACCGTAAAGACCGGTTGGACCGGAACTTTACAACAAACCTAGATCTAAAAAACTAAAAAAGTGAAACGAGAGATATGTAACCTACTCACTACCGCCGAAGTCTGAACGGTGAGATGGTGGCTACTGGCGTCGGCGAGCACGAAGTGAAGGAGAGCACGGGGGCTGGTGTGGCTACTATCGATGAAGTGTCAAACGCCCAAAGTGAAGGAGTGAGAGAGAGAGAGATGAGAGAGGCGGCTTGGAGGAGGGTGAGATACTGAGATGTGAAACCAAACGCGTACACATGGAAAACAAAAAAAAGCACGCGTCCAGCTCTAAGTCAGGGCTCTTCTCCTTTTATTTTTTTTAAATATAGGAAATCTGGTCCAATTTCGGTCCGGACCGAAAATTCTAGTCCGATCCCGGGTCCGGACCAGAAACCGGAAATAGAATATTCTTGGACCGCGGACCGGATCGTAATATCCCGGTCCGATCCAAATTTTGCCCGGTCCTAGTCCGGTCCGATCCACCCGCCAATATTTCCAAATTACCGGTCAGCACTACTATATATGAGGCATCTAAACAGAAGATTTATACAACACTCATTTCAATCCAAAAGCTACACAACAACAAGAAATATAAGAGAATCAGAGGAAATCAAAACAGAGAGGGTTCAACTATGGAGAACCCTCAGAAACAAGAGCTGAAGCATGATCAAGTACAACCTGATGAGAATATCAGATACAGAGGAATTAAAGCCATGCCCTTTATTATAGGTATGTAATTAACTTCAACTACAGCTGATCCAAAAGCCAGCTATAGCTTGCTATATTTATATGAACAAATAGAACTTATCCATGCCTTGATTGAATACTAATTGTACGTTGTTGCATAGGAAACGAGACATTCGAGAAGCTGGGGACGATAGGTACATCCTCCAACCTATTGGTGTACCTAACAACCATGTTCGGGATGAAGAGCATTAGCGCACAAAACCTTGTTAACGTCTTCCAAGGCTCCGCCAACTTAGCAACCTTGATCGGTGCCTTCCTTTCTGACACCTACTTTGGCCGATACTACACCTTAGCATTTGCCTCTGTTGCTTCTTTTATGGTACTTGCTTACTGATCGATCACCCTTAAATATGAAATGGAATTAAAATTAAAATTAAAATTAAAATTAATTGATTGGCTAAGCTTGGCAATTAAATTGGAAAAGGGAATGGTGGTGTTGAGCTTAACAGCGGCCATCCACAGCCTGCACCCGTGTGGCAAAAGAGGATGCAACGAGGGAGCGACGGCGGGGCAGATGGCGGTGCTGGTGACCGGCCTGGCGCTGCTAGTAATAGGAGCAGGCGGGATAAGACCGTGCAACTTAGCGTTCGGGGCGGACCAGTTCGACCCAGGGACGGAGTCAGGGAAGAGGGGGATCACCAGCTTCTTCAACTGGTACTACTTCACCTTCACCTTCGCGATGATGGTTTCGATGACGATGATCGTGTACGTTCAGTCCAACATCAGCTGGGCGCTGGGGCTCGCCATCCCGGCACTCCTCATGCTCCTCTCCTGCACCTTCTTCTTCGCCGGCACTCCCATCTACGTGAGGGTTTGGCCGCAGGGCAGCCCCTTGCTGAGTGTGGCGCAGGTGGTGGTCGCCGCTGCCAGGAAGAGGAAACTCCGGCTGCCCCGCGGGGAGGAGGATACATCTGTAAGGCTGCTGGATCATATTGATCATACCAAATCTACTGTTGACTCCGTCATCCCTTACACGGATCAATTCAGGTATTCTTGATCTCAAGCCTATATTTATTACACACTGGCCGATCGATCCCAATTAATTATCTTTATTTATTGCGCACCCTGATTTCTTGGGACAATAAATCCAAATTTTTAGACAGATGCCCAATAAGTGGAGTAGGCAAAGTTGACACGGCGGAATGTACAAGATTACTAAAAGAGTCCAAATAAATTAATGAATTAGTATAGGATGTGAAATATCTCCATTTGGAGTAGCTACTACAGTCCAACACATTGCATTATCACTAATTGAGACTGAGATGTACGTAGCAAAGTTGCATCTGCCGTGCTCAATTACCCCATCTTCTGGGATTAATAGATCAATTAGTCAATTTGACTCAATTCTATCAACTAACTAGCTAGCAATTGTGTTTTAAATTGAATTGTGCTATTTCTCTGACTCTTAGTTTCCATCTTGTTTGATCTACATGTCACCATTTGGGTCATTTGTTCTGTTATTTTTGAGTTTTTTAAAAACATTCTCATATTGTTTTAAGTAAGATGTGTTAACCTCCTGATTCCTCCTAATCGTGGGATATACTAGACTGTTGTTGTACAATGATTCAATTCAATATATAATTCACTCAACTGGCTAGCTAATGAGAATTTAAACCAACTGTCAAATAAAATACGTACCCATCTTAATTGAATTAGTGAATCAAATAAAGTACTACACTGGCCCCTTATACGGATTAAAACATTTAATTTGAAAATATTTCTAAAAAATTTAATTATTTTAGTTTTTCTTTAATTAACTTATTTTAGCTTCTTAATTTCTCACCCTATTTCCTTAGAAAGACCAATAAAAACAATATTCCCATTAGTCTCACCTAAGACTCATCTCAATCAAGTTGTACGCATACACTCTTTCCCTTAGTACCCTCATTACGTCGAAAAAAGTGTTTTTAAATGATCCAAATACAGACAGGAACACGCAACAAACAAAAAGACAAGTGCACACCAATTGAAATGAATTGAAATGGATATATGGTGATATGGTGATGTGCGCAGATTCCTGAACAAAAGCGGGATCATAACAGAAGGAGACGAAGTCAAGACGGATGGATCAGCAGGAAACCCATGGAAACTGTGCAGCATTCAGCAAGCGGAAGAGGTCAAATGCATATTGAGAGTGATCCCCATCTGGGTCTCCGGGATTATCTATTACGTCATGGCCATCACCCTTCAAAACTACGTCGTTTTCCAGGCCCTGCAGTCCAACAGGCGTTTTGGAAGCACCAGCTTCACCATCCCAGCTGCCTCCTACAACTTCTTCACCATGCTTTCCGTCACCATATGGCTACCCGTCTACGACCGCGCCATCATCCCCTTGCTAAGGAGAGCCACCCGAATCGACTCCGGAATCACCCTTCTTCAGAAGATTGGCGTCGGAATCGTCATCTCCGTCCTCACCATGCTTCTCTCCGGTTACGCCGAACACAAAAGGAGAGAGCAAGCACAGGCACATGGCGGACCCATTTCTTCGATGTCAGGGTTCTGGCTGGTTCCTCAGTTAGTGTCAGCGGGGCTATCGGAGGCGTTCGCCATGGTCGGATTCGTGGAGTTGTATTACAAACAGGTCCCGGAGAGGATGAGGAGCATAGGTGGATCGTTCCTGTTTTCAGGGATGGCTATTTCTAGCTATTTCAGCAGTTTTCTGGTGTCAGTAGTTGATAAGATGACCGCACATGGATCATCGGGGAGTTGGTTATCGGATGATCTCAACAGGGGGAGATTGGACAACTTCTATTACCTCATTGCGGGGTTGGAGCTGGTTAACTTGCTTTACTTCTTAGCATGTGCGAAATGGTACAAGTATAAAGGCAGTGCAGGTGCAGCTGCTGTTGTGGTGGTAGACAAGGAACATGCTACACGATTTGCTTGATGTACGTATATTAATCCTAACTAGTATAGTAACCGCAACGGGTTTCTTTAAATAAAAATATTTTTTTTAACTCTTTGTTAACGACTACAATAGGATAAATTGTCATATTTCAGTTCTTTGCTTTATTACATTTTCATTTGTGTGAATGGTTTAGTTTTTCGTTTGCATGTCAAATAGATATATTGCATGATTGTTTATTATGAGGAAATAAAATTATCATATTTTTCAAATCTAATTATTAAAAAAATCACAGATATTGTTACAGGTTATTCGTGATTAAGATTGTAATTTTTTTGTAAAAAAATTGCGATCTTAAGATATTGTTAGGATTAGGTCAATGTCTTATTAGTTATACCGTATTTGAAATTTAATAATAATAATAATAATAATAATAATAATAACCCAACTCTAAATTAAAGATTTAACCGATTAGGTTAAATTTTGCTCAATAAAAAAATATTTGAGTTTATTTTTTTAGTTTAATAAATTAGATTTTTATTTATTTAACGAATAAAAAATCAAATTCGATTTTAAGTAAAACTATTACAATCTCCGTGTCATGACGTGTGCGCAAGGAAAAAAATATAAAATATCTATTATGAGGATGAACAAAAAATACAAATAGTGAATTATGTTAACAAATATATGAATAAATATATGAATGAATGAAATAATTGCGTTAGACTTCGTACATAAGATTCCTGAAGAAAAAAATAGTTTGACTATATGAATGGATGAAACTGTATGTAAGAAAAAAGTTTTGGCATCTGATTTTTGATTGATCTTCGCATGAGTTTTGATTGTTTCCTTACGATTGCTCAGAGAGCTGAAAACTACATGATCTCCCCGATGGGTAAAAATGTATAAAAATGAGCAATTAAGAGCTTGTGGAGCAATAATGACATTAAGCATATATAGCTTATAATATGATGTAAGGCAATAAGCATGGGTAGTGGTAAGGTAAAATAATGATCGAATGGAAAATAAAGTCATCCGTCCTCTTATCATGCATATGTCAAAAGCAACTTCAAATTTTACCTCTTTTCATGGTTTTTTTACCTAAAAATCGCACTTCATTGAGACTTCCCTTTACTAGGCAATTCAATTGATATATCTCTAATGGATCTACTTTTGCATCGTTGGGTTTTTGTAAGTACTTCCATGACACTTTATTTATTTTTGGGGGTATGTGTCCTTAAATCTCAAAACACTTCTTTGGATCATTCTCCAAAGAGAACATAATATACTAGATCATTCAACCGTTTTAGCCATAAAAATTTAAAAATTTCAACGAAAGACGATAATATAAAGTTATAACTATGAAAAGAATGATAATGCACATAAGCTCTTCCCCCACCCCATACTTAAAATATACAGGGTCCTCACTGTATTAAAATCAAAACAAAACAAAACAAGGGTAAAGGAAGGAACTCACAGAATAACGTGCGAAGGAGACGATTTCAGGTTCTGTCGATCGAGTTTCCAGCAGTCGACATCGACCAGAGCAGTAAGTGTCGACAACAACTCTGCTATTGATTGATGAAGTTCGAAGTTGAGGGTCGCCTAGGTGGTCGACATCGAGTAGCTTGCTTGATGTCGATTGCTTTTTGTTGTTCCTCAGTGATCGAAGTCGATCACAGAAGATGGCTCGACCCTGGTGCAGTCGATGTCGACCGGCCAAGTCAATCTCGTCCGCTTCTGCAGGGACTTCGTTTCTTCTTCGTTGTATCCTTTTGCTTCGCATCCTGAAACTTCGTTAGCTCATAATACTAAACCATGTTTTACACAAGTTTTCAAAACCAAAATCCAAATCCAAAACCTAAAAATTCTATAAT
This sequence comes from Persicaria maculosa, assembly GCA_963922045.1. Classification (NCBI taxonomy): domain Eukaryota; kingdom Viridiplantae; phylum Streptophyta; class Magnoliopsida; order Caryophyllales; family Polygonaceae; genus Persicaria; species Persicaria maculosa. The sequence continues at coordinate 60,754,295 of OY998257.1, read as the reverse complement.
TTAAATAAAGTTTATTTACAAGTTTTAGATTTTTGAGTCGCTAAGCTGACTTCTTCATTGAGGCTCATGATCCTTTAAGGTAGGTCCTCTTGGTGCTAGACCTGTCTCCTGGATTATCAAGGTCCTTGTCATAATACCCAAGCTCGGCAAATATGCATGGCGTCAACTTCATGAAGCTCCTTGTTTGGCTCATCCTCTTTCTTCTTCTTTTTCCTAGACCTTATTTTGCAAAAGTTGGCATACCATGGAACTTTGACCCTCCCATTAGTATAATCATCATTAATGGACAGAGGAGGGTTAGTAATCATACCTGAGCTTACCTTTTTGAACTCGAAACAACGATCTTTGGGTTGGGGGTAAGTCGACTTCGACAGAAGGTGGTCGACATCGATGCACTCAGTCGACTTCGACAAGGGATGGTCGACATCGACAGAGGGGACCCTATACTTAAGCTCTTGGCATCTTTGGTAGTCTTCAGTTGTGGTCGACATCGAGCTAGGTTTGTCGATCTCGAGCACTTTGGTTGACCTCGACTGCTTGCAGTCAATCTCGACCTTCTTTTCAGCACCTATCTTCGTCAACAAATAATCGCGCAACTTCTCCTCTTCGGGTGTGAGCCCACTTTCTCCATAGATTCCAGGGGTGAGAGCGCCTTGTATAACTTCCTCACAAGGGACATAGTCCTTGCTTAAGCCGATGCTCTTCACTTCTATCTTTTTGGTCTCCTTCATCGTCGGGTTAAAGCGAAACTCGACGACTTCGTTGACGATTGTGAATGTAAGGGTGCCATTCCTAACGTTGATGTTAGCATCAACGATTTCTAAGAATGACCTACCAAGGATGATATGAACAGTTGGGTCCTCTGGCATGTCCAACACGATGAAGTCTGTGGGCACAAAGAACTTACCCACCTTGACGGGGACATCATCCACAATCCCCGTGGGTCTCACAAAGGAGTTGTCCACCATGTAAAGCTTCATGTCGACGTGCTCCAATGGTCCTACTCCAACTTGTTGTCATATGGATAGGGGGGCATCAAACTTACACTAGCCCCAAGGTCACAAAGGGCTTTCAATTACCTCTCTTTTCAGGGAATTCTATTGCGTGGCACTCTCTGACGATCTCAGCGATGGATCTCTTCTTGGCTAGGGTGTCTTTTAAGAACCTCATGCATGACGACATCTCATTGAGGGCCTCCGTGAGTGGTATGGTGATGTTCAAGCCTTGTAGTACCTTCACGAAGCGCCTAAACTTGGTATCCGCCGGATCCTTCAACGCCGTGGAGGGGAATGGGAGCGTCTTTGTTGGCTTCAGAGCCAAAGTGGTCGACTTGGGCATTTTGGACTGGTTGACATTGATTGAAGGGTCGATTTCGACTGGCTTGCTTGACCTCGAAGGAGATTGTTTTTTATTGTGCTCTGCAAATGCCTCGATATCAACCTGGTGCCTGGTGGTCGATATCTACCGAGTCACTCGATCTCGGGTGCGTTTGAGGCTCTGTTGGCTTCTTAGTGGGCTCAATATCGATAGGGTGGTCGACGTCGACAGGGCCCTCGTCATCGACCGGGTGGTCGACGTCGACTACTTCTCATGTGACTTCTTCTTCCGCTTCGTCCCTAGGCTATTATAATTTATGTCCAATCCTTAGGTTTACAGCGGCAATGTGTTCGGCTTGCCCATTTGGATTTGCTTGTGGTTGCCCTAGGAGCGTTCTGGATGGCCTTGGAACTTGTGCCGCTAGTTGACCCAATTGGGTCTCCACGTTCTTCCTCCATATATCCATCTCTATAAAGTGGGCATTAAACCCATGCAATTGAGTTTGGATGACATTGTTGGCTTGTTGATTGTGCTCTTGGTTCTTTCTTAACTCATCAAGGATGAGTTGAAGATCATCCTTCCTTGGTTCTCTCTCCGGGTGGCCTGGAGCTCGATAAGGTGGAGGATCCCTTGTGTTGTATTGGGGAGGTGGATTACCCCACTTTTGATATCCTTGGTGGTTGGGATTCCTCATGAACCTCACCTCTTGGTAAGTCTTCGCTATGTCCACTTCTCCATGTAGGGGCAAGCGAGAGTGATGTACTTTTCGGAGCCGCATTCGACGCAAGGTTGGTTGGCGAAGTGGAACTTTTCTTGATTTTGAAGCCTCCAAAATCGATCCTTCATGAATTGGACTTTGACATCGGGATCATTCTCTTGGGATGGCTTATATAGTGGCATCGATGGGGCGGACCTTGAGTCGGAAGCCGCATGAGTCCCATAAGTGTTGTCAAATTCCACCAACCTCTCTATGGTATCTCAAGCATGTTGCGGTGGGAGGTCAAGATACCCATAGGTGGTGTAGGTGTTGATTCTATCCTTGGTGGCTACGTCAAGAGCGTTGTATATGATCTCTTGGATAAAGTAGGGTGGTTGTCCGTGCGTAGAACAAGACTCAATAGCTCTTTGAATCGCTCCCATACTTGCGCCAACGTCTCATTAGGTTTTTGCTTGAAAGCCATGATCTTTTGACGAATAACCGACGTCTTGGATGGAGGGAAGAACTTGTTGAGGAACGCATCCTTGACTTCATTCCATGTGCGGAGCGATCTTGGTGTTAGGCTCTCCAACCATTGTAATTCTTTCCCTACGAGTGACCAACGGAATGCCTTTAGTTTGATATATTCTAAGTTTTGTCCATCGGCAATAGTATCACATAAGTCTAGGAAAGTAGAAATATGCACTAGAGGGCATTCATTAGGTTTCCCCTAAAAAGTATGTTTCCTAATCTTGGTTAGGAAACTTGTTTTTATTTCAAAATTGGAAGTAGGGATAAGGATCGCCGATTCAGGCACGGTGAGCGATGGATGCATGTATTGCTTTGCCATTTAAGGGAGTGCATTGAGTCGAGCCTCAAATTGCCTTCTAGCTTGCTCCTCTTGATCGGTCCGTGCCCTTTGCGCTGCCTCTCTTGCGACATGATCTTCTATTTGCTTCCTTAGGCGCTCAATCTCCTGAGCCTGGGCCTCTTGATCCGCCATGGCTCTTTGGATTCTAGATTGTAAGTGGAGAAAGCGCTTGGGGTCTTCTAATCCTTCAAACTCAGGCATGCGATTAGCGCGTCGCATACACCTATAAGAAAGCACTCAAAGTAGAACGTGAAATAGATTACTAAGGGCGCGAATGATAGCTTCCCCGACAACAGTGCCAAAATTTGATGTAGGGGAGAATCGAATATAAAATATAACAAATATACTCAACCCTAGTCTCTCAAATAAATTCAAGACTCCCCCGTTGTAGTGGAAAGGTCAGGATCGATCCACGAGGAAGCGTGTCAGCGGATCCTAAGTAATTTGCGCAAACGTTATGTAGAAGTCGACCAGGAGCTCTCGATTTCGACCTGTTCACTCGACGTCGAGTTAGTAGTAGAGATCAATCGACACAGAAGACCGTCGATCGATGGGAGGCCGTCGATATCGACCTAAGCAGTCGATCTTGACCTCTCAAATAGAAAGTAAAAAGTCGGTAAAGAACGACCGAAGAATGTAGGATGGATAAGAAGCAATGATCAGAAATTCCAGGGGGTAAAGTAACGATTGTAAAAGATGAAAATATAATAAAAAGGATTTCCCAAGGCAAGGGATCACCACAACGTTAACCAAATATGCATAAGATAAGCAAGACAGACAATTACGCTATCTCATCAAAGGGACAAGCTTTCACCGTACACCAAGAATTAGGAATACTCTCGCAAATAAACCTAATTGTCTCTACCAATTTTATATTTATAATCCACGTTGTTAGCATGAATTCCTTTTCTTGCGATAAGGGCTAAACACAAAAAGGGTAGGAGATCGATGATCAAGACGTAACAAATATCAACATGAAACACTTACCTCAAGCATGCATGGATAACGTCGGGCTCACCCCGACGCTAGAAGAAAGGGCGACTACTCACTCATGTTTGAAGTAGACATTGTTGCATAAAAGGAATAAACTTGCATTAAAAGAACAAACTTTGAAGTCTTCACAATCCCAACGTCGGCTTTCGCAAATGCCAAAACCCTAAAGCTTCTCAAAACTTAAACCTAAAACTACTACTTTTTTGTTGTGTTTCTTGCTGAGATTGGATCCCAAAAACCAGCCCCCATGGGCTTTATTTATATCCTCACAACTCCTAGCTAGTCCAGAAGATGGAGTCCTAATCCTACTAAAACTTGTATAAGTAAATTCTATCTAATGATGTAAAGGATAAAAAATTAATAAGAAACTAAACTATATCCTTAAGCTAAATAGGAATAAACCCTTAAGGATTTAAGCTATTAATAAAATATATTAAAATGTGGCTTTATCAACTTCTCCTCGAACTAGAACAGCTCGATGCGTCTGTTACTGCGCACAGGTCAGGTCGATGTCGACCACTTCACTCGATATCGAGGGCACTTCTTCTGCTCGATCTCACTTGATTCCTCTCGATCTCGGGTACACTATCAATGTCGAGCACTCCTCAAGTAGCTTGTCATTCTCCATGTCTTTGTACTTAATTTCTCAGTGATTAATCCAGGCGATGTCGAGCTAGTAGGTCGAGATCGACCACTCTGTTCTGGTCCTTCGCGTTTTGTTTCGGCTTCGATTCCACTCCAATATCTGTACATTTAAACCAAAACTTGTGTAGACCTCTCTTTCTTGCAATTATGCACATACTAAACAAATTCAAAGCATTCCCAAACCATAATGCAAATATAAGCTAGAAATTGGCATAAAAGATAGGCATAAAATATGGTCATTTTATCGGACATCAAAACACCCCATACTTAAACTTGCTTGTCCTCAAGCAATACTTTTCATGCTCACATAGCGAAAGGACTAAATGCTCAACATCATAGATCCATTCTTATATAACCGTACAATCAATTACCATCCTTGCAAAGATACTAATGCCTTCAAATTCATGCATGTGAATGAAAAGCAACATCCCACTCAAAAGGAGGGTTATGCAAAAAAAAAAAAACAATTTCGTAACATAGCATTAATAATCAAGAGGTCTTTTATGCGCATGGCAAAGTGAGGGTAAAAGGTATAGTGGTGGGCTATATTTTGCAATGTGGTGCTTAATCCGAGGAGAAACTTTCAAACTTTCTTTCTTTAATGCACTTTCTCTTTTGTGATTTCCATAGTTCTCTTCCTCATAATTCTTTGCTTTTTTCAATTATATGCTTTTACCTCTCTAACCTTAACGATGCCTTCTCGAGAGTCGCAAACATGGGTGTAATGAATGGCCCCGGATACTTAGCGCTTCGGATTCCTCACCTTGTTGTCCCATCTTGTGTGAATTTTATCCTCCGCAAGCAGGGTCGATCCACCTAACTTCTAGGTGACCGTATTTTCTTTCTCTCATTAAATTTTCCATTAAAATATCTCCTGCCATCAACTTTATAATAGCTTCACAACATATCAACCATATAACATCTCCATAATATTACTTCCATTCTATAACATGATCTCCTCGATGGGTAAAAAGGTATAAAAATGGGCAAATAAGAAAGTGGGCTTTATTTATAGCATATAACATCTATTTCTTGCAATTATGCACATACTACACAAATTCAAAGCATTCACAAACCATAATGCAAATATAAGCTAGAAATTGGCATAAAAGATAGGCATAAAACATGGTCGTTTTAACGGAAATCGGAATGCCTCCACCTCTTACCAGCCCTTTGATGGCTCTTTAGAGGCTATTCTAATTACAGGCAAAAGGCAAACAAGTTGAGACTAGCAATGAATCGAAAGGTTCCTAACCCTCTCTGAAGTCTGACCATTCGATGGTCAAGAAGATGAGAGGCATCATCATCACTCAACAAGAAGAAGACATCGAAATGAACAACCAAGAAGCTATGAAACGCAGAGAAGAGGATGAACAGGCTGAAATTTCATCCCCGACCACCAAGAGGTCCAAAAAGAAGAAGAGTGGATGATCAGTAAGTTGGTGAATCATCTGAAAGGTTGTGAGCTGACTACAAATAACTACAACCTTGATCACTTATGTGCAGTGGTTTGCAAGGCAGGTTCTCATGTCATGGTAATCTAATTATGGTTCATTACTGTTGTCATAAACATTTATATTCTATGATGTTTACTTATGGTAGCTTAGTTAATCTCTAAATTCAGGTGTGAGCACTGGTGCTTTTGATTTCAGTTATTCAATACTCTAGGAAAATGGTTGTTTTATTTCTTTCAATCCTCTAGCAAATAAAAAAGATTGATTCATGGTTACATGGAAAATGGTTGTTTTTATTTCTTTCAATCCTCTAGCAAATAAAATGTATTGAAGAGTGTTTTGTTCACTAGCTGTCACTTCGTTTCTCTTTGTACTACTGGCACTCTTAATTTGAATACACATAACTAGTGTTTATTTCAATTGTATCCTCTAATCTCAACTACGACCATGTCGAAAAGCATAGGAAATACAATTCAATCTCATTCAACGAAATTTGTCTTGAAATTAAGGAGCTCAAGGTGAACAAATTGACAACATTTATCTAATTTTTTTGTCTAGTTAATAGTGACTTATTACAACCATTTATTTCAGATTATGCTAATTAGGAATGGAGAGGAGATCCACTTTTGGAAAGATCCATGGATCGGTGACACGCCTTTTTTCGACTACGAAAAGACCAAAACCCCAATTGATACATCATTAAAAGTATGTAACTTCATTAACCAAGACAAAACCTGGGACATGCACAAACTACATGATCAACTTAGAGACCAGTTGGATGATAACACAATTCAGACAATACTGCACACACCAATCTCGAAGAACATCATACATGACATACTATATTGGCGTTGGAGCGGAAATGGATGGTATCACTACTAGAAAACTTCAATTATACATCTGTTGACAACATATGTCTTTCAAAAAAATTTCCGATCTTATTGTGCGTGTAGTAAAAGATCCAAACTTTCACATCGGTTTTAAGCAGATGTCTTTTCTTAATTAGAACCCCTAAAGCAAAAAAGTGACATTTACATCTTTATTTATAAAATAAGTAATGTCTTAAGACAAAATAGACAACAATTTTTGTTTTAGTGATCACGTTTATAATCATGTCCAATATATAATTTATGATTTTATATTCTTTTAATTTAACCAACAACATGAAATATAGGCATAACTGATGTCATTTCCCACATTTATATCAGTTGTTTCAATAAAAAGATGTTGCTGCAATGACACATTGATTTATTTGGCTGATAACGATGTTATTTTGATAAATATATATTAGTGTATATATCATTTTAATGTTCAAGCTGGTGTTGCACATTGATTTAAATGAATGAACCGATGTGTATAATTAAACTAGCATCTGTTTTCATATACCGATCTAATGTTAAAGGTATGAATGCACTACTATTGTCATATATAATCCGATGTATTTTATTTGGATACACAACACGCTTTTGTCGATAGACATCACATTTTGTTTGTTCATCGAAATGATAGGTCGTTTAATGAAAACATGTACATAAATACTAGCATCATATTGTAACATTTACAAAATACGATATGTGGAGGAGTGAAGGACATATAAAACTTCGATTGATGGGAAATGATCCCTTGCCTTCTAAAGAAAAAGAAAAACATAAGTCCATAAATGTGACCACTTCCAAATGTTTCAAAATACAGATAAATAAACACAAGCCCATAAATAAGAAGGAAATATCTAAGAGACCGGTTTTGCTAAAGATGTCTTTAATGTGGTAGGAGATGCCTCCTCTCTGAGCTTCAAATTGATAACCAAGTCTATATCAAGTACTACCCCATCCAAAATTTCCTGGAAAAGTGCAAAATCAAACATGAGTCTATTCAATGAGCAAGAGAACAAGAAGGCACCATCAACCATCAACTGATTTCAACTATAAGTAGAAAACTCATCTCTCAAACAAGATAAACCAAGAGTTCATATGATGACAGTTAGTTAACATATGATTTAATGTAGTTTTGACAATGCAATTATAAGCTTGTGATTCTACAATGAGTGAACTTACCTTTCTGAACAATCTCGATTTGTTTTCCTGAAAAGCAACATGTTCGAGTTGATGATGCTGAGTGTAACTGTTTGTAATAGTTGTTAATGTAAGATTTGTTGCAGCAGATCGACATTTTGATCATGAAAGCCTGTTGTTGCAATCTTCATTCACTTGTGCAAGCTCCAAGCAGGGTGCTCAGATATAGTTTTGATAAACATTACAACCATTTTAATTGCATGCAGAAAAATAAATTAAGAGAGAGCAATGCAAAAAGGTCATTCTGCCTTAATAGATAAAAATAAATTGAGAAAAATAAGTTGTCTCAATCCTCTTAATAACATCTTAGTGTCACTGCATTCTAGAAAATATAAATGATACTATGAAATAATTATCACTGAATGAATATTGAATAATGAAAATTGTTAAAAGATCATCAGTAGCAAGTGAAATTATTTCTATAGAGTAAGAAATTTTTTACATTACCTGATCATAGTGTGAGAATAAGTGGTAGAATACATATATTGAATAATGATACTTTGAACTTTTTAATCCAGCTGCATCAAGATACCTTTGTGAAGAGAAAGCTTCCAAGTTAGAAAAATACAAGACATGTACACAGGAGAAGAATTAGCACACTAAACAGCAGAATTACCATCTCAAATTAATCAATGGTGTCATTGTCTTTGAGATTAGAACTAAGAATGTATGAATCTGTCCTTCTCGAGTAACCATAGCATATGCTAATGCGGACATAGGTACCATATGGTGTAGAACCTAATGCAAGATGAACCAACAAGTTAATGGTCGATGTGCACTTCTATCTGAGATGTTAAATTGTTCATTTGATAAAAAAGAAATTACTCACTCTTCCTAAAATTAATTTAACTTTCTCAGTATTTTTTCTACATTGGATATGAGATGAATAAAAGAAATAGACTAATATGATATATGTTTATTTTATTTACAGTCGTGGGCATTCATTTGAAAAATAAAATAGAATCATTGGTTCCATTGATGAGATTTAGTCAGCTCCACTTCAACATTTGCTTATGACAAAAATATAGATATATGTTTAAATGTGAATTAATGAACGTGTTGGTCGTGTGAATAATCAGAATCATTAGTTTACACATTCAAAACTTCTTTCAGATTCATTTTTATTTTTACCCTTTAATTTATTTATTTTTTTAAATTTGACCGTTGCATTGCCTCATAATTCCGGTATGATGTCTTTCTTATAGGCTTTTATTCAGGATTTTAATCATGCATTATAAAAAAAAATATTCTTCTTAAGGTAAAAGGGCTTAGGAATTTGGACAGGAAGCTTAATTTAAGTCTTATTTCTCTAATTGGCTTGTTTGATCATTAATATGATATATTGTAGAAAAAAAGCACATTCTTGGTCTGGTTTATTGGATTAATCTTAGTTATTAGAAGATTTGGAATGTGGAATATAAAATATAAGGTTATGTACTTAATGTTTTAGGCTTCTAGCTATTTTTTTTTAAAAAATATAACAATCTGAAAGAGATCGAGCAAGAAAGATAAAGTACTTGTGATTCTTCATCTTTATATGTAAGTTTTCTTTAATGCAGTTCACTGATTTTGCCTGTGCTTGAGATGAGAATGAAGAAATTTTCTCTTGTATGGACAGTTAGGAACTTGGAAGTCATCCTCATATATAGTAAAAACTGTTGCTACTTGCTATTGAACCAGATTTTACATTTTTCAAGTACTAAAATAAAATTGATCTATTAGTGAACAATTTTTTTTAAAAAAAAACAGACAATTGCCTAAACCTTGCAGCAGCACAAATTATTGAAATTTCCAGTTAAATATTGGATGTAAAAGTTGTTTTGGATTCTAAAAAAAAAAGTTGTTTTGGATCTAATGATTAGCATTTTAGGCAGCTTTCCAGGGAGTGTTCTTTAGATAGTTTTCTATAGATGATCTATTGGTTAGCATTTTACTCTTTAATTATGGCAATTGATGATGCACATTGGGCTTTTTTTTGTGATTCTTAATATTAATTGATGCTTCAGTGATTGTATGCAACTATTAAGGGCAAGTGCTTACAATTTTCATATTGCAAGATTTGCAAGTTTAAGGTTATGGCATTAGGCGGTGTTATATCTAAATCCGTGTTTTAAAAGTCTCAAAATGTTGTTGTTAAACACGATGAATTGAACTACCATTTTACTTTTGATATCAAGGCCTTTTTATCTTTATTTATGGATGTTTAGAATTTCTTCATAAGTTAATTTTGATTAGCTTGTATGGTTGTCCCCTTCATTTATTTACTTTATACTTTTGAAATATCTCAAGCATTACTGATATGGAGAGTTTGGAATGTAGGGACTAGGGAAGCTGAATGGAATAAAGCTTTTAACTTTAAGTGAGATTTCAGTTTTATGAGTTCTTGTATGAATAAACAAAAAGGTAGGAAGCTGGACTTGCTGATAATATCATTAATTTCATATTACTTTGTTTGTAGAGAAGCTGGTAAACAGCAGTGATCGAATATGGATTTGTGTTTAATCATGACAAGTTTAGTTTAACAAATTTTGCAAAGCGAGTATGTACAACAACAAAAGTCAAGTTCTATTTCACCAATTCCTTTCAGGCAGGGATCACATATGCCAACTACTTGAAGCCAAACAAAAACTGAAATTTGTCCTCATGATCAACATCTAATATTACCCTGGGTTAGAGTTGCTGTCAAAATTTATCGAACTTAAAATAATTTCAACTATTGGAGAATGATATCTTGGAAAGAAAGGCATCAACTGAGGAGTGCAACTAGTTAACTTAAAAATTTCATGTATGTGGTAGAAGCTAAGAATGTACACTGTCATTTTGCACATGGCTTTATTGTTTGATGTCATTCCGTTTCAAGACCATTTTTAACAAACATTCCTACTTCAACATCCAAGATCTAAGCAAAAAAATAAATAACAAAATAAAAAAGAGAAACCAAGAACTAGCCATTGAACTCCATCCCAAAAACAACTCTTGATGCACTATGTGCGGGAACCATGCTTTAAAAATGAATATTCACCTTAATTCAAACATACATAGAACAATTAATAAAACCCCTAACTTGATTTCACAATCAAACTCAAAAGCCCCAAATCGATTTCTAGGGTTGGAGTTCTTACCACAATTCAATGGGAAAAAGCTTGGTTCATGGAGGGAGGCCACCGACTCCGGCTTAAGCTCAAATCTCGATCAGCCATGTCGATAAGTAGGGATACGCAAACATGAAGAAATATGTGGGCGAGGTCGAACAACAGGGCAGAGAGAGAGAATTAGAAACATCTCGATTTGAACTCCAATAGAAAATTAGAAACATCCCAATTTGAACCCTGACAATAAAACACCTACACAAAAACTTAATCGAACCCCAAATCAAGTTATATGGATCGCGAATTGAAAGGGGAGGAATTCACAAGGGTTACCTGAATTTCACCAAGAGTAGAGGGATTCACATGGCTCACGAATTGAAAGGGGAGGGATTCACATGGAAGTGGCGTTTTGCGATGAGAATGTCGGTGAATCAACTCAGATATGAGGAAGGAGAAAGGATGAGTTCCAACATCGACATCTAGCCAGTGGCCTTGATCTCGATGGATCTGGTCCGGTTCTTCCTTGTCAGCGTCAACGAGAAGGAGATGGAGAGGTCAAGAGTTGGGCTCCTCTTCACAGTTTATATTTGTTTGCCTGGATGTTTGAGAGTGAGAGAGAGAGAGGCAGTGGTGAGGTTCATGGTTTCAGGAGAAAAAGATCTCAGATCTATGGGTGGCGGCGGCGGAGGAGGTGGTGGTGGCGGCGGCGGTAGGGGCGGAGGCGAGGGTGAGGACATGGAATCTGTAGCATCCAGGGGAAATTTGAGAAACCCTCTAGACAAAGAAGACGACAGCAGAGGTGAATAAATGTGAGGGGAGAGAGAAATTGAATGTTATCAAGTGTTACAAATTTTCAAAAAGGGGATTAGATTTTTTTTTTAAGTGTTGGGGGACTTATTTCAAAAAGCGGGTCAATTTTTTTGAAGTTTTAAACATTACCTCCAAATTTCAAAACCCGGGCTCCAATTTTTTTCTAAGTGTTTGATTCCGCCCTTTTCCACTAAATGCGCGCGTTTTTTTTCATAACCAATAATTTCACATCTGTCCATATAGTTGACCATTGTGTAAAATGTTTTAAACATCACAAAAAAAATTATTGATGTAATAGATTAATTTAATATCTGTTGCTTTTTTTTACAGACTTAAATTACATGATGTCTAATTGCAGTATTCTAGTAGTGTATATGACAAAATCAACAATTGACATGCTGAATCGAAAAAAACAACATAAACGTTCAGATCTCCATTAGATTCGGAACCTAGATACTCTCCCCAAAATAAAAGAGTTCCTATGGTGACTTTCTAAAGATGGGATCCCAACTTCAGCCAAACTCGCAAGTAGAGGTCTTGGAATACCAGCCGATTTCCATATATCCAATCAACACTAGGAGTATGCAAATCACCTTTTTTTGGACTGCCTAATTATGAGAATGACCCTCCAAATGGTGTATCCAAAGACAAATAGAAAACTAGTTACCTTTCAACAACACACCACAAGTTTCATAGATGACATAAAATCAATAAAACAAGATCTAGGGATTCAAGATTTCACGTCCTTTATAACCATCTGCTGGGGTATTTGGTACTTCCGAAACAAATCACTTTTTGACAAAACTAAACCTGATCCAAAGGTAATCTCTATGTACACACCAAATACCAAATTGAAAACTGGAACAGAGCTAAGTTACTAGAAATGGATTTTGTCCCAGAATCAGAAAAACGAAACACTAATCTACTACCACACACAAACTCAACTTTGACGGAGCACTATCCCCTACAAATGAAAGCACTTATGGGTATGTTATTATAGATCATAATGGTATTGTGGTTCATTTAGGCACATGCTTCTCCCCCGTACAATATTATATTAGGGCTGAGGGTTTTGCCCTATGGATAGGCATCTCTAAAGCAAACGAACTTCGCGTTGAAAATTTATAGTTGAGGGTTACAACATTTGTGTCATCAAAGTTGTTAGTAAAGGGTGGGTATGCTCATGGGATATTAAAATGCTTATTTCAGATTCCCTTTTTTCCTTGCAAAAGTTCAGTCTCGTGCAAATAAGACACACATACAGAGAGGCTAATTGAGTAGTTGATCATCTGACCCACATGGGACTTACTTTTTTCGACTGGACACCTCCAAATGACTTAGATCTTTTCGATCTCATTCATGATGATGCACTTGACTAGATTATAGATCCAATCAGTCAAATTCGTTCTGGTAAAAAAAGACTACAATGGCAGGTGAGGGATTAGAATACCATCAGAATATGGGAAGATAATTGGATTCTTTAGAAATAATTATCCTCTCTCATCCTGCATCAAAGTAATATTAAAAAAAACTTACCATGCAAAATTATATCAACCAATAAAAAGATTAGAACATAAACAAACTCACTATTAAAATATAGGGAAGTGCTTCACTCCATGGCGGAGAGAAGACGAAGAAGGTGGATGTTAATTAAGATTGATCTTGAAAAAACCCTATGATTGGGTCTGATGGAGCTTCCTTCAAGACACCCTACATCGAGCCCAACTGCATTAAAAACTCATTGAGGTTATCATGCAGTGTTAAACGACAGGTAAAAAGGAAGTCATATGGAAGAGGAAGTAGAGCGGGTAGCTTCACGCCCACTCGAGGTATCCACCAACACGATCCCTTATCCCCCTTCCTATTTGTGTTGTGCATGGAAGCATTTTCTCACCAAATCCAATCCGAAGTAGCCAGTGTTAGATGGAAGTCGATCTGCTTCAAAAGGGTTCTGCTATCACACCTATTCTTCGCATATGAATTAGTCCTATTTACGGAAGTGTCGACGGAACAAGGACGGGGGCAGTGTTCTAAATATCGGATATATCGGTCGATATATCGGGGATATATCGGGGATATTTAGAACACGATACGATATCGGGGTATCGGTTGGTTAATATCGGTCAACGCTATTTATTGGGTCAGCGACCGATATATCGGTCAATATCGAGTTTGACCGATTTATCGGTGCTAGGAATACGACGTCGTTTTTTTTACGGAAAAATTGAAAAAAAAAGGCAGAGATGAGGGACAGTCGGACATATCTGAGAAATCGACTAGGGCTTGCGATTTGCGAAGAGGCGTGAGTCCGTGACTGCGTGAGGGCTTCTTCTCCGGCTAGCCCTGGCTTGCTGCTTCTTCTTCGGTCGGCGGACACCACATCTTCTCCGGCGCGGCCTGCTGCTTCCTCTCAGGCCTGCTGCTTTTTCTCCGAGTTCGAATGCGCTACTGTTTTCTGCAGTCTATGCGACAGCCGAAAGGCCGACAGCTTCTTCTCCGGCCTCCGTTGATCTTTTCCGGCCTGCATTGATCATATCTGGCCTCCCCTGATCATCTCCGGCCCCCATGGTCTTCTCCGGCCGCCTCTGCAGTTCGACAAATTCAAGGTATGTCGCGGCGTCGGGCTTGTTTTTAGATTGATTTCATTTTAATTTTGGGAGCAATTTGGAATATCAGTATGTGTATTTGTGTTGTGGACTTGTGGTTATGTATTAGTTTATCCGATTTCATTAGATTAGTTGAATTTGGGACTGATTTGGGAATCGGGAGCAAATGAATCTACTACATGCATATACATGTTCGATGTTTCTGATTTGGGAATTTGGAATATTAGTATGTGTATTTGTGTTGTGGACTTGAATTGAATATACATGTTCGATGTTTCGCAGGCTATTTGAACTTGTTATGGATGGAATTCTGGGAAATTGTGATTCTAGTTCTTCAAGAGCTTCCATGCAATTGGTTCGATTTCGACGTCCACTCCATCTTGCAATTCTGAATCGTTATGGAGACCGAGTTCAAGTGATATTGGTTGGGAGTTTGGGTAATGTGAAAATCCTAATAAGAAGAATGTGATTACTTGTACTTTGTGTCACTAGCGAGTTAGTACTTGTGAAGTAACTCGATTGAAGGAGCACATAGCCGGTATAAAGGGTAATGTTGCCGCGTGCAAGAAAGCAAATGATGAAGCAAAAGCCAAGTGCAAAAAAACTCTTTTGGAAGGGAAAGAAAAGAAAACTACATTGAGTGTCCACGATATATGAGTGAGGGAAGAAGTGTGCTTGACATCACAAGAAAGGGAGGACAACGATGAAGATGATGATGATGGCAATGGCGATGGTGATGAGCATATGGTTGAGGAGGAGGTTAGTATCATGAGAGATAAAAAAAGGAAAGACATTAGAGGACCTATGGATAGGTTTGCATCTTCTATTCATGTTGGAGAAGATGTAGGCAAGAAAAGAAAGCAACAAGTTATCAATGATGCATTTGCGAAGGAAAGAACTCAAAGTGTGCATGAATATTTGGCACAATGGGCGTATGAGAACACTATTCCTTTCCATGCTCATGATAATGATAGTTTTATAAGATTTTGTGAGGCGGTTGGACAATATGGTCCGGGCTACAAACCTCCTAGTCAATATGAATTAAGGGAACCGTTGTTGAAAAAGGAAGTTGAGAAGACGAAGAAGGCACTTGCGAGTCAAGAAAAGGAGTGGGCTACGACCGGTTGCTCGATTATGACGGATGCTTGGAGTGATGGAAAAGAAGAAGTATCATGAATTTATGTGTGAATTGTAGATTGTGCACTACTTTCCTTTCTTCTAAGGAAGCGTCCAATGACTCACATACCGGTGAATACATATTCAATTATATTGAAGAATGTATTCAAGAAGTTGGGCCGTAAAATGTTGTACAAGTTGTGACGGACAATGCTTCCAACAACATGTCGGCGGCAAAGAAGTTGCAAAAAACAAGGCCTCACATTTTTTGGACTCCGTGTGCCACTCATACCATCAATCTCATGCTTCAAGGAATAGGTAGCATTCCCAAGTTCAAAGTAGTGATTGAGAAAGCCAAAGCATTCACCGTCTTCATTTATTCACATCACAAGACTTTGGCCTTGATGAGGAATTGTACGAAGCAAAAGGACTTGGTGAGGCCGGGAGTTACAAGGTTCGCTACTTCTTTCCTTACTTTGCAAAGTTTGAATAGCAAGAAACATTTGTTGAGATTAATATTTGCAAGTAAAGAATGGGAAGAATGCAAGTACTCTAAAACTCAAAAAGGAAAAGTGGCATTTGATACCATAACGAGCTTGTCCTTTTGGAATGGAGTTTCAATTTGCTTGCAAGTATCTGAACCCTTGGTGAAGGTGCTTCGCCTTGTTGATGGTGATAAAAGGCCTTCAATGACCTTCTTATATGGAGAGCTACAACAAGCAAGGAAGGAGATCAAAGAGGTATACAACAACCAAGAGGCTAGTTATGCTCCAATTTTAGAGATCATTGATAGCAAAGCTCGTGGTCGGCTTGATGGTTCATTGCACTTGGCGGCATATTTCTTGAACCCTTACTACTTCTTCAAAGATGAAGGCATATGTTTGAATGCAGATGTTGTGCAAGGTTGTATTTCCTGTACTGAGCACTTTTTCCCCAATGATGATATATCTCATGGAAGTCTGATGAATGTTGAGCTACCAAAGTATAGAGGGAAAGAAGGTGCATTTGGGATCAATTTTTCCAAATCGGGATGTGCTAAGAAAAACTTCGATCCGGGTATGTAACTTGAACTACATTCTTTGTCTTTCAACGCTTTCTATTAAAAATGTTTTACTTTTTTTAAAGCTATATATAGATGTCCAAAGCTATTTTTATTTTTATTGTAGTTGCATGGTGGTACACTTATGGAAATCAAGTGCCACATTTACAAAAAATGGCAATAAGGATTCTTTCTTTAACTACAAGTTCATCCGGTTGTGAGAGAAATTGGAGTACATTCCAAGGGATACACACAAAGAAAAGGAATATAATAGACTAGATACCACAAGGATGAACAAGTTGGTGTATGTTCAATTCAATGCCAAGATTATCAACAAAAACCGAAGGAAGGACATAGGAAAAGAGGCTCTACTTGCTAAAGAAGCTAGAGAAGCACAAGAATGGCTTGTTGAAAGTAAGGTTGTTGAAGATATGGAAGAGCAACAAGAAGCATCCGAGGTGGATGGTGCACTTCCATGCTCGAGTGAACTCCGGGAGGTAAGGGAGCTTTATGAAGATGATTTTGAATCGGAAGATGAAGATAAAGGTAATGGGAATAACGATCTTGAGTCCGATGATGAAAGAGTTTATGACCAATGCCTATCTTAGAGTACTACTTGTCTACTTGTGTGTTTTTGTATGTTGATGACTATCTTAAATTCCTAGTTAGTCCTTTTAATTAAAGTACTATTTGTGTATTTTGAATCTTTAATTGTCAAACCTATTTAGACATTTTGATTGTTAAGACTAACACATTTGTGTTGCACCCTTGCGTAACTACAGAAGGGAGCTTTAGCCTTTATTGAGTTGTTTTTATTTTTTTCAAGTTCATTTGGTAATTTTACAATTTAAATATTAAATTTTCATGTGTATTTTTAAATTTTGAATTATAAATATAATATTTATAGTTAAAAATTTGTGAATCAAATAAATCCGATATATCCTGATATATCCCCGATATATCCTTTTTATCCCCAACCGATAATACCCCGATATACAATATTTCGACCATTGTGAAGGATATGTTGGAAAGCTTTTGTAAGGAATCCGAGGAGAGAGTAAACTGCTCTAAAAGTAGCATTCTCTTCTCCCGCAACGCACCAGCTGCGATCAAGTGAGAAGTGAGTAAGGAAATCCTCATACCCATCGCCATAGACTTAGGGAACTACTTTGGAGTTCCCACGACATGTGGGAGGATAACGAACACTAGATACAACTTCCTACTAGATAAATTAAAGTGTCCTCGAGACTGAAGGGATGGAAAACACATACCTTTTCCTTTGTAGGGAGAGTCACTTTGGCAAAATCACTGCTAACTAGCCTCCCGTTGTATACAATGCAATCCTTCTTGGTTCGATCCCCACGAGGTGCGCGATGTCATAGATAAGCTAATACGTGGATTCATCTGGGGGTCGACGTCAGAGCACCAGAAAATGCACCTCTTAAACTGGGAGATACTTAGAGACCAGGCAGTGGAAGGAGGACTTGGCCTGCGCGGGATGAGGGGTACAAACAAAGCTGTCAAGGCTAAGATGGGATGGTGATTACTTCAGGACCCGACCTCCCTTTGGGGCCACTTAGTTCGGGGAAAGTACTATAATAGTAGACTGGATGTCGATTTGTTTCAAGCGCCAACCGGAGCCTCCACTATTTGGAGGGGAATAGTTTATGGAGCCAAGGCCTTGACGCCAAACCTACGGGTTGATGTGAGTAGCGGCACTAGTTCACTATTCTGGATTCACCCTTGGTTGAGTTCGCAGCCTCTCATGGAAGAGGGCCATGAGGCTACTCACTCGGTCCTGGAGGAGCTGTTTATGGAGAATATTGCAGAGATGTATGGATAACATGATTGGGATTGGGAAACGATCTCTCCGTTGGTTTCCCCAGACTTCCTTTTAAAGTTGCAATCGATCAAGCCAACCATGGATGAATAACAGAGCGACAATCTTTTCTAGGGACTAACCCCAACGGGAGTGTTCACCACAGGTTCTGCAATAAAGTGGATGAGACAGAACAGATGGGTATTCGAAAGGAAATCCGGGTAAAGCAGGGGGTGGTGGATTAATTCGCGATGAGGAGAGCGCTTTCATAAGGACTTACACCTTCTCGTGTGGAATAAGCTCGACAGCTACAACTGAGCTCTAGGTTGTGTTCCATGGTCTTCGATTGGCTCAAAGGATGGGCATTTGTAAACTCATATTGAATCTGACTCCGAATTGGTATGCAAGGCCTTACTTGACACACAGGTAGAAGTGTCATCAAACCACCACCTTGTCTCTCAGTGCCGTCAGCTTGCTCTCAGCTCAAGATGGGAAGTGCAAATTAAGCAAGTTCGTAGACAAACGAACACCGAAGCGGACATAATTGCCAATTGGATCCAAGTGAAATTTTAAATGATGTAAAACGTATTTTAGAAAAAAAATCATTCACTAAATTAGCAACTATCTATTGGAGTATATGTAGACCTGTCAAACGGGTCATTCGGGTCGGATTCAGGTCGGGTCACTTTGGGTTCCGGGTAATACGGGTCTCGGGTATTTTCGGGTTGAATCGAACCCGGGTTTGACCGGGTTTCGGGTCATTTCGGGTCGATTTCGGGTTGGTCAATTTTTCTTTTTTTAAATTAAAAAAATCATAATTTGATAATTTTGTGATAAATTTAAAAATCTAAAATTAAAGACATTGTTCATAAGTCCTAGTGCTTGTAATTATATACTATATCTAATCTAAAATATTTGATTTTTATTATTTCTCGTAATTTTTAATAAAATGTAATAATATATAAATATCAAAATTTTAAATAATTTTTTAAAAATAATTTTATTAAAAATTTGATATTCTATATATTATTACATTTTATTAAAAAAAACATTTGATTTTTTTTATTATTTCTCATAATTTTTAATAAAATGTAATAATATATAAAATATCAAATTTTCAAATAATTTGTTTAAAATAATTTCATGCAATTAGTAGTAAGCATAAATTTTTTTAATATTTTAATATTTTTTAGAATATTTATCTTCTTAAAATTTTCTGTTGAAAAACAAAAAATCAAATACTATCGATCGGACGGAGTATTACACAATACAAATAAATATAAAAGTTGATTTGAAAATGAAAGATCAAGTGATTGTAATTATAAAATGTAATAAATTAGAATCTCCATAAAAAAAATTCGGAATTTTCGCCAAATGCCCCTGAGGTTAAGACTAATTCGCATGGTGTACAAAAGTTTAACATATTTCGCCAAATGCCCCTGAGGTTTTCATTTTTTTTGCCAAATGCCCTTGAGGTTTTTATTTTTTTCGTCAAATGCCCTTTTGTCGAATTTGTTAACATTTTGGTTGAAAACTATACAATCCTCATGCCACAGTGCATAGTTTTCTTTTTAGACAATAAAAATAAAATTATAAGTATAAAAAATTACTATGATAAATTTAAATAAAATATTATCAATCGTTAAAAATAGAAAAAAATAGATTTGATAATTAAGTAAATAATAATAAAAATATTTATGAAAATGTGTAAAAAATACATGAGTTTGAGATTTAAGTAGAATAGGTTGATTGGGTTAAAATTCTAAAATAAATGTTTTATAACACCTAATAAAATATATGCTTATGATTTAATAGTTTGATATAGCTAGATTGATTAAAAAAACGTGTACAAATTTCATTAGTTTGCTTTTTTTTTCTTCTAGATTTAGTTGATTGGGAGAAAATTATAGAATTAAAATGATTATGGTATCTAAGCAAAAATATTTCTCTTTTAATAGTTTGAATGGGTAAATCTCATTGGTTATAAAATATTTAAAAATTTTATTATTAATTTGAAAATTTATGTAGATTAGGTTGATTGGGTGAAAATCCAAAACTTAAGATTATTATATATAAAAAATAGTTTTCATTATATATACACACATAGCTATAGAGAGAGAGAGATTGGTTGCTTCGGGAAAAAAAAAGAATTCGTATATTTGGAACTATGTATTTTTTTTTTGAAATTTTTTTTATTAATCTCATGGTTTTTAAAAAATAGCATGAAATGATATCATGTAATAATGCATAATGAAATAATATTGTATAGTTAATATTAAATTTATTAAATAAAAGTTTTGAATTAATCCTATTGGTTAAAAAATGTAGTATAAAATGAAATTGTGTAAATAAAATTAGATAATTTAGTTACTATAATTAAATAATTTTGTGCAAATAATACCTTACAATAATAATAATGAAATAATATTTTCTTTTCTTTTATTTTCATCCAAAATGTTAACAAATTTGATAGAAGGGTATCTGGCGAAAAAAATGAAAACCTCAGGGGCATTTGGCGAAAATAATAAAGACCTCAGGGGCACCTGGCGAAATATGTCAAACTTTCGTACACCACACGAATTAGCCTTAACCTTAGGGGTATTTGGCGAAAATTCCGAAAAAAATTTAATCATATATAATTATAAATCAACCGGGTCAATCGGATCACCGGGTCAATTGGGTAAATCGGGTCAATCGGGTCACCGGGTCGAAACCCAGATTACCCAGAAAATTTCTGGATTTTCGGATTCGGGTCAGAAAAAATTTCCGAGTTCGGGTTGGAAATTTTCCGGGCGTTCGGGTCGGGTCGACTGGATCGGGTTGTGTTTTGACACGTCTAAGTATATGGTATATATATATATATATATATATATATATATATATATATATATTTTACAGTAGGCAAAGTTTAGGATACTTCTAAGTATCCATGATCATCAAACATGATGATGTTCTGGAATTCACAGCTATAGTTTAAGATAGAATTACAGCTTAGTTGAGATTTTGCAATAAAGTCTGCTGCACTATTCGCCTCTCTGTAGCAGTGTTGGAATTTGATAAATTCAAAGTCTTTGCTTAGAGTTTGAATTTCTTTCACAATTTGTGTAATCTCCCATGGTGAGTTGTTTTCCTGGTTGATGGCATTGATAATGATTGCACAGTCACCTTCGATAATCGTCCTCTGTATCCCAAGTTCTACTGCCAGTCTTATACCTGCAAGTAGACATGGCCACGGGTCACGGGTCGGGCGGGTCGACCCGTGACCCGCCGGGTCGGTGACCCGCCGGGTTCGGGTCCAAGGGTCGAAGGGTTGGGTCGGGTTGAGGGTCAGGGTTAGGGTCGAGGGGAAATGGAACCCGTGACCCGGCGGGTCACACGGGTTGTGCATTTAAAAAACTAGCCATTAGGTGGGTCCCACGTGAACGTTTATTTTTTATAAAAAAAACTAGTCGTTGCTCGGGTTGAACGTAGGCTCGACTCTATAAATAGCATCCCCTCTTCCCCAATTCATTTTACTTACACATCCCATCAATCAAATAACTTACATTTCATTCATTCCCATCGTTCCGTCAATTGTCGTAATGGCCGGCGGTAAAAGCGGATCCTCGAGCTCATCCTCATTGTTCAATCATTTCAACAAGGTCGACCAAGGCCCGGGGAAGTTCGAAGCGGAGTTTCGTTATTGTGGTCATAAGTACAAGGTAACGAACAACTTGGGTTATGGCAACTTCAAGAATCATCTAGCCAAGAAGCATCCCGAAAAAGTCGATGAAGCATCGGGATCGTCGGGTAATTAGTATTTTAGTGTTGTGTTTTGTGAAGTTTATGATGTTATGCAAATAAAGTAGGAACCACGAAGTAAGTGTTTTATGTTGTAATGTCGTCGAGCGCGATATCGACCGAGGCAATGAATCCGGTACGAGTTTGTAATCGCTGTTCGGTTTGTAATAAAATTGGGTTTTATGTGTGTATTATTTGGTTTTTTTAACTAATTCAACATATAAATTAATAAACCTAAATAAATAGTTTTGACCATCAAACAAATAAATAACAACACAACCTATTATAAATTTACAATGTGAAAAAGTGAAAAAAAATAGCCAACGGCCAGGTCCAACGGCTAGTGTTTTGAAAATCAACGGCGGACCCGCCGGGTCGATCGTTGGACCCGCCGGGTCGAACGTTGGACCCGGCGGGTCGACCGTTGGACCCGGCGGGTCGACCGTTGGACCCGGCCTTCCTTTGGCTCCAAAACCCTCCCATTTGCACTATAAATACCACCCTTTCCCTCCCATTTTCATCACACCATCTCATCACATCTCCTACTCTCTAATCGCTCTCTAATCGAGGAAGTCGGAAGTCGGTGGTTCACGAGTCAAGAATTCCGAGAATTCGGTGCTTCGCATCACCAAATCCTACTTCTATCAACTCTTTCTTTTCTTCATTATTCCGTCATTTCTCTTAATTACATATTCATATTATTTTAACAAATTTCTAATCCACTTTTTTTGAAAATGTTTTCCTGAGGTCGAAGGAGTGTAAGCGGAACCCCGTCTTCAAGCAAGGGGAGCGGCTCGGGATCGGGTCACCAACCCGAGCCTAGCCTTCGACGTAGCGCCTCCGTTTCCGGATCTAGAGCGAGCGGATCCCGACGACGTCGGGATCAGGCGCTCCTCGATGAGCATCCGGGAATTGAGGAGGATGAAGTTGCCGATCTGGGAACTCCCTCCATGCCCTCCACCATCCTGACTCAGGAGTCCGGGTTGGAGGCCGATCCTGACGCCACTCCCGAAGCTGCCGACGAGCAACCGGTCGCTTGTAAGGCCGCCACAATGAAATAATAGTTCAAAAAGGGCCCTCCTGCTCCGGGATGAGGCGAAAACTATTTCTCCGTCAAGTGCAACTTTTGCCCGAAGGTCTACAAACACAAGAAGGGGAACGGATATGGCAACTACGGACGCCATATCGAATCGAAGCATCCGGAGAAACTCGGCTTGGCGAAAGGTCAAACTCAACTATCCGGGTACGCAACTACTTCCTCTCATCCCCCTGGTTTATGGAGTTATGATTATGCTAGTTGTAGTGATAACTTTGCTGAAATGATAGCAGCCGAAGGCCTAGCTTATAACTTTGTACAACGTTTAAGTTTCAACGAATTTATTACGGAAAATGTTCAGCCCGCTTCGCAACCTATGAGTCGAAACACGGTTAAGAGGAAAATGATAAAAAGGTATAACACCTGCAAAGCTGAATTAATTGAATATTTTCAAAAACATAGCGATTTACATGTTTCAATTTGTAGTGATATTTGGACCGACCACTGGCAACACCACTCATATATGGGTGTTGATGAAACCCAATTTTAGAATTCCGTTTCCTCGGGTTCCGGGATCAAGTTGGACACGTGGCGAGCTCAGGCGATCGGGCTTACCTGAGGTACGCGACGAGACCATCGTCCGCGTGCCATAACCTGTGCCGAGCCGAGCTCAAACCATCCGCGGACCACCATCCTCCCAGAGCTTCATCAAATGTCGGCTCCCGTTGATCGAGATGAATCCCGCTCGGGAAGGCTCTTCGAGCCATCCGACCTCCCTTTCTTTAGGCTCCTAAGCCTTATTTATAGTGCTAATCTCATATGCCACATCCTTCATTTGTCTAAACTGACGACAAGTGTCATCTTGGCTCAAGACATGTGTCCTATAGATGACATTTGATGGGCATATGTATATTGATAGGTTTATGTGGTGACGGTGGAAAAATCCACTATTTTATTGACTCATTTTGTTATAAGAGATACGAGTTAATTTATTTAGCGGGAACCCGTTTATTTGTTTGATTATAAGTAATATTTATTTTAGTGCATCATCACAGCTCCTCGGACTCTGGTTGAGTCGAGACTTAAATGGAGTTCGATAAAAAAGATGCATCACGGTGGCCAGTATTCATTTTGCGAGAAGATGAATACGAGAAACATGTGTTAGCCTATTGTGCTACGGTGGTGAAACAATCTGAACCTTGTTGATGATTTGGGCTGCACTCATTTTTGGTGAGCTGCCTACGTATCTCTTTAGGGAGAGAATCAAGCCTTACGTAGTTCAATCAGGAGGTCCTCCGCGGACGAGAGCTTATCTTTGCGAGCTTACCAACTACGAGCAAGAGACCCTCCGCGAGCATAACTCCAGCGTCAAGGGGCTTAGTTTATACTCATTTTAGAATTTCTCTCCGCGAGCTTACCAGCTACGAGCAGGAGGCCCTCCGCGAGCAATAGCTTAAACATCGAGGGGCTTATCAAGTGTGCTCCGAGAGGCTCAGGCTTTGATCGGAGGCCCTCCGCGAGCGATAGCTTCAGCGTTGAGGGGTTTATCAAGTGTGCTCCGAGAGGCTCAGGCTTCGATCGGAGGCCCTTCGCAAGCGATAGCTCCAACGTCGAGGGGCTTATCAAGTGTGCTCCGAGAGGCTTAGGCTACGATCGGAGGCCCTCCGCGAGCGATAGCTCCAGCATCGAGGGGCTTATCAAGTGTGCTCCGAGAGGCTTAGGCTACGATCGGAGGCCCTCTGCGAGCGATAGTTTCAGCGTCGAGGGGCTTATCAAGTGTGCTCCGAGAGGCTCAGGCTTCGATCGGAGGCCCTCCGCGAGCGATAGCTCCAGCATCGAGGGGCTTATCAAGTGTGCTCCGAGAGGTTTAGGCTACGATCGGAGGCCCTCCGCGAGCGATAGCTTCAGCGTCGAGGGGCTTATCAAGTGTGCTCCGAGAGGCTTAGGCTTCGATTGGAGGCCCTCCGCGAGCGATAGCTCCAGCGTCGAGGGGCTTATTAAGTGTGCTCCGAGAGGCTCAGACTTCGATCGGAGGCCCTCCGCGAGCGATAGCTCCAGCGTCGAGGGGCTTATCAAGTGTGCTCCGAGAGGCTTAGGCTACGATCGGAGGCCCTCCTCGAGCTACAAGCTCCTAGCGTCGAGGGGCTTATCAAGTGTGCTCCGAGAGGCTCAGGCTTCGATCGGAGGCCCTCCGCGAGCGATAGCTCCAGCATCGAGGGGCTTATCAAGTGTGCTCCGAGAGGTTTAGGCTACGATCGGAGGCCCTCCGCGAGTGATAGCTCCAGCGTCGAGGGGCTTATCAAGTGTGCTCCGAGAGGCTTAGGCTACGATCGGAGGCCCTCCGCGAGCGATAGCTCCAGCATCAAGGGGCTTATCAAGTGTGCTCCGAGAGGCTCAGGCTACGATCGGAGGCCTTCCGCGAGTGATAGCTCCAGCGTCGAGGGGCTTATCAAGTGTGCTCCGAGAGGCTGAGGCTACGATCGGAGGCCCTCCGCGAGCGATAGCTCCAGCGTCGAGGGGCTTATGAGAGGTTACTCCGAGAGGCTCAGACTACGATCGGAGGCCCTCCGCGAGCTACAAGCTCCTAGCGTCGAGGGGCTTATATTCAATTATGATGGGAGAGATGCAAAGTATACATAATGCCTTTAAGCTAGCCGTTCATTCAATTCTCGTGAAATTGAATCAACCCTTATGACATGTGTTATTTGTTATACACCTGAATATAGCATATATAAACCAAAATCAAGCTAGTACTGATCAGTAGGCTACATACCGTAGTATCCGCCTTCTTTTTTCAGTTTTTAATATGACAGCAATGCGAAGAACAACGGGAATTTTTACCACCCATGACCATACAGTGTACCTTATCTTTATATATCACTTTCCATGATATCTAAACAAAATACATGTTTTAATGCACATATATTTCCATTAGATATAAAACTGTGGCCGTTGATACATGGACCCAAGCATATCTATAAGTATTTACACCTTTTAGATAGTAGTCATATACTCCGATCCCCAGGGAGTCAAAGCTTTCTTCAAGCTACACATTGGTTCGATAAAAATTATGTAATCGAACCCGATTAGGTTGAAGTAGGTGGAAAATCAACCTTAACAAGTTACCTTTTTGGATGACCGGGTTTACTCTGCGCATCTGAATGGGACGCGTCGGAGATGGTCACAACAGATTATGAGTCGATAAGGAACTTTGACGGAATTCCCCGTGTCGCTTCCAATCTTTTGGACGTGTTGTCTATGGTTGCGGGTGCCGAACTCGACTTCCCGGGTACCCAAAGTATGATGCTTTTATAATAATCTCCTTAAGAATAGTTGAACTGGAAACTAGCTAGTTTAGTCTTTAGACATGGGGGTGCATGTATATATTCGAGAGAAGATCTCGGTTATCCCAAACATCATCGGGTGCCTATGGCTCGACCTACATCACAACCTTTAACATCACATTTTAGGAGGCATTTTTCTCTTTTTATTTCCCTGCACTTGATCAGGACAATCTAATCCAACCACGATCAGCAAATTAAGAGAGCATCAGTAATTGAAAAGACCCTAAGCAGCGGACCAGAAGAATTATCAGGCCAGCAGCATGACCCATCCGTGGATCGAACAAACTGTGTCAAGTTATTTCTACCTACTGACCAACGCGCCTGAGGATTTCATCATGGCCAGGCAGCGAGCTTGAAGGAGACTTGCGAGCGGCAGGCCAAAGGAAAGAAGAGAATCACCAAGAGTAAACAGACGCAGGAGCCGTCCGCAGACAAAGCCGAGGTTAGTCTGTGCGTTCGAGGCCGTCGCTCATTCAAACTTGGAATCGGGGGAACCCATCTATTTGAGAAAAATCGATGCCAAGCGAGACCCTGCTAAGCACTCAATTCGAGAGCTGAAGCTTGACTTTAAGAAATTGCTCAAATCGATTAGAAGCTTGGAACGTGGACGGTGAACCCAAAGGCTGATGATCAATATCAAGAAACCAAAGAAAGAAAGTGCCTAAGGGAATGCAACCACGGACAGCAGCGACGAGGAGATGAAAATGGCCTCCGTTCGACTGCATCTGCTCATCCGCGCTGCGCGTCCGAGATAAGATTAGGCAGAGATAGGAAAACTGATTAGGTGACAATGTTACCCCACGGCCGGACGCAGGCATTAGGTCAACCGGAAGGCCTGACGCGGGCTGATGGATTGCGATGCGGTCGCCCCCGCGTGGTGCTCGTTGCGATGTGCTAGGACCTTGATTGTCGCCCGAGTCCAGCCGCGCGCTACGACCTATCTGCGGCTATCTCATTTGTATACGCTTGCGTCATGAAAGTAACGATGAATTTTTAGCTTTCCGAGGTCACGAGTAGTCTTGACAACCCCTTACTTGTTGCCGTATGATCCGACCGCAATTGTAGTAATAATATGCGTACTGCGTAGCTTTATGATATGTATGACAGTTAATATGTATACGTATATACACAAATTGGCAAACTTGGAACCTGATCAAGGTAGTTTGAAGCTTAAGTGAAGGTGCGCGAGCAAATAGTTAAAAACTATTCGCTATTTGAACAAATAGTTAATGGTTAAAAAGGCTAGGATATATGTTCAAATGAACTTATAGTCAGACTAGCTATATCCTACTGCGCGCCGAATGACATTTGATGAACATATTCTGAGAGCTAACAGTCAAACTTAAGTCAAGTCGCGCACCACGATCTCTCCTGTTGCTCATGTCCAGCCGCGGCTGGGAAATCGAAGCAGTGGGTTTGTTCCAACAATTGCTAACCATCCCAGACCTTTACCCCACAGTAGTTGCTCTCATTATCTTCTTATGCCAGCTCTTGGACAAATATAATCAATAAATGGCTCTATTGGTCTCATGGAAACTGATTTGAGTCCCAGATAAGCAAACATGGAGTTGCTGTTGAATTCTCCTATTGAATCAATAGTCCGCGAGGGGATATGCAAACAGGTCATTAGTCGCTTATGATCTTGAACGCGACAGAACAATTGATCACATACGATGGGTTGCAAATGCTCGCGAAGAAGGGCGATAACCTCAAGGATTGTAACCAAGCTAAAATCCTATCCGTGATCTCTGCCGACAGGGTTTGATCTTCGAGATCGCGATGGAGTTGATGCCTTGATCTCACCCGGGCCGCGGAACTGAATCCGCGAACATCAGTTGTGAAGTGCCACCGACTTTAATTTGCAAAGAATCATGAAGAACATGGGCTCGGGGCGAGCTCAATGGCAAAGCTTGCGATGCATTGAGTGATAGAGATACAAGTCTATCTAGTTGTATTCATCCAAAATTTAACATTGAAATGATATTCGTAAATGGATTTATGCACCCCCATATGCATATGCGTGATAGTTTTTCACGCCATTCAGTCATCTCAAACAATTTTTAGAAAATCGAATCTGATCGAAGTTACATAGGTAAATATTCCATATCAATCTTATATTACCTCTTAGCGTGAGAGTGTTCCCACGGACGGCGCCAGTGATGAAACCCAATTTTAGAATTCCGTTTCCTCAGGTTCCGGGATCAAGTGGGACACGTGGCGAGCTCAGGCGATCGGGCTTACCTAAGGTACGCGACGAGACCATCGTCCGCGTGCCATAACCTGTGCCGAGCCGAGCTCAAACCATCCGCGGACCACTGTCCTCCCAGAGCTTCATCAAATGTCGGCTCCCGTTGATCGAGATGAATCCCACTCGGGAAGGCTCTTCGAGCCATCCGACCTCCCTTTCTTTAGGCTCCTAAGCCTTATTTATAGTGCTAATCTCATATGCCACATCCTTCATTTGTCTAAACTGACGACAAGTGTCATCTTGGCTCAAGACATGTGTCCTATAGATGGCATTTGATGGGCATATGTATATTGATAGGTTTATGTGGTGACGGTGGAAAAATCCACTATTTTATTGACTCATTTTGTTATAAGAGATACGAGTTAATTTATTTAGCGGGAACCCGTTTATTTATTTGATTATAAGTAATATTTATTTTAGTACATCATCAGGTGTCACTTGTCATTGGGTTGATGAACGGTTCATTTTACACAAACGAGTTTTGGCTTTTCGAGTTTTTGACGAGGCCCACACGGCCCGTAACATAGCTGCGGTTATTTTTCAGAGTTTTACAAGAGTATAGATTGACTCAAAGAGTTTTTTCAATCAGTTTTGACAACGCATCCGCCAACACCGCCTCTATCCCAGAGTTAACACAATATTGTCAGCCCGGGATAGGGGGAGATTTTTCCATATACGTTGCGCACCTCATATTTTAAACTTATGTGTTGAAGATGGTTTAACGTATTTACAATAGTCAACCGAACCTATTCGATATGTTTTACGGGCACTTTGGCGAAACAAACAGCTTCGCCATCAATGGCACCATTTTTGTCGCTCTAACAACATCCGCCCGAAGAACTTCCCCCGAGATGTTAGCACTCGGTGGAACTCGACTTACAAAATGATTTTTGATTCTTATCAATATAGAGAACTTCTTTCCGCTTTTTCCACTCAAAACATCGAAGGTTCAAACGTTTTTGGGGATGTGTGGGTGGTTGCTCGAGATATAATGGAGGTTTTCAAGGTTTTCCATGATGCAACCAAAACTTTTAGTCATGCTTACATTCCTACATCTAGTGTTTTCTGTTTTGTCGCTATGAACATTGCCATAGCCCTTCAGAACGGGCTTCAAGTGCAATGCATATCCGACGTTGTTTTCACCATGCGGGCGAAATGGTTGTCTTATTACAAAGTTATTCCTGATATTTTCCTCGTAGCTTGTTGTTTCGACCCTAGATACAAATTAAATGGGCTTCAAAAGTTTTTAGAAAACTATTATCCTGCGCTCGATATCCATGATGATCCTGATTGCAATGTTTCAATTATAGTTGATAGAGTTAGGGGAATACTTGAAGCATTATATACTCATTTTTCTACGGGCGCTAGAGCACCTAACATTCCTCCTCCTGTGCCTTCCAGCTCGAGCGGTTCCTCCCGCACTAGTATTACCGCTCGAACTAAGGCTCTTGCCAGAGATATTTTTGGCACAAAGAGGTCGAGGTCCTCGTCGAGCCCCCACTCGGAGCTCGACGAATACTTGTCTACTAACTTTGAATTTCCCAGTGATGAAGATGAAGATTTCGATATTTTAGAATGGTGGGGCCGAGTAGAAAGACAGCGATTTCCGAACTTACAGGTGATCGCTCGACAAATACTTGGAGCCCCTTGTACTTGGAGCCCCTTGTTCCACCGTCGCAGTGGAACAATTATTCAGCCGAGGGGGACAAATTCTTACCGAGAAGAGATCAAACTTGCTCCCTGAGAACCTCGAAGCACAAGTATGCCTCGCCGATTGGAAGAAGGCTGAGATGAGAATACAGAAGAACCTCATCAACACCGGATCAGAGCCTGATGATGGAATAGACTCGGAATCGGTCGGGAGCTCCGTGGACGGTGGAGTCGTCGATCCCCAGGGCCAGCGTCAATCCGAAACCAACGAATAGGCGAAAAGGTAAGCGGGGTTCAAACAACAGGTAAAGAACTACGTGGGCTTTGATTCCTCTCCCCCGGGAGGATACGTAGGCAATTGGGAAACCGATTCAAGCCCTTCTTCCATCTTTTTTTTCCCCCAAACCCAAACACCATTAAACACGAAACCTTATTTCACAAATTCACAAAACATCACGAAAACGTCAAAAAAATAACCCGACCCGGCCTTGACCCGCCGGGTCAACCCTTCAACGCCACGTGGCCGACTCGGGACTCCGACCCGCCAACCCGCCGACCCGGTGGGTGACCCGAACCCGTCGACCCGTGGGAATCCCGGGTCAGTGTTAGGGTCGGACTTGTGGCCATGTCTACCTGCAAGTATTGCAAAGCATTCTGTTTGGATGACAGAATACGTTTCACCATTACATTTATGTATTCGAATTATTTGGCCTTGATTGTTTCTTATGATACAACCAATTTGAGATTGTATCCCATTTTTACAGAAGCGTCTACATTTATTTTCACAATATTTTTAGGTGGGTATTTCCAGTTCAATTTCTGACGAGGTCTAGTGTGGTTAGGAGAATTTTTTTATTATTTTCTCTTTTTTCCAGCATAAAATTTTATCAGATTGAGTGCCATAAGTGGCAAAGGTCTGTGAAATCTTTGTTTTGGCTTTTAGTATTTAAAATATTTTCAGAGATATCACTTGTTAGGTTTGGAATATTAAAGGATTTATGTAGTCTGATGCCCAGGTTTTGGATAAGTGACCTGGTGATTTGACAGTTAAAAAATAAGTGATTTGCATCCTCTAGTTTATAGTTACAAAGTAAGCAGGTACTGGGGACTCTATTTATGTATCTGTTTAAACGCTCAGTGGTGGGTAAGATATCTAATATAGTTTTCCAAATAAAGTTCTTAATATTTGGAGCGATATTTAGTTTTCAGATCCAATCTCCAGAAATGTTATTGTTATTTCTTGTGTTAAAAAGGAAAGAGGTAGATTTGACGGTAAATGTTCCATTTTTATTGTAAATCCAAATTAATCTGTCTGCAAGCCTAAGTATATAGTATATTGAAAATCAAATAAATCTCAAGAATGAAACAAGAAATATACACTCCATAACCACATTTATTAAAAAAAAGATTCTTATTTCGAATAATTCTAGAAAGGATCTCGGGTGACTATTACTCCCTCCGTTCAAATATGTAAGATCTTTACTTTTCGGCACGTAGTTTAAGGAGCTAAATACTATATAAAATATTGATTTTTTTAAAATTATTTTTTTACATTTTAATACTTATTAATAAAAAGTGTTATATTGTAAAAAATTAATTTTAAAAAAATTAATATTTTATATAGTATTTAGCTCCTTAACCTACTTGCCAAAAAGTAAAAGATCTTATATTTTCGAACGGAGGGAGTAAGAAACTGACAATGACTTCGAAAACCCCAACCCAACTACTTTAAATTAAAATTTGTCGAATCTATATTTGAGTTTGGAGAAACGTTAATATAATACTCCCTCCGTCCCACAATAATTGTTTTTGGACTATTTATGCACATTTTTTAAGGAGCTAAAAACTATATAAAATATCCATTTTTTAATTAATTATTTAAAATAATTCTATACTTATTAGTATTATGTATGATATTATTTAAAAATATTTAATAAAATGTTGATATTTTATATAGTTTTTAGCTTTTTAAGAAAACGTGTCTGAATAGTTAAAGACATTCTTTGTGGGACGGAGAGAGTATATAATTAGAAACCACAATACAGAAAATGTATATTTAAAAGGTGAAAACAATGTAATTGTAATACTATAACCGGAGCATAAGCACTTGTAATATAAAAGAGAATTAAAGAAGGCATGTCAACAAAACTATCCAAAATATTAAAAATTGAAAGTTATAACTAAAATATTTATTAATATTAAAACATTATTAATGCAGTTGTGATCACATGGAATTGTTATTGAGAGATCAAAACACTCATCTCGAAATCTAGATCAGCCTTCTAAAATTTTCTTCACTCAATATTCGTGGTGCCTTTAGGAAAGTTAACCGCGATGCAGATAAATTGACCCATCGGCCATCTCACACATTTAATAGACACATAATTAAAGTTCTCATCCTGTACGCCGGTGCTTCATGTTCAACAAGTCCTGAAAGGGAGGGTGACACGACGGCCCATGAAGAAACCGGTGAGACACGGCCCCGTACATGGCCTCAGTAAGGTGGACACCGTCCCAATTGACGTACTCAGAGGGCCGATCACAGGCGGAGGCAGAGGGCGACCCACAGGAGGCAAAGGGAGTGAAGTTGTAGGGCCCCCCGCCGGTCCCGCAACACACCTTGAAGCGCTCCTTGATGCCGTAGTGGCTTGGGTTCTGGAGGACGGCGGCGTAGGCGTCCCAGTAGTCTGCGTAGACAATGGTCGCATCGGGGTTTTGTTTTGTTAAGCGCTGCAGCTCGGCCTGCAGGCGGGCGTTGTGGTTGCGGACGAGGCGGTTGACACTCGCCACGCAGCCGAGGGCGTCCTTGCCGTCGGCCTCCGTTGCCAGCGATAGTGACAGCGGAAGGCACCCTGTTGGTGGCAGGCCTTGGATTACTACTGACTTTGCCCCTCTCTTCAATATTGCCTGTAATCCATGTACTATTTCGATCAATCCTTACTTAAAAAAAAATCAAAAAGTAAATAAAAAATTTATTTACTCTTTATTTAAATCTCTTTCTATATTTGCTTGAGTTATGATATTAAACTCGTTTGATTTTTCGACATATTTTTTTAAATAAATTTAAAAATATATAAAATATTAATTGTTTTTTTTAATAATTTCAACAAGTATTAAATCTCCTTCTATATTTACATGTGGTCTAATATTACATACTCCCTCCATCTCGAAATACAAGAATTGAGTTCTTATTGCCTACTGGTCCTACTCCTTCCACTACTATTACGGTATTACCTACTCTCTCAAAATACGTTGCTTGATTTTTGTGAAAAAAAAATATATAAAATATTAACTTCTTTATTAATTTTTTAGAAATAATATTATACTTAATATTAATAAGTATTTGTTATTGTCAAGCCTTGTTAGCTTAGCTGGTAAGGATGACATGTAGTGACCAATAGGTCACGAGTTCGAATCCCCCTCCCCCTGTTGTAATGGCCTAAGTTGTAATGGCCTAAGTGTCTATCCATGAAAAAAAAAATAAGTATTTGTTATTTTTAAAATTAATAAAAAAAATTAAAATTTTATATAGTTTTTAACTCCTTAATAAATGTGTCATAAAGTTAATCGAATTATATTTTGAGAGAGGGTATTTTGTAAGTATATTTAGGCACTTTCTCTTTCTTGAATTCGGTAAATAAAGAGCGGTCATCCGGGGTTCAAAACAGGAACCTTTGGATACTACTCACTAGTCTTTTTCTGTTGAGCCATTCTGAAATGGTCGGGACTTTCTCTTTCACACGTATCCAAATTACGTCACTTTCAACCGATTTCCATTATATAAATTTTTAGGATTACATTATTTAAAATAAGAAAGTATCAGAAAAATTGAATTATGTTCATAGATTATATATTCTGAAAAAATTTTAAAATAGAAAATTGGTTACAGTAAATATAGTTTGAAACAAAATAAATCCGACTCTTCTCACATGTATCATTGTTTCTATTATGGATTTTTTTTTGGAAAAATATGTTAAAATATATCTTAAATAAGGGGGGATTCATAAACCAACCACTTTCTGTGTTTGGTTAATTAAATTCTTGAAAACTCGCTCACATGTATTTGCGAATTGAATGCGAATAGTTTCTAAAATAAAATAGATTCTTCTGTCTAGAAAATATTCTTTTAATTTATCTCTAAATAAAATAATCGGTTTTTCTATCCTATTCCCTTAAGACCCTAAATTGGGAAAGATTCCCTACTAAAAAGGCAAGCGACCCTAGAAATTTAAATTAAAAAAAACTAAATTAATTAAAATTTAAAAAACATTTTCCAATTTAGGATGTTATCCTATGCCAAAAATCGTAAAATAATTGAGACTAATCAATCAAATTAGTTTTTTTTTGGTAGGCATCAATCAAATTAGTTTAAGAAAAGAAGTTTTATATTGAAAATTGAGAAAGATCGAGTTACTTTAAAATTAAGATGATTAACGGAAACGTACATTACCTGTAGGAATCGGGAAATAATGGTAAGCGAAAGATTTTGAATGGTAGTAGGCGGAACCGAACTGGCGAAGGAGTATGCGTAGTCATTAGCTCCGATCTCCCCAACCCACACCAATGCATCCTCCAACACCGCTTCGCACTTGCTGCCTTCCCGGCACCCCTGTTCATCCAGGTAGTCGTTGAACCATTTGAGCTGCGTTCCGAGGGACTCCGGGGTGATGTCGAACGACATGTTGTTCTTCGCGAAGTAGGCGTGGGGGATGGCGGTGGACCCTGCCACCGCGAAATTGACGCCGTGCGGGGCTGCAGCCGCAGATGAGCTGGGAGCCTTCTTGTACGGTGGGAGGAAGGGGAGGGAGAGTGACTCTGCCACGAAGTCGATTACAAGGCGTCCGTCGGAGTAGCGGTTGGTTGGCCGGTGGAAGAATGTCATGCCGTATGGAGGGCTTGAGACGTAGTTGAATCCCGAGGGACCGGTGGTCGACACTGTGTTGCCGGTGTCCGTGTAGGAATCGCCAAATGCGAATATTTTGCGGAAGGGGCGGCGGGTATCTGGTGGTGGTGCGGTGGCGGAAGTGGGGGGAAGAGTAGTGTATAGTAGGAGGATGAGGAGAATGGTGGTGTTGGTGAGAAGATCCCTGCGACCAGCCATTGGTGCTTGTTTAGTGTTGTAATTGTTTTCGGTGTGTGTCCTCCATTTTATACGAGACTTCCTTAATTAGGGGTCACAATCGGGATAGGTGGGGGTAGAGTGGTCAGTTTCTTCTTTGTAGGTCATTTGAGTTTGTGGTAATGTTAGATGAATTTTTTATTTTTTTTATCCTTGCGGATGAGGTCTCAAAGACCTGCGTCATTATAAATGTCGTGACTCCTGACAGAGCGGCAAAAATGTGTAACCTTATCCGCAACTCTATTGCTAATTTTGGGTACATGGGAGAAGCTTAAATCTCTCACCCGCGACAGAAGGGTTTTGATATCTGACATAATCATTTCAATTTCCCAATGACATTTGTTTGTTGTTTTGAGGTGATTTATAATTATGAGAAAGTCTCCCTTAATCTGTAGTTTGTTGATACCCAATTGCAGAGATACGATAATATCTTGTCTCAGTGCCAATGCCTTGGCTTTCAGTGGAGACTGGTTGTCAACTTTGTCATAACCAATATGGATGGGGCGACTATTCCAATCACATATAATTACGTCAATCGAGCTATCATTATTTGAAAGAATTGAACCATCAAAGTTGAGTTTAAACGTACCATAGGGAGGTTTCTTCCATCTAGTTGGCTTACGTCGAGTTCTTTCGTTATTTATGTGGTTGTTCACCATGGGCTGATTAAAATCCTCGTTAATATCTTGGTCATGATAGGAGGCTTTTCTCCAGTTGTTTATGTGTGGAAATAATGTTTTTAACAACCTCATTAGATGGAGGTGATTCATGTTTAAATATAAATTGGTTTCTGATAAACCAAGTGATCCACCAAGTAAAGGCTAGATTGACCTTTTCATTTTTATTTAGTTTGTTACCCAGAAGTGCTAGTGGGCTTAATTTCTTTTGAGCTTGTAATCATATTGATGATAGTTTGACGGGTATATGCTGTCAAAGATTATTGAATATTATTATATTGGCATTCGATGAATAGATGAGTTTCATCCTCCACGTGATTGTTACAAAGAGTGCAGTTTGTTGGGACAGAGACGCCTTTCTGGGTGGGTCTGGTTGTCGTTGGGAGTCCATTTTGACTCAATTTCCACAAGAAATTTTTAACCTTAGGGGGAGTGTCTGTTTTCTAAATCAATGTGTTATCGTCTATTTCTGCACAATTATGGGACGTGATTAGTTTATATGCACTTGCCGTTGTGAACCAACCTTCTTTGTCAGACCACCGGTATAATCTATCTTCAAACTGGTTAGTCGGCAGGGGAATATCCATAATGTCTTTGACAATCCTTTGTGGGATGGAAGCATTTAGCTTTTCCACCTACCATTTACCCCTTATAATGTAATCACTAACTGTATCATCCATATCTCTAATATTAGGGCAATCCTCCCTACTACTAATTGAAGTTGTTGTTAATTAACTAGTTGTCTTTCCAGAATTTTATTGATTTACCATTTCCCACATTCCAAATTAAACCTGTTTTGAATTTCTCAATTAGAGGGTACAATTTCAACCATTGTCAGGATGCTCCACCCCTTCTTTTGTAACTAAGAATATGGTTGATTTTGATGTATTTATGATGGATAATTCTAACCCAAACATTGTCAAGTTCAGCTAGGATTTTCCACAGAAGTTTCATCTAGAGTGCCAGTTCATTCATGTCCTTCGCTTTCCTAATGCCTAGACCCCCATGCTTCTTTGGTCGACAGATTTTATCCCATTTAATAAGAGGGCAGTGTTGGATCTCATTATTCCAAAAGAAAAATCGATTTATCTAGTCAAGTTCTTTGTGTATGGAACATGAGAGCATGAAATTTTACATTGTGTATAGAGGTTTGAATGTGAGGTTTGTTCCAATAAGAATAGCACGACCTTGTTGTGATAGGGCATTGGCTCACCATTTACTTGGTTGCTCTTTTAATTTGCAAATAATTTCATCGAAAGTTTCTCTATTGACTTCTACATTGATGATTGGACATCCTAGATATTTCTCCAAAGTGCTTTCATTTGAAATATTTAGGCATCTTTCAAGTTCGTCAATCCTAGAACGTGATATTCTTTTTGTTGTTTGGAAGGCAGATTTATGATAATTGACTTTCTGCCTAGATATTTTTGCAATAATCATCATTGATTGTTTGAGCTTTTTGACACGCTGAAGAATTGCCTTTAGTGAAAGAAGGTCCCTCACGTCCAAATTTGAAGCCAATGCAAACGTCCATTGCATTAGCTTCAAGAGAGAGTTTTCTAGCCAAAACTTTAGCACCCAAGATAAAAAGAACTGGAGAGTGGGTCACCTTGACGAAGGCCCCTCAAAGGTCGGAAAATGTCGGTGGGACCATTGTTAACTAGGACCAAGAACGAAACAATAGTTATACATTCTGGGACCCAATTTACAAAAATCAGGTGAAAGCCGAACTTTTCCAGAATAGCCTTTGTGAACTTTCAGTCTACCCTATCGCATGCTTTTTCTATTTTGAGTTTTATTGTCATCCAACGGTCTTTGCCTTTACGATTTCTAAAGGAGTGAAAAATTTCATGGGCTATGAGAACATTATCTTGTATTGCCTTATCAGAAACAAACGCCCCTTGTAAGGGGTGAATTAGTTTTCCAATAACTCTTTTTAATCTTTCTGTAATTATCTTTGAGATGATCTTGTAAATAGTGGAACACATGTTGATTGTTCTATAGTGAGATGTCATAGTAGGGTTATCACATTTAGGCAAGAGCGATATGAAACTGTGGTTAATTTCTCAAAGGATTTTACCAGAAAAGAAAAACTCTTTGATCGCTCCAGTAATCGTAACACCGACTATGTTCAAATATTTCTTGTAGAATTCTGCTGCCATCTTGTCTGGATTATGGTGGATCAAAAAAGTCATTTGGTTACATGGATTGGTTCGTGTTGAATCTGAATTATGTCCATTTTGAGTTTTAATTGATTTTACAAAAACTTTATAAAATTTGTTAATCAAATACTCATTATTAGATATAGTTTATAATTAAAAAATGTAATTGATTAATAAAGTTTATAAAATATTTTATTTTAAATTTATATTTTTAAAACACATGCAAATTATATAACTAGATACTTAAAAAAATATTTAAATTATAATTAAATTATAATTATAATACATGAAATTATAAAATTTTGGAAATAGAATTGTTGGATGAAGAACGTATTGCTAATTGTAAACAAATAAAAAATCGATATATATATATATAAATGTGTGTGTGTTGCATATTGGTCGAATTCGCCTATGTGTTATTCTCTGGTGCATTAGTTTGAATCTGTCTTTTTTACATGTCAATTAATGATCTAATATATTTAATCAGATCAGACAGTGGTCTCTCTCAATTTATCCGTGTTATCCTATGTGTTCACCTTATTTGATGATTCTAATTAATTTTCAATATAAATACATGTATTCGACCTTATATCATAATTAGGTAAAAATTATCTTTTTATTCCTCATATATAAGAAATAATCGTTCCAAATTCAATTGTATGTCATATTTTACATTTAGTTATTTTTATCTTTAATTCATTTTATGTAAAGATAATAAAAGTTATCTTAATTAGTTACAAAAACATGTGAGAGTTATATTTACATTTATTTTTTTAATTATAAGTTATTCTATATAAATGAAAGTTATAAAATACGATGCTGAGGAACATAACTAGTACATACGCTAATAAATGACAATGATAAGGTTGAAAGATTCATTGATAACCCTTAGACCTGGGCAAATGTGGGTAGGCCCGCTCGGCCCGTCCCGTTCGCCCGCATTTGCGAGCGGGTTTGGACATAGGTCGAAGTCCATGCGGGCTGCTAGGTCCGGCCCGCGCCCGCGGCGGGTGCGGGCGTGGACAGATGAATGAACCCGTTACGGGCCCAGCGGCCCGTAACGTGTACCCGCTTTTTTTTATTAAAATTAATATATATGTAATAAATAATATTAATTATTATTTTTAAAATAAAATAAAAAAGTAACTATATAATATATATATATATAACTTAACTATATGATTTGTAATATACGGAGTATTTATATATATATAAAAAACAGTAACTATAACTATATAACTATACAACTATATATATATAATATATATATATATATAATAAAATCCTAATTAGTATAGCTTTAATATGAAAATTAATTAGGTTTACGGGTACCCGCACCCGCATTCGCAGACGGGCTTGGACACGACTTCCAATCCGTTAAGCGGGTTTAGCCCGGCCCGCGCCCGCAACAACGGGACAAAATTTCGGGTAAAGCCCTACCCAAGTCCAGCCCGCGTCCGCATTTGTCCGGGTCGCGTCTAATAACCCTCATAGATGGAAAAGTTAATGAGTTCTCTACCATATATCTTACCCATGACATTGCAGATTCAAACAATAATTAACATATATACCGGAAAATCCTATAGAAGACATACTATATCAGAAGCCAAGTGAATCAGGATGGTTTACCACGTGTCTTAACATATATCACATTATCACAAGACACAACATACATGACCAAAATAACATGATTTGGATTTGGGAACTAGATACAGTCACCAAAAAAAAAAACTTATGGAAATTGACACTAAATAGAATACCAAACAGAACGAGGCTTGCAAAAAAAGGTGTCAATCTTCTAACCAGTTGTATTATCTACGACAAAGGGAAGGAATCCTCAGTTAAAAATAACCTTAAAATTATTATTTATTTATTCCCTATAGTTTAAAATTTTTGTTCAATAATTAAACTTTTTTATATATAAAAAAGGTCTATAATTATATTGAATTTATACGATTAATCGATAACCTAAAATTTTTTTTAATTAGGAAAATTGAAAGAAAAAAATTTCAAACATAAATTAAGATAATAATTCTA
This sequence comes from Persicaria maculosa, assembly GCA_963922045.1. Classification (NCBI taxonomy): domain Eukaryota; kingdom Viridiplantae; phylum Streptophyta; class Magnoliopsida; order Caryophyllales; family Polygonaceae; genus Persicaria; species Persicaria maculosa. The sequence goes on along the minus strand of OY998257.1, from coordinate 60,713,714 downwards.
AAATATACTTATTATTATTTTTAAAAATAAATAAAATGATCCCTAAAATATAATCAAGCACTTAATTTCAAAATTTGAATATATTTATAATCAAATTTAAGTTTAAAAATCTTAAAATATAATATATTTAACGATAAATTAACGAAAATAGATAAATGGGTGATAAGTTGTAAATAAAGATAATTTGAAGAGTAGTTTTTTATAATTTTAAATTCCAAGAGTGGTTAAATGAAAACTGTTATATTTAACACAAAAAACCATGAAACACCTAAATAGTTTTCCAAAATGTAATAAATTTCCATCTATCACGTCTCTTGAAAAGGTAATACAAAAAATCGAGCGAGTTATGAGTGAATTAAATTTTCAACTATCACATTTCATCACTGCAAATTCATTACTTAATTAACTTGCCTCCAACCCATACGGGTGACAGGGTGAGCAGATTATTGAGTACTCCGTATTTACTAAGTTGAGGAGGTCGAAAACTTAATTGATTCATATACCCAATAATATTTTTTTTATAAAAAAAAAATGGCGTTGGGCATACAATTAATGAGATCGATGTGGCCATAAATGAGTAGGATTCAATCAATATCCATGTGCACCGCCTAACCGCCCATCTACTTTTGGGAGCATTAACCTACAAGGCTACAAACATTACAATCGATACAAACAACTGTACATTGTAAAATTTGTAACTTGTTACCATCGTTTACTTTACCTACAGGCTACAGTGAACCTACAAGTTTTTTTTCTTTTGAATAATTTAGTACATTTCGATTTTAAAAGGGCATTAGACCATCCGCAATCATAAGGTTACCTCTTAACCAATTTTTTTCCTCTCTCTCTATAATATTTTGATGAAAAAATTTGCAAAACAGGCACTTTATTTGGACAAATTGGGAAATTGTCCACCTTTTTGGTCAAATTAGCAAAACGTCCACTATAAATACTTATTCTCACTTGTACGGACATATTATCGTGTATACTCTCTTCCAAACTCTCTTCTCGCGCTCGTCAGTTTTCATCGGTTTTCTTCATTCTCGTTCCTTCAATCTGTGCGTAAGTAGTGAGATTTCGGCCGATTTCTGTTCGTTGTTGTGCTATCTGGTTCAATGTCGTCATCTAGCAACTCTTCAGGTATCGATATCGCTTGTTTTTGCTAAATGTTTCGTGCTAGGGTTTTGGAAGAAGTTGATTTATGTTGATTTTATTGATTTCTGCTTTCAGTTTTGATCACCTATAGGTAAATCGATGCTTGATATGCATAAATGTTTGGGATTTTGAGTGTTGTAGGTAGTTTAAGTAATTTGCGTGTGTTAAATTCGTTTATTTTAACTGTTTGTGTGCTTCAATTTTTGTGATGCGGCAATTTGTATGTGCTTTTTTAACGTTATTCGTGTATTTTTCAACAATGTGTGTACTTGATGCTTTGTATTGTTTGTGTTGTTCATAGTGTAGATATCTGTAGGTATGCTCATGTGTAAGCGCGCTGACACTGTCTGTTTTTATACATGGTTGTTTTAGTTTTGGTAGTTTCAACCATGTGTGTACTTTGATTGGGGTTTCTGTGTTGTTTTTGTGATGTTTATGTTCTTTTCTTATGTGGTGGTGTCATTTTATTGTTATTATTTTTTTTATGGTTATTTGGTTTATCATGGATTCTGTTATTGTATTTTTATATTATTCTTTATTTTGTTTTTATTAGCGGCTCAATCTGGTGATGCATCCACATCTTATAGGGGTTCTGATGTAAGTTATTTTGTTTTTCCATTTTAAATTTTTTTGTTGATGAGCAAGTTTTGATTTTTTCCTAATCTGATGTTGTGTTTTTGTGTACTTTGTATGTGATTTATCAGGGTTTGGAATATTGCATTCCTGTTTCTGAACGATTCCATTCTAGGTCCAACATATATTCATATCCATCTGTTTGCGATTTGATTGAGAAGCATTTGTCTCATTCTGATTACAATATTCTGCGAGAAAGTTGTGTGGGACAACTCCTACTGCTGGGCTTTCTGTTTTGGCGGAGGTTGCAGATGTGGTTGGTTGTGCTGACAAGGTTGAAGGAGGTGAGACATCTTCTGGTGACAGGCGGGGAGAGGTTCAAACATCTAATGCTGGCACTGAAGGTGTATCTCCCCAAATGGAGGCCAAAAATGATTCAACGGGGGAGTTGCCTCCAAAAACACATGGTGATGGTTTTGCTTCTTCTACCCCATCTTATCCTGATTGGGTGGAGGAGATTTTTAAGAGGATTGAGAAGCTTGAAGATGTACCTCAGCGTATGGATGTGTTGGGTGCGAGGGTTGATGCTATTGAATCAAAGATTGCAGAGATGGCTGGGATGCTTGGAGTTGTTGGTGAGATGGCGATGAGGTATGATGAGCTTGAGGTTAGGGTTTCTAATTTTGAAGCTATGTTTGCCAGGTCACAGGTAAATCCTGGGAATGCTGATGATAAGCATATAGGTGGTAAGCCCCAGGGCAGTCCTGTGAAGGTTGTTGATGAAGATGTCAGCGCAAAAATTGTCAATGATGTTGTAGCTGATCTTCAGAAGTGTTTCTCTGCTGATGAGGAAATGGTGAAATAATCACCCCATTCTGTTAATGTTGAGGACGTGTCCTTGCCCTCAATAAGATCAGAGGGCCCAACTTTGGATAAGGATATTCTGTATACTGAAATCCCTCCTGTGTTCCCAACTGTTGTCGCTGACACTGAGGGTGAGGATGTTGGTGCAGATGTGAAAGTTTTTAAGGATTTGAAAGGTGATATTTCATTAACTAAGAATGAAGTTGATGATGCCAAAAGGAGTGCAGATGAGTTTGGAATTCCATCAAGTTCTGCTGAAGTTGCTCGATCTGCCAAGTGTGAGGTTGAAGGTGGTGATGCTGTAGTCGGTGTAGTTGGTGGGCACTCATCGTTGGAAAAGTTCATATCTCTGTCTGATGATGAATATGACACGGGTGCAGGTGTTGATTGGGATTCGGTAGCCAAGGATACTGAAATTATAAATGAAGTTGAAAAATTAAAGGCTTCGAATCTTATCCCGTCAACCAGTACATTCTTGTATGGCCCAGCTGAGATTGAAAAGAAGGTGAGAATCTTAAAGCACGTCCCTAACAAGTCATTGATCAGCTTTGAAGATCATGAGTTTATGTATGGACTTGTAAAGAAGAAAAGGTATGCTTTATTTTTTTTGTTCAATCTTTTTTTATGGAATGTTGTCTTTGTATTAGTACAACACCTCATTCTTTATATATTTATATTCATCTTGTGTAATTTGGTTAGGAATTTTTCTGTTGTTGGTCCAATATCAAGGTGGGACAAAAAGTTTTTCCTGCACATCATATCAAAGAATATGTGGCTTGATTGTCAGGTAATATCTGCTTGTTTTTGAAATATATATATGTGTGTGGATTGGATTCTATTGTGTTTGTTGATTGTTGACATCTTTTTTTTTATTACTATGTTGTGTAGCATCTAGAAGCAGGTTTGATTCACTTTAGGAGGCGCATTTCTGAAGACCCTGTGAAATATCGAGAGGTTCTTGTTCTTGATTGGCTATTTTACTTAAAGTACCTGCCTGATTATGCTTCAAATTATGGGGAAGATTTGCCTCTTGAAGTCAACACCGAGGAGTATTTTGTTGGTATGTGCCCTGCTCAGTATGGGAAGCCATGGGACTCTGTAAAGAAAGTCTACACAATATTCAATGTTATAAACAAACATTGGGTGGCGTTGGAGATTATGCTTGAGGAGAGGGTAATCAACGTGTACGATTGCAATGTGACTGCTGTTAAGGCTGGTGTACTTGAAGAACAATTGCAACTGTTTGCTATTTGGTTCCCAATTCATTTGGCAAAGGCTGGGCTCTATCAAAACTTTGCTTCCTCTCCTTTCCAGCTAAATATGGTTGATGATTTAATGCATGATTCTACAGGGTATGTATTTTATATGTTGTATTGTTTGTCGTTTAGCCTAAGATACTTGTTATTTATGTGCTCACATGACATGGGGTCTTTTTGTGTTTGTAGGGCTTCATGCGGCGTCTTTACATTAAAAGCAATTGAAGCATCTGTCTTTGGGGGAGATGTGAAACGATTCAACAATGAGAAGCTCTTTCGATACAGAGTACTCATGTGCTCAGATCTGATCAAGGAGACCTGGAGTTTTAGGTTTTAAAACAATTGTTTAGATATGTAGTTGGTGCATACATGGGGTATTTTTTAATGTAATATGACAATCTATGTGCTCAAATTGTTAATTTAGTGGACATGTATGTATATTTGTAGGTAATGGATTTTATGGGATATTTTTTGGATGCCCTGTATTTTGGATGTGACTTTGAATCTGTTATGATTGTACATTTTAACTTTTATTAATGTTTATTAAGGTATCTATTTTTGCAATGACAATGTTTTATTTGAATTTGTATTAATAATGTGGGGGGCATGGGTACATATTTACCATGCTATAACAAAAGTGGTGACACCAGTCTTGTGTTTTCTGATATTGAAGTTTATGTGGTGACACTAGGTTTTTGAGGCCCAAAGTAGTGCTGACACTGTTAGTAGTTATAAATAGTGGTGACACCAGTCTGGTTTTTTTCTGATATTGAAGTTTATGTGGGGACACTAGGTCTTTGATGTCCAAAGTAGTGCTGACACTGATATTAGTTACAAGTAGTGGTGACACCAGTCTTGCATTTTTTTATTTTGAATTGTATGTGGTAACACTAGGTGGTTGAGGCCCAAAGCAAGGCTGCCAATGATATTAGTTACAAGTAGTGGTGACACTACCCTTGTTTTTTCTGATATTGAAGTGTATGGGGTTATATTTTCTGTTATTGAAGTTTATGTGGTGACAGTAGATGTGTAAGGCCCAAAGCAGTGCTGACACTGATATTAGTTACAAGTATTGGTGACAGTAGGGTTGTATTTTTTTATTTTGTTTTTTATGTGGTTGCACGAGGTGGTAAGGCCCAAAGTCTTGTGTGACACTGTTGGTTAGAGTAGTTGGAAGTATTGGTGACACTAGCTTTGTGTGTTCTTTGTTATTTAAGTTTATATGGTGACGGTAGGTGGTTAAGGCCCAAAGTAGTGCTGACACGAGGTGGTTAATGTCCAACAGTTATAACTGTAAGCCCAAAGCAGCGATGACACGAGGGGGGTTGTTGTCCAGCAATTATAACTGTAACTCATATAACTGTAATCCGTTTACAGTTTATATTTTTACAGTTTTTATAGTTTTTTACAGGTACTCTGAAATGAAGTGCCCCAAATAACTGTCATAAGGAAGAAAACTGTATAATTATTGGCTATATATTTCCAGAAATAATTCTTTGGTGTCCATTGGTGTCTACAAACTAATTGTAACAGAAATCAGAATACCAGAACTTGTATTCTTACTGCTTAACCACCCCCCACCAAAAAGATGAGTTATGGCAACACTGTTGAGTTCTGCACAAGATTCCACCAAATGATGGACGATCTGGATGGTGTTGTTTACCGTGGGTATCACATGAGTCTCGTTGATGAGGCATGTGAGACTAACAAAGAGGCTCACAGGGTTGAGTTGGTGGAAGCCGTTGTGTTTCATTATAAATTATATGAGGAATTACAAAGATCAATAATAGCAAATGAATATCATATTCGCAGAGCAACCAAAGATGAAGATGCTGAAGCACTATCAAAGGTGATATATGAATTTTTATCCTTACTTTTTTTCCCTCTCTAGTGTTAACTCTTATATTTTATGTTTTATCTAGGGGGAACGAGAACTTGGGGAACAAAGGCAGATGTTGGAAGAGGCAAAGGACAACCTTATGCAGTGCGTTAAAGAAGTTTTAGATGCAGAAACGGAAAGGAGGAGGAAGATTGATGAATTTTTAGGCCTGTAGGTCTTGTATATTAATAAGTGATAATGCAGAAATGGAACTTATTTATATATTTTAGTTTATATGTGTGTTCATAATGAAGATATGATGTAAGTTATTAATATCATATTAATTATATGGATATTTTGTAATTTCGCACCTCGTATTTGATATTATAAAGTGTTATTGGAGTTTTAAGTCTTCATTGGTTGATACTGCGAACACATAGAGTAATTTGGGAATTGTTTTGGCAAAAGTAGTGCTGACACTGTTTAACTAAGGTTTTATGTTATTGTGAATTTGCTCAACATCATCTTAGTTTTGCTCAACAATAGTTTATATTTGCACAACAAACGAGATTTGTGAAATTTTGCCCAAAATAATCCTATTTTCTTTAATATAATTTTATACTTTCTCAATAGATAATTTCACAACATGGTATTATTTTTTTATAGTATCTTCTTTTCGTATTAGTGTTTTTTTATAGTATTGATGACAGAATTGCGCTGACATGCTTATTTTGTGTGCTTTTACCCTCTTCTTGAACTCTCCTATTGAAATCTTTCTCTTGCAAAGTATTGTCAATACTTAGGAATGGATATCATTAAATAAACTATATTTATAAAATACACCAGTTATAAACAGAAATCAAATATTTTACTACCGGTGACAGAATTGTGTTGACATAGAGAAAAGAATACAGAATTACAGAATTGGTCAGATGCAGTTATAGTTGTATGAAATTGACAAATACAATCCAGGTTAAAATCATAGGGAAAACAACTGTCTTAATGCTCACGAAACAACTTTTCAGAAGCAGAGTACACAACTGTCTACACCCCAATACATTTGATAGTTTGCAACAAAAACATTATATTGTGTTGTAGCTGTTCAACCAAGGTTTATTTTTTGGCCTTGAATCCCCTTTGAAATCATTCTTGAATGGGATTTTGCTGCCTTCATAACTTCTTTGTTCACTTCATTCAGCTCTGAGCACACAATATCTGTTAGGTACTTCACCCGTAGTTTTGAGATATTCTTGAAATTGCCCTTTTCAAATCCACACTTGTAGCCTCGCTCTGACCCAAAGAAAGTCTCCATGTGACGCATGAGGCATACCCCAGAATGCTGAACTTTCTCTTCTCCAGCCCACGCGATGGGGACAATTGATGTTGGTGCAGTTGACACTATTTCTGCCTTTGCTTCAAGCCCCTTCTCTGTTAGAAACGCAATCAGCATATCTCCCTGCATTTATTGAATTATAAAGCATTTAATGTTAATTGGGAACTGAGGTGATATTAGATTGAAGTTAATACAACTCAAGAAGATATTATGTATCATTAATAAAACTTACCAAACATTCAAAGGGGGATGCAAAGGTGCAAGTTTCAGCAGGGCAAGTTGGGTTGATATCAATGATTTGGGTGACTTTGTTTTTCAAGTTGAAGACAACCATGATGTAGACCCAGTGTTCTAAAATTCGGCCTTGGCGGCCGCCAAGACGGCGCCAAGACGCTTGGCGGTGACCTCCCGCTACGAAATGGGCCTTGGCGGGGTGTTCTTGGCGGAAGCAGGCCTTGGCGGCCGTGACAGGGTAGCTTGGCGGGCTTGGCGGGCGCGGAACGGACCTTGGTGGGCTTGGCGGGACGGGATGGGCTTGGCGGCCAAGACGGATAAAAAAAATCAATCTCTCTAATCATCGATTCTGTTCTTAAGCCTCAAGATCGTCCCTTCGACTTCTTCGTGGCGTCTGGCATCTATTGTGCTCGACTTCTCTCATTCTCTGGTGGCGCCGTGGCGGTCTGTTGGTGGACTGGTGGTGCTCGACTGGATTCTCACCTTTTCGATATCTCTCTCTCTCTCTCTAGTCTTCACCCGCTCTCGAAAGTTCACACCTGCTGAACTTGCAATTGCAATTGCAGAACGAACAGGTTGAACTCTAGTGTCGAACTTGAGATTTAATTGAACAAACAACCCTCTTCCCACTTGAATCTAGTGCTGAACTTGTTAATTTTGAATGCACGGCCCTCTGTCCTCTTGATTTTGAAGTTTAGATTATATAGATTGGGTTTTTGTTTTTTAACATATATGCTTATGCCACTTTTTGTTCGTTTTGAGCCAAACAACGTTAAAATGGTCATGACTTAATCACTTAGACTTTCATTTGCATTATGTTTTGTTAATGTAGTGATGGTAAACACTTTAGAAATGAATAATTATTACATCATATATATTCTAGTCCTAGTACAGGGGATAAATATAAGAAAATCTTAAGAAAACGTTTTGACCGCCAAGAATCCGCTAATAAGGCCACCGAACCGTCTTGGCGCTTGGCGGTACCTCACCGTCGAGCATCCGCCGAGCGTTTTTTAGAACATTGTGTAGACCTCTTCTTGTTGAACTCCAAAAACAAACTAATGAACATAATATTAAACAGATACAAATTAGGGATTGAGTTTGTTAACTTTGATCTCAAAATCAGTATTTAGAGAACTTTTCATTCTTGTGGTTGTGAAGGGAGTACCATGTCTATATCTTTCAAAGAAATGTGTGGTGACAATGACAAAGCAGTATCAAGGTGGAGGTTAAACCTCTGAAACTGTTCATCACAAGCTCCTGATGACACACTCTCCACATTAAACTGGATCAAAAATAAAAATTAGTAAAAAAACAGACCCATTGTAATAATGGCAAAGAATAGAGTGTAATTGAAAGATGAATAAGTAAAAATATTACAGATTTGTTGATATTGACAAATAGTCTTGCTGGTGACTGAGCAATTTTATATTGTTCCTTGTTGTTGAGGACTGCTGTCCATGCATCAATAATGACACTAGACAGTTGGGTTTCATCTTCAAGTGTATCCATGTCTCTTATAACCACCTCAATAGTCTTGTGTTTAAATAAGACTTCACTGCAAATGCAAGACATTATGAAGATGTATTAAATAAAAAATATCTTTTACTTATAACTGAACATACATTAAGTAAATTAAGATTAAAATGAACTTTACGTGCTATGAGTTGTTGTCATTGCTAAATAGGCTGAAACAGTCCGCTCAATTTCAGAGATAGGATCGTTAATATCTACAACACGGGAGTAATAGGGGCTTCTCAAAGATGCAGACGGTTTATATGCTCTCTTTGCAGCTTCTTGTCTCTTTGTGTCATGAAGTTGGTGTGGTGCATTCTCAGGAGCTGCGTTGACACGTGGTGACCTCCGGGGGGGCAATGGAGCAGGGGACTTGGATTTTCTTTTATCCTCCAATGGCTTCTCTGGTGGAATATCAGTTTGGAATTGAGTGGGGAGGGGATTGGGAGGGGTGCATAATGTGTCTGCAGTTTTAGCTTGGACATCCTGTTGTATTGGGGGATGACCATGGCTGGGTCCAGGAGCTTGTTGTGCGTCATTACCATCCTTGGTTGCATCTGCAACGGTCTGTGGTATCCCCGTATCTTCCCCCAAAACAGGATCATTTACAAATATATCAAAGGAAAATTGCCCATCTCCTTTGATATTTGATTTCAATTTTTGCTTATTCTGATACGCAAGCTCAATCTGAGTAAGGCAATCTATAAAAGCAGGGTCTGACCAGAATGGGTGTTGGGAGTTGTTAAAAATTGTGTTTGGAGAGTCGTCCATATATGACCTGTCAGCAGCATCTGTAGCAGGCGCAGGGGTCACATCTCCCATCCCTAGGAGCTGGTTGGCTCCACGCAGAAGTGAATTCACCTTGTCATCATTTTGTAGTTCAGGCGGTATATTTGTAGACCACTCCACAAATTCAGAAATAGCAGATGCAAGCACAAAAGTCTTTTGAGCAAAAGTCTGTATCCAATTCTAGAAGACAAGAGCACATGAGAAAATAAGATTAAAAAAAACATCAGTAAATAAGAAAACATGATAAACTGCACAATTTTAGATTGAATTGGTTAAAAAAATTCATATAGACCTGAAGTGGAGGTGGTTGTTTTTCTGGACCAGCGGGGTGTTCAGTGCATTCTTCATTTTGTGTAGTAGATTGGGGACAAGCCGTAGGAGGTATTTCTTGAGTGGGGGGAACGATTTGGGGAGGTTGGATTGAGCCACGGCCAAAGCCTCCACTATTAATGTCATCAGTCTCTCTTTGGCGTAGAAGTTTGGAATTGATGCCAAAAAACACTGGCAAAGAACGAGGTATTCGTCTAAGCGTTGTGCTTGTGAACAGTTTCACCCTATCCATATACAGCAACTGACACATGAATGGGATAAACATATATCAGTATAATGATTCAGGACGGGAGTGCTGACATGAATAATATTGTATTTATGAAATTAAAAATTGGCACTGGTGACATGGGCACTACAGACATGGTAAAGAAATTAAGCGGGGGGAGGAGTGCTGACATGAATAATATTGTAGATACTAAAGTTAAAATAGGCACTGGTGACATGGGTACTACAGACATTGTAAAGAAATTAATTTAACATCACAGGGAAGATGATGGAGTGGGGCAGTGTTGACATGAATAATATTGTAGTTAGGAAACTTAAAATAGGCACTGGTGACATGGGTAGTACAGTCATGGTAAAGAAATTAATTTAACAACAGAGGAAAGGTTTGAAAAACTACTTACAACCAAGAACAATATAGGCCCTCTGAAGTGTCCATCCTTGTTCTTTTCCCAACTTTTTTTCGCATCAACCAAACTTTCTAACACAAGACCACACCAATTTAGCTCTCTCATGTCACCTAATTCCGGAACAACTCTTACTAAACTATGGTTTGCATGTCCATTTCCTAAAGTATCAATCAAGTAAGAGTCTAATACAACAATAAAGTTCACGAGGAATTGGTCACCACAATTAGTGTCAGCTATCAATTTATCCATAACCATAGTTGATGTTATATTATCCTTAACCTCAAATGTGTTTCTCCAATCTTTCACAAGGTTGAAATTTTCCTTTGCTGTTTTTCTTGCTACTAAAACCTTTCCCATAGGCAATCCCAATGTGATATGAACATCCATCTCAGTAATTTCAAGTTCTCCGCCATTAGCCATAACCAAACAACACTTGTTAGGGTCAAACTGATCCACTAACCAATATGAAAGATATTGTGGAAGGGAAACAATGTTCAAGTCGAACAAACATCCAAACCCAATATCTTTAATGAATTTCTTTTGCTTGTCATTCATTTTCTGCAATGATGACACAAGTAGGTGGGGGCTTGAACGTGTTTTCAAAGAGTTGAATTGTTTCTGTCTGCTGTCCCTCTCGGTCTTTGCAATCATTTGTCTGTTTTCTGAGATAGGTTGGATTTCAGTGCCTTCTGTTTGCTCATCAGATGTGATGTTATGCACAGTTGGGTTCGCTGGTTGACCAAGCGTTACATTAGGTGAATTGTCTTGCAAAACTGTAATTTCAAGGGCTTCTAAACCAACAGTGCTAGTAGGAACAGTAGTCTCATGGGGGACCTCTTTCTTACTATTTTTCCGAACAAGCGGTTGTGAATCTTTAGTTACAAGTGACAGGGAACCGACCCCTGTTTCACATGCTCTATCAGGCTGAGTATCTTCAAACAGTTCATCAATGAAAGCCGGTGAATCCCTAGATAAATCAATTACTGGAGGTTTAACGCCAGATCTTTTTGATCTCTTCGAAATTTGGTTTTGACTGTCTATAGTAGGTGAGTCACTCAATCTCTGCGGGCGTTTACCTATGTAATGAACACTGAAAATCAACTTCTACAAATAATGCATGCAATGGCATTGTAAAAGAAGGGATTTTATTCCATATAAATTTGAAAATTGAACGATAAGTCCATCACATTAACTACACATTATAATGCCGAAGTCCTTAAATTAGCAAAGGCAGCTCGTGGAAGGTCGAATAACTTGAATAACTCCCATTTCCTGCTTTTCGTTGGAGCTAAACCCTAAACCGTAATCATTCTTATTTAAACTGTAATAAACGGAGAATAGGAAATCAAACCTTTCCGGTCTGGAGACATGGTGATGTATATGGTAGAGCAATAGAGAGGGGGATTTTCGATCTGGTCTCAGTGAGCGTATAATCAAACGTGAAGCAAACTTTGCAGAGCAAGAGAGATGAGATTTCGGGGGGGAGGATGAAAGAAATGACGATGACCGACTGTGTAAATATAAACTATTGTTGTGCAAAAATAACAGCAAGTTGAGCAAATACCTTATTTATTGCTTTTTCTAATTTTTGTTTTTTTTTTCTTTTCTTGTTTTTTTTTAAAATTACGGCAAGTGGTTAATACTTTATTTATTCCTCATTTTTGCTCAACATGCTCTTATTTTTGCTCAACACTAGTTTATTTTTGCACAACTATCAAGACTTTTGTGAAATTGTGATTCATATGATCTTATTTTTCTCAATAAGTTCTCTTAGTTTCTCTATAGATAATTGCACAACACGGTCTTATTTTTGCTCAAAAATAGACTATAATTGCACAACATGAGCGTTTGTTGGAATTTTGCTCAACAGGCTCTTATTTTTGCTCAAGATGGTCATATTTTTGCTCATCAATAGCCTATAATTGGACAACAGGGGCATTTGGTGGATTTTTGCTCAACTTGCTGTTACTTTTGCTCAACAATAGTTTATATTTACACAACTATATAAGACTTTGTGAAATAGTGCTCAACATGATCTTATTTTTTCTCAATATGTTTTCATAGTTTCTCTATAAATAATTTCACAACACGGTCTTATTTTTGCTCAACAATATACTATAATTGCACAACATGGGCGTTTCTTGGAAATTTGCTCAACATGCTTTTATTTTTGCTCAACACAGTGTTATTTTTGCTCATCAATAATTGCACAACATGGGCGTTTGTTGGAAATTTGCTCAACATGCTCTTATTTTTGCTCAACAATAGTTTATATTTACACAACTATATAAGAATTTGTGAAATAGTGCTCAACATGATCTTATTTTTTATTAATATGTTTTTATAGTTTCTCTATTATTAATTTCACAACACGGTCTTATTTTTGCTCAACAATAGATTATAATTGCACAACATGGGTGTTTGTTGGAAATTTGCTCAACATGCTCTTATTTTTGCTCAACACAGTCTTATTTTTGCTCATCAATACTCGATTATTGCACAACATGGGCGTTTGTTCGAAATTTGGTCAACATGCTCTTATTTTTGCTCAACATAGTCTTATTTGTGCTCATCAATACCCTATAATTGCACAACATGGGGCACTTTGTGAAATTGTTGAGCAAAAATAAGAGCAAAAATAAGAGAAGATGTTAATGGGCTTATTTTAAAATTGATGAATGGAAGGGTTTGGCCCAATGTTATCTCTTCTTACGCACGATTTCAACCCAAAAGCAGTCCGTAGTTGTGCAATCCCCGGTGTCCTTTCAGCTCCCTCCAACATCTTCTCCGTTTCCCCCGTTTTGTGTTTACAGTCGACGATCACTTCAATCGCCGAGTACCCTTCAATCGCCGGTGTCCTTTCAGTTCGTCTCTTCTTCAATGGCTTTTCAACCGGTTATTCAACAAGGGTATCATCACACAGTTGGTGAGTTTGTTGTTGAACTTTTAGCAAGCGAGTCCTCTGTATATGGTTCGAGTGAAATGTTAGTGTCAATCCACTCCGTGGATGTTCCTGTAATACTTCATCATTTATACGTTTGGAATGGGTTGCCAATGAGCTTAAGGCGCTGCAATGGAATATTACGGGACGCGGGAATCCCAGCTGTTGTTCGAAATCAAGTAGCAAATCATATCTTAAGAGATTTTACAAGTACTTGGTTTGCTCAAGATGATGACTTTATTGAATATGGTCTCTGCCCTAACATCACCATCAATTTGTACTACACTTCTAACTCTTCTTCTGATTCAAGCTCTGACTCTTCTGACTCGGACATGGAGGTGGACATGGAGGTGGACTACCCACATCATCCAGCCACTGAAGCAGCTATTGATGGTCTACAAGAGGTATATCATCTTGAGCTTGATGGGCAGGCATGTTCAATATGTCTTGACCCGATGTTGGATTCAATGCCTGTCCTTGGCATGCCATGCTCACATTTCTTCCACCCAAATTGTATCCGAGAATGGCTTAGGGTTGAAGGGTCTTGTCCACTTTGTAGGTTTGCATTGTAAAGTTACTTTTTCTGTAGTATTGTGATGTTAGTAAAAGAAAATGCAGTTTAACTTTTTGAGGGACTTGGATGTAAGAAAACTTGTATTACCTGTTCTGTGAACTTGGTTTAAGCAAATGTATAATATGAATATAATTTTGTTTTGATTGTATTTGTTTACAATTTTCACCAACTCCAAACTATCAGCTGGGAATGTCTGTTGATCTTCTTTGTCATTATCTGTTTTAATGCTGACACACAACTCAACAGCAAATTTAACATCATCTAGTTTGGACAACTCTAAAAACTCTTTCAAATCAGCATCACATTCAACGGTAAGAGGACCTCTCAAGACTTTGAAAGGGTGCAAATAGATTGCAGTAGTAAGAAACACAATTTGATTGAAGTGTTGACACAAGGAACCAAAATTTTATATGATTAAATACAGTGCTGACATGGAGCAATCAAAGTGTAATAATGAATGTGAAGTTCATTATATTGTCAAATGCAATATTGGATGCAGCAGTGTGGAATGGATATCATTAAATCAACTATATGAATAAGATATACCAGTTATGAACACAATCCTACAAAATTTGCACCGGAGGTGCAAATTTTCTATGATTTAAGTGCAGTGCTGACATGGAGCAATCAAAGTGTAATAATGAATGTAGAGTTCATTATATTGTGAAATGCAATATTGGATGCAACAGTGAAGAATGGATCTCATTAAATTAACTATATGAATAGAATACACCAGTTATGAACAGAATCCTACAAAATTTGCACCTCCGGTGCAAATTTTCTAAGATTTTAAGTGCAGTGATGACAAGAGGTGAATCAAAGTATAAGCACATTTTAACTAGATATAGCAATGCTACATTTTAAAGTGCAAGCACATAATTCAAATGAGCATAAAGAAGCATGTATTTAAAAGGAGACTTCAAAATCTCATCCAATACATCAAAAATGAAATTTTCTGTAATTTTATTGGAGTAATCACTGAAGTGTATGTTGTAACACTAGGTGGTTAAGGCCCAAAGCAAGGGTGGCAATGATATTAGTTACAAGTATAACTGCATGTGATATTAGTTACAAGTAGGTGTTTTCTGATAGTGAAATTTATGTGGTGACACTTGGTGTTTGTGGCCCAAAATAGTGCTGACACTGTTATTAGTTACAAATAGTGGTGACATCAGTCTGCTGTTTTCTAATATTGAAGTTTATGTGGTGACACTAGGTGTTTGAGGTCTGAAGTAGTGCTGAC
Organism: Persicaria maculosa; assembly: GCA_963922045.1. Lineage (NCBI taxonomy): Eukaryota > Viridiplantae > Streptophyta > Magnoliopsida > Caryophyllales > Polygonaceae > Persicaria > Persicaria maculosa. Next base: position 60,698,456 of record OY998257.1, on the reverse strand, counting down.
ACTGATATTAGTTTCAAGTAGTGGTGACACCAATCCAAAGTAGTGCTGACACGGATTTTTTTTTGGAAGAATGCATATTTTTTAAATCAAAGTGGCAAAATTGCACAACATGGGCGTTTGTTGGAAATTTGGTCAACATGCTCTTATTTTTGCTCAACACAATCTTATTTTTGCTCATCAATAGCCTATAATTGCACAACACGGGGCATTTTGTGGAAAATTTCTCAACATGCTCTTATTTTTGCTCTAAATGCTGTTATTTTTGCTCGACAATAGTTTATATTTGCACAATTATCAAGACTTTGTGAAATTGTGATCAATTTGATCTTATATATTTTCTCAATGTGTTCTCATAGTTTGTCTATAGATAATTGCACAACATGGTCTTATTTTTGCTCAACAATAGAGTATAATTGCACTGCACAATGTCGGCGTTCGTTTAAAATTTGCTCAACATGCTATTATTTTTGCTCAACACAGTCTTAATTTTGCTCACCAATAGCCTATAATTGCACAACATGCTCTTATTTTTGCTCAACAATAGTTATTGTGGGGACACCACCGTGGTGTTCTTTGTTATTGAAGCTATTGTGGTGGGGGGGTGGAACGAGGTTGTTAATCTAAAATATTATAGAATAATATTTTAGATTATTTCTCAACATTGTATTGTTTTTTAAGTAAACAACAATGATATAAATCTGAAATTTGATGAGTACCGATGACAAAATTGCGCTGACATAGAGAAAAGAATGTACAAACTTGTATTATTACATGATAAAATCTACAATTTTATTCTATAATGTTGAATGAATGTTTATTTTGGAACATACATGTCATTCATAATGTCTAAGCTGTATTCTTTCCTAGTAGTAATTTTACATAATATACCAATGACAGAAATTGTGCTGACAGCCTTATTTTGAATGCTTTATCCTCCTCTTGAACTCTCCCACTGATAGCTTTCTATTTGAAGGAGGTCTTCCTGCTCTCTTTCTTACTACAGGGGGGTAACATTTGATAGATTTTATCGCATCAGGGACGTTTCCTTCATCTTCTTCCAACACTGGATATATTGTTTCTGCATATGCCATACGCCAAGCATCATTGCTGTAAAAAATTTGCAACAAAATCAGATATATTTGCCTTTACGTGTGTAATGGCTGATAGAGCATGTACACAAGGTATTTTCTCGACATCAAATACCCTGCACGTACATGTCTTCGTTGATAGATCAACTATAGCTACAACTCCTTCGCCTTTGATCTCAAATTGTGATGCATTCATCCTTTCTACTCTGTATAATCCAATTTGCTCTTGTGATTTCCTTATCACCTTAAGGATTTCAGGAGTTATTCTGTCTTGGTTTTCTAGTGCTTTCTCTCTTCTGTCCTGGAACCATGATGTGAGCTTTTCCCTAGCAAACTCTATAAGTGCCACAATAGGATAATCCTTTTTCCCTTTGAAAATGGAGTTCAAGCTCTCTGCATTGTTGGATGTCATCATATTGTATCTATTGCACTTTGCATGTGCTCTGGCCCATTTTTCAAAACGTGCTGACACCAAATATTCTGACAGTTTTGGACAGGTTGCTTCTATTTGTGCAAGCCATCTGTTGAACTCTTGGATAGTGTAACTCTCTGCTGCTTTCTTGAACATTTTTCCCATGTGCTTTTTCTTGAATGTCGCTTTGATGTTTTGTTTCAAGTGCCACATACATATGCAGTGTGTAGCTGTTGGGTAAACTAAAGATATAGCCCTTGCAATGCTAGCATGTCTATCAGAGACAAACACTAAGTCATTTGAGGGAGGCACAACCTTCAGCAGCCGGTACAAAAACCATTCCCAAGAGCTGTTGTTTTCAGAGTCAACAATTCCAAAAGCAAGGGGATAAATATGTCTGTTTGCATCTTGAGCAACTGCTCCAAGCAATGTGCCTCTATATTGTCCAGTTAGGAATGTCCCATCAATAACAACAACCTGGTAGATAAATAAATGAAATTACTAGTTATATTGAATTTGTGAAATTCAATGAGAACAGAATTTATGCTGACACTGAGTAAGACATACCTTCTTTAAGAAGGGGAATGCTCTGATGCATTGGCCAAAGGATAGGAACAAGTACTTAAACCTGTCTTCTTTGTCTGTTGAAATCAATGCTATAGTCCCATTGTTTTTCTCCATAAGCATGTGGCAAAATGATGGCAAATCTGCATAATTGGATTCTGGTGTCCCTTTGACAATTTCTTTTGCAATTTTTGATGATTTCCATGCTATCCAGTAGGTAATTGTCATTTTTTGTTCTGTTCTCAGCTTATCCATTATCTGTGCTGGTTTGTATCCAGTGTCAACGCTGTTGAATTATATTAAAATTAGAATAAATAATATATTTAAAAGCAATATTAAATCTAAATACTATTTCTTACAAAATTTACTCACCTTGATTTGATGATGCTTGCAACCACTGATGATGAAGGTTTTTTGCAGTGTTTTGATTTGATATCCCACATGCATGTGTGCATGTCATCGTACACTGTAACCTCATGCCAAGTTTGACCAAAAGTTTTGACATGCACTTTCCATTTGCAGTTAGGATCTACACAATGCACCCTATAATACCTGGGTTCTGATTTTCCCACACGAAAACCAAATATCTCTGTTATTGACAATATTCTCAAAGCATTCTTAACTGCATTCCTGGATTCAAAGGTTTTGCCTATGTATATCAATTTTTTCTGAATTCTGATTCATAATAGGCATGGTAGGGCTGTCAGCATCCCAATCTTCTAGTGTAGTCTCTCTTCTGTGTGCTGAAGAATATAGGGTGCTCCATATTTCAGCTGCAGAATCTTCATCACTGGGAGTATCACTGTTTCCAGAGTACATGTCATCTCCAATATCCTCTAACAATACACCCTTCATCCTGTTGTCACCGATCAATGTCATGCTATTTTCTTCAGTGACAATGTTAGTTATATTTGGATTGCATGTCACCAACTCCAAACTATCAGCTGGGAATGTCTGTTGATCTTCTTTGTCATTATCTGTTTTAATGCTGACACACAACTCCACAGCAAATTTAACATCATCTAGTTTGGACAACTCTAAAAACTCTTTCAAATCAGCATCACATTCAACGGTAAGAGGACCTCTCAAGACTTTGAAAGGGTGCAAGTGATTGAATTCTAATTCAAATGCGCTGTCTACGTTGAATCTGTTGTGCACTTTTTCACTTAAACCCTGTAGTGTTATTGAGTCATCAAGTATGAACACTTTTGAAGTAGTGTGTCCGGCAAAGGTTGGACCTGATTCATCAAATAACCATTTCCCACCATATATAACTGTAATAACGTGGGTTGCCATTGTAATCTGTAGAATATGAATTTAAGAGGATAAATAGATTGCAGTAGTAAGAAACACAATTTGATTGAAGTGTTGACACAAGGAACCAAAATTTTATATGATTCAAATACAATGCTGACATGGAGCAATCAAAGTGTAATAATGAATGTGGAGTTTATTATATTGTTAAATGCAATATTGGATGCAGCAGTGAGGAATGGATATCATTAAATCAACTATATGAATAAGATATACCAGTTATGAACACAATCCTACAAAATTTGCACCGGAGGTGCAAATTTTCTAAGATTTAAGTGCAGTGCTGACATGGAGCAATCAAAGTGTAATAATGAATGTAGAGTTCATTATATTGTCAAATGCAATATTGGATGCAACAGTGAAGAATGGATCTCATTAAATTAACTATATGAATAGAATACACCAGAATCAACAGTGAAGATTTTAAGTGCAGTGATGACAAGTGGTGAATCAAAGTATAAGCACATTTTAACTAGATATAGGAATGCTACATTTTAAAGTGCAAGCACATAATTCAAATGAGCATAAAGAAGCATGTATTCAAAAGGAGACTTCAAAATCTCATCCAATACATCAAAAATGAAATTTTCTGTAATTTCATTGCATTTATCATTTGAATTGGAATGTATATGATAAAGATTTACCAATGTAACATATTAACGATCATAAATAAGCATAAACAAGCAAAGATTTGATTGTAGACTTGAAAATAAGACACATATAGCAAAAAACAATCATTATCAGTAATTGATGCTTCAAAAATCAAGCAACATTTGAATAAAATACAGCAGTTATGAACAGAATTCTATGATTCAAATGCAGTGCTGACATGGAGCAATCAAAGTGTAATAATGAATGTAGAGTTCATTATATTGTCAAATGCAATATATGGATGCAACAGTGAAGAATGGATCTTATTAAATTAACTATATGAATAGAATACACCAGTTATTAACAGAGTCCTACAAAATTTGCACCTCCGGTGCAAATTTTCTAAGATTTTAAGTGCAGTGATGACAAGAGGTGAATCAAAGTATAAGCACATTTGAACTAGATACAGCAATGCTACATTTTAAAGTGCAAGCACATAATTCAAATGAGCATAAAGAAGCATGTATTTAAAAGGAGACTTCAAAATCTCATCCAATACATCAAAAATGCAGTGCTGACATGGAGCAATCAACAACAACAGTAAAAATCAATCAAAATTTGCGCCAAAGGCGCAAATTTTGAGGCATTCCATAATAGTAATCACTCGATTCGACTGTATTTCATATAGATATAGCAGAAACGAACTTAAACAAGCTCAGATTCGGTTGTTTTGAAAAACCTCTTCGATAAGTCAAAAATTGAAGAATTACTTCAAAATTTGCGCCGAAGGCGCAAATTTTGTGTGGTTCTAATGGACAGTGTAGTAAATTCGTCAGCACAATCCAGAATCAACTTAGAAACGTGAAAAATCTATGAAAATTTGCGCCAAAGGCGCAAATTTTCAATGAATTGAAGGCCGCTTTTTGATGTAGTTTGTAATCGAATGTTGTACTTACTTGATTCTGTAGAAGAGATGCTCAAATCGGTTGTTTTGATGAGATCGGAGAGATGATCGGCACAAAATCTGCAAAATCACCGTCGAGCAGGGCGTGAGAGAGAGAGAGAGAGCGTGCGGAGAGGGAGATAGCATAGGAGAGAGAAACTGCGTGGGAGGTTTATATTGTGGACATTTCACAAATTTGTCCCAAAAAGTGGATATTTCTCAAATTAAGACATATTTTATGGACATTTCACAAATTCCCCCTATTTTGATACCTCATTTATTTTTTTCTTTTAAATAATTTTCTACTTTATCAACCTCTTTCTTTGAGATTTTCATATTTTTACTCCACAACCATGAGTTTACCTCATTTTTCTCTTTTTCCCATTTATTTATATCCACTATATGATTTCCACAAATCATAATATTATTCGTTAAATATAAAAACATATCCACCAATATTATTAGTTAAATATAAAAACATAAAAATAAATAAAGATCATACTTTTGCACATGGTCCAATGCACTTCCTACCTCTCCACACCAAGGTAACCCCTTTCCTCTCTTTACCTTAAGGTTTTGCCTACAACCATGGGGTTACCTTTTAGCAACCTTAAGGTAAGCAAAACCCATGGTTGCTCATGCTCTGTGCATTGGACCATGTACAAAAGCATGATGCTTTATTTATTTTTATGTTTTTATATTTAACTAATAAGATTATGATTGGTGGAAATCATATAGTTGGTATAAATAAATGGGAAAAAGAGAAGAATGAGGTAAACTCATGGTTGTGGAGTAAAAATATGAAAACTTTAAAGAAAAAGGTTGATAAAGTAGAAAATTATTTAAAAGAAAAAATAAATAAGGTGTCAAAATATTATAGGGAGAGAGGAAAAAAAATTGGATAAGAGGTAACCTTATGGTTGCGGATGGTCTTAGAGCATGAGCAACATGAGTTTTGCTTACCTTAAAGTTGCTAAAAGGTAAGTCCATAGTTGTGGGATTTACCTTAAGATAAGGGATGAAAAGGGGTTACCTTGGTAGAGAGAGGTAACCTCTTCCCTTTACTAATTTTATTTTCTTTTTTTTAATGATAAAGTAGGATCTTCTCTTTTCCATTTAGATTTATTTATTGTAATAGTGTTTAAAATGAAATAAAAATATATTTATATTTCATTATTTTGTAAAATAAAATATCTCATTGGTTTAATTTTATTTTTTTCTATAATTTGAGCCCAATTTTACCCTATATATACCCCATCTTGATCTATTGTAGTTGCGCCTATTTTCTTAACTATGATCACAATAATCCAAATAGTACACTCATTCCAAATATGCCTTTTAATCCAAATCTTCTCAAAAATCCTCAATTTCAAGTGATGTTACAAATGCTTAACAATCCTCCGACACCCGAATATCCAAATTATACCCTACATAATGCTACCAATGTGTACGATCCTCTTTTTTTTTTCCAATAATGTTCTTGGATCATCAAGCGGTTCTAATATTGAGCCATTCAACGTTACCACCGAGAGATATGAAGATCGAAATCAAGGCAACTATATGGCTAGATATGAGATTCGGGATATACAAACTCATATGAATTTGAAGAATGACTTTGTTGAGCACTTGTGGAACCAATTCCAAGGCTATGATCCGAATCTATAGGTAGTTCGATTAGTATTTACGTATGTTATAATGTTTTTAACTTTTTTTATTTTAATCTAGCTAGATGTAATAAAATATATCTATATTAACTACTTGCTATTTTTATTTATTTATAAAATTATAAATAAAAATAATTCATAATAATATATAATGATACACATATAGTAAAGGGAAAGATATATAAAGGAAAAGAAAAAGTGAAAATAAATTTGAAAAGAGGTAAAAGAGGTTTCCCATGGTTGTAGAAGAAACCTTTTAGAAAGATGTAGAAAAGGTGAAAGTATTTTAAACAAAAAAATAAATGAGTTGTAAAGTTGTGATATGAAGATGACAAAAAAAGAGGAAAGAGGTTAGTTACCCCATGGTTGCGGATGGTTTTAGAAAGACCTAATGAAAAAAGAAGAGAGAGAAATGGAATGAAAGAAACTTAAATAGAGCGCTACCGAAAGAACTAGCAGAGGAAATTATTCAAATTTACATAACATGTAATGAAATTAAGTGGTCAAATAGGGATGAATGATTTACAACAGCAAGTACTATGAGTTTAATCACTAAAACTACAATTCTCTCACATGATGCATCTAAGTAGACCTAGACAATCGACACATATCCAAAGATCAAAAACTTTTTGTGGAAACTCGCCCATAAAAAGAAAATACCAACAAAAACAAGGTTAGTACAAAAAGGGATCGCATTGTGCATGTTATGCAATCACTCGTGTAAGGATACAACTCATCTTTTCATCGAGTGTCCAAACTCGAAACAAATCATAGCGCAAACATAGCCCAAATATTACAAGAATTGAGCACTCAAACTTCAAATCTCGAAGACTTAATGTGGAAACTTGGAACAAGAGTTAGAAGAGAGGAAAAGACAAAATTGACGGTGATTTGTTTGAGCATTTGACATTTTAGAAATAAAAGGATTTTTGACCAAAACTAACATACAACAATCCAAGATTTTGAGAGATTTATAAAGATAACGACCCACAATTGGAAAAAAAAAATGTTATCGGACGAAGATATAGACGAGAAATATCAACCCATTACCCACCATAATAGAAGAACAAGAGGGAGAACGAAATGGCAAAAACATAGGACATGATTCTTTAAATTAATTTTTGATGGGTCGGTTTGTAGACCCTGCAGACAACGCACGATTGGATTTATTATTAGAAATGATCTAGACAGGAGCATGCATATAGGACATGAAAAATGTGGTAGACAATTAATTAACCTTGAAAAACGAAGCATTAGTCCTTTCACTGTCGCAAAAAGATTAGGAATTACCCAAATGGAAATTTAGGGAGACAATCTCACTGTCATTTTTCCCCTAAAGGGACTTGGAAATGTTCATGAGAAATTGAGATGATCATCTCAGATTCACTATTTCACCTTCGAACATTTCAAACGGTGTCATTTTCCCATGTGTTCCATTAAGACAATTTTGTGTCTCATAAGGTTACACATCTTTGCTACTAAAAGTGCTTCCATCTTTTTTTCACCTCCGAAACCTCTTGAAAGACGCTTTCAAACACGCTCTAAGCCAATGGAGCACACGTTTTGAATAATTCAGGTCTTGGCCTTATCCGATAAGATGTTCTCGATTGGCATACAACTAGTTCTTTGTGGTCCGAGATCTTTCCATATCCAAAAAAAAAATGGAGAGAGAGAGAGGAGAGGGTCACCCAAAAATAGATTTCTACTATCAATTCTTAACCCAACATTGAAATGGAAGATCTCATCTAATTTCTTCAAGATCCAGCTGATTCATGAGTCATGACCACCGTTCAAAAAAAAAAAAGAAAAGCAAAAGAAAGAGTACAAATGAAGAGAGGAAAAGGTCTGAAAACAACATCAATCAAAGTAAGTGGCTCCAGATCGAAGAATCCCCTCTCAATATCATTCGGAATGGAGATGTCAAGGTCTCAGTTTCTTGCTTCCCCCCTTCTCCGGAAGTAAGAATGGGCGAAATCTGTGCAACATGATGTGAGTGTCGTTTTAGGCTCGAGAAGGCTTGGTCTTTTGTCTTGAAGAATGTCGTTTTAGGCTCGAGAAGGCTTGGTCGGGTCCTGCTGTGAGTGGGAGGGACGCTGATGCGTCTCTCTCTCTCTCTCCATGTGGTCTCGTTGTTTCTGCCGGCATCCGTACAGGGTGCCCCACGAACAGGTGCACTCTTTGTAACCCCTATTTATCATTACTTGATACTACTTTAACTATATCTTTGACTGATTTGAAACCAGCCTATAAAAGAGGGATTCAATCCAAACATATTGAACTCACTTCTCAAATGATGAACAAACAAAACAAATGTATTTTTTAGGGAAATTCCGTTTGATGCCCCTGAATTTATGACAATTTTGGTTGGTGTCTCACTTTTTTTAAGTCTAGATGGTATCCCTGAGTTTTGTCAAAAGTTCGGCTCATACCCAAAATTCATATATTTTCTCCTTTTTAATGAATAAAACAACCGCGTGTATATAATAACCCATTATTTACAAAATTTTGCACAAATCCACTGTCTTATTTTGTGAACAAAAATAGTTAACCTATAAATTACAAAAAAAATACTTCATAAAACCATACTTTGCGTAAAACCACCCATTATGCTTTAAAAAATGCACAAAACCACTTCCTATATAATAAAAGAAGGTGTTATTCATTTATTTTATTTGGAATACATAAAACCTAATAAGATAAGAATGATTAATCTTTTATTATGTTTTTCTTTTATAAGAGAAGAAAATGAAATATATAAACTTTACTTTTCTTTTTCAATAAAAATCTAATCGAGTATTTGTTTAAATTAATCAATCACATTTACAAATGTTTAAAGTTAGTGAGCTATAGTTTAAATATTATTTTGGAAAATAATAGGTGTTAAATATCGTTTTGGCAAATAATTAGTGTTTTTTGTTTTTGCAAAGTATGAAAAAATAATATATCTTTTGTACAACTTTAAAAACTGTAGTGATTTTGTTCTAATTTTTTTTTTTGGAAAAAGGGTGATTTTACGATAAAATTTTCGGAAACAATATGTGATTTTGTACAATTTTAAAATAAAGATGGTTTTGTCACTTTTGTATTGAATTTAGTCAAATAATATGTAATTTTGTTCAATGTTAAAAGTAAAGAGGTTTTTTGTGCAGAAAGGGATAATAAAGGGTGGTTTTAGTCATTAAAAATAAGAAAATATAAGTTTGGCAGGAGCCGAACTTTTGACAAAACTCAGGGGTATCAACCGGACAAAAAAAAAAGTGGGACACCAACCGAGATTGACAAAAACTCAGGAGCACCAAACGAAATTTCCCTATTTTTTTATATATATCTTTATATGAAAAACAATAAAATTAGTAAAACATGAAAGATTATATATAATTTATATATATACACACTGATATTGATACATGCATGTATTTAATTAAGTATAACCTAAATAAATAAACTAATAAAGTTGTAAAGTAAAAAAAATTGCCAGTGACCACAAGTTTGTTTGTTTGTTTTTTTTTTAAGTAGGCAAAGTTTATGATACTTCTAGATATCCATGATCATCAAGCATGATGATGTTATGGAATTCACAGCTATAGTTTAAGATAGCATTACAACTCAGTCGAGATTTTGCAATAAAGTCTGCTGCGCTATTTGCCTCTCTGTAGCAGTGTTGGAATTTGATAAATTCAAAGTCTTTGCTTAGAGTTTAAATTTCTTTCACTATTTGTGTAATCTCCCATGATGAGATGTTTTCCTGGTTGATGACATTGATAATGATTGCACAGTCACCTTCAATGATCGTCCTTTGTATTCCAAGTTCTGCTGCCAGTCTTATACCTGCAAGTATTGCAAAACATTCTCTTTGGATGACAGAATACGTTTCACCATTACATTTATGTATTCTAATTATTTGGCCTTGATTGTTTCTTATGATACAACCAATTTCGAGTTTGTTTGTTGGTCGAAGCACTACATTCAAATTTGAAAGTTGTTTTTGTTTTTGGTATTATGAAATCATTTGATGCACTACAATACCACTTGCTACTGTTATTATAGTTTGTGCTTTTGCTCTCTATTACATCCAATATGGCCGAAAAAACAAATAGGTATATTAAATGACTTCTCTAAGATTTATTGGTATATTAAAAGATTCAATGGACAAATAGGTATATTAAAAGTGTTCTTGTGGACAAATTGATATATTAAAAAACTCTAAGGGGCAAATAACCCTTTTTGCCTCATTTGGCTTCATGTCATTTGTTTTTTCTTAATAAAAACATTTTCATATATTTTTAAATAATTAATTCTTTATTTTTTTATTTTTTTGATAAGGTAAGAATTCGAATTTTTAAATAATTAATTCTTTATTTTTTTATTTTTTTATACAACGTTATTAATTATTTATTTAACTCTTATTCATTTGATTATATAATCATAAAAAATGGATATATTTCTATCAAATTATAATTTTTTTGTCATATGTTTGTAACTAATAATGTTGTATAAAATATTATAAACAAATACTAGCTTATATTTTGCGGGACAGTTTACTTTGTGCAATTTATATAAACGACCATTGTAATAAAGTATTTATTTAACAAATGTATATAATATATATTATTAGTGACAAATAATGATAAAAATCCATTAGTTTTAAAATTTGATAGAAATATATACAAAATTTAAATTTTTTTGATGATTATATAACCAAATGAATAAGATTATATGCGTATGTAACAAATTAATCATTATAAAAGTATATTAAAATGATTTTATTAAAAAAAACGAAAAGGAAGTCTAATGATGTAAAATAAGGTTACTCGTCCACTGGAGTATTTTAATATACCAATTTATCCACAAAAACATTTGTAATATACCTATTTGTCCCGAACGTCTTTTAATATATCAATTTGTTCTTAGGGGGTCTTTTAATATACTCATTTGTCTTTTTGGCCGATCCAATATTCATGCTTTTATTTTTAATTGCTTTTTTTTATTAAACGAGGGACAAGACTGTTAACTCCACCTTGATGATAAGACTTGGTTGATGAAAGCCAAAAGTTCTGGTTTCCAGAACTTGGTAAGATCTTACCAAGAGACTACAAAGTGCTTTGGAGTTACTAAATTCGGTTTCCCAAATTGGGCCTTAGAGTTCTATATTGGGCCTGTTTTCGAATGGGCTTATTAGATCCAATATATTGATCTATGTAACCTGATTAAGATTGGGCCAAATGTTTGTTGGGTCTGAGCATCTTCGGAAATGTGATTGAAGGATGGATTTGTTTAAATCTTATCCCTTCATATCTGGTTGTTATTTTGTTAAGATTTTCCAGGATATTTGTTCTCCTTCAGACGCTCCTCCAAACGGCTGCAAAAGATCTCAACAACATCCGGAAGTCTTGGCATTTGAATTGTGTTGATACGTTGCCTACAATCCGGATATGACGTCGCATTCAAACGTTTGATTTTCAAAATCATACTGCTCAGCCTATATATAGCAGAAGAGGAAGAATGCAGAATACATCATTCTCTGCGCTCAAACATCTTCGGCAAATTCATCCTCTTCAAGCATTCACATCTCACTTCGCTCCATTGGCTTAGTATTGTTTTTACTTTGAGTGTGTGAGGTTTTCTTTTGAGCTTCATAGTACAATTCATTTTGAGTTATACTCAGGATTCTTTACCCAATCATAGAGGGTACTCCGGTATCCTTAGAAGCTTTATTTCACTAGTGCGTTTGGGTTGCTAGATAGGAAGTTAGTCTAGAAGAGGGAAGGTCTTCTAGAGGTTGTATCTAGGGCTCATAAGATAAAGTGAAATAAAGTTGTTGAATCCTACGGGTTGGATAACCCTAGGTGGGGACGTAGGCGGTTGTGCCGAACCTCGTTAACAAGTCTCGTGTTCTTTTCTTTCCGTCGTTTACCTTTTTGCTTGCTTTCTCGTTTAATGTTATTTGGTATCTCAGTTTAACTAGTTTCTGTTTTGCAGATAAGCTCTTACTGTCTGCAGTAAGGTCTTACTATTTAGTTTTGCGAAAAGTTGCCATACTCCATTCAACCCCCCTTTTGGAGTATATTCGTGCTTTATATCTGCCTATTCCGCACTTCAATTGGTATCAGAGCCTTACTCACGTATCTTAGATATTACTATCTGTGAGTCTAACCATGGCAGGTGAAGGGCAAGGTGGTTTCGGCCAAGGAAGATCTATCTCTCGTCCACCTCTCTTTGTTGGGAAGAACATCAAAAGAAATCTGGGATAAATTGGTGGTTACTTATGAAGGAACCAGCCAGGTCAAAGAGACTAAAATTAGTATCTTTCTTAGATAATATGAATTGTTTAAGATGAACCCTGATGAGTCAGTTAAAACTATGTTTACCCATTTTACGGAAATCATAAATAACCTTGACTCATTAGGTAAGACCTTCTTAAATGAAGAAAAGGTTAGAAAGATACTAAGGTGCTTACCTAAAGCAAAATGGGGTCCTAAAGTGACGGCCATAGGGGAAGCTCAAGATCTTAGCACATTGGCTCTTGATGATCTACTAGGAAAGTTAATTACTCATGAAATGATCCTCAACGAGGACGATGGGGAACTTCCTACCAATCTCAAAAACCTTGCTCTTAAGGTCAAGAAAGAAGAACCATCGGAAGATTCCGATAGTGACGATGATGAAGATCCTTTTGCTCTAATCACTCGTGGATTAGCACGCATTTTGAAAATGAAAAAGCAATTTGCCAAAGGTAAGCCTTCAAACTCTTCTAAGAAGAGTCGAGTTCTTACTTGTTATGAATGTGGTGAAACAGATCATCTCGTCAAAGAATGTCCTATAAAGAAGAAGAACAAAGCGAAGAAGAAGGAGTCCAACAAGAAAGTGATGGCTGCTTGGAGTGACTCGGATTGTTCAAGTGACTCAGATGCTGAAGAAGAACATGCTAACCTGTGCCTTATGGCAAAATCCGACGAGACCAAGGATCAACACTTAGATGGAGTTGTAAGGAATCTTCTCTCTAGCCCTATCAATGTTTTATCTGAATTCTTGAAGAATATGATTTCGAATGAAGAAACTTACAACAAGGAAATCAGCTGCTTGAAGGAGAAAGTGCAGGATCAAGAAATATGCATAAGGAAGTTGTCGCAGAAATTGCAAGATCTTGACAGCCAGAATTCTGAAGTTATCACAGAGAGTAAGACCTTACGATCAGAAATTTCTGAACTAAAGGCAAACATCTCCTCTCTTAAGAATCATAATAATGATCTTAAGAATGAAAATGTGAAGCTCTCTAAGAAATGTCAAGATCAACAAACAGCCCTTGTACAATTCACTCGATCCAAAGCAACTCTTGACAAGATGCTTGGAGAACAACAACTCTCCTTAAATCGAAGTGGTATAGGATACAACAGGAACTTTCCTGCAAAGCCTACTACCAAGTTCGTTAAGGCTAAAGGAAGTTGGCGATCTCCAACTTGCTTCTTTTGTTGTAAGAAAGGTCATGTAAAGGAAACGTGTCCTTATAGGAGAATGTATCCTTACATTATTAGAAATACTTTTCCTGTTCGGTTAAATGAGCGGATAAGACAGATTTGGGTTCCAAAAGGGACAAGGTTACCAAATATGGTTTACCCCCACAATGGATCCAAATCAGTTTATTGGTCTAGCCGAAAAGGTTGATTTTGTATTTTGCAGGATATCACCAAGACCAAGGATCAAAAGTGGATAATGGATAGTGGTTGCTCAAGACATATGAGTGGAAAAGAATCTCTTTTTCACAATCTAAAGAAGCAATCCGGTGGAACTATTACTCTTGGTGATAAAGCAAAATGCAACATCGTTGGTATTGGTAACATTGGTGTTGATTCAAATAATTCTATCAATGATGTATATCTTGTTGATGGCTTAAAATATAATCTTCTTAGTGTTTCGCAGCTTTGTGATAAGGGAAATCTTGTTAGCTTTAACAAGAAGAAGTGTGTCGTACAAGATGAAGAGACTTGAGAAATTGTTCTTACTGCATACATGGACTCTAACATTTATGCTCTTAACACTAATCGTATTGCAGGCTCCAATATGAAATGTCTCAAGGCCTTATCAGAAGATCCAAGGGTTTGACATAGAAGACTTGGGCATATAAGTATGCATACCCTCAGCAAACTCCTTTCAAAAGACCTTGTTCGAGGCCTTCCTGATTTAAACTTCAAGGTGAATGATCTTTGCAAAGCCTGCTCAAGAGGTAAACATACCCGTAGTCCATTCAAAAAGAAGCTGGTCGTTAGTACTACTAGACCTTTGGAGCTTCTACACATGGATCTTTGCGGACCTATGCATGTCAAATCTCCCAAAGGTAAACAATACATATTTGTTATTGTTGATGATTATTCTCGATTTACTTGGGTTTTCTTTCTCAAAGATAAATCAGAAACTCTGTTTTATTTTTCTAAACTTTGTAAGGAGTTACAAACTTTGAAAAACCTACCTATCATTTCTATTAGAAGTGATCATGGTAGAGAATTTGATCAATTAAACTTTGATTTATTTTGTGCGAAATATGGTATTTCTCACAATTTTTCGGCTCCTAGGACACCTCAACAGAATGGTGTTGTGGAACGAAAGAACCGCACCCTAGAGGAAATGTCCAAGACTATGCTATTGGAGAATAATCTGCCAAAGTCATACTGGGCAAAAGCTGTGAATACAACAAATTATATTCTCAATAGATGTTTAATTAGATCAATTTTAAAGAAAACTCCTTATGAGCTTTTTAAAGGAAAAAAACCAAGCATATCATATTTTAAACCATTTGGATGTACGTGTTACGTGCATAACAATGGTAAGGATAATCTCGGGAAATTTGATGCACGCAGCGATGAAGGTATATTTCTTGGATACTCGACTCAAAGCAAGGCTTATCGAGTATTCAATAAACGTACCAAAATCGTCGAAGAAAGCATCCATGTATTATTTGATGAAAGTGATAACGGTATCTTGAGTGAAGGATTTGCAGATTTGAAGTTAAATACTCATGAGGGAGATGAATCAGATGGAGAAGGCAATCATCCTTAGAAGAGCATATCCAGAAATATGCAGGAACCATTTCAAGATCTTACTGATCTGTCACAAGGTCTTGAAACCATGTCTCAAGGCCTTACAAATGAAGCCAGTCTTGAAGATGGGCCTCCTCCGGAACCTCAAGGCCCTTATCCTACGAATCCTCCTGAACCTCAGGAGCCATATCCTTACACTTCCAGTGATCCTACTCCTAGCCAAGAATCTGCACGAAGAAGATTCAAACATGCCTCATCTCACTCTACTTCGGATATGATTTCTGACCCTTCATCTGGTGTTCAAACACGTTCTAAAGTTAGAAATTTATGTGCTTTTCACGCATTTGTTTCTCTTGTAGAACCCAAGAAGTATACCGAAGCTCTTCAAGAACCTGATTGGATTATAGCCATGCAGAATGAGCTTAATGAGTTCGAGCGAAATAAAGTATGGACCTTTACAGCAAGGCCAAAGGGTAAATCTATTATTGGAACTCGTTGGGTATTTTGAAACAAGCTCGATGAAGGAGGAAACATCATTCGAAACAAGGCTCATCTTGTTGCTCAAGGATACAATCAAGAGGAAGGTATTGACTACGAGGAGACTTTTGCTCCCGTAGCCAGACTAGAAGCTATTCGCATGCTCCTTGCCTTCGCTTCTTTCATGAGCATCAAACTCTTTCAAATGGACGTTAAATATGCCTTTTTGAATGGTTTCCTAGATGAAGAGGTTTATGTCGCTCAACCTCCCGGTTTTGAAAATGATGAATTTCCAGATCATGTTTATAAGCTCGACAAAGCTCTTTATGGCTTGAAGCAAGCCCCAAGAGCTTGGTATGAGCGTCTTTCAAAATATCTTTTGGAAAATAATTTCAAAAGGGGGTTAATTGACAAAACTCTGTTCATCAAAACACAAGGTAATGATATCCTTGTTGTACAAATTTATGTGGATGATATATTTTTTGGAGCTACTAACGAATCTTTGTGCAAAGAATTTTCTAATATGATGTGCAAGGAATTCGAGATGAGTATGATGGGGGAGCTAAATTTCTTTCTTGGTCTTCATGTTCATCAAAGTTCTAAAGGTATATTCCTTAATCAAGGAAAATACACTCGAGAACTTCTCAAGAAATACAAGATGATAGAATCCAAAGTTGCTAAAACTCCTATGAGCTCTACTCTTTCTTTGGATCAAGATCTTACCGAAAAACAGGTAATTTAGAAAGAATATAGAGGTATGATCGGATCTCTCCTTTATCTTACTGCTAGTAGACCTGACATCATGTTCAGTGTTTGCATGTGTGCCAGATTTCAAGCTAACCCGAAAGAATCACATCTTATAGCGGTAAAGAGGATTTTAAGATATCTAAATGGAACAAAGGATCTCGAATTATGGTATCCCACTCAATCTAGTTTCAATCTTGTCGGATACTCCGATGCTGATTTTGCAGGATATAAAGTGGATAGGAAAAGCACTTCCGGATGTTGTCAATTTCTTGGGTCATCCCTTATAAGTTGGCATTCCAAGAAGCAAAATTCAGTGACTCTTTCAACGGCCGAAGCTGAATATATTGCTGCTGGAGCTTGTTGTGCTCAAGTCTTATGGATTGCACAGCAACTCCAAGATCTTGGAATTAACTATAAGGGCATCCTAATAAAATGTGACAACACAAGTGCTATATTTATCTCCAAAAATCCCGTACAGCATTCAAGAATGAAACATATTGATGTGAGACACCACTTCATTCGAGATCATGTAGAAAAAGGAGATGTGTCTTTGACATTCATCTCTACTGAGCTACAATTAGCAGATATCTTTACAAAACCCTTACCCGAAGAAAGATTCAATTTCATCAGGCTAGAACTTGGAATACTTAATAAGGAAGCATCGATGTAGGGGGAGCAATCGTATCTTATGATATTTGTATTATTCCCTACATCAAAATCTTGAAAATAGTTTTAATGCCTTACTAATTCATGGTATGACATTAAAATCATATTTCAAAAAGGATATATTTTGGATCAAATCTTTTCGGTTTTATCTCTTTAGATATTTACCGAAAAGAAATTTTTTTTTCGGAAATTTCACGAGGTACCCCTGAGGTAAGGCGTAATTCACGCGGTGTACAATTGTTTGGTATATTTCATGTGGTACCCCTGAGGTTGCAAAACTTTTCGTCTCGTGCCCTTTGTAGTTAAAGTTAACAGCTTCCGTTAGGGTGTTTAAAAAAAAGGAAATCGATTAATTAAAACACAATGTAGCACAGTAAAACAATGCTCAGCAAGACGGCAACGAGCCAACGAGGGCGACAGTTCGGCGATGAAACAGAAAAAAGAGGGCGACACAACACAAGGAGGAGAAGCCGATAGTTCGGTGACGAGGAGGGGTTGGTTCGGCGTAGATTCCATCGGTGCTGCTTGGAGGCGCAATCCGACGAAGAGGATTTTGACTGGCTGATCGGTAATGAGGTATTTCTCTCCAATTTTGCCCCTTTTGCGAAATTAGGTTTTAGTGGATCTGAAATCCCCGACACTAAAATGCTAAAAGTTTCCAAAACTATGTGCTTAGAAAATTTGCAAAGAACAACATAAATTTAGAGAATGAGGTGCAATCCGACACTGTTGTTATGAAATTTTTGGTTCATTTGCAAAATTGAAGTCGATTTCCAGCATTGATGTTTCGATTTTACTTTGTTTATTCGATTACTTGATTGCTTCTTTTCAATTTGAATGAAGTTAGTGAATCGGTTACTTGATTTGCAGCCCGACACTTGATTGCATAGATTAGTTGATACCTATTTAGGGATTGTATGATGACTGTTTTTGTTGTTGGTGGATTGGATATGGTTAATATAAAAAGCTTTTTAGAGTTTGCAAGTATGATCCTATTGCATCTTATTCATGTTGTAAGCCATGACAACAAACAACAAAAAAGTTCAATTGTAAGCCATGGCAACTATGAGTTTTTTTACAACTTTAAGCTTTTAAATGTAATTTATGATAGCAAACAACAAGCTCATGCAAGAAATGAGATAAGATATGTTCTATGGTTGTTGTAATGTTATTTATGTGTATATATAGCCTATTAGCTCAAATGGAAGAGCAATGTGCCTAAGCATAAAGATGTGGGTTCAAATCCCACATAGGCTATTCATAATCTACATGTTATTGATGCTCCTTGAGTTATGAAAATTAGATAATTTGTTTGAGGTTTTCGAAAATAAATGGTTGGTATGGAAATTTTTGTTGGGTCTTTGTGAAGAAACAATTATCTTAACATAAACCTGCACAACTTCACAAAGTCAGATTGACTTCTTCTCATCTGTCTGGATTTTCATTCTTTTTTAATCTGATAAAGATTTAAGCAATCAAAGATACTAGTTTTGTTGATCTGAAATCTAAAAAATTCTTCGAAGAAGCCATTAGGACATATTGTCTGTTGCATCAAAATAAATACATTTCCATTGTTATTATTCTTACCTCTTTAATGTAGTGAATCATGCTTTCATTAGTAATTTTGTTGCCACTTTGATGTTTGTTGTTGGGATACCAAGTATTCAGTTTGGCATGTAACTGCGTTTGTTTAGAGATTAACTTGATTAAATTTAATTCAAGTTTCATTATAAGTTAAAATGAAAAGGCCAAAGTGCATTTTTCACTGAAAATGGGTGATGGAATCGAACTTTGTGACAGTCTAGGCTTCAAAAAATATTTCAAGCTAGGTAATTGTCAAGGTAATGCATTTAACTAACTACATCCAATTTAGACATGCCCTTAAATTACTTTAAACGGTTCATGAATTCAATTCAACAAGCCTATGTGGGATTCGAACCCACATATTTGTGCATGAGCACATTGCTCTCCCATTTGAGCTAATAGGCTAAAAACCATTTGATGACAAATTGGACCAAATTAAGATAAGCCTGTTTTTCTTACCAGTGAACAAACTTTAACACTTTGCCTTCTACTAGGAACAACTCAATAACTTCACAACCAAATCAATAGCAATTCAGCAGTGTGTTTAATTTATTATTCCAAATAAATGCACAAAAATGATTACTCTGTTAACACACTAAAAAGATCTCACATTTAAGTAAATGCACAAAACGATTAAAAGTCTTGAGATATTGAGCAAACACATTGAGATCAAATGAGCAAGCAAAGTGTGATTTCTCTTCTTTGCTGCAATTGAATCGAATCATTCGATCCCTTTATTTTTGCAATACCTCCCAATGATTGAAAGCTTTAAAACTATCAAACATTTGACCCCTTTACTGTCAAAAGGGATTGAGTGTGTCTCTACAACTTTACACAAACCCAATTTATGGTCACATAACCAATAGAGTTTAAACATACACTAAGCTGATTGAGTTTGAATATCCATATACATAATCACACTAATGTAGATAATTACACTGATCGGTCAATTTTATATACTTCAAATTTGAATTTTAAGGAACAAAGAGAATCGCCTTTAAAATCCAATGGGGTCCAAACTCCAAACTAATAGATTTAGATTTTGATATGATGATTAAGCAATACTCAAAGCTGGCAAAAGACTATAAATAAATAGCAAAAAAAAGGGATAGGTACGTACAGCTATGTGAGAAAGACCATGGCTACACTCTTTCACCTAGTTTCCCCACAGATCCCTTGTAAACCATGCATTGATTTGAATAATCATATTCACAGTTCCATCACCAAGGTTATAAAATTGAATCCAAACCGAACTTCAGTAAAGCAGCTAAACCCTAATATGGATCAATTTTTTCACAAATACAGAATCATTGGAGAACCACTAAATTTGAAAGTTCCCCCTCTAAATTCCAAACAGAACTTCGGAAAAAGGGAGAAAATACAGAATCAAGAGTGAGGGGAAGGATCAAATTTTTCAAAAATTCAAAAATTTGTAGAACTACTAAACCCCAACATGGACACAACCACTCAATTTCTTCTACAAATTCGAAAAAGGGCATAATTGGAGAACCACTGGTGTAGAGGCAACCTTGTAGCAACAACATTAACCATCTACAACTTCGAAAAAAGCCAAATTGGACATACCTAATATGTCGGGAAGTTCCCCCTCTTTGCCAGGTCGCCCTCTTCGCCGAGTCTCCTGCCAGAAACCAGCACCGGCGAACGACGGCTATGTCTCCTCGCCGGGGTGCATCAACTACTCGCTAGGTTGTCGTCTTCATAAGCTCGCCCTCTTCGCCATACGAGAAGCTCGCCCTCTTCTGTCTTCCCCCAATTCAATTGAATTTCTCTCTTTTTTTAATACAAACTAACGGCATCTGTTAAAAAAAACTGATAAGGGCATGAGGTGAAAAAATTTATAACCTCAGGGGCACCACGTGAAATATGTAAAACAGTTGGTCACCCCATGAATTACGCCATACCTCAGGAGTACCTTGTGAAATTTCCGTTTTTTTTTAACCTTATTTTATCCGGATTTTCTTCTAGATTTTTACCCCTCTTTCGGTTTAGATTCACCTAAATCCGGATTTACCTCTTTTTAATTCATTGTATTTATCCTTTTTTAAGTTTTGAAAAGTGGTTATAATCTTTAAAGATTTGGCCGGATTTTTGTTTTGGGATTCTAAGTCTTTGGAAGTTCTAAAGACTCCTCTCCCCTATTTATACCTTTCACTCATCCGGTCACATTACACACACACTTTTCTTCTCTCTCTCCCTCTCTGAGTTCTTCTCTTCCCAAGACCACTCGAGCACTCCCCTCCCGCCATGGCTCCAAAGAAAAACACCTCCTCTCCCTCTACCGGGTCTAGTTCCAAAAGGCTCCGCACCTCAGATCACAAGGGCAAGGGCTTAGCGATCGATGACGATTACAAGGGAAAGGCGGTGCTCCGGCAATTGGAAACTTCCTTCGAGAGTGAGGGCGAGGGAACTCGCGATCGTTGGAAAATAATTAAGCGGGAGCCCCGGTATCCTCCGCGCAATCATCCGCGCCAGGAGAATCCTCACGCTCCTAAGAAGGCTCCGCATCAACACCACCTCCAGGCTCCAATGGATCTAGAGGTATTCTCCGACACCACTCTCGCTTGGTTCGGTAATTACACCAAATCGGGGATGTGGAAGGATGGGTTTGTCAATCGACCCATAACCTTCTGTGAGCATGTGGATCTAGATTTTCTAGAAACCACACAACTCCCGTGTGTCAATCTGTTGAAGAACTCGCATGTATGGTCTCTCCTCAACCCCGGAACCTATGCCTATCCACGCCTCACCCGACTTTTCTTTGTGAATCTCACTGCACATAGAGAAAAGGGTGTCCTTACTCTATCTTCTCAAGTTAAGCAGCGTCAGATTACCCTCACCCGCTCCTCCTTGTTCCTTATTCTTGGCATTCCTGAGGAAATCAATAGACAAGACCACCCCACCAAAACCTACTGTCTTCAACAAGCACAAAAGGAATTCTTTGTGCGGCCTGTTTCTCCCTCTGAATCCTTCAAGCCTAAACCCAAACACACTCATAACATCCTATCGCTTGAAGCCAAGATAGTGTTCACCATTCTCGCTCGCTGTGTAATGCCACGGAAAAACTCTCGCGAACTTGTCACTGACAATTTGCTTCATGTGCTCTACTTGATTATGGCGGGCTTTGAGATTGATGTCCCTGATTTGATTCTCTCCTACATGCTTCATACCATTAACACACCTCTGACCGCACCACTGCCTTATGTCAACTTCCTTCCTAAGATCTTTGAGTTTTTCAACATTTACACACAAGGGGAGGAATATGTCTCTCACACCAGCCGAATTGACGAGAATTGCTGGAAGAGATTGGGTATTGAACAAACTCTGGCCGGAGGCTGGATTTTGAAGACCCCTTCTCAAGCTCAAGGGGACACACTTACTGTGAAGTTGGAGCAGCGGATCGAGGATCTGGAAGCAGAGGTGGACGGGCTTCGGAAGGATTTAAACGTAGCTAGAGCGGACATTGTCGATAGACAGGATGACAGCCACCAGCGGCTCTTGATTATGGATGAAAAGCTGAATCAGCTTTTCATGTTATGTGGCATGAACCACCGAGCCACAACGTCGATTATGCCACTGGATGCTGACGATGTCACACATGTGGAGGAGACGGCCAAGAACGTACTCATCAACTGTGAACGCAAGGTGCTGAAACGCTTCATCTTACGCCCTCTCTTCCCGGAGCCAACTGTCCTCACTGTAGAGGAGTATGGTATTGTGAAGAAATGGAGAGATGAGGAAGCAAAGCGGCAGGCAGAGATATGGAAGGTTCACACAGTGACGAACGCTAAGAATAGGTGGCGTGAGAAGATCTTCCAAGGGCGCCGAGCTCCGGAGGATGTGCATCCCAAGTATGGCCAGTGGTACGAGGAGGAGGTGGTTGTCTTGTCTGATGACGAGTGATGGTTCATTGAGCTGTGTTTTGCATGACTTGAAAACTGTTTTATGTTTTAATATCTTCTGGTTGCTGATATTTTGCAGACTCTCTCTTCCCTTCTTGTTGAAAGACAAAAAGGGGGAGAACTCTTATAAGGCCTTACTTATTTCTGCACTTTTGACGGCCTTATTGTCTTTAGGTTTTAAAAACTTTGATCCAACATTATCTATTGCTCTTTGTTATATATATATGCTACTTGTTCTTTTTATCACTGAAAACAGGTACATGCATGCATAAGCTTACAAGTTTTGTCTTTCATCAAGGGGGAGATTGTTAACTCCACCTTGATGATAAGACTTGGTTGATGAAAGCCAAAAGTTCTGGTTTCCAGAACTTGGTAAGATCTTACCAAGAGACTACAAAGTGCTTTGGAGTTACTGAATTCGGTTTCCCGAATTGGGCCTTAGAGTTCTATATTGGGCCTGTTTTCGAATGGGTTTATTAGATCCAATATATTATTGATCTATGTAACCTGATTAAGATTGGGCCAAATGTTTGTTGGGCCTGAGCATCTTCGGAAATGTGATTGAAGGATGGATTTGTTTAAATCTTATCCCTTCATATCTGGTTGTTATTTTGTTAAGATTTTCCAGGATATTTGTTCTCCTTCAGACGCTCCTCCAAACGGCTGCAAAAGATCTCAACAACATCCGGAAGTCTTGGCATTTGAATTGTGTTGATATGTTGCCTACAATCCGGATATGACGTCGCATTCAAACGTTTGATTTTCAAAATCATACTGCTCGGCCTATATATAGCAGAAGAGGAAGAATGCAGAATACATCATTCTCTGCGCTCAAACATCTTCGGCAAATTCATCCTCTTCAAGCATTCACATCTCACTTCGCTCCATTGGCTTAGTATTGTTTTTACTTTGAGTGTGTGAGGTTTTCTTTTGAGCTTCATAGTACAATTCATTTTGAGTTATACTCAGGGTTCTTTACCCAATCATAGAGGGTACTCCGGTATCCTTAGAAGCTTTATTTCACTAGTGCATTTGGGTTGCTAGATAGGAAGTTAGTCTAGAAGAGGGAAGGTCTTCTAGAGGTTGTATCTAGGGCTCATAAGATAAAGTGAAATAAAGTTGTTGAATCCTACGGGTTGGATAACCCTAGGCGGGGATGTAGGCGGTTGTGCCGAACCTCGTTAACAAGTCTCGTGTTCTTTTCTTTCTGTCGTTTACCTTTTTGCTTGCTTTCTCGTTTAATGTTATTTGGTATCTCAGTTTAACTAGTTTCTGTTTTGCAGATAAGGTCTTACTGTCTGCAGTAAGGTCTTACTATTTAGTTTTGCGAAAAGTTGCCATACTCCATTCAACCCCCTTCTAGAGTATATTCGTGCTTTATATCTGCCTATTCCGCACTTCAAAGACCCGTTCCGTCTAGATTCCGTCCCATCCTGTGAGGGATAGGGTCCGGTGGGATTCAATTTTTTTTTTTAGATCCTCTCCCGAGCCCGTCCCACTAAAAATATGCGAGACGAGACGCGGGATGATCCAATATCTTAGTCTCTTGTATAAGATTCTTGACCAAACCAACCCTGCAAGGTTGGCCATATTTGTTACGATATTTTGCACGAGATCCTTAGTGTCGTCTCATTTGATATAATCTCTATACTATGTCTTGCAGTATATTTACCGATTGGGCATATAATTAAACAACTGAGAAAGTGATGCATATATGATAATACCAAATCCGACAACAAATTTAACACACAAGTATATATCACTACAAAGACAATCTAACTTGAAAATCTCAAAACACAAACCCTTGCACCAATGCAAGGATCTCCATTATTCACTGAAATGAATGCAAAACCTTCTTCTTAAGCAGAATAAACTCCATGACATAACACTCAGCACGGCGAATCAACCTACAATCTCGCTCCAATGCGAGGTGGATCCCAATCGCAGCTTATGTGAGCACGCGTGATTTCACTCAGTGACCGGCAGCCACTCAGAGCCATTGTCAGCTCAAACTCGTCGCGCAGCATCTGGAGTGCTTTCCTCACGCCAGCCTCCCCGTCAGCTGCCAGGGAGAACACCATGGGCCTTCCAATCTGCACACCAAGCACAGAATCAGTCACCATTGTGCATCATTCAGTATGCTTAGAATTGTATTTTTTTAAACTTACAAAGATCCCAGCTGCTCCGAGAGCAAGTGCTTTGAACACATCTGTTCCACGTCGTACACCACCATCCAAGAAAACTGGAACCTTGCCTTGTGCAGCTTTCACAACCTGTAATATGTACACAAAATCAACAAGGGAATCATTCATCAGATGTGGATCATATTGAAAATTTTTAATACTACAGTTCTACTATGTAACATAATACTATGTATGATATACCTCCTCCAAAGCTGTGATTGTTGCAGGAACATAATCCAGTTGGCGAGCTCCATGGTTAGAAACTATGATCCCGGCTGAACCAGCTTCTATGGCCAACTTTGCTGCAGGTCAGTAATATAGTCAACTTAGAACACGGTAAGCTTGGATGTCAAAGAACGACGCTATTATGTTATGTTTTCTATCTAATATATGCTCTTTCCTTTTTTTCTGAACTTACTACTCACCATCTTCAGCAGTCATCACTCCCTTCACCAGAATCGGCAGTTTAGTGATAGTTTGGAGCCACTTGATGTCCTGTTAATTATGATGATGTTACAGGCTGTTCTGCTTGGTAAATTCTGAATACTAAGAGGCTAAAAAGCAAGGAGATTCCGGAAAGCAACTTACCTTCCAATTGAGTGATCGGTCAACAAGACCCGCAACGTATGAGGATAGTCCAGAGTCGCTAGTCTATTAGTTCATCCCAGAAAAAACAAACATGAGAAAATGACGATATTTTTTTATGACGAAGAATTAGATGAGATGATGTTATACTTATGATCTGCTATTGTAGTCACTCACCTTGTCTATCTTACCAATTTCCAGCCCCTCAAAGTTCTTCAATGATAAGCCTGCTGGCAATGCAAATCTGCAAGGGTAGCCAAATCGAATTAAGCGACCATTGGAGCAAAACTTTGTTAGACCATGAAATGAGCTTGATATTGCATAAGGGTAATGTGAGAAATAAATAGTAGGCACATTGTTAATGGAAAAGGGGACCATGAGATGGTGATAACTGTTTCTTAGGGCTTTGTGGAATTAGAATCATATAAATGAGGCACTAGGCCTTAATGTTAGTTATCCAGTTAGTGATCATTTTGGAGACTTTTGCCTTGGCTACAGAGTTGCTCTCTTGGTGGCCAGTTTGACGGTTGCCCTTAGCTGGTAAGCTCGATGGATACTGTTTGGGTTCCCTGAGATTTGCATCTCCTTTTTCAGTCTAAATCAAAGTAAAATCAGTCTCGAGTGATATTTGTGTGATTCCCAATTTTCACCTCTATCAAACTTTCACAAGAACGACATTTATATACTTGATAACCGGCAAACAATAACCTACGATTTCTTACTTGTTCTTTATATCTGCTTCTCGGCGGCCTAGCCTTGGGGTATCAACTGTGAGGGCAATCGCTTTGAAGCCAGCCCTTTCAGCTCTTCTGACTAGCTGAATAACAACATTTCGATCTTTGTACACCTGATAAGCAAGAAACGTACGTTTTTATTGATGGGAAACGAAGTGAAGAAGATGCTCGACAATTGGATAGGAATTTTTTTTTTGGTGGAGTCATTTGGCTTCATTATGAGATTAGAACTTCCGACTAAGTAGTCATATTCAAAATGACAATCAACATAATGATGTATAATAGAGCAAGATTGAATCAGAACATACATGATGCTTTTAAGATGAGACATCATGTTTAACAACTGAAATTATATTAGATGAGAAATTTTGTACAGCATGCATTCTTGGCATGTTCCTGCGAAACGTGTTTCACCAAGAAATGCTACAATGCAATCAACTAAGTGATTCGTTTTCTATTTTCAGAAAGGAAAACTTTTCTAAATTCTAATCAAATGGATGGTAATTGCATTGAGAAATGACAGTCAATAACTGGTATCATCCTTTAAGAACCACAAAAGTTGTTCTCAATATTTAAGCCTTTTAGTTGCTTCTAGCTTAACAGTAAGATCAATAGCTAGCAAAGCCAAACGAATTTCAAATATGTTATTAACATATAAGATTAGAAATTAGGGAAGGAAACTAGATCTTTTTAATGTAACACAATATGTTGACCAACAACAATAGGGCATAAAGATGGCTAAAACCAAGAAAATTTGAAGGAACTAGCGAGTGGCGAAAACTATTTATTAATATATAACAAATTTTCAGTTTGTCACTTCACTTACATAAAGTTGGAAAAACCTAATTCCAGGTCCAGTTGAGGCAACTTCTTCAACACTGGATGTAGCCCATGAAGATAGTGTCTGCAAGTGTCAAATGCATGGTAAGCTCTTAGGCTTTCATGAAATGCACACACACAAAACAGAAAGGAAGATGAAACAGTTTAGGAAAGAGATAAAGAAGTGAACCATGATTGTGCCAACAGACGCCGCGGCTCTTGCAACAGCGCACTCTCCTGCAAACAACATCACAAGTGTCAAACAAGGTAGCTGATTTTGAGATTGCATGAATATCAAATAAACATTAGATTAAAGGGATAATTGACAGAACAGTAATCCACCTGCTGGATGAGCCATTTTCATCATAGCTGTAGGGGCAATCATGATAGGCATTGACACCTTGAAGCCCAAGACAGTTGTAGCCATGTTTATATTGCTCACATCGATAAGAATTCGAGGTCGAAACCTATGAAACAGAAGTGGGGCAACCTTTTTCAAAGATTAGGAAGAACAAACTAATGTTAAAAGACAGAAGCAAACAATTTGTGTCCGTTGATCTGAAATGTACACATCTGATATTAATTGCATCTCCAAAACATTTTACAAATACAAATCGAACCAGCAGCAATCATAGTATAGCCTCTAGTGTTAGCAACATTGATCCTACTCTTCAAGTTCCTCTTAATATCTTATCAAAATATAGATAAACAACCAGCTTAATGTGTGGCCTCTACCTTTTTAAAACACTGTTATAGAGAATCAAATCGTACAAATAATTATAATAATAATAATAGTGCAACTTACAGTATCCTGGAAAATGCATTGCGATTCTCTTTAAGGGTCCACTGGTCCTCGGCACCAGATGCATAGTAATCATAGATCATCTTCGGCAACTTTTCCTTGGCAATTGCTTCATACTCGGTGATGTTGGTTATTTCCATTCTGGAATGAACCTATTCAGCATAATCAAGTAATTTATATCAGCAAAATCATAATCTTTGTAGACACAAATCGCACATCTAGAACCCTTAAATTCACCTTACAAGTTTTGAAATCAACTTCTGATTTCTGATCACGCAGAACAAACTAATTAAACAGAGGAAGATTTAGTAATCATGAGTAGAGAGTGAGAATGAGAGAGAGAGTTGATACAGACCTGTAGTTATTCTTCAATGGTGTTAACAGAGAGAGAAAGGGGAAATCGAGTAGAGGTGTTGTTGTATAAGATTCAGCGAGGAAGAGTTGATTAAAAAGAGAGCAAGTAGGAAGAAAACAAAACGGAAATTATACAAAATTTGGGAGGGGGAGGCGGACGCCAAGAAATTTCGCTTCTTTCCATCTGTGTTAAGGTCCTGTGATATGATGAGATTTTTTTTTTTTTACACATGGACTAAGTGAAATAATTACGTAACTAGTTAAGTACCGCACGTTTGTTCAGTTTTTCTGTCAATTCATTTGATATTAAAATTAAATTAAAATTAAAATATAATAAAGGAGAAGTCTCAGACGAATTCTCGTTAATCGTATCTGTATAAATCAATTATCTCATTTTGAAATAATCAATATATGTATACGATAAAATTTCATTTTAACTCTATTTAATCAATATATTTATATATCAATATATCTATTTAATCAATAATCAATATATGTATAAGATAAATTTTGACCCAGTTTCATTAGATTATTAGATATGAATATTAGTCGTATGAACCAATCACAAATTTTTGAAAATTTTGAAATAATCAATGTAAACATAAGATAAAATTTTATTCTAACTCAATTTAATCAATATATTTATGTATGTATAAGATAAAATTTGATCCAAACTGATTAGATAGGGCTATAGTTTTAGAAGATATTAACTAATTTTAAATATTATTACACAAGATAAGATTTTACCTATTATTACATGGATAAAATCATATTCTAACTTGTGATAAACCGAAAGGGAATAGAGATAGAGATTAGAGAGACGGATTCATAGAGAAGAGAGGAGGAATGGGCGTACTCATTAGGGTTCCAAAGGACCCTTTATATAGGAGTTTACAAGGGAACTAGGGTTACAAGTGTTTATCCATTCCCAATATAATAATACAAAGATAATATCATAACACTCCTGCTTGGATAAACATCCCTAAATATTACCAAACTGTCATATTAAAAACATCGCCTAGAAAACCCAATGGGACCAAAACTAGGACAAAGGAAAAATACAAATGACATGCGATACAATTTGGTTGATCCTACATCGTTAAAAACCTTGTCAGGAAAACCCAATGGGAGAAAACCTGATTGAAGGAAAAAAGAGTGTAATGCGTATATACTTCCCCTGAATTCAACACCCTTCTTGTAGTCTTCTCATTCGGGTAAGCTCTTTGAACTTCTTGATGGTGCTGATTGTATGAGCTGCATAGCCGAGTCTCCACATTTCCTTTGACGTGTATAAGTTGAGATGTCTTCATACAATTGGCTTCGAATGCTTGACTTTCATTTGCTGGTGTTGAGTTGCTTTCAATGCACAAACATAAGGTACTTCAGGACCTAGTATGCCATTTGATCATGGGGGATCTGGTGTATTAAATGGTGCCTAAGTTGCCTCGTTAAAAACCTTACCTTGGAAAAACCCAGTGGGATAAAAACCAAGATTAAGGAAAAGAGTACAACTTTGTATGGTATTTCGGAACCTAATGCAATGTCACCATTTTCACAATTATAGGTACTTCTGGTACTCTTATAAGGATCTTTAATCAATTGTATGCGACGGGGTTTTGACATCAATGCTTCAGGCATTTTCAATCGATCTTTTTCATCTATATGTGTATGCAAGTAACACGTCTGTCATTTACATTTAGATCCAAAATTATATTCACTTTTGGTGAATACATTCTCCATAGAACCTTTGATAGGTTTTTGTGCAATTAACTTGGCTTTATATTTTATTTTGTACGAACACCCACTTAAAACCAAATGATGTTACACTTTCCGGTGTTGGAACTACAGGTCCAATGTCATCATGTTTAAAAAACCCATTCTTACATGAATTTCTTTTTTCTAGCTCTTTACTATCATTTCGATGTCGACATCCATTATTTATTTGATTATCATCATATTCTCATAGGCTCTTTCCACTTCTGGGGAATCGTATACCAAAAGCCTAGTGATCTCCAACACTTCTGGTGTACTTGAGAACCACTTGATATTCATTGAGTTGGAGTTACTTTTAGAACTTCCAAATGAGCTAGTATGATTTGTGATTTTAATTATCATTTTCTTGGCCTTTAGTAAATGCTTGCAATGGCATATTGGCTACACCTTATAATCATTTCATTTATTGAACTTCTGGTTCACTTGTATTTATTCGCGGATATGAAATGATAGAGAATTTGCTTCTGTGGAATCTCTTTCTTAATTGTCTCATTTCCTCTCCCCCTAAATACCGAGCATTTGATCACCATTATAAAGCTCTAGGTATTTGATATCAATAGGGACTCAAACCCCATGTATCATCCAACTTCTTTGTGGTCTCATTGTAGTTCATTTGGAGGAGGTACATCTCGGAACATGTGTTGCTCATTCAAGACCTTTGAATGGCATGCTCTCTTCTGGAGATAATTAGTGAGATGTTATTATGTCAAATTCGAAATGCAAACATGCATGGGCTCATTTGACCAATGACTAATCTGGGTCATCGTGAGCTACCTTACGCTCAACAATGTGTTTGATAACATTCTCTACCTTATGTTTCATATGACCAAAGTGTTGAGGCATCTATAATATTGGAATTACACTGGTCTATATGATAGTGTTCCGTAGTCGTCTCATTGAATATCTCTTCAAGAGACATTATAGACTTTGCATTTACTTTGGATTTAGATGGTCTTGTTGTTGATTTGCCAAGAAACTAGACCATATATGCACACTCTAATGCACCTAAAACTACCAATAATGCCTATCTAAAATATGCATTATTATCGAGCCTGACGCCCGCATGCAGAATCCCAAGGCTCGCAGAGAGCGGCACCCGTCGGCGCTGGAGCGGTGCTCATCGATGCAGGATAAAGACGCTGATTTCAATCCTTATCCAAATGATATTTGTTCCATTCTTTTGAAGATCCTTTGCTTGAAGATTAAGCGCAACAACTAGGGTTTTTTAGCCACTTTTGAGTAGGGTTCGGCCGTGGTACAGAAATTACCGTACCAATTGATAACCCATCGTACCAACAGAAGTTGGTTACCATGAAGTCAGAAATCGGTAACCGAAAGGTCGGTACCGACCAACATCGGTACGGTATACGTTATACAGACTTCAAATTCTGTGGTATCAAATATATATATATTTATATAAAATTCCCTTAGTCCCTATCGGTAATAGTGTAATCCATCCCTTTAATTGTTCGGTACCGAATATACATACATACATACATACATACATACATACATACATACATACATACATACATACATACATACATACATACATACATACATACATACATACATACATACATACATACATAAAGCCACGTAAATGAAAATTAAACGAGACTGTTGGTAACTACGGTACTAGACGTTTGGTAACCGACACTTTCGGTACCAACAACTTCGATTATCGACAACTTCTGTTGGTACGTGGTAACAAAAATTACATATAGAATGGTATCAGTACGGTATGTGGTAATCAAAATTTTCCCACGGTACTGTACCGTGCCATCCCTACTTTTGAGCCTATTAATACCCCATTCAATCTAGGGTTTTGGCATCGATGAAACACACAATTCCGAAGACATTTCAATAACATATATATTTTTCCGAGGTAAGCCATGCTTGACTAACCTCTTTTATAGTTTTTCTTACATTTTAAGATATGGTTAAGGATATGTGAGGGTTGTTGTTTATGTTTTCATGAGTTATGTATTGTGATTAGTTCAATTCTCTTTGTTATGATATTGCATAAGTGTTGTTGATTTTGTTAATTGACCACTAGGATAAATTTGCATCATGCTAGGATTATAACTTCATTTCGTTATTACGGGCCTTAATCCATAAGTTGTCAGAAAACTGGTAGAAACTTCTTAACGATGTAGGAGAATTGACAGGTAAAGGTTATCTCTTTTAATGGAAGCGATGCTTGGACATGACACCTCAAGTGCAAAGTCGACGAGACGAAAGATATGATGTTATTTGCTAGGTGTTAGGGACTTATTGCTACTCACCCCCCATGCTATAGTTTAGGGATTTTGATGGTGTTATTAGCAAGTTCGGCCTATTTATCTCCGTGCTTAAACCGACCCTAGAGTAATAGCATAACTAATCTGCATAACAACTCAATGATCATAGCATTACCATTGTTGCGAATGTGAGTGAAACTATATCATCGTCACTATTGTTACTCATCAATCAATCATTGCTAGTTTAGTTTACTTATTGTTTTCTTTCATATTTGTTTTGCTACTGGGTTACTTTGCTTTGCAAACACATTTAAGAAGTCGTATGTGCTCTTTGTGAGATCGACCCATTTCTTGTTCTATAATGCCTGTTAGTTAGTTAACGAGTTTGGGTATTATTATTTGGGGATTTTAAACCACGACATTTAGATTCCACCACATGTTGCATGCAACTAGCCCTGAGTTTATTGAAGCATTCAACGTACTCGTATAGCGATTCAGTTGGAGTTTGCTCGATGCTTGAGATCTCCTTATTTACTTTGCTACAATTGGTGGCGGGAAAATACTTGTTCAGAAACTTCTTAAGCTCCACCCATATTTGCATCATGTGGTCATCAATCATTCCTATGGGTCATAAGCGAATATAGATCACTGTAGCAGCTTATTTGGATCCTCTCCGCTTGTTCCATGAATATTGGGCAAGATAGACGCCTAACTTGACTTGAATTCAAATTTAAATCCTTCAGGGAGATCCGGGAGCTTGATTGCTAGTGGTTGAGAAGTAAGATTTGAGTCTTTGAGATCGATCTTGCAATGTCCTTGTTATGTCGATTGCAACCATCTTCTTTGGATGTTGTCTTCTTGAACTAGAGATATTTCTTTCGGCATAGTAGAGAGATTAGTAGAACGAGTGCAGACCATGCAATGTGGTCCACACGATTACTAACAAAACACACTCACAAATAATTCGGCACTTCCCGACAACAGCGCTATGATGACGTGAATGTTAATATTTTCATTAAAAGTTATAATCACAAGCTGCACAAAGTAAAAGTGCAACATCGATCACTGGAAAACAATAGAAACAGAATCGACCAAAATTAGACAATCAGCCGTTTACGCAACCAAAACTCGTGCGTAAATTTATACACAAATCAGCCATCTATGATCGGATTCAAGCAAGCAACTTCATAAACAAGTGCTTCAAATTAAGATAAGTGATCATAAGATTCAATATGGGCTCTCCGTTCTCATAGGACAAATACTCGGGATAGATTCCAAAAATTGCAGAGAGACTAGGATAATTCCTGGCGAGTACCTTTTACGTTTCCAAGAGTTGCTTGGATGGGCTGAAAAGAATGCATTTGCCCATCTTTATACCATACAAAATTTACAACGCCAGTACTCGCACTAGACTGATGCAACTTCAGGTTTTGTTCCACAAAACCTGAAGTAAAATAATAAGCCAAAGTCTGCACATTTCCATCATAAAAATCATCAGATTCAGGACAATGACACATTTACACCATGACCATAAAAAACATAAAATTCTCAGTGAGGTTTAAATGATCATTCCTGGATAATACCTGTCAAGTTCCAAGGTTAGGCGCCCGAGCTGAAACAGGTGCACCATGCGAGTGTCGCCAGCTCCCACATGCTAAGCATTTGTCCAGCTCAATACCATTCTCTAGTGTACAAAATTTACAACACCAGGACTTGTACTTGGCTGATGCAACTATGGGCTTTCCAGTGCCACAAACCCCGCATAAAGGAGCCAAGGGCTACATATGTCCATCATGAAAATCATCAGATACAGGACCGCTATACATTTGCAAAATGTGATGATGTATGAAATAACTTACAGGATTCAAAAGAGTGCACACTTCACACTCCCACTCCCACAAAACAGATTCCTCATCCTTGTGTGCATTTATGTTCTGATCTAAAACATTCAGAGGATTAGCACTCGGCGCAGACTGACAAGGTCGTTTGCCTGGCCTAGTAGTTAAATCTACAAAATTGGTGCTGTGACATCCACTGGGTCCATCAGCTAAGGTGTTTCCTACCCTTCTTTTGAAAGTCACTGTCCCTGAAGATTGGCTGCTGGTAGATTTAGACGTGCTTGAGGATGCAGCACAGTGTTCAGTGCTTGGATTCGTCCCTGGAAACTCGGAAAAATTTTCTTCTTCCACTGGGTGGCCTGATGCAGAGGCACACCATATTTCATCATGCAGTCTCCTTTCTGCAGCCATGGCAGCAGCTTGCATAGGGCTTAGTGCAGACATAATTCTTTTATCCCCTCCAAGACGGTTTGGTCCTGCTGGGAGCAAAGAAGCAGTGTGCTGCCTCTTTTGTGCTGCAGATAATGAAGCCTGCTGTAGTGAAGAGAGTGGCGGCGTCCGAGAGAATCCGCCCAGACGTTTCCCTGGAAGATCAAACCCCTTCCCTGACCCACTAATTCCATTTTCCATAAGTTCCTCACATTCCTGTAAGACGTAGAGAATCACAGAGAACATGAGCCAGGACGATATCATGTATGCATTATAAGCAAGCCTCCTGAAAAACTATACTTTTCGGCACCCTAATGGAATTGTTGATATAAATAAATGATCTGTAAGTGCATACATGTAGCAACCTAGAAGGATATCACATTCAATATGGAAATAAGTGGCCAAGCTTAAAATCTAGTACATTAAGGCCTAAAAATGTGATCACTTCCAAAGCTAAACACAAGAAAAAAAGTTTTGTATGAACTTTGAGATGATTGACAGAATAACTACAATGTGGCCAATTGCCAATTTACAACCC
Organism: Persicaria maculosa; assembly: GCA_963922045.1. NCBI lineage: Eukaryota > Viridiplantae > Streptophyta > Magnoliopsida > Caryophyllales > Polygonaceae > Persicaria > Persicaria maculosa. Next base: position 60,663,156 of record OY998257.1, on the reverse strand, counting down.
TGAGAGACACTAAAATTGGAGAAAGAAAATAAAAGAAAGAAAGAAGCCAGCTGTTCTAAGCTAAATCTAGCCACAATGCAAGCACTCATGTCTAAAATGACAAAAAGAATGTATATGACTAAAAGGCACCTTTCTAAGTTCATCCCAGAGCTTATAAAAGGTCGCATTGTGGGGACCATGGGCATTGTGGCAGAGTTCGTGAAGCATTGTATCAAGAACCTCATCGTACGGGTAGAATTCGGAATCCCTGTTTGGCCTCCGAAGCCTCAACTTGACATGCACACCAGCTCCTACATTCAATCCGAGTAGACGCGGATTTGTTGGACTGCATATCAGTCAGTAGACAATCAACTGATTTCTGATAGTAACCAGATAAAATAAAGATCGGAAATCAATTGCAATGATATAAGCTATAAGCAAACAAAGTCTTAGCAAGTTAAGCAAAATGACTAGATGTTAAAGTGAAATTTGCAAAATGATACAAGGAACATAGCCACACAAGAAACTAGATGTTAAAGTGAAATTCAAACCAAGTAAATGGAAAAATCACCTAAATTTATAAATTACAGTGTCGCCCATTAACTCCATCACCTTTCAAATATCCACACACTATAATCGAAAGACATAAAGAAATGCGTTCCATAAACACAGCATTAATTATGAATACAACACCGAAGCTATCAATGAAGCCCAAAGTATGACCACTAAACTCTTCACTTTGCAACGAATAGTCCTCATTACTCTCAGAACCTAAGACACAATCATACCAAAACGAAATATAAAGATTTGGAAGAGAATTCCAAATTTATACGCAAAGAGCTAGCAATATAATTGGGCTAATAACTGCAAAAGATGAAAACTGTCATGGGAAACTCAGATACTAGAAAATATTCCATCTTTCAATTCCTTTAACCGTTGAAAATTTTATATTCTGGTATGATGTTCAAAAGAACACTAGAAATTCAATGAAAGTGAGTGAAACTGATTACCAGAATTCAGAGAGAAGCTTGACCCGCCATTTGTGCTTGCGCATAATCGGCTGAACCTGCTTAGCAATTCGATCAAGCATCTTCTTCGCTTCTTCTTGATATGCCTTCCTCTTCAGCGCTTTGATCTCCCAAACCTTGTGTAGATCCCCCACTTCCATTTTTGTGCCCCTTAACCCTCTTTCTAATCCCCGAAAGAAACCCTAATTTCTAAATTGATCGTGGAGGAAGACTCTGGGTGTATGGTCGAGTCAATGCCGAAACCGATCAACAAGGATTTTCACTGGGGATTTAATTGATGAATCGATCAGTTCCCGAATTTGGGAGGAATTGAGAAAGGGGTACCACAACGCACAGGGTTTGCAATTTGGATTTTGGAGGAAGGCGATAAAAGAACGCCATATGCCCCCGGGCGGGATTTGAAAATCTTCTAAATTAGGTTTTGTTTTTCTAAATTTTTTTTTTTTGGGAAAACTAATTAAAATGTCCCATCTTTGGGGTATGGTAAAAATATATCATCAACTTTCAAATGTAATAAAAATATCCCGACCTTTGAGGGTAGTGGTAATATATTATCACGGGTTTTTTCACGGGTCTAAAATGTTGACAAGGCCGCCTACGTGGATTTTTTTTAACAAGGCAGCCTGTATGGAAGCCTTTTTACAAATTAGCACTAAAATTGGGTTTTCTTGAGCGATTTCCTTAGCAAAAAAATAAACTGACAACAAAATTATACTCGAAAAACAAAATTGATTCAACCAAGCAACTAATCGGGTCAAAATTGCCTCAAATTAACACAACACGACTATTCCTAAGACCAAACCGACAACAACAGCAACAACAAAGAGGGAAAAAAACAAAACTTACTCAACAAAGTCCGTGAACGAATCAAAGAGGAAGAAGAAGGTGTGAGAGAGACAACTCAAGATAGGAGACCACGAGGGAGGAAGACTACCATTGAAGAGGAAATATGAGCTACCTGGAAGACTTGGAAAACAGTTCAAGAGACGACCACGGAAGGAGATAGGAGGGAGGAAAATGCGTTGGGTATAAACCCCATCCAACTCTTTATTTATTTTTTTTCTAAGGAAACCGTGTAAGAAAACCCTTGTAAAAAAAACCAGGTACGTAGGATGCCTTGTTAGCATTTTTAATCTGTGAGAAAACCCGTGGTAATTTATTACCACTATCCTAAAAGGTCATGATATTTTTATTACATTTGAAAGTTGAGGATATATTTTCACCATACCCTCAAAGGTGAGGGTATTTTAATTAGTTTTCCTTTTTTTATATATATCTGCATATTTATTTGTAAATTCGACCTATCGAACAAGTTCAGTACCCGAATAGATTCACATTTCTAACAAAGTTTAAAAATAAGGCACTTACTATCTACACGGTGAATTTTTCGCCGTTTATGCACTCGTAATACGCGATTGTGTGTGTTTTTTTTTAAAAAGTCGTGTATGCACACTGTACTTACGCAGATATATTAATTTTTTATATATATATCTGTTATCGCAATCCGCGAATCCATACTGCCTAAGCGCTTTTTTTTACCATTTACCATGGGGGCTTGAACAACTACAAGTACGCTAATGGGGGCTTGAACAGATGCGAGTACGCCGACGGCATACACACGTGGGGAGGATCAGCATCGGGGGGTTGTAGCCATCGACGAGGTTCACGTCGTAGAAGTCAAGTCCGCCGACTTTGTTAAGCGTGAACTCGGCACAAGATCGATCATCCTCCATGATGCCATGGTGTGGGCAGCTATCCATGAGCTTCTTCAACCATTCGACATACTCATAAAGGGATCCAGTCGAAGATTGCTCGATGTTTGAAATCTCCCTTTTTACTTTGTTCCAACAAGTGGCTGGGAAATATTTGTTGAGAAACGCCTTATTCATCTCTACCCATGTCTCAATACTCTCCGGTGGCAAGTAGTAGAGCCAGTCATTTACAGTGTCTTTGAGGGTGAAAGAAAATATTCTGAGCATTATTTGGTCATCTGTCATACATGTAGGTCACAAGCGATGGGATATTGATGTGAACTCTGCCAGATGTTTGTTAGAATCTTCTCCACTTCTTCCATGGAAACTAGGCAAGATGTTTGCCCAATTTGATTTGAACTCAAACTTTGAATTGGGTTGGAGATCCGGGAGCTTGATTGTCAATGGTTGAGTGCTAAAATCGGGCTCCTTAAGATCTCGCAATGTCCTTGAATGTTGTCTTCTTAACCTGGAGAAAGTTTTTTTTTCCTATTTATGGATCACAAGGCACCGTAGATTAATTAGCACAATGGGTGTGAACCATACAAAATGGATCACACTAATGCGAATAAGCTAAAGAGAATAAAAATGAAAAAGCAAACTAAAGAAATTACTAATGCAAATGCAATGTTTTTTTTTAAAAAATCGGTGTTCCCTTGCAACAGCACCAAGAATTTTATGGACAATTAAATGTAATGGTTTAATTATCTCCGAATAGTTCCCAAGCTTACCTAATTAACTAACATGTAGTATCGGTAAAGCAAGTGGTCGATCCCATGAAGACCACATATGACTCTTAAATGCATACGCAATGCAGAGTAATAATGTAAATAGAAAGCAATATGAATCTAGACTAGCAATGATTGAGATATGAAATAAGAATATGATGAGTAATATATCTTCACTTATATTCGCAATAATGGTAATTCTATGATCATTAATTAGGATGTTGTGCAATTATAGTTATGCAATTATCCTATGATCGATTTAAGCACAAAAATAGATAGGCCGATGTCTCTGATACACCATCTAAATCTCTAAACTTTTGCATGGGGACGAGTGGCATTATGTCTCTAACACCTAGGAAAGAACATTATTTCTCCTGTATATTCGACTTATCACTTGGTTCTCATCTCTAGTTATCGCATCCACTAAAAGAAATAATCTTTACCTGTCCATTCTCCTACATAATCATGAGTCCATAACCGTCGCTACATGACATGCTTGCTACTAACAGAATAAGACCCATCATAGTGGAATTAAGCTATAATCCCAGCTTGATGCAAATCTATCCTAATGGGCAGTTAAGATAAACTAACAACAGTTATGCAATATCATCACCAAGAAAATTAAGATAATGATAATGCATAACACACACACACACACACACACACACACACACATATATATATATCGAAGAAACATAATGAATCACATAAAATAACCCTCACATATCCTAACCATTGTATTGAAAGCAAAACTATAAAGGCGAGGTTAGCCGAGCATGGCTCACCAGAACTAAAACTGAATTTGAAAGTTGTCTATAAATGGTGAATTGAGATGTGTCTTGTGTATATAAAAAAACCCTAAGCTTAATGGGGTATTTATAGGTCTAGAATTAGCTGGAAAAACCCTAATGCGTTGTTCGTAGAGACTAAGTAATATATCCAAAGGATAGGAAAGAATCTGCTTCGGATAAGGATCTGACTCCGTGTACGAATCTCTTCGCGATGTGATGTCCGTATTTTTAGGCTTGTTTTATTCCATATTTACAGTCCAATTGATCATCTTATTAGCTTCTATGTTGGGAAAGAGTGTCTTTTGTGTTGATTTTCATATTATTCAAGATATTGACGTCTACACAAGCTTTGGTTGTGTTTTATAGGTTTTGGAGCTGATTTGGAGGAGTTTGGACGCACTTTGGACCTAAATGGAAAACTATGAAGGCGTTGGAGAAGCTAAGGAAGAGCAAAAGGGGAAAATCATGGATAAAATCCCTATTTTCTCCATTTATCACTTTGAATCAAGTTTTGACATCTTCATGATACTTTTAGTCCTTAAAAAGATCTTTCTAACGCATATTCATATGCGTCAATCAGACGAACGTGGACTCCGAAAAGTGCATTTTAAGACGAAGCTGGAAAAGTTGGAAGGGTGTTGGTATTGACCCCCCAGGTGTCGGTATCGACCCCGTTACTATAGCAGAGATAAAGACTTAGCCCTTGTGAAGAAATTAAGGTGTCAGTGCTGACACCCCACTATTGACAGATCGAGTTCTAAATTTTTTGTAAGTAGTATCAACACCTCCCTGTCGGTACCGATACACCCAAGTGACGATAGGGTTTGCTGCATGCGTCGTTTTTAAGCAGTTTTAAACTCGATTTCTTTCATATTAAGACATATCTTTTTTATATCTTTTTCTAACAGATAGACCTAGGGTATTATTATAAATTAGGCCCCTTGGGGGTCAATTTTAGGGGGGAATGTTAGGGTCTTTTAGGAGCTTGTTTAACGTGGGGGAAGAGAGAGAAGAACCTGTGTTTTGGGTCCTGTGAAAAGGCTTAGGCATGCTTTTCAAGACTTGATTGTGTGAAGTTGTAAAAGATTGAGTATTGTTTTTCTAGGTTCTTTATGAGTTTAATTTTAGAATTTATTTTCTTCCGCAATCTCTTGTTTATGCTCACCATGAAGATGTGTGAATAGTTTTTCTTCTTCTTATAGGGTGGGGTTGAGCCCAACAATAATCTTGTGTGTGTTATCCATGAATCCATGATTTTAATACTTTTTATCCATGATCTACCTTATGTGCTTGAAATACTTCACGAAAGCTAAGGAATTTCCTTGTTTGTAATTAGATTGAAAGAGATAATTGTGAATTGGATAGTAATTAGGGTTTTGAAACGCGAGTTTGAATAACCTAATTATGAAAAGGTAGGAAAGTTAATTAATTTCACGAAAGTTGATTAATTGCTTTGTTTGCTTGGAGGAAGCTAACTCTTTTATAGATAAAGCCATGATCTTTGTGTGCTTCATTGTGTTTGCAGGCATCACTATTGTTGCGGTGATCCCTAAACCTTAAAAGCTTTTTAATATTGATTTAATTCCTGAATTTTGCAACCTTAAACCCCAAAATATTTACCATTCATCTCTTCTCGCTATCTCTTAGACCTTAAGCAACTAAACTAGAAACGTCGACTCTCTTCTGAAAAATGAACTGACTTCCTATACTATAGTGGGGTCTTGACTATAAATTTATTTGGTCGAGAAACCCTCTCACCATGACAGGCACCTAACTATTGTCGGTGAGCGCCGGACTCTGGTGGTGTGCCTAAGTTCTTCTTGCGAGCGCTTGACTCGGCGGGCGCCTAGAGATCCTGAGCGGGCACCGCTCCTGCATAGTTAGTCTTTTCTCCTGTTTTTTTCACTTGGATTCTTCCAAACTTCTTCTTTGGTCTCTCTTCTCCTTCTTCAAGCCATCCGTCCTAGCTTTAGGCTCCTTTACCATCTCTTTGAGCTCAAATTCATAAATCAGCATAATTAACATAGAAAAGTATAGATTCCGAACTTCGAATAGAAAATGTATAAAGATGTGACTTAACTCTAAATTTCTATTTAATACAACCTAAACTACCCTAAAACTACCTAGAAGGCCTATATAAAATATGCATTATTAAGGTCTTCTTTTATTTTTCTCCATGTGTGATACTCACTTTTGTTGCTTTATCTTCAGAACTTGCTTTAGACTCTTATTTGAGGTTGCATTATACGACTTGTGTAGATTGAGGCACTAATTCCATTAGCCATATTTTTCCCTCTCTTTACCTACTTTTTGCATGATCTCGCTATTTGAAACCCCTTTGTGCCTATAGCCTATTCTTTGGAAGCTCCACAAAATTATCCAAGCCATATTGTTTTAGCCTTTTTTTCCTATCCAAAAAATTAGTTCGATTTTATTGAATGGTTGTGATGATGGCGTGGCAAAAGGCCAAGTATGGGGTGGAGGTCGTTAGTGTCATGTGTTTGCTATATTCTTCTTCGAATGATATATGCAATTGTTGAAGAAATTCATTTGAATATGAGGATGATAAAATTCACTCCTAGGCAAAGGTCAAGACGGATATACACGATAAGAAACCGGTGGTCCCGTGGAAGATAAAATTCACACAGGAAGAAGCATTAAAAGAGAAAGTAGAAAAAGTCGAAGAAGGACAAAAAAAAGAGGCAAAAAGAAGAAAGAAGGGAATGATTAATTGAATTTAAAGTGCTCAGTTGAGAAATTAAATTATTTGTGACGGAGTTGAGTATTATTTTAGTTTAGTTTGTGAAGTTTTTGGTATAGGTGTTTTACCGATTGCTCTTTGGCGCCCTTTTCCCAGATTGTTTGCACCACATAGCCTAAATATTTCCATATCTTATTTTTTTTACCTTGGTCGCGTTACAACCCTTATAAAAGTCCTAATGATTTTTGTTGTGTGTATGGTGTCAAGCGGTGGAGATGTAGAACGCTGGGCAAGCCTATGGTACAGAAGTGAGATTGTTGAGATTGAACGTAAATTTCATTACTTAACACAATTGAGTGAGAGTGGTTGCAATGTACAATGGAGATGGTGAGGAGGAGATATGAAGATAGGAGTGCAAAACCTGTGCGGAAGAGATATATATATGATAGTGATGGGGCCGGGGGCAAATTAGAGTGAAATTTCTTCATCCCGCCTAGGGGTGGGCATAAATCCTGCAAATCTCATCCCATCCCGCATCTCATCCCGATCCCGTCCCGATCCCGATGGGATTTAGAAAAAAAAATTTCAATCCGGTCCTGATCCCGTCTAGCAAAAACTGCACGGGACGGGAAGCGGGACGCATCCCGCAAATCCCGTCCCATCCCGCATATATATATATATATATATATATATATATGGTCGGGTTCGGGTGAGAAACACTGTTCCGGTAAAAAGGAAAAAAACAATCTTATTGGTCCAAATAGATTAAATTAATTAAAAAAATACGTCAAAGCGCACATGCCAATTGCCCCAACGCTCAGCGCACCACTCCCCCCACCCGCATGCATGCGTGTGGCGGACACGCGCCTGATTTCAATTCCCATTACGGCATCACAGTGTAGTGTACAACAAAATTTAACAATTTAACTTTTTTGATTTAAATGTTTATTTGTTTTAGTTTACTCTAATTATTAAAGGGTTTTACTTACCTAAACATTGAATTACTGCATTTAATTTATATTTGTTCCTAATTATAAATAAAATATTGTATCATCTAATTTATATTTCACCCTAAAATTTGCACAGTTTTTAATTAAAAATTTATATTTTAAAAAAAGAAGAGTAAATATATTAAATCAAATATTTCACTTAAAATAAAATGATATTATGTATATATATTTGTTACTAATATTTATTATAAAATTTTAAAATAAAACGGGCTTCCTGAGCAGGCTTTTTATTTGGTCGATGGACAACAGGTGAATATTCCTGTACCGTTATAGTTACGGCCGCCGTTCACCGGGATTGGATGCAGTTACTAATTCATGATCTGGCATGACGAACCTTGCGGAGGAACCCTTAGGTTTTCGGGGCATTGGATTCTCACCAATGTCTTTCAACCAATCGATACGGCCCCGGAGAGCCGCTATTTCCGAGATGTTAATAAACAAGACGTACTTCTATTTATTGACAATATCTTCCATAGTAGTGGTTTATGAAATAAATGTTAGTGGTTCATGAAATAAAGAGTAGTGATTCATGAAATAAATAGTATTGGACCATTGATTCATGAACCACTTTGTATTAAACCCATGAACCAATTGATTTAAAACCCTGAACCACTTAATATAAAAGTCTGAACCACTTGGTATAAAAACCCTGAACCACATGGTATTAAAACCATGAACCAGTTGATATAAAACTCTGAACCACTTGGTATAAAAACCATGAACCACTTGGAATAAAAACCCTGAACCTAGAGTAAATATATTAAATCAAACATTTCACTTAAAATAAAATGATATTATGTATATATTTGTCACTAATATTTATTTTAAAATTTTAAAATAAAATAGTAGTGGTTTATGAACCACTCTCTATTTAGTCACTGAACCAATCTCTATTTAGTCACCGAACCACTCTTTATTTAGTACTGAACCAGGCTCTATGTAGTCACTGAACCACTCTCTATTTAGTCACTGAACCAATCTCTATTTAGTCACTGAACCAATCTCTATTTAGTCATCGAACCACTCTTTATTTAATACTGAACCGATCTCTATTTAGTCACTGAACCACTCTCTATTTACTCACCGAACCACTCTCTATATAGTCACTGAACCAATCTCTATTTAGTCACCGAACCACTCTTTATTTAGTACTGAACCAATCTCTATTTAGTCATTGAACCCCCCCCCCCACATTGAACCACTCTCTATTTAGTCACTGAACCAATCTCTATTTATTTTTCATTCTTCTTTTATTTTCTTTTAATATTTATTTTTAATTAAATATTTATTTCTAATTATTTATTTCATGAACCAATACTATTGATTTGATGAACCACTACTTTTTATTTCATGAACCAATATTTTTTCATGAACCAATATTCTTTTATTTTTTTAATGTTTATTTTTATAATAATTTATTTATTTGTTTTTAAAATCAAATGGTTCATGTACCAATACTATTTATTTCATGAATCAATACCATTTGTTTGAGGAACCACTACTCTTTATTTCATGAACCCTTAGAATTAATACTCTTTTATTTCATGAACCACTCCTATTTAATAATTGTAAAATTTCCATTGTTCTTTCATTTTCTTTTGATATTTGTTATTTATTTATTTATTTATCTTTGTTTGTTTTTAAAATAAAATGATGCATGAACAAATACTATTTATTTCATGAATCAAGACTATTTATTTGATGAACCACTATTCTTTATTTTTTGAACCATTAGAATTTATTTCATTAATCGCTACTATTTAATAATTATAAAATTTTCATTCTTATTTATTTTCAATTAATGTTTATTTTTTAATTTTTTAATTATTTATTTTTAAAATAAAACGGTTCATGAACCAATACTTTTTATTTGATGAACCACTACTCTTTATTTCATGAACCACTACTCTCTATAAAAACCTTGAACCACTTGGTATTAAAACACTGAACCACTTGGTATAAAAACACTGAACCACTTGATATTATAACCCTAAACCACTCGGTATAAAACCCCTAAACCACTTAGTATAAACCCTGAACCACTTGGTTTAAAAATAATGAACTATTTGGTATAAACCCCCTGAACCACTTAGTATAAACCCCCTGAACCACGTTGTATAAAAACTCTGAACCACTTTGACATTTTCTTGAATTAAACATAGAGAAATATATATATGGTCTGAATCTTAGTCAAACAAAATGCCAATTACACAGGGCCAAACCGGTTTGATTAACAAAACATCAATATAATGATTTGAAGAACAAACAGCAAGTTGCTGCCATCAAACATCACCCCAATTCAAGTCATGAAGTACTAATCACCCATGTATTAGCAAAGGCTCTTATTGGTATCCGTTTTTTTATAGCTTTCATACACATGAAAATCCCATTTAGTACTTAATTTGTTATATATAATGTATAAATCTTTTGCTCCAATATATCACAGAAAACACAAATGAGATACCGCCCATCCTTGCTTTGCATTTACCACTAGGAATTGACATTTTTAGAGCTATTTTTTTCAATCCAGTTGCCTGGGAAGGATAAGGATCGGAGCAGAGAGCTAGGGACGGTACTTGGCAGTGCCGACACCGTCGATATAGTGTTCATGGTGGCGGCCCTGGCGGGCTTCATAGGATCGGTTGGAAGCGCCGTCTCCGACAACTTTCGGGTGAAGAGGATGAGGGGTGGCATAGGCTCTCTCTCCGTCCTCCACGTTGCCGATAAAAATATGTCGACGGCCGGAGAGGTTCAAATCGATCCCGTTGAAGAGGCCGCTCTTCACTCCGACGGCAGATCCGACAGCGCGGGCTCGCGAGCGCCCCGAGCAGCTTCCTCCTCTTCTCCACCCCAGATTCCAGCATCCAAAGGGCCGAATCCGACGCAGGCCCGGCCCAGAGGCAAGGGCAGGCTGGGCGATGGCCCAGGACCCAAATAAATTTGGGGCCCAATAATAAAAAAAAAAATCTGTGTATATATGTTACATTTAACCCATCATTTTTAGGCCCAAATATCCCTTTAGTCCATTTCTCTTTTAGATAATAGGCCTAAACAATTTAATAGGCCCATAACTCCTTCTTCTACTTCTTTTTTTTTTAAAAAAAAAATCAGAATAGGCCCATAACTTAATTAGTAGTGATATATCAACATTGCTATACTAAGTCTTAAGTAACAATAGACAACGTGCAGTAAGAAATTAAGAGCAACTCACATGTCATCCATTTTCAAATGTATAGAAACAAATGCCCGGGTTGGATTCATATAATTTATTATATTTAATAAAACTATTTAAAAATTATTCCAAAATTAAACCCATTATTGTGAAGATATGTTTCATTTTTAATTTTTTATTTCCTTACCCCTTTTCTTATTAACTACATATAAATTATAGTCTTTGGGGATGTAGTATTATTACTGTCAATTAGTTTGTTGTTGTCGTGTTTATGGACTTGCTTATTGTATCGATCCTTTTTTATTGTGTTTTTTTTTTATTAAAAAAAATATTTTATATATTAAGTAGTTTCAATTTTCTTGAAAAAATACGTGTGACTCGTAAATGACATATTTTTGTCAATGGATGAAAGTTAGTATTCTATTGTAGAAAATAAATGGATTTTTAGTGATTGAAATATATTTTTGTTTACTAGAATGTAGCTTTTATTTTTTTTTATTATTAATTCAATTTTAAATTATTAGGGCCCAAAAATTTTGTTTGCTCCGGGCCTATATAACAGTAGGACCGGCCCTGATCCGACGACATCGACATCGGCGAGATCGGCTAGGAGAAGGAGCACGTCATTCCCTCTTCTATATGAAGGTGACACCATCTGTATATGTGATTGACGTTGGAAGAAGTCGATTCAGTCATGAGAAGGGAAGCGCTTGAATATTAATGCTTCTCACCTTCTTACCGGACCGGTTACTTCTCACTTGAACCCTCCCCTATATATATAATTATAATTATTTATATTCATATTATAACTTAACATTTATTTAAATCTAAAATTTAAAATTTAAAATAATAATAAAACATATAAGAAATAAGAGAAAAAGCTACTGGTTCAAGGAGAAACTTCAAACTTGCTATTATCATTTGTTTGCTATTGCTCAAAAGCTATCGTGGAGCTAAAAAAATGCTATTGTGGTGATTATGTAAGACTCCGTACTTTAATGTGCTGCTTGTTGTTACTGCCTATTGTATTTTGTAATGGGATTAATACGTGAGACTTTAATTTACAACTTGAAGACTTCATCTTGATTGTAAGACTTTGAGATGTTAACCTGCAGGTCAATATTAAAGGATGATGAAAAACAAAACAGGATTTGGTTTTAAGGTTTTGAAACCAAGGTCAAAATGTTTGGTCTTTGTACTTTCTGAGTTGTACGATTTATATGATTATTTTATTGCAGAGAATGTTATAAGGCAAATAATGTGGGCCATATAAGTTTACATATATGGGCCTCAATATCGGGCCTTAATTTTGATTGAACCAGATTAATTATATATATAGTGTATGGATCATTTGTGCACAAGCATTAGAGTGTGCATTGTGCACAAATAGTATTCGCTGAAATGTGAAACATTATTCGGTGAAATTTGAAGCATTATTCGGTGAAATGTGAGTATTGTTTAGGGGAATGTGAAACATTATTTGGTGAAATTTGAAACATTTCGTATAAATTGTAAGTATTGTTTAGGGAATTGAGGTTTCTTTTATTTGAAATGGATGAATAAAAAATCTAAACATTATTCGGTAGAATGTTTCACATTTCACCGAATAATGTTTCAAATTTCACCGAATAATATTTGTGCACAGTGCACACCCTAAGGGTGTGCACACCCGAACCACACCCTATATATATATATATGTTTCCTAACTTGTTTTGTAGAAAGTTTGGATATTGAGAGATTTTTCAGGATTGAGCTCAAAATCCATTTAAGGACACTCGATGATATTGGCTCCTACAAATCACTTCATTAAATCTTGTAAAGGCATGCACATCTAGCAAATTGAAGATATGTGGAAGATTGTGTGATGTAGTTATGTAAAGAAAAGATTTGAAGAAGTTCAAATTCAAACGGCTCTCAGTCATTCATGAAGTTTGTGGAAGGTCATAAATAGATGAATGTGAGAAGAAGATCGACACACAACACTGCAGAAAAAGCTTAACGTGATCAAGCTCTCTAGAGCATTCATCATCTCATTTTCTCTCACAAATTCTCATTGGTTTTAGTCCGTTCACATTTTGAGAGTTGAGGGAAACACTAAAGCATTATCGTACAAGTCATTTGTTTTACATTAAGAGTATTTCATACTCAAACATATACACACCTCGGTTTGTGGTGAGGGCTTTTATTTCACTTGTAAAGTTGGGTTACTAGAATAGAAGCGATGAGGCTTTGTATAGAAGAAGGGGAAGTTCTTCTAGGATATTTTAGGGCTCTAAGGAAAGTGAAATAAGAAGCATTTGAATCCTATGGCTTGGATAACCCTAGGCAGGGACGTAGGCCAAGCTCGTGCCGAACCTCGGTAACAATTCACTTGTCCATTTATTTATTCTGCATCTCATTTTGTTTACTTTGATCATTATCGTTTCTCACTGTGTCAAGGTTTGATAGCTATATCAAGACCTTGATAAACTATTTTGGAAAAACTGTGAAAATGTTTTATTTTGCGAAAATCGTGCATACTCTATTCAACCCCCCTTCTAGAGTATTTCTCATTACCTGTTAGACTCTTCACAACTTTTTACTTGCTATTTTTGGAGTTAATTGGATTAGTTTTTAATCTTTTTTTACGAGGGACAAATCTTGTCCCATCGCGATCCCGTCTCGTCTCGTGAGGGATAAGATCCGACAGGATTTGAAAAAAAAAATCAATCCCGTCCCGCAAAAACTACGCGGAACGGGACGCGAGATTACCCCAATACCGTCCCATCCCATGCCTAGGGCTGTTATTCGAGCTGAACGAGCCAAGTATTGCTTGTTCATATTCAGTTCATTTAGAATAAGAACGAGTTCAAGCCGAGCCTAAATTTTGACTCGAGCTTAAAAATGTGCTCATACTCGGCTCGTTTAGGAAATGAACGAGATCGAGCCGAATTTTTTTCGAGCTTTAGGCAGTTCTACTTGCTCATTACACAGTAACTTAAAGAAAATTTTAGAAATTTCATAAAATTCGAGTTATTCGAGTTTAATTTGAACGAGTCGAGCTTTGGACCGAGCTTAAAAATGTGCTCATATTCGGCTCGTTTACAAAATGAACGAGCTCGAGTAGAGTTTTTATCGAGCGAGTACGAATCGAATTCAAGCTACTCGTGTTCAAATAACACCCCTACCCATGCCCACCCCTAACCCCGCCCCTTTATTCCCTCCACCCCATACTATGTGTAAAAAATGAGCTATCTCCACTATGTTTCACCCCGTCCATCCCCTCCTTTCCACCCTTCTCACCCCTGTTACACACCGGGTGTGTATGGTAGGCTTTATAAACTGTTAAAAATTAAGTATTTGTGGCTGTTTAAAAAATAAATAGCGTTTATGGCTGTTTGGAGGACCAAAATAAAATAAAACCAGTTAAAAAAAGGTGTTAAAAAAGCTATAAAATGGAGGTTATTTTGGTGTTTATTTTGCAAAAGTACCGTTTTACCCCTTCCCTTTTATCTTATTTGATTTGAAAGTACCACAATACTCCTAATAACAACCAAATAAACTCCACTTTTTACAAATAAACTGTTTTTTCGCCCCATACGAAGATTATCTTGTTGTTTAAATTTTTAACTGCTTTTATCAACAGTTTATAAATTTTACCCAATTTATAATTTTAGTCAGTTTATTAACCTCGTATCATACCATTATACCAACCACCTTGTTTCATTTTCTAGGGGAATTGAAAAAAAGCACCCTTCTCACACCCTAAACACCCAAGAAAACACAACCTTAATTAGTTTATACTTTTTAAATTACCACGTAACATTTTGCGTTAACTTTTTATATGTTTCCATCCTATTCACGTGCATATATAGCTATAAGAATTAGTATTTGCGTTCTATATAGGTTGAGATCGGCCCCTTAGATAATAGTAACAAATAAATTAGTATATATCAAAATTAATCTCCAAAATCTTTGTTTTGGATTCAAATTATGATTCGGCTTTCAATTTGTTGTTCAAGTTGGTCACAGCAAGGTGACAAATAAAGGCCATCCCACCTGTTATGAGAGGTCGTTGGGATGGCATATATTGTTGGATGGCCACCAAACTGTTCATTGATGATCACTGTTTAATGTTTAGTTAGGTTGTATATATAATATTTATAATTAATTAGCTAGCTAGGGGTCACCACTTAAATAATTTAACTTAATCCTCTCAAACCGTTTGCATTCCTTTTTCTTCCTTCCATTTCCATTATTTTGTGGTTGCACTGATTGGTAGATATGGGCCATCCTTGTTTTTCTTCTCTTAATTTAATATTTTTGTTACGTTGTTGGTGAACAATATATGGTTTTTGTTAAATATTTAATATTGTCATATATAATTCAAACACGCGATTACATAATACGGATGGAGAGGGAATAAAACATGCAGACAATTTCATATGGGAGTAATTTTCCAAAATATAGCTTGGTTGAAATGTGATAAACTTACCCTAAACATGTAGTGTTGAATTTGAGCACGTCATTTCTTAACGTGATTTGTTCACAATCATTTTAATTAAATTATTTTGGGGGTTGCCCCAAAATTTTACCTTCATCAGGCTTCATGAGTTTAATATATTTTCACAATACTTTTTTTTTCTTGAAAATGGAAAAAATTTGACTGATCAAAGATGTAACTAATAGCATCTTATCGGAGACTAATATTAGTGTAGAGCATATGCCTGTCAGTAGACCGTCCAAGGTGTGCGGTCTTATTTGTCAATCTTTTACATGAAGGGTCAAATGCAAAATTTCAATCTTTTCGCAAAAAATGAGTAGGGATTTACCATCGCCCAAAATTAATTCAATCTTCCAATGACATTTTTCGTTTTGTTTTAAGTGGTTGATTACGATTTGTGAGTCACCTTTGATATATAAATTCCCAATGTTGAGTTCTCTAGCTCGCCTTAATTATCCCTTTTCATAGGATGGCCAGGGCCTCTGTGTGTAGGGGAGGAAATGAGGCGGGCTATGGGTGGATGAACTTATTCCATCACCCGCCCCGCGGGTAAATAGTTCCACCCTCTCCAACCATCACCCGCAAACCTTTTCACTCTCATCCGACCCGTGCGGGTGATGCGGGTGGAGCAGGTGCCCAATGGGTGAAATAAATATAGTTATGTTTTTTTTAATAAAATTGAAAGATGAATAAAAACTTAAATTTTAATTTAACAATAATAGAAATATGAATTCGATCGTGGAAATTGAATACGTGTCATATATCACAATAACATTTTACTCAAGACTCAAGATTAGGGTTTAGATTTTAGAGGTTTTATATAGAAAGGTTAAAATAGTAAAACACATACATACATACATACATACATACATACATACATATATATATATATATATATATATATATATATATATATATATATATATATATATATATATATATATATATAAATTTTCAAGGTTTAATGTGGATATGCGGGGTGGGTGAATGGGATGGGTTAATGGGTGGACTATTGGGGTGGGTAATGGGTGAAAAATATTCACCCACTTACAATCCATCCATCACCCGCCTTCCGCACTCGCATCACCCGTCACCTACATTAATTATTGCGGGTTTTCACCCACAAAACTAATGCGCGGGTAGAGCAGGTGGATCAGGTACCCATGCACGAGTTATTTAATGGTGATTGCTCTCCGAGGTTCGAGTGTCCTATGGTAGATGGGATTTTCCTCCCAGTCTTGAATGATATATCCTACGGAAGACTTGCCTAACCCAAGAGAAGCCCCATCGAAATTAAGCTTGAACTAATCTTGACTCGGTTTTCTTCATTTAAATTCCTTTTTCTTTCTCTTGTTTAGGTGAGGTGTTTTAAGACAGTCATATTAGGCATGTTCATGGGTCGGTCCTTCCGGGTCAACGGGTCAGACCCGGCGGGTCACGGGTCGGAAAGTCATGACCCGAACTTGAACCTGTGGGGAGGCCGGTTAACGGGTCCAAGTGACTCGGCGGGTCACGGGTCAACCCGCCAAAATTTAAAAAATTATACTATAAAAGTTATAAAGAAAAACCTAAATTAGAATGAAATAAAAAAGCGTAATAAATAATATATATCTTCATTCCAACTCATCCATATATCCACCATATTTTCAATGTGGGATAGAATTTGTGGGAAAAGAAAAATGTGGATATATAAATATATATTCATTCCATTTTATCCATCCACCACATTTCAATGTAGGATAGACATTGTGGAAAAGAAAATATGTGGATATATATATATATATATATATATATATATATATTTCATTCCACTCCATCCATCCACTACATTTTCAATGTGGGATATAAATGGTGGAAAAACAAAGTTATCCGGGAAGATATATATATATATATATTATATATAATATATATATATATATATATCCATTAACATGAACCACGTTAAATTCAAGTCATCCCGGGAAAAGTAAAGAGTGGAATAAAAAAAAAAACCTTTGAAAATATTTTTCGCCAACTAAATGAGGTGGAAGATCACCTATTGGAAACACAAACTCGGTTGCACCAACCGAATGATCCCAACCTTCTTTTGAAGGAAAATATCTTACAAATAAAAAAGAATAAATTATTACTGTTTCAAAAGCTTTGTTGAAACCAACGGGCCAAGATAAAACACCTAAAACTAATGGACTCAAACACCATTTATTTTCACAAAGTAGCTTATGGAAGACACAATCGAAAAATCATTAGACTATCACAACCTTGGAAGGAACACAAATAATGGGTGATAAAAACATCAAAAGAGAAGTCAGACAAGACTTCGAACACCGTTTCAAAAAAGAATATATTTCTCAACAACTCCTTGACGAATATCTCCAACTAATTAATGTAGAAATTACTTGTGAAGATAACAATATGCTTATGCAGATTCTTATGAATAGTGAGATTAACAATTGGTCTTTTCCTTTGGGAACAACAAATCCCAGCTTTGATGGGATGATTGCAGAATTTTATAAAAATGTTGGAGCATCGTTGGGGTTCAGTTATCCGCGCCGTTAGGAGCTTCTTCTTGTCTGACAAGCTTCTTCGCCAAATAAACCATATGTTATCTCTCTTCTACCCAAATGCGACAACCCATCCATGACCTTACACTACAAACCCATAAGCCTTTGCTTTACAATCTATAAAATTATCTAAAAATTCCTTACCGAAAGACTCAAAAAGGTAATTGGGAAACCGATTCACCCTCTCCAAGGTGCTTTCATTTCAGATAGAGCCATTCAGGATAGTATTCTCATTACCCATCAAATATTCCATTCCTTCCGTTATCGCAAGGGTAAGGAAATGGTTGGCAATAAAGCTCGACATAGAAAAAACCTATGACCTTGTGGACTCGCATTTCACAAAAGTTGTTCTAGAAAATTTGGGTTTCATCTAACGTTTATGGGATGGATCTTTGAATGCCTCTCCACGGTATCCTTCTCCATCCTTGTTAAAAATGGTCCAATTGACATCTTCCACCCCTCAAGGGGTTTAAGACAAGGGAACCCTTTATCGCCCTAGGAGTCGAGTTGCTCGCTCGTAAATTAATGAACTCCACTACAAACAATGGCTACCCTATTGGATTTAACTTTGGTAAAGATGGTCCACACATTTCTTTTCTTGCTTTCGCAGACGACATAATTATATTCTCAAAAGGATCTATCTATGCATGTCAACTTGTTAAGAGAGTTATTGATGACTACTGCAAACTGTCCGCTCAAAAAATTAACTACCATAAGTCCGCCTTCCAACCAACATCTAGGATCCCCCGTACCATGTTGGAAGAAATTTAAGGAACACTTGGTATCACGAACGAAAAAACACTCAAAAAATACCTTGGCTAGCCTATCATTAATATATGGGAGGGTCAACAAAGAAACTTTCAGTAATATTATATGCAAATCAAAAGACCAACTAAATGAATGGCGGGCAAATGCCCTCTCACAGCAGGGGTGCTCAACACTTATTGCATCAAATCTCAACTCCAAACCACTTTATGTATGGCTGTTATTCGAGCCGAACAGCTCGAGCTTGGCTCGGACTTGGCTCGAAAAAGCTCGAGCTCGGCTCATTCGAATACATAAAACAAGCCGAGCTTGAACAATATTTTGGGGTCGAACCGAGCTCGAAAGCTCGATGTGTAAATTTACAAAAGGGGACTCCTATTTACACGATCATTTTATCGCATAATACACGATCACGAATGCGCATTGTCGATGCGCGAATTTTCGTGCATCCACAGTATACGTGCACACTTTTTTTTTAAGTTTAAGCCACGGTGGTGAAGGAGGAAGAGAGATGGACACATCCCCTCATCCGTGCCACAGTGTGCACTGTAATACGTCACCTCGTCCACACATTCCAGAGTGTGCACTGGGTTTAATCGGGAAAAAAACTCCATTAATTGTGCAATCCAATTGTCAGTTTAACTTTATGCAAATATTATAAAAAAAGAACCTAGAAAAAACTCCATTGTCTAGTCTAATTGTCAGTTTAACTTTATGCAAATATTATTAAAAAAAGAAATACAATAAGGGCTATGATGTATACAGTACATGCCTATATAGGCTATATACCTTGTCAGCTTTTTTTTTCCAGTTTAACAACGTTTTTTAGGGGGAGGGAGAGGAAAATTAAAGCATAGCTTCGAGGTAATCTAATTCAAATTTATTTACTGTATGTTTTTTTCAAACTTAGCCGCTCACTATTGACGGACCCCACTTTCGCGCACACGCGGTATGCACTCGCACTCATTCACCGTACAATTAGCGATAAATTCACCGTGCGGATAGCAATCCCCGTTACAAAATTATCCTTAGAGCATTCCCAAGAGCATCCCTAAATTTTCTTCAAAATGGAGAATGAAAATTCATATTCCCTAATTTTTTTTTGTGAAAATTCCAACAGCTTATCCATTTTAAAGAATCGTAAATTAAATTTTTAATGGGAAATTGATTTTTAATTGAAATTTGATGTAGCCATTGTCAAGCAAAAAATCAAAGGGATCTTAATTTGCAAAGACGGAGTAATTCAAGAGCATCGAACGATTTCAATAGACTATAAATATAAAGATCTAAACTTTATACAAATTTAACCTAATTATATCATGGTATATAAAGATCTAACTAAAAAAAATACCCTCACAACCACATTCGGAAAAACACCGAACAAAGTGAAGGTATGAATTAGACTTTAAGAACTAGTTAATATCATACCACTTCAATGAGAGAATCAAGAACAAAAACACCGAAACACTAATTAAGTTATCTAGGTCAAAAACGATATATTAATTAGATGCAAAAACTAAATAAAGCAAACTTAACAAAACAACATTCATGAATTCAAAAAAAAAACAAGAGATCATAATCGCAATTGTTGTAAATCGATGAATCTAGAAAAGATTACGGGGCAGACAAATAAATAATCTAAAATAACAAAGATCATGATTACTTGCTTCGGGGGCATGATCAAGCACTCAAAATAACTTGGATGAAAGAACGTGGTAATGGGGGACGGCAAAAAAATATGGCGTTGCTGCAAATATGGGGAAAACACTCTATTCTTCCTTCTTAATCCCTATTTTAGAGAATGGGTTAGGGAAACTGTTGGGTTAAAAATGAGCCAAATATTCCCCAAAAGCCCATAAATCTCTAAAATAGGGAATCTCTTGGGGATGCTCTTAGGGTTATGAATTGAAGTGTGAGTAATGAGGAGTCGTTCAGTTCGGTCGCGCTTCACTTCAGTCGCTTTTCTCTCAGTCCCTCTTCCTTTAGTCGCTCCCTTGCTCGCTCCTTAGTTCTTCTTTCCCTCGTGCAGCGCCGGTGAACTGCCACAGTAGTTCATCTTCCTTGTTCATCGTCGTTGTACCCATTCCTCTTTCAGCGCCGGTGAACTTCCTCTGTGCGACCAGGTTCGTTCCTGTTACTCCCTCCTTGTTCATCTGCGCGGCCAGACTCGAGTCGAGATTGATAATATTGTTGTTGTTCATCTTTCTATTACTCCCTCCTCTGTGGAATTGTATTGTTCATCTTCTTGTTACAGTGTTACTCCCTCCTATGCGGTCGACCGGGTCCTTGACTCCGCGCTTTGTGATTTTATTTAACTAGGTTTTTAGTCACATCTTATACCTAATTGAAAAGATCATATTACAAATTGAGAATTAAGGAACACAAAACAACACTTGTTAATTTGTCATTGTTACGAAAAGGTGGGGTATTTCAAAAATTAGGAAAAGATGCCCTTTGTGGAATTTAAACAAACTGGAATTATAATGTTCATAGAGTTGCTAATCAATTAGTTCCTATCAAGATCTACGTACGAAGTACATGATTTTAGAGTAATTGTTATATTATAGGAAGAGATGACTCATGTGGTTGTAGAGACGGATTGTCTCAATTTGATCACGAAGCTTAAGGGGAAGTCGGGTGCGTGGTCCGTGGGAGCTATTCTGCAAAGGATCAGGGAGAGAGCAAGTGGGCTTGAAGAAGTGCAATGGAGTTACACATGAAGACAGGGCAATAGTGTGGCACACTGTCTAGCAAACAAGAGGCATGTTCGGTGTTTTTTCACTTGCTTTGAAGACTTTTTTCTAGAAGATGTAATGACAGTATTAAACTAATATAGTTGCTTGTTTGGTTATCAAAAAAATAATGTAAGTTGCATCTGTCATATGCGAACCGAGCCGAATGAGCCTAACTGACGAGCTCAGGCTCGTTCGTTCAGCTTGTTCGAGCTCAAACAAGCCAAGATCGAGTTTCATCCTGGGCTCATGACCGAGCTTGAGTGCAAAAAAAAGCTCGAATAATTTTTGGGCTCAAGCTCGGCTCTGCTCATTTCCCATTCGAGCCAAGCTTGAACATGTCAAGCTCGGCTCGTTGGGCTCGAATATCACCACTAGTTTTATGCAATGCAAAACTCCACGCTGCCCTCCTCGGTACACAAGGGACCCGACCAATTGAACCGCACTTTCTTCTGGAATAAGGATGCCGAACATCGCCCTCTTATTAACTGGGACAAAATCTATCGTGCTAAAAATAAAGGCGGCCTAGGAATCCAAAAGTCACAACAAAGGAATGAGGCCCTTCAAATGAAGCTCCTATGGAAAATCCTGGCGGAACTGAAAAATTGATGGGTTAAAGTTGTCCAATACAAACACATTAAAACTTCACCCATCCTTTATTACAAGCGGAAAGGTGGTGCGTCGTGACAATGGTCAAAGCTTACCCCACTGATTGAAAAGTTTAAATCTGGCCTTATATGGTCAGTAGGAGATGGTAAGTCAATAAATTTTCTGAAGGACAATTGGGTCTCATTGGAGTCATTAGACTCTAGACTCAACCCTAACACTTCGCCTAATCTAGATGAAACGCTGAGTGAGTACATCATGGGAGGGAAATGGTGGGAGGAAAAACTTTCAAAAAAGTTGCTCAGGGAGATTATATTGTTACAGAAATCATGAATATCCATCTTCCTTCTAACACCTTCCCCGACAGGCTCTATTGGTGGTCGGACAAAAATGGTTGGTTCAACATGGAAAGTGCGGACAAATTCATAACAAACCACCACCATATAAACAATGATATAAACAATTGGATCTGAAACATTTCTGCTCCGCCAAAAATAAAGAATTTTCTCTTGAAACTATGCCACAATGACCTACCTACTAAGGTGCGCCTTAACAAAAAAGGAATTACGATTCACAAGACATGCGAGTTCTGCAACCAGGCTGACGAAGATGATACCCACTTATTGTTTGAATGTTGTTTTAATTCTATCAACGCCATTTTGAACCCTATAGATAGACAACAGATTAATAGTCTTATATCCTCATCTAGAAACATACAACCATCTTGGGTATCTTGGGTACAACACTATTTAAATCGGACAAACAACTAGTTGCTTTTACCTGGTGGACAATTTGGAACACAAGAAACAACTTCGTTTTAAAAAACGATCAAATACCAAATCCTACCAATATCAAAACATTAACTCTAAACCATATTAAAAAATGGCATTCGGCTTGCACTCTTAATTGAGATAGAGTCCAGTTTCAGTTACAAACAATGACAACAGAAAGACATGCCGATTACCGACAAAAAACAAAGTCCATAAATGGCGAAAGCCCCTGACGTTAAAACTCAATTTCGATGGATCTACATTATCTAATAGGGACAGCTCCATCAGATATATAATTCGTGACTGGACTGACACCCCTATTCACATAGGCCACGCCATAGTAGGAACGAAATCTCCTATTGGTGCTGAGGCACTGGCTCTGAAACAAGGGGTATTACAAACTCTACAAATGCGTATAAATAAAATTCAGATTGAAGGTGACTCGTTGATAATTATAACCACATAAAGTTAAAAAAACATTGTCCTTGGGAAATTGAATTGATAATGTCTAACATTAAAATACTTCTGCACAATATGAGAGAGATCACTTTCTCTCATGTACCTAGTAGTGGTAATAGAGCGACGGACAAGGTTACACGCCTTTGTTGTTCTACTAGGGGTGTTAGTACAATCAATAATTTAGGTCTCATCGACCGCATCCGTCAGATGCTACCGGTTAGACGATTCAGCCAAAATTTTTCCTAATAAAAAAAAATCTAGAACCAATGCAAACCAGGATACGAAAAAAAGAGAAATGAAAACACTAAAACCACGTTAACTACCCTGCAGTTTTCTTTTGCTGGTTCTCCTTTGCTCTCAACATCAACAATCTCTCTCAGCATCATCAGTTCACACTTTTCATCTTGATGGAATTTTTTTTCAAGTTATGTTTATTTAATCATAAGCATCATCATACCCTCACGCTTCTCTCATTTCCTCTGGCTGGTCCCCCCTTTGGTCTCATCAGTTTCACCTCCTTCCATTAAGTAATTTTCTTGTAACATCACTTGATTCCTAACTCGAATAATCCAACACCCCACCATTTATACAACACCCCACCCCATAACAAATTCTTCTCCTTCTGTTCAAGCAAAGCAGCTACTCCCTCACTTTCTCTGCTTTCTGCCTTCCCCTTTTGGATCTTTGTGCATTTTATTGAGATTCGTTCTCAAATGGGTTACTCCCAATGCACAAATTGCACTGATTCCAGCGACCTCCTTTCGGAGAAGAGGGATTCTAGCGGTTGTAATCAGCGCTGTGTGTACAGCAATCACCTAAATTTCAAGACCCTTTTGGTGAAGATGATTTGGGATTTTGGGTTGTCCTGTTTCCTCCCTTGCCGCCCGACCGAACATCAGGGTTTGGGTGAAGACATCAATGGAGAAAATCATACGAATTTGGAGCACAACAAGGCCTGGTTGCTTGCTGAGTCAGGTGGGTGTGCAGCTGACCTCACAAATGGCGAACCCAACTCCGTTCACTCCTCTTTCAGGTTCAGCTTCTGCTCCCAGGTGGAGCTTGATTCATTGAAGAACACCTGTACCCCTAATACCACCGTTTTGATGGTGAATTTGGACAATAATTTGACGGATTCACTCTCGAGGGAGCTCAAATGGAGGCGGATTGAATCACTGGAGAGGACCATTTCCCCTGCTGCTTACTCATTGATCCGGTTCAGCTATTCAGAAATCCTTGCTGCTACCAGAAACTTCTCTCAAGGTAGTCAATTTAGTTTTTTTTTCCATGATTTCAGCACTTATTTGATTTAGTGTTTTTGTTAATTTGAAGTTTCTTTATCTGAATTTGGATAGGTAGGGTATTGGGAAGAGGGGCATTGAGCTATGTGTTTAGAGGAAGAGTAGGGTTCTTGAGAACAGCTGTGGCAATCAAGAGGTTGGATAAGGAGGATAAAGAGTCTTCAAAGGCATTTTGCAGGGAATTGATGATTGCAAGCTCCTTGCAACACCCAAACATTGTCCCTCTCTTGGGATTTTGTATAGATCCAGAGGAAGGCTTGTTCTTGGTTTATAAGTATGTCTCCAGTGGTAGCTTAGAGCACCATTTACATGGTATAGTTCTTGTTTCATTCTCCAAAAGTTTTGTGTTTTGAGATCCTAAGAATTGAGGTTGAATTCTGAATATTACCCTTTTTTCAGATAAGAAAGGGAAGAAGGGCTTTGCTTCCCTTTCGTGGTCTGCGAGGTATAAGGTCGCAGTTGGAATAGCTGAAGCAATTGCATATATGCACAGTGAGACTGAAAGATGTGTTGTTCATAGAGACATTAAACCATCTAATATTCTCTTGTCTTCCAAGAAGAGGCCTAAGGTGAATAAGTGTGCCTATGGTTGAGATTACATAGTTTTAGATTTGATCCAGCTTTCTTTGTTTGTTGAACTATACTAACTTGGTTAGATGATGGTGATTTATTCAGCTGTGTGATTTTGGATTAGCTACTTGGACTCCGGCTCCATCCGTCCCTTTCCTTTGCAAAACGGTTAAAGGGACATTCGGGTAAGCTCTTGATCGAGATGTTTCTACTTGAATACTAGTTAGGCCAACAGAACTCTAAGCTAATATGGAACTTGAATGTTTGCAGCTATCTTGCGCCAGAGTATTTCCAGCATGGGAAGGTATCTGATAAGACTGATGTATATGCTTTCGGTGTGGTCCTCCTTGAGCTGCTCACTGGGCGAAATCCAATCGAATCAAGCAGGCCAGCGGGTGAAGAAAACTTGGTTCAGTGGGTAGGTTCATTAAAACCTTCCTTTCTTGACTACTTACTGGGTAGAATTACTTAAGTTTAAATCATTTAATGATCCATATTTGGTTCAGTGGTCCTTGTGATCGGTTCAATTCAACATCCATGCTGCATTTTTTTTCGAGTTCACGTGGAACTTCCTTTAGCATTTATTTCATCTAGGTACTTACTTGATCAATTGGCTTATGGTTGGTGCTAGACAAGCAACCAAAATTGCAGATGAATTTAATCAAACTTGTAGGGTTTTAATTTACTGCAATCCTGGTGCAAAAAAGGCACATGATGCTCATGACTTCCAGCGGTTGTGCGGACACTTGTGATAGATTGTCATCTGAAATCTAGCTATTTGATGTGCTTATCTGCTACCCCATTTGTTATCCTACAAAATCCTTAATGGCATATCTTGTCTACTACTTGCAGGCGAAGCCACAATTAGACCAAAGAAGAACGAACAATCTCGACAAATTGCTAGACCCACGAGCCAAGCTGACCCCTAAGAGTTCAGTGCAGATAGCCCGTATGGCCCGGGCAGCATCTGCCTGTGTAAGCAGTGAAGAATCAAGCAGGCCAGGGATAATTGATGTCATTACGCTACTGAGAGGTGAAGAATCGTTCTGCTATGTAAATCAAAAGATTGGTTCTTCGAGATATTTGGGTAATTGTTACACTCAACAACAGCAAATGAAGAATGAGATAACGAATCACCTGGCTCTAGCGATGCTCGGCGTCCCAGATCTAGAGGATGACGATTCCTTGTACAGCAGATGATCTGTGAGACTGTGACAAGCCAGTGGCTTCTGTTTTTTTTGTATGTGCCTGCTTCTCTTTTCAATCTCCCAATTCCTAAATCACGGCATTGTTTCCTATGCTTTATCTGCCTCTTGGCAGTTCATGATTTATGGAAGTAAATAGGTTTAGACTGGATGAATCCTTGTGTATAGGAATCTTGTAGGCTTTCTTTCATGTCAGAAATTGTGTAGATATCTTCCATGCTATTTTCCCTCGGTTTCGAGGGAAGTGTGCGACGATTCGCCTTTGGTAGTAGACAAGGTAGGAAATGATGATACATGATTGCGAGTTAACACCATTGATGATGAGTATGTAAGCGCTCGTTTGACAGTGATCATTTTTACTTTCAAAGCTTTACATGTAACTCAGATTTCTAATGAAGGGAGGAAAGCTCTATAACATAATCTCAATTGGGAATGAAACTATAGGAGATGAGTCAAGACACAAGGAGATAACAATTTAACTAGAAGATCTTAGCAACGTCCCTAATCAATCCGCGGTTAGCTTGTGCGAACGCTGTAAACTCCTCTAGGGAGATGAACCCGTCGCCATCGGTGTCAATCTCGTCCATCATCCGCTGGACCTCCTCCGGCGTGACGGATCCGAGCATCTTGAGAGCTTCTCCGAGCTCCGCAGACGAAATCTTCCCATCACCATTGGCGTCAAAGCGTTTGAAGATCCTCTCGCGCGCATCTATGTCCTCAGGGGTGTCAGCGGACATGGTAGTTCCCGGGTGAATTGATGTGGATACAACTATAAACAAAGGCAAAGGAAACAAAAATAAATAGATAAAAAAAAAAAAATGAAGCGTTTTCTTAGACGTCGGGTTTTGGTTGATTATTTGGATTAGAGAGTCCTAATAAAGAGAAAGCTTGTTGCCCAAAAAAGGGAAAAGTGGGGGTTGTGTAGTGTTCCTTTAGGCTTGGCGTGGGGCTTTGCTTGAGATACGGATAACCAATGGAGCCCAATTGTGTGTTTGTTACATTTAGTAGCGACGCATTTTTATTTTGGATAATGGGGTTACCTCGACTTCATGGTTAGGGAAAACGCTACATATATCACCTTCACACCCTTTTTTTTTAAAAAATTAATAGACCAGAAAGAATTTAAAAAGCTTACATTCTATATGTCCGGCCACTTAAAACCATTCTTGTATGTGAAGATCAAGGATCTCTACTGCTGTTATGACAGCAGTGCCAAAACCTGATCAAAAACTCAAAATAAAATCCTGAAATCAATACTCTCTGTCTCACTGTTTCATTGGGGAACAAAAGGAAAGAGCTCAGCCGTCATAGGCTAAAGCTGATCTTTTTGTTGATCCCAAAAACCCTACTAAATACATCAGCTTATATAGCTGAGAGGCACGTCCTAGACAAGTGCTCTAGGAGCTTATTACAGAGGGCAGAAAAGAAAGGAAAATAACACTAATGCCATTAGCTAACAAGTAAGGTAGAAAGAAGGAATGAGAAATGGATAAATGTAGCATATATGAGACATATTTCCACATTGTAAATGAGAATACAAAGTTCATAATGAAAGGAAATATCATTAGTAAAGAGATGAAATAGGAAAGGCTAGTTAGATGATTCATTGTACGATTCATTTTTGCTGAAGATGTATATACCTTGAAAGCAATCAAACCTATAGGAATTTATATAGGAATTTGAGATAATCATCTTAGTTTTTCATTGAAACTTTCACACCAATAAAGTCTTTTGACCATCGGTTAATGATCAACTTTGACTATTTGACCAATTTTTTTGTTTTTTTTTTCAATGTTGATGTCACTTTTTTATGCCACTTTTTTTTATATCATTTTTATAATGTAATGGTTTGATGCCATTTTTTTATTGTAATTGTTGATTGATGTCACATTTCTAATGTATTTGTTTAATGACACTTTTTAATCCATTGTTGATGCCGCGTATTTTAATATATTTTTTCAATACCAATTTTTTTTAATTCTGCCAATACCAATGATATTTTTTCATAAAACATTTTTGATAAATTATTCATATATTGTTAATAATATATTCTTAATGATAATAATTTATTGATAACACTTTTTATAAAATTAATGAATCTTTTCTATAAATGATGTCAATTTTTTGTAATGAACTTAAAATAACCATTTATATAGTGTGTCATTGATTGACTAAAAATGTGTCATCAATATCAAAAGTAAACCACAACAATACAACATATCATTAACATATAATACGTCTTTAAAAGTATCTTTAACAAAATTTCACATCAACGTAAATTTAACCTTATTAAGTGACATCATCATATGCTTCACCTTATAAAGTGGTCTAAGTTGCAAACCGGATTCGTGGAGCTGAGCCAATCTAGCGATCTCCCTTAGTGAGTCGGGTTTGAACTGCCTTATGTGCATTTGGAGATGAGGGTACAGACAGGGCTGGACCTGAGGCGAGGCCAAACAGGCCATCGCCTCAGGCCCAATAATTTGAAGGGGCTCAATAATTTATATCTTACCAATCCCAATCTCAATATATATTAGAAAAAAAAAATTAGTAAATGGCCCAAATCAAGCCCGTGAATGATATGACCAACTTGCTATTTTTTTGGATTGGGCCCACTTGCTTAGTTTTTTTTTTTTGAAAAGGAAATAATTCGAAATCCCAGACAACAATATAAATCCGGGAAGTCGAGAGGCCGAAAGGAATCGGCAGATGGGCTAACCGTCATGAAACAACCAGAAATAACAATGAGAAAACCCAAATACAAACGATCACGGCGAAGGAGACCAACAGAGAGACAGTCGAAAGACATTGAGCGGAGGCTGTGAATGCCGAGAACATGGGAAAGTCGATGGACAGACACGACGTCTCGACGCCGGGGAGACAGAGGCAGAGACCAATCAGCGGAAAAGGCATCACCTGGGGAAGTGTGGATCAACGACGTTCCCCCCACCTGGATGAGGGATCTTCGAGAATCACGAACACTGCCACGGTCAAATCGAACAACAGCGCGCCCGAAACTGCAACTTCATCCGGAACTAAACAGAGCCGAACCTAAGAAACGACGCCTCTTCGAAGGAAAACTAAAACCAAGATCAAAAGAAACAGGTAATAGAGTTATCAGCGAGTGAGTCATCTGAGAAGACTTAAGTCGGTATGACCCGAAATTTCCATATTTATATAGATTTTAATTTATTTGTGTATATATATAAATAAATTAAAATGTATATAAATATGAAAAAATCGGTCTATGATTTGAACAAGTTGTTAGAGAGTATTAGAAATATGTTATTTTAATATAGTTTGGGTACTCCACCAAAAACAACACCCTTGGGCCCGAAAGAGCCTGAACTTGGGCCCCAAGGAGCAAATGCTTGGGCCCAAGGAACAAGAGGTGGGAATGGGGGAATGAGCGGATTCAGCCTAAGAACAGGATAGGCGAAGAGGAGGTATTAGCACCGCCGAACGAGACCGTCGATCAGAGACAAGCCAGGACGGAGGCGACTGAGGTGGGGGAGTATGGTGGTGAGCCGGCGACATCAGAACAAGAAGAAGCCCGTACAAGGGCAAAAATTAGATTATGGTAGATCTGGGCGGCAACGGCGAACGGAGACAGCCCGCGACCGGAGATGACGGAGAAGAGAGCGGGTTAGCCAGGAACATGAGGGCCGTCGTAGTGAGCCGGATCCCCGAAGAAGAAGCTGATAACGACGAACCACTACGGAGGGGCACCCACGGAGATTGAAACGGTGGTTCAGAGCGATAACGAGAAAGATCCAGGAGCAAACCGCGACGGAGGATTCGGGGGAATTTGGATGGATCGGAGGTGGGAAATGCCGGTGAAGCCGCAACACCGGGGCCGAAAAACCGAGGAGCAGCGGCGGAGCCGACATGGGAAACGGGACTCAGGTGGAGATGGAGGCGGAAGAAAAGCTTATCCATGTTCATGGTGTGAGTATAGCATCAATGTCTCCGTGTTGGAATTTGTTGTTTAATTTATGTCAAATGTGATTTGAGCGCTCAATTTTGTTCTCAATTAGGCTTTTGGTGAGCAGGAAGAAAAGTTTCAGTTAAGTATTCCATTTGATTCAGAGTAAATACAAACTTTACATGCTTTGTTCAAACATGGGGTATTTGCACATTGTGTACAATCAGCAAAAAGAAATGGCAAATACACCATCCCTGAACACCAATTTTGGAAATTGGAGGATGAGCACTATGCAAGGTTGTGGCGGGGGAGGTCGGAGGGCTCCCAAACCAACCTGAGTATTGTTGCTTATGATGATGGGGTTGCCCAAAAATTAGTTGTTGTTGATATACTTTGATATGGGGTTGAGATTGATAATCTCGGTTTTTTTCCCGAGTGTTGTTATACTTTGATTTGGGGTTGAGATTGATAATCTCAGTTTGTTCCCGAGTGTTGTTATACTTTGATTTGGGGTTGAGATTGATAATCTCGGTTTGTCCTCGAGTGTTGTTATACTTTGATTTGGGGTTGAGATTGATAATCTCGGTTTGTCCCCGAGTGTTGTCATACTTTGATCTGGGGTTGAGATTGATAATCTCGGTTTGTTCCCGAGTGTTATCATACTTTGATTTGGGGTTGAGATTGATAATCTCGGTTTGTCCCCGAGTGTTGTTGTTATGAATTATGATGGTGGTGGGTAGAGATGGCGGTGGGTAGAGATGATGGTGGTTGGTTGATGGTGGAGGTTTAGGTTGTGGAGTAGTCTCCCTCTCTCTAGAATTCTAGAGAGAGGAGAGAGTTTTTCTCATAAAACTAGTATATGGGGCCCACTTGCTTAGTTTTTTTTTTTTTGATTAGGTAAGAATTCGGTTGTCCTCCAAATAGAGGACTAACCGAAGGCATCCTTTCGGATGAGGTCCAAGAGACCGGGTTCTGAAATACTGGCTCCCATACTAGAGCAGGAGTGGCTAAGGTGTGCGACCTTATCAGCCACTCTATTACCATTACGGTAAATATGAGAAAAGCATACAGCCACTCTATTGTATATTCAATGGGCCCACTTGCTTAGTTGTTCTGAGTGATTTTGTTTCTCCCCCCTTTGGCCTACTACATTTCTTTAACCGTTTTAGAAAGTGGGCGTAATTTATTTTTGAAATAAATTATAATTATTATAAAATTATAAATTTCTTTTTTGACATAAACCATAATTATTATAAAGTTATAAAAAAATGTACTCCAAAAGAATCCTTCCTCTAAAAAAGACCATGCCTCCATCATTATATATAAAAATGAAATTAAATCTATTAAATTAATTAGTTGAATTTTTTTTATAAATATTCACTTGATTTGTTAGGGTAATTTATTGAAATAATTTATTTCATTCATAAATCTGTCAATCTTTATATATAATTATAGATTTAACACACTTTAAATGTTATTATGTGAGTAAGGAATTAGGGAAACAAATCGATACTTTTACTAAATTTTCATGTGATTTAATGGGGCTTTTGTAGAAAAACAAATTGATTATTATAAGAACTAAGGGCCCAATTAAATATCTCGCCTCGGGTCGTTTAAATCTCAGGTCCGGCCCTGGGTACAGATTCGCCAAGAACATACTCAACTCGTGCTCCTTGGACAAATTAAGGCTAGTGAGAGCACACTCAAATTTATCGAGGAATTCTAGCACAGGTTCAACTTGTTTGAAGTTCACCAAAATCCGCTAAAGGATCAACAAGCAATCGACCAAATCGAGTAGAAATATCAAAAAATACTCAAGCTAGGATGGATACTAACTATACCTATTTCGTATATAATTATGGTTTTACTGGAGTGCCCCCATCCCTCCCAAAATGGAGAGACGCCAATCTCACCTTCATTTTCGACAAGGTGTTACCGAGGAGGAAAAACTGCTCGCAATGAGCAACCCATTCCCGAGCCAGTGTGCCATCAAACTTGGGAAATTCAACCTTCGTTAGCCTAGTTGCTAACCTTGTGGGCAAGATCTGACCTCCGTTGAGTTGCAACGTACGACCCATTCGCTTGCCGAGTAGTGCTCAATTGACCCAAATTCTTTGGATCGGGGATCGGGATTCGACGAGTTTGAGGAACCTCCGATTTCAATAGATCCTACCTCCAGAGAGCGTATTGGAGTTGTTGGAGTGCTTTGTGCACTCAATAACTTAGCGAGCATCCCCTTGACATCATCCATTCTCTTTATGAGCTTCGTGTTTAATGAGATTATGGAGTGTTTTGCAGATCTCAGATTAAGTTTTAATGATCAATTTTAAATGCTTTATTAGTCCTATGTAATAGGATATGTCATTGGGTCCATCACTTGTCATATCCGGGTGGGTAGTATCCACCTTTATTTCTGTGTTTTTGTCTTCTTGTTAGGAGCCAATAAGGCCTTAGCAGCTAGCCATCTGTAGGGACTATTTAAGCTCTTTTTCTTCCCTAAAATGAGTAAGAGTGAGAGTATATTTGGAGTTGTAGCTTGGCTGCAAGCAACCCTAAAACCTTGATTGTTGATCCCTCTGTTTTGGTCCATTTCTGTGCTTGTTTTCGTATCTGTTGCTTGAATCATCATCATCTGGCATCACAGTTGCCAGAGGTTCCATCAAAGAGGTTCTTTTGCAGTGTTATCTCCCATTAGATATTCCACTTGCTTGGCTAGGTATTGGAGCAATTGTTGACGAGTTTCGATTACAATGGCCACAAGAATTCAACTACTCTAATACCACTGAAACAGGAAATGAAATCAGCTACAAACAATTTGAACTTGAAACTGAGCTATTCTAGACCTAAAAACCAACCGTGAAGTAAAATAGCTTATTCAAAGGAGCAACGGAATGGAAATCGTAAGTAAATTGCGAAGTTTCAGAGAGAACTTGGGAAAGAAGGGAAATGAGATATGAAATTGGATGCCTTTTCATTCAAACAGGTTTACAACCGTTATTTATAGGCTACGAAACGAGTAAACGGGTTAAACAAAAAATGGATGCTGGTTTAGGCTAAGCCACTAATACATAAGAGCTAGACTTGTCAATCAGGTCATTTTGGGTCGGGTTCAGATTTGGGTCATTCGAGTTCCGGGTAGATCGGGTTTCAGATCAATCGGATTACCGGTCATTTCATGTTGAGTCAAACCAAGTTTGTCCCGATTTTGAGTCAACCCAACGCGTTTTAAAATATCAAAATATTATCACTGATAGATTACATATTGTATAGTGGGCCTATCAGGCCCAAGGCCCAATCTCTTGTAACCTATATATATATGATTATGTTAATGAATGAAACACTGAATGAGGACTTTACATCAATTGCATCTCTCTACATGATATCACAGCCTTTTCTTCATTACGGAACCCTAATTTGATCCTCCCGCCTCACCTTTCCACTTACCGCCGTCGCTGCCCTCCCTCTTTTCCGTCACTACCCTACCCTACTTCCGCCGCTCCCGTCTCTCTCGGCACCATGGCCGACAAGCACACAATCCCCTCATCCCTCACTATCTCCAGCATCAATAATTGCATCCCCCGACCCGTCTCCTGCCACGTCAAAAGCCCTACCACCGCCTACTCGCCCCCTGCCTTCGGTCGCTTTCACGAGTTCGCTTCGACGCAAGGCTCCGTGCGCGTCACAAGCGGCGGCAGCGGCAGCGGCCACAGCACTCCGCAGCGGCCGCAGCATACGCCGACTGGTGGCCTTCGATGGTCCCCGGTGCCTGGCTTCAACCCTCTTTCGATGCAATCCGGCTTTCCTGCCCCTCGACATGCCGGTCCTCAGAGCTACCTGACATCATCTGATCAAGGTTCTGTTCCGTCTGATGGGCATCACGCCTTCTCCTCTATGCAGCCGACATCTCCCGACTCCTCTTGGTACATGGACATTGGTGCCACTTCCCACATGACGAACTCCTCAGGTAACCTCTCTTCTATTTCCTTTAAAGGTCCTGCACACTCTATTATCGTCGGCAATGGTGGTCGCCTTGCTACTTCAGGGATTGGCCAAGCCAAATTACAGACCCCAACCCACCCACTACACCTTAACAATGTCCTCATTGCCCCAAAGATTGTCAAAAACCTTATCTCTGTCCGTCAGTTCACTACTGACAATAACGTTTCTCTTGCGTTTGATCCCTTTGGTTTCTCTGTGAACGATCTTACTACGGGGGTTACTCGCTTGAGATGTAACAACACTGGGGAGCTCTACCCTGTCACACCATCTTCTACATCCAGTCAGTCGTGCCCGGTCGCCCTCTCGGCATCGTCGTCCAGCCTGTGGCATGCACGCCTGGGCCATCCCAGTGCTGCCATTCTAGATGTCCTCCGTTCTCAGAGTGTTGTCCACTGTAATAAAGAGCTACGCTCTAGTTTATGCTCTTCCTGTCAGTTAGGCAAACATGCAAGACTGCCGTTCCAACAGTCCTTGAACTCCACCCTTGCACCTTTTGACATCATTCATAGTAACATTTGGACCTCTCTTGTACCTAGCAAGGATGGTCACAAGTACTACCTTTTATTTCTTGATGACTACACTCATTTTTTGTGGGTTTTTCCATTACAATTTAAGTCCCAAGTGTTTCCTATGTTTGTCAAGTTCCATGCCTACATCAAAACACAATTTCACACCTCAATCAAATGTTTCCAATGTGACAATGACCGTGAATTTGATAACAAGGACTTTCACTCTTTCTTCACCACAAATGGCATCTCCTATCGGTTGTCATGCCCCTATACATCTCAGCAAAATGGCAAGGCCGAGAGAATTATTCGGACAATAACCAACATGATGCGTTCTCTCCTTTTTCACGCATCCATTCCCCTTGCCTATTGGCCTCACGCCTTATCAACGACATGTTATCTCCTCAACATCCTCCCTTCTACTACCCTCCAGCATCGCTCACCCACTCAGGCATTATATTGCACCATGCCTAGATATGATCACCTTCGTACCTTCGGGTGCCTGTGTTTTCCAAACATGTCCTCCACCGCCCCACACAAACTCCACCCACGCTCCACTCCATGTGTCTTCCTTGGCTATCCGTCAGATCATCGCGGTTACCTTTGCCTCGATGTTCAGAGCCATAGGCTTATCCTGTCACGTCATGTCACTTTTGATGAGTCTCGCTTTCCTTTCTCTTCCCCTTCTCCCTCCTCTCCCACACCTACTGTCTCCCAGTCTGAGTCAGAGTCTCACTTCCCACACTTCCTCCTTCCCCAGAGCTCTATCGGTGCTCCTGCTTCTCCCCCTACACCGCCCCCACCATCGCCTCCTCCTCCTACCACCAGACCACACACCCGCAGTGTCTCCGGTGTATTCAGACCTCGTCAGATCGTCTCTATGCACGCCTCCGATCACCCCGCCAACACCTCCCCTGAGCCCTCCCGAACACACCTCCCTTCAGCCTCATTGTCGCGACCGCAGCATCGTGCTGCGCCCGCGGCATACCCCCCTGCCGCGGCCGCCTTGCCGCGGCCGCTGCCTTATGCCGCGCCCGCCGCACAAATTAACCCCGCCCCCACCATTTCCCAAGTCCCTCCAGCCTCACACCCGACCTCGCTCTCCCCCATCCCCACCTCCCACAAAACAGCCCTCCTCGACCCGAAGTGGCAAGCGGCTATGTTCGATGAATACAGAGCCCTTACAAGGAATGGTACCTGGGTTCTAGTTCCTCGCCCTCCTGAGGCGAACGTCATTCGCTGCATGTGGCTCTTCCGCCACAAGTTCCGCTCTGATGGTATATTGGAACGCTACAAAGCTCGTCTTGTGGTTAATGGTCGATCTCAGCAGACAGGTATTGATTGTGATGAGACATTCAGCCCCATGGTCAAGCCTGCCACTATCCGAGTGGTGCTAAGCTTAGCGTTATCACGACATTGGGCTATTCATCAGCTGGATGTCAAGAACGCCTTTCTGCATGGCCATCTGAATGAGACAATTTACATGTTTCAGCCGCCGGGGTTCGTTGATCCTGATCATCCCAAGCACGTTTGTCTCCTGAAGCGCTCTCTATATGGTCTGAAACAGGCTCCGCGTGCCTGGTTCCAGCGCTTTGCATCTCATCTGCTACGCTTGGGCTTCGTTGGCAGCCGCTCGGATTCGTCTCTGTTTATCTATCGCAGAGGCACAGACATGGCCTTTCTGTTACTATATGTCGACGACATCATCCTCACTGCCTCTTCTGATGCTCTTCGGACGTCTATTATTTCCCAGTTGAGTGCTGAGTTCGCCATGTCGGATCTTGGGCCGTTGACTTATTTCTTGGGAGTCTCCGTGCAGCATCATGCGTCTGGGTTGTTTCTCTCTCAGAGTAAGTATGCTGCCGAAATTAATGCTCGGGCCAAGATGAGCAACTGTAAGCCGGTCGCCACCCCTGTTGATACTTCCAACAAGCTCAGTTCTCACTCTGGTCCTCTGGTTGATGATCCGACGTTGTATCGGAGTCTTGCCGGGGCATTGCAGTACCTCACATTCACTCGTCCAGACATCAGTTATGCCGTCCAGTAGATTTGCTTGTTTATGCATGCGCCCAGGGAACCGCACTTTCAGGCCTTGAAGCGGATCATACGGTACATCAGTGGTACCCTCGAGTTCGGCACCACGATCTCCCCTTCCTCTCGGCATGACCTCATCGCTTACACTGATGCGGATTGGGGTGGTTGTCCTGACACACGTCGCTCCACGTCTGGCTACTGTGTCTTCCTCAACGACACTCTTGTGTCGTGGTCAGCGAAGCGTCAGTCTGTGGTGTCTCGCTCTAGCGCCGAGGCTGAGTATAGGGGCGTCGCCAACGTTGTTTCCGAGTGCTGCTGGCTGCGCGATCTCCTTCTTGAGCTCCGCTGCCCTCTTCAGAAGGTCACCCTGGTCTACACCGACAATGTCTCCGCCGTTTATCTGGCCAGCAACCCAGTCCAACACCAGCGCACGAAGCACATTGAGCTTGATCTCCACTTCGTTCGGGACAAGGTTGCTCTTGGACATGTTCGTGTTCTCCATGTCCCGTCCTCCTATCCGTACACTGATATCTTCACAAAGGGTTTACCTCGTCAGTTTTTCCTCGATTTTCGGTCCAGTCTCACTGTACGGGACCCTCCACTTTCGACTGCGGGGGTTTGATAGATTACATATTGTATAGTGGGCCTATCAGGCCCAATGCCCAATCTCTTGTAACCTATATATATATGATTATGTTAATGAATGAAACCCTGAAGGAGGACTTTACATCGATTGCATCTCTCTACAATCACAATTAAATTAAATTATAAATATATCAAATTAAACCGAATAATAATATTATAATTACATTTCTTAATATTATTAATATTATAATATTATATAAATGTTTTAAGCATAAAAAATTTATATTTTTACAAATAAGTGTTCTAAACATACTATAATTATAAATATATACGTTATTTAACTTATGATTGACATTAACGAACACAGTTGCATGACGAATATGTTTAGGTTCTATGTGGCGCTTGTGTGTTATATATATGGTGCTGACTCACCGGTCGATTTTGACTCAATGAATCATCATATCTCGATCCAAAATTTTTTTAGTCATTCGAGTACGAGTCGATTTTGGGTTTCTAAACACTGGGTTCAAATTCAAAAAATTATTTGGCATTCAAGTTGGGTCATGTCAAAACATGCCTAATAAGAGCCCTGTTGGCTCAATGACTTGTAGTGAAATAAGCTAAAGTCCTTTTACACAAAGCCCAACCACATTGACAACAAAAATTTGCTCCTTTATTTACGCGTCTTTACGATTTGAACAAATGCTATGAAGAATGACTAAAAATAAGAACTTAATATTGGCTTGCCTTGTCAGCTTACTCTTTCCATGTAAGAGTAAAGAATAGAAATTGAACTAGAATTTGAAAATAAATTAAAAAGAGTTTTATTTCTCAAATTGACAACCTTGTTTGAAGTAGTTGGTTAAAAAAACCGGAAAGACTTGACTTGAAATTTTAGAAAAATAAAACTAAAATTGTATTTCTAGCTTCCCATTTTGAAAAGTTTGGATGGTGACGCGTTCTGCTTTCAATTTTCTCGGTGTTGACGTTCTTACCATGATTGCATTTCATTTCTTGTCGTTTCGAAAAAATCGTGCATGTGTGGTTCCCGAAAGCTTCTCTTTGAGTCAAAATATGAGGTTTCCATTGCTGTTCCCCAAGAGTTCCTATTGTGTTACTTCTTCGTATTGCTTGGAATTTCCTACGATCATGTCTTCCGTTCGTCATTGCCGATTTCACCTTATTACGCTTCCTACCAATGAACATGAGATTGTGATCGTTATTATTTTGCTCAAATAGTCGTGGTGTTCCGAGTTGTTGGACTGAGTTGTGTGCCAATCATTGATCGTGGTTGAGCTATTCACGTTCATACTTCTTCCCATGCGTGTCATTGTGATCTGCTTCTAGTAGTACTGCTTTTTGTCAATGTCTACTCACTCTTTTACTTGGATCACTGCTTTCGTTGAGTGCTTGTATTTTATCTTGACATATTGTTGTTGTGGTCTTGCAGTCCTATTGCTACATGTTGGTTGATCTATCTTCCATTTTTTAGTGCCTCTCGATTTACCGACACTTTTTCCTTTGTATAAAAAAGACCAGCCACATGTTGTTGCTCCATCTGCCATTTTTTACGGCATCTTGATTTACCAGCTCAAATTCTTATCTTTATAAAAAAAAACTTGTTAAAAAAAAAAAAGCCCAGCCACATGGTAGAAGTTGGTGTTCACGCGTCTGCATGTCAAGAGCCAAAAATGTTCCTTCAAAATGTCAAGAGCTAAAACACGACTCTCATGGCATAGAGGTTCGACTATGCAAAGGTTTCTTCATAGGCAGCAGCACGACGCTCCAACTCGTGGGAAATTCAGCTATAAACTCTCCCAATTTTCTCGTTCACCAAGTGATTCATCCACTTATCTCCAATTAAATAACGCTATTGAAGAATGTGCCCTTCAAGGGGATTTAAAGAAGACTGAAGCAATCCATTGTCTTCTCATCAAGAACACCGTAGCTGATGGTGTTGTCGAAATTTGGAACAAGCTGATCTTCTTGTATGTCCAGTTAGGTCGGTTGCGTTCCGCATGCCAGGTGTTTGATGAAATGCCTCAAAGAAATGTTGTCAGTTACAACACCTTGATTTCTGCTTCTGTTCGCACCTGTGATGTTGACAGAGCTGTTTGCCTCTACACTGAAATGAGGGCGGCGGGTATTCATCCGAATCATATAACTCTGGCTAGCTTGATTCGTGCTATGAATAGGGGCGACGTGTTCCATGCTCATGTAGTTCAGTGTGGTCTTGCGTGGAATGAATTTGTTGGCAGCTCTCTGGTTGAGAGTTATGCCAAGGAAAAGAGATTAGCTGATGCCATGAGAGCGTTTGGTGAGATTACGGAGCGTGATTTGGTTTCATGGAACATCATGGTAGACGGTTGTGCTAGCAATAACAGCAAGGATGCCTTGAGAGTCTTTTCTCAGATGATGAATGAGAATGCCGGGTTTGATGGATTCACCTTAACTAGTGTTATCAAGACGTTCTCAAGATCAGTGGATTTGTACTGCGGAATGTGCCTACATGGAATTACCATAAAATCAGGTTTTGACTCCGAAACGCCCATCAACAATGCATTGATAACTATGTACTCCAAATGTGAGAAAGTCATGCCATCTGTGAAGAAAATATTTAAAAGTATTGTTTCTCCTAACATAGTCTCATGGACGGCGATAATATCTGGGCTGATGCAAAACAAGCATGACTTGGAAGCATCTGAAGTGTACAAGGAAATGCTTGGATCAGGCGTTCGAGAGAATCATTTTGTCTTTGCAAGTGTTCTTCCAATATATGGTAACTTGGCAGACTATCGGAAGGGCAAGCAAGTACATGCCAGGATTGCCAAGTCTTGCTTTAGTGAGGATGTATCCGTGAACAATGCTCTTATTGATATGTACTCTAAATGCGGCTCCTTATTGGATGCCCACTTGGTGTTCTCGTTGATGAATGACCATGATGTAGTTTCCTACACCACCATGATCACGTGCTTTGGTCAACACGGTAAGGGAAGAGAGGCTCTTAGTATGCTAACAAGTATGACAAATGAGGGACAAAAGCCTGATGATATTACGTTCCTTGGGTGCCTTTCGGCTTGTAGCCATTCAGGTCTTCTCGATGAAGGTATTGAAATATTCAGAATAATGGTCGGTGTTTACCACCTCAAGCTGAGGAAGGAACATTACTCATGTATCATTGATATGCTGGGCCGTGCTGGAAGGTTGAAAGAGGCAGAGATGTTCATTGAAGAGATGGGTATTTGTTCAGATGTCACTGTGTGGGAGACATTGCTTGGTGCTTGTTCAATTCATGGAGAGCGGGAACTGGGAGAGAAGTCGGCCAAAAGATTGATG
The DNA here is from genome assembly GCA_963922045.1 of Persicaria maculosa. NCBI lineage: Eukaryota > Viridiplantae > Streptophyta > Magnoliopsida > Caryophyllales > Polygonaceae > Persicaria > Persicaria maculosa. The sequence continues at coordinate 60,622,162 of OY998257.1, read as the reverse complement.
GAGCTGCAACCCAGAAAGCATCAATCTTTTGTGTTGTTAGCGAACATGTACGCTGAGAGGGACTTGTGGGATGACAAAGGGGAAATTAGGGAGACATTAACTGGGGATGGTTTGCAGAAGGAGGTTGGGTCCAGCCGAATTGTGTAGAAAATACAATGAATCTGTGGTAATTATACTACCAGCATCTGATTTCACTTGACTCTTTTCAACAATTTCTAGTAGTATGAACTTGAATGATGCAATTTTTTTATATGAACAACCATGAATTTGCAGTGTTCTTATATTGAGAGGTCTTCAATTTTCTTGCTGTTCTTATATTGAGGTGAGTTTAGGGTTATTGTAACTATTTACATTGACACCAAAAAGCAAAAACAATCAGTAGACAACAAAGATTCAATAGGTTATGAATTTCTTCTTAGGGCAACGAATCCTTGGGCATCACATCCACAGCAGTATTATATAGAGAGGATGAACCAAAAATACACCATCAAGTCATGACGAGGATTAATTTATGGAGAATTTTAGTCATATGTCCATTTAGGAAGTCTAATTAGCTAAATGTCCATTTTAGAATGCTAATTAAATAAGTATCTATAATCTATATATTAATTAAAAGCAAAGCCCCTACGTCACGTGTCGTCTCCTCAAGTAAAGTTATTTTTGTAAGGTATTATTTAAACAATATCATTTAATTATGGTAATGATTAAACTATCTAATATTATTTACATAACATCATTTCTTAATATATTTTTAACCAATGGGATTAATTTAAAACATTTTTTAATAAAGGTAATATTAACTATATAGTATTATTTCATTATATATTAATTACATGATATTATTTCATACAACTTTTTTAAAACAATGGGATTAATCTATATATTAATTAAAAGCAAAGCCCCTACGCCACGTGTCGTCTCCTCAAGTAAAGTTATTTTTGTAAGGTATTATTTAAACAATATCATTTAATTATGGTAATGATTAAACTATCTAATATTATTTACACAACATCATTTCTTAATATATTTTTAACCAATGGGATTAATTTAAAACATTTTTAATAAAGGTAATATTAACTATATAGTATTATTTCATTATATATTAATTACATGATATTATTTCATACAACTTTTTTAAAACAATGGGATTAATTTAAAACATTTTTAATAAAGGTAATATTAACTATATAGTATTATTTCATTATATATTAATTACATGATATTATTTCATACAACTTTTTTAAAACAATGGGATTAATCTATATATTAATTAAAAGCAAAGCCCCTACGCCACGTGTCGTCTCCTCAAGTAAAGTTATTTTTGTAAGGTATTATTTAAACAATATCATTTAATTATGGTAATGATTAAACTATCTAATATTATTTACATAACATCATTTCTTAATATATTTTTAACCAATGGGATTAATTTAAAACATTTTTTTAATAAAGGTAATATTAACTATATAGTATTATTTCATTATATATTAATTACATGATATTATTTCATACAACTTTTTTAAAACAATGGGATTAATTCAATTTATTTTCTTAAAAAATACATAGTTTCAAATATATGAAATCTTTTTTTAAGCAACAAATTATATTGATATTTTAAGGATATGCACAAGAATTTAGAAATGTCATTTCCCCCTCTAAATACTCCATTAAATAATTTTTACTCTCGCATCACATTTATTATGCACAAATGCAATTGGTTAAAGAAAAAAGTACAAATTATATTGGTATTAGTGCAAAAGTAAAAAAATAGTGTAATTATTACTTCTAAAACATCAAATATTGTTGATCAAATTAAACTTAATCTCCTAAAGCATCAAATATTACCAATCGGATGGAGTATTTTTTTTATATAATAACCTTAATTTTTGGATTTTCACCTAATCTACATAAATTTTCAAATAATAAATTTTAAAAAAATTAACCAATGGGATTTATCTATTATAACTATTAAATGAGAAATGTTTTTGCTTATATGTTATAATCACTTTAGTTTTACTATTTCCTCCCAATCAACTAAATCTAGAAAAAAAAACTAACTAATGAAATTTGTACACATTTCTCTAATAAAGCAGGCTATATCTAACTACTAAATCATAAGCATTTTTTATTAGCTATTATAACCACATTTATTTTAGGATTTTCATTCAATCAACCTATTCTATTTAAATCTTAAACTCATATAATTTTTATACATTTTTTATAATTATTTTTATTATTTTTTACTTACTTTTTCAAATCTATTTTTTTTTGTTTTATGTTAACGTTTGGTAATAGATTATTTAATTTTATACTTACAGAATTTTATTTTGATTTTTTTAAAATACGCGCTATGGCGCGGGGATTGTACTAGTTTTTTTATTAAATCCTAAACTACCCCTGTTTTAATTAGGTAAATCAATCATTATTTTATTATAATATTATTATGTGGATATACAATGATATACACTTTACTTAGATAGAGTTTTTATCTTTAGATAGATCTGTCTTATACTTGGATCCCAAGGATATTACCAATTAGAGCTGGCAAAATCTGATCCGACCCGAGAAACTCAACCGACTCACCCGAACCCAAACCCGACCGAAACCCAAAAATTTGGAGTCATCCGTAACCCGAACCCAAGACCGAACCCGACCCGACTCGAAACAGACCCGAACACAGATAAACCCGACCCGACCCAAACCCGACCCGACTTGAAATGGTTGTTTAACATTAGCATTTTAATGCTTGAATGTTAAATGTTGTTTCTTTTAACACACATTTATGATTATACTTTTAACATATGAAACACCAATTATTTTCATAACTTTAACTCTTTAAGGGTTTTTTCCACCTAAAATATTCTATTAGACTATTAGTGTTAATAATTCTATTAATTCTATTCGTTTTCGGTTTTTATAAATGGATTTCTTTTTATAGATATAAGTAGAATAATTCTATTAGATTTCATAATTATGGTTATTCTATTTGTCCATATTCCATAATTTGTATGAATTATGATGCATGATTATTTTTTGGTGGAAAAAATTATTTATATCCAAATCAATAATTTTATACTTGTTATTTTATTTATATTTATATCTATATTATTATGTTTTAATAGAATTAATTATTTATATCTAGATTTGTTAAAAACCCATAATAATAATGGAAAAAAAAAACTAATGGGCCAAAAGCTAAAAATGAAATGGGCATTGAAAATGAAATGGGTCAAAGATATAGTCAAACCACAAATAAGCTCATTTGCAACTTGCTAGTTAAAATAAGGTTAAATCATAAATGTACAATTAATTTGATTTAATTTTAGCACCGATCAATTAGTTTAAATGTTTAAAAAAGGACGATGTTGCCGAATACCGAATTTACGATTATGACTTTTTTGAAAACCGGTCCAAAAACGATGAGTCAATGAGTGTATTCAACCGAGTAAAAATTACATATTCAAGTATTCAACCGAGTCAAAATCATTTATTTTAAGTAAATTACATATTTAAATATTCAACCGAGTCAAAATCAACCTAATTATCCAAACGGGTCGAATATGATTCGACCGAAAACTCAAACAAACTATACCCACTTTGATTCGAAACTCAAATGAGACCGAACCGCCTCTTGACCTGAAACCCGAATAAGCCCGACCCGCTTCGACCCGAACCCGAATGGGCATGACCTGATTTAACCCGAAACCTGACCACTCTAAAATTCATTATGACCGAACTCGACCCGAACCCGACCCGACCAGTACCCGACCATAAATTTTATCCGAACTGACCCGACCCGTCAGTGACCCGACCCGAACAAGCCAGACCCGAACGACCGAATTGCCAGCTCTATTACCAATATCTATATATAAACTACTAAAACAGAGGCTTGAAACAGGCTCTGCTGTGATTCGCATACGTGGCATATTATGGAGCAATTAGCATACGTGTCATATGCTGGATTAATATGGTGTTATCTTTTTTAGCCACATCAATTAATAAGCCAATAAAATTTTGTCATCTCAATTAATAGTCTCCCTTATTCTTTAAAATATTCAACCTTATATCTTAATTAGTTAGAAAACTTATCTTTTTTAGATAAAATAATCTATCCAATATTACATCAATTAAAAAGTTATTATCATATCTTACTTAGTTATACTTTGATAATATTTTGTGATTTATTTAAATAAATCTAATTAGTTTTGATAAAATGTATACAGTTAGTTTGATAAAATATAAATCTAATTAGTTTTGATAAAATAAATAATAGCCGTATTTGAACAAATCCAATTAATTTTATAAAGTAAAGAATCTTACAAATATGCTATAAAATTGATCCATTAGGATTTCTAATTTTCCCATAAAAAATTTAAATAAATTATTTTAATTTTCACATAAAATTTAATAAAAAAATAATTTAATATATAAATATAATAAAATATAATTTATTAACAAAACTTGCAAAAGCGCGGGTAACAAAACTAGTATCAATCAATCATCAATATCAATATATCAATATCTATATCTATCTATATAAAATACTAAAGCAGAGGCCTGAAACGGCATCTGGTGCGATTTCGTATCAATAGAATTTTCTGGATTAAAACGGGATTATTTTTGCTTACGTGTCGTATTCTGGATTAAAGTGGTATTATTTTTTTGGGCAACATCAATTAATAAGCCAATATAGTTAGGTAAAAATTTTATCTTTTTAGATCAAAAATCTATCCAATATAACCTTATATCTTAATTAGTTTTTTTTAAAATAAATATTCAACCTTATATCTTAAATAGGTAGAAAACTTATCTTTTTAGATCAAATAAGCTATCTACAATTTGTTCAAAATTGAATATATATGTATATATATTGTCAAATTTGGGTTAATTATTATACCTTTTACATCAAATTATGATAAAAAAACACGTGCAATTGCAACTTTATCACTAAAATATTATATATCTTGATTAGTGACTTTGAATATATATATATATATATATATATATATAGATAGAATGCGGTTTAAATGTTAACAGCTCTTACGGTGTTAAATGTTAACAAATTAATATTCGGCAAAATTTATCAAATATTCATCACAGTCACTCAATTATTCATCAAAGCTTTTGTTAAAATTATTCAAATATTCATCACAATAACTCAAATATTCATCACAGTCACTCAATTATTCACAATTTCCCAAATATTCGGCAACATTTAAGAAATATTCATCACAGTAACACAATTACAGGATTGAGGTGGATATTGTGAATAATTGTGAATAATTGACTGACTGTGATGAATATTTGAGTGACTGTGATGAATATTTGGGAAATTGTGAATAATTGAGTGACTGTGATGAATATTTGAGTGACTGTGATGAATATTTGATTAATTTTAACAAAAGCTTTGATGAATAATTGAGTGACTGTGATGAATATTTGATAAATTTTGCCGAATATTGATTTGTTAACATTTAACACCGTAAAAGTTGTTAACACATTACCCAACCTCTATATATATATATATATATATATATATATATATATATATGGATTGACTCGGTGAGGACTATTTGATTGGAGGATAAATAATTAAATATACACACGCGTATACAGAAGCGCTCTCCCTGGTCTCCTCTTCTTCACCTCCTTCCGCCTCTATCTCGACCTCAACTCCTTCCGGCTTCCTCTTCCGCCCTCGTTGTCCGACGGTCCGATCCAGCCGTCGCAGTCGCCCTCAGTCACTCGCTGGCAGCCTCCAGTCCTCATCGCCCTCGCTCGTTACCTCTAGTCCTCATTGCCCTCGTTCGTTTTCCACTCTAGTCTGGTCGCTCGCTGCCTTCTGATAGCGCCGTTGTTCACTGCCTCCAATCCTCTGCCTCTAGTCCTCGTCGCCCTCGCTAGGTCGTAGTCTCTAGGCCTCTGTCCTCGTCGCTCTCGCACGCTGCCTCCAGCCCACTTTCAGGTATTCCTCTCCTTACGAACCTCCTTGTTGTTTGCTGATTTCAGATTAGCAATGTATTCATACAAAGTTGGACTGATTTTAGATTGCTAGTTTCCATTAAGTTATTTGATTCAAGCTGGATGCCGAATTTACCCAATTACTGAAATGATTTGATTCAAGTTGGAGTGATTCAAGTTACTGAAATTTAGCAAGTTGGACTGTTTCCTCTGCTCATCAAGCAGTTTACTAAGTCAAGTTGCTGATTCAAGTAGTTTATTGTCACAAAGGGGCATTGTTGCTGTTTAGTGCTCATCTCTTTTTCTAGTTTGTTTGCAATTGAATGTGTTTTTTTGGTAAGAAGAACACTATAGACTATTTGAACCAAGTAGAAATGCAGAATTAGGGCTGTTTTTATTTTCAAAAAAATAAATTCTGATGATCTCTTACGGCTTTGATGTGAGGCAGGTTTCAAGACAATTTAAGTTTGGGTCTTGATGCATTAATAAACAATTTTATCAGTGATATATAATATTGGTGTGTTGAACCCCATTTTCTTCTGAAGCAAATGAGATGCTTCAATTCACTTGAATGTAGCATGTTTTGATATGAGTGTTTATTATTTGGGATGAAAAGTGTTTCTTGCTTCCAGTTAGGTGTTTACGAGTGCTTAGATGAGGCCATTGCTTCTTTTTTTTTTTGTCCATTTTAAAAACGATGAGACATTGTGCATATTAACAGGGCAAAAAGGGTGACAAAGATGACACAAAATGTGGTTATTGGAGTACTTGCTGGGGCTCTTAAAGTCTCAGAGAAATTTATGACTTTGGTTGTAAATTCAAATGTCGGGAAGAGATTTTTCAACATGTTACCTGGGAAATACTCTTGGCCTCCCTGGATGGATTCAGTATGTTTCGTATTCCTATTTATGGATTTTGTGGTAATCTAGGAAATGGGGTGGGCTCTCAAATGCAAAAGAATGGAAGGCAGTAACAGCGTTCAGCTGAAGCCAAACGGAAAAATGGAAATCGAAAGTAGAGCAGTGAAACAGTTCTGGTAAAAAAGAAAATTCAGTTAATCAAATCTGATCATTTTTGTTTTGTTTCTTTCCTTTTTATTTTGACAGCATACAGAAGTGGTTGCTTCGAAATCCAGCAATTGCACTGATTGCTCATGTTTTGTGTAGTAGAAAGAACACGAAGGATGTGTTCTTGGTGCAGTGTTCTTATTTGCTTTGGGGCCTGATATTTGACATGAGCCCCTTTGGTTTTTGGCTATCGGTTTTTTTAAACTGATCTCAGTCTCAGGCTTGAATTTCTCACTGAGACATGAATGTAAAAAGATGAGTTTTGCTTGTAATTTTCCTGTCATTTCTTGGAAATTTAGAAAGACGGGCATCTTGAGTCGATTTTTTTAGTCTAGTTTGATCGGTTGCAAACTCTCTACATTTGGATTGAATACTACATCGAAAGTTGTCAGGAATTGATCATTACGAGTAAAGCTTTAGTGAACCTGATTTTTTTAAGACTCTTTCAACTAATTCGACCAAAAAAAGGTTGTTATCATAAGGAATTAACAAAGTTTAAATCTTTACACTATATAGGGAAATCTTATATGTAGGTTCAAGATTTTAAAATCTTGAACACATAATTATAAAACAATATATTCAAAATTTTATTAAGTAGGTTCAAATTTTTTTTATAGCACGAATTCAAGATTTTATATCTATATATTTAAGATTTTTATAATTATAGGTTTAAGATCTTGTAATTTTATATTTAATTAAGTAGGTTCAAGATTTTAAAATCTTGAACTCGTAATTATAAAAAAGAATATGTTCAAAATTTTATTAAACCTACTTTAAATGGAGGCAATACATCATAATAAAAACTTGAACCTACTTAATAAACCGACATGAAACGTAAGACAAGAAGATGTCACTTTAGGGCTATATATAAATATAAGTTCAATATTTTAAAATCTTGAACCTACGTTAAATGAAGACAATACACCATGAAAAAATTTGAACCTACTTAATAAACCAACCTAAAAGGTAAGACACCAAGATGTCACTTTAAGGCTATAATTATGGGTTCAAGATTTAAAAATCTTGAACCTTCTTTAAATGGAGGCAATACATCATAATAAAAACTTGAACCTTCCCTGTTGGGGTGGCTTGGCATGCTGTTGTCGCCATGTCTTACTTGAACAACCATTCTAACCTCGGCTTCTACAAAGCCTAATCGGAAATTGAGAACGTTGAACTTGGTAGTTTATGTATGATTTCTAATTGAGTTTATATGTGGAGCATATTTTGTCAAGTGGAGTAACCAGTATATTTCTTCATTGCTTGCTATGTAATACAACTAGAATTGCTTTCCAGGTGGACTTTTGCTTGATATAACTATGGTTCAAGATTTAAAAATCTCGAACTTACGTTAAATGGAGGCAATACACCATGAAAAAAACTTGAACCTACTCAGTAAACCAACATGAAAGGTAAGACAACAAGATGTCACTTTAGGGCTATATATAACTATGGGTTCAAGATTTAAAAATCTTGAAACTACATTAAATGGAGGTAATACACCATGAAAAAAAACTTGAACGTACTCAATAAACCAATGTGAAATGTAAGGCATCAAGATGTCACTTTAGGGCTATATATAACTATGGGTTCAAGATTTAAAAATCTTGAACCTACTTCGAATGAAGGCAATACACCATGGAAAAAAATTGAACCTACTTAATAAACCAACGTGAAATGTAAGGCAGCAAGATGTCACTTTAGGGCTATATATAACTATGGTTCAAGATTTAAAAATCTTGAACCTACTTTACATGCAAGCAATACAACATGAAAAAACTTGAACCTACTCAATAAACCAACATGAAATGTAATGCATCAAGATGTCACTTTAGGGCTATATATAACTATGGGTTCAAGATTTAGAAATATTGAACCTACTTTAAATGGAGGTATTACACCATGAAAAACACTTTAACCTACTTAATAAACCAACATGAAATGTAAGGTATCAAGATGTCACTTTAGATATATATAACTATGGGTTCGAGATTTTTAATATCTTGAACCTACTTAATAAAATTTTGATCTTTCCATTTATATTATCAAACACTTTAAATGAAACAAATCAGGTCAAATAAGAACAATGGTTTGATATAAGAGAGCACAGATTATTAAACCAACATAATCCAATAGTTTTACTCAATTACAAAAAAAATATGCTGATTGATTTTTTTTTAAATAATCTCGAACCATAGTTATAGAAAAATATCTTGAACCCACATTTATAATAAACATTTTGGAAATATTTTGATATTATAAGTAGATTCAAGATTTTAAAATCTTGAACCCATAATTATAAAACAATATGTTCAAATTTTTTTTTTTTATAACGCTAGTTCAAGATTTTATACCTATGGATTGAAGATATTTATAATTATAGGTTTAAGATCTTATAATTATATCTTTTATTATGTAGGTTCAAGATTTTAAAATTTTGAACCCATAATTACAAAAAATAATAGGTTCAAAATTTTTGAACCAATAGTTATAAAAATCCAGAATCTACAAATATTACAAAAATCTTGAACTCACATTTATAAAACTTTGAACCTACACTAATAAAATCTTAAACCTAAAATTATATAAAAATTTTAACCTAACATAATAAAAATTTTGAACTTATAAAAAAACTGGAACCCACAATTATAAAATTTTAAAGCTATAATTATATTTATTGCTAAAATCTTGAACCAATTATAAAAATCTTGAACTCACATTTATAAAATATTAATGTACACAAAAAAATGCTGAACCATTATTATTAAAAAAAAATCGAATCCATAATTATAAAAAATATTGAACATATAACAATTGCTTTTTAATAAATATTAAAAGTAGATTGAATATGGGAAATAAAAACCTGCCACTATTAGGGGTAAAGAAAAATAGGGTCCAAAGGAATCAAGAAAGTTTTCCTTGCGCAAGTGGTTGGATAGGTTTGTGTTAATTGCTGGGAAAAGTACGCAGGTCTTAGTTTCGACTCTCAAATATGCCCACTAGTACACGTTTCTTTTTATAGAAACTGAGGCGTACCAGTAATGGCCGCCTCACGCGTGTGTCTCTTCATCATCCAATCAAATCACTCTCACGGTTTTGACCATAATTTTGGTTTTCACCGGAGCGCGATATATATATATAATGTGATTATATTATTTATCAAATCATGAATTAAACTAATACACGAAAAATTTACCCTCCAACAAATTTTATTGTTGCGAATGTGTTTGATCTTGTCCACATGGACTTGTGGGGACCATATAGAGAAGCATCAATTTGTAGTGCTCGATACTTTCTCACTGTTTTATATGATCATTCTAGGAGTACATGGACATTTTGATTCAGAGCAAAGATCAAGTGTTTGGTTTGATTGTTGGATTTATGAAATATGTCCGTACACAGTTCAGTACCCGAGTGAAGGTTCTGCGAACTGACAATGGGACTGAATTTGTGAACTCTAGAGTTTCAGCTCTCTTGCTAGCTAGTGGGATTCTTCACCAGAAATCTATCCATGGTGTTCCCGAGCAGAATTGAGGGGTTAAGCGAAAGCATCACCACCTCACAGAGACTGCTCGGGCTTTACGGTTGAATGCGGGGGTTCCTTTTCGTTTTTGGGGGGAATGTGTCTTAGAAGCCATGTACATTATCAATCTCTTGCCTTCTTCTGCTCTGAAACATCAAACTCCATACGAGGTTCTGTTTCAAAGGACCCCTGATTACCGCAATTTGAGAGTTATAGGTTGCCTCTGCTATAGCTTGGTTCCAAAATCTCAGAGGACTAAATTCGAGCCTACAAGTAGACATTGTGTTCTTCTTGGGTATCCGCCAGGACAAAAGGCATACAAGCTTTATGACTTGGACACACACGAGGTGTTTGTGTGAAGGGACGTTGGGCTTAAGGAGGACATATTTCCTTTCAAGTCCAATGTTAAGCCCGATTATGTTAATTCTAGTCCTTAGAGTCTTCCTCTGGTGACATTTGGTGGTGATGATGATGGTTGCGATCCTCCCGTTTCAAGTACTTCTGAAGGCCATCCATTGCCTTCATTTCCACTCCTTTATTCTACTCCAACTTCCTCTTATTCTGCTATTTCATATAGTGCATCAAGTGAGCCTCTTCCCTAATTTGAAAGCCATATTTCGACCCGGGCGTTTTCCTTTCCTGCAGTTGTTCATGATCCAAGACCTTCCTGTGAGCCCCGAGCACCTCGACGAGTGGTTCGTCCCACTCATCTTCAGGACTTTGTACGTGATGGGTTCTCTTCTTACTAGGCGAGTGACCCCTTCTGCTAATTCTTTGTCAGTCGTGTTTGTTGTAGTCAAACCTGCGGATCTTCATAGATACTCCATTGATTATACACACTCTTTATATAATATCTTGACAGTTGTTGAACCCACGTCATATGCTCAAGCACAGGACCCTGCTTGGGTTCTTGCAATGCAAAAGGAGATTGATGCCTTAGAGCATAACAATACTTGGGAGTTGACCCGTCTTCCTCCAGGAAAACATGCTATTGGGTGTAAGTGGGTGTATAAGATCAAGTTCCGGGCCAATGGAGAGATTAAGCGTTTCAAAGCTCGTCTTGTGGCAAAGGGGTTTAACCAAGTTAAAGACCGGGACTACAAAGAGACTTTTCCCCCGTTGCAAAACTGACCACTGTTAGATTACTGCTTACTTTGGCCTCCTCTAAAAATTGGGATTTGCACCAGTTGGACGTCATTAACGCCTTTCTACATGTCTATATCGATGAGGAGATTTACATGACTCCGCCTTCTAGTTATAGCCGAGCCTTTCTAGGGTAGGTGTGCAAGCTTATTCAGTCTTTATATGGGCTTAAACAAGCCAGTCGTCAATGGAATATTGAGATTACATGACATTTGATTACGCAGGGGTTTGTTCAATCATCCCATGACTATTCCTTGTTTGTTAAATCTAGGAATGGGTTGTTTATTGTCATCCTCCTCTATGTCGATGACATGCTCATTACCGAGGATGATGTTCAGTCGATTGCTGCCATCAAAAGGTCTCTTGATTCAGCCTTCACTATTAAGGACTTGGGATTGGCTAGGTATTTCCTAGGGATGGAGATTTCTCAGTCTGAATCTGGGATTATTGTAAAGGCTTGGATTTTTGAATCCTAATTTTTTTGGAAAAAGAAAATTAAAAATGAATAAAAATCGGATTTAAAACTTGTTTAGTGGATTCCGACCTAAATTTAAAATTTGATGAACGATTCCGTCCTTTCACCTCGAGAATCTAAAATAATTTCAGATGGCAATATCATTTTCGGTTTTAAAAAAAATCTAATCAATCGGGAAAGCGGGATTCGGAGAAACTATCATTCAGGAACTAATTTCGGGATTCGAAATTCGCGTATTTTGGGATTTAATTTCGGGTATTTAGTTTATCCACTCCTATACACTACCTTTACCTACCCTCTTCCCCTACGATACCCACCCCTCTGCTATATTACTGCAATACAATCCAACAGACACACACACGTCTCCCTCCTCTGAATTCTCCATCCCCTTCCTCCCTCCTGCTCACGCCACCATCATCAACTTACCCTCACGTCGCCATCTCCATCATCACCAAATTCACCACCATCCTTCACCATCGCCATCAACAACAATATCGACACCACCACTATACACTTCACTTCCTTCTCCATTTACAGCCTGAGCACCTCCATCCCCACCCCTCCTCATCGATCATCTTCGCAGCCAGCATCCCCTCATCACCACCGTCCTCGCCAAAAAGCACCAACAGCTCCCCTGTTCACCGTGAAGACCGAGCACCTCCACTCGAGCCACGATCCTTCTCGTACCGACGAAGCTCCAGCTCCCCTCCTTTTGAGCAAGCAACAGCAGCAACTAGGGGTCCCACCGATGCCCAGGAACTCCGATGACGCAAGGCCGAGCTGATCGAACGCATCCTCCCCTGTTTCGCGATCCGAGGTCGGTAAGCTTCGACCTCTCGTTCGATTCGAAATCTCATGAAGGAACCCTTCTTTAACCTTCCTTTACTCTCCTAGGCCGACCCCGAGGTTCCTCCATATTCGACGCAGTGAATCGAGCCTCCGACAAACTCCAACGAAGCTCCAACGTCTGTGAAATCACCTCGGTGAGCTCCCAATCTTTTCTTTCTTTCCTCGTTCGATTCGTGAATCCTTGCTTGCCTAGACTAGTCGGGGGGTGTTTGAGAGCTGAGTGCGGGAAGTTGGGCGAGCTCGAGAGAGGCTGAGCGAGACCGAGAGCGGAGGCAAGTGCGAGCGCGAGCCAAGGCGGGCGGGAGATCCTTCTTTTGAAATTGGAGGATGATGAAGACGTAGCTTGTGGGGCCCTGTACTAACTTGCGGAGTATATATATTTGTTATATTAAATCGGGTTTGGTTTATTTAAACGGTATTGGTTTGGTTCGGTTTGGATTAAAACATTGTTTTGGTTCGGGATCCGACTGGGAAAATTATTTTAAGGGTTTAATTAACTTATTTTATATATTATATAATCGTTATATATAAAATATTATTTAATTATTATTTTTTATTCTATTTTATTTATTAGTTAATTATTTAATTATTTATTATAAGTTATTTAAAATATGATTTATTTGAGTGTTTATTTAATTTTTATATACATTGTTTTGAGGTTGATAGTGTTATTAAAATAGTCCATTGACTTATTAACTCGTTATTAATTATTATTTATTAAATTATTTAAGTATATATTCTGATTTATCTAGATGTTTTATTTAATCTTATTTGTAAGGAATTTACTTATGTGGTTAATCTATTTGATAACTATTTGCATTTAAAAAGTTAGTTTTGAATTATTTAGATTGTTTGAAAAAATATTTCGAAGTGTCGGAAATTTATTAGAATAATGTTTTGGACTTATTGAACTGGACTACTTGGACTTTGAATTGGGACTCTTATTGTAGAACTTGACTTGTAAATATGACTTGAACTGCGAAGGGTATGAACCGAGAATATGACTGGTATTTTGAAAATTTGGAATGATTGCATGATGGAATTGATATGATGATGATGATGATGATGATGATTATGATGGTATGAACAAGATGTGATGATGAATATGCCCAAGTTGTGAAAACGAGATGAGAAATTGAATTGAGACATTAATGTTGATGATGACGGGATGGTTAACTTATATATGTTTTAGGTGAATCTTATGTGTGTTATTTGATATGCTTTGTGTAAATTAGACTTAGACTTATTATGTTAGTTATCTTCTAGGTGATCTCTAATCTGTTTGGATTTGCTTAATTGTTGTATTGCTTGGATTCTGCGCTTCTCCAAGTAAGTTCCTTGAACTTACTCATGATGGGCGCTTTATGCACTGGGTGTTATATAGTAGGCTAGTGTTCATGCACCGTACGACTTAGAATCAAGCTTAGGATCTAAAACGGAACCCATATGAGTTGCTATCTGTCTTTGCTAGAAAACGGTTGTTATAGGTGTTTATTGGTTGAGACTTTTTTCTTTATTCTTGTCATCCTAGTTGGCGCTTATTATAGAAAGTTGCTTGCACTCGATGATGCGGTAGGCTTTTGGTATAGAAAGTTGCTTGTACTCGATGATGCGGTAGGCTTTTTAGTAAGTGTCATAGGATTCTTAGAGCCTTAAGCCTTATATAAGTGTCGTTGCTTGCCTTCCTTTCATAGTTAGTAGGCTCATTGCGTGGGGTTGGCCTGCACCGTAGGGTGAGATAGCTCCTTTGATGGTGAGTTGCTATAGGATTTCTTAGGAGCCTAGATGGACATGCTATTTGGCATTGCTTGTAACTGGCGCGCTTCTTTATCTATTTCTGCATTTACTTATCCGCATGCTTATCTATTTAATTTCCGTTTTGCATTACGCATTTCATCTTAGGAATAGGATGCTTATTATATGCCTCTAAGAGTGTGTTTACACACGCGCAGAAGTGACCCGATGATTGACCTAAATCCCCTTCTTTTTTTAGATTCGGGTAACCGTTAGCCGCTATCTTTGCTCATATGGATGCTTGGCGGGTTCGGACTTTTGGCGTAGATCGAGAGTTTGAGAGACCACTAAACTCCTTCTATTTTATACTCTTTTACGTCGTTTTGACCCGGCCCTGCTGTGACACCCTTTTGGATTGTATTTCGATTTAAACTTTACTTCAATTTTCGCTCGATTTCACGATTAAACTAAGACAGGTACATTGTCCCCAATGGACCCGCGATCTTTAAGGGTTCGAAATCCCCATTTCAAAACCTTGCTTCTCTTTATTGCAAAAACATGCGACTCGTACTCGGGTTGTAAGATCTAGTTGGAAGGTAACCTTGCCTTCTTAAACTTAACTCGGATAATTAGGTTTTCTTTCCTAGGCCCAAGGGAGGGGCAAATAAGGGAAAGAAGATCCTTACTTTCCAGGCTGTTACAATTATGATCAATCAGAGAAAGTATGTCATAGATTTGTTGTCTAATTCAGCTATGGTTAACTGCAAAGTCGCTAAGTTTCCAATGCAACGAAACTTGCACTTAAGTATTCATGATGGTGAGGAGCTTCAAGATCTTGAATCATATCGCTGGCTAGTTGGTTGATTGCTCTATTTGACGTTGAACCGACCTGATATCTCGTTCACAGTACAACAACGTACACGATTCATGGTGTTTCCCCGAGTGCCTCATATGTAGGCCATCTTGTTTTTACTCCGATATCTAAAGGGCACTGTGAATTGTTCTCTCTTTTATCCTTCATCTTCTCCCCCCCCCCCCAGCTTCGTGTCTATTGTTATGTTGACTGGGGAACCTATCGTGACACAAGTCGTAGCATCACTGGGTATTGTGTGTTCTTAGGTGATTCTCTGGTTTCTTGGAAGACGAAGAAGCATAAAACCGTGTCAAAATCCTCAAATGAGAGCAAATACCGAAGTATGTGTACGAACGGGGGAGAGCTTATCTGGCTAACTGGGTTGTTGAGCTAGCGATCTGTGCATTCCCGTTCAGACCCCCATTCCTCTTTGTTGTGATAACAAAGCTGCACAACACCTTGCTATCAACCCTCTGTTTCATGAGCACACCAAACATCTTCGGATTGATTGCCATTTCATTCGGGAGCTTGTTCATGATGGGTTGATCTCCATTGTCAATGTTCAATCTGCCCTGCAGCTTGCTGATCTTCTTGCTAAGCCATTGGGTGTAGATCATCATTTTCGATTGGCTTGCAAGCTTGGTCTCGTGTTTTCCTCCCCTCGTCCACCTTAAAGGGGGTATTAGGGTGTTATGATGTAATTAATATTCATTAGCAGTAGCTTAGTAAAGTTGTGGGTAGCTTATTAGAAAGTCGGTTTAGAATGTAGTATATATATACATCTGTAGCCTTGTAAAAGTAATTTTTAGCAATTTCAATACATAACAGAAAATCTCCCAACTTGTTTCTTCTCCACTACGGTGGTTATCTACGAGGCTCATCATCGAGTGAAGAACAACTTGATTCAATTGAATTGCAAAAGGAAAGGAATCAAGCTTGATATTTTTCCTAACTTTTATTAATATTTTATAATATTAATTTATTGTGTTAATAAAAATTTATTTATTAAAAATCGCGTCATGGCGCATTTATTCATTATTATTATTATAATATAATCCATGGTTGTTTTGTTTCTTATATCAAGATCAAAGCTAGAGTAATTTAGAATCACAGAATCACCTTAAATTAAATGAAGAAACATAGTCAACTGCTCCAATTAAGGAGGCACAACACAAGCCCCGATTGAGAGAAAATAAACTACAGTACAGTCACTATAGTGGATCGATCAAAAGAAAATTCGTTCAGTTTGTTGTCGAATTTAATTTGTTAGCTAGAACAGGACCGTAGACCGAAAGCACAGTGATAAAAAAAAAAAGTCGAACTAATTCTAGATCAAAAAAGTCGAATTAAATTTGTTAGCCAGAACAAGGCCGTAGAAATTCGGTAGGTCGAACCAGTGGATCGCATGTCCGACCGTAACCCGATTTGCGGTCGACTCCCCCTCCCATGTGCTCCTCCAGATCCGCGATCGTCATCGGTGGCGGTGTCTTCCTGTACCGGACGTTGGCGATCCTCGGCGCGTGCTCCTACTTGTCGCCGGTGTCCTTGCTGATCGCCTCCTTGTAGATAAAAGTGTAAGCCTTTGTGATGAGCTTGGTTGAGACAAGGAGGTTTTGACGGGATCCACTAGTGAGGATCACCGAATGGATTCGTTTAAGGTCTCTAACAGACGAGCACTGAACAAACAACTCATTAAAACTCAGTGAGCTGTAGCTTCTAATGGGGAAGCACTGGGAGAAAAAGGAGCTCAAAAGTTGTCTTTCTCAACAAGAGGGTAAAAACACAGGAAATCATGAGCAGTAAGGACTACACCTTTCTACTCCTCTAGGTGGTTTCCGATTCTATCAGAGTTAAAAACCCTCATCTTTACAAATTACAACTTCATGGCTAGCTAAAAGCCTTCCAATTTCTATGCAATACATAAGAAGTTGAGCAACTAATCAATCTAGACCCCGACCCGTCGGAATCGAATCACCATACTCCATAGAAGATAGGCAAATCGTCATATAGAACATACATGCCTAATAATACTGATAGATACCTAAACCTAGAAAGGAAACTGATTTAAGCAACAATTTTACTAATTAGACTCTAAAATTAGTAATTTGAAGGAAATCCTACCTTTAAGCGTCGCATCCCCCAACTAGCAGAGATGTTACATCTCACTATCTAACGCGAAAAATGTTGGTGTGAGCCCATGGGCTTTTCTTTAAGAAGCTGGAATTTGGGCTAGGCTAACCATTGTGGCTGGGCTTTCATTCTGCCTTTTCCGGCTTATCTTTTGTTTTGATTTCTTTCGGGTCCAATTCAATACTTCATGATTTTTTTTACAGTATGCAAAGAGTTGGATGTGCTAGTGACATCCATGATCATCTAAAGAGATGATGTTCTGAAACTCATAACAACAAGAGCCTAAGATGAAATTACAATTCAAGAGAGATTTTACAAGGAAATCTACAGCGCGATTCTCCTCTCTATAACAATGTTGAAAACTGATTGATTCGAAGTCTTCGCTTAATGAATTGATTTCTTGGACTAGTTGTGCTACCTTCCATGGGATCTTGTTTATGTGATTGATGTCGTTGATGATGATTGTACTGTCGCTTTCAATAATGATTCTTCTGATGCCTAAGTCATTTGCCTGTTTTATACCTGCATATACAGCCATACCTTCTACTATTATAATAGAATATTTCCTAATATTACATTTATATATTCGAACTACTTGACCGTAGTTGTTTCTAAGAATGCAACCAATCTGACTTTCACGATTAATTACATTAATTTTGATTGTGTCAGATGGTGGATGTTTCCAAATTAATTTATGAAGGGGTGTAATGACTTTAGGTTTTATGTTTTTATTCTTTTCTTTATTCCAGAAAGAGATTTTGTCAATAGTTTGATTTAGAGTGTTGATAATCTTGACCGTAGTAGTTTTACATTCAATAATGTTTTTGAATACTTCTTTTCAAATATATTTTAAAAAAAGTTATTTATTTATATAATATTTTTTTATCACACCTAAAAAGTGTATATAAACAACAAATGACAATTATTTTTTAACAGAGAAAGTATATTAATGCAATGGTTTAATGGTCTAATCTCTGAACTTACCTATACAGAGATCGATTATGTGAGTGTACTTTTCATTGGGTATTGGACCAGTCCAGATCACCTATTAAAGATCTCCTACAACACCCAATGAGACCTTGGGTGTTACACAAAAATTGTTAAGATATTTTTTTAGTGATAAAAAATTATATTTACATTGTATATCTTTAATAACAAATGTTTGTATATTTTTTTTAATAAATATGATATTTTAAAAAATATTAAAATTAAAAGAGGCGTTATTTTAGGATGTTAATTATAAGACTTATTAAAATATCATTTTGTAAAAAAGTATATAAATATATATTATCAAATATGAACAATATAAATATAATTTTTATAATTTTTTTATCACTAAAAAATACCTTAAAATATTTTGTGTAAAACTCAAGGTCTCATTGAGTGTTGGAGGAGATCTTTACTCGTATCTATAATGTAAGTTTCCATGTTACATAAGTTTTATTGGTCCACATATATATTATGGGTTAATTGCACTAAATATCCTGACCTTTGTAGATAGTTGCGCTTAATATCCCGACCTTGTAAGATTTCATGAAATATCCTCAACTTTGGTGTTAGTTGTGCTCTCTACCCTGGTTGAGTTTCTTAAATTAATAAAATCTCTAAAATAATATGACAATTACACAAAATCACCCATATTTATAAAAAAATCAATATTATAAAAAAGAAATTTATGCCAAACATATAAAAATGCATGCTCTAAAAAAAATAAGATCAATTACTTAAAATAAATCATATTCCTAATTAATCACCCATATTCATATCTTATATTCCTTAAAAATCTATTTTATAAAGTCATAGTTATAATTTACGTAAGATTAATACGAAGTACCATATTATATGCCTAATTAATCAAGTTTCCATGAGTATATACCCGATTTTTCCTATTTTTAATATATGTTTATCATATTTTTATTAATTACAAATAGTTATCATATATTTTACTATTTCTTTTTTAAAAATATATTTTATTTCATTTTTGTAAAAGTATTATTTTCATCTATGTATGGTTAACATTTCTTATAGAATCTTTTTTTAAAGATGAGAAATATATATTTTCTTAAGATTCAATCACAAGATACCACATAAGATGTTATTTATTAGTTTTAGTGTATATAAAATAATATGGAGCAAAATGAAAAATATATAAAATAATATATAGAGAATAGATGCACAAATCTACATTTATTGATAGGTATATGTAAATTTAGATTTTTTAATAACATATGTTATTAAGAAAAATAATTAAAATGAATTATTTTTAGTAATTATAATAATTATTTAAAGGAGTAGATGTTATCTATTACAAATGATTTTTTTGGCGGGGTGCAATTTTTTCAATTTTAAATATATTAGGGGTTTATTGAAAATATTTTATGAATAGGGGTGATTTTGTGTAATTTTTCCATTATTTGTGTAATTTTTTTTTAATTTAAGAAACTTATTTAGGGTAAATAGCGCAACTAACACCAAAGTTTAGGATATTTCGTGAAATCTTACAAGGTTGGGATATTAAGCGCAACTATCCATAAAGGTCAGGATATTTAGTGCGATTAACCCTATATATTATTTATCTAATTAAAAATAATAAAATTATTGGTTAAAAACATAACTAAAAAGAAAATTTGATTTTCAAAATTAAAAATAAAATTTGCCTTACATCTTGCAGACTAGATTGCAGCACAACATCCACCCACCCCTTCTTCTTCATTTGGGAATTGGGGAATATACTATGTACTTTGTTCAACAATTACCCCCAAATGATATCCGGCCAAGTATCTGTAACGGCCCGGGATTATGATTCCGAAGTTACGTTTCGAGGGATAAAACCCCTCGTTAGGATCTTGCGCCCCGAGTACAGGTTGAAGGTTTGAAATCAAGGATTTGTAGTTTAAAGCGGGATTTCGCACCCAAATTCGGAAGGTCTGCTGGAGACCCCGGGGTAACCCCTGTACCTATCCTAATTCTACAAAGCGGAAAATCTTTTATCATACAAAGGACGTAAATTCTGAAACAATACAGCCAGTGTCGCGGCAGAGCCGGATCAAAACAGAGTATAATTAGGAAGAAATCCCAAAAGTGTGAATTTGGTAAAGTCAGGGTTCAAACACTCACTCTCCGCCATATGAATGGGCCCTGTCATAACAGCACGAAATCAAGTAATGGAACGGGTACCTGAAACTATACCACAAAGTCAGGCCAAGTGTTCGCCTGCGGGTCCTTTTACCGCGCTGAGGACATATAATACGCCTATACCTAGAATAAGGATGCCTTCATGCAGTACTGAAATGTTAACCACACTATCATGCTCCTAATGCATATATACAAAATATGAAGTAAGGCCTTAACAAAGAATACCAAGTGGTATATCCCTCTTCTACCACCACCCCCTTTCCAGATAGGGTGGAGACTGGCCAGTTCGATGCTATAGCATATCACATCTCATCATCATATCATATCTCATGCTCATTTCGTATCTCGTGATACATATATAAATAATGACTCGAGGAGGACAACACCCGATGAAGCTGGGCTGTCCTATGACCCTAACAACGACGCTAGGACTCACAGATAACGGCCGTTCTGCATTCAAACGCATACAGAATAAGAATGCTCAATCGTAAGTGCAATTCCTAAGCATGATACTACATGACATGCTTTTATGCATATGCAACACCTACATACTATATGACACATCAGGCAGGAGGTCCTGGTTACTGAGTATGCCCCGGAGGTACTTACATGGCTAGAAGATCAGCAAAAGAAGAATCCAGCACACAGTAGTCACGATCACAGAATATCACCTAATTACATAACGAGAATACACTGAGTATAATTCTATAGCTTCTCTGAACACATATATCACACACTCATACACACAGATAAATAAACAAGTTCGCATCCATCATACTTTCAGTTCATCCTGATCAATCATCTCCCATCTCATACCGTTCAACATATATAATCCGTCATCTTATCAGTTTAAGATAACCTCTATATCATTAGTAGCCAAATTCGCATATTACCTTTCCATACTCCTACTCTCCATAAGGACATATATCATTATCATCACAAGTATCGATCATTTAATCTCTCCTAAAAATCACCACAATATCATGCTATTAGTCATACATACCATACCGTTAGTCAAACGATTTTATTATCATGCTAGTCAGTCATCGAATAAGTCTTATTCCCAAGTTAGTTCCAAAACCGTTTCAATTCCGGATTAAACAGTTAAGAATTCCGACCCTTGAAAATACTCGCTAAATTCCATTTATCAATTTATTTATTAAATCACTTTTCGACCTTAAAATTCTTTTCCAAATTCTTTTTAAACCTCCAAGTCCAAATAATGTTATATTTTAAACCTTCAATAATATTATATTTTATTTAAAATACCCTAAATAATATTTTATATTTTAATCTTCAAATAATATTAATTAATTAAATAAATAATTTTAAATTACAAAACCGGCCCAAGAAGTCGCGCCAAAACCGGCCCAAGGGAAACAGTGTCGCGGCCGCTGCCAGACTGCTGCGGCCGCGGCTTGGCCGCGCCCGTGGCCTTCGTCTTCAACCTCCGTTCGTCGGGCTGGTTCGCCCTCGTCGTTGGAGCTCAGGTTTTTCCCCATTTCTACCCCCTCTCATCCCGCACTCAGCCCTCACTCACTCCCGACTAATCGAAACATCAAATAGGCTCGAAAACGAATCGAAACGAGGAAGAAAGTGGAAGCTCACCGGTGAATTTTTCGCGACTTCGGAGCTCTCGATCGGAGTTCTGGGCGCCTTCGGTGGCTCGCGATGGCTTGTCGGTCCTGCACCGCATGTTGGTGAGCGCGATGGTGAATCTCGGGAACAATTCCGATCAAAAACGGATGAGAATGGCTTACCGGAAGTTAGCTTGCCAAAACAGGGGAGGAGATGGTTCGGTGGCTCGGTGGTTGCGCTAGGGGCTCCGGGGCTGCGTCTGGTGCTGGCTGCGGCTCGGCTCCTGGTGGTGGCGGCAAGGTGGAGTGGTGGCGGCAAGGTGGAGTGGTGGCGGAAAGGTGGAGTGGTGATGGTGAAGGTGATGAGTGAGGATGTAGGTCACGGTGGTGTGGGATGGTGATGACGATGATATAGGGAAGGAGGGAGTAGGGGCTAGGGGGATGGGTTCGGGTTACAAGGGGGAGTGGGTGAGAGTGGTTGAGGGTGGAGTGTGGGTTTGGGTAAACAATACCCGGAATTAAATCCCGAATACGCGAATTTCGAATCCCGAAATTAATCTCCGAATGTTAGTTTCCCTGACTCTCGCTTTCCCGATCAATTAGATTGTTAAAACTTAAAAGGATATCACCATCCGATTTTATTTTAAAATTTTTCGAGGCGAAAAGACGGAATCGTTCGTCAAACATTTAAATTCAGGTCGGAATCTGTTAAACGGGTTTTAAATCCGATTTAATTAAATTTTAAATTTCATTTTTCCGATAAATTAGAATTTAAATCCGAGCCTTTACAGTATCCATGTCTCTAAATCTTTTCACCGATCCATCCTTTAAAAATCCCCTCATTAACTCAGTCGTCGTCCAATTTCACACGAGTTTTCAATTCAATTCCAAACCCTAACCCCACTCGATCCCCGATGGCAATCTCATTCGAATCCGAGTTCAACACATTTGTTATAGTTTCAATTCCACTCCTTTCCACATCCCATTCTCGATTGTAATGGTGCATCGACAGATTAGAAGGCTCAACCTCAATCAAACAGGCTCAACAACATTGAGAAATTCCAACTATGATCTAGTTAGACATATTGGGACCTTTAATTTGTTTTACCGCATACAAATGATTGGAATTAGAATGAAGTCAATGAGTCAAGCCTTATTAGCTTAGTTGTTAAGGATGACACGTAGTGACCAGTAAGTCACGAGTTTAAATCCCATCATCCACATAGCAATGGATCTAATGCCTACTTATAAAACAAAAAAAAAAGAATGAAGGCAGTGAAAGACAATGGAAGAGAAAAAAAATACTGTGTAGAATTTAAGTTTTATATTTTAATTAAAACTAGTTTAGTACCCGCACCGTGTGCGGTTTTTTCAAATTTAAATAAATTTGATACTAAAACCCGTTTATTAATTTTCAAATGTATACTAAAAAACGGATACTAAAAAAATTTTGATTAAAAAAATAATATTTTATAGAGTTTTTAGCTCCTTAAACAACGTGCACAAAAGTCAAACGACAATTATTTTCAAACGGAGGGAGTAATTACTTAATTTCTTCCAATACTTCTTCATTCGTAATTAATATAAAATTAAATAAAAGTCTTGTAATATATACATATATATATTCTTTCTTTCTTTTAATTTAAATAAATTTTATATTAAATAAAAATTAAAAAACAATGCCACTTAAAAAATTGAACCAAACAACCTGCAATAACAACACACCAAAAAGAAGAGAAAAGAAGTCAATGTTTGTAAAATAACATTAACAATCTAAATTATATATGAGTCAAAATCTAAAAATCTATCCATAATTATAGATGTATAAAATCCAAAAATATATCTCTTAAATATATCAATATCTCAAGATAGGAAATTATCTTATATAATACGGAGTAGTATTTAAATCTAGCTAATATCTTTTAAAAATATATCCATATCTAATTAGATTGGGTCTAATTTTATCGTATGCATATATAGATAATTGATTAAATAGAGTTAGAATAAAATTTTATCAAAAAATATATCATATTATTCATATCTAATCAAATTGGGTCTAATTTTATCTTATACATATATTAATTATTTCTTTCAAAAAATTTCAAAAAATGTGATTGGTTCATACAACTACTTTTAAGGAAAATACGTCATGTGTCTCAACCGACTTCTCCTTTATTATTGATTAAATAGAGTTAGAATAAAATTTTATCAAAAAATATATCATATTATTCATATCTAATCAAATTGGGTCTAATTTTATCTTATACATATATTAATTATTTCTTTCAAAAAATTTTAAAAAATGTGATTGGTTCATACAACTACTTTTAAGGAAAATACGTCATGTGTCTCAACCGACTTCTCCTTTATTATATATAATTGATGATGATTTGTTTAATTTTTCAAAATCTAATTAGATAAATGATTAATAGATGGACCAATAGAAATAAGGAGGGCTACATTGTTGCCAAGAATGTAAAAACTTTTGAAAAGTAGAATACCCTTGTTTGGTTTAACGTTCTTCTTTTGTATTGTAGTATGTAACCGTGTTTCTTGCTTATATATTTGTCAATTCATAATACGTGTTTTTTTAAGGGAGAAATGTATACTTGGAAGTCCGTTGGGTTGATCTAATATATGTATGGAGGGACATCACGCACAGAAAATCCAAGATAAAGTTTTGATAAAGATTCATTTCAAAATCAATTTATAATATTTTTTTCGATAAAACAAATTATTTACTATTAAAACACATTTTTTAAAATAATAAAAAAATTATTTATAATATTAATTTTTAAACAATTATTTATAATATTAATTTTAAAAAATTAAATATATCCAAATAATACAAGGCTAGGAGAACCTATTCAAGCACATTACCTCTTTTTTTATACTGTACGTTTTTTTTAAAACAGTAATATTAATTTTTAAACAATTATTTATAATATTAATTTTAAAAAATTAAATATATCCAAATAATACAAGGCTAGGAGAACCTATTCAAGCACATTACCTCTTTTTTTATACTGTACGTTTTTTTTAAAACAGTACCTAATTACCTATTGACGCACATTACCTCTATTTTTATTAATATTTTTCTATCAATTTTTATTAAATTAGAAATAATATATTCAAATTGAAATTTACAGTTTTATATAAATTTTTAAAAAAAGATTCATCATGAGATACTTATCTAGCATAATGCAGTGCAGATCCCCTGCACTACTTGGTATACCGCTAAATTATCTAGCATATAATTTCATTTTTTAAATAAAAAAATTATATTTGTATTTTATACACAAATATAGTTACATGTTTATAAACTTTTATTATAAAAAAATTATATATTTAAAATATATAATTAAAAGATTGAGTATATTAGTTTATAATTTTTATATTTTTTTTAATAAAATATAGCTTTTCATGATAAAAAAATTTATAAATATGCAAAAATAAATGTATGAAACAAAAATATAATTTTTATTTATTTTTTTCAAAATAAAATTATGTACACCTCGTATAATTCAGTAACACACGTTCTATCGAGTATAGGTAATAGGTTTATCTCTGCCGACTATAATGCGTAGATGGATATTTAAAAGGACAGCTGTAGAAATTAGGATGGTTCCAAAATCAAAAACAAAGAACTTGGGCCCGTTAGCAATAATAATAGTTTATCTCTGCTGTGGAGGCTGGTCGAATTTTCGTTGCAACTCCAAAACAAAGAACTTGGCCCGTGAGCAATAATAATAGTTTATCTCTGCTGCAGAGGCTGGTTGAATTTTCGTTGCAACTCCAAAACAAAGAACTTGGGCCCGTGACCGTGAGCAATAATACTAGTCGCAAGTAGTACTAGTTGAGCAATTTAATTAGGCCGCCGTGGAATTTGGTTCAATTATCATCTCAAGTCGGGACAAAGACTGCATGGGGTCCATGTTGTCACCTTGCCAGTTGCCACACCAGGCCAATAAAGATAAGTTTTTTTTTTTTTGATACAAGTAATTTAATTAGTCCAGTAGTTGAGTAATTTAATTAGTCCAGTACTCCAGTTGAGTAATTTAATTAGACCAGTAGTGCGGATGAGAATACCAAGGTGTCTATCTATTCGAACATCTGGGCAGACGACAGACTGAAAGAGGCGAGAGATGTAGTCTGCACATCTGTTAATCTTCGAAAGCAGTGCGAGAAGTTAACATGGTTGAAGGACCGGAGAAGTAGGAGAATATCAGTCATGAACATCTCAATTTCCCATGGACAAGTCCAACACCCCTTTATTACGTTGATCACAATTAGGTTGTCACCTTTAATGTGGATATTAAAAAACCCACCTCCCGCCAATAAAGATAAGTGCCAACTACTGGAGTGCCAATTAAATTGCACTGGAATATCGTTGAATTTTCTTCTCAACTGCAAACAATTAGTGCAAACCAAAATATGTCACACCGAGACATTGAAAAGTAGTAAATAGAATGAATGGAAATAAATTAAATTTGTATAAAATATATATGGTTTTTTCATGAGTTTAGAGAGTAAAAGATAAAATAATTAGATACTACCTATCAAATTAGGTAATCAAATAGAAAAAAAAATAGAAAAAAAAATTTATATTGAAAATGAGAGAAAAATTATAATAATGAAAATATTGAACAATAAATTTGAAGATAAGGAAATTAAATACTAGTCTACGTTGACTTGAGCTACCTAGGAAAAATGCAAGTGTTTTAGATAAGAAATTAACGGTTACATACGTTGCCACGTCCGGTCCCCCACGTTAGCTATCGTGAAAGAAACGCACTGCGGTGATTGTGAAAGTGAGAAATGGACACCAAATTATTGTACCCCTCGCTTTTTTTCTTTTTCTTTTTAATACTCCCTCCCTTCAGCAAAACATGTCATTTTACTATTCATGTACGTTTTTTTAGGGGATAAAAACTATATCAAATATCTAGTTTTTAAATAATTTTTTTTAACAATTTCATAGTTATTATTAATAAGTACAAACTTGATAAAAAAATTTTGTAAAAAAATAAATATTTTATATAGTTTTTATCATTCTAAAAAAGCGTGTGTGAATAGTAAACGACATGTTTTTCCGAACGGAGGGAGTAGTTAATACTCTTTTTTTAATTAAAACTTGATGTTTGATCAAAAAAATATATAAAATATTAAATTTTTTTACATTTATTTTTATAAATTTATACTTAATAATAATAAGTATAAATTATTTAAAAAATATTTAAAAAGTTAATATTTCATATATTTTTTAACACATCAAAAAGCGTGTATGTATAGTAAAATGTCAAGTTTTAATTAACGGATAGAGTATATATGATAAGAGTTTGAGTGATGTCAGGTCTTGTTGATCTACCACCCAATAGCATCATTTTGGACAAGATTTTGTAGTTCGGGATGAGGAAAAGGAAAATCATGATCTAGAGAGTGCTTGAGTCAAGCCGTCTTATCAGCAACGTGATTAATTTATCTAAAGATATGAGAACAGAAGATACTCTCAAAACATAAGAGAAATCTTCTGGCGTCTGCAAGGATAATCTCTATCTTTCAAGGATAACTCTAGATGTTGTTGAAGGCATTGATGACTGTAAGGCTATCACCTTCAACCTCGATCCTTATAATCCCCGACCGGGAACATCTATCAGCCTCGCATGAAGGGAAAATGCTTTAGCCTTCAAAGCAAAGACTCGGTCGCAGAGAGAAGCACGAAAGTGGACGACCGAGGCATAATGGTCTCGAATAATCACCCCTATTGAGGTCTCAACCGAGGAAGTAGGGAACCATCAAAATTAAGTTTGAAATATCCCATCATTGGTTTCTTTCATCTACGGTTTTTCCTTTTTCTTGTTATTTGCGGTTTCTCTTTTTCCTTGTGATAAACATCCTCCCAGAATTTCCTTTTGGATTCCTCCCATTATTGTAATTTGTATTTCAAGTATTGTTCTTGTTTGTTCTTGAATCATTGGTCATCAAATACAAACTTGTTTCTAATTGTCCACATGCTCCACCATAGGATAATCAATTTTGTTTTTGGGTTTCACTTAGCTTCCTAAAGATTTCAGCAATAATTTTCTTCATACGTTTTTCTATCGTATGTGTAGCTTGTATGATTCTCTCAATTGGTGGATCGGCATGTTTGACGTGCGTGATGGGAGATCGATGCCTATGCTCACTCTAATCAAATAAATTTATGCTCGAATCCCTCTATAGTATAGTGGAAATCAAGGTCGATCCAAGGGAGTATGTCAGCGGTTCTATCCTAGTTGTTTTAATGGTCGAAAATAGGGGAAATAAAGACACAAGTAGCGGTTGTAAAACAGGGCAAAACACACTAATTTCGTCTCAAGTAACAAGTAACTAACACGAATGCAATATATGAGAAAGGACTTCCACGATTAGGGCCTTACCACAACAATAAACACATGTATAATTCAATGAATCCTATGAGAAATATGCTTTTATCTCAATCAAACAAATCAATTCACTTTCGCATAAGAGACTTATTTGACTATACCTTTTCTTAATTAGGTCTTTTTAACTTTCATCAAAAATCCCTAATTACTATCAAAGTTAACAATCTCCTTTGGTCAATTCAATTGTAACAATGAATTCCCTAGATTATCATCAAGGGTGAAGTACATAGGTAGAAATAGATAAAACATCACATAAGTATAGATTCATTCATTCATACACATGCTTATTGTTGGGTTTACCCTAACCCTAGAAGAGAGGAGAACTACTCACTCATTGCAAAGAAAAACATAAAAACAATGGAAGAATTCATAATCTCAAATTGCATAAAACCAAACCTCAAAATCTCCTTCAATATTCTTCAACCCTAAGCTTCAAACGTGCCTTTTCTGCTGTAAACTCAGCTGCTGTAACGTGTGTTCCTTAGCCTCTAATTGGCTTTATTTAAAAGATAAAACTTAAGACTTAATCCCCAAGGAAAAGAGATTTTATCTTAGGAAAATAATAAAATCTATCTAAGGAAGGAT
The DNA here is from genome assembly GCA_963922045.1 of Persicaria maculosa. Classification (NCBI taxonomy): domain Eukaryota; kingdom Viridiplantae; phylum Streptophyta; class Magnoliopsida; order Caryophyllales; family Polygonaceae; genus Persicaria; species Persicaria maculosa. Next base: position 60,592,705 of record OY998257.1, on the reverse strand, counting down.
AAAATATCCCAAGTCTATCTAACTAAAAGATCCTAAAAGAAATTCAGATGAAAATCCTAATAAAAAATCCCATTAAGTAATAAAATCAGCCCGTAAAATCTTCTCCTGTTCGCAGATACCTCGGCGCCGAGGTCTGAGGTGTCGGCGCCGAGGGTCTGTTTGAATGCAATAACTTCTGTTTTTCTCCAGCTTTTCGACTCTGACTTCAAACGCAATTTTCCGAGTCCTCGTTTATCCGATTGACGCATATAAATATGCGTTGGAAAGCTCTTTTCAAGGACTACAACTCTCATGAAGGCTCCAGAACTTGAATCGAAGTGATGGATGGCGAAAATAAGGCTTTTCTCCAGCTGCACCACTTTTTGCTTTTGCTTGGCATCTCCATTGCCTTCATGATTTTTCATTAAGCTCTAAAGTGCGTCCAAACTCCTTCAAATCAGCTTCAAAACCTACAAAAATACCACCAAAGCTTGTGTAGACTCCATATCTTGAATAATACAAAAACTAACACAAACGACACACTTTCCCAACATAAAAGTAAATAAAATGACTTAAATGAAATGAAAATATGATGCAAAATATGACTAAAAATGCATACATCAAAACACCCCATACTTAGACTTGCTTGTCCTCAAGCAATAACCAAACTATGACCAAAACCCTTCACATGCCTTCAAGTCTTCACCTTAGTCAAAAGCGACATCAATTTAGCATAGTGCAAATAAGAACAAGCATTGAACCATCATCACATATATTTAGATAACCTTAGGCAAAGCAACTAGAATCCAACCACTCAAGGGGAATAATGTGTTTTCACTCCCTTTCAAATGTGTTTAGGCTTGAAGTACATCTCTCAACTCAATCCTTTATGACATTAAGCTACATAGAAATTGCAATTAATATCACTAATCGATTCACCGAGATGTCAAAACATGCATTAACCATCAAGAGGACTTTGGCTCAATGGCCTTCAAAGAAGGACTCATTCGGCCGGGTTGTAACTTGGCTTGGTAAGAACATAAAGGTAGGAATTATTTAGGCTATGTGGTGCTAGAAATCCGGGAACCAAAGACTCCTAAATTTTCAACTCGACTCATCCAAACAATTCCATCATATAACACTTCCAAACTCATCTAATATGACACACCTCTTCAATAACCCCAAAATATCCAATATATCTCACATAAAATAAATAAAGATAAATTTGGCTCATGCACAATTTCTCATTTATTCCTTTTTTCTCTTTTTTTCTTTTTTCTTTTTTTTTTCTTTTTTTTTTTAATTTTTTTCGAACTCTCTTTTCTTTTTCATATCTCATGTGCATTTATTTTAATATAAGAGCCAAAAATACCTTTTACAATAGATCAAGTGGTGAGAAAATAAAATACCCACCCAAAAATGTGTCCCACACTTAAACCAAATCATAGGTCTCTACTCCTCAAACATCAATCTCTACCAATCACTAAGTCCTAATTCCCGGATAAGGAGGTAAGGCTAATCATTAGCTAGGATAGATTTTGTGGAGTTACAAGAATAGGCTATAAGGCTCAAAGTGGTTACAAGCAAAGGAAACATATATAAGGTAGGTAAAAGAGGATAAAAAGTGGATAATAAAGAGTGCCTCTATCATTTGATCAAATTATGCAATGACTAGCTATCTCATATTGGTTTCAAGACTTAGATATACACCGCAATATCAAGAGGTAATGTATAAGGAGAGTAATATACACACAAAAAGAAGGAAAAATATAAAGCACAATTCCTCATAGGCCAAGTAACTCACTAGGACATGTTGGATTCCAATCACCTAAATCCTAAAGTTATATATGCTCAATTTCATTTGCAAGTCAAACTTGACATAAAAACATTTTGTGCGACTTAGGCTAAACCATCCGAACTATGCCTTAGGATATTACATGATCAAGCTCAATTATTAGATTTCATCATTGGACATCAAGTTAGGGTATAAACTCACTAAAACAAAAATAAACATGCATTTTTTTTTCTTTTTCGACACTTTTTTTTTTGTATTTTTTTGTGACACTAAAAGCAAGACTAAAGACATGACAAAAGACTCAAATGCATATATTTTAAACATGAATGCATAACATAATCCAAATATGCTAAACATAATCCAAATAAAGTAAAATGCAACACATAAACATAAACATAATCCAAAACACATCAAACAAGTTTCTGAATCCCTCACCCCATACTTAAAAATAGACAGTGTCCCCACTGTCAAAAGAAAATCAAAGTAAAAGGGAAAGATTCCGAAACTCACAAAATCAAGATTCAGAAGCTGTTGAAGATCAATAAGCTCTCTATGGAAAGGGGGGCGGCGGGTCAAACCAATATATGTCTAGGCCACACCTAATAACCACGTAAACCAAGCAAAATAACAAGAATAGTATGCACTAAATAAATCATATAAGCATAGAAAGAAAGTGCAATAATATAAGTTCAAGGGCATTCTTAAAAATAGCAATAAGCTCAAATGCACCCAAACTCACCACCATATAAAATATAATACATCACCTATAAAAATATTCTTAATATAAACCATATAAGTAATGTAAATCAATATGAACAAGTCAACCACCATAACCCCATACTTAAGTTCAAAACAAGTAAGATAAATATGAAATATATACAACTTGTTTGCACATGTCAAATCTTGCAAGAATATAATTTTCATGCTAAAATAGAAGAAACTAATCAACTTAAAGCATAAAAATCAATTCACAAATCAAAGCCTCGAACGGATCGCAATGAAATCTTAAAATCTAATTAGCTCGCAATCCATAAACAATTTGACAATGCTATGAACATGAAAATTGCTCCAAATCAACCCAACAACACAACCATATCATCAATTTCGACCAATTCGGCCCTCTGTAAAAAGTCCCAAATTCCGCTTCTAAATCAAACCCTAGGTTTCAATCTCAACCCAAATCATCAAATCAATCAAAATAATTGAAATAAACAAGTTTAGGGTTAGAAATCATACCACAACCGAGTAGAATGAAGAAGAAAAATCGGGATTTCGAAGGTATAACGAGCCAAAAAGGTCGAACAGCAAATTTTGGCAAAGTGGTTCGGTGGGGAGGCTACAGGGCTCGAACCGGGGTGGTTCTGGGGTCGGGGGGTGCGCCAAGGAGGGGGGGTCGAGCTGTGGTGGTGGCTTGGCCGGAGGTGGCTCGGGGTGAGGATGGGAGGCGCGGAGAGAAGTCGGGCTGGGCTGCGGGGTGGGGTTCGAAACCGGGGTGGGGACGTGGGAAACGGGGGCTGGGTGTGGGAGCTAGGGGCTTGAACCAGGGGGCTACTGGGCTCAGGGGGTGCGCCAAGGAGGGGTGGGTCGAGGTGGGGTGGAGGTGTGGCCGGAGTGAGGTGGTGGTATCTGCGGGCAGTCAAAACCGAGGCGCTGGTTAGACAGTAAAGAGAAGGAAAGAGGGAAGGAAATAAGAAAAAAAAAAGGAAAGAAAAAAAAAAGGTTTTCTGAAATTTTTTTTTTTTCGGTAGGGGGTCGGTACCGAGGCAAGGGACCTCGGTACGGGGTCGGTATGCCCACTGGAATTTCTCTATTTTCCGAGATTCACTTACCTATCCGTCAGGGGGTCGGTACCGACCCTAGGGACCTCGGTACGGCCTCGGTACAACTACTGGAATTTCTCGGTTTTCCGAGATTCACTTACCTGTCCGTCAGGAGGGTCGGTACCGACCCTAGGGACCTCGGTACGGCCTCGGTACAGCTACTGTTGAGCTTCTTTTTCCGTTTTTCGCCCATTTTCGCAGTGGTTTCCTCCTAAGCCCTGCATGGTTAGTGCAATATGCTCCACCCCAACTATCCTACCTATCCTAAAACTTAAAAAATAAAAGTAAAACTTAGAAAGAAAAGAAAATAAAGCGGGTTGCCTCCCGTAAGCGCTATATTTAAAGTCTATAGCTCGACATACTTCCCTTTTTTTTCTTCAAACCGGGTCAGGAGGAGGTGGTGGATCCGGTGGCTCCGCTGGTGGAGACGGTGGGAGAACATCCTCCGGTGGTACATCGGGATAGATTGTCAAGTGATATGGCTCTTGCTCCTTGTACCTTTTTATGCCTCTCCTCCTTTCCTTATGGATGAGCTTGAACCTTCCCGAGTGAACACTCCAACATTCCCCCCATTCATCTTTCCTTAGAAAGCACTCAGCAGGTGTGCTTCCCTCATGTATAATCCTCTTCCTCTTCATTGAATTGAGTTTTTGAGCTTCCTCGCCATCATACACAAATAGATGTATTTCATTGTTGAGTTCGATGTACAATGGTGGAGGGGGAAGAGATTCCTCCACTTCTTCTTCTTCTGCCTCATCTTCAACATGCCACTTCGCGAGTACCCCATACTTAAATGCAAAAGTCGATTGTTTGAGATCGTCGGGAATCACCTTTCCCTGGAATGGTAAAGGTGGCGGGGTAATGCATCGAACAATGACTTTTAGCTCCTCCTTTATCACTTCTTCTTCTTCCTCCAGGGGTTCCTCACATGGCTTCTCCTGAAATGTCTCGATACCAACATGTTCATCATGAGAAAAGAGGTTGAAAACCATATCTAACCTTACCTGTAGCTCTGTAGGATCATGGCAACTCTCTTCTTCCTCATTAGGACACGCAATTGCGTCGTCAGGGGCCTGAGTAGAGTTAGCACAAGTGTATGTTGACTTGGTTGGGATAGGTACCAACTCCTCCTCAGGCTCTTCTTCACCTACCAACTCGCAAAAGATAATGTTATCAAATGAACCAACCTCGTACCTATATGACGTCTCTATTGGTTGTGAGGCTGCGTCTTGTGATGGTGATACAGACAGATCCTCCTTCCCTGCGGCCAAATCTCCTAATTGCACTTGGATACCCTTCAATTGGGAACTCATATCCTCACAAAGCCCATTGAATTCCTCCTTGAGCTCTTGTACCCATGATGGTGGTTCCTGATGCTCAGGATACCAATATGATTCTTCCGGAGGCCGCTCCCACTGCTCATAAGGAGGAGGTGGTTCATGATAGAGATTCCATGGTTGGGAGGGCTCATACGAGTCCTTATAGTCAAGTTGAGGATAATACCTCTCCGTTGGTTGATAGGACCCATATGACTCTTGGGTTTTGGTTGAATCCTCGAAGGACTTCTTTGCTTTCCAACTATCAAAATCAATGAAATCTTCATCCTCCTCATCAACCTCGGCTAGATAGCTTGCATACTCCTTTTTCCTTGCTTGTCGTCTTTCTTGTTCAACCCTTGTTTCAAAATAATCATATGTGTACTGCATCTTGTACCTAATCTTGAAAACTCAAACAAGCGCACAAATCAAATAGCAAGTGCTCGACACCAAGTCGGTACCGAGGAGGCGAGTGGTGGGAGGTGTGGTATTCTAAAAAATAAAAAATAAAAACTAAAATAAAGAAAATAAAATGATATTTACAAAATAAAGGAGGTGGGCTATTCCCAAACCCTAAAAACAACTAAACAAGGCGCGATTGAAATCTCCCCGGCAACGGCGCCAATTTGATGTGCGTGATGGGAGATCGATGCCTATGCTCACTCTAATCAAATAAATTTATGCTCGAATCCCTCTATAGTATAGTGGAAATCAAGGTCGATCCAAGGGAGTATGTCAGCGGTTCTATCCTAGTTGTTTTAATGGTCGAAAATAGGGGAAATAAAGACACAAGTAGCAGCTGTAAAACAGGGCAAAACACACTAATTTCGTCTCAAGTAACAAGTAACTAACACGAATGCAATATATGAGAAAGGACTTCCAAGATTAGGGCCTTACCACAACAATAAACACATGTATAATTCAATGAATCCTATGAGAAATATGCTTTTATCTCAATCAAACAAATCAATTCACTTTCGCATAAGAGACTTATTTGACTATACCTTTTCTTAATTAGGTCTTTTTAACTTTCATCAAAAATCCCTAATTACTATCAAAGTTAACAATCTCCTTTGGTCAATTCAATTGTAACAATGAATTCCCTAGATTATCATCAAGGGTGAAGTACATAGGTAGAAATAGATAAAAACATCACATAAGTATAGATTCATTCATTCATACACATGCTTATTGTTGGGTTTACCCTAACCCTAGAAGAGAGGAGAACTACTCACTCATTGCAAAGAAAAACATAAAAACAATGGAAGAATTCATAATCTCAAATTGCATAAAACCAAACCTCAAAATCTCCTTCAATATTCTTCAACCCTAAGCTTCAAACGTGCCTTTTTTTCTGCTGTAAACTCAGCTGCTGTAACGTGTGTTCCTTAGCCTCTAATTGGCTTTATTTAAAAGATAAAACTTAAGACTTAATCCCCAAGGAAAAGAGATTTTATCTTAGGAAAATAATAAAATCTATCTAAGGAAGGATAAAATATCCCAAGTCTATCTAACTAAAAGATCCTAAAAGAAATTCAGATGAAAATCCTAATAAAAAATCCCATTAAGTAATAAAATCAGCCCGTAAAATCTTCTCCTGTTCGCAGATACCTCGGCGCCGAGGTCTGAGGTGTCGGCGCCGAGGGTCTGTTTGAATGCAGTAACTTCTGTTTTTCTCCAGCTTTTCGACTCTGACTTCAAACGCAATTTTACGAGTCCTCGTTTATCCGATTGACGCATATAAATATGCGTTGGAAAGCTCTTTTCAAGGACTACAACTCTCATGAAGGCTCCAGAACTTGAATCGAAGTGATGGATGGCGAAAATAAGGCTTTTCTCCAGCTGCACCACTTTTTGCTTTTGCTTGGCATCTCCATTGCCTTCATGATTTTTCATTAAGTTCTAAAGTGCGTCCAAACTCCTTCAAATCAGCTTCAAAACCTACAAAAACACCACCAAAGCTTGTGTAGACTCCATATCTTGAATAATACAAAAACTAACACAAACGACACACTTTCCCAACATAAAAGTAAATAAAATGACTTAAATGAAATGAAAATATGATGCAAAATATGACAAAAATGCATACATCAATGTTTTATAAGCATCATCGATTAGCTACATTTTGTCAAAAGATGTTCAGTGGTGCGTGCAGAATGTCATATGTTCTACACCCCAAATCTAAATTCTATACTTTCAACTAATAACGAGTATCATCAGCAAGTACACGTTGATCCCATAGAGAGTGCATGCAACTTCGGCCAAACATAGTAAGTAAGCGAGCAGTTTCTAATCAGAGTAATAGTAATGATGAGCGAAAAATAGTAAACGACGTAATGATTGCAATGAAAATAATAATATGAGAAGAAATATAGCTTCACTTATATTCGCAACATTGGTAAATCCATGATCATCGGGTTGTTTGGTTATGCTTGGCTATCTTAGTGTTGGTTTGTACACAAAGTTGTATAACTTCCTTATTCGATCATTATCAACTCTCTAAACTCTTGCATGGGGTTCGAGAAGTAATAAGTCTCTAATCACATAAGCATATAATTCATGTAATTCTCCCATGTTCGACGTGTCACTTGGTCGTCAACCCAGCTATCGCATCCACTAAGAATAACAGTAAACTATTTGTCAATACCCTTTCATATTCATGAATCCCAACCTGTTCATCAAGATATGTTTTCTACTATGTCGGATTAAGACCCGCAATAATATATTTAGCTATAATCACTTAACATGTTGTTTACCTATCTTAATAGCCAGTTAAGACGAAGAAGCAACGTAACATATAAAGAATAAGAGTAATAAATAACTATATATGCATAAACCAAATAATAAGTATAAATTAGTACTCAAATAACCCTCACATGTCTCTAACCAATGCATAAAATATAAGTAAAACCATATCAAATATTTAGCCTAACATGGCGTACTGAAAATATAGAAAAAAGGAAATAGAGAAGTGGAGAGTGTTGTGAGTGAATTGTGTGTGAGATGTGTGCTGAATGGGATGAGGAGAGCTGTATTTATAGGAATAGAAAACCCTAGGATTCGACATACTTAAGGCAGAAGCAAACCCCAATGGGCCAGATTTGGCTCCAGAGAAAATCTTCCAAAATCTGCATCGGCGGGTGGTGCGTGCAGAATGTCGTGTGCGATACACCCCAAATCTGAATTCTATACCTTCAACTAATAGCTAGTATTAGCAGCAAGTACATGTCGATCCCATAGAGAGTGCATGCAACTTTGGTTGAGCGTATTAAGCAAGTGAGTAGTTTGTAATGAGATTGAGAGTAATAATGTGCAGAAATAAAGTAAACAAGATAATGATTGCAAAGTAAATAATATAAGAGAGTTATATACTTTAACTTATATTCACAACATTGGTAGTTTCATAATCATTGGATTGTTTGGTTATGCTTGGATATCTTAGTGTCGGTTTGTGCACAGAATTGAATAGCTTCATGATTTAATCACTATCAATACCCTATACTCTTGCATGTGGTTCGAGAAGCAATATATCCCTAATCACATAAGCATATAATTCATGTAATTATCGCATATTCAACGTGTCACCTAGTTGTCAACCCAGCTATCGCATCCGCTAAAAATAACACTAAACTATGTGTTATTACTATTTCATATTCATGAATTCCAACCTGTTCATCAAGATATGTTTGCTAATATATCGGATTAATGTCCGCAATAGCGGATTTAGCTATAATCTCTTAGCATGTTGATTATTCCTCTTAGTGACCAATTAAGACAAGTAAACAACTTAACATATAAAGAACAAGAGTAATAAATATCCAAATATGCATAAACCATAACTATAAAATAGTATTTAAACAACTCTCACATGTCTTTAACCAATGCATAAAATATAAGCAAAACTCGTATGAAGAGTCTCCCCCAGTCTGTCGAGCATCCTCGCAAGCCAACACCTCGTGGCAAGCTCGTTTAAAGAGTCTCCTCCAGTTTGAAACTTTCTTGATCCTCGGAAGTAGGCAAAATATACAGCCCCAAGTATCCAGAGAGACCATTGTAACATCTTCCCTTCCTAAGAAATTGTTGTCAATGACTAACTGGCATATACTTAGCGGGGGATGGGTGATACAACTGTTGGGCTCATCTCCATTGTATACTCTTTTCTTCATCATTTCCGCCCGAGTGTTTCCTGGTGGCGAGTACTTTGCAGCACGTCACCCCTGGGGTGTGGGAGCTGATGACATACCCAACGTTTGACCTATACTCTCGAGGCTACTTGAATACGACTTCCCTCGTAGCTTGAAGGTGACTCGATCATTGATGTGTTATTTCGCTATTGCGATGAATTCTCTTGTGAGGTTAGGGTAGGTAAAGCTCATTTTCTGCATAAATCTTCCAAGACCTCCGTTTTTAGGTAAATCCTGCGTAACATCACAAAGATCCAACAACTTTAAAGTATCTTTGCATAAAAATTTGGTTGTCGAATATTTATGAATCCCCAATCTTTTCCACCTTCTTCTTTTAGTTGAACTCAAGTTTTTAGGCTCAATCATATCATCATTTTCAATCACGACTTTCGAATAAAAAGTGAATGAACAGGGGCGTTCTCACCGAGCTTGGAGTGAAAACTCAAGAAAACAACTTATTGCAGGATCGGCGGGTGTCGATGTTCCTTCGGTTTGCCTTCGAATTTTGATGAAGAAACCTTCAATCTCTACCTTCTCTTCTTTAAATCAGACTCTCTAGAATGCTGCGATCTCCTTGGATGCTCTGAAAAATCAGAAGATTTTAGGATGGGTCGGATTGAATAGGGATGCAATTGTATTTATAGGAGAATTTTGATAAATTTTGAAAGAAAATGACAAAATTAAGATATATATATATATATATATATATATATATATATATATATATATATGATCGAATCCTTAAAGACATAGGAAAATCTGAATGTAAAAAGATAAGTTTTCACTTCCTCATCCGATTCTCAGAGATAAAGCCAAGTTTGGATTGGATTTGTAAAGAAAAATATTATCGTTTTAGGTTTCTGGGCTGTCGGCAGGGGCCGATGGGTATCGGCGTGCGCTGACTTCACTAGGAAGTCATTGACGGGCGCTGATATTCAGATCTTTGCTTTTCCTTTGTTTTCTTTATTTTCTTTCATTCTTTCCTTGAATAGCCCTCCGTTCTTTATAAACACACACAAGCACACATCTCTCTTCCAACAATCTGGAGTTTTATTAGCGAATTTGAAATTGAAATAACTTGACACTGAAATTCTAGCTTTGAATTGAAATTGCAAGGGTTGAATTATAAATAAACTTACTAGCTCGGGTTGCCTCACGAGAAGCGCCTTTGGTGAAATTTGTTGGCTCGACATTTTGATCCCTCATTAGGTCTCTTCAGCCTTCTCTTTTGGATTAACTACCACTTGTGATGGTAGTTTCCCTGAAGCACGTGCCTTTAGCTCTCCGATCTCCTGTGCCATCTGTGATATTACCTTTTTTTGTAGCTGTGGACTTGTCCAGAATCAGACGCATGTTTTCATCCTGTTGAGGCATAGGGTTTCAAGGTCTAGCTTCGAACTGGTTCCTCCCTTGGTACTGAGCTTCAGCGTTTGTCCTGTTCCTGAACCCTTGATAAAAATTTGAATTGACATTTGGGTTAAAGATGTTGTTACCATATGTTTGGGAACTGTAGTATTCGATTGCATTCACTTCCATTACTCCTTCTTGAACTTGAGGACAGAGGTCATTTGGATGCATTGGATCTCTGCATACTCCACAAGGTCTGATTGGTGGTTGAGTAATATGAGTCGCCAAGCTTTTCACTAGTTCTGTCAGCTTACTGATCTCATCCTGTTGGATAGGACTGAAGTTTGCATTCTTAACATGATGTATTCCTTGAACTCCTTGTATCCTTCCATACTAATGTAAGGCGTTAGCAAGATCTTAAAAAATTTTCATCGCCTCAGCTGGAGTTTTATTTAGAATATCTCCTCCGCTAGTTGTGTTGATCAGTCCTCGCTTTATATCCAACAGTCCTTCATAGAGGTAGAGGACAAGGTCATCCTCCGCGATTCCATGATGCAGGAAGGTAGCTTTGAGCTTGTTGAAGTGTTCAACGTACTCATACAATGATTCTACTGGAGATTGCTTGATACTAGATATCTCTTTTTTGACTTTGCTGCGTCGTATGGCTGGAAAGTACTTGTTCAGAAATTCTTTTTTGAATTCTACCCAGGACTTGATACTTTTCATTGGCAGATAGTAGAGCCATTCATTTGCAGCGTCTTTGAGAGTGAACGGAAATACTCTGAGCATCATCTGGTCGTTCATGATTCCATTTGGCCTTACACGAACACAGACTGCTGTGAATTCCACCAAATGCTTATTTGGATCTTTTCCCTTCCTTCCGTGAAAACTAGACAACATTTGATGTAGGGAGAATTGAATTAAATAATATAATCAAATATAAAACAATGTAACCCTTAGCCTCTTCAAATAAATTCAAGACTCCCCGATATAGTAGTAGGGAATCAGGTTCGATCCTCGAGGAAGCGAGTTAACGGGATCCTAGTAGAGCCTGAAGTCACGTTCTAAATGTTGACCAGAAGCCTCGATCTCGAGCAAGGGACTCGACGTCGACCTAGGCTGTCGATTTCTACTACAACAGAAAATCCGTAGAGACAAAAACGGCAGTCGATATCGACTAGGGTGGTCGATATCGATGTTAGTAAACGAAGTCGACCTAACTCAGAAAACTGCCAGTTGACACAGGGCAGTCGATATCGAGTAAAGCACTCCAAATCGACCTCAGTAAAAGATGCAGAAAGAAGGACGTCGACACAGAAAAAACCGTCGACTTAGGGCAATATGGTCGATATCGACCTCGTTGGTCGAAATAGAGTAGTCCTGCATACATGTTAGAGTTGGCAAAGAAAGGCAGAAGAATAATAGGATGGAGAAGAAAGATGAACAGTAAAAGAATAGATTTTTATGATTCAAATATATAATAAAAGGCAACTCCTAGGGATAGAGTTTACCACAACGTTAACCAATGCATGCAATAAGGCAAATAAGACGGACAATTGCACTATCTCACCCGATGGATAAGCTTTCGCCGTACACTAACGATTAGGAATACTCTTGCAAATAAACCTAATTGTCTCTACCAATTTTATGTTTATAACTCAAGTTGTTAGCAAGAATCCCTTTTCTTGTGATAAGGACTAAACATAGAATCGTAGGAGATGATATAGACACAACGATATCAACATCAAGTACTTACCTTAAACACGCATGGCTAACGTCGGGCTCACCCCGACCCTAGAAGCTTTGGGGAACTACTCGCTCTTCATTACAAAAGACATCATTGATTTGAAAGGAAGAAGTTGCATTAATTGAAACTCCGAAACCTTACAATCCAACGTCGGCTTTCGCAAACGTCAAACCCTAAAGCTCTTCTCTACTCTCTAACTCTATTGATTGTTGTATTATGGAATGGAACGAATAAAAACCAGTACCCTAGGGCTTTATTTATAGGTTACTAGTCCTTGCTAGCCAAGGAAAGTAGTTCCTATCTTCTATCTAAAACCTATCCTTAAACAAATAGGATAAATCTTTATTATAGTAAATATAGAAATAACTAAAAAATATCTTAGGGTAAAAAGGCAACAACCCTAAGACATAATCTATTTAAATAGATATGATAAACCGTGGCTCATATGATAGATCTTCAAATTCGCGTCCTCGACGTGCGTGCAATCCGTGTCAAATTCCAGTCGATATCGACCAAGGCAGTCGATATTAAGTTCTTTGTTTCTGCTCGACAGGTTCCACTTCACTCGATCTCTAGTGCCATGTCGATGTCGACATCATCACTCAATATCAAGTGGTCTTCTAGGTTGGTTTTTGTGGTCTATCTCGACACTCAAAGTCCATGTCGAGGTCTTCAGTCGATATCAACCAGTCATGTCCATTTCGACTTCTTTTCAGCTTCACTTGGCTTCTTCGTTTTGACTCCGATTCCGCTCCAATTCCTACATATTTAGACCAAAACTTGTGTAGACTCTATTTCTTGCACGTTAGCTCATTCTACACAAATTTATATTATTTTTAACCTTTACTTTAGGAATCGAATGAAATATGAAGTCAGAACTTAGCAATATAAAGGCTACAAATATGTACATCAAAATACCCCATACTTAGACTTGCTTGTTCTCAAGCAATAACCAACACCTACAACACACCCTTCAAGTCTTCTCCCTTTTCCAAAGCAACATCATGAGTGGTAGCAAAGCAAAGCAAGTGAATTTAACGTCATAGCACATATATGAGCGATCCATAGGCATATGCAATTTTGATCCAACCTCATAGAGATAATGTGTTTTGCACTCAACGCTCATGTGTTTAGGCTATGAAGATCAACTCTCAACTCAATTCCATATACAAACTCATAAATATTGCAATATATAATAATCCACTTTGCAACTAATTATGAAAATGCAATAAGAACCATCAGGAGGACTTTCGCTCAATTGAAGACTTCAAAGAAGACATCATTCGGCGGGGTTGTAATGAGGCTTGGTATGAAATAAAGGGTATAGAATTATTTGGCTATGTGGTGCTTATAAAATTCGGGAATCAAGATTCCTAAACTTTATCACTACCATATCCAAACCATATCTCTACGATAATGCTTAACCAAACTTGCTTTCCATAATGCTCATCAACCTTCCTTCAAACCTTAATATACTATCAAAAAAATATAAATCTTGTATGAAATAAAAGAACTAAGGAATATTTGGCTCATGCACTAATATAACAATATTTTTTTCTTTTTTTTTTCGGATGTTTTTTGCACGAAAATAAATAAATAATAAATGTGCATTTATATGGTGAGCCAAAGATTCTTTTACAATGTATGACAAGATGCAAATATGTACCAACCCATAATTATTCCTTTGCTCAAAACTAAGCAATATGCACTTTCTTTCCACAATGCATTATTCTAACCAATCTAAGTCTCAATTCCCAAATGGGGGTCAGACTCAATTCGGCTAGGGATAATTTTGTGGAGTTTGCAATATAAGGTGCAAGCTAATATTCTGGCTTCAAGTAGAGATAATGCAGGGTAGGTAAAAGAGGATAAAAATGGCTTAAAATAAGCCTCCATCATTTAACTCTCATCAACATAAACATATATATATATATATATATATATATATATATATATATATATATATATATATATATATATATATATATATATATATATATATGTATTGGCTTTGAATAACTATCACAACATTTAGAGATGCATAGGAAGAATAAATACACTCAAGAAAGCAGAGAGATTTTTAATGTTCTCCCTATAGGCCAAAATTCTTACTAGGACAATTTTTGTTGGATTTGCCTTTTAGCCTAGGATCATATGTGCTCAATTTCACCACAAGTTCACAATCTACATAAAAACCATTTTAAGGACTTAGGCTGAACCATCCAAATATGCCATATGATTTACATGATCAAGACAGCTATTGAGTTCTCGTCATAGGACGTCTAAGTAGGGTTTAAAAAACAAACTTAAAAAGGTAAACATGCAGTTTTTGTATTTTTGACATTTTCTAATTTTTTTTGGATTTTTTCATTTTTTTAGAAAAGTAATAAACTAAGAAACATAAACCTTAAAATGCATAAAATTTAAACATGAATGCAATGCAGAAAAATAAAAGAAGAAATCCAAGTTGTGACTATAAGACATGTTTTATCCCCACCCCATACTTAAAATATACAGTGTCCTCACTGTATTAAAAGAAAAACAAGGGTAGAGAAAAACTCACAGAGTAACCTACGGATTTAGGTTGATTTCAGGTTAGGCCGATACCAGAAGTCGATGTCGAGTAAGGTGGTTGATGTCGACTGCATCAGTCTATGTCGAGGAAAGAGTTGAAGTCGAGGGTCGCCTGGATCTGGTCGATATCGAGTAAGTTGGTCGATATCGAGTAAGTTGGTTGATATCGAGTGCTTCTTTTGGCTCCTGAGTCATCGATGTCGACCCCAGGAGGTGGCTCGACCCTAGGGTGGTCGATTTCGACTGCCTTTGCAGTAGCTTCTTTTCTTCTTCGTCGTTCCTTTTGCTTGGTAACCTGAAATTCTTTTTAGAATATAATTGATAAAGCCAAGATTATCAAAGTTTCTAAATCCCAAAATCCAAAATTTTAAAACCTTAAAAACCTTCTATAAAAATATTTAAAGGTTTATGTACACGCTCTAGATTTTTGAGTCGCTAGGCCGACTTCTCCTTCAATGTTTCATGAACCCTTAAGGTTGGGACCCTTCATGCTTGTGCCTTCTCCTGGATCATCTAGGTCCTTTTGATAGTAGCTAAGTTCGGCAACCAAGGCTTCTCCTTCGTTAGGCTCTTCTTTATTGGGCGCTTTCCTTCTCTTTCTTGACCTAACTTTAGAAATATGGGCAAACCATGGAGCTTTGACCCTCCCATTAGTTGAATCGTCAGTAATAGACAAAGGAGGGTTAAGGATCATATATGAGCTTACCTTTCCATGCCCGAAATAGAGATCTTCGGGTGGAGGGTCAATTTCAATTGCAGATGTCGATGTCGAATGGGGGTGGTCGATGTCGACATCAGGGACCCCATACTTAAGCTCTTGGCAATTCAGTGGATCATCTGTGTCACTCGATATCGAGTTAGAGAGGTTGATTTCGAGTGATCTGATCGATTTTGACTAGCTCCCGTCGATCTCGACTCTCTTTGTAGTTTCCGTCCTTGCCAACAAAAATTTGCGAAGCTTCTCCTTTGCAGGTGAGAGGGCAACTTGTTCTAGCTGCTTTGTTTCGCTCATTGTAGGGTTGAAGTGAAACTCCATGACCTCGTTGCCGATTGTGAATGTAAGGGTACCATTCCTCACATTGATGTGGGCATCTGCTGTTGCTAAGAATGTCCTACCAAGGTTGATAGGCACAATTGGATCTTCTGGCATGTCCAACATGATGAAGTCCGTGGGTATGAAGAACTTTCCCACCTTGACAGGGACATCATCCACAACCCCATTTGGTCTCACGAAGGTGTTGTCCGCCATGTAGAGCTTCATGTCGGCGGGCTCCAATGCTTCAACGCCCACTTGTTTCCATATCTATATGGGCATCAAACTAACACTAGCTCCAAGATCACAAAGGGCTTTGAATTGATGCTTACCAACCCCTACCGTCACCACAAACTTGCCTGGATCGCCGCGCTTCTTAAGGAACTCAATAGAATTGCATTCGCCGGCAATCTCTAAGATGGACCTCTTTTTAGACAAGATGTCCTTCAGGAACCTCATGTAGGCAGGCATCTCATTAAGCGCTTCCATGAGTGGGATGGTGAGATTGAGACCTTGTAAGATCTTCATGAAGCGTCTGAATGGTGTCTGCCGGATCTTACATCGCCTTGGAAGGATAAGGAAGGGAGTTGGATGGCTTTGGAGGAGAGACTGTCGATTTCCGCTTTCTGGATAGGTCGACAACGACATCAGTGTGGTCGATATCGATTGGTTTGGTCGACCTCGGGGGAGTCTGAAACTGTGGTCGAGCTGCAAAGTGGTCGACATCGAGTTGGTGGTCGATATCGACTGGGGCACTCGATATTGAGTGCCTCTTTGGCTCCATTGTGTGCTGCGCAGTGGGCTCGACATCGACAGGGCCCTCGATATCGACTGGGGTGTCGACATCGACTGCGTCTTCAGAGACTTCTCCTTTGCTCTGTGGCTCATGCAATGTACGTCCACTCCTTAGGTTGATAGCGACAATGTGACCGGCTTGCCCCCTAGGGTTCTCTTGTGGTTGTCCAAGGAGCTTGCCAGGTGGTTTTGGTATTTGGGCCACCAGTTGACCCAGTTGGGTCTCAATAGTCTTCTTCAAAGTATCCATCTCCCCCATTCGAGCATTAAGCCCTTGATGTTGGTTCTGGATCGCGTTGCTAGATTGTTGACTCGCAGCTTGGTTCCTTCTTAACTCATCAAGGATGAGTTGAACATCATCTCGTCGCGGCTCTCTCTCCGGATAGCCTGGAGCTCTATAGGGTGGAGGATCCCCGGAGTTGTATTGGGGTGGTTGATTTCCCTAGTTTTGGAACCCCTGGCGATTGGGATTCCTCATGTAGCGCGCCACCTGGTGAGTCTCCGCTAGTTGTACTTACTTAGTGTGGGGGCAATCAGTGGTGATGTGCCTCCTGGTGAGTCTCCGCTAGTCTATTGTATTACAATACAATAATAATATATTTTACTTTTTGATTTCATATATGTTTCAATTTTTTATTTCATACATATCAAAATATTATATAATATAAAAATACAATATTTGAATTACATTTATATATTTTAATATATATATATATTTCTATATTTTATATAAAATGA
This sequence comes from Persicaria maculosa, assembly GCA_963922045.1. Lineage (NCBI taxonomy): Eukaryota > Viridiplantae > Streptophyta > Magnoliopsida > Caryophyllales > Polygonaceae > Persicaria > Persicaria maculosa. The sequence continues at coordinate 60,575,377 of OY998257.1, read as the reverse complement.
AATAGAACTAATTTTTATATAACTAATCTATTTCAACATATTGTATGTTATTAGTATTTTAATTGAATATTTCATTTCACTATAAGTATCGATCTAAATTTAAACTAACTTATTTTAATATAATCTACAATTATTATATATTTCAATTAGCTATTTCATGTCAAATAATCTAGATAAAAGTAAATAGAAAATAAAAATAAATAGAAATACTAACCGAAGGAGTCCTCGACAGGGGAGAGACCTCTTGGGTACGACGCTTTTGACCACCACTGACCCTCCCACCACCCCTTCCGTCGCCACTCCCGGCGCCACCGTCGTCCACCGCCGCTGCCCCCACCACCAGCGCCACCACCTTTCTCATCGCCTTTCCCAGCACCACCAGCGCCACCATGCCTCCCTTCTCTTTGCCCAGCACCACCACCAGCGCCACTCCCTCCGCCGCTTCCCCCACCACCAGCACCCCTTTCGCCGCCGCCACCCCTACCACAAGCGCCCATCCCATCGTCGTCGCCCACACCACCTGCACCCTGCACTTTGCCTCGCCCAGCACTATCACCAGCCTCCTTTCCACCGGCGCCCTGTCCTTCAGATCTGACGGCTCTTGAACCACTAGCGCCTCCCTTAACTCGTCCTCGAGATCTCACCATCTTTCTTCTTTGGTGACTCTCTCTCTCTCTCTCTCACGTCTCTCTTTGTCGATGATTCAGAAACAGAAGGCCGAAGCGAGCAACTGAGGAAGAAACACAACATCGAATCCAAAGTTATAGTATGAGAACAACGTCGGATTTGACGTTGTGTTTGTCCCCACAACCTGACACATAACGTTCAATTGAATGTTGTAATTTGGGGATGAAAACAATACAACCTCAAAACTGACATTGTAATATATGTTTTTTTTAATTAATCCCTTTTTTATTAATTAGTTTTTTATTATAAAATATGTTAGTCAATAAGTTTAATAATACATTGATAACTTAATATTTTTTACACATATTTGTGAAAAATTCTACATTTAATTTTAGTGTGCAATCTTTTTTTTTAAAAGTATAATTTATACTTCCTACTTTAATTCTAGTGTATGTTTTTTTAAAAAAGAGACTAATATAGAATAATATTTTTGCAAGGCTAAGAAATAATGTCCACAATTGGAGGAGTTTCAACAATTGAAATAAACGTAATTAAGAACAACATAGATCGTTGATTGAATGTGAAAGTAATAACGTCACCTGAAATGTTGTACACACAATAATACATTGCCTACAATGATAGTTTCAATTGTACACATAATAATACATTGCCTACAATGATAGTTTTAGTTGTACACATAATAATACATTGTCTACAATGATAGTATCACACGGTGTTGCCGTAACTGGTGGTACAACTACCAACAGACTCATTCACATTGGTGTAGATATCAATCTACATCTCAATAAATGCGTATGCTCACAATCTATCATTTGCAAGGTGCACTAGCCTGTCGATCGCAAACTTTGATACATCATGAATACAACCAAATGGGACTCCACAGTAGAACTCTTGCAACATTGCCCTAATCTTGTTGTCTATGTCAGTGTGGTAGGACTCTAGGTCATTGATGGTCCAACTGTTGCACTGGTGGCATCTGAACTCCAACGGTAACGAGATCCTAGAGCCACTTTGACACACCACGCAGAATAGGCAGCATGGAAACGCAGGCTTATACTTTTTGTGCTTGTAGTTCCAAACGCAGTCCTCATGCGTACAAATGTGTTTCTTCCCTCTAGCTTGAAAACAAGTCCACTGGGACGTCTCTCCGTCTTTTTGAAAGCTTCTTGGGTCAACATTGGAGAACGACATTAGGTATTTTACGTTGGAGATGGATTATGGGTGTGTAGTGTATGAATTGTGGGGGTTTGGTTGGGGGACCGGCATTGGATGACTTTATAATGCCTCCACAATGTAATGTTCAATTAGAGGTTGCGAAGGGTACCTTAACCCTATACAACGTCGGATTCGATGTTGTAATGTGTACCATAACCATATACAACGTCGGATTTGACGTTACAAAGGGTACCATACCCCTATACAACATCGGATTTGACGTTAGAAAGGGTACCATAACCCTATACAACGTCAGCCTACCACCATTGTGTTTTCATTGCTTCCGCCATCTCCAAACCCTATGGCACTCACAAGGCTTGCCTGGTGATCAAGAGACGTCAAGAGCATCAATTGGAAGATCATGACAAAACTCGCGGTTATTCTTTGATTAGAAGCCCATTGATGTTTTGGTTTCATTTTGGATTCCAATTGCATTGAACGAATTGATCTTTCTCGTTCGTTCATTCAAATGAATTTCACACAATATTGTCCTCATTCATCCATCGAAATGAGTATATTTGAATTTGTATGAATATTATGACTGTATATTTATGAGTGTATATTCAAATGAATATTCATATAGTTGGATGAGCATTCGAACGATTACATAGAAAAATTGAGAACAACATAGATTTCTGATAACATGTGAAAAAAAGGATACATGTTCACCCATATCTATTAAATTGTAAACCAAAAGGAACAACAGTTGGTGGCAAATAAAATATATGTATTATTACTTTAAAGTTCAAGAACAGTTGATGTCTCCAGCGGAACAACTCCCAATGAACTCTTTGTGAGTCTTTTGGTATATCTCAATCTGTATCTGTTGGAACTTGTACGTCTTCATCTCATCTTGGGCAGGGCAGACTACTACATCCACCACATACTCTATCAGCATGTGAATACACGAGAGAGATACGTCACTGTAGAAATCGATCAGCATATCCTTTATCTTCTCAGTGATAGAGAGGAAGTGCAAAGTAGGGTTGTCATCACACTCCTTGCATCCGACCTGCAATTGCCTTGACATATCAGAGTTGCGGAAACCTTGCATGGTAAATAGGCTACATCGAAGAAATGCATATACTTTTTGTGCTTGCAGTTGCAACCATCTTACTCAGGCGGACGACGGTGTTTTTCCACTCTAATAATGAAATGGTGCCCATCGCGGAACTCTCCTTCTTTGACAAAGCTGTTTGGGCTTAATGCCATGGTTGTGGGTGTTTAGTGTATGTATTATGGGTGACGTGAGTATGGGGACCAAAGGTTGGGGTTTTTATAGGTGGCATAATTTACAACGTCAAGTTAGACGTTGTGAGTGTGTACAACGTTCAATCGGACATTTTGTTGGTAAATACAATGTCAGATTGGACGTTGCCCAGGGAGGATCCAACCCTAATCAACATTCAATCGGACGTCATGATAGGGAATCAAACCTAATACAACATCCAATAAAAAGTTGTTAAACATATGCAACATTTAAATGGATGTTGTAAAGGCTGAACCATACCGCGTGCAACTTACATCGTGTATGGTCCCCCCATGATGCCTTTATATTCAACAACCATAAAGATGAATAAATGTTGTCTGTTTACTTAATAATTTCACACAATAGTAACTTCATCTTCAGAGAGGAAAATGTCATCCTCAGAAAGTGAACGCAAGATCGAGGTTGTGGGATATGTAGCTCTCCCACCATAGAGCAATGCCATCGAACATGTGAACTCTTATGCATGTATTCTTTGCTCCCAAGTTTTTGTCTATAATCCATATTAACCTGAAGTAAGAAGATACATTTTTACTAATATCGAGTTCATATATTTATTAGGTTTCCATCCAGTTTCAAGACTTTACGGTTGCATTTACTGACACCCGTACTTGGTCTTGTCGTAACAAGATGCTCAACCATTTTAAGCAAATTGGGGTTTCACGCAATATGGTCTTTGTAATAAAGCGATCGTAGTCTAGGGCTGCAAACCGATCGGGTGGCGTGTTGCTAGTGTGTGAGCAATATGGGGTGTTTTTACAGAAGAGGAAAGCCACTTCGTAGCACACAGAGCAAACTAAGCAATTGTCCATTCTCCTTGAACGGTCATGAGGGAGGACCAGATATGTGGATGATGACCATGCAAAATGGAATTCACAACCATCACCTCCCTCAATGCTTGAAGGGTCATGCTTATGCGGGAAGTATGAAACCGACGGAGAAGAAAGTACGCAAGTGGATGAAAGACATTGGAACTCCGCCGAAGGCCATTGCGTATGGGTTATGACAACTAGATGCGATTACCATCACATCAGTTTGGTCACTTGAGAACACCTTGAACAAGCTTGCAGTTGAAGAGAGAAGAAACTGGACAATGACACAAGATACCCTTCATCATCTCCGAGAAAGAGGTTACTACTACGACTTCAGAAGAAGCCCAAACAATGAAAACGTATTGAATGACCTTTTTCTCGCACATCCGGATGGGATTCATCTCTTAAACAAGTACCCGTATGTCATCATCATGGATAGTACATACAAGACCAACGCGTAAGTACTCTATCCTACGTCTTCATATATTTCTTATTTATCGAATGTTATACTTATGTGAGGATGTTGCTACATTGCTTAGTATAACGTCGCTCTATGCAAAATAGTTGGTTTAATGGCAACGGGAAATAACTTTTTCATCACCTATGCCTTTATGGCTCACGAGAACGAAGACACATACGCTTGGGTGCTGAACAACCTAAGTGTTCTTCTTCAGGGTAAAGTACCCGATTCAATCATGATAGATCGGGAGCTGGGCCTTCTTGCGACACTTAGGGTGGTTTTTCCCAATGTGCAACATCTACTGTGCTGGTTACATATAACTCATAAATGTGAAGAGACCGCTTTGAAGATTACAAAATATTTGCAACACACGATTATATTCAAGAATCAAGTATGAGGAGTATCCAATCTTGTACAGAGGAGTCGTTCGAGTGGCACCGATGGTGGCTTCACGTCCAATGGTGGTCCGCACCCGGGGTCATAGGGTATCTGGAATCAGTGTGGCTCATCCATAGGACAAGCCTTGTTAGATGTTACATCGACTACGTTCTCAACTTTGGAATGAGGAAAACAAACAAGTATGCATATCCTTTCCACCTTTTACCCATGTATCTCATTCTTAAATTTCAAACTTTGTTCACCGCGGTCACATGATGCAATGTGTGTAGGGTTAAAGGCCAGCATAAAGTGCTGAAAGAAACATTGCACTCGTCCACATGTGACTTTTGTGTCGTGGTGGATGCCATTCATCAAGTTAATGAATGTAAGATGCATGATCTCTAGACTGCCTTGGAGATAGATCATTTCAAATGGCCAACTAACGCGCACAACATAGTTTCGAAGAAGTGTTTCGAATATCTCTACGATCATTGGAGGGTCGTTGTCAATGGAAAAGTATCTGAAGAGTGCAATGATCGGTTTGGGAGAATTTGCTATGAGCTACCGTGTGTGCACAATGTTTAGTGTTGTGTTATTGAAGGAGTTCCAATATAACGGATGACATCCACCCATTTTAGAAAGATCTGTCATGGGACGCATATGAAAATGCTGCCTTACCCAACGCCATATTGTCTTCGTACACTGCCTCAAATGAAGCCTGTGACTCGGATCTGCACCCACCCATGCTTGGTAGTGTACATTCAAAGGGGAGACCCACGAAGAGGAGCAACCCTTGCAGAACAAATCGATTGCGATATGAGGAATATCGGGCGAATTTTGAAAGGGAGGAAGCCAGAGCAGGTCGCCGTGGTAGAGACCGAAACTCCCCACCTCCGTCTGACAAACAATATTGGGATTTTAGCTGAGGTCACAACAGCTGTGAACACCATATGAGATAGTCACTACGGATATCGCAATTGATATGAAAGGGTTATTGTGCAACCATTTGGAACAGAATGATCAACTTTACACTGGTTGTTACATGAGAGGGTAATCGCTGCGAGAGTTTGTTGACCTACAAAGTTACTCCCGCATAGTGATAGGTGAGAGAAGCTACTGGATCGAGCTGCCGATCATGGGTCTTATGTTTACGACCAACTATCAAGTGCCCCTCGTCATCTTATCTTGGAACCGACCCTTTACATGCATCCTTATGTACATCGAACAACCAGATAACACCCCTCTTGGCACCAACCCTTTACTCTCACTTCAATTGCATTTCTTCCTTAAATTACAAAAATTAACATTCTACGATACTTATTGTAGATATGGTTACATCCCAATGCTCCTTTACCTCCTCCAACGCATGAATGAACGACATACCATTACCCGAGCGTCAACGAATGGGATAATCTCTTCCAAGATCAATTTGATAGATTTAGAGCTTTGCGGGTTCAGGAAGGGCGTCCCCTACACCATGTTTAGTAGTCTTGACACGATGTTTAGTTATCGTTGCCCTATTATGTTAGACGTTGTAAAATAAAATTCTAACATTTATTATAAAAACATCCATATTATCTTATTCCACATATTATGTTGTATAAGTTCAACTATACAATTACCTTTGTTTTTATTATTCTTTTTTCACACATCTATTTGTGCTATAGTTCAATTATACGAATTTTTTCACAAAAAAAGCATTTCGTATGTATTAAAAAAGTACTGTATATAACGTCCGATCCGACGTTGTGATATGTTTTTTATGAATCACAATGTCAAATTGGACGCTGTGATGTGGCTCGACCAGGCCCGCTTTACAACGTCCAGTCCGATGTTGTAAAGTGCCCGACTTGCCCCATCATGGGCTCAGATGCACAACGTTGTATACTTCATATTGCAACGTAGGATCTGACGTTGTAATGTAATTAACACTACAACATCAGATCCGACGTTGTTTAACAGCTTTAATCCACGTATTTATGTTGGATATAGGGACACCCTTTATTTTCATTGAGGATAGTGAAAATTTTAAGTGTGGGGGAGGGTTTTAGTGTAGTTTCTGCATTCATGTTTAGATTTTTATTTTTACATTCATATTTACATTTTTTTTTCTAGTTAAAACATGTTTATTTTATTGGCTTTAATAAAATTCAAAAAAAAGGAAAAATAAAAAATCCCAAAAAAAGACATGCATTGCATACAAATGTATTCATCCAAACACCCCATCTTGCCTAGTTAAGTCTTTTATTCTATTTTGAGCATAACCATAAAAGTTGCATGACATACATGTTTGAATTAAGAGGAGAATTTTTAGTCTAGCCCATCCGAAAATTAGGAGGAGAATTGGTGAATATCTAAAGAGGATGAAGTTGCTCTGAGTGAAGGAATTATATTATATATTTATTTGTGCTTCATAGAGATGATTCTTTTGTATTTATGAGTATTATTACTTGGGACCTGAGGAGGATAAAATTCACTTAGGAGTAAAAGTCAAGTAACTTGGGGCCTAAGGAAGATAAAATTCACTTAGAGGTAAAAAGTCAAGTAAAAGATAAAAAGAAGAAGAAAAGAAAGGGAAAAAAGAAGTTATCATCAAAAGAAAAATGAATGAGGTTGTATGGCTATTTGAGAATCAAACACATATTTTTATGTAAATGAGTAGATGTTATTAGAATGGTTTGCAAAGTGTTGGGGTTTGATGTTGTTCTGGTTGTATAGTACCAATCCCTTTTCTCACATTTTTAACACCACATGACTTAAATATTTTTAATAACTTATATTCCTACAGTGGCCTATTACAACCCATATAAAAGACCTCATGATGTCAAGTACAAGTGATGACATCCACGGTGGAGATTTGGTGATATGATTTTCAATTCTTATGTAGCATAGTTGCATGTTGGATTGAGTTGAGAGTTGTATTTAAAGCCTAAACACATTGAGAGTGAGAGAAACATATTTTCCATGTGAGGTTGGATGGATGTTTACATATTGCTTTGATCATTCATATACAAGCTATGATATTTGTTCACTTTACTCTTACATTCACTTGCGCTTTGATGTTATTTTTTATGAGGAAAAGGCATAAAGGATATATTTATGAGATGAATGGCTGATGTTTTGTCTAATTTTTCCCAAGGAATAGCAAAGGTTAAGTGTGGGGGAGTTTGATAATGCATATTTTATATAGGCATTATATGTATTTTTAGGGTAGTTATAGTGTGAATATTGCATGTTTTATGTTCATTTCCCATATCTTATAATTTTGTGGTCGATGTTTGGAATCTATGCATTTTGTGGTTAATTATACAAATTTGCGGATTCGAACTCGGAAGGTGTATCAAAAAAGCAATGTTGGAGCTCCAGAGCTACTAGAAATAGATGAGATGAGGTTTAGAAGTGTCCATGAGGAAGCTGAGACGAGCCAAGATGAAGACGAGTTGAACGCACAAAGAGACAACGAAGGACTTCATAATCCTAAAAATCGGCACCCGCCGCTACCGATGGGCGCCCGCTGATTCTACATCCTGAAGGTCAATGCTTGCCGCTATTGATCAACTTCCATCGATTTCTAATGAGGCCAAATCTGGACAGAATCTCCCAAAATTCTATCTTTGGAGATTTGTTAATATCCTTGAGAGATTTGTTTCTATCCTTTTAGATCAAATTTTCTACGGTTTTGGCTCAACCCTAACACTATAAATACCTTAGTTTCACTTAGGTTTGATCATCGGCTAGATAGTAACACAGCTACACCAGTTTTCCATTTCATTCTATGTTTTCAGGTAAGCCATGAGTGGCTAGCTTTGCTTTGGTTTTACTCACATATTCAAGACATGGTTGACGGAGCTTGAGGGCTACTTTCTAGTTAATTTTTATTTTGATTATTTCAATCTTCTTTGTGTTGTTATTGTCATGTTCTTGATTATATCTTGCTTGATCACCTCGATAGAGTCACATCACGCTAGTGTTATAGCTTCATCGATTACGAGCCATAATCCATAAGTAGCCAACACATCTTGTAGGAACCGTTCGGGAATCTTGATTGTGTAAGAAGATTGACATCAAGTTTATATCATTTTTAGTGGAATCAATTGCTGGGTTGACAACAAGGTGAGAAATTCTACGATACGGGAGTGGTACTATTTAGATGCCAATCTTTTTACAATTTGTGCTACTCGCCCCCTTATGCAGTAGTGTAAGGGACATTATAGTGTGTCTTGTCTATGTGTCCATATAAACCAAAATTGAAATATTAAATTAGAAAATTAAAAACTAGAAGGAAGCCCGAGGATCATGAAATCAAACCATTGTTGCGAAGTTGTGAGTAAACCATAGTTTCTCTCTTATTCTCTACAACAACATTGCTCTTGTTTGGTTACTTTTACATTTACTATTGCTTTCGTTCTCTTACTATTATTTTCACAAACTATCTCCTTTCATTGTTAACAAAGGAAACACATAAGTCACACACACTCTTTGTGGGATCGACTCCTTACTCTACTACTGTACTAACTTTTCAGTATAGATTTATCTTTGTTGGGACAATGACCATTTACGCGCATCAGTTGTGTACCCCATGAGTGAACTAACTTCTTAATGCAATTTTTTTTAACTCTAGTAGGATAAATAATATCCTGCAATTCCTTCGGTTCACACTCATGAGAACTAATCAAACCCACAAAATGCATCTTGGTATGATCGACCTGCTCTTGAACACCAATGTATGTAGAAGGGTTGAAGCTGAAAATTAAGAACCATTGAAAACTCTTTGTACCTTTCTCTTGGATAAAATGAAACTTGATTTGTTTTATACATTTACTATGATTTATTGGGCTTATCAATCTAGATCCAAACACAAGAGAATTAAACCAAACTTCCATACGGTTAGGAGGGAAACTAGTCGAATAAATATAAATATGAACTAAACCAACTCCCTGTCCAAGCAATTAAATTACAAGAAACCCTCTCGATGTAGTGGTAGGGTATTCAGGAACGATCCACGAGGAGGTGTGTCAGCAGATCCTAAGCTTGCAACTACATTCTATTTCGACTCAGCAGATCACTCGATATCGACGTCGAGTAGAACAGTCGATATCGAGTCAGTCACTCTATATTGACTACAACAGTCAAAATCGAGTCTTCAACAGAAAGCTTAAAATGTAACCATTTTGTCGGAAAAATGTCCAAAGAATATGAGGATGATTCTGGAACGATGAATAGAATAAATTCACAGATTTGTATAAAACTCAATAAACTAAAAACCTCCAAGATCGGGGATCTCATGCCACAACGATAACTATATAAGCCTATGCCAAATTCATGAAAGATTATGCCTTTTAATCAAATAACTTTCGTTATCAACAATTAGGTAATTTAGAGGCTCTCGCATAAACCCTAAGTGTTACTATCCCAATTTTATAATTAATCCAAATTCACAATAAGATTACTTTCGCTTCAATAATGCAAATAAGGATCGCCTACTACTCTCGTAGAAGAATCATGCATATAGGATAGAAGACGAATATTGCATAAAAACCATACCTTCGATGCATAAACTTACATGGCTATCATTGGGCTCACCCCGACCCTAGAAGTAAGGGAACTACTCGCGCTTCATAGCCATAGACATCATCATAATCATTGGAAAATAACTCCTCTCTCTCTATGCCTAAACTGAATTGTAAAAGTGTTTTCTTCAATATTGGATAATAAAAACTCAGCCCTAATGGCTCTAATTATGGATTTCAAACCTTGCTATACAAGGAAAAGAAAATCTATTTTATTCCTAAGATAAAACTTGCTAAAGTAAATAAATAAAATCCCTTTAGGTAAATATGGAATTCACCATAAAGGATAGAAAGTCTCAAAATAAGATAAAAGATTCCCGACTTAATGTAGAAGCAATGCGCCTCGGATAAGATTTCGTCAAAACGTCGTCGGGTCTTCTGCAGCATCACTCGATATCGACTGGCTTCAGTCGATGTCAACCACTCATCTTCTGTCTCGAGTCAGCTCTACTTGACCTCGACTCTTCACTCAATCTCCTGCACTCGATATCGAGTGGCTTTAGTCGGTATCGACTTGTTTGCATCAAGTAGAGTGATTCTCTTCCTGGCTCGATTTCTGGTCTTGAGTTCCACTCGATGTCGAGTCACTTAGTCAATTTCAACTCATCATTAGACTTCGAGTGATTTTCCAGTTTCTCTTCTCCTCTCCAAATCGCTCCGATTTTGCCTCGATTTCTGCGAAATAACACAAGAACTCGTGTAGACCTCCATAATTGGCAAATAAACATAAACTACACAAATCTTATGCTTTCCTAACCAATATGCATGAAAATATAGACGGAAATCGAAGTAAAAGTAGATGAAAAACATGGTAAATTGTCAGACATCGCATACCTATGACCTATACTACTTATTTGTTGCTCATGAAAGTTGTCGGTGTTTTGATCGACTATTGAAATTTGACTTCTATTTCTATGCGTTTGATCTTGGGTACTTTCTTTTGGTTTCTGGCAAGGAGATATGTAAGAATGGTTTAAACAAGTTTTTTATTTTGAGGTGAATCCCACCCTAAAATCGACCAATGCGATGGCCAAACATAGCTTCTCTGACCCCACAACCAATAAGGTTAATGATATCTTTGTTGGCAGGAATACAATTCCAAAAAGAAAAACTACGAAACATGAATCAAAATTTACAAACTTGATTGTGGTTTGGAATGAAGACGACATTGCGGGGATGAGAAATGGTCAAATGGCATTTTTGCCTGACTCCATGGAGCCAAGTAGAAATGAAATAAAGAAAAACTTTGATAATTTTACAGCTACTACTCCGGATTGTCTGAAATGTTGGAACCTAGAGATGAATAGACTATACTTGAGACATGTTTAGTGTGGCTTTTTCTATAATGCCACAACACTCCACAAAATTAATAAGAAGACTTGTACATATGATCTCAACAACTCTAATAAATTATGCACTCATGAAATTGATCACTAAAATGTGTATCATTTGCAAACTCATTGTTAAAGATCTCACTCATGGAACTAATTTTTTGCTCCAATCCCGTTACTCATCCATCATAATCATACATTGTCAAAAACAAGAAGGGAAACAAGTAATAGAGGTCCGTATGGAGTACAAAAACCATACAAACAAATATCTAGGCTGTCAGAACACTTGAAATAAAACAAGAAAATTGACCCCTATTGAATATATGGAAAATTAGAATGACACAACACCTACATGCGAACAAATTAAATAGAACATGAAACAACTGATGGGAAAAAAATGAAGAATAGTATATGGAATTTGTGTGGAACTAGGAAGAAAAATTTATGGGCAAATATTGATGCATTTTGTACAATGCCAAAAATTCAACCCATCGCACTAATGGAAACCAGAATAAAACGACCACCTGATGAAAATTTTGGAAAAATTCAGGCTTTGACAATATGCAATGGATCCTTGTGATGGGTAGACCAAGCATGATATGCGAGCTATGGAAAATCTATCAATTATATAAAGAACAAATGGAATTGATCCATAAAGCACAACATTTCATTGTTTCCTCAATAAAAATCTCGGGAAAAGCGATTATATTGGGTCTTTGTATTGAATATGGCCCACCAAGCGAGAGGGAAAATGATGCTTTCTAGAGGGATCTGGCAAATTTTATCAATGGCCATGCCTTTTCTTCGAGCATCATGGGGGATATTAATGAGATCCTCTATGCATATGAAAAATAGGGTGGTTGCCACCCAAACTAGAACATATTTAAATGACTATAAGAATTTAAGGATCTTATTGAATTCCTTGATGACCCGACAATAGAAAATGACTTCACTTGGCGAAAAACAAAATGGACCCAAACAACATTCACGAAAAACTAGACAAAGTTATGGCATAATCTCGTATACTCCAATGGTTGCCACAATTACTCACAACAAATCATGCTTTCTCCTCTTTAGACCATTGTTCGATATCAATCGAGTTCTGCCAAAATAACGATTATAGAGTGATAATGCATATTTTAGATAGGCACTATAGATAGGTTTTATTGCATTTAAGTACTCATATTGCATGGATTTTGTCTTATTTACATTGTCTTACATTTAGAGTATTCGAGTTCGAATTCTACGCTAATTTGTGTTTATTCTGCAGTTTTATAATCTGAGCATGAAGGGAGGCTTGAGAGATCCAGAAGAGATTATTTTAGAGCATAAGAGAGGCTAAGAAAGAAGAATCATGGGAGCTAAGGAGCATAACGTTGAAGATAAAGAAGAATCGCGGCACTATAATAGCGGCGCCCGCCGGTCCTGCACGATCAGCGATTATGATTTCGTCTGAAGATATTATTATTAGTTTATTACGATTTTGTTTCCTAGGGTTTTGCACGACTCAATTTAGGTTACTTCTATTTCATTTATAGTGTGTGGAGAGTTAGAGGCGTTTAGTTCATTGTTGTTATGAGATAGATACTTTGGCTTTGAGTGGCTAAACTCATAGTTTTGCATGTCATTCAAAGACATGGTTGTATGAATTGTGAGGATTTGATTTCATATTGTTATTCATAAGTTTATTCATTATCTTTCTTCTTCATTGATTAAGTATTTACACATGTTCTCTCTATGACTGATCATCTAGATAGAAACAACATCTCTACTAACGATTGCTTTCATTAGATTGGTTTCTTTGTAGAAAGCAAGGGAAATTGATCCCGTGAAAGCATCAATTGTGTCTGCAGGATGATGGCTATTTGTTTGTATTGATTTTATGAGATTAAGGTTAGAAGCTCTGCCATTGGCAATCTTTTGATTCCTAATTGCATTGAATTGATATTGCTAATTGGCCATGTACTTTGGTAAGTAATGCTGTTCTATGTTGTAATTCATGGGCATAACTTTAAGAATAACAATGTAATCAATCCAAGGATTATGAATCCCAACCATTGTCAAGAATTCCAGGTGAAGCGTTTTCCTCATATTATTATTACTTTGCAATCATTACTTTCTTTGCTTATTTATTTGTTTCAATTGTTTGCTACAACTTTATTATTACTTGTTTGAGAATCATCTTAAGAATTACGAATCAGTCTTCTTTATGGGATCAATTCCTTACTTTTCTGCTATACTAATATTCTGTTTAGCATTAAGTTAGGATATAATTTGCATTTGGTGGGCCAAAAACCAATGACAATATTACACCTAGTTAAAAGCAGATCACCATAGAGGAAAGCCATTCAAATTTGAAAAAGTTTGGATGACCCGACAAGACTACACGAACATTGTTAAACAAGTAGGAAGAACACCTATTATGGCATCCCATATGTTTAGACTGACCCAAAGGCAAAAGTACTTAAGCAACTCACTAACTATGAAACAAAAAGACATTTGAAAATATCTTCAGACAACTAAAACAATTAGATGAACAAATACTCCAAATCGAAGACAATAGTTGGGTAACCAAAGTGACTAAATAAGGTCACGTCAAGAAATACTCTTAAAGAAAAGAGAGAAAATGCTAGAATACCATAAGATATATTGGAATCAAGGAGGAAAAACAAAGCATCTCCAACTAGTGGATACAAACTTGTGATATTTTCATAAAATTGCAACAGAAAGAAGAAACAGGAAAATCATTAAGGAAATACGTACAAGTGAAGGTACAAGCATAGTAGGAGAGGAAAAACATAGGAGTAGAAATAAAAGGCGACTTAGAGAAACGATTCAAAAAAAAGAACATGAACATTGGGCGATTAAATGAGTACCTTGAATTAATCTTGACTGAAATCATGGAGGAAGATAATGAGAAGCTCACTAGAAATGTAACCCAATAGTGAAATTAAGCAAGCCATGCTCTCTATGGGAAAAAAACAAATCGCATGGGCCCAATGGAATGATACCTGAAATCTACCAGAAGTACTAGGATATTGTTGAACAAGATCTTATAAGAGCGATTAAAGGATTTTTTTAATCAGAAAAAAATGTTGAAGCAAATAAACCATAACTTTTTATCGCTATTAAAAAAAAAGTGAGAACCCAAATACCATAAGCCAATATAGACCAATTAGCCTATGCTCAAGAATATATAAGATAATAGTTAAGATTATAGTTGATAGATTGAAAAGAGTACTAGGGACAATGATCTACCCGCTCCGGGGAGCCTTTGTGTCTAATAAGGCCATCCAAGACAAAGCGTACTTATTGCACACAAAATTTCCCACTTGTTGAAATGAAGAAAAGGGAAAGAGGGATGGATGACAATACAACTCGTCATGGAAAAATCCTATCATAGAGTATAATGTGATTTCTTGTTCACGATACTAGCTAAATTTGGATTCAATTCCCGTTTCATCTCTTGAATCAAAGGTTTTGTGAAAACAGTTTTGTTCTTGGTCCTAGTAAATGATGGCCCAACAAACATTTTCAAACCAGGAAGAGGATTTAGGCAAGGAGACCCTATCTAACCACACCGATTCATTATAGGAGCATAAATAATAGCCAAAAAACTGCAATAGACATGTGTAGAGTCAAGGAAATCAATCGGTTTTGACACCATTAGATCAGGTACCGAAATCCCTTTTTTTTTTATCATTTGCTGACGACATCATGATTTTTGCCAACGCAAGTATGGCCTGATGCTCCAAAGTGAAACAAATAATCGATGAATATTGTAGCATATCGGGACAAAAGGTAAATTTTAACAAATCGACATTTCAAGTGACCTCTTGAGTGCTAAACCAACATAGGCAACAAATGCAAGGCATCCTATATACACATCACTAACAACATTGCTCTTAACAAATACATGGGATGTCTAGTCATTAATGAAAGAGGGAATAAGAACACCTTTGGAGACATAATATAGAAAACTAGGAACCAATTGACAAAATGGAAGACAAGTTCTCTATCTCAAAAAGGACGATCGACCCTTATCAAATCTAACCTAGCCATGAAATCAAATTATGTGATGCAAAGTTTTATGCTACCAACGGATATCTATAAACATAATATGTATAAACCACTGATTAGACGAGATAAAATATGCAAGAGAAAAAAGCACCGAGTCTTAGAACTACACAAATTAAAAGACTTTATCAAAGCTCTAGAAATGAAATTACTTTGGAAAGTCCTTGCAAAACCAGAGAATGTATGGATGAAGATCATAAGACAAAAATACATGGAAGAATATCATCTTGGGGAGTATACAAAAAAGAAACAAGCATCCTGGTAATGATCAAAATGGAAATCAAAGATGAATTCCGTGATGGACTAATTGCATATTGGAAATGGGAAAACCATTCGTTTTTGGAAAGATATGTGGATGGATGAAGGAAAACTGATAAACCACCTACTAGCGAATAACATGACCGACGAAGATGAAAAAGGCCAACAATACATAGGATCAAATAAGAAAAGGAAATCGAAAAACTAAGTCATGTACTACAAGAAAACATAGTACAAATGATACAAAATACCAAGATACCCATGACAGAGATTGAAGACTGAATTCACTGGCAAGCTAGCAGACATTGTTGGTTTACTACATCAACAACCCTTAAAAGAATCACAGAGAATCAAAGAAATCAAGAAAGTGATATTGCCAGGATCTGGGGAATCGAATGTCTTCCAAAGGTTAAAAAACTTCTTATGTATGCTTGTCATGAATGAAACCCCAACGAAAATGAGACTAACACAAAAAGGAGTTGCCACTGTCGTGCATGTTTTGTAATCAATCTAATGAAAGATGAAACTCCTCTATCCACAGGGTGCACTCACACATTATAGTTAGTAGCCAAAATCAACAACACCATGATGAACATCATAAGGAAAATGACAAAAATTGGTCGAACGATCAAACAAATTACAAATAACATCTTTGCTCACCTAAATAAAGCACAAAAATCGAACCTAGCCACTCTATGGTGGGGTATATGGACCTTAAGAAATAAGGTAACTTTCAATGAAAATAATCTTATAGATACCAGGAAATAGAAAATTTATCGCCGACAACTCCTACAACAATGACTCCAAAATAATCTTCAGGGACAATATGAATGCAACAATCACACAACCACAAACCCAACCTTGGAAAAAGAAGAACATGAGGTGGAAAAGACTAAAAAAGTGGGACAATTAAAAATCAATTTTTACGGCTCCATGCTCTAATGAGGACACACAATTAACAACATTTTTTCATCTAAGGTGCCAGCCTTTGGTGGCGATGACGCATATTTTGTATAGGCATTCTAGGTAGTTTAGGGCGGTTTTAGGTTGCATTTCACTACTAGAAAACTTCAATTATACATCTGTTCTTAACCGATGTCTTTCAAAAAAATTTCCGATCTTATTGTGCATGTAGTAAAAGATCAAAACTTTACACATCGGTTTTAAGCAGATGTCTTTTCTTAATTAAAACCCCTCAATTTTGGTTATGACATATTCACTTGTTGATGAATATCCATAATTTATCATTTGAAAACATGTGAAGATGTCCTCCTAAAGCAAAAAAGTGACATTTACATCATTATTTATAAAAATAAATGATGTCTTAATTTAAAATAGACAACAGATTTTGGTTTTTGTCATCACGTTTATAATCATGTTCGATATATAATTTATGATTTTATATTATTTTAAGTTAACCGACCACATGAAATTTAGGCAAAACTGATGTATTTCCATATTATCGACGTCGCATTTAGAGTATTCATTCTCTGTGTATTAATTTCATGGTCATTATATGTGATATTATATTGTTCTAAAATAATGCACTATTGTGGTTGTATACACAAAAGATGTCGTCTCATACATTTATATTAGTGTTTTCAAAATAAAATGACGTAGTTGCTCCTATGACACATCGGTTTATTTTGTACATAACGATGTTACTTTGACAAATATATATCAATTTATATATCATTTTAATGTTGAAACTGGTTTTGCACATTGATTTAAATGAATAAACTGATGTGTATAATTATACTGGCATTTGTTTCAATAGACAGATGTGATGTTAAATGTTCTAATGCACTACTATATTTAAATTTAAGCCGATGTTTTTTTTGGGATACACAACACGCTTTTGTCGATAGAACATCGCATTTTGTTTGTTCTTCAAAATGATAGGTCCTTTAATAAAAATAGGTACATATACACTAGCATCATATTATAACATTTACAAAATACGCCGCCACTATTGATAGCCACAAAATGGGCTAGCTAGAACATCTCAAAAACAGGTAAATGGCTAGGCCACATATCTACGACATACATTGCCTCAACACCTCTATCTCTGTCTGGAAGTTCAACTTCGCCATTGAACTGTCTTGCTTTAGCAGCAGCTAGTGTATCCTTAATAGCTTCTGCTTCAGCCGCAGACGCTTCAACCAAATACTCCACACCTTTGCTAAGTCTCCTGAAAAGTACCAAACAATTGGCATATCTGGAAACTAAAACTACAACTAGCATGTTCTCTTTTCCACATAAACAAAGAAATCAACATACCTGTTTCCTTGAATCATGAAATTCTCATGGCTTATATCAGCATACATGTCACCATTCATTGGAGCGGCAACATGACTCCCAAGAACAACAGCACCATCAATAGCCTCCTCGGAAATACATTGAATAGTTCTGTCATCTGTAAGACCATACCTCCCAGTCAACCACCCTGGGGGTACATAAGATGGAGCAGCAGCTGCTTCAGCTGCAGCATGTGAAGCTGCAGTTGTTGTCTCAGCAGCAGCAAGGTCTTCAGCGACCAGTAAATCATCAAGCAACACTCCTGTACAGATAATAAAAAATCATCAAATCACCTAAGAAGAACATGTAGTTTGCGATAATGTAACTGCTAACTTGGCCCACAGTACGAGCAACAGGATTTATAAGGATTAAGATGCATACCCAGACCGAGACAACACATGAAAGCATGTATAGACAACAAGGAACCAAAATCACTAAGTAGAATGGAACTACTCACATAAATCAGCAAACTTTCATAAAAGTCTAGGTTCAACCTTATTTGAATAGACAAAATCACTAAGTTCAGCAGTATACAGGAAAACCTTGTCACTAAGCATTTGAGAAAGCTGTCCTAAAGGCTGAATTCAGAAGAGACGGCTATACATCAAACGGCAGAAACACAAATATGCAGAATTCAGAAGAGACGACTATATAAATATCAAGTCACCAATTGCAGCAGCCGCATGCCTGCAGCGTCTTGGTAATTCAACGGAAGCATCACCCCCGGCTGCATCAGCATTATATCTGCCTGTCCTGGGACTAGTAACAACATAGTTCATGTCACACCAAACTCCAGCTGTTGTATCCAACACTGTAAAACATAAGAGGCAATAGTGAGAGTATGTCCACACTCCACATCGCTAATGGCAATACAAAAGGTATACATATCTTTAAAAAAATTGACCACAAGTATATCCTGACAATGTCCACCAGCTCTAGAGAAAAAAGTAACTCGAAGAAGATTTGGAAAGCATGAAACACTAAAATTGTTCATGTTGACTTTACTAATAACCAAGTGCATTGCCTTTTTTTGTTGTGAAACAGTTTTCCATAATCCATTATTCTTAATAATAATTTGATACACTACTATTTTTAAAATATACAAGTAAACTTAACTCTTGAGTGAAAAACACACCAAGAAAACCATGTTTCTTATCCATTAACAAGTAAACGGCAACAAATAATCAAAGACCAGCCGAAAAAAAACATGAAGTTGTGAATATCAAAAGAGCTTGATGGGAAAGGAAGCCATTGAGTAGAGATGATGCCAAGGATCACCGGGAGAAAGAAAGAAAATAAATCAGAACTCACCCCACATCTAGTATCAATAGATGTACGCACAGTGCCATCTTTCTGTAAATAACTAAGTAAATAACTTAATCACTAAATGACTAAACTGAAACTTAATAAGAAACAGCACATGACAAATTAATGAAAAACTTAGTAAATTTTTGTATTGACTAAACTAAGTGATTTACCTTATTTAATAAAAGTTTATCAAGATTGATCTAAATTATTTAGTAGAACTGAAACTGATCTTATTTATTAAAAGAAACTGATACAAGAAACCATATTTACTAAACTGATCTAAGTCATAAACTAAATCCATATATACTAAGTTATAAAACTAACTGATTTCAGTTAACTTGCTTAGTTTTATCAATAACATTTAAATATTTACTCAACTAATCTCAGTCATAATCTGAAACCATATATACTAAGTCATAAACTAAGTGGTTTCAATCAACATATTTAGTTTTATCAATAACATTTAAATTATTTTATCAATAACATTTAACTATTTACTAAGTTATTTAACTTATTTATTAAAAGTTTGAGAAGTTGATCTAACTTATTTAGTAAAACTGAAACCATATATATACAAAGTGATACTAAGTCATAAACTAAGTGATTCTAATTTATAAATTGATCAAAGTTATTTGCTAAACTAAACTAAGTTATTTACTAAACTGAAAATCGCTGATTTAGCAAAAGTGATCAAAGTTTCATCTTGGATCTCCTTATAACTGAAGCTTCAGAAGAAGACAAGTATCAAAAGTAAGGCATTTTCGTAATGCTTAAACAATAGAGGACATTTTATAAGATCAAGTAATAATGTAACAGAAAGTTGAAAGTAGCTCAAAGTCCACTTGTTTGTGTAGCTAACTCACCGAAATCAGTAAATTAGCACTTCAGCAAGTGAAGGAACTCAGTAAACTAACGTGCTCCTCGCACAGTTTTGTGCCATTGCAAAACCAGTGGCCTCCTCGTCACAATCCCTGCGATGAAGAGATGAACAACCTTAGATCGAGGGAGAAACCCTCTGAAACTGGGAACACATTAATCCAAACGAACACATATTCAATGATGCAGCAAACTAGAGCACACCTTAAATTCAACAGGGAAAACATGTGATGTATAATTGCATAATTCTAGTAGTGCTAGTAGATGTTTTTATTTTATATTATGTTTAGGGAAAGCTATTTGAGAGAAAGTAGCTTTGAACATACAAAGAAGCAAATGCAAGCAGCTAAGTGAACTTGAACAATAAGGTGTGGAAGTATTGGATAACCATCACGAAGAAAGAGTATTTGGATTATTATATGCAACAGATAACATGTGATAAAAATTCATGAATTAGAAAGTGTTAATATGGAAAAGACAAGAAGGCTTGGCCTTGATTTCAAATATAAGATTAAAAACTAAAGAAATATATGTACATGCACACATTATAATGAGTTCCAATAGTATAAAACTTGTGCTTGTTTTACTGGTTTGGCCGGTTCCCATCTTTATGTCGGTATTCTCGATCTACTAGGCATGTCTAGTATATCGAATCACATTTAGTTTTAAAAAATAGCATAAATCTACTCTAGGCAATAATATAAGAGGACCAGATAAAAACAGTACCTGTGCGACCAGACAATAATATACGAGGAGATACGGAAGTGAGATTTGCAGTGTACTTCACATATTTGTTGCCCTTCAGGTGCATGAAAGCAGCAACAATCAAAACATTTTTTGTTGTATCACTGTTACATTAGAGAAAATTAAATGTGGCTAAATCTAAAAGTAAGCTACTAATAGAGGATTCATGACTTATATACCATCGAATAGCACTATTGACTAATATCAAGGAGAAAAATCCAATCAGAGGAAAGAAGATATTTATATTACACATAAAACAACAACAAAAAATATATTTCATAGGCAGATAAAACTCACAATAGTAGCTTCAACCTTTTTTTTTACCAACAATATTCCAAAGGAAACAGAATATGATTGGGTAAATCAGAGGAATAAAGATATTCATTTTACACATAAAACAACAAGAGGGAAACTCCTTATCAGCAATCAGCACATTGCACCAAGTATACCTGCATTTGACAGACTCGGTTTCGAACATCATCCCAAACCTCATGCCCGCGAAATCTGTGGCCCATGAACTGCTTTGCGGTACTTGTGCACGGAGATAACAAATTCAGAAGGGCCTGATATGTAAATAAAGAAAGATAACTTGTTGATGTCGTCCGAAACTAGTGCATTCAAAGAGGATAAAATTGATTACAAGCACACCTTGGATTGTAGAAGACTGTAAATGGGCTTCTGTTGGTAGCAACATGGGCTGCTGCTGCAAGGACACCAATGTGCATACTGTGAGCAGAAAGGACTGATGAAGGTAGTGTTGTTGGCTGATGGTTTGCTCATCTCACTCCAACCATTAACTGCGATTAATTTCTCATCTCTAGCGAGGAAAAGAGATTATACGAATTTAGATAGCGCATCCAATGTGCCCATGAATCAAAGGTGATCGTACTGATATGTGCTTTTACCTGATGAAGAGGACAGAATCCACTGCTCGAAGTTGCTTTGAGCTAACGAATGTGCTTCAACCAGTTGTAAGGAGGTGTCTTTTTAGCTGCCCTACATAGAGAGAAGAAAGAAAATTGAGCAAGACCATAGCACTAAAGGATCAAATATCAAGGTTTGGATGATACGGAACTGAGATCATGTATTGATATTTCTATTACAATCTATAAGCATATTTAGAAAATCCACAGCATAAAGATCCTCAACATAAGCATATTTAGAAAATCCACAGCACTAAAAGGAGCCTTGATGTTGAATCCTCACAACTATGAACTCCTAAATCTACAACATGATTTAAGTAAAAGGGAAGAATGAGGAGATCATGAAGCACTAGCACGCCAAATTATGCAAAGTACAAAAATGTTTAAGAAGAGAGTGAACTGATCAGAGACCACAAGAATACATTAAAATTCATTGATCCTTTAGTTATGCCCAAGACAATCCCATACTCATATGAGTACTTATTTAGCTTTGATTTGTGTGCTTATTATCTTCAAGTTGATCGAAGGGTCACCACACAAGCAGCAACCAAATAGTAACTTATTTGAAAGAAACATCCATTTAAAAAATTAGAGCAATGTGCCTGACATTGTGCTCAACCCCAATCGAACTCCAACCGTAAGCCCCTAGATGAAACATCCCAGGTCAAACTCCAATAGAAATTTAGAAACATCCCAATTTGAACCCTAATAGTAGGTCTCCCAGATTAAACCCTAATTGAACCCCAAATCAAGGTATAGTACTCGCGAATTGAAAGGGGATAAATTTACATGGTTACCTGAATTGCACCAAGATGGGAGGGATTCACACGGCTCGTTAATGAAAGGTGAGGGATTCACATGGAAGTGGCGACCGGCGAGGAGAACACCGGCGAATCAACTCAGATCTGAGGAAGGGGAAAGGACGAGCTCCAACATCGACATCTAACCAGTGGCGTTGATCTCGACGGATCCGGTCTGGTTCTTCCTTGTTGGCGTCAACGAGAAGGAAATAGAGAGGTCAAGAGTTGGGCTCCTCTTCATGTTTTATCTTTGTTCGCCTGGATGTTTGAGAATGAGAGAGAGTGGGGAGGTTTGGGGTTTCGGGAGAAAGAGATATCAGATCTGTAGGCGGTTGCGGAGGTGGTGGTGGTGGCGGCGACAGTAAGGGCGGTGGTGACATCTAGGCGAGGGTGAGACAAAGAGTTGGGAGAAAGAAGAGGATAGAAATTGGAGGACATGGAATCTGTAGCAGATGGAAGCTGGTGTTGTTGGGGATGCAGACGATGGAAATTGGAGGAAATGGAATCTGTAGCCTCCAGGGGAAATTTGAGAAACCCGCCAGACGAAGAAGGCGACGAGCACAAGTGATTGAATGTGAGGGGCAGAGAGAAATTGAAAGTTAGCAAGTGTTACCAATTTTCGATCGAAAAGGGGGTCAGATTTTTTTTTAAGTGTTGGCACCTACGTATTTTATTTCAAAAAGTGGGTCAGTGTTTTTGAACTTTTAAACATTACCTCCAAATTTCGAAACCCGGGCTCCAAATTTTTTCTAAGTGAATTTGATTCCGCCCTTTTCCCCTAAACACGCGCGTTTTTATTTTTTCATAACCAGTAATTTTACATCTGTCTATATATTTAACCATTGTGTAAAATGTTTTAAACATCACAAAAAAAATTATTGATGTAGTAGATTAATTTAACATCTGTTGCTTTTTTGACAGACTTAAATCACATGATGTCTAATTGCAGTATTCTAGTAGTGTTTCATATGTGTTTCTAGTTAATTCGCATCTCTATCATTTTATATTCAAAGTTTAGATTCTATGCTCTTTATGGTGAAATTGCATATTCATGGATTTGGACACGAAGGATGGTTCAAGAGGGCTATCCTAAAGCCCTAGAGCTATAAGAGCTACTTAGGATGGTTAAGGAAAGAAAAGGCATGTCTAAGAATGAGCTACGAGGAAGCCGAGATGAGGACTTAAGTGAAGATTGGAAGACAATTCAAGAGATCCGAGGAACAAAGGATCGGAGCCCGCAAACACTGAGCGGAGCCTGCCTCTAAGCATACTGAATATCAGCACAGGGTGGATAAGTCTGGATCCACGTATTCTTTCGAGAGCTTATCCATTAAAGATTTATTTCTATCTTTTGATATAAGGTTTTATCCATTTTGATCAGCATTTCTAGGGTTTTAGGCCAACCCTACCCCTATAAATAGGTTAGTTTTCTAGAGTTTTCACATATTTCAAACACAAAATTTTATACATATCTTGACATCATTTTAATTCATTTGTTAGAAGTTTCGAGGTAAGCCATGCTCAGCTAATCTCGTTGTTAGTTTTGCTTGCATTTCAAGACATGGTTGATGGAATGTGAGGGGCCTGGGGGCTTCTCTAAGGTTAATTATATTAAGTCATTTCAATTATTTTTGTTCCAATATTGCATATGTTGTTGATTTGTCTTAATTGGCAATTAAGATAGATTCGTATTGCACTAGGGTTATAGCTTCATTTCGCTATTATGGGCCTTAATCCATAATTAGCCAACCGATCTTGCAACGATGGTTCGAGAATCTTGATCATATATGAGGATTGAGAGGTAAAGATTGTCTCTTTTAATGGAAGCGATGGTTGGGCTGACAACCAGGTGAGAAAGTCAACGATACGGGTGAGATGATATTTAATTGCTAGCTGTTTAGGACCTATTTATACTCACCCCCCCCCCCCCCCCACGCTAGAGTAAGGGAGTTAGGTGGTGATCAAATAGACAACTTATCTAGTTAAGCACATAAACCAAACCTTAGATTAATTAGTAGAAACCAACTTAACTAAAGTAAAAGCCCAAGGATCATGAAATCACCATTGTTGCGAATATGAGTGAAACTACATTTCATGACTATTTCTTTCATACAACCAATCCTCATTGTAACTTTTACTCTTTATTGCTTTCATCAACCGCTTTCTCTACTTCTCTCTATTTGCTTATTTCTTGCAATCACATTCATAAAGTCACACGCACTCCCTGTGGGATATCTACTCTACCACTAATACTAGTTGTTGAGTTTGAGATTGACTTTTGGGGAAGCGAACCACGATATTAGCACACTACCAGATAGCTTCCCTTGAGGTGATGTATCCCCCTTAATAGATAAAGTCTTGACGCTCTAGTCTAGCCTAGCGACAGTTAAAGACCTTGGCTACCAGCACATTGACATCAAAGGTGACAACATCGTAGTCATGAACTCCATTTATGGGAAGTGAAAATGTCCCTAGGAGATAAAGATGATCATCACGGCTATTCAGCAGCTTCACTAACACTTTGAGCGGTCCTCTTGCATGCACATATTTTGTGAGGTCAAACCAAGTGGCAAAAAATGTTGTTCATCTTAGGCACACTCTGGACCATGATGCTATTATGTTACATCTGGAGCTCATTTCCATTGTTAGAAAAGATGCAATTGGATGGTGGGTCAGCAGGGCCTGACACCACATAAACTCTTTACCTTTTATAAAAAAAATGTCATTTTCTCTCTTGATAAGATAAATGTCAAAATTTTTAATCTAATTTTGTTTCATCTTTTACAAAATATTAAAATTTGAGCCAGAATGCAAAAAAAAAAATCAAACCAAATCCATTTAAAGAAACCATTCATCATATCAGTGGTGGTTTTTCACACCAAGAATGAAGCAAATACCAATTGAGTATCGAGGGCTAATCATATTTGTAACTACTAACATTATTGAAAACTGGCATTAGCCATCACCAAGCACTTATTATTTTTGGCTAATTTTAAATTTATTTCATTATTAGACTATTATTTTAAGTTTTTTTGGTGCTAAATCTATGTTGGACAATGACCCTACTGGAACCTGCGACAAGCAGCAAACTTGCTATAGGGCATTAGTGGATGTAGGCCGGACTCATTTCTGTGAAGGGGCTAGGGATGCGGTAAATCGTGGTATGGGACTCACTTAATGAGAAACATATTTTCCCCCAACAGAGGTGCAGATCGTGTGCGAGGCAACATCCCCCATTGATTCCATCGACTTCTTTCACAGGTGCACTCAAGGGAGACAAGTTGGAACTGGAACAGGCACTCAGAACGGAAAAAAGATTGGAAAAATAGGAGAGGGAGAGAGGCGATTGTGTTTCGCCGTGTGTTGCAAACACCAGCCCTTGATCCCCTTTTATAGCTACTGCAATCAACCGTATCCCACAAGAAAAATTCTATGGAAGAAGATTTTGCTCTATGTTTAGAGGCTCGTGGCTATCAAAAATGGTTTTGAAGATAAGTTTTTCGAAAAGATAATTTTAGTAAAAAAATCAGATATTTGCGGAAATAAACGCTAACAAGTCTATCTGTAATATCTTCGGCCTCAAGAAATAAAATTTCCACAAAAATTTAACTCCAACTCCGATCTTGGAGCTGAGTCGAGCTGGCGGACGATGGCGGGTGCGCGTGTGGGTGCCCCACATCCTCCTATACCTGTCAGTGTAGGTAGTGGAAGAGTCTCCTTAAAAACCCTGTAGGATACCCTTGAACTTTCCATGTGGGATGTGGAAAGTCCAAGAGGCACTTTAAAACCACTATCTCTAGGCATTAACTCCAATAATCCCCCACAAATGCCATGATAAGGGTTTAAAAACTAAGGTTTTGAAAAGAAGTTCTGAGCGTGTCGAGGTTATTGCTTAAATGTTGATGTCTTGTGACTTGAATCAACATATAGTGAAACTACTAATCCCTTCGATAGAGGGAATGACCAAAGGTCTTGAATTCCTCCACTTAGGGGTAAACCAGCCACGTGGTCCTGTAACGTTCCTCTAAGTTTTATCACATAAGACCTCCAAGTTTTGGCACACCTTGGGTGCTCATGAGTGTTCTAGTGAAGAATGCCCTATGGCTCACCTTGAAAGACTGCCAATCCCTTACACTCACGTAGGTGACTTCAACATATCTGTCTCAATGCAGAATTCCCCCAAAATTGGTTATGAAGTCAGCACTAAGGCTCAGCCTCTCTTTATTGATCGATGATCTATCAAGTCCATCTCGTAGAACCACCCAATACCTGGGCTATAGAATCACTAAGAGCGTTAGCTCAGCCTCACTGTATACTTGCCCTAGGAATGGCTTGTGCTTGACCAAATTAATGGTTTTCTCCATAGATTTCTCATCTCATGGGCTTTAGCCCCATTCCCCTCGATGTGTCAAGGACTAGCCTTCTGTAAAGTCCTTAGGTCAATGGATCCACGATGCTCCTCTTTGACTATACACACTCTAAAGAGAGTACGCCATTTCTTATCAACTACGTCACAACTTCATGTCGGATCTGTATATGCCTTTTCTTGTCGTCATATGCTCCGTTGTTTGGTACTCTAATGGAAGCATGTGAGTCACAATGTAGAGAAATAGAAAGAGCTAGATGCCCCCACATTGGTATATCTGCCAGTAGGCTTGTCAGCCACTCAGCCTCTTGCCCTGCCAAGTCTAGAGCTATGAACTCTGACTCCGTCGTCAATCGGGCTATGCAACTCTGCTTTGTAGACTTCCATTAGACATCTGCACCACACAAAGTAAAAACATATCCATTAATGGAGCAAATTTTATCAGTCCCACTTACCCAGTTTGCATCACAATATCCTTCAAGAACGCAAGGAAAACCTTCAAAATGAAATCCCCAATCAAGAGTGTCTCTAAGGTATCTCATTAACTTTCTAAGTACATTCCAATGTTTTTTACTAGGATTATTTGTATATCTACTGAGTCTACTTAAAGCATAAGCTATATCGGGCCGAGTATAGTTCATTAGAACATTGAACTCCCAATAAATTTAGCGTATTCCACTTGGGAAACACCTATACCTGAGTTCTTCCCTAACTCTATGGTAGCATCATATGGGGTCCTAAACGGCGTCACATCATAGTTGTTAAACTTTTTTAATACGTTCTCTACATAATGGGATTGAGACTAAGTAAAGCCATTTTTAGTTCTAGTTACTTTAACACCTAGCATCACATCTGCTTCACCTTAGTCTTTCATTTCAAAGTGAGAGGAAAGAAACTTTTTGGTTCATTTATCAAATGCATGCTAGTGCCAAATAAAAACATATCATCAACATATAGGCACACAATAACACAGCCAAAATTAAACATCTTGGTATAAACACATGCATCAGATCCACTAACCACAAACCCAAAACTCAACACAATGTTATGAAATTTTTCATATCATTGTTTAGGCGTTCGCTTTAAGCCATAGAGAGATTTCTCTAACCTGTAAACCATATTCTCCTTACCGAGAACCACAAAACCCGGAGGTTGTTCAATGCATATTTCTTCATCTAGATCACCATTCAGAAAAGTTGTCTTTACATCCATTTGATGTACCAAAAGTTTGTAATTAGATGCTACAACAAATAAAGTTCTAATAGTTGCAATCTTAGTTACAGGAGGTGTCAAAATAATCTACTCCATGCTTCTATGTGAATCCGTTGATTACTAGTCTTGCCTTAAATCTTTCTATAGAACCATCTGTTCTAAGTTTTCACTTAAAGATCCATTTACAACCAATGGCCTTATAACCTCTAGGCAAATTAACTAGTTCCCAAGTGTGGTTACTTGTGATAGAATCATTTTCACTGTCTATAGCATCTTTATAGAAACTAGCATCTACAGAACTCATAGCTTCTTTATATGTTTTAGTTTCATCCTCAATCATATGAACATAAACTAGAGATTCATTGATTTCATCTAAATCACGGAGTTCAGCCAAAAAAGTAGTCACAAAATCAGGACCAAAGCTAGTTTCAGTTCCACGTCTTTTACTTTTCCTAATTTCACTACGTTCTTCAACATCGACAAAAGTAGGTAAAGATAAAGATGCAGGTTCAACAACAGCAGGAATACTATCATGATCTTTCTTCAAAGGAAAAATGTGCTAAAAAAATTTAGTATCACGACGCTAACAATCTCCTTTGCTTTGGGACAAGCATCCAGTGGCACTTATGAGAGATGCACTTGATCTTCACAGAGCATAAAAACATAATGTAATAAGCCAAAGATCCATATGACTATTCTCTCAGAAAGTATTCACAGGAAATATAGACAGTTCAACTGCACAGGGATAAAATCTCTTAAAAAGTGTTTATTTTACATATATAAATGGAATTAAGCCTTTTTCCAGAAACAAGATTATGTTACTCCATGCAAAGTACTAGACTCTCCAATATAATAACAGCATTCTTGATTCTGAATTATGTCGTTTACACATATTGAGCATTACGCTAGGGAAACTTTTTAATGCTAAAAAAAGAATTATTTATAACCAACAAAACCTACATGATAAATAGACCAAGAATGCAACCAACAATGATTTATAAATTCAAGACACTTCTCTTCATCTACAAGATTGTGTTGATTTTAGTCCCTAATCTTTACAACTAAAATAGTATAATTAGTGATATCTTGCATGATTTACTTTCTCGGCATGGATTTTAGACTTGCAAGTGCTTTCTCAGCAACCTAGAGAACATAAGTGAAATGTAAGGTTCATGTTTTATTTACTTGATGTGATGCAAGTGTGAAAAAAACGGCCAATACCTTTACTTTAGCCTTGTCCCTTGTCAATCCAGATTCTCTAGAGAAGACTTGTCCGTTTATTTCCACCTGCAACACATAAAAAGAAGCAAACAATAATAAATCTTTGAACACATAATTTGATTAACTTGATTTGATGATGTATTGAAGATAGACAAACCTGAGCATATTGCTAGAAAAAAAATTTAAATGACTTCTCCAACCTAGTTTGAAATTTGGGAAATTAGGGTTTGGAATCAAAATAGGCCTACCTCCTAAGCTTAAGTGCATTCTTGTAGACGGAGAGGCAGTGACGAGGGAGGCTTGGCCGATAGAGGGGCCCTGGAAGATCCTCTTAAGAAGCAAGAGTCTTTAGGATCGGTAGATGGAGAAAAATCTCGAAGTGGAGGGGGATGAAGAAAAATAACGGAGAAGGGAGACTGAGAGAGAGAGAACAAGGAGGGATATCAAATGGAGGGTGCTCAATCTCCTAGCGCAGCTCCACACTCTCAATATGGGAGCTCTCTTTACAAATACAACAAAAGAGGCGATTCCGCTGCTACGATTTTGCACACTCGACCATAAAACATTAAATCTGCGAGAAATCAATGGAGACCTGAAGGAGAGCGAAAGACAAGGGAATCGACAGCCAGAGTGAGATATGAGAGCCGCCAGGTAAAGAGGAGAGACGAGAGCAGGGCGAGAGAAGATATGGTTTTGTTTTGCAAGTGGTCGGGTTTACTTAGTGGGTTTTAAAATTAATTAAAATTTCAACTCCGTGCTTTGCGAAAAATACACCCATTAGCCACAGCAGCTCCTAGGGGTTGAAAAATCTACCCAATAGCTAAGGCAACCAGTGTTGAAGCTACCATCGGTGTCAAAAGGTACCAATTGCCACGATAAGCCCCTGCCGAAGCTAGGTGGTCGTTAGGAGGGGAATCTTAATATATAAATAAAGAATGTAATTCAAACCAATTCCTTCCCTAGCAAATAAAATTCAAGACTCCCTCCCAATGCAGTAGTAGGGAATCAGGATCGATCCTCGAGGAGGAGAGTCAACGGTTCCTGAATAGTCTTACGAAGTGCCTGTAACTATCGACTAGAAGCCTTGATATCGACTAGTTTGGTCGATATCGACAGCGGCTATCAATTCCTAGTGTCTTCAATCATCCCACAAAACCCGCAACAGAAATAAAAGGCTCGATATCGACTAGATAGGTCGATCTCGAGTGGCTCAGTGCTTTCCTATCGACACAGAATACCGTCGAATTGATTGTTCCAGTTGCAAGGTACTCGATATCGAGTAGTAGTGTCGACGTTGAGTGGTCTCGTAGATTCGTAACAGAAATAGCAAAAAATAGTAATATGAAAGAAATAATAAAGAGAACGAATTATTTTTGGGTTTTTGTAAATATAAACTAAAAGCTCCTAAGGTAAAGATTCACCATGACAATGACCATGCATGCATATCTACTTATACCACATAAAAGATTATGTTTTTTTTATCATCCTATGAAAACTTTCGTTAATCAATCAATTAGAAATATAGAAGCTTTCGCATAAATACCTAATTGTTTCTACCTTTTTCATAATTAGGGTTTAGTCAACTTTCGCAGGCAAAACCTAATTACTGTCCAAATTCACATATATAATCCACTTTCGCTTTATATAAGCTAAATAAGGAATTATCCTAAATTCTCATGAAAGATTGAGCGCGGGATAGAAGATGAAACCACATAATCAAATTAGGGATTCAAGCATACTTACATGGCTATTGCCGGGCTCACCCCGACCTTAGAAGTAGGACGACTACTCACGCCTCATTGTTGAAGACATTTTTGAATAAAGGACATAAATTTGCATTATAATTTAAAAAGGACTTCAATCGTACAACCAAACACCGCCTTCTCTCCGATATCTCTTTCTACTCGACTCTTCTTCTCTCTCCTTATGGTTGCTTGATTGCTCAAGAATATAATGAATAAAACCAGCCCCTATGGGTGGTATTTATAGCCTCACAACCCTTGCTAGTCAAAGATTGGAGTCCTAATCCCACTAAGATTGATAAAGGAAATTCTATCTAAAAGTAAATTAGATCCTAAAATAAATATATCTAAAAGGTAATATTCCCTAAAATAATTGGAATATACCCATGATGATAAATATCTTGTTAGATGATAGATATATCATGTGGCTAAGTAATCTCCTAAAGATCCAGCCCATCACGTGGCTCTTACGCGTCTGTTGCTCCAGTCGATGTCGAGTGGACTACTCGATGTCGAGCGCTCTATGTCGGTCGACATGGATGGACTTTGGTCGACGTTGCTTCTTCACTTTTCCTTGAATCGACCTCGGCTTCTGTAGTCGATATCGAGACATGTAGTCGAGATTGAGTGGCTTGGCTCGAGATCGAGCTCTTCTTCAGTGTCTTGTAATCGCTCTAAAACGTTCCGTTTCCTACGAAATCATACCAAAACTTGTGTAGACCTCTATATCTTGCAAATAAACTCAAACTACCTAAATTCACTACTTTTCTAACCCAAAAGTATAAAATATGCATAAGAAACGAAATAAATGTAAGCATGAAACATGGTGAAATAAGTGCACAGCAAGCACCCAATACTTAAGCTTTCTTGTCCTCAAACAATACTTTCAATGGTCATTCGGGGGAAGGACTTAACTCTCAACATCGTAGATCCATTCTTATATAACCCTACAATCAATTATCATCCTTGCAAAGGTACTATTGCCTTAAATTCGTGCTTGTGAATGAAAAGCAACATCTCACACAAAAGAAGGGTTATGCAAAAACACAATTTGTAATATAGCATTACTAATCAAGAGAACTTTTATGCACATGGTGAAGTGAGGGTAAAAGGTATAGTGGTGGGCTTTATTTGGAAATGTGGTGCTAATCCGGGGAGAAACTTTCAAACTTTCTTTCTTTAATGCACTTTCCTTTGTGATTTCCACATTTCTCTCCCTCATAATGTTCTTTGCCTTTTTCACTTATTTGCTTTTACCTCTCTAACCTTAGTGTCGCCTTCTCGCAAGTCGCAAACATGGGTGTCATGAATGGCTTCGGATACTTAGTGCTTCGGACTCCTCAACTTGTGTCCCATCTCGCGTGAATTTTATTCTCCACAAGCAGGGTCAATCCATCTAACTCCTAGGTGACCGGATTTTCTTTCTCTCATTAAATTTTCCATAAAAAATATCATGCCATCAACTTTATAATAACTTCACAACATATCAACCATATAACCACTCCATAATATGACTTCCATTCTATAACCTAATCGCCCAGATGGGTAAAAAGGTATAAAAATGGGCAATTTATGAACTTGTGGAGAAATAATGATATTAAGCACATATGGCTCAGAATATGACGTAAAGGCTATAAGCGTGGGTAATGGTTAGGGTAAATAATGCTTGAATGGAAAATAAAGTCCTCCATCCTCTTATCATGCACATGTGAAAAGCAACTTCAAATTTTACTCCTTTCATGGTTTTCTCTAAAAATCGCATTTCATTGAGACTTCCCTTTACTAGGAAATTTAATTGCTATATCTCTAACGGATCTACTTTTGCATCGTCGAGTCTTGTTAAAAATTCCATGACACTTTTCAATTTTTTCAATGGGGGGTGATTTTTTCTCAAAAATTCTTTTTGGAATGTAAACTTTGTGCTCATAAGAAAATATGATGCCTAAAATGTATAAGATCTAACCATGCATGCAAAAACAAGACTTTATAAAGATAAACTAACAAAGATGCATTGAGAAAAATATTGTAAGCATACTTTTACCCCACCCCATACTTAAATCCTATAGTGTCCTCACTGTAAAAATAAAATTAAAAGCGGAATCAAAGAGAATTTACTAGAAATTATCGCAACGGCTCAAAATAGGTATGTCTGCAGGGGAGGTCGAGATCGGGTGTTGTGGTCGATGTCGACAAGGTCAGTCGACTTCGATATCTTTCATCAACTCAGGGTGATCTCGGTCGATCACAGTTGCTCCTTGATCGATATGCTATGGTCGATATCGACCTGTTTGGTTGGTCGACATCGAGGGCTTTCTTAGCTCCGTCGTACCTGCAATCGTTAGTCTTCTGAAAAAAACTTTAAAATTTCAAAACAAATTCAAAATTAATAATTCAAAAACCTAAAAACCAAACTATCCAAACCAAAAAGTTTATGTACAAACTCTAGATTTTATAGTCGCTAAGCCGACTTCTTCCGCTCTTTTATCCAAGTTGGGACATATAGGGACCATATGGCTCACACGTGCTCTTCAGGGCTTTCAAGCTCTACTTTGAAGGTTGTCCCCTTTTTATCTTTAAGCTCAAACTTTCCTGGATAGACTTTATGGATGGTCACTAATCCTCTTTTTCTTCCATCCTTTCTCTTGCATCCCATTATATTGCATTTCTCCATAAGCACCTTGTCGCCCGCCTTGTATTCACTTATTGGCTTTCCTATCATGTTAGTAAGGCATACAAACAAGGGTACTCTCTTCATAGGGATATTATATTTAAGCTCTCTAGGATGAGGATCTTTATCTGGGCTTACCGTTGAGTTACTTGTGCTCTATGGAGATGCTCGACATCGAGTGGATTGTTTTCTGTAGGTGCAGTCGATGAAGGTAGGTCGACCAAGGGGAGTTAATCTCGAGTAGGTCCAGTCGATATCGACTGACCTTGGTTGATCTCGAGGCTTTCTTCAGCGTCGACCCCATACTTAGCTTCTGGCATCAGATCTGGCTCCATTGTGGTCGACATCGACTAGTGGGTGCGGACATTAACTGCTTTCTCAGTCCCTTCTTCTTCGTCAGCTTGGTGCCAAATTTCCAAAAGCTCCTCCATTTGGGCCTCCATGGCCCTCTCCTCTTTTTCTTCAATGGTAAAGGTCCTCTCCGTAGGCTCTTCACAAGGGATTACTCTCCCTATTGTATGTAAGGACTTGACCTCCGTTTAGTTCACCTCCTTCATAGTAGGGTTGAAAGTGAACTCTATGACTTCATTACCAATTGTGAATGACAATAATCCCTTTCTTACGCTGATATTGGCATTGTCCATATCTAGGAACAGCATCCCTAGGATGATAGGGCATGTAGGATCCTCCGCCATATCTAGACCAATAAAATCCGTGGGTACATAGAACGTACCCACCTTTACTAGGACATCGTCAATGATTCTTGTGGGCTTCATGAAGTTGTTGTCAGTTATATATAGCTTCATATCCTCAGGCTTCATGGCTCCAATGTTTACCTTTGACCATATGGACAAAGGCATGAGGCTCACGCTAGCCCCGAGGTCGCACAATGCCTTGTAGCGATGTTGGCCAAGCCCAATTATAATGGCAAATCTTCCCGGATCACTTCTCTTCTCTGGGTAGTCTATTTTGCTGCACTCCTCCGCGATCTCAACGCCGGATCGCTTCTTGCTCAATATACCTTTGAGGAACCGGACATAAGATGGCATTTTATGAAGGACCTCCATGACTGGTTTGGTGACGTTAAATCCTTGGAGAACCTTCACAAACCTTTGAAACTTCAAGTTCGCAGGGTCCCTTAGTGCTTTGGAGGGAAAGGGAACTGGCTTCTTCTTTATCGAAGCGGGATTGGCCCGAGGTGTCGGAGATGACTGGTTGATATCGACAAGGGTGTTGACATTGAGTGTTGTGGTCGATCTCGGGGGCGCCTGGACAGGGTCGACATCGACAGTGGGCTCGACATCGAGTGGAGTGGTCGATCTCGACATGGGTTTGTTGATATCGACTAGCTCTCCGGTAGCTTTCTCCACTGGCTCCATTTTGTCATGGTTAATTTGTATTTCCTTGCCACTCCTTTAGCGTATGGCAGAAATGTGGCCTGCTGGTTGCCCCTTAGGATTGGCCTAAGGTTGGCTTGGGAGCGCTTCGGCTTGTCGTGGAATGTTAGCCGCCAATTGATCCAATTGGGTCTTTACGCTTTTCCTCCATGTGTCGATTTCACCAAGCCTTACATTAATGCCATGTAGTTGGGTGTGGATGACATTGTTAGACTGTTTGTTCTCTGCTTGGTTCCTCCTCATTTCATCTAGGATGAGTTGTAAGTCATCTCTTATTTCCCTCTCCGGATGGCCAGGTGCTCTATAGGGCGGGGGGTTTCCTTGATATTGTTGTTGGGGTTGTTGGTATCCCCAATTTCCTTGGTAGCCTCCTCCATAGTTAGACCCCCGTGCAAACTTGACTTCCTCTTGGGTCTCCGCCATTTGTACTTGCTCTATGAAGGGACAAGCCATCATGTTGTATTTCGTGACCCACATTCGAAATAAGCTTGGTTATTAGTAAAAAACCTAACTTGTTTTTGGAGACACTTTACCTGGTCTTTCATGAATTGATCCTTCACCTTAGGATCCACCTCCTTTGATGGCTCAAATAGTGGCATGGATGGGGGCGGCCTTGCATCGAGGGTCGCAAGAGTCCCATATGTGTTGTCAAACTCCACGAGCCTTTCAATCGTCTCCCAAGCTTGATTAGGTGTAAGCTCTAGGTATCGGTAGGTGGTATAGGTGTTGATCCACTCTCTTGTAGGCACATCCAGGGCATTGTGGATGATCTCCTCGATAACATATGGCGGTTGCCCATGCGTAGGGCAGGATCTTAGTAGGTCTTTGTAGCGCTCCCAGACTTGCGCTAGCATCTCTCCTGACCTCTACTTGAAGGCCATAATCCTTTGGCAAATCTGTACCGTCTTGGATGGTGGAAAGAACTTGTTGAGGAAGATGTCTCTTAGTTCACCCCATGTGCGGATGGATGGTGGGGGCAAGCTTTCCAACCAATGCAGAGCCTTTTCCTGCAAGTGACCATCTATAAGCTTTTAGGCGCACATATTCTAAATTAACACCGTCAGCAATGGTGTCACATAGATCGATATAAGTAGTAATATGCACCATTGGGCATTCGAATCCCTTTTCCTCAAAGGTATATCTCCTAATCTCCACTATAAAGGTAGTTTTAATTTCAAAGGATACGTCAGGGAGTACAATAGAAGATTCAGGCACCGCCAGTGCTAGGTGCAAGTATTCTTTAGCATTTTGTGGGATCTGGCTTAGTGGCTCCTAGGCTTCTCTGCGGGCTTGGACCTTGCGGTCATATCTAGCCGCCATTCTTTGCTGTGCCTACATATGTTGAGTGCGCTCAGTGTCGAACTCCTTAACTTGCTTCCTAAGCCTCTCGAACTCTTGTTGCATGGTCTCTTCGTTAGCCATGATCATTCTTGCTCTTTCCTGTAGACGAAGATAGCATTCCGTTTCGTCTAAAGCAGCGAATTCAACCATGCAATCAGCGTGTCACATACATCTTCAAAATAACACAAGGAGAAAGGTTAATAAGAGTAAACAGGGCACGATTGATGCCTCCCCGGCAACAGAGCCAAAATTTTTTAGGAGGGGAATCTAAATAAGTAAATAAAGTATGTAATTCAAACCAATTCCTTCCGTAGCAAATAAAATTCAAGACTCCCTCCCGATGCAGTAGTAGGGAATCAGGATCGATCCTCGAGGAGGCGAGTCAGTGGTTCTTGAATAGTCTTACGAAGGGCCTGTAACTATTGACTAGAAGCCTCGATATCGACTAGTTAAGTTGATATCGACCGGGGCTGTCAATTCCTAGTGTCTTCAATCGTCCTACAAAACCTGCAACAGAAACCGAAGGCTCGATATCGACTAGATAGGTCGATCTCGAGTGGGTCAATGCTTTCCTGTGGACACAGAATGCCATCGACTTGATTCTTCCAGTTGCAGGGTACTCGATATGGAGTGGTAGTGTCGAAGTCCAGTGGTCTCGCAAATTCGTAACAGAAATAACAAAAAAAAATAGTAATATGAAAGAAATAATAAAAAGAACGAATTAATTTTGGGTTTTTGTAAATATAAACTAAAAGCTCCTAAGGTAGGGATTCACTACGACAATAATCATGCATGCATATCTACTTAAACCACATAAAAGATTATGTTTTTATCATCATATGACAACTTCCGTTAATTAATCAATTAGGAATATAGAGGTTTTCGCATAAATACCTAACTGTTTCTATCCTTTTCATAATTAGGGTTTAGTCAACTTTCGCAGGCAAAACCTAATTACTATCCAACTTCACATATATAATCCACTTTCGCTTTATATAAGGTAAATAAGGAATTATCCTAAATTCTCATGAAAGATTGAGCGCGGGATAGAAGATGAAACCACATTATCAAATTAGGGATTCAAGCCTACTTACATGGCTATTGTCGGGCTCACTCTGACCCTTGAAGTAAGACGACTACTCACGCCTCATTGTTGAAGACATTGTTGAATAAAGGAAATAAATTTGCACTAAACGTTAAAAAGGTCGGACTTCAATCGTACAACCAAACACTGCCTTCTCTCTGCTATCTCTCTCTCTACTCGGCTCTCCTTCTCTCTCCTTATTGTTTCTTGATTGCTCAAGAATAGAATGAATAAAACCAGCCCTTATGGGTGGTATTTATAGCCTCAGAATCCTTGCTAGCCAAGGATGGGATTCCTAATCCTACTAAGATTGATAAAGGAAATTATATCTAAAATTAAATTATATCCTAAAATAAATATATCTAAAAGGTAATATTCCCTAACATAATTGGAATATACCCAAAATGATAAAAGATCTTGGTAGATGATAGATATATCACGTGGCTAACTAATCTCCCAAGGATCCGGCCCATCACGCGTCTCTTACGCGCCTGTTGCTCCAGTCGATGTCGAGTAGACTACTCGATGTCAAGTGCTCTATGTCGGTCGACATGGGTGGACTTTGGTCGACGTTTCTTCTTCAATTTTGCTTCAGTCGACCTCGGATTCTATAGTTGATATCGAGACATGTAGTCGAGAACGAGCTCTTCTCCAGTGTCTTGTAATCGCTTTAAAACGTTTCGTTTCCTGTGAAATCAAACCAAAACTTGTGTAGACCTCTATATCTTGCAAATAAACTGAAACTACACAAATTCACTACTTTTCCAACCCAAAAGTATAAAATATGCATAAGAAATAGAATAAATGTAAGCACGAAACATGGTGAAATAAGCGCACATCTGTGGCGTGGCGAATTTTTTTTTTTGTAGTGTTTGCACGACCATGTACGTAGAAGCCTCAATAGCCAATAATCCTCTCTATTACAACTGACAATGGCAATAGTGTGAGTTCTCCGAGTTAGAACATCTCCAACATATTTCCTATTTTGAAGATTTTGAAGTTTTTGGAGAATTTTAAGGCATTTCCTAAATTTACAACATTATGCAAAAGTAAATCATTCTCCAAATCTTATAAATAGGAAGGTTATTGGAGTTAAAACAAAAATAATTTAAAAAATATGTATTATGTTTCTCCATTTTTAAGAAATTTTTGAAGAATTGGTTGGTCTTACAATCTAAGATGTGTTTAAAAATTACAAAGCAGAAAAGTAGAAAAATAGCCATTTAGGCTAATTCATCTTTGATAAAAGTGATATAATAACCTGATACTAAAGTCAAAAATAGAAATAAAAAGGCGATCAAAACAGTGTACGTATATATGTAACAAATACCCTATTTCCTATCTCATCGCCCTTCCGGCTTGAACATCTGTGAGAACACATCAGTAGATCCGTCGCCATAACCGACTGAAGTAGTGCTACTGTACAACCCTGATGACGTGTCATTCGTACTCGTCCAAGTGTTCTCTCCCGAACTTGTAATTAGCGGAACAGTTGTATCTGTAGTCGGGGAAGTGATGTTTGTTGCAACGACATCGTTTTCATCAACGGTACTCTTTGCCTCAGCCTCCATCTGTAGCTGGAGAGCGAACTCTAGCCCCCAAATCACATCCGCCATTGAAGGCCTTTGAGCTCCTTCATCCCTGACGCAGCTCTCCGCCACCTCCCCGAACTTTCTCAAACTCTCCGGCACTATCTGACCCTTCAGCGTGGGGTCCACGATTGTGTCCAGTGTGCCGCTCACCTGATTCCTCCTCGCCCAAATTCGGAGGTTCACCTGCTCTTTCGGTAGGGTTGGGTTCACCGCCGCTCTTGCACATAACACCTCGAAAAGCACCACCCCAAAAGAGTAGACGTCCGACTTCTCCGTCAACTGCTGACGCCGGTAGTACTCCGGGTCAACGTATCCGAAGCTCCCTTTCACTGCAGTGCTGACGTGGCTATAGTCGGCTCCCGTGGGCCCTATCTTCGAGAGCCCGAAGTCGGACACTTTAGCCACCCACTTTACGTCGAGAAGAATGTTGGTTGACTTGACGTCCCGGTGAATGATCATTCGCTCGGTGCCTGTGTGGAGGTAGTGAAGGCCACGCGCGGCCCCTATGCAGATCTCGAGGCGCTTACACCACGTGATTTCCGTTTTGTGATCGGTGTTGCTGGGGTAGAGGTGGTCACGGAGGGTGCCGTGGGACATGAACTCGTAGACAAGGATCATCTCTCCGGCTTCGTCGCAGTATCCGATGAGGGAGACAAGGTGGAGGTGGCGGAGCTTGGTGAGCAGCTCGATCTCGGTGGTAAACTCGCGAGCCCCTTGTCCTGAGAGAGGGTTTAGACGCTTGATGGCCACGGTGATGGGCCCGGTTTCACTGTTGACGGTGCCTTTGTAGACGTAGCCGAAACCTCCGTGGCCGATGATGAGTGAACTGCTGAAATCCGACGTGGCATTTCTGATGTCTGCAAGGGAGAAGTACCGGCAGAGATGAGAGGGTAGGGAGCCGCCAGCACTGCTTCTTTGCGTTGTCCCAGCTGATTTGGCAGAGCTGAGGAGCCGCTTTGACTTGCTTGAAGTGGTTCCTGATGAACCAGCTGACATTTTTGACCATTTCCGTCGTCGGGATATTAAGAGGAAAGAAAGGAGGGCTGCGAGGAGGATTGCACCGACAACGGCACCGACGATGGCCGGGATGAGGTTGGAGGCTGACTTCTGTGTTTGATTTGTTGGGGTTGTGGGAAGTGTACGGCTGGGATTTGGTGCGTCAAGACTACCGTCTGATCTGTTCATCTTAAATATCTCCAAGCCGTTTAACAAGGTATCATCCGCACTGCGATTTAATTGTTCCAGAAACACAATCGATAATCATGTAGCTAATAATCAAGGAAGACGGTCAGTGGGGTAAAAATATTATCTGATCAAATTTGTAATTGATTTTTTTTTTTTTTGGTGAGCAAAGTAATTGATTATTTAAATAAAAATAAATTTAATTTTTTTTTATCTAGTTAATAATTAAGGAAGCTGGACAGTGGCCTATTGATTAATTATGCAGGCATGTCCTGATATTAAGGGTGCCACTCAAGATTAATCTCCTTATGGAAATGAATACTTACATAGGATCCGACTTTGTATACGGGTGCATCGCGAGTTCCAAGGTCCCCTTACTGCTCCCGTCTCCGATGTCCTTGTAGACAACATAATCCTTATAAGTGGCTTTGTCCCTGCCAACCCACCCAAAGATATCAACGTTTTCTTCTGCTATCTGTCCGTCAATATAAACATTAAACACCCTGTAGTTCCTGGAATTAACGTCCACCACAATCTCACACCAGTGCAGCCTCACAAGGTAACTAAATCCCAAATCCACCTCAAACCTCCACGTTACGTTGTTCCTCAGATTAAGAGACTTGCTAATAATCCCCATCGACCTGAACGTCTGGTAAACCTCAGTCGGCGCGCTGTAGTTTGGGGTCCATGACGCATAGGTCACGGTAATTGTGGTGTTCGTACCAGGGAACCCAGTAAAAGTTTTGACCAAGTAATTGGGAAAGTCGGGCTCCCAGTGGCGGTACATGATTCCGCTGTCCGTCACATCGGTCCCTCCAACATTCACCCTGTAAGCGTTCTCAAGCGCAGTGGTGGGTGTGATGTTGAACGTGGTTGAAAGGCCTCCAACAACCACGGGTGGGGTAGAGCCGATATAGAGATTTTCTGGCACAGAGACGACCTCAATACCGTTCAGAAAGGCGTGAGAGCCCGGTTGGCTTGGAGAAATAGTTAGTTGGAGGATGGAATGGGTGACCTGAACGTAGAACTCTTTCTGGACGAATTGCTCCAGGGTTTGGTTAAAATTGAGGTAGGC
Organism: Persicaria maculosa; assembly: GCA_963922045.1. Lineage (NCBI taxonomy): Eukaryota > Viridiplantae > Streptophyta > Magnoliopsida > Caryophyllales > Polygonaceae > Persicaria > Persicaria maculosa. The sequence goes on along the minus strand of OY998257.1, from coordinate 60,533,532 downwards.
GCTGAAGTTGCGGAGGAGCAGATGGTCGGAGTTAGCTTTAACGGTGATGTAAGCTTCGGCGGAGGAGAGGGAGAGGCCGGCAGAAGGGTTTGAATAGGGGTAGGGAGAGGGGTAGAAGAACAGGCGGATGAATTTGGGGCCAGGTAAGACTGGGAAGGTGTAGGTAAAGTTAGTGGTGAAGACACGGGCAGTGGTGAATGGTACTGATAGGGTGGGGATGGTGGTGGCAGCCGTGGTGGAAGAGAAGCTGTCGGAGAAGGTGCTGTTCTTGTCGGAGTACCAAGTCCGGTAATCAATTGAGGGCGTGCCCGCAGCCATGACGTCACTGCCACAGCTGAGGAGGTAGTGGTCATCGCTTGTAGCCACAGCGGGTATGCCTGCTATGACGAGTATAGGTATAAGGTTAAACAAGGCGATTATGGTGGTGAACCTCATTTGGATGGGTACCCCGTAGACCTAAGAGGCCGGCTAAAATAAAAGTTATCGGAGGATATGATATTTTATAAAAAAGATGGTTTCACAAATGAAACTTTGGATGCTAGGCATCAATGTTAACGGGGAGATACAATAATGGGTGCGCGCCGTGCCTAGTTATAATAGCACGCGTTATTACGTGGAATGTTGAAACAATAAATCTAAAAGTCAATGCATACAAATTTTGAAGAGTAAGGGATATTTCATCCTAACTTTCAATTTATAAAATACAAAATATGGACAAAAATATATCATTTCACCCGGCCATTTTTATACTAGCTTAATAAATCTCGTGGTGTCTTACGTTGATATTTTACATTAAACAAATATGGACCCTACAACCCCTTAAATTGGTCATACAGTACCTGATTCAGAAGTAAAGCGAATGAGTCGATGGAACTGGATTAGGATAATATATATATATATATCGGTTGTTTCTAAAAAAAAAAACATTCTTCCTCCTTGTGATACCTTGGTGATGGACCACTAGCATCTAACAAGCTCTCTCCTATTTCTGGTCTTTTAGACCTCATCCGCAAGGTTGCTCACCCGAATTATTTCCTAATTAAAAAAAAAAGCTCTCTCGTTCCTGTTGAAGTTGCCTCTTTCAATGGCTGAGAATTACCGAACCAAAGGATGGATCTCGGCGACGGCGTTTGAGATGGAGGTCGTCGACGACATTGGAGATGAACCTCAACATTGGACCAAGATAACATCTATTTTAGTCATATTATAGGGTTGCATCTACATATTACTTTAGACAATTTTTATGCATATTTATCATATTTTATACTTTATTTATTTTATTTTGTATTTTCAGATTCTACACCGAGTGCTTAATTATTTCAGACATGTTAAGGCTATTATTATGAAAATTCAAAAGTTGATACAAAGGAGTGAACATGATTGAATTGGACCAGAGAAGCCGAATGACAAATACCGAAGTTGCCGGATTTGGAAATAATTATGTGGGCCGAAATTAGAATTGGGGGTTGGGTTAGGTTTTACTTCTTTAATTATTTGGGCTGAAAATGTAATTTTATCAAAGTTATATTAAATATACGGATGAACAGAAGGACGGATGGGGAATATCCAAATCTTTATCCAGCAAAAAGAAAGAATAGGAACCCGATTAGGGTGGCTCAATATAGACCCGACCCGGAAACCCCACCCGACCTGAGCCGGAAAACACGGGGTTGGGGTTGACCCGAGACCCCCAGGGGTCAGGTCTCGGGTCGCATTTTAAAAAATCCCGGGTCAACGGGCGGGTCGGGATCAGATCCGGCGGGTCTCGGGGTTTGACCCGGATTTTAAAAAAAATATTTTTTTTATTGTTGTGTGTGTTCCCACCCTTAAAAAAATATAATATATATATAGGGATTGACTCCGGTGAAAACCTCAAATTATGGTAAAAACTGTGAGAACTACTTTATAGCTTGGTTTATTTGAAACCCGTGCTAAAAATCTCAATTACACAGTGACTTTACAACTCAGTTCAACCTAAAAACCGTGCTAAAAACTCCAGTTTTAAAATAACACATGACTTTATATCTCGGTTAAACCTAAAAACCGTGCTGAAAACTCATGTTTTAAAATTACATTAGTTACTTTATAGCACGGATTTATTCCGAACCGGGTTAAAATATATGACTTTATAGATCGGTTCTATTCAAAACCGGGCTATAAAGCTAGTGAAACGGGCTAAAAAGCCGGTCCTCACAGGTTTTTACCGCAATTTTGGTTTTCACCAGAGCGCACCCCTATATATATATATAGGTAAAGGTTTAAATGAAAATGGTTCTTAAAAATGAAAATCCCTGTTAAAATGAAAATGATCCAATTTGAAGGTAAATGGACCTAATTTTATGGTGTAAATGGGTAAATGGGTAAATGACCCTAATTATGAGATAAATGTCACCACCTCTCCCATACTTTCTATTTATACCAATATCGCCCTTATTTCAATTATAAAAATTACAGATTTTAGCCTGTAATTTTTATTTGAAATAATATTATAAGGTGCATCTATAAGATTACAAAATGCAACAAAATATGCTACATCACATTTCTTGTCTTTATTTTAAAAAGTGAAAAATATGAGATTACAAAATATAAAGTGAACAAATAATACAATAAAGATTATTATTAATAAATGTGCATTTTCCTAATGTAAAGTAAGTTTCCTACCAAATATTTTCTTTATGGGTTGCTATTTTTATGGCGGTTTTGTACTTTAATGCGACATGTGTCATTAAATGCCTATTAGCTCAAAATGGTATAACGATGTGCCCATGCACAAAGGTTCGAGTTCAAAATCCCACATAGGCTATTTATGGTTGTCTTCTTTTTGTTCCCGTTCATGAATAAGATTATAAAGTGCAATAATAAATGATAACGTGTATAAATAAGATGCTAAAATGCATATATAACATTATGATGTGCAAATATAACATTATGTTGTGCAAATATAATATTATGTTGTGCATATCTAATAATATAATGTTACGTTGTGCACATATAATATTATGTTGTGCGAATATAACATTATGTTGTGCAAATATAATATTATGTTGTGCAAATAAAATGATAAAGTGCGAGAATAAAATGATGGTGTATGAATAATAAAAATATTAAGTGCATGAATAAGATTAAGAAGTGCACAATTAAGATTATAAAGTGCATAAATAAAATGATAAATTGCATAAATAAAATGATAAAGGGCATAAATAAGATTATGAAGTGCACACTTAAGATTATAAAGTGCATAAATAAAATGATAAAGTGCACAAATGATGGATGCAAATTAGATAACTATAAAATGCTAAACAGAACGGAAACATGAATCCATTATAGATGACCCATATGAATTACAATGACCCAAAGAACAATATTAATGCCAACCTTATGAAAATAATGTTCCCTAATCAAAAACCTATCCATCAAGTTTATAAAGCTATTGTAGGAAATGTAGGAATTAAATGAATCAGAAAATTGCAAACAATAATCAACATTTAAAAAACCCTAAATCAATAAGCAAGGCAAGGATATATTGATATTAAGCACTTAAGCAGCAAGTGGTTTCAGATTTGAGAACCATTTTCATGGCTCTGTCAACCTTCTCTCCAGTCCTTTGATCTTCAAAAGCTCCAAACAATTTATAGAGAATAACAGCTGAATGTTATCCTCTTCAATTCAATTTCAAAAGTAAAACTTCAAAATCAAACTTCAAGAGAAGAAAACCTAGAAATAAGAAGTGATATGATATGCTGAATAGTCAATGTACAACATTAAACAATCTTAATTCTTTTTCGCTCACAGAAAGCCTAACTCTTTTTTTTGCAGATTGGATAGGAATGAACTTCAATTTAACAACAGATGGTGATAAAGGGAGACACCTGCAACAACAAAACCACTTCACAAAAGCCAAACCTCTCCGATGAGTAAGGCGACAACAATCCACCAAAATTGAGCAACAAAAACAAAACTGAGAGAACACTGCAATCGACGAATGAAGAAACATAAAATTACGGAACAAGATTTGTAGATAACGGTTTCAATTGAAGTAAGGTCTCCTCCACTTTCACAGAAATCACTAACCTCACGGAAATTTCTCAAGAAATTCATAAAAAGGATTATCCGAAATCACATGTACTTGTTGCAAGCTTCACCGTCTCCTTCTCCGTGGTCCGTAATCAGAAGAAAGAATGATGATCTCCATCGTTGCAAGCGTCATCGTCGGCGACTCGGCGTCTTCTTCATCCTCTAGAGTTTTGCGCGAGAGATCCGGCTGGTGGCAAGGTAGTTGGAGGGACTCATCCTCTAGGTGGGGCGGCATTGAAGAGAGATCCGGTTAGTATAGGTGTGGAGCCAAGAGAGGTTTGGAGTCGAGAGAGAGAGTGATAGGAGAAGAAGCCATTGAAGGGGAAGCTTGATGGAGGAGCGATTAGGTCTGAATGTCAATATGGGTTGGTTTTTTTTTTTTCTCCCGGTTCAGCTCGGTCTGGTTTTTTTTAATTAAGATCCGCGTGCCAGGTAACCACTAAAAGCCCTATTTTCATTTTAAGCGCTTTTTTCATTTTAAGACCCTTTTTCATTATAACCACACCCTATATATATATATATATATATATATATATATATATATATATATATACACACACACACATAAACACGGAGACTGCGGAGTATATGTAATAACTAATATGCAGATGAAAAGTAAAAAATAAATCCTTTTTATTTAAATTTGATTACAAATTTACAATTACATATACGAATAATACGATTCACGAATCACGATCACATTTTTATTTAATTTTGATTACAAATTTAATTTTGTAACAACTAACATGCGGATGAAAAATCCTTTTTATTTACAATTATAAATTTACAATTACATATACCCTTAAAAAATCCTTTTTATTTAATTTTGATTCACGAATAACTAATATGCGGATGAAAAGTAAAAAAAAATCTTTTGTAATTTTGTAACAACTAACAAAATTTTTAAAACTCGGGTTTTCGGGTGAACCCGTGACCCGACCCGAAAAACCCGGAATTACAAATCTCGGGTTCGGGTCGGGTGGCGGGTCGCATTTTTAAAAATCTCGGGTTTTCGGGTTGACCCCCACCCGGAATGTTCGGGTCGGGTCGGGTCGGGTTGACCTGGATGAGCGACCCTAAACCCGATGAGAGAAAACACCGTTGTCCCTTCCCTCTCTGAAACCAAGAACCCTAGGATACCATCCTCCCCCAAATCCCAACTTCTGGTGCTCAAATCAAATCGAAAGTATGGGGCTAAACCTCAATCCATACTTATTAATGAAGCCCAACCAACAACTTCTTGGAGTTCCTAGATTATTTCGGGAGCTACTGTGATTCTCCAATGGTGTGAGTTTATCCAATCCAACACGGAAGAAATCCCCCAGCTTATCTATATACATGGAATCATTCCGACTGTGTTGGGAGTAAATGCAAGATTTCGGCTCCGGTGGTGGTGGATTGTCAACTGGTGTCTTCCCCCTCAGGGTGCACTTAATTCATCGCCTCCATATTCAAACAGCCGGGTATGGGGGTGCGATTCGGCTTGTCCATTTTCGGAGATGGATGGTATCCGGAATCTCAATCGATTGTCATGCTATGTGCAAGTTTTCTCTCCTCGGGTCCTCTCGGCGGTCTATTGGCTCTTTGCTTCGGTCGACGGTGAGTTCGCTTCATTCTCGCATCTACACAACTCCTCTGCTCGTATCACCAATCTATCACATCCTCTGGTTTTGTCTTCGGTACTCCTCAAAATGATGGAGAAGGAAAAAATAAACATTCTCCTTGACAAGGTGGCTGATTCATTTCCCCTCGCTTCTTAAGCCCAGAAACTCCCGAATAAGGGCAGGAACTCAACATCTTCCAAACACGAGTCCAAAGGGGTACCAGGCCCTGCGGAGAGGGTAACACCTCATCTTCTAAACAACCCAAGGGAGCGACTATGCTTCCTTTCGACTTGGCGAAATACAAAGCTCGATTGGAAGAAAGATACATAAACCAAGAAAACCCCCACAATGAAAGAAAGATCGGTTGTCAAGGCAATAAACTAGGTAGATCTAAGGTAAAAGGAAACCGAACCAAATACACATTCGACAACGCACAAGGCTGGGACGAATCTCTGAGCATTGTTGTTTACACACCCACAAAATTATCAAATTGGAAATATAAAACCACCATACACAAATTAATAAATGAATATTCAATTCCACCATGGGGAAGGTCTCCTTCTCCCATGTTCCCCGTGCTGGCAATAGAGTGGCTGACAAGGTTGCACACCTTGGCCACTCGCCTTTTGGGGTTCAATTAACACTTAATACAGATCTTCAGGATCTCATCCAAAAGGATGCTCTTGGATAGACTTGTCTATCTAAATCTTTACCTAATAAAAAAAAGAAGGACGGATGGGAGTTTTAAGTTCTGATGCCGCGCAGTGGCTTCAGCCTGACTTTCGTTTCTTCGACCATCTCTAACAGCTTCCTTGAAATTTTCCCATAATGGGGAAACAAAATACATATTCTCTAAATTATTTTTGCTTTAACTCCAATACCTTCTCCATTTTGAAGATCTGGAGAATTATTTAGTTTGGAAAATGTTGCAGATTTAGGGAATCATCTCCATTTTTTCTGTTACTTCTCTATTTTGGAGAATGTGATGGGTAATCTGTTGAACGAAAACATACCTTAAAATTCTCCAAAATCTCCAAAATGAGGAAACTGTTGGAGATGCTCTTAGTTTAGGTCTAGTTTAGTTTTGTTTCCTTTGTTTTTGGTATTACAGCCTAGATTGAGGACGAAAATTTCGGTTTGCATATTATTTTAAACTTTGATCTATTTCTGCCTATAATCTATTTCATCGTTTATTATATTATGTTTGATTGACTTCTCCGTTTTAGGGTTTGGGTGATCCCAACGATTATTTGATAGGGTTAGTATTGATATTTGTTTCTTTGAGAATTTGTTAGATTCAAACCTAATGTGGTTAATCTAGTTGATCTCATAATTGATTAGAGTTCCTGTTAGAATTTGAGACTGAAAGGAGATAAGACTAACAGGGCAATTGGATAAGGGTTTGAGGCCGAAAGGCGATAACGAACTATTGGAACCTCAGGGTTGAAACTGAAATTTTATAATTGTGAAACCTTTATGGAATTCATTGTGGTATAATAGTTATGGTAGAAACTCTAGGTTGAGGTTGTATTTGATTGAGCGAGAAAGCAGATATTGATGCAATTGAGATCTAGGTTGTAAGAGCTTAAAGGGTTTAAATTGGTTGCTTGAGACCGAAAGGAGATGGTTAACCAATTTAGGCACAATTACAATGAGACAAAAAGGAGATTAGTAAGTACACACTATGCCATGGCGTAGGTTAGGCCACGGACATATTTCAATTCGTTGCTAGAAAAAGGTTCAGGTCACAGACAATGGAACCTTCTTCGCTCCAACAGGACCCAATGTAACGACCGAAATATAAATATTCGGGTTATGTTTCGAAGGTTGGATACCTTCGTTCGGATCTTGCAATCCAAGTACGGGTTGAGATTTCAAACCTCGAAAAGCTAATTTTGAAAGAGGGGATTTTGAACCCCAAAATATGCGAAGGGTTGTTGGGTACCCAGAACCTAACCTAGTTTGACTATGATGCTCAAAACAATTGGAATTCAAAACATGACAGAGGGAAATCTGTGTACAACTTGCCACGGCGGGGCCGGGTCAAAAACAAAATACGAGAATAGAAAAACATCTAAGTTTATAAGTCGGAAAGTCGGTCTCTCGGTTCACAATTGCCCAAAAAGGTACCCCGTCATAGAAGAGCAAGCATCAACCTATAAACATACCTAAAAAAAATATAGGCGGGCATGGGATCAGATTGAGGCCCACACTTGGTTAGTCCCCACAAATAGGCACACATATACGCTAATCCTAAATGAAGATGCTTCTAATGTAAGACGGAATTTAAACACATAAGACATGCTGATAGATATAAATATAATGACGGAAATGTAGTAAATGGGCCCGCACAGAATGCCAAGCGGCTTGTCCCGACTCTCTCAATCGTGGGACCCTCGCCTCAATCGGCGCGAGGCATATGTAACGCAATGTCCGTACCCAACATCGAGGTCGGAGTACATATGATCTATGTAACACGCCGTCCGCACCTAACATCGAGGTCGGAGTACATAGGATGAATGGGGTCTATGTAACGCACCGTCCGTACCTAACATCGAGCTCGGAGTACATACCATCTATGTAACGCACCATCCGCACCTAACATCGAGGTCGGAGTACATATGTATGAATGGGATCAGGTTGTGCTCTCACCGACTCTATCAGGACAACCCAATGGTGTTAGGCTGTCTTATGACCCTAGCAAAGACTCTCCGACTCACAGATCATGACCGTTCTCTTTTCAAACGCATAAAGTAAATAGATGCTCATACAATTAGGGCAACCTAAACAGGATACTACATGATCATGCTTTTATGCATATTCAACACCTAGTATATCATGTGACTACATGCAGGGGAATTAATCTGATCAATCTGAGTAAGCTCCACAAGGAACTTATATGGAATAACAGAACAGCAAGTCAACAACCAGCAACATAAGCAGCCAATCACATCACATATCACCGAGGGCTCGAACACTCGTAGGAAAAATGCCTATCGGTGCTTGAAATGGCCTCGCCGGTGTCGGAATCTCTTTGGTCTTGGCCTAGGATGAAGGTAGGGAGCTTAAAGGTGGAGCTTTATGACATTTCGAAGTGAAAGGGGGAGAAGGGAGGCTTACCAAGCTCATTTACACGAAAACAAGGGAAAGGATGAGGAAGAGCGCGTCGTGGTGGCGTTGGTTGCTCCTGGGCTGTTTCTGGGGGTCTTAGGATGTCGGAGAAGTGGCAGAGCTGCTTTTGGGCTAGACGGAGAGGAGGAATTGAGTGGTGGCTGCCTTTGGATGGGTAAAGGAGGAAAAGTGGTGGGTTGTATTAGAGTTGCCGTCGAACACAAACGGGGAGGAGTGGAGGTGGATTTGATCGAAGGAAGGGGGAAGCGTTGGCTCTGTTTGATGTTGTGTTGCTCAGTTGAGGAAGAAGGGGAGAGGGAAAACAGGATTCATGTGTTGAATGGAAAAGGGGTTTTGCTTGAAACAAAATAAAGAGGTGAGGGAGAGTGTAGGGATGACTGTGGGTTTTTGAAATCAAATAAGTGAAAGAGGGGAGGTGTATTGTGCAAGCTGGCAAAACAGACAAGAATGAAGAGGGAGGTATGGTGGTTTTGCGTGGGCTAGCCTAAAAAGGTGTAGGGTGTGTTTGACTTTTTACTAAAAATGGGGAGGCTGGTGAGTGTGGGAGGAGGAGATAGTGGGGTGGTGTTTATTTAGAATTGGGGGAGAGCGGGAGAAGGGTGGAGATTGTGGATGCTGTTGCTACTGAATGCATATGGAAGGAGACAAACAAAACTAAGGTTGGGTCTGATCACACAAAAGAAGACAAAGTAGTCTCAAGGCCCAAATTCAAAATACCCGAAACAAAATCCAGAAATCCGCTCACTCGACATTATCCCGACTCGATTAAAACTAAAACAAAAATTCAAATCCGAAATAATAAAATCCGATTTTAAATAAAAACCTAAAATTATGTCGGAATCCGCCTTAAAGAAATCATAATAGGATTATTTGATCGACGATGAGGATTTTCAAAATATCTGAAATCTTAGGATTCAAATCAATATTAAATCAACATTTAATAAAATAATATTTAAAGTTTAAGATCCTTACATCATCCACCTCTAAAAACAAGTCTCGTCCCCAAGACTAAAATCATTTTTAAAACCAACAAAGCCTTTCAAAAACCCAAGTCAGTTCTCCCTATGTTAAACATTTAGATTCTCATAACTCAAATTTTTTTTCCAACAACATCCACCTCTAAGGGCTAATCCCTTATCCGCTTCCTAGGTTAATTTTTCAAGGTTCATTTCAACATATCAAGCTCAAGGTACCAACATATCAACATCTTAATATCAACATTTCTAACATATCAACATGCAAGAATGTCAAGATAACTAATAACATCCTATCAAGATTCATCATATCGAAATATCAAGGCATCATCATAGCCAAATATCAAAACCTCATACATTAACGTATCAAATTCGTCATATCAAAATATCAACATTTCATATAATCACATAAATATTCTTATTGCCATCAACTAGAAGGAAACACAATCATCATACTCGTCGAGCACATGATCAAACAATTGAAACACCTCACTCATGGACAAGGCAACTAAAGCATACTCGCCACTAAGCTCACATCATGTTTCCGAATTTCCAATATAGTCGCGTCTTACTTTCCTTAAAACCAAACTCATAGGTAAATCTTGTTAATTCTTTCGTGAAAGTCTAAGGTCAAAGCCTATTCGAAATGCATCCATTATATACCTCAAAGCACCAGCTAACGAGCTCTCCCAGAATCACTCACACAAGATCTCAAGCTCAGGTCAACGAATCCCCTAAGAATTAATATATTCACGATTTCAAGCTCACAATCCCGACTGCCTAACAACCCAATCAAATTCCATGTATCGAAACTCAAAAATCTCCTATTATCCATCGGCCAAGCCCAATATGTCGTTCCAGCAACAACAATTCCATCGAGTTCATAATTAAACTAGGTGTCTTACCGAATCCATTCATTCCTCCTATGCTCTTAAGAATTCTTACGATCATTATCTCTAAGAGAGAACTCCCGAGCTCCCTCAATACTCCGATCTCATTTCCCATATCAATAATCACTCTCACTATCACTATTAATCCACCTCTAAAGAACCAACTCCTACTGCTAACTTCATACAAGAGCACTCTTAAATTCTATATCCTTAATACTCAACGACAAGGTTCATCTCCCAAGCTATTCATGCATCCCAAATAACACAAGCACCTCACTCAGCTATATCAAAAGGTCCTAGCAATACCGGACCGTCTGCACTCGTCGGATTCCAAGCCAGAGAGCAAATTAGTGGTAAATCTGTAACCATAAATCATTAAGTTTCTCCTCAACTAAACCTATCCCCAAGTGGTCAAACGTACAAGTGTTACCCCCAAGCAAAACTCATCAAAATATGTCTAAACCGAATCGCATCTCCTCATTTCCAAAATGCCATAACATTTTCACTTACTCCCAACAATAATTCACCCGCTAAAAAATCCACTATTTCCCAAAACAATCTCGATTTCCCAAGACGTCTTATTCTAGTTTCTTATTGTTGCACATTCACAGTTCACCTTAGACTACAATCATCAAACAACGTTACCTTACTCCTTAATGGTCTTTCATTACCAATCACTTCCTCAAACAATTCATATGTCATCCTTATCCGAATTTACCCAAGACGTCATGGTCTATTTGTATTCCTTAAAATCTCACGATCATTTGTATTCCCATATTAGCCATTCAAAACTTCTTCCTTGAAACCCAATCAAACAGTCCTACGATCAACCCTAACGATATCCTTTACTCAGCTATAGCCCTTTCCCCGAAAACTCGTCTTTCCTTTCCTAATACCTCATCATTCAAATCACTACTACTCATACAATTCATGATCACTTTCTTACTCTAAAAATCTTTTGATCACGCCTCCAATAATTCTCCAATTACACCTCTAGCAAGTATCCTCAAAACCACAGGAGCAATTCCCAAGTACAAATCTCACATTGTGCCACCTATCATAAGAACAACCTGATTCCCAAGATCTACTAATCCTCGACCGACCTAGCCACTCAAACCGTAACAATATCCAAAACTAGTTCCTCAACAACATCGTTTTCACAAAACAGGTTACCAATAAGCACATTCTTCCAACAGAAATCCTTAACCATTTACGCTCTATTCCATTCATATCTTCCCTCAAAGATACCCAAGCGGATTTACCCCATTCCTTCATCTAAAATACTCCCCAATACCACAACCTCATTCCCGCAATCTTGTCGTTCTCATCCTATGCCACACCTAAGGCCTATCTAGATGGCTCACCTGGAATTCCCTAACCAACGTCCTATCAGCCCTAGAACTCACCTAATTCTACCTAAGCCAATGTCTCATTCCTCTAACTCTATCTCAGGTTATCAACTATCTAACCCTAAGAATTCAAACCTTCTTGTCACTCTCTACGACCATTCTACCAAAGGATCTCAGCCAAAACGATCAAAAAGGAAGCAGTCAAGGAAATCATCACACAAAAGTCCTACGTCATACTTGTTAGCACCTCCTAACTACAACATTATTTAGCACATCAACAATCACCTCAAAACAGCCTCATGTTATAAAATTTCAAGGTACTGTTAGGCTCATCAAATCTTGTAGAACATCATATTTAGACATAATCAAGCCAAGCTATCTAGAAGCCGCTCTTCGAGGAGCGACTGACCGGAGGGGCAACTACCTCTCGGTCTCTACCTAACCCTGCTACTCCAACCACGATGGTGCAAACTCCTTGGAGTCTTCCAGGCCCTCTGTAAAGTATAAAGCTATGTTTTGCCTACCCTTTCCCGAATCTACATCCATAAGGGACGATCTATCGCCTTTCTACCCACTCGATTACCCATTTCATTTTCGTCACTTTAAGTCAAGTTCATTTAAGTTAGGTTCATTAAGTTAGCCTTTTTAAATTAATTTTGCCCTTTAAAACTCTACAAAATCCCTTGAAATCCATGGACGGTTTTCAAAACATACGCTCAACCCTTTTTGTACCCGGATTGCACAACCTCGCACTCTGATACCAACTTTGTAACGACCCAAATATAAATATTCAGGTCACATTTCAATGGTTTGATACCTTCGTTCGGATCTTGCAATCCAACTACAGATTGAGGTTTCAAACCTCGAAAAGTTAGTTTTGAAAGAGCGGATTTTGAACCCCAAAATATGCGAAGGGCTGTTGGGTACCCAGAACCTATCTTAGTTTGACTATGACGCTCAAAACAATTGGAATTCAAAACATGACAGAGGGAAATCTGTGTACAACTTGCCACGGCGGGGCTGGGTCAAAACCAAACTACGAGTAGAGAAAATCGTCTAAGTTTATTAGTCGGAAAGTCGGTCTCTCGGTTCACAATCGCCCAAAAAGGTACCCCGTCATAGAAGAGCAAGCATCAACCTATAAACATACCTAAAAAAATATAGGCGGGCATGGGATCAGATTGGGGCCCGCACTTGGCTAGTACCCACAAATAGGCACACATATACGCTAATCCTAAATAAAGATGCTTCTAATGCAAGACGGAATTTAAACACACAAGACATGCTGATAGATATAAATATAATGACGGAAAATGTAGTAAATGGGCCCGCACAGAATGGCAAGGGGCATGTCCCGACTCTCTCACTCATGGGACCCTCACCTCAATCGGGGTGAGGCATATGTAACGCAACCTCCGTACCCAACATCGAGGTCGGAGTACATATGATCTATGTAACGCACCGTCCGCACCTAACATCGAGGTCGGAGTACATAGGGTGAGTGGGGTCTATGTAACACACTGTCCGTACCTAACATCGAGCTCGGAATACATAGCATCTATGTAACGCACCGTCCACACCTAACATCGATGTCGGAGTACAAAGGTATGAATGGGATCGGGTTGTGCTCTCATCGACTCTATAAGGACAACCTGATGGTGTTAGGCTGTCCTATGACCCTAGCAAAGACTCTACGACTCATAGATCACAATCGTTCTCTTTTCAAATGCATAAAGTAAATAGATGCTCATTCAATTAGGGCAACCTAAACAAGATACTATATGATCATGCTTTTATGCATATGCAACACCTAGTATATCATGTGACTACATGCAGGGGAATTAATCTGATCAATTTGAGTAAGCTCCACAAGGATCTTACCTAGAATAGCAGAACTGCAAGTCAACAACCAGTAATATAAGTAGTCAATCACGTCACTAATCACTGAGGGCTCGAAAACTCGTCGGAAAAATACCTATCGGTGCTCAAAATGGCCTCACCGGTGTCGGAATCTCTTCGGTCTTGGCCTAGGATGAAGGTAGGGAGCTTAAAGGTGGAGATTTATGACATTTCGAAGCGAAAGGGGGAGAAGGGAGGCTTACCAAGCTCGTTTACATGAAAACAAGGGAAAGGATGAGGAAGAGGGCGACGCGGCAGCGCTGGCTGCTTCTGGGCGATTTCTGGGCTTTTTCGGATGTCGGAGAAATGACGGAGCTGCTTCTGGGCTAGACGGAGAGGAGGAATTGAGTGGTGGCTGCCTTTGGATTGGCCAACGGGGAAAAGTAGTGGGTTGTTTTAGAGTCACCGTCGAACACAAACGAGGAGGAGTGGAGATGGATTTGATCGAAGGAAGGGGGAAGCGTTTGATGTACATATTTGTACCTCTTTTTATTGCATCTTTTGACTTCATATTTCATTTGATTTCCAAAGAAAAGTTTCAAAAGAATATAAACTGGTGTAAGAATGGGCTAAAGTACAAGAAATAGAATCTGCACGAGTTTTGAGCTAACCATGCAGGAATTCGAGAGAAATCGGAGTCAAAACGGAGAAACCAAGGAGAGAAAAAGAGAGGTCGATATCGACCTTCAACATCGACTATAGTACATCGACATAGAACTGAGTGTCGAGACAGACCATTGCACAGCAGAGAAAAGCACTCGATATCAACCTTACATCATCGATATCGACCTCAACATAGACATCGAGTGGAGAAGGACAAGTCGAGCAGGAACAGAGACATCGATATCGACCTTCCTGGTCGATATCGACCTTATCTTGACAGAAGATAGACACTATTTCGAGGCTCAGATTATGAATTCTATCCTCAAAGACACGAATTATCTTATACTTTTAGATAGATAGCAGCTGAAGATTTATTTATCTTTACCTTTTAAATTTTATCAAGTTAGTAGAATTTTATCAAAATAAAAGACCTATCCTAATTGTTTGGATATAGTTCATAGTTTAGATAGAAGTGACAATCCTTGGCTAGCAAGGGTTAGTAGTCAATAAATAAAGCCCTAGGGGGCTGGCATTCGATCATGAATTAACACCTCCACTTACATACAATAGAGTTAGAGAGAAGTTTTAAGGTTCGACGTTTGCGAAAGCTGACGTTGAGTTGTAAAGCTTTGAAGTTTATAGTTTAATGCAAGTTTATTCCTTTTAATCAAAGATGAGTTCCATGATGAGAAGCGAGTAGTCCCCCAAAGCTCTTAGGGTCGGGGTGAGCCCGACGTTAGCCATGCGTGCCTGAGGTAAGTGTTAGATGTTGATATCGTTGTGTCTATATCATCTCCTACGATTCTATGTTTAATCCTAATCGAAAGAAAAGAGATTCATGCTAACAACTTGAGTTATAGACACAAAATTAGTAGAGACAATTAGGTTTATTTGAAAGAGTAATCCCAAGAGTTGGTGTACAGCAAAAGCTCGTCCCTCGGATGAAATAGCGCAATTGTCCGTCTTATTTATCTTATCGCATGCATTGGTTAACGTTGTGGTAAACCCTAATCCTAGGAGTTGCTTTTTATATAAGTTAATTCATCAAAACCACTATCTTTATTTCTGATCATCGCATCCTCATTCATCCTTAAGTCTTTGGCATTTCTTTGCCGACAAAAACTAACAACTTTGCAGGAGAAGACATCGATATCGACCACAGACGTCGATATCGACCACTAAGTTTCGTCGACAGTTTTCTGAGTCGACGACGATCATCCTTGCTGAGTTACTGAAAATCGATATCGACCCCCCAATGTCGATATCGACCACCTGTGTCGACTGGCAGTCTTCTGAGCCAGTCGATTCTGTCTGCAAACATCGATATCGACCTTCCCTAGTCGATATCGACTGCTTGTTTTTATCTCTGTAGGTCTTCTGTTGCAGAGAGGGGCGACATCCGAGGTCGACATCAAGCACCAAGGTCGAGATCGAGGCTTCTGGTCGACGTAAGACGTGAGATTCCCAACGCTACTAGGATCCCGCTGACACGCCTCCTCGTGGATCGATCCTGACTACCCTTCCACTACAACGGGAGAAAGTCTTATAATTATTTGCATAGGATAGGATTCGGATTCGTATTTACATTTCATATATTTGTATTTAAGAACTCGACATTCCTCTTGCTTAACAAATTGGCGCCGTTGCCGGGGAGGCAATCAATCGCGCCCTAGTAGTCTATCTCACGTTTCTATCTAGTTTGGCCTTGCAGGTGTATGCGACACGCTGATCGCCCACATGAATTTGAAGGAGTAGACGAACCTGAGCACTATTTCCACCTAAGAGCCCAAGCTCAAAGAATCATGGCAGACAACGCGAACCAGGCTGCACTAATTGAGCAACTAAGGAAGCAGGTGGAGAACTTAACGACTAGAGAGGCGGCACTTAAGGAGCGTGCGGATAGGGAGGAGGAAGGTCGGAGGCAAATAGAAGCCCAAATCAATGCCCTCCCTCGGAATGCCAAGCAATATATACACCCCGCTCTCACAGTGCCTGAATCGGCGATTCTTATCCCTACCTCTAATTTTGAAATTAAACCTAACTCCCTTACTGAAATAAGAAGGCATCAATATGAAGGAAAACCTAATGAATGCCCTATGGCACATATATCAACCTTCTTAGACCTCTGTGATACTATTGCTGATGGAAAGAGTCTTGAGTACATCCAACTAAAAGCTTTTCGTTGGTCCTTTACAGGAAAAGCATTGCCGTGGTTGGAAAGCTTAGCCCCAAGATCGCTCCGCACCTGGAGTGAAGTCAAGGACGCGTTCCTCAACAAGTTCTTCCCTCCTTATAAGATGGCGTTGATCCGATAGAAATCACGGCTTTCAAACAAAAGCCTGGTGAGGCTCTGGCGACTATTTAGGAAAGGTTTAAGGACCTACTACGATCATGCCCGATGCATGGCCAACCACCGTACGTGATTCAGGAGATCATTTACAATGCTCTTGATGCTGCAACCAAGGAGAGGATCAAGACCTACACCTCCTATGGCTACCTTGAACTCGCTCCACAAGAGGCTTGGGAGACCATAGAGAGGTTGGTGGAGTTCGACAACACATATGGGACTCCTGAGGCTTCCAACACATCATCATCCTCGAGGCCTGCCCCATCTATGCCCTTATATGAACCCTCCAAGGTAATCGATCCGGACGTGAAGGAGCAATTCCATAGAGTTCAACTTCGAAAGCTCCAAAAGCAAGTAAGGTTCCTTTCAGCGAACCAAGATTGCATTGAATGCGGATCGCAGTGGCACACCACCATCGAGTGCCCCTATGCTGAACAAGTACAACTAGCGGAGACTCACCATGAGGCGCGCTACATGAGGGGTCCCAATCATCAATATTGGGGAGACCAAAGGTTCCATCAACCACAAAGGAACCCGGTTCACCCTAGGGACCCCCCGCCTTATAGAGCTCCTGGGCACCTGGAGAGGGATCAACGAAAGGATGATCTTCAACTTGTGCTGGATGAGATAAGGCGGAACCAAGCTAAAAATGATCAATCCAACAATGCAATACATTCTCAACTCAATCACCATACAACAAGGATTGGGGAGATGAATATTTGGAAAAAGAACGTAGAGACCCAACTAGGTCAATTGATGGCACAAATCCCT
Source organism: Persicaria maculosa (assembly GCA_963922045.1). Taxonomy (NCBI): domain Eukaryota; kingdom Viridiplantae; phylum Streptophyta; class Magnoliopsida; order Caryophyllales; family Polygonaceae; genus Persicaria; species Persicaria maculosa. The sequence goes on along the minus strand of OY998257.1, from coordinate 60,515,889 downwards.
AGACCGTCAGGAACATTCCCTAGGCACTCCACTACAAATCCTAAGGGGCGATCCAGGACGGGCCATGTCGCAGTCATGCAATTAAGGAGTGGCAACAAAGTACAAAAGCCACGAACGATATCGGAGAAAGCAGCAGATCCAGTCGATGTCGAGGAAGAGGTCGATATCGACCCCCAAGTTGACACCCAGGTCGACGTCTAGGCCACTGCAGAGCCATCAGAGCCACAACAGAGGTCGACATCGACCATCCCGGTCGATATCGACCACGTCCCAGTCGATGTCGATGTCCAACAGGCCCCTCCGACCACCGTTTTGGCTTCTCCGCTAAAGAAGACGTTGCCATTCCCATCCAAAGCATTGGAGGATCCCACCAAAGGTAAGTTTAGGTGCTTTGTAAAGATTCTTCAAGGTCTTAATGTTACCATTCCTCTTACAGAAGCCCTAAGCGAGATGCCCGCCTATGTTCCATTCCTGAAAGACATCCTTAGCAAGAAGCGGTCCATGGCAGAGATCGCAGAGGAGTGCTCAAAGATGGACTTCCCTGAGAAAAAGGAGTGATCCAGGGAAGTTTGCTATCACCGTGGGGCTTGGCCAACATCGCTACAAGGCCCTATGTGACCTAGGGGCAAGCGTAAGTCTTATTCCTCTTTCTATTTGGCAAAAGGTGAACATTGGCGCACTTGAACATGTGGACATGATACTCTATATGGCTGACAACTCATTCGCCAGGCCCACAGGTATAGTTGATGACGTTCCGGTAAAGGTAGGTAAGTTCTTTGTTCCCACTGATTTCATTGTATTGAAAATGCCTGAAGATCCTGTAGTACCTATTATCCTTGGTAGGCCTTTCTTAGCTACTGCTGATGCCAATATCAATGTACGTCGGGAATTACTAACCTTTACTATAGGAAACGAAGTGATAGAATTCTCTTTCAACCCGACCATGAGTGAAACAAAGCACCTGGAGCAAGTAGTTCTCTCGCCGGCTAAGGAGAAGCTTAGAAAATTTTTGTTGGCAAGGACAGAAATAGCTAGCAGGGTCGACATCGACTTGAACCAGTCGATATCGACTAAAAACATCGAAATCGACCCCCCTTGGTCGAAATCGAGTATGCCAGATTATTTCCAGGAGCTTAAGTATGGGGTCACAGAGGTCGATATCGACCCCCACATATCGATATCGACCAAAGAACTCGAAATCGACCCCTCTAGGTCGAAATCGACCACCCGTCAGCCCGAAGATTTCTGTTTCGGGACCAAACAAGTAAGCCCAAGTATGACTCCCAACCCTCCTCTGTCCATTATTGATAAATCAATTAAGTAAATTATTGATAATTCAACTAAAGAGAGGGTCAAAGCTCCATGGTTTTCCTATATTGCAAAAGTTAGGTCAAGAAAGAGAAGGAAAGCACCCAAAGAAGAACCTAACATCGAAGAACCCTTGGTAGCCGAACTTAGCTACTACCAAAAGGACCTAGATGATCCAGGAGAAGGCTCAAGCTTGCGGGGTCCCTACATAAAAGGCTCGTAAAGAATTAACGGAGAAGTCGGCCTAGCGACTCAAAACTCTAGAGCTTGTAGATAAAACTTTGATTTCTTTTCATAGATGGTTTTTAGGATTTGACTTTTGGCTTTTTAAACTTTTAAAATTGAGATAATTCGTGGCTTTATCTAAAAATCTAACCAAGATTTCAGGTTTCTAAGCAGAAAGGAACGACGAAGAAGAAAAGAAGCTTCTGCAGAGGCAGTCGAAATCGACCAGGCTAGTCGAAATCGACCACCCTAGGGTCGAGCCATCTCCTGGAGTCGACATCGAGGACTCATGAGTAAAAAAGAGAGGCCGATATCGACCATAATCATCGATATCGACCATCACCTGACAGCCCTCGACTTCACATTCTTCCTCGACTTCGACAGATGTAGTCCACATCGACCACTGTACCCGATATCGACTTCTAGCATCGACCAACCTGAAGTCGACCTGAATCCGCAGGTTGCGCTGTGAGTCTCTCTCAACCCATGTTTTTTTTAATATAGTGAGGACACTGTATATTTTAAGTATGGGGTGGGGGAAAGACATGTCTTATGGTCATAACTTGGTTTTCTTCTTCGCAATGCATTCATGTTTAAATTTTTGTTCTTAGTTTTAATTTTATAAAATGTCAAAAAATCCAAAAAAATAGAAAAATGTAAAAAAAACAAAAAATATGCATGTTTATTTTTAAGTTTATTTTAATCCCTACTTAGATGTCCTATGATGAAAACTCAATAGCTTACTTGATCATGTAAATCCTATGGCATATTTGGATGGTTTCGCCTAAGTCCTTAAATTGTTTTATGTAGATTGTGAACTTGTGATGAAATTGAGCACATATGATCCTAGGCTAAAAAGCAAATCCAACAAAAATTGTCCTTGTGAGAATTTTGGCCTATAGGGAGAACATAAAAAATCCCTCCGCTTTCTTGAGTGAATTTACTCTTCCTATGCATCTCTAAATGTTGTGATAGTTATTCAAAGCCAATACATAAATATGAATATGTGTACGAGAATTAAATGATGGAGGCATCTTTTAAGCCATTTTTATCCTCTCTTTACCTACCCTGCATTATCTCTGCTTGAAGCCGGAAAATTAGCCTGAGCCTGAAATTGCAAACTCCACAAAATTACCCCTAGCCAAATTGAGCCTGACCCCCATTCGGGAATTGAGACTTAGATTGGCTGGACTAATGCCTTGTGGAAAGAAAACTGCATATTATTCAGTTTTGAGCAAGGAAATTATGGGTTGGTATATATTTTCATCTTGTCATATTTTGTAAAAGGATTTTTGGCTCATCATATAAATGCACATATTTTTTAGTATTTATTTATTATTTTCGTCAAAAAAAAGAAGAAGAAAAAAAAAGAAAAAAAAAAAGAAAAAAAGAGATGTATATACGTAGTGCATGAGCCAAAGTCCTCAAGTCCTTTATTTATTTCATACAAGTGTAATATTTTTGAGAGGCATGTTAAGGGTTTGAAGGAAGGGTTGATATTATGGTTGATATTTTTAGTGCATCTTTAGAGCATATTATGGAAAGATGAGTTGGAAAAACAGCATTATGGGAGATTGAGCTTGGAAAGTGCAACATTGAAGAGTTATGGTTTGGATACTGTAAGTGTTGAGATTTAGGAGTCTTGATTCCCGAATTATAAAAGCACCACATAGCCAAATAATTCCATACCGTTTATTCCTTACCAAGCCCCATTACAACCCCGCCGAATGGAGTCTTCTTTGAAGTCTTCCATTGAGCGAAAGTCCTCTTGATGGTTCTTATTGCATGTTCATAATTGGTTGCGAAGTGGATTTTTATAAATTGCAATGTTTATGAGATTGTGTATGGAATTGAGTTGAGAGTTGAACTTCATAGCCTAAACACATGAGCGTTGAGTGCAAACACATTATCCCTGTGAGGTTGGATCAAAATTGCATATGCCTATGGATCGCCAAAATATGTGCTATGACGTTAAATTCAGTTGCTTTGCTTTGCTACCGCTTATGATGTTGCTTTTGACAAGGGCGAAGACTTGAAGGGTGTGTTGTAGGTATTGGTTATTGCTTGGTTATTGCTTGAGGACAAGCAAGTCTAAGTATGGGGTGTTTTGATGTACATATTTGCACCTCTTTTTATTGCATCTTTTGACTTCATATTTCATTCGATTTCCAAAGAAAAGGTTCAAAAGAATATAAACCTGTGTAAGAATGGGCTAAAGTACAAGAAATAGAATCTGCACGAGTTTTGAGCTAACCATGCAGGAATTCGAGTGAAACCGGAGTCGAAACGGAGAAACCAAGGAGAGCAGAAAAGAGGTCGATATCGAACTTCAACATCGACATCGACTACAGTACATCGACACAGAACTGAGTGTCGAGACAGACCATTGCACAACAGAGAAAAGCACTCGATATCAACCTTACATCATTGATATCGACCTCAACATAGACATCGAGTGGAGATGGACAAGTCGAGCAGGAATAGAGACATCGATATCGACCTTCCTGGTCGATATCGACCTTATCTTGACAGAAGATAGACACGATTTCGAGGCTCGGATTATGAATTCTATCCTCAAAGACACGAATTATCTTATACTTTTAGATAGATAGCAGCTGAAGATTTATTTATCTTTACCTTTTAAGTTTTATCAAGTTAGTAGAATTTTATCAAAATAAAAGACCTATCCTAATTGTTTGGATAGAGTTCATAGTTTAGATAGAAGTTACAATCCTTGCCTAGCAAGGGTTAGTAGTCAATAAATAAAGCCCTAGGGGGCTGGCATTCGATCATGAATTAACACCTCCACTTACATACAATAGAGTTAGAGAGAAGTTTTAAGGTTCGGCGTTTGCGAAAGCCGACGTTGAGTTGTAAAGCTTCGAAGTTTATACTTTAATGCAAGTTTATTCCTTTCAATCAAAGATGAGTTCCATGATGAGAAGCGAGTAGTCCCCCAAAGCTCTTAGGGTCGGGGTGAGCCCGACGTTAGCCATGCGTGCCTGATGTAAGTGTTAGATGTTGATATCGTTGTGTCTATATCATCTCCTATGATTCTATGTTTAGTCCTAATCGAAAGAAAAGGGATTCATGCTAACAACTTCAGTTATAAACACAAAATTGGTAGAGACAATTAGGTTTATTTGAAAGAGTAATCATAAGAGTTGGTGTACAACGAAAGCTCGTCCCTCTGATGAAATAGCGCAATTGTCCGTCTTATTTATCTTATCGCATGCATTGGTTAACGTTGTGGTAAACCCTAATCCTAGGTGTTGCTTTTTATATAAGTTAATTCATCAAAACCACTGTCTTTATTTCTGATCATCGCATCCTCATTCATCCTTAAGTCTTCGGCCTTTCTTTGCCGACAAAAACTAACAACTTTGTAGGAGAAGACATCGTTATCGACCACAGACGTCGATATCGACCACTGAGTTTCGTCGACCGTTTTCTGAGTCGACGACGATCATCCTTGCTGAGTTACTGAACATCGATATCGACCCCCCAACATCGATATCGACCACCTGTGTCGACTGGCAGTCTTGTGAGCCAGTCGATTCTGCCTGCTAACATCGATATCGACTGCTTGTTTTTGTCTCTACATGTCTTCTATTGAAGAGAGGGGCGACAGTCGTGGTCGATATCAAGCACCAAGGTCGAGATCGGGGCTTTTGGTCGACGTAAGACGTGAGATTCCCAACGCTACTAGGACCCCGTTGACACGCCTCCTCGTGGATCGATCCTGACTACCCTTCCATTACAACATGAGGAAGTCTTGTAATTATTTGCATAGGCTAGGATTCAGATTCGCATTTATATTTCATATATTTGTATTTAAGAACTCGACATTCCTCCTGCTTAACAGCGTTGGCTCTGTTTGATGTTGTGTTGCTCAGCTGAAGAAGAAGGGGATAGGGAAAACAATATTCATGTTTTAAATGGAAAAGGGGTTTTGCTTAAAACAAAATAAAAAGGTGAGGGAGAATGTGGGGATGGTTGTGGGTTTTTGAAATCAAATAAGTGAAAGAGAGGAGGTGTATTGTGCAAGCTAGCAAAACAGACAAAAATGATGAGGGAGGTATGGTGGTTTGGCGTGGGCTGTCCTGAAAAGGTGTAGGGTGTATTTGGCTTTTTACTAAAAATGGGGAGGGAGGTGAGTGTGGGAGGAGGAGCTAGTGGGGTGGTGTTTAATTAGAATTGGGGGAGAGAGGGAGAAGGGTGGAGATTGTAGATGCTGTTGCTACTGAATGCAGAAGGAAGGATACAAACAAAATTAAGGTTGGGTCTGATCGCACAAAAGAAGACAAAGTGTTCTCAAGGTTCAAATTCAAAATACCCGAAACAAAGACCTGAAACCCGCTCACTCGACATTATCCCGACTTGATTAAAACTAAATCGAAAATTCAAATCCGAAATAATAAATTTCAAGTCTCGGTCTAAGGAAGCGGAAATAAAATCCGATTTTAAATAAAAATCCAAAATTATGCCGGAATTCGTCTTAAAGAAATCAAAATAGGATTATTTGATCGAGGACGAGGATTTTCGAAATATCTGAAATCTTAGGATTCAAATTAATATTAAATCCACATTTAATAAAATAATATTTAAAGTTTAAGGTCATTACATCATCCACCTCTAAAAACAAGTCTCGTCCCCGAGACTAAAATCATTTTTAAAATCAACAAAGCCTTTCAAAAACCCAAGTCAATTCTCCCTTTATTAGACATTTAGATTCTCATAACTCAATTTTTTTTCCACCAACATCCACCTCTAAGGGTTAATCTCATATCCGCTTCCTAGGTTCATTTTTCAAGGTTCATTTCAACATATCAAGCTCAAGATACAAACATATCTACATCTCAATATCAACATTTCCAACATATCAACATGTAAGAATGTCAAGATAACTAATAGCATCCTATCAAGATTCATCATATCGAAATATCAAGGTATCATCATAGCCATATATCAACACCTAATACATCAACGTATCAAAATTCGTCATATCAAAATATCAACATTTCATATAATCACATAAATATTCTTATTGCCATCAGCTAGAAGGGAACACAATCATCATACTCGTCGAGCACATGATCAAACAATTGAAACACCTCACTCATGGACAAGGCATCTAAAGCATACTCTCTACTAAGCTCACAAAACCATGATCACATCATGTTTCCAAATTTCCAATATAGTCGTGTCTTACTTTCCTTAGAACCAAACTCATAGGTAAATCACGTTAATTCTTTCGTGATAGTCTAAGGTCAAAGCCTATTCCAAATGCATCCATTATATACCTCAAAGCACCGGCTAATGAGTTCTCCTAGAGTCACTCACACAAGATCTCAAGCTCAGGTCAACGGATCCCCTAAGAATTAATATATTCACGATTTCAAGTTCACAATACTGATTTCCTAACTACCCAATCAAAGTCCATATATCAAAACTCATAAATCTCCTAGTATCCATCGGCCAAGCCCAATATGTCGTTCGTGCAACAACACTTCCACCGACTTCATAATTAAACTAGGTGTCTTACCGAATCCATTCATTTCTCCTATGCACTTAAGAATTCTTACGATCATTATCTCTAAGAGAGAACTCTCAAGCTGCCTCAATACTCTGATCTCATTTCCCATATCAATAATCACACTCACTATCACTATTAATCCACCTCTAAAGAACCAACTCCTACTGCTAACTTCATACAAGAGCACTCTTACATTCTATATCCTCAATAATCAATGACAAGGTTCATCTCCCAAGTTATTCATGCATCCCAAATAACACAAGCACCTCAGTCAGCTATATCAAAAGGTCCTAGCAATACTCGACCGTCTGCACCCGTTAGATTCCAAGCCAGAGAGCCAATTAGTGGTAAATATTTAACCATAAATCATTAAGTTTCTCCTCAACTACACCTATTCCCAAGTGGTCAAATGCACGAGTGTTACCCCCAAGCAAAACTCATCAAAATATCTCTAAACCGAATCGCATGTCCTCATTTCCAAAATGTCATAACATTTTCACTTACTCCCAACAATAATTCACTCGCTAAAAAATCCACTATTTCCCAAAACAATCTCGATTTCCCAAGACGTCTTATAGCGACCAACATATTCCATTGTTCGTCGCTTGAACTACATTCAAGTGACGAACATTGGAACAGTCGTCGCCAGAAAAACACATAACTTAACCACCAGGCACTTGACTTCTGGTGACCACAAATGTTCGTCGCATGAATACACTCAGGTAACAAACATATTAGAAGCGGTCACTTGAACAAACATTGAAAGTTGACCAAAAATTGGTACTACTCAGGCAACGACCAATTTTCCAATGTTCGTCGCTTGAATACACTCAGACAATGAACATATTGGAAGCGGTCACTTGAACAAATGTTGAAAGTCGACCAAAAATTAGTAGTACTCAGGCAACGATGAATTTTCCAATGTTCGTCGCTTGAATATACTCAGGCAACGAACATGTTGGATGTGGTCACCTGAACAAATGTTGAAAAATACACCAAGATTGTCTTTATTATTATTATTATTATTATTATTATTATTATTATTATTATTATTATTATTATTATTATTATTATTATTATTATTATTATTATGATTTGTAAAGACCCGAAATTTTAAAATATTATTTTATGACTTATGATGTAAATTAAATATTAAATTTATGAGATTCCGGAAATTTTGAAAATCTCTGTCCTCGATCCAAATGATTTCTATTTTATTCAAAAGCAAATTTCGGCATATAACAGATCTATTCTACTTTCCTATACCAAGACTTAAAAATATATATTTTTTCGGAGTTCGAGCTAAGGGATGAATATTGTTTTGAACCTATTGAGATGAGTGACCATTTTTATGACATTTAATTTAAGCAGAAATTGTTCAGTTAAATTAAGTTATTTTAAATGGTATAAATCTTATAGCCTACAATAACGGGCAAATTTTGTAAAATTGGATGGGTAAGACCTAACCCTAAATACCCGTATAAAATACTTCTTTAGCTTATTCCTCACACAGGCCGCCCCATCCTAAGTCTAGGACCTCTCTCTCCCTCACCTTTCATCTCAAATCCAAAATAGAATTCATTCATCCTCTCGTCATTCCTCAAACCCGAAGGCCGCCGCCGGTTCACCTTGCTACTGTTCCACCCTCATATCTCCCTCTACGCTCCTCCTTCTCGCCCTTTGGGTTCTTCTTCTTCTTCACGCCTTGCTTCCGACCTCCCCTATCAAGTTCTCC